>JBBDGP010000661.1:7070000-8422476 GCA_037952835.1 Lithobates septentrionalis | reverse complement strand
CCTGCACAAGCTCCTCCCCCTCCCTCTCAATCTCCTCCTACTCCTGCACAATCTCCTCCCCCTCCCTCTCAATCTCCTCCTACTCCTGCACAATCTCCTCCCCCTCCCTCAATATCCTCCTACTCCTGCACAATCTCCTCCCCCTCCCTCTCAATCTCCGACTGCTCCTGCACAATCTCCTCCCCTTCCTCTCAATCTCCCCCTACTCCTGCACAAGCTCCTCCCCCTCCCTCTCAATCTCCCCTACTCCTGCATAATCTCCTCCCCCTTCCTCACAATTATTATTATTATACGGGATTTATATAGCGCCAATCTCCCCCTTCGCACAATCTCCTCCCTCTCCTGCACAATCCCCCCCCCCCCTCCCTCACATGCTCCTCTTACTCCTGCACAATCTCCTCCCCTTTCCTCTCAATCTCCCTCTCCTGCACAATCTCCTCTCCCTCCCTCATAATCTTCTTCTACTCCTGCACAATCCCCCCTCCTGTACAGTTTTCTCTCCTTCCCTGATGATCTCCTTCTGCACAATCCCCCCCCCCCCCCTCAAAGTCTCCTCCTACTCCTGTATAGTCTCATCCCCCTCCCTTACAATCTCCTACTCCTTCACAGTCTCCTCTGCTTCCTGTAAGTCCCCCCCCTCACAATCTCCTCCTACTCCTACACAGTCTTCTCCCTCTCCTGTACAGCCCCCACCCTCACAACCTCCTCCTACTCCTGTACAGTCTCCACCCCCCCCCCCCCCCCTCACAATCTTCTACTCCTGCACAATCTTCTCCGCTTCCTGTACAGTCTCCCCCCTCTCGCTCACAATCTCCTCCTACTCCTGCCCTTCCTGTAATGTCTTCTCCTCCTTCCTCACAATCCCATGCTATGGAGTTGAGCGGGGGGTCATCTTCCCCTCAGTCGGCAGCCAGGCATCCACGGGAGAGGATGTGATTGTGTCCGCGGCTACCGGTGGGTCCGGTAAGCTGCGGAGATGACCGGAGCGTGGTGGGAGGGGGGTGGGCACCTCTCCCGCCACCGATAAAAGTGATCTTGCGGCGAATCCGCCGCGGAGACCACTTTTATCTGAAAGAGAAATGCACGGCGTTCCCGAAAATACCGGGGTTATGGCAGCTAGCTGCTACCATAACCCCGGTATTTAGTATCAAAGTACTGACGTATGGGTACGTTGTTTTGCGTGAAACGGTGAACCAGTGATCGAACCCAAGTAATTGGGAGCAGAGGAACTACTGCAACCAGCATAGAACATTAACCATAAGTATATGCACACCAGTATGGAAATAATACAAGCTTTATATAAGAAAAGATTAAAGGAGAAGTATATCCAAAGCTATTTTGGCTATACCCCTCCTGGGGATCACAAGAGTGCAGTTTGTTCTGCACTCCCTGTGGCATCACTCAGTTGGTCCAAGCCCAGGAAAGATCCCGTCTGCATTAGAAGCAGCGGGGGGGGGGGGGGGGGGGGGGACAGATGCAGCATCAGACTGTGAGTGAGACACAACTCTGGATGAAGGAGCACAGGGGCAGACTTGGACAGCAGCATTGTCAGTCAGCACTGCCAACAATAACTACATCTGAAAGCTATTGCAAAGGCATAAAAGATCGCCATGTTTTTCTGAAAACGTGGGTACAGTTAAAGAGCACACTAACTCTCTATACAGTGCCATGAAAAAGTATTCACACCCCTTGACATGTTCCACATTTTCTCATGTTACAACCAAAAAAGTAAATGTATTCTATTGTGATTTAATGTGATAGACCAACACAAAGTGGCACATAATTGTAAAGTGGAAAGAAAATGATAAATGGTTTTCATTTTCTTTTACAAATAAGTGTCTGAAAAGTGTGGCGTGCATTTGTATTCAGCCCCCTTTACTCTGATACCCCTATTTAAAATCTAGTGGAACAAATTGCCTTCAGAAGTCACCTAATTAGTAAATAGAGTCCATCTGTGTGTAATTTAAACTCAGTATAAGGCTGGGTTCACACTGGTATGACAAACGCTCCGACATTGGGAGCTCATGTCGTATGACGTGTGAAAATCAATGTTTCCCTATGGGAGCCGTCTTAATTGGTCCGACACAAAGAAAAAAGAGACCTCCATCATGTCAAATGTAGAGTATGGTGGTCCCATCTCTAGTATCATGGAAAAAAGAAAGATATCCCCCCTCAATTGGACTTTGACAGACCACCAACTCTTTATGGTAAAAAATAGTGTATTTTAATGATGTACAATAAAAAGACATAAAAGCGTCTACACAATACAAAAATACATTCCATAAAAAACAAGACAAGAACTATGCAAAAATGAATCATCATGTCATATGTACTCTCCTAGGGGTGGTGTACCCTAATACCCGACGCGTTTCCAGTATTCTGATACCTTCATCAGGGACTTGAGAGTTGAGAATGTTGGAAATGTTTTACAAATGTCTGAATTCTAAAAATATAAGGAGACATATCAGAAGAAAAACATCACATTTGGAACGTGAGTAGTATAGAACTGCTAAGACATATCAGAAGAAAAACATCACATTTGGAACGTGAGTAGTATAGAACTGCTAAGACCCAAAGAGCAGGAAATAAAAAAAATTAAAAAAGAAGATAAAAAAGAAAAAATATAAAATGAAAATATGGAAACTGGTCTGACACAAGTCGGTCCGACTTTGAAAATGCTCCCTGTACTACTTTGGTCCGACTTTGATCCTACTTTAGCCCATTGACTATCATTGAAGTCGGATCAAAGTCGGATCGCCGTCTTGCATGATTCGACTTTGGCATGCGACTTGTGCTCTGATGATCTTGAGGGGGAACTCTGCGCCAAATTTAAAAAAAAAAAAACGGCATGGGTTTTCCCTCCAAGAGCATACCAGGCCCTTCGGTCTGATATGGATTTTAAGGGGAATCCCCTACGCCGAAAAAATGGCATGGGGGTCCCCCCAAAATCCATACCGGACCCTTATCCGAGCACGCAGCATGGCCGGTCAGGAAGGGGGGTGGGGACGAGCGAGCACCCCCCCTCCTGAACCGTACCAGGCCGCATGTCCTCAACATGGGGGGTGGGTGCTTTGGGGCAGGGGGACGCCCTGCTGCACCCCCACCCCAAAGCACCTTCTCCCCATGTTGATGAGGACAAGGGCCTCTTGCCGACAACCCTGGCCGTTGGTTGTCGGGGTCTGCGGGCGGGGGGCTTATTGGAATCCGGGAGCCCCCTTTAATAAGGGGGCCCCCAGATCCTGGCCCCCCCACCCTATGTGAATGAGTATGGGGTACATTGTACACCTACACATTCACCTGGGGAAAAAAAGTGTCAATAAAAAAAAAATAGGGGAATCCCCTACGCCGAAAAATGGCATGGGGGTCCCCCCAAAATCCATACCGGACCCTTATCCGAGCACGCAGCATGGCCGGTCAGGAAGGGGGGTGGGGACGAGCGAGCACCCCCCCTCCTGAACCGTACCAGGCCGCATGTCCTCAACATGGGGGGTGGGTGCTTTGGGGCAGGGGGACGCCCTGCTGCACCCCCACCCCAAAGCACCTTCTCCCCATGTTGATGAGGACAAGGGCCTCTTGCCGACAACCCTGGCCGTTGGTTGTCGGGGTCTGCGGGCGGGGGGCTTATTGGAATCCGGGAGCCCCCTTTAATAAGGGGGCCCCCAGATCCTGGCCCCCCCACCCTATGTGAATGAGTATGGGGTACATTGTACACCTACCCATTCACCTGGGGAAAAAAAGTGTCAATAAAAAAAAACCACACTAGACAGGTTTTTAAAGTAATTTATTAGGCAGCTCCGGGGGTCTTCTTCCGACTTGTGGGGTCTCTTCTGACTTCTCCGTGCTCTCCGGCCTCTTCTCCCGGTCTCCGGACTCTTTTCCCGGTCTCTGATTCTTCTCCCGCTCTCCGGTTCTTCTGCCGGGCTCCTCCACTACCTTCTGCTCTTTTGCCGCTCTTTTGCTACAGTTGGCCCGGTCTTCTCCGTCGTCTTCTTCCCTCTTCTCTTCTTCCGATGTTGACACGACGCTCTCTCCTGCTGTAATGCCGTGTGCGCGGTGCGCAACCACTTATATAGGCATGGGGCGTGGTCACCAGGTGATGTGACCCCGCCCCTTATGACATCACCGCCCAGGGAATGATGGAACTGGGACATCATAAGGGGCAGGGTCACAGAGTGACATCACCCGGTGGCCACGCCCCATCCCTATATAATTCGTTGCGCACCGGTCACACGGCATTACAGTGGGAGCGAGCGTTGTGTCAACATCGGAAGAAGAGAAGAGGGAAGAAGACAGCAGAGAAGACCGGGCCACCGCTAGCAAAAGAGCAGAAGATAGCGGAGGAGCCCGGCAGAAGAACAGGAGAGCAGGAGAAGAACCGGAGACCGGGAGAAGAGGCCAGAGAGCGGGAGAAGAACCGAAGACCGGGAGAAGAGGTCGGAGAGCGCGGAGAAGTCGGAAGAGACCCCCCAAGTCAGAAGAAGACCCTCGGAGCGGCCTAATAAATTACTTTAAAAACCTGTCTAGTGTGTTTTTTTTTATTGACACTTTTTTCCCCAGGTGAATGGGTGGAGGTACAATGTACCTCATACTCATTCACATAGGGTGGGGGGCCGGGATCTGGGGGCCCCCTTATTAAAGGGGGCTCCCGGATTCCAATAAGCCCCCCGCCCGCAGACCCCGACAACCAACGGCCAGGGTTGTCGGCAAGAGGCCCTTGTCCTCATGCAGCCTCATGCAGGCATGCAGCCTGGTACGGTTCAGGAGGGGGGGCGCTTGCTCATCCCCACCCCCTTCCTGACCGGCCGTGCTGCGTGCTCTGATAAGGGTCCGGTATGGATTTTGGGGGGACCCCATACCGTTTTTTCGGCGTAGTTGATTCCCCTTAAAATCCATACCAGACCCAAGGGCCTGGTATGCTCCTGGAGGGGGAACCCATGCCAGTTTTTTATTTAAAATTTGGTGTGGAGTTCCCCCTCAAGATTCATACCAAACACAGTGCCTGGTATTGGCGGGGATCCAAGTCGGATCCCTGTTCATTGAAAGTCAGACGTATGTCGGCTTCAAGTCGCAAGGCAAAGTCGGATCCAAAGTATGACGGCTGTCGTGTCGCACCAGTGTAAACCCGACCTAAGGCCAGGTTCACACTTGTACGACAAACACTCCGACATTGTGAGCACATTGTGTCGCATGGCGTATGCAAATCAATGTTTCCCTATGAGAGCCGTCTTAACTGGTCGGTCCGACTTTGAAAAAGAATCCTGCACTACTTAGGTCCGACTTTGATACTACTTCAGCCCATTGAATATCATTGAAGTCGGATCAAAGTTGGATCATCATCTTAACTGATAGCACTTTGGCATGTGCTCTGAGGATCTTGAAGGGGAACTCCCCACCAAATTAAAAAAAAAACGGCATGGGGTTTCCCCTCCGAGACCATATCAGGACCTTCGGTCTGGTATGGATTTTAAGGGGAACCCCCACGCCCAAAAAAACAACGCGGGGTCCCCCCAAATTTATTCCAGACCCTTACCAGGCAGCCCTGCAGGTCAGGAAAGGGGGTGGGGACGAGCAGTATGGGGTACATTGTACCCCTATCAATTCACCAAAAAAAAAAGTGTCAAAATTAAACACAGTACACAGGTTTTTAAAGTATTTTATTAAGGCTTATTATTATTCTTTTATTAAGGATTAATTTTCCGATTTCTTCTCCCCTCTCCGACTCTTCTCCGTCTTCTGGCGATGTCTTGTCCCTCTGCCGGTTCTCCTCCGCTCTCCGCTGATGTCTTCTAGCCCTTCTGGTTCTTCTCCTCTGTCCGACATCTTCTGCCTCTGCCGTGCCTCCTCTCTCTGCTGTCTTCTCCCTTTGTTCTTCCTCCAATGTTGACTCGATGCTCTCTGCCGCTCTAATGCTGGGGCCGCCGTGTGCCAATACTTATATTGGCATGGGTCAGGGCCACCCGCTAATGTCATCGGGAGGCCCCGCCCCTTGTAATGTCACCGCCCCATCATGCCCCAGGCGGTCAGGGCTAGAAGACATCAGCAGAGAGTGGAGGAGACTTGGCAGAGGGAGAAGACATCACCGGAAGACAGAGAAGACCTGGAGAGGGGAGAAGAAATCGTAAGAGACACCGGAGTTGCCTTAATAAAATACTTTAAAAACCTGTGTACTGTGTTTATTTTTGACACTTTTATTTTAGGTGAATGGGTAGGGGTACAATGTACCCCATACTCATTCACATTGGGTAGAAGGCCTGTGATCTGGGGGCCCCCTTTTTAAAGGGGCCTTCCAGATTCCGATAAGCCGCCTGCCCGCAGACCCTGACAACCACCAGCCAGGGTTGTCGGGAAGAGGCCCTTGCCCTCATCAACACCCATGTTGAGGGCATGTAACCTGGTATGGTTCAGGGGGGGACCTTTTATCTGCTCCTTGTAAATGTGATAATCAGGGAATAACACACACCTGCAGCATGGAACAGCTGAGCAGCCAATTGTCCCATTGCTTTTGGTCCCTTAAAAAGTGGGAGGCACATATACAAACTGTTGTAATTCCTACACCGTTCACCTGATTTGGATGTAAATACCCTCAAATTAAAGTTGAAAGTCTGCAGTTAAAGCACATCTTGTTCATTTAATTTCAAATCCATTGTGGTGGTATATAAAGCCAAAAAGATTAGAATTGTGTCGATGTCCCAACATTTATGGACTTGACTGTAGAAGCGGGACGCCATTGGCTCCCGCTTCTGTCAATCAAAGTCAGTAAGCCAATGAGGAGAAAGGGGGGTGGGCCCGAACCGCAGCTTCGTGTCTGTATAGACACACAGAGTAGCGGCTTGGCTCAGGTGCTCCCATAGCAAACTGCTTGCGGTGGGGGCACTCAGCAGGGGGAGGGGCAAGGAGCACCGGCGAGGGACCCGAGAATAGGAGGACCTGGACTGCTCTGTGCAAAACCACTGTGCAGAGCAGGTAAGTATAACATGTTTGTTATTTTTAAAGAAAAAAAACGGAGACTTTAGTATCACTTTAAAGGGGTTGTAAAGGTAAAAAATTTTTCACCTTAATGCATTCTATGCATTAAGGTGAAAAAACTTTTGACAGTACCGCCGCCCCCAGCCCCCCCGTTTTACTTACCTGACGCCTCGAATCTTCGCTGCTCGTCCTCGTCATCTTCATCTTCATTGCAGCTCAGCCTGGTCGCTGATTGGCTGCAGTGGATGGATTGAAAGCAGCGCAGCCATTGGCTCGCGCTGCTGTCAATCACATCCGATGACGCGGCGCGCCGGGGGGCGGGGCTGAGTGATACAGCGAGCGGCTATAGCCGCCGGCTGTATCACGGGAGCGCGCCCGCAAGCACTCACGACCATGCGAGGGAGCTCGCATTAAGGTGGTAAATGCTTGCGGGGAGGAGCTAAAACAGCCGCCGAGGGACCCCAGAAGACCAGGTTCGGGGCCACTCTGTGCAGAACGAGCTGCACAGTGAAGGTAAGTATAACATGTTTGTTATTTAAAAAAAAAAAAAATTACCTTTACAACCCCTTTAAGCATTACTCGCCACCAGTTGCAGTGTAGCCAACCCCCTGAAGTGAAATTTAATGGCAGGACGCCAAAATTTACAAACGCCACTATTTTTTTTCTGGCAAAAATCATGAAATTTACTGATAGAGCTGCATTTTTTACTGACACTCTAAAAAAAAAATACTAAAATGACAGTTTTCAGTGCTAAACAGTGCAAATATCAATATTTAAACTATAAACAAATAGCAATGTGTTTAACCACTTGTCGACCGGGCCATTGGCGAAAGATGGCAACAGCGCGGTCGGCTAGTTCTGGGTGGACGTCCGTGGGACGTCATTCCAGAATGTTGCTCCCGCGCGCACCCAGGAACATCCATGACCTGGACCCGGCGGATCACGGTAAATAGCCGCTGATCACGGCCGTTTACCACGTGATCATTCCATCAAATGACGGAGCGATCACTTGTAAACAAACTGGTGTCATGTCATGACGCCAGTTCCTCCCTCCCCTCTCTGTACCGATCGGTACAGCGCGAGGGGAGAGATGGCAGCAGCGCTGTGGGCTGGATGTTTAGTGCCCACAGCGCTGCTCAATGTAAATAATGGCAATACTCTGCATCACTGAAATACTCTGCAATACTGCAATACTCTGCAACACTGTGCAATACTCTGCAACACTGTGCAATACTCTGCAACACTCTGCAACACTCTGCAATACTCTGCAACACTGTGCAATACTCTGCAACACTGCAATACTCTGCAATACTCTGCAACACTGTGCAATACTCTGCAATACTCTGCAACACTCTGCAATACTCTGCAACACTCTGCAATACTCTGCAACATTGTGCAATACTCTGCTAATACTCTACCAATACTCGCCAATACTCTACCAATACTCGCCAATACTCGCCAATAATCTACCAATACTCCCCAATACTCTGCAATAAATTTAACAGAAACAAAGAATTTATGTTTTTTTAATCAAATTTTTAGCCTTTTTTGATTTATAGCGCAAAAAATAAAAAACCCAGCGGTGATTAAATACCACCAAAAGAAAGCTCTATTTGTGTGAAAAAAAGGACAAAAATTTCATATGGGTACAGTGTTGCATGACTGAGTAATTGTCATCCAAAGTGTGAGAGCACCGAAAGCTGAAAATTGGTCTGGTTAGGAAGGGGGTTTAAGTGCCCTGTTGTCAAGTGGTTAAACAAAAGTCAAAAACCATATTTCTCCATTTACGTGAAGGGCAGGTTACTATAATCCAGCCAGCACAGAGTTCCCCCTTACATCAGAGTGTGCAGAATTCCCCCTTACAGTGCAAAGGAAAGGGGAATGCTGCAGATCATGATCTAAGGGGGAACTCTGATGTAGAGGGGGGCTCTGGTGACCAGAGACCACCTTATATCAGAGTCCACTGCGTTCCCCTTTACATCAGAGTTCCCACTTACATCAGGGTCTGCAGCATTGCCCTTGCACTGTAAGGGGGAATCCTGCAGACTCTGATGTAAAGGGGAACGCCAGGAACTCTTATGTGGGGGGCACTCTGGTGACCAGAGACCACCTTCCACAGAGTGAACACACTAAGGTAAGGGGGGGTTACTAATATAGGGTCCCCACCTTTATATCAGTGCCCCCTTACATTATTGTATTCACTCCACCCTTACATCAGTGACACCCCCCCCCCCAGAATGGCTGCGGACATGGTACAGGAGATGGTCAGAGCCTGCGGACAAGGTAAAGGAGGTGGTCAGAGGCTGCGGACATGGTACAGGAGGTGGTCAGAGGCTGCACATACATGGTAGTGTCCTCCTCACCTCCTCACAGTAGTTTCCACCTCTGTCCCCCTTCATATTACCTCTCCACATCAGTGTCCTCCTCCTGTACCCCTTTCACCTCTCCGAAGGCACATCAGTGTCCTCCTCCTGTGCCCCTTTCACCTCTCCACATCAGTGTCCTCCTCCTGTGCCCCTTTCACCTCTCCACATCAGTGTCCTCCTCCTGTGCCCCTTTCACCTCTCCACATCAGTGTCCTCCTGTGCCCCTTTCACCTCTCCATGGGCACATAATGTCCTCCTCTGCCCCCTTTATATTACCCCCTCACATGAGTGTCCTCACTCCTCCTTTGCTGTGGCGAGGCGCTACTGAGAACGAGGCCTTCCATTCAAAAATGGCGCCATTACGTCACCGTGCATGCACCTGCCCAGCCGAGCATGTATGAGCTTGCCCGAGCCTGGCGCATGTGTAGTTGCACTGTAGGCCTGAAGCCATCTTTTTTACAGGTGCCGCCAGGGCCGGACTGGCCTACCAGGAAACCGGGACATTTCCCGGTAGGCTGCCTGCCCTGGGGCCGCTTTAATCCATGCTGTGGCTGCAGCGCTTCTCCTGCCTACTTGTAACACACAACGGAAGACCGCTGTGTCATGGAGCTCAGTGTTAAATGTTCGGCTGAGCTATGACAAAAGTCCCGCCCTCCTCCTAGACCAGCTAGTGTGATAGATGCAGTGTTCTCAGTGATCTATCACTTGAGCTGGTATAGGAGGAGGCGGGACTTTTGTCACAGCTCAGTCGAACATTTAACACTGAGCTCTGTGACACAGCAGGAGCAGGAGATGCCCGCTGTGCGTAATGCACACACTGACTGGTGAGGCTACGTTGTTTGGTACAATAAGGGGGCAATGATGGTGAGGGGGCTGCAATGATGGTGAGGGAGGCTGAAATGAGGGCACAGTAAGGTGGCAATGATGGTGAGGGAGGCTGCAATAAGGGCACAGTAAGGCGGCAATGATGGTGAGGGAGGCTGCAATGAGGGCACAGTAAGGAGGCAAAGATGGTGAGGGAGGCTGCAATGAGGGCACAGTAAGGCTGCAATGATGGGCACGGTGAGGCGGCAATGATGGACACGGTGAGGTGGCAATAATGGGCACGGTGAGGCTGCAATGATGGGCACGGTGAGGCTACAATCATGGTCAAGTGAGGCTGCAATGATGGGCATGGTGAGGCTGCAATGATGGGCATGGTGAAGCTGCAATGATCGGCACAGTGAGGCGGCAATGATGGGCACAGTAAGGCGGCAATGATGGGCACAGTAAGGCTGCAATGATGGTGAGGCTGCAATGAGGGCCCGGGAGGCTGCAATGAGGGCATGGTAAGGCAGCAATGATGGTCACAGTAAGGCGGCAATGATGGGCACCATGAGTCGGCAATGATGGGCACGGTGAGGCTGCAATGATGGGCACGGTGAGGCTGCAATGATGGGCACGGTGAGGCTGCAATGATGGGCACAGTGAGGCTGCAATGATGGGCACAGTGAAGCTGCATGGATGGGCACAGTGAGGCTGCATGGATGGGCACAGTGAGGCTGCATTTGATGGGCACTGGTGAGGCTACATTGATCTCTTGTATCATGTCCGCAGTCTCTGACCCTCTCTTGTATCATGTCTGCAGTCTCTGACCATCTCCTAAATCATGTCTACATTCTCTTAACATCTTTAGTATCATGTCCTCAGTCTCTGACCATCTCCTGTACCATGCACGCAGCCTCTGACATCTCCTGTACCATGCCCGCAGCCTCTGACATCTTGACATCTCCTGTAATATGCCTGCAGCCTCTAACCATCTCTTGTTCATGTCAGCAACCTCTGACCATCTCCTGTCTTATATCATGTCTGCAGTCTCTGAGGGAGTCTGGAGAGGAGTTAAGAATGGGAGCACCGCTGGGAAGGGGGTCATGGGAAAAGTCAGACATGTGTGGACTGTGGAGAGGAGACTATAGGAAAACCAGAACCACCAAGCTGGAGCCAACTAACTGATCCCTGCAAGGTGCACCTGAGAGGAGGTCAGTGACAGCACCGCCAGGCCAGTCTGAGGGGGGGGGGGGTCATTGATGTAAGGGGGGAGTAAATACAATAATGTAAGGGGGCACTGATATAAAGGTTTCCCCCCTATATCAGTAACCCACCCCACCTTACCTTAGTGTATTCTTTCTGTGGAACTGTGGAAGGTGGTCTCTGGTCACCAGAGTCCCCCTCCCCGCATACCCAGAGTCCCAGGTGTCCCCCTTGATGATGGCTCCACTTTTACTACTTTTAACTGAAATTTGCTGTCTTATATAAATATATATAATATATATATATATATATATCCCTAGCCCTATGTGCTTTCATATCTGTCTTATCTATATATAATACGCTCTTCAAATGTGCTTTAAAATGTATGGTTTTCCCTTTTTATGAACAGGAAAATAATGATGTTATGCTGTTGGGCTGGTATAATAATGCTATGGGGCTGGTATGAAATTATTTCCAGGGCTGGTTTTTATTCCCAGTCCGGCCCTGGGTGCCGCTGCCCGTAACAGGCGTTTACGTGCAGCCCAAAAATGGCTGCCTGTAAATTAACACTGACCAGTTGCCCCACCCAACCCCTACCCTGCCCCGCCCTTAATTCCACCCCTAAACACACCCTCGTAAGCTATCTCATGAAATGACACTGTTAAAGTGGTTGTAAAGGCAAAAGGTTTTTTTATCTTAATGCATTTTATGCAATAAGATAAAAAACCCTTCTGTGTGCAGAAGCCGCCCCAGCTCCCTTAATACTTACCTGAGCCCCATCTGTATCCAGCGATGTCCATGAGTGCTTTCTCCGTCCGGGACTCTCCCTCCTGACTGGCTAAGATACAGCAGCGGCGCCATTGGCTCCCACTGCTGTCAATCAAACTCAGTTAGCCAATCAGGAGAGAGAGGGGGTGGGGCCGAACCACAGCTCCGTGTCTGAATGGATAGACGGAGCTACAGCTTGGCTCCGGTGCCCTCATAGCAAGCTGCTTGCTGTGGGGGCACTCAGCAGGAGGGAGGGGCCAGGAGCTCCTATCAGTGCCCATCAGTGCATCCCCATCAGTGCAGCATATCAGTGCCCATCAGTGCAACATATCAGTGTTGCTTTATCAGTGCAGCCTCATCAGTGCCCATCATTGCAGCTTACTGTAATAGTGCCCATCATTGCCACCTCATCAGTGGCCATCAGTGCCACCTAATCAGTTGCGCCTCATCAGTGGCCATCAGTGCAGCCTCATCAGTACGCATCAGTGCAGCCTATTAGTCCCCATTAGTGTAGCATATCAGTGCTCATCAGTGCAGCATATCAGTGCTGCCTTATCAGTGCAGCTTATCAGTGCCGCCTCACCAGTGGCCATCAGTGCTGCCTTAACAGCGCCCATCAGTGCAGCCTTATCAGTGCCCATTAGTGCAGCTTCATCCGTGCTGATCAGTGCAGCCTATCACTGACTATCAATGCAGCCTATCAGTGCCCATCAGTATAGCCTTATCAGTGCCCATCAATGCAGCCTCATAAGTGCCCATCAGTACAGCTTCATCAGTGCAGCCTATCAGTGACTATCAATGCAGCCTATCAGTGCCCATCAGTGCAGCCTATCACTGCATGGGGATCACAGGAAGGAATCAGAAGGAGAGCCAGCCGGATCGCATAGAGAGAGGATCTCCAGCTGTGACACAGCTTGGATCTCAAACGCCGGCCGCTGTCAAAAAAAGTCCCGCCTCCTGGACCGACTCCTATCATAGACAGCACACTGGTCCAATGCTGGGAAATTGAATCAGTGTGCTGTCTATAATAGGAGCCATTTCAGGAGGTGGGACTTTATTTGACAGTGTCACAGTGGGAATTCCTCTCTCTGAGTGAGCCGGCTGGTTCTCCTCCCGACAGTTTCCTGGCTGATCGCTTCTGGTGGAAGCGATGTGGCCTTTTTTACAGGGCATCAGAGCGGCCCAGGGGGCAATTGCCCAGCTGGGCCCCTAGATATAACTTTCTCTGGTGGATCCCAAGGTCCCAGCCCATCCCTGAACACAGAAAAGTTGTATTGTATCCATTGCACTCCTCACAGTCTTGCTCACAGTTTGTGCAGGGTCTTATAGTGATTGGTGGATGGCGTCAACATGAAATCACAGAGAAATAAGGATCTTCGCCGGCTGTGCCTTAAAAAAATGTATCCTGTGAAGTCCCAAAACTTCGGCCTGTGATGCCTGTTGCTTTATGTGAATAAAGGACAAGATCATCACTATACCAAGGTGTGCTAATGAAGATCCCTATTACACCCCTGAACACAGTCATGGCATTTTTTAGGAAACTGGATTTTAGCTTTAACATTTTATTGCTTACTGTCAATTAATATCATAACTGTAGATCCTCCATGCAGATATGACATGTTTCATATGTACTTTTGGGATAAAGTTGTATTACTAACACAGTAGACCTTATAGCTTTTAAAGCAAAATAAACCCAAAACAAAATGTGAAGGGGAGCGGAGGGGGTGGGACTTTGAATGAAGCACATGAAAGCGAATTGATGGTAATTATGTGGAAGAGAGGAATTTTATTGTTACAATGTAAATGTACAAAGATTGTTGATACATGATAACAACATTAGGAAGATAATATACGTATCTTGAAACATAACCATTGATGTCAAGGTACAGGTAAAATACAGTACACAATAAAATGATAACAGGATAACAATTGAAAAGCGTGGTGATTCAATGAAAAATTCCAAAGTTCCACAAACATGATAGGGTAAAATAATGAATATAAGATGAAACCTGCAGGGCCTATGGCCTCGCTAAACCTGTAAAGGTGATGATTGTATAGAAACTTGAGCCAGATATAGAGTAGGTAAAGACACGGCATCATGTAGCTCTACGCGTTTCGTGGCTGAACGCCACTCGTCAGGAGCATGCACGTTGTAGTCTAAAAAATGGATATAAGGATAATCAATGATGGATAAAGGTAAATTGGCATCACCAGCAGCACGTCAATGCATACTTACTGGTTAAGGTCTGCAGGGTAATGGAACAATGTGAGACGCCGAGGCATCCGGAATAACCTCCAATCGGGAGCCGCAGTGGGCGGGCCAACGGAAACCCCTAACACAGGCCGTCAATGGGGCAGGCATGAAACCACGAGGAATCACTGTGAATGGGTGAAAATTGGTGGACAGAAATGAAGGAATGACAAAAACTGGGAGTGGGATGAAGAGAGATGGAGAGAGAGAGGGCTGGAGGCTGTACCATAGGTGAAGGAAAGAAATAGGATTGAGATCAGTGGAGAGACTGCCAGAAAGAGAAATGTGGAGCCAGGTGGAGAAGAAAAAATGAGTGAGGGAGGAAAAAACAAGCCAGCCATAGAAAATGTGCACATGAAAGGGGATCGGTGTGGAAAGGAGCCCGCTGGGGACAGTGGTGGAGTGAGGACAAGGTGACTAGAGATGAAGGGTATAAACACGTATATACCTGAAAGGAGTGGAAGACCCATCGCTGAGAAGAGATGGGTGTGGAGTGTAGTGTCCACAGAGCCTCGAGTGTCAAGTCCTTCCGGCAGGACGCCCATATAGGTGCCGTCAAAGCTCCACCCACCGCCGTCATGCTACGTGGCATGGGATTGGGGGAGGGCAAGCACCGCTGATCGGAACGTTCCGGCCAGACGGTACTTGCATAGCTCCCCCATTGCTCACGAGTGTGGAATCAACCAGCAGGTGCGTGATGACGCAGAAGGCGTCACACGCACTGCATGGGAAGCATGACGCCGACGCGCATGATGGCGCGCCCATCCCCCCGGCATACAGGGAGCAAGGAGGGGGGCGGAAGCCCGTGATGCGCGTCACGGCCCCCAGAGGAGAAAACAAAATGTAATATATTGCAGTAGTTTTGATGCCCCTGTAAAAGTCCACTAAGGATGAAACGCATCGGGCAAGGCTCTTCGATCCCTACATTGCTTTTATTCCATATGTGATCACTTTTTTAACTATTGTATATTGGTTGGTTCCAATAAATCTACCCTTTTTGATCTGCACCATTGAAGCATTCCATTTTTTCTTTCCCATACTTTTTGGTTTGATGAGAGATTTGGATGTCCCCATTGGATGTGTCGTTTTCTCGGTTTGGTGGATACCATTGCAGCCCTTCCAGCCTAGAGGAGATATCTTCGGAGATCCGGAGCCCCTACCATCACCTGGGAGAGCCGTCCATCTGGATTTCTAAGCTTGTTTGATTCGAGGTCATTGGCATTCAAATCCATCTGTTCTGGTAAGAGTGTTTATACCTCCTTCACTTCAAGATTTATTATTAGACGAATTGCATGTCGGAAGACCTCTCCACTTCCATTGGATTTTTCACTTATTTCTTTGTTGGACTTTATTATATTTATATGTTTTGTTCACATGTATATTGCACTGGGTTAACACCCATCTATTATTGAATTTCATTAGTTCACACATATGTGTTTTTTGCTACACTTTGTCTTATTAGAATATTTGTTATATTCTTGTGTAGCTGCTTGTGATTTTGTTTTATTGGGTTAACGCAGTTATATTATCACTTGGACTTAATATATTGCAGCTTACCAATTATTAAATGCAGTGGCTGCATTAGTTTTCATTTTTTAGGCTTTTTTCCCCTCTGTTTTTACCTGGTGATCTGGCCAGTAACACACCTCCTGTATTAGCGTGCCCCTACTCTGGATGAATGAGAACAGGGGGCACCTTTGCACGGCAGCATTGTCAGCCTGGGGGTAGGGGAGTGTTTGCTAGATGTACGCCAAACTCCAGCTAACACTTTATAAATAGCTATAGCAAACAATTTTTTCCTTTTGGGATAAAGTTTTTACATGAATAAATAAAAGCCAGTGTTAAATGATGTATCTCATCCCTGTAAACCAATACATTGGGAAGAGAGCTTTCAGACTTGCTGGATCACCAGATGAAAATAAAGGAAAGAAAGCCTAAAAAAAAGGAAACAAATGCAGCCATCACATCTAGGAATTGATAAGTTGCAATATAATAAATGTTTGTTTTGGGTTTAATACTGTTTTTAGACTTTCAGGGACAGCTGGTTGGTACAGTTCCTCACTGCTATAGAGCTGTTATTATTACTATCCTATAGTTTGCCGACACTTCCTTTCTGCTATCTCTCGTGTCACTAGTGTGACGCAAGGGATAGCGGAGGAAGTTTAAGCTGACAGCTCGGCAGACGTAGTTAAAGGCTTGGGTATAGCCCTATAAACAAACAAAAGCCATATTGCTGTGGGGTGAGATGTGAGCCATCCACTGGAAGAGGTATGTAAGATTCTCATTTCTCAATACATTGCTTATTCCTAATAATGATACAGATCAAGATGTGTTAAACTGCTACCAACGATTACTATATATACCCTGGCATGCAAAGTATTGTGAAAGTCTGATATTGTAAAGTGTTTAAAGGCTCTAAAAATGTACTTCCTCCATCTGACGATAATATGGTACTATAAAGATATGTAAGATAGCACATATTTAGCAAATGTTAAAGATTTGCACATTGATGCATGTATATTGCGACCCTTCTTTCTAAGTTATATTTATAGCTATAGGATTGTGAAAAAAATGTTGTCACTGCCCTGGCTCCTGTCACTACAGTATGTGTGTTCCTCTTTGCACACATATGCTGCTCTTCAAACATGCTGCAAAATAAAGAAAATTGAGTTAATAACTTCCTTGAACATGCGGGCAAATGCGAGAGATTGCCAGCTAATATAGGCAGACAACTGCTGGCAATGATAGTTACATAGTTAGTCAGGTTGAAAAAATACACAATTCCATCTAATTCAACCAATAAAAAAAAAAAAAAGAAATAATGCAATCCCATATACACAATCCTAAAGCCACAGTTGATCCAGAGGAAGGACAAAAACCCCAGCAAAGCATGATCCAATTTGCTTCAGCAGGGGGAAAAAATGTCTTCCTGATCCCGAGAGGCAATCGGATATTCCCCGGATCAACTTTACCTATAAACGTTGGTACCCAGTTATATTTTGTACATTTAGGAAAAAATCCAGGCCTTTTTTAAAGCGATCTACTGAGCTGGCCAGAACCACCTCTGGAGGGAGTCTATTCCACATTTTCAGAGCTCTTACTACGAAGAAACCTTTCCGTATTTGGAGATGAAATCTTTTTTCCTCTAGACGTAAAGAGTGCCCCCTGTCCTTCTCTGATGACTTTACAGTGAATAACTCAACACCAAGTTCACTACATTGACCGTTTATGTATTTGTGAATGTTTATCATATCCCCCCTTAATCTCCTCTTCTCAAGAGAGAATAAATTCAGGTCCTCTAAGCTTTCCCCATAGCTGAGCTCCTCCATGCCTCTTATCAGTTTAGTTGCCCTTCTCTGCACTTTCTCCAGTTCCTCGATATCCTTTTTGAAAACTGATGCCCAAAATTGAACTGCATGTTCCAGATGAGGTCTTACTAATGTTTTGTACAGGGGCAAAATGATATCTCTCTCTCTTGAGTCCATACCTCTCTTAATACAAGAAAGGACTTTGCTCGCTTTGGAAACCGCAGCTTGGCATTGCATGCTTTTATTAAGCTTATGATCTACCAAAACCCCCAGATCCTTCTCCACTATGGATTCCCCCAGTTGTACTCCCCGTTAGCATGATAACACAATGCTAAATCAAATTACCATATTGAGTATAATATCACAATCAAGGTTGACTTCATAATCCTTAATATGACCCATCAGAATTAAAAATTATGTAAATCTGGTTGAAAACGGCGACTTCACAATAGTTTATATGGAGTAACCCTTGTGGGGTGTCATGGAAATGACGGTGACATTGCTATACTTAAACAGGGCATTCTAGTTAAACGGCTTTCACTGTGTATGGTTGGGGCTGTGCCTTTGGAGATGGTCCAGCCTAACATCCCCCAACACTGGGATGGCGGCCTGGGCCATTTCTAAAACAGTGTTCCCGAGAGTACATCTCCTCCTGGCTCCTCCAAGGAGTAATGAGGAAAACTCTGTCTGGAGTTGAGCCATCCCTTCTGTCAGTTTACGGATGGCCAACCCGCCATGGAACTGTCCATTCAGTTGCAGGTATGTCTATTGATTTCCCACCTGTGGCAACCAAAAGTGCATCCATGACTGTACGTCTCTGCTCCTGAAACATCATGACTGCTTCTGACGGTGGAACATAAAAATTGGGGTTGCTTCTATCCTTCTCTTGCAAGAAACCCAAATACCCACCAAAAGAACAACGAGCCAAGGTATCGGGAACCAAAGGGGAGGGAGGGCAGAAAGTTTTCCCAACTCAGCTCCCTTCTAAATTAGGCCGTCCTGGGACCCCCTGACTAACCACCGCTCGCAGCTCCGCCTGTTCATACTTAGCCCACCAATCAAGTAAGTCTTTACAACTATATTTTATTTTAAACTCAGGAATAACCACACCTAGACCCAAGCCCTCTTTAACTCCTATCATGCAGGACCTCCATCCATATTTTTTCTTTTCTTTACTTCGGGCCTAACTTTTCTATTTTTCTTTTACTCCTGTTAGTAGAACTTGTGCCCCAGTGCAGCAAACTCCCACACCCAACATTTCACCATTATTTATGTCCTCATCAGGGGATAGTGTTTGGTGAAGGATGTGCACTGGGACATATGAAAAGGTAGACATTGGCTCAGCCTAACAGACTCAACCTGTAACTAAAATATAAATTTGGGTTGGACCACCCTTTAAGCATGAAAGCCTTAGCAGCTGATTGGAGTCATTGTCTGACATTTACAGCAAGCTAGGTCTGTGGGCTCTTAGCCACACATTTCTAGGCTCTAATTCATATAACAACCTAATATAGCCTGTAAGTTAGACCTCCGTCTCTTACTTACCCACAGGCATGTTGGTTTATTAATGGAAAACATCAGCGCAATGATCTTCTGGGGTAATTAACACAGACTTGGCAGAGCCTTACCACTCACAAACACAGAAAGTATTTGATTGTCAGGGACAGCGAATATTGGATGGAATTGTTCGGCTCATTGTGGATAGTTGGGTTTGCAGGAAGCACAAGCTGCTATAACAAGGTGCTAAAACCTAATGCATGGTTCAAAACATTTTGCAATGTGCTTAATGAAAGATTGAAAAGATTAAAATGTAATTATTTATTATGAATGCTGCATTCATAGGTGGTTATATATTAAGCTGCATTGTTGGAATTTGGCACTTGTCAGCTTGGATAAAGGAAACTCTGTCAGGTGACAGGTTCTCTTAAAATAACACTTCCCCATTGCTCTGTCGCTGTCCTGGGGAAATACTTATGGTTTCTGGCTATGGGGGAGCATTTGACCTCCTCCCTTATGTAGCACCACCCCCGAAGGAGCTGCTTGGTGATTTTTGGGTTCTCTGCTCTACGCTTCAATTCCAAGAATGGCCTCAGCCCCTCTGGCACACCAGGTTAATTTTAAAATTTTTGCAAACATTTAACGTTTAAAAGTTTTTAAAATGACCGTTTTTTTCAGGAGCAGTGATAGTAATAATGATTAAAGTGAAACAATAAAAATGAAATATTCCTTTAAATATCATGCCGGGGCAGGGTCCCCTTAGACTGCCTATAAAGTGGCGCATCTGTGTGCATCCAGTCTATACCAGGCCCTTCGGATTTTAAGGGGAACTCTATGCCAAAATTTAAAAAACAATTTTACGTGGGGGTCCCCCCAAAATCCATACCAGACCCTTATCCGAGCATGCAGCCTGGGGGTCAGGATGGGGGGGGGGGGACGATGTACATCCATCAACAATCACGCCGCCCTACAGACCTGAAATATAGAAAAAAACTACGCCTCCATGGGAGGCCTCCCGGCGACTGCTGTATTTTACCTTTAACAGCTCTTATATAGGCAAGGGTGGGGCCACCCGTGGACATAACCGGATGGCCCCACCCCGTCTGACATCAGACGGGGGCATGGTCACTCAGTTATATCACCAGGTGGCCCTGCCCTTGCCTATATAACAGCTGCACCCTGCTTTTGCCAATCATGGCTCTCACAGCAGATTGCGCTGTGATTGGCCAAAGCATTTAGGTCAGGTGCATGCTTTGGCCAATCAGCAGCTGTCCATGCACTGCAATCTCCCAGTGCATTGTGGGGCGCTCCGCAGCACTCTAATTTGCTGCGAACGCCCCATATGTTTGATTCTTGAAGGCTGGGTTCACACTATTGCGAATTGGATGCAGGTTTCCCCACATCCAATTCGCATAGCAGGAGATTGTGACCGGCTTATGGAGCCGGTTGACACATCTCCTCAGTGGCTCAGGTGTGAATTGCACAGGAGCCCTGTGCATCTTTTGGTCTGTTTCAGGTCCGAATTCAGCCCAAAATTTGGGCTGAAATCGGACCTGAAATAGTGAATGGAGACACACCGGACTCCTGCTGTGAGCCACTGCGATCTCTAGTGTGAACCCAGCCTGAAGGTGCCGCTGCTGCAACACAAAAGATTTCTATAAAGCAGGGAAGCTATCCCATTCGATGCTGCTGCCCCATGTGACTCAAGCAGCCATCATGGGTCAACCAGAGCCTTTTTAAACATAAGCACTCATAAAATGTCAAAAAAAGTTTATTTGTACAAAAATTAGAACAAGTTAATAACATTGATCATATTACAAAGACAGGGTTACTATAACATTATGAATAATTCATCACCTTACTGGACTTGCTGCATCACAGTGCACCGCCTTAGCCTGTGCTGCTGCCAGTAAGAGCTGGGGGGGGAGCTGGTAAGCATAAAGCGCAAAGTATTTCAGAGGACCGGAGGAGGGCTAGAGTCAGATGTTGGAGTCTGCTGAATGCTGAGACCAGGGGAGGCAGAGACAAGGGGGTGCTGCAGCTGCACAGAGAGATGCAGGATCTGTAGGAGGAGTTCTATCCTCCCCTCTGCTGCCAACTGCTGAGGAGGGGAATGGTGGGGGGATAGAGATGAGCCTCTTCATACCTGCTTCGAAAAGTGGAGGAGTTCTGCCCACCTCTCTGTTGACGACTGCTGAGGTAAGGTGGGGGGCAGAAATGATGGGGGTGCTGCAGCTGCAGGAGAGGTGGAAGGGTCAAGTGAAATGGCCTGGAGGGGCGGATTCGCACCGCGGGCCTTGTGTTTGGCACATGTGCACTAGGACAATATGTGTTTTGATGGTCCCTACACAAAGAATGTACAAAATGAGGGCACTTTGGAGTCTGTGCTTCTCAGGAAAGGTCTTCTTCATTAAAAGTAACTGCTAGGTGGTGTGAAGGTATACCCAACAGAATGTAATTCAGATGGATTGTTTTGAAAGATCCTAGCATTTCAGTACATAGCTGTTGGCAAATATAACTGATCTCACTGATTAAAATCTGACTTTGGTCATCACACCCTTCACAGCTGTTAAAGTGGTTGTAAACCCTTACAGACCACTTTTCACTACAGGTAAGCCTATAATAAGGCTTACCTGTAGCTACAGTGGATATCTTCTAAACCTACACCGTTCATGAGATTTCCCCTATATCTGCATGTGCCGACGTCATCGGCACATGCGCACTAAAGCAATGGCTTGTTGTGACGCTGGAGCCCGCAATACCTGGAAATAGCTCTATGAAACATGTCGCCGGGCAGAACAGTGTGCCGGGACCTCTGCGGGGGCTTCGATCTAAGGTGAGTATTTCATAATAAGCTAGTATGCTATGCATACTAGCTCATTACGTCTTTGTCTTGCAGATTTTTTTTCTAGGGTTTACAACCACTTTAATGTCTGTTTTTATATATTTAACATGCCCGCCTAACGGCGCCTACGCTATTGATTTTTTTTTTGTCTGTTTGACATTTAAAAAAAGGAAGTGTAAGCTCTAATTGGTGTTTCTCTTTTTTTTCACATTCTAACATAGTTATTTATTGATGAAAAAAATTTGACTGTTTCCTCTTTTTCTGAGCTACCTAGATCATCCTTTCTCAACCTTTTTAAAATGAAAGAACCCATGAATTAAAGCAGGTTTTACACATTCAGTTTTTTGTTCAACCAGTGGTTTGAGCAAAAAAAAAAAAAAAACCTGACAGATCCCCACATCAACACAAATGATGTATGATTTTTCCCGCTTGGCTATTGTATTCTGATAGTGGGGACTCCCCTCACCACCGTCAGAAAACACAGATCAGCGCTGCGACCATTGGCTGTGAAAGCCTTGATCGGATGCTGGTTTTCCAACATGACAGTTCGACGGAAACTGGTTATTAGACCGGCTTCTGTTGAACAGTCAGTGGTACATACGAAGGAAAAGGTTCCTGCTGAACCGCCTGATTTTATACCCAGCTTTACTTTTGGGTTTCCGTAAACCCCTGCTTATAATTTCCATATCCACAGATTGTGATTCATTAGTGTGATGGTCAGTGGGAAACTTGCTCCTTACAGTTGTGGTCAGTGGTTAGATCCCCTTCCCCTTGCAAATTGCTAAACTGATAATTATGTGTAGTGGTTACTTAAAGTGGTTGTAAACCCCAGTCATGAAATCTGAACTAAGCATATAGTATATCTGTAGTGTTTACCTGTCTCTCTCCAAAGCTCTAAAGCCTGGTACACACTATGAGTTCTTTTTTCGTTCAACCCAGCGGGTTGAAAAAACAAAGAAACTATCAGCTCTGGTCGGAGCCGCTGTACTAACTATGCAAAGTTAGTACAGCGATCTCCCCTGCTGAGCTGTTGTGTTATGACAGGGGGATGCCCCCCCCCCCACACTAGGGCACTCCGATCAGCGCTCTCTGCCATTGGCAGAGAGCGAGCGCTGATCGTGAGTTGGTCGGCTGCTATTTTTTTTACAAAGGCCCAGAAGTAGGATTCCCCCATCCATATCGAATGTTTGGATGCGAAAATATAGTAATTTTTTTGTTCAATACATTGGTTAAAATGACTCATGTATGCATTGCCTTATCTAAGAGGCAAAATTGGATAATTGTTGAAGGAACCCCAAACAACCTCTAGAGGAACCCGAGGGCTCCACAGGACCCTGGCTAAGGCTGGCCATACACTATTCAATTTTCCTGTTCAACTTTCCTTTAGATTTACCAAAACCATATAATAGGAGGTCAAATCTAAACACTTTCAATTTGTATGCAATCAGGCAGGCCCTTGTACTACATAGTTGAAGGTAAATCTAAAGAAAATTGAACAGGAAAATTGTATGGTGTATGGCCAGCTTAAGGCTCGATTCACACCTATGCATGTTGCTTTTGAGCGTTTTTGGAGGTTTTTTTTTCATGCTTGCCACGTTTTTGAGCCGCGTTTTTGCCGCGATTTTGCCGCGATTTTGCCGCGATTTGCGTTTTGCGTTTTTTTTTTTTTTTACATTTTTTTTTTTACAGTCTTAAAAAAAATTAAAAAAAAAAAAAATTAAAAAAAAAAAAAAAAACGGCAAAAACGCATCAAAAACGCACCAAAAACGCATCAAAAACGCTGCAAAAACGGTGCACTTGCGTTTTTGATGCTTGTCCATTGAATTCTATTACATGCAAAACGCTGCATTTTGCATGAAAAAAAGTCCCTGACCCTTTCCAAAAATGCAGAGAAACAAAAAGGCATTGATGTGAACATGTTCCATAGGAACCCATGTTAAAAAATTCCCGTGCATTTCTGCAAAATGCAAAATGCATCAAAAAACGCGCTAGTGTGAATGGAGCCTTAGAAAGGATAACCTAGATAATACAATGGTATCAGTTTTCCTTCTAAAACTAAACAACAGTATAAGAAGTAATGATAGCAAGTAGTGACACATCATCGGGTCCATTCACACCTGGGCGCTCCAGAATCGCCGCAAAATGCGGGACGCTTTTGCGATGCCATTACTTCTAATGGCACCACATTTTGCTGCCGTTGCCATGCGATAAATTGTTTTTATAAATGTTTTTTTTATAAATTCTTGTTGGCGACAGTGTCGCGTGCTGCAATTTGCCGCCATTGCAGAGCAATTTATTGCGCGACAACCGCGGTAAAAACGCACCGCGATTGGGGTGCCATTAGAAGTAATGGCATTGCAAAAGTGTCCCGCATTTTTCTAAACCATATCACTTTTGAGCCATTGTGGATCGTTTGGGACTGTGTCACTACCATCCCCCATTATGGACATGAGCTCCCCCATCCTTTGTATACACAGAGCTGAAGAAAGTATTTAATAAATTTGCCTTCTCTTTGTCCCCAGTCACCCACTCCAGATTATTTTGTAAAGGGCCTATATGCTCAGGCCTGACCTTTGTACAATATACAAATATTTAACCGCTTCAGCCACGGAAGATTTTACCCCCTTCCTGACCAGAGCACTTTTTGCGATTCGGCACTGCGTCGCTTTAACTGACAATTGCGCGGTCGTGCGACGCTGCACCCAAACAAAATTGACGTCCTTTTTTTCCCACAAATAGAGCTTTCTTTTGGTGGTATTTGATCACCTCTGCGGTTTTTATTTTTTGCGCTATAAACAAAAAAAGAGCGTCAATTTTGAAAAAAAAAAAACGCAATATTTTTTTCTTTTTGCTATAATAAATATCCCCCAAAAATATATTAAAAAAACATTTTTTTTCCTCAGTTTAGGCCAATATATTTTGTAGACGCTATAACTTTTGCGCAAACCAATCAATATACGCTTATTGAGATTTTTTTTTACCAAAAATATGTAGAAGAATACATATAGGCCTAAAAAAAAATGTTTGGGGGATATTTATTATAGCAAAAAGTAAAAAATATTGTGTGTTTTTCAAAATGTTCGCTCCTTTTTTGTTTATAGCACAAAAAATAAAAACCGCAGAGAAATACCACCAAAAGAAAGCTCTATTTGTGGGAAAAAAAGGACGTCAATTCTGTTAGGGTGCAACGCTGCACGACCACGCAATTGTCAGTTAAAACGACGCAGTGCTGTATTGCAAAAAAGGGCCTGGTCAGGAAGGGGGTAAATCCTTCCGGGGCTGGAGTGGTTAAACAATGATAGCGTTCCTTCATTTTTATATTTTTTAAAAGCTCTTTTTTTTAATTATTTATAGCCATTTTACCTTTGGCCAAGAGCCACATAGGTTTTATTTTTAGCCTTTTAAACCTATTGCCCGTGGGAATATCATTTTCCAGTGAGTTTGCATACAGTCTTTTTGAAGAATTTCCATCACTCCCATAGACCTGCTCTGGATGTGAGGATGTCAGGAAAAGTCTACCGGTGGATTGTGGGGGAGCGCTGTTTGCTGGTGCAGCGGAGGATCGGGTAAGTATAGACTTTTTACTCTCCCATGGACAAAATGGGCACTTGACCCGCACAGTGCAGGCACGTCCGCACTACATGGGAAAACTTTTTTTTTTTTGCATGGAGTTGGGCTTTAAATATAACAGAGAGAGTGGTGCCAACCTCTTGGTTGTGCTTTTTAGTTTATGAACCACATAGGTGGCCAAACATAATTAAAGATCCTTTGACAGATAGTACTGTGCACATATGCATAGGCATCGCCAGAGGGTGGCTATTGAGGCTGGAGCCCCGAATCTAGAGCCCATAGCCCCGACTCTCTTGCTGCAGGGTCCCTGCCTAACCGGCGAGTCACAGCTGTGGCGGGCGGGCTGCATTAGAGGTGGAGGAGAGAGACAAGCGGGCGGATGAGCAGAGATGACATCATCTCTCTCCGCCCACTCCACGTCACCACTCTTCCGCCCTCACAGCCGGGCCACTTCAATGTGGGAGTGATGTGCGGTGGGGAGCAGAGAGATGACATCATCTCTCACTGCCCGCCACACATCAGCGCTCCTCCGCCCTCACAGCGCGGCCCTCTTCAATGTCGGAGGTGCGGCTGGGAGCAGAGCAATTACATCATCTCTCACTGCCCGCCCCACATCTCTGCTCTCCTGCCCTCACTAAATGGACCAGTGCTGCCAGCCTGCCACCAATGCAGTGAGAATGTACATTTGGTGGCACTGGCTGGCATGGCAAGTGACAATCCACATCAGTTGGCAAGGGACAACCCACATCTAGTGGCAGGTAACGTGGCAAGTGACAATCCGCATCAGGTGGCAGGTGATGTGACAAGTGACAATCTGCAAATGGTGGCAAGTGACAGTCTGCAAATGGTGGCAGGTTACGTGGCAAGTGACAATCCGCATCAGGTGGCAGGTGACATGGCAAGTCACAATCTGCAAATGGTGGCAGGAGATGTGACAATCTGCAAATGGTGGCAGGTGATGTGGCAAGTGACAATCCACATCTGGTAGCAGGCGACATGGCAAGTGACAATCCACATCTGGTAGCAGGCGACATGGCAAGTGACAATCCACATCTAGTGGCAGGCGACGGTGGCAAGTGACACGCTGCATCTGGTGGCAGGAGATGTGGCAAGTGACACGCCCAGGGCTCCCACTAATTCTGCATTATGATGAGTTGAACCACTTCATTATATATTAGAATGTAACAATAGAAACAATGCGCTTCGATCACCCTGACACCATATCAACCATGGTGCCATGATGATTGAAACGCGAACACCAGCCTTTGCCCGTGACAAATTTCTTACTACCGGCTGGTGACCGATGCTATGGGCTCTAGCCCCATATCTTTTGCAGACCTAGCCACCCCCCTGCACATATGTATAATTTAACTCTTTTAGGTGTTGTGAATTCGAGATGGAGATCAGCTTTAATTGTTGGGCTAGACTCTAATATACTGTATATACTTAAAAACAATCATTCTTTAGGCCTAAAGGAGTAACAACTGCATGATTAAAAAAGGACAGGGGGACAGTTTGTCTCTGCTGCCTCTGTTTGGAAGCTTTCCCATGCATCCATTATGCTCAGAGGCAAGCCTGTTATGTTCTGCACTATTTGTGCTCAAACATTCCACAATTTCTAATTTCTTTGGTATTCCTGGCATTGCTGTAAGGCCCTGACTGAGGTTATTAGTGGCTGTGAGCAGGGCTGAGTTCTTGGCTGCATCCTTATTGGCTGTAAGGGGGAAGAAAGCTGTGCTGCTTTGGACTCAGCTGCCTGATGATGATCCCTGACAGCGCTGTGGCAGTGACCGCACTATCTGCAGCTCCATCATCCAGCCTGGAAAGACCACCACGTATGTTTATCCGTTTTTTTTATATTACATGATATACTGTATTTTTCTTACACAGCATTATGGGATTTGCAGTGTATATTGATCTAGATCACTGTATGCTTTAAGCTGGTTATAACAGGTGGTATGATTATTTGGAAAAGGTCACCACCATCAGATGCACACATCCACTATTCAGTTCATATTGGCCAATCTTCCTATGTTTTTTTAAACTTTTGCCAACATATGTTATTTTCAGCTGTGTATGGAAAAAAAAGTTATGTTTGAGGAATTAGTGGGTTCTGTGCGCAGAGAGATTGGCACACAGCTCTTGCATTGATTTATCAGTTGTGACTACCACAAAGCAGCCCGTGTTTAACCACTTCAGCCCCGGAAGGATTTACCCCCTTCCTGACCAGAGCCCTTTTTTGCGATTCGGCACTGCAACGCTTTAACTGACAATTGCGCGGTTGTGCGACGTTGCACCCAAACAAAATTGACGTCTTTTTTTCCTCACAAATAGAGCTTCCTTTTGGTGGTATTTGATCACCTCTACGGTTTTTATTTTTTGCGCTATAAACAAAAAAAGAGCGACAATTTTGAAAAAAAAGCAATATTTTTAACTTTTTGCTATAATAAATATCCCCAAAAATATATAAAAAAACATATTTTTTCTCAGTTTAGGCCAATATATATTCTTCTACATATTTTTGGTAAAAAAAAAAAAAAAAAAATCGCAATAAGTGTATATGATTGGTTTGCGCAAAAGTTATAGCGTCTACAAAATAGGGGATAGATTTATAGCATTTTTATTATTAATTTTTTTCTATTAGTAATGGCGGCGATCTGCGATTTTTATCGTGACTGCGACATTATGGCGGACACATCGGACACTTTTGACACCATTTTGGGACCATTGTCATTTATACAGCGATCAGTGCTATAAAATGCTCCGATTACTGTGTAATGACAATGGCAGGGAAGTGGTTAAACATTAGGGGGCGATCAAGGGGTTAAGTGTGTCCTAGGGAGGTGTTCTAACCGTGGGGGGGGGGGGGGGGTGGGCTATCACTGACATAACAGCGATCACTGCTCCTGATGACAGGGAGCAGTGATTTCTGTCATGTCACTAGGCAGAATGGGGAAATTCCTTGTTTACATAGGCATCTACCCTTTCCTTGCATCTGCCTGTTCTACCTCTCCACACCGCAATCGCGGGCCGCCGGCGAACATCGAGTTCCCGGGACCCGCGGGCACGCTACCGCGGTGTGCAGTGGGCACGCGTGCCCGATAGGCGGCAGATTTAAAGGGACGTACAGGTACGCCCATTTGCCTGCCTGTGCCATTCTGCCGACGTACATCTGTGTGTGGCGGTCGGCAATCGGTTAATTTAATAGTCAGGTGACTTTTTTGCATAATTTTCCTATATCTGCCTTTAGGAAATACAGCATGGTGGCAGCTTATCGTTGTTGACAAATTTTGGCAACTTTCTGGATACCCCATGGCTCTGAAAATGGTCTACTGATGCCTTCCTTCATGCTCCACACATGCTGAGATCGTTGCATAATTCTAGTGATATAGATTGTATCACTTTAAAATGTACCGACACAGTTATCATGCATAGGTAGGTCTGTTCCCAAGAGTCAATAAGAGGTATGCCCTTCCTTTGAATTGCACAGTTATGTGACTGTGTTGCATCTTCTTTCCTTGATTCAACCAAGATATAGATATTTCACACTATTGACAAAAGGTGGAAACGGAACAAGAGCTCAGAGGGTTCAAAGGTTTTCTAACATGACAGAGAATCTCTGTGTGTGAAGAAGAACATTTTTTTTTTTAACCAGTGCACGTTGTTGCTGTCATTATCCTTTACATGGTATACAAAGAGGTGGCGATCTACCTGAACAACATGGGAGAAGTCAGTGTCGCCTCCTCACACCTGATTTAAACTGCTAATTGCCGTACTACCGCGTCGCAATCGTGTGCATTGCATAGTAATCGTGGGTTTAAATCAGGCGGTGAGGAGGCAACATATCGCTTCCTCACCACCTGTCAACACACACTTGCATCGCTTTTCGGAGGAGCAGCAGTGCCTGCTGCACTTGTAAATGAGCCCTTAGTTGCATTCGGCAGCAGCACCCTTAGGGCTCCTTTACTCATAAAGTTGGGGAGTGGTAAAACAGCAGGATATAAGAGAAGTCTATGGCTAAGTGCAGCAAAGCTGCAGGTACACTGCACTGCACCCATGGTGTGGGTAAACCACTGCACATCAGTGTGAAAGCAGGCTTATACTATTGTGCTCAGTGTATTGCCTCACACTGACCTGAAGATCTCTTCTTTCCTGCTGCTGGCACCACCCTGGAGGCCACTAGCCAGGATGAGAGGTGGAGTGCGGTTGGTATCACTCTGTATGGGACAGGAGCCGGTGTCTTGCCGAGAAAGTTCCCCCGGCGGATAAGGACCCCCCTGTACTGCGCAGGCGCAGCGCTTGCGCAGTACAAACGACTAAGGAGCCACTAAAAATAGCCGAAGCTGAAAACCTTCAATCGGCTGTACACGGCGCCTGCGCCCTGAGTCCAGGTTCAAGCCCCACCATCCAAGTGGACCTAGAGGTAGAATGAAAAAGTGCTGAGCAAAGCGAGGCCGTGCCCTAAGTGTGGCGAGGGGCCCTGTTACAGGCGCCGCGTACAGCTGATTTACACCTATTCAGCTTCGGCTATTTCCGCCGGCTCGTACTGTGCAAGCGCTGCGCCTGCGCCAGTACAGGGGGGTCCTTATCCGCCGAGGGGAACGTTCTCGGCAGAACACCGGCACTACAGAGGAGGCATCAGCTTATGCGGCTCTTGCTTCCTACTACAGCTCCAACTTTACAAGTAGTCCTTCTGTATTGCACTCTGTTTGATGCTCTCGGGTGGTGGGTCAGCAAGCCCAGGCCGAGATCTACCAGTCACCTGTCTGTGACCTACTGGTTGCTGACCACCGGTATACATGATGCTTGGTGTGATAGCTTGCATATATTAAACAAGAAAAGTTGAGAGAGAGCAGATCAAAATCTGTTCCTCATAGAAATAATAGGATTTTCAAGGATGCATATTTCTGTCACAAGGTAAGCACACCCACAAGGGGTAATTCAAAAAATATAATTTATTACAAAACATACAGTTTAAAATGGTAACAGTATTTAGTCATATCAACAATGACCAAGGATTAATACTCATTTTCAAAGAACTTGAACAGATGCTTGTGTGTATTGGGTAGCCGATGCGTTTCGCAGACTAGATTGCTACTTCTTCAGGGCTGTTCACCATGCATCCAAATATCCTGACATTGATCAAAGATATATGGCAACATCGGGGAGAGGGGACAGGCCACATCCCGTGACAAACAGGCAATGTCAGGAGGACGCGCTACACGTACCATAGGGGAACAGAAGCTCTATCTAGCCCTTAGCCAGGACGCATAGAACCGGAACGAGCTGGCAATGACCCTTGATCATACTGTTACTTTACTCTGATCTTAATATCCCTACACTTATCCTCCAATTCCATAGGTGGAAACACACCAGATGATCAGTGATACAATCTTTAAAACCATATATATGGTTCGACGTCCACAAGACCATATAGGTGATCCTGATATCGCCTGTTTGTCACGGGCTGTGGCCTGTCCTCTCTCCCTGATGTTGCGATATATCTTTGATCAATGTCAGGATATTTGGATGCATGGTGAAAAGCCCCGAAGAAGCAGCGATCTAGTCTGCGAAACCCGTCGGATACCCAATACATACAAGCATCTGTTTAAGTTCTTTGAAAATAAGTATTAATCCTTGGTCATTGTTGATATGACTAAATACTGTTACCATTTTAATCTGTATATTTTGTAATAAATTATATTTTTTGAATTATCCCTTGTGGGTGTGCTTACCTTGTGACAGAAATATACATACTTGAAAATCCCATTATTTCTTGAGGAACAGATTTTGATCTGCTCTCTCAACTTTTCTTGTTTACTCTACATCAGGGATGTGGATGCAATATTCTGCCCCTAGAATCTGTCCAAAAAACATTTCATATAGCTTGTATATATTAGTCTAGGTTTGACCCCGAGATTGGCCCTGAACTCAAAGTATGGGTGACTACTCTCTATGGCCAAAAGTTTGTGAACAAGGGACCATCACACCTATATGAACTTGGTAGATATCCCATTACAAAACCATGGGTATAAATATGGTGTTTGTCTCCATTTGGGCAATAACAGACTCTTCTGGAATGGTTTTACACAAGGTTGTGAAGTGTGCTTGTTGAAATTTGTGCTGTTTCGGACAGGTCAGGTACTGATTAATTCCAATGGTGTTTGTTGGGGTTGAGATCAGGGCTCTGGCAGGCCACTTGAGTTTCTCAACAACAAAATCTGACAAACTTTGTCATATCATGGCTTTATGCATTTGACTTTTAACAAGGGGCATGCCGTAATAGAAAAGGGCCTTTTCCATACTTTTGTCCTAAGTGTAGCACTGCCCCCTTGGGGACTGCTTGGATTTACCTGTTCATCTGCACCATCATGACCCTGGGAACATTCCAACCCACCTGACACATCTTTGCAACACCTTAAACTAATAAGTCAAACCACACAATGATGTATTCTATTAACGTTTACTGAACAACTCAAGGAAGATTTTGTTGCACAAGGAGGTAATAGATCAACTGAACTTTGGATAACAGTCCTAGTTTGGAAGAAGAATTCCTCTACAATAGCACAAGTTAAGACAATGTAGAGATAACAGTATCTTCTAAACACGTATGTACAATAGACTACCACTTGAGCATGACCTGAAAGGATAAGCAAGAGTTAAAGTGGTTGTAAACCCTTTACAACTGCTTTTGACTTCAGGTAAGCCTAAAATAAGGCTTACCTGTAGCTACCCCGAATGTCTCCTAAACCTGCATGGTTTAGGAGATATCTCCTGTATCAGCATATGCCAACGTCATTGACACATGCGCATTAAAACAATGGGACGTCTGTGTCGTTGCTTCAGCTAGTATGCCGTTACCGGTGGCTCCCATTGTGGCTCTGGCCAATCACAGCGCCTGAGCCCGCGTTCCCCGGAAGTAACTCTGGGAGCGATGTCGCCAGCCGGAGCGGTGTACGAGGACCACTGCTGGGGCTTCCATCTAAGGTAAGTAATTCATAATAAGCTAGTATGCTATGCATACTAGCTCATTATGCCTTTGTCTTGTAGTTTTTTTTTTTGGGGGGGGGGGGTTTACAATCACTTTAAGTATTAATTCTGGCAAAACTTTTAAAGTGGGAACCCAGGCCGGCCTATTCAACTTTTTATCCTAATGAAAGATCAATTAAACAAGACAGTATGAGGGCCCTTTAAGTAGTAATGACAGTAATGTCCCAGTTGCAGGCCTGATGGTCTTTGCCAGCAGTCGGAGCTCGTTAACTATATACAATAAGGTGCAGCAGCAGGGCAATAGTATTTCTTGGAAAGGTTGATGCGACAGGTGTATATGTACAATGTTCAAATAGAGATGCAGTAAAGGGTAAAGCTGTGTGCACAGTGTCCCAGTGAAGCAGCAAATAAAGGTTTGTAAAGGTGGGCAATTGCCCTCTCACCACGACCAGGCCAATTCAATGCCTTCTGAACAGGGATTCCTGAAGAGGTGTCCTTGCAGCGGTTCCACTCGCGACAATCATCCGATGTACAGCACAAAAAGCGAGTTGCTGGATTATACAGGTAATGCTAGATAGATGTCTGATGATCAGCAAGCAGGGATGGGCCCTTCTCGGCCGGGTTGGAATGTCATACACCACATGGTAGGCCACGACCTTACCCTCTCGGAACAGTGAGGTCTGTCACACACCAGGCCCAGCAGGAAGAGAGCGTAGCACGCGTCTCTGGTCTCTTTTATGCTCTTCCCAGCATTCTATCCGATGATAGCAAAGATTCCTGGGATATGTAGTCCGGGTGCATAGTCATACAATGTAATTGCCATTCTGGGGAACTACTACTCCCACAAGATCTTTTGGGTCGGCTCACAGATATGATGTCAGTTAGCGATGCTGGGCACTAGAGGGACAATACAGTACATAGAAATGACGAGAAATTGCTAGGCTTTGCAATTGTAGTTCACATTGCTACATAAGATTGAAAGTGCACAATTGTCCAAAATATCTTTGTATGCTGTAGCAGTGACAGTAGATATCAATGGGAACCCCTGAGCTCAATAATTTGAAGGCTAGTCCACATACTTTTAGGCATATAGTATAGCTGTGATGGTCAGCTGTTCACAAACATTGGACGTTTTATATAAAAATGGGAACTACATATGTTTTCTATAATCTAGAGGCACTGTGTTGAATGGTATGGCCAGTTCTGAAGGTTACTGCATATAGAAAACATATACGTAATTTCAATACCACATATGTAGTAAGTCATTAACTGTCTTTTTAATAAACAATGCAAGTTGTACAGTTCCAAGTTTAGTAAACCGACCATAAACCATCACTAAAATACTGCCTGTACTATATGGAATATTATTGGTTGCCACTTAAATGATACCTAAAGCCATTTTTTAATTTGGGATAGGACAGGCAATGATTATAACCCCTGTCATTGTTTTATTGGCCATCTGCGTCTTATTGGGGAGATTTTCCTTCTTTTCCTATTCTTTAGATGCAACTCAAGAGTGAGGGAAGTCCCCCTGTTATGAAGTTGGCACCAAAACAATGTCCTCATTGGAAGATCTTCCATAATTTTATTGGGCATTTGATATCATTTATCATTTTTGCAGACAACAAAATACACTAGATGATTCAGTTTTTTTTTTAATATTCAAACGTGTGGACTTATTTGGTGGTTAAAGATATTTACAGTGGAACTGTGTGTGTATATATATATATATATATATATATATATACACACACAAGGGGACGGAAAGTATTCAGACCCCCTTAAATTTTTCACTCTTTGTTATTTTGCAGCCATTTGCTAAAATCATTTAAGTTAATTTTTTCCTCATTAATGTACACACAGCACCCCATATTGACAGAAAAACACAGAATTGTTGACATTTTTGCAGATTTATTAAAAAAGAAAAACTGAAATATCACATATCACATGGTCTTAAGTATTCAGACCCTTTGCTGTGACACTTATATATTTAACTCAGGTGCTGTCCATTTCCTCTGATCATCCTTGAGATGGTTCTAAACCTTCATTTGAGTCCAGCTGTGTTTGATTATACTGATTGGACTTGATTAGGAAAGCCACACACCTGTCTATATAAGACCTTACAGTTCACAGTGCATGTCAGAGCAAATGAAAATCATGAGGACAAAGGAACTGCCTGAAGAGCTCAGAGACAGAATTGTGGCAAGGCACAGATCTGGCCAAGGTTACAAAAAAAATTTCTGCTGCACTTAGGGTTCCTAAGAGCACAGTGGCATCCATAAACCTTAAATGGAAGACGTTTGGTACAACCAGAACCCTTCCTAGAGCTGGCCATCCAGCCAAACTAAGCTATTGGGGGAGAAGAGCCTTGGTGAGAGAGGTAAAGAAGAACCCAAAGATCACTGTGGCTGAGCTCCAGAGATGCAGTCAGGAGATGGGAGAAAGTTGTAGAAAGTCAACCATCACTGCAGCCCTCCACCAGTCGGGGCTTTATGGCAGAGTGGCCCGACGGAAGCCTCTCCTCAGTGCAAGACACATGAAAGCCCACATGGAGTTTGCTAAAAAAAAAAAACACCTAAAGGACTCCAAGATGGTGAGAAATAAGATTCTCTGGTCTGATGAGACCAAGATAGAACTTTTTGGCTTTAATCCTAAGCGGTATTGTGGAGAAAACCAGGCACTGCTCATCACCTGTCCAATACAGCCCCAACAGTGAAGCATGGTGGTGGCAGCATCATGCTGTGGGGGTGTTTTTCAGCTGCAGGGACAGGACGACCGGTTGCAATCGAGGGAAAGATAAATGCGGCTAAGTACAGGGATATCCTGGACGAAAACATTCTCCAAAGTGCTCAGGACCTCAGACTGGGCCGAAGGTTTACCTTCCAACAAGACAATGACCCTAAGCACACAGCTAAAATAACGAAGGAGTGGCTTCACAACAACTCCATGACTGTTCTTGAATGGCCCAGCCAGAGCCCTGACTTAAACCCAATTGAGCATCTCTGGAGAGACCTAAAAATGGCTGTCCACCAACGTTTACCATCCAACCTGACAGAACTGGAGAGAATCTGCAAGGAGGAATGGCAGAGGATCCCCAAATCCAGGTGTGAAAAACTTGTTGCATATTTCCCAAAAAGACTCATGGCTGTATTAGATCAAAAGGGTGCTTCTACTAAATACTGAGCAAAGGGTCTGAATACTTAGGACCATGTGATATTTCAGCTTTTCTTTTTTAATAAATCTGCAAAAATGTCAACAATTCTGTGTTTTTCTGTCAATATGGGGTGCTGTGTGTACATTAATGAGGAAAAAAATGAACTTAAATGATTTTAGCAAATGGCTGCAATATAACAAAGTGAAAAATTTAAGGGGGTCTGAATACTTTCCGTCCCCACTGTGTATATATATATATATATATATATATATATATATATATATACACACACAGTTCCACTGTAAATATCTTTAACCACCAAATTAAGTCCACACTCTAATGATAAATACTTTGTTTGAATATTTAAAAAAAAAAATCTGAATCATCTAGTTTATTTTGTTGTCTGCAAAAATGATAAATGATATCAAATGCCCAATAAAATTATGGAAGATCTTCCAATGAGGACATTGTTTTGGTGCCAACTTCATAACAGGGGACTTCCCTCACTCTTGAGTTGCATCTAAAGAATAGGAAAAGAAGGAAAATCTCCCCAATAAGACGCAGATGGCCAATAAAACAATGACAGGGGTTATAATCATTGCCTGTCCTATCCCAAATTAAAAAAATGGCTTTAGGTATCATTTAAGTGGAAACTATATTGCTTATGTGACAACCAATAATATTTCATATAGTACAGGCAGTATTTTAGTTATGGTTTATGGTCTGTTTACTAAACTTGGAACTGTACAACTTGCATTGTTTATTAAAAAGACAGTTAATTTTTGCAGATTTATTAAAAAAGAAAAACTGAAATATCACATTTATTTATTTATTTCAGGTACTTATATAGCGCCGTCAGTTTACGCAGCGCTTTACATATACATTGTACATTCACATCAGGTATCCCTAACTCACATTCATACATACTAGGGACAATTTAGACAGGATCCAATTAACCTACCAGCATGTCTTTGGAGTGTGGGAGGAAACCAGAGTACCCGGAGGAAACCCACACAGGCACAGGGAGAACATGCAAACTCCAGGCAGGTAGTGTTGTGGTTGGGATTCGAACCAGCAACCCTTCTTACTGCTAGGTGAACGTGCTATCCACTACACCACTGTGCCACCCCTATCACATGGTCCTAAGTATTCAGACCCTTTGCTCAGTATTTAGTAGAAGCACCCTTTTGATCTAATACAGCCATGAGTCTTTTTGGGAAAGATGCAACAAGTTTTTCACACCTGGATTTGGGGATCCTCTGCCATTCCTCCTTGCAGATTCTCTCCAGTTCTGTCAGGTTGGATGGTAACCATTGGTGGACAGTCATTTTTAGGTCTCTCCAGAGATGCTCAATTAGGTTTAAGTCAGGGCTCTGGCTGGGCCATTCAAGAACAGTCACGGAGTTGTTGTCTTGTTGGAAGGTAAACCTTCGGCCCAGTCTGGGGTCCTGAGCACTCTGGAGAAGGTTTTCCTCCAGGATATCCCTGTACTTGGCCGCATTAATCTTTACCTCAATTGCAACCAGTCATCCTGTCCCTGCAGCTGAAAAACACCCCCACAGCATGATGCTGCCACCACCCTGCTTCACTGTTGGGACTGTATTGGACAGGTGATGAGCAGTGCCTGGTTTTCTCCACACATACCGCTTAGAATTAAGGCCAGAAAGTTCTATCTTGGTCTTATCATACCAGAGAATCTTATTTCTCACTATCTTGGAGTTCTTCAGGTGTTTTTTTTAGCAAATTCCATGCGGGCTTTCATGTGTCTTGCACTGAGGAGAGGCTTCTGTTGGGCCACTCTGCCATAAAGCCCCGACTGGTGGAGGGCTGCAGTGATGGTTGACTTTCTACAACTTTCTCCCATCTCCCGACTGCATCTCTGGAGCTCAGCCACAGTGATCTTTGGGTTCTTCTTTACCTCTCTCACCAAGGCTCTTCTCCCCTGATAGCTCAGTTAGGTCGGACGGCCAGCTCTAGGAAGGGTTCTGGTCGTCCCAAACGTCTTCCATTTAAGGATTATGGAGGCCACTGTGCTCTTAGGAACCTTAAGTGCAGCAGAAATGTTTTTGTAACCTTGGCCAGATCTGTGCCTTGCCACAATTCTGTCTCTGAGCTCTTCAGGCAGTTCCTTTGACCTCATGATTTTCATTTGCTCTGACATGCACTGCAAGGTCTTAAATAGACAGGTGTGTGGCTTTCCTAATCAATCAAGTCCAATCAGTATAATCAAACACAGCGGGACTCAAATGAAGGTGTAGAACCATCTCAAGGATGATCAGAAGAAATGGACAGCACCCGAGTTAAATATATGAGTGTCACAGCAAAGGGTCTGAATACTTAGGACCATGTGATATTTCAGTTTTTCTTTTTTAATAAATCTGCAAAAATGTCAACAATTCTGTGTTTTTCTTTCAATATGGGGTGCTGTGTGTACATTAATGAGAAAAAAAAGGAACTTAAATGATTTTAGCAAACAGCTGCAATATAACAAAGAGTGAAAAATTTAAGGGGGTCTGAATACTTTCTGTCCCCACTGTATATATATATATATATATATATATATATATATATTATACTGTATTTTAAGTATTTCTATAAAATAGTTAATTAAAGCTTAGGAAAATGTAATATTGAAACAATGTAATGTAGTTTGATAAGAGTGCCATAGGAGGGCGCACGTGGCTTAGGAGAATGCAATATCTTTTTACACACGCTGTCACACTGCAATATTATAGGACTTTGGTGTTTTCCAGCTTTTAGTCAGAAAGTGAATTTTGGTCTACATATCCCCCCCACAGTGCCTTCTGTCACCAAAACCTATGAAACAACCAAATATTTCAATGTCACCCAGACCAACAAGGCTGCAACCAAACATAAATCAACTGTTTCTGGTCCACCAGTACAAACTTAAAGCAGACCTCCAGGTATGGTCTTTATTGCATACTTATATTGGTACAGCTTGGAGTATGAATATCTCATACCTAAGGGTGCGCTGGAGAAGTGGACACTCACTGTACTGGTCAGTGCTACTACAGTAATAGCAGCAATCCTCCAGCCCGGTTCTGTGTTGAGCAGCTTCCCTTGTGCACACTGACCTCAGGAGGTGGGTCACTCACTCTGCACTCCCACAATTCACAAAGAGTCTCGTATTCTTTTCAGTTTATACAAGACGTTCTCTAATTAGATGAAGTGAAGGGGAGAAGCGGTAATATCCTGATTTCCATCTCATCCAATCAGAGGATGCCTTGTATTCGATAAAAATTATTATTATTATTATTATTATACAGGATTTATATAGGGCCCACAATTTACGCAGCTCTTACAACATATGTAAAGGGTGTGTATGTAAAGTTAACAACACCCTGAAATCGGTTTGCAAAACGCAGTGCATTTGCAGAATCAGATCGCATGGGTGTGAAAACCCTTGTGATCTGATTCTGGTGCAGCAAAAAAAAAAAGGTTCCAGACAAGTAGGGATTGGATAGGGACACGCCTACCTTCCTGGAAGCCTCACGTTTTGGGCATAGACCGGCCAGGCCACATTCCGCCCCTCAAGACAGATGCTGTCAGCACATCAGAGACCCGCTCTGCTACACATCGCTGTTACATCCTGCGGGTGCCTTCTTGTGAACTTTAACTTTGATACAAGTTCTGTTTCTGTAACTGGATTCTGAGCGGGAGATTTACTAAGGCTCCTTTCACACGGCTGCGTCCGTTTTGCGGAAAACGCTCACTCGGCGGGGAATCGCTCCTCTGTTCTCCGCTGAGTAGGCGGATGACAGTTCCTGTCCGCTGTGCAGAGTGGAGATGGACACAGTCCCGCTCTCCTCTATGGGGAAATCAGGTGAAATCGGACCGCATTTCCGTTTTCATCTGATCCGATCCACCAGACAGATGGAAAATAGGATCACCATCCATCTGCATTTTGCGGACAGGATCGGTTCGGATAGCGGCGGATGTCAGCGGACATGTCACTGCTGACATCCGCCGCTCCATAGGGGAGACTGGAGGGTCTATTCAGGTCTGCCCTGAAAAACTGGGAGGCGGACCTGATCAGACAGCCAGTGTGAAAGGGGCCTTAAGTGGTGCAGCTCTGCATAGTAACCAATCAGCTTCAAGGTTTTATTGTCAACGCTTAGCCCCCTTTCACACCGTGATTTGAAAGTCGCATGATTTTGCGGCCGTGATTTGGACGTGATTTCAAGGAAGGCCTGTGTAAACTTAAGATCTATGGACCTCAACTCGCATCAAAATCAGAACCAAAGGAGTAGAGGGACTACTTTGAAGTCGGTGCGACTTGAAGTCGCACAGATATGAATGGTTATCATTGGGAATCATGGGGTGCGACTTGTCATGCGACTCTGATGTCCAAAGTCGCAGGAAAAGTCGTACAAGCGTGAAAGAGCCCTTAATTGAACAAGCTGAAGTTAGAAGCTGATTGGTTACTATGCACACCTGCACCAGATTCCATGTGTGGACCAGTTTTAGTAAATCTCCCATTAAGTGTTTACTGCCGCTGCACCTCCCCACATGTAGAGGATTTAAAACCCCTAAAGCGCACGGAACTGAACGAAACTGCATCTGGTGTGAACTAGCACTTAGGGAGATTCACCCTCTCTATTTATTCTATATCACTGAAACTGAAAGAAAACCCCAAATGTTTGGTTGTCACCAGAACAGTAAAAGAGGGGAAATCTTCCAGTGGGGACAACCAGGAATTCTCTCACTTTGAAGGGATTTCCTCTCACTTCCTGTTTTGGCTATAGGACGGCATACCTCCTACATTTTGAGATGGGAATGAGGGACACCTATCAGCAAAAGTATGCAGGCATAGGACACACCCCTTGCCACGCCCCCTTAAAGGAGAATTGTACAAAAAAAACAAGATTGGTTAAACCCACAAGTGCTTTTTTTTTACCACTACTATTCCTTTATATTGGTTTTTAGAATTTACAAATGCAGCAATTTAGAAATCAGATGAAAGGTTTAGCACTGGGAAACACTTTAAGATAGATAAAAAGTGTATTTTATATACCTCTATATAGATCAGACCAAAATGAGGAACAAATGAGGAGGAATGAGGGACAGAGGGACATTGCTTCAAATCAGGGGCAGTCCCCCTTGCATTTTGCAGATTTGCACTACAGTCCATTTACCATGGTTTCCTATGGAACATGTTCTGTAGTGCAAATCTGCAAAATGCAAAATGCATAGGTGTGAATCGAGCCTTACTCTATCCAAAATTTAAAAAAAAAAAAAAACTTCTGCTTTTAGTTCTACTTTTTTAAATACAACAATTATTTTCTTGACATGCTTAAGCTAGTAAGACTATTGCAAAGGGTGAGGCTATGTAGAACGAGATCAGATTTCAGTGGTGCTCTAGGGGCCATTGACTTTTTTATTGCTCTGAAAAATCCAAAAAAGAATTAATTATGTGTAAAAAAAAAAGAAAAAAACTTTTGTGAAAGTTCTCAAACCTGTTTGTTGGCTTTTTCTGTTGTTCAAAGGTGAACAAAAGATATCAACAAGGATCCTTTTTTGCATAGATCAGAAGGAACCAGATTGAATGGTGTGTGGGGCCCCTTATGTGACAACGACGTGGATGATTTATCTCCCCAGCAGCCACCAAAAACAGAAATCTCTGTTGTGATTGGCTCAGCCCTGCAGAGACTTGTTTATGAAGACAGTCTGCTGTGTGTCATACACGTGTCAGCGTACTTTCCCAGCATGTGGCCTAGGTTTCAGCTGAGATTTAAAGAGAGTAATTGTGGGCTGTGCCCACGTTTCTAGAAAACGAGGATACTGGGGCTCACTTTTCAAGCTGACATTTGCTTTCCCCGCCATGTTTTTTCCTGTGGGTGGCAGTGCGGGGAGGCAGAGATGGAAAATAAAAAGAGACTTAAAGGGACAACTCATAAAGCGCCATTGTATACTACAGAGGAATTTACAGTTTCCTCGCCTGAGGGTTCAGCCTCGTCAGCCTCAGTCACCATATTAACCTCATTCAGTAAAGTCACGTAGAGACGTCAAAGGGGCGTATTCGGCTGCAAGGATCAATAAACACAAATGCTGATGATTTCTTGGTCTGTATCAGCGTGAGCGTTGTCTGACCGCATTCGCCGGTGCAATCTCCTCTGCCCCATGGTAACTCACGCTAAAATCCACAAAGTCACCCGCTTTTTAGCCCTCTCACCCATATTTTATTATTTGTATATACACATAACACAGTACATCTTCACGTTTTCTGTATGCTGGGTGTAATTTTCAGCATCCTCTTCTATTCTATATACATGGACATTGCATAGTAACAATTCTCTTGTGCTGTATATCTGCCAGCGTCGTAGCAACCAATGACGTGCCTCCCCTGTGAATGCTGGGGACACTGATGTAAGGGGAGGGGGTCTTTATTAGGGACACTGATGTCTGGGGGGCTCTGATGTTAACACTAATCTAAGGGGGGTCACTAATGGGGACATTGATGTAAGGGGGGTCTCTGATGGGGAAACTGATGTGAAGAGGTCTCTGATGGGGACACTGATATAAGGGGGGTCTCTGATAGGGACCCTGATGTAAGGGGGTCTCTCATGGGGACCCTGATGTAAGGGGGGGCACTCATGTGAAGAGGTCTCTGATGGGGACCCTGATGTAAGGGGGGTCTCTGATGGGGACACTGATGTAAGGGGGGACTCTGGTGGGGACATTAATGTAAGGGGGGGCTCTGATGGGGAGACTGATGTGAAGAGGTCTCTGATAGGGACTCTGATGTAAGGGGGGTCTCTGATAGGGACCCTGATGTAAAGAGGTTTCTGATGGGGGCCCTGATGTAAGGGGGATCTCTGATGGGGAGACTGATGTAAGGGGGGTCTCTGATGGGGAGACTGATGTGAAGAGGTTTCTGATGGGGACCCTGATGTAAGGGGGGTCTCTGATGGGGAGACTGATGTAAGGGGGGTCTCTGATGGGGAGACTGATGTGAAGAGGTTTCTGATGGGGACCCTGATGTAAGGGGGGTCTCTGATGGGGAGACTGATGTAAGGGGGGTCTCTGATGGGGACACTGATGTAAGGGGGGACTCTGGTGGGGACATTGATGTAAGGGGGGTCTCTGATGGGGAGACTGATGTGAAGAGGTTTCTGATGGGGACCCTGATGTAAGGGGGGTCTCTGATGGGGACCCTGATGTAAGGGGGGTCTCTGATGGGAACACTGATGTAAGGGGGGTCTCTGATGGGGACACTGATGTGAAGAGGTCTCTGATAGGGACCCTGATGTAAGGGGGGTCTCTGATGGGAACACTGATGTAAGGGGGGACTCTGGTGGGGACATTGATGTAAGGGGGGTCTCTGATGGGGAGACTGATGTGAAGAGGTTTCTGATGGGGACCCTGATGTAAAGAGGTCTCTGATGGGGAGACTGATGTAAGGGGGGTCTCTGATGGGGACACTGATGTAAGGGGGGTCTCTGATGGGAACACTGATGTAAGGGGGGTCTCTGATGGGGACTCTGATGTAAGGGGGGTCTCTGATGGGAACACTGATGTAAGGGGGGTCTCTGATGGGGACACTGATGTGAAGAGGTCTCTGATAGGGACCCTGATGTAAGGGGGGTCTCTGATGGGAACACTGATGTAAGGGGGGACTCTGGTGGGGACATTGATGTAAGGGGGGTCTCTGATGGGGAGACTGATGTGAAGAGGTTTCTGATGGGGAGACTGATGTAAGGGGGGTCTCTGATGGGGACACTGATGTAAGGGGGGACTCTGATGGGGACACTGATGTAAGGGGGGACTCTGATGGGGACACTTATGTAAAGAGGTCTCTGATAGAGACACTTATGTAAAGAGGACTCTGATGGGGACACCGATGTAAGGGGGGTCTCTCAGGCTGGGTTCACACTATTGCGAATTGGATATGGGTTTCCCCACATCCAATTCGCATAGCAGGAGATTGTGAACGGCTCTCTATGGAGCCGGTTCACACATGTCCGCAGCGGCTCTAGTGCTAATTACACAGGAGTCCTGTGCGTCTTTTGGTCCATTTCAGGTCCAAATTCAGCCCAAAATTCGAGCTGAAATCGGACTTGAAACAGTGCATGGAGAAGCACCGAACTCCTGCTGTGAGCCGTTGCATGTTCCAGTGTGAGCCCAGCCTCATAGGGACCCTGGTGTAAGGGGGGACTCTGATAGGGACCCTGATGTAAGAACGGGACTTTAATGTAAGGAAGGCTCTGATGGAGACACTGATGTAGAGGGATTCTGATGGGGACACTGATGTAACAGAGGGGTCTCTGCTGGGGACACTGATGTAGGGGGATTCTGATGGGGACACTGATGTAGGGGGATTCTGATGGGGACACTGATGTAGGGGGATTCTGAGGGGGACACTGATGTAGGGGGATTCTGATGGGGACACTGATGTAACAGAGGGTCTCTGCTAGGAACATTGATATAGGAGGGGTATCTTCTGGGGACACTGATTTAGGAGGGATTCTGATGGGGACACCGATGTAGGAGGTATTCTTATGGGGACAATGATGTAGGGGGATTCTGATGGGGACACTGATGTAGGAAGAATTCTGATGGGGACACTGATATGAGAGGGATTCTGATGGGGACACTGATGAAGGAGGGATTCTGCTGGGGACACTGATATAGGAGGGATTCTCATGGGACACTGATGTAACAGAGGGGTCTCTGCTGGGGACACATATAGGAGGGATTCTGATGGGGACAATGATGTAGGGGGGAACTCTGATTGGGACCTTGATGTAAGATGGGAACTCTAATGTAAGGGGTGACTCTGATATAAGGGGGGGCTTTGATAAGGACCATAAGGTAAAGGGGAGAAAGGTGCAGACTGAATTTATTTTTGTTCCCGCTCGTTCCTGCGATTTATGCGATTTTGTGGAGAAATTTGCAAGTGATTTTGTGTTACATAGGGCCAGTCTATTCATTTGAATAGGCTGTCATAGGTGCCTTTGTCCCCCAAAAAATAAGCTCCTGCTCCTTTTTTTGGGAGACAAGCTTCACGCGATTTAGAAAGGCACGATCGCAGAGGGATCCTGTCACACGACAATAGTGGCAGAATCACATCGCGTTTGGGGTGCCATTAAACGATAATGGCACCCAAATGCGCATTGTGCAGCGATCGCCACGCAATTTGGAATCGCGGCCAGAATCACTCTCTGCTCAGGTGTGACTGCAGGCTACTTCACAATATCTGTTCTATATATGGAAGCTGCACAGTAGCACTTCTCTTGTTTGCTAGGCTGGGTGTGATTTTCCTTATCTTTTCAGAATTGTTTTATAATATAATAGTAATATACAGTATATATGAATGTGTATATTTACTAAGTATGGGGGGATTTACTAAGACTGGTGCACACAGAATCTGGTAACCAATCAGCTTCCAGGTTTTATTGTCAAAGCTTAATTGAACAAGCGGAAGTTAGAAGCTGATTGGTTATTATGCACAGCTGCACCAGATTCTGTGTGCTCCAGTTTTAGTAAATCTCCCCGACTGTGTATATACCGTATATACATATCATATATATGTATTAAAGCGAATGGCAATTATACCTTATCTATGATTTTTATTTCTTACTAAAGTGAAAAGCTGTAGTTTCCCCAGTGGTTAGCTGTTCACAAATCTTTCTTTTATCCCACTGCACAGTAGGCTGTATGCCATTGTAGATTTTCCCACAGTTACGGGAAGGGTTAAAACGATTTCACAACGGGATTAATGACAACTTAGCGCTAGTCATGTAGGCATTGGCGACTTTTGAGTCATTCGTGCCCTAAAAAACAAAACACAAGGAACTTGTGACTGATTCTCTTCCGCAAGCAATCAGCATAATTCAGATCTGCCTTACCTCAACACTCATTTCCTGCCCTTTGTGTTCTCTAAATAGACATAAATTATGCAAACAGCTTAATAGGTGAAAAATGTTAGGAGCCATGCACATACTACAGCTAAAGTGCCCAAAGTAAACAATCACATTTCATGCACCAGTGTTAAAATCTAGATTTAAACCCAAAAGCAAACATTTAGTATAGTGCGGCTTACCAAATCTTAGATGTGATGGTTGCATTCGTTTTCTTTTTTAGCACTTATTTACTTTATTTTCATCTGGTGATCCAGCTAGTAAATCTGTTGTTTTTCAACAGAACAAGCTCTGCCAATGCAGCAGTTGGAGGGTTGAGACAAACTATTTACCACAGGGGTGCTTACAATGGTCAGCTTTATTTATGTAAAATCTTTATGCCAAAAAGGAAAAAAAGCGGTTGCTGTAACAGCTTGTAACATGTTAGTCATACCTCCCAACTTTTTGAGATGGGAATGAGGGACACCTATCAGCAAAAGTATGCAGGCATAGGACACGCCCCCTGCCACGCCCCCTTAAAGGAGAATTGTACAAAAAAACAAGATTGGTTAAACCCACAAGTGCTTTTTTTACCACTACTGTTCCTTTATATTGGGTTTTGGAATTTACAAATGCAGCAATTTAGAAATCAGATGAAAGGTTTAGCGCTGGGAAACACTTTTTGATAGATAAAAAGTGCATTTTATATACAGCTATATAGATCAGACCAAAATGAGGGACAAATGAGGAGGAATGAGGGACAGAGGGACATTGCTCCAAATCAGGGACAGTCCCTCGAAATCAGGGACAGTTGGGAGCTATGTGTTAGCTGGAATTCGGCTTTAATTTGATAAGTGTATTTAAATCTGCTAGTCCATCTAAAATGGGGTACACACGATAAGAAAATTGGGCGAACGATCGGCCGGTTTTCCTCGATGTTTCACAGCAAGTTGGAACCAAGGAAGGAGATAATGTGAGAAAATTCTCGTACGACAAAGGCTTTTTTTTTTTTATTTATTTGTTGTTTCTGATCATGCGCAGTTTTTCATATCTGATACTTCTCGCACGAAAATCGTAACGTAAACGGTACACATCAAACGAAAATCGTTTGTTCTGTTCACGTACGAGAAATATGTAGGAGTTTGTCCCTTCGAAAATTTAAATTTGCAAAGTCGAAATCCGATGTTGAAAGAATTTTTCTTCTGATTTTCCCATAGTGTGTCAGGGGCTTTACACTCCCCTCCCCTCCTGACTGACAATGCTGCTGTCTGCAGTGCCTCCTGTGCTCCTGCATCCAGAGTGGGTCGCTCTAATACAGGAGGTATTTTATTGGCCAGATCACCACGTGAAAACAGAGGGGAAATAGCCTAAAAAGAAACTAATGCAGCCACCTAACAATTGGTTAACTGAAATATAGTACACTTTGAGGTTTTGGGTTTAATTCCACTTTAACCACTTACAGACCGGAAGATTTTCCCCCTTAATGACCAGGCCATTTTTTGTGATTCGGCACTGCATCGCTTAACTGACAATTGCGCGGCCGTGCGACGATGTACCCAAACAAAATTGACTTCCTTTTTTCCCCACAAATAGAGCTTTCTTTTGGTGGTATTTGATCACCTCTGCGGTTTTTATTTTTTGCGCTATAAACAAAAAAAGAGCAACAATTTTGAAAAAAAAACACTAAATTTTATACTTTTTGCTATAATAAATATCCAAAAAATTAAAAAAAAAGACATTTCATCATCAGTTTTGGCTGATATATATTCTTCTACATATTTTTGGTAAAAAAAAAAAAAAATCGCAATAAGTGCATATTGATTGATTTGCGCAAAAGTTATAGCGTCTACAAAATAGGGAATACATTTATGGCATTTTTATTATTTCCTTTTTTTTTTACTAGTAATGGCGGCGATCTGCGATTTTTAGCAAGACTGTGACATTGCGGCACACAGATCGGACACTTTTTTGGGACCATTGACTTTTATACAGCGATCAGTGCTATAAAAATTCACTGATTACTGTGTAAATGTCACTGGTAGGGAAGGGGTTAACACTAGGGGGTGATCAAGGGGTTTCTAACTGTGGGGGGAGGGGACTGACTGGAGGAGGAGACAGATCGCTGTTCCTGATTAGTAGGAACAGCAGATCTGTCTCTCCTCTCCTGTCAGAATGGGGATCTGTGTGTTTACATACACACATCCCCATTCTGGCTCTGGTGCCCGCAATGGCGGGTGGCCGGCGGACATCGCGGCCGCTGGCCACGCGCATTGGTTCCCCCGCCATGCAGCGGGCACGCGTGCCTGCTATCAACATTAATGGTGCCGATGTACACCTATAGCGATTTGCGGGATCGTGTCGACCTGCCGCAGTATAATGACGGCGGCTGGTCGGCAAGTGGTTAAAGCTGATTGTTAGTTTCCCCAGTGACCCATCAGGTATGAGATATACACACTTACATCATGCCAAGCTGGATCAATATAAAGACAACTGGGCAGGGGTGACACCACTCAGTCCACAAAAAAGTGTGTTGTCAGCCTGCAACAGGACTAAGGCTCGATTCACACCTATGCATGTTGCTTTTGAGCGTTTTTGGAGGTTTTTTTTTCATGCTTGCCACGTTTTTGAGCCGCGTTTTTGCCGCGTTTTTGCCGCGTCTTTGCCGTGATTTGCGTTTTGTGTTTTTTTGTTGTTTTTTTTTACAGTTTTTTTTACAGTCTAAAAAAAAATGTAAAAAAAATCAAAAAAAAAAAAAAAAAAAAAAAAAAACGGCAAAAACGCACCAAAAACGCATCAAAAACGCTGCAAAAATGGTGCACTTGCGTTTTTGATGCTTGTCCATTGAAATCCATTACATGCAAAACGCTGCATTTTGCATGAGAAAAAGTCCCCGACCCTTTCCAAAAACGCAGAGATACAAAAAAGCATTGATGTGAACATGTTCCATAGGAACCCATGTTAAAAAATTCCCGTGCATTTCTGCAAAATGCAAAATGCATCAAAAAACGCGCTAGTGTGAATGGAGCCTTAGGCTCCATTCACACTAGCGCGTTTTTTGATGCATTTTGCAGAAATGCACGGGAATTTTTTAACCTGGGTTCCTATGGAACATGTTCACATCAATGCATTTTTGTACCTCTGCGTTTTTGGAAAGGGTCAGGGACCTTTTTTTCATGCAAAATGCAGCGTTTTGCATGTAATAGAATTCAATGGACCAGCATCAAAAACACAAGTACAGCGTTTTTGTGGCATTTTTGACGCGTTTTGCGTTTTCGGCGTTTTTTTTTTTTTTTTTACACTGTATACAGTATAAAAAAAACAGTAAAAAAAAACGCAAAAACGCGTCAAAAATGCTGTAATAACGCTGTACAAAAGCTGTTCAAAAACGCGGCAAGCACCACAAAAAACACTGCAGAAACGCTCAAAAGCAACATGCATAGATGTGAATCGAGCCTAAGGCCCCTTTCACACTGGGGCGGTGGGGGCGTCGGTGGTAAAACTGTGCTATTTTTAGCGTCGCTTTACCGTCGTTTTAGCGGCGGTATTCGGCCGCTAGCGATGCAAGTTTTAACCCCCGCTGGCGGCCGAAAAAGGGTTAAAACCGCTCGCATAGCTCCGCTACAGCGGCGGTATAGCCGCGCTGCCCCACCGCTTCAAAGATGCTGTTTGCAGGAGTTTTTTTTCTCTCCTGCCAGCGCACCGCTTCAGTGTGAAAGCCCTTGGGCTTTCACACTGGAGAAACAGTAGCGGCAGTTTTAGGTCGGTTTATTTTTAGCGCAATAGCGCCTGCAAACCACCCCAGTGTGAAAGGGGCCTTAGGCTGGATTCACACCTATGCATTTTTAGTATTTTTTGCATTTGCACTACAGAACATATTCCATAGGAAACCTTTTTAAATGGACTGTAGTGCAAATCTGCAAAATGCAAAAAGCACCAAAAATGCCTAGGTGTGAATCCAGCCTTAGACAGTTTGTTCGTTTTTCGGCCAGTTAATGGGCACAAAATCGATAATCGTTGCGACATTTTTGAGCCGAAAAAACGAAGGACAAGGTTGGAAAATTTCTGCCGAACGAACGATAAATTGAAAGGTTAATGTGTTTCCCGTCCGAACTGTCTGCACTAGGTATATGAAAGAAAACAAACAAAAAATGCATTCATTTATGTCCACTGAAAGATTTATCGGTCATTACATGATGGCACTATCGTTTGCGTTCACGGCCGAATGTTTGTTTTTCGAAAATGGGTTCGCCGATTCTTCGTATAGTGTATGGTCAGCATAAGGTTCTGACATCATCTAGACCAGCAGTGCAGGAACCAAAGCCCTGCACTGGTCGTGAGGACATCGAGGGACAGTCCACTGCTGAAACATGGGAGAGCGTCATCTCCTGGAGGAGAGAAGAATCAGATAGGTAAAGACACTTCTTCTCTTCCCTACACTTAACGAGCAATTAACCCTTCCAGTGAAGACACAAGGGATTGTTTTATGGTTTCTCTGAGTTGGGCACTAACCACCTCCCGCGTTATAGCCAAAAGACAGCTACAGCGCGGGCTCACATTGCCGGGATGGCATCTATGGACGTCCTCCCTTGATCGGGCTTCCCTTACGCCCCCTGCGGAGCACATCAGCATGTATCTGTGATCGTCGTGTCCTTCGGGCACAGCTGCCAACAGCCAATCACAGCTGATCACAGTGTAAACGGCATTTGCCAGTTATCGGCAGTCCGAGAGGAGAGCCGATAACTGGCAAATCCACACAGGGGACATCTGCACTGATAATCAGGGCCCTCATCATCAGTCTTCTGATTATCAGTGCAGCCGCAAAAGTGCTGCCTATCAGTGCCCATCAGTGCTACTGCTACCTGCCAGTGCTGCCTATCAGTGCTGCCTGTCAGTGCTGCCAATCAGTGCCTATCAGTGCTGCCTGTCAGTGCTGTCAATCAGTGCCGCCAATCAGTGCCTATCAGTGCTGCCTGTCAGTGCTGCCAATCAGTGCCTATCAGTGCTGCCTGTCAGTGCCCATCTGTGCCACATTTCAGTGCCTCCTCATCAGTGCCCATCAGTGAAGCCTATCAGTTCCCTATTAGTGCAGCCTTATCAGCGCACATCCGTGAATGAGAAAAATTACTTATTTAGAAAATTTTATAACAGAAACAGAAAATAAAAACTTTTTCAAAATTGGCGGCCTTTTTTTGTTTGCTTTCGAAAAAATAAATAAACCCAGTGGCGATTAAACACCACCAAAAGAAAGCTCTATCTGTCTAAAAATGTCATATGGGTACAGTGTTGCATGACCACGCAATTGTTATTCAAAGAGCAACAGCACTGAAAATTGGCCTGGGCAGGAAGGGGGGTAAAAGTAGGCAGGTGGTTAAAGGTTTTCAAACAAATGTGCATGTTTTTTTTTTTTCCTTCCTCTGACATACACTTTACATTTTACTATTTTACTATAATTATAAATGCTAATAAAAAATCAGCTATATCGCGCCAAAAATGTACGCAGCACTTCTCATCCTGTACAGGCACATCAGTCCCTGCCCTCAGGGAGCTTGCATTCTCCCGATTTCACATACATACATACTAGGACCGGTGTTCCGTCAGATATGGCGACCTGTCAGAATTGGTAACAGAAGTGATGTTGTATCGCCGCCATCTTGCTACACCCCGCACTCCTCCACAGTAAGCATAGACTGAGAAGGGGGCAAGCGGACATCTTGTTGCACCCACCGGAGTTTTGCATTTCACAGTTATTTTTAACAGGAAATGGAGCTTATAAGGTAAAATACAGTATTTTGAAATCCGGCAGACTGTTTAGATGTTGAATTTTCAAAGCGGCGACAAACCTACTAATCTCACAGGTTTGTTAATTGTCATAACAGCTCTGCTTTTAAAATTCAACATGTAAACAGTCCGATAGATTTCTAAATACTGTATTTCACCATATAAGCTCCATTTCCTGTTAAAAATAACTGTGAAACGCAAAACTCCGGTGGGTGTAACAAGATGTCCGCTTGCCCCTTCTCAGTGTATCCTTACTGTGGAGGAGTGCGGGGTGTAGCAAGATGGCGGCGACGGAACGTCACTTCTGTTACCAATTCTGATGGGTCTCCTAATCAGTCAGTTCCAGGGCTTTTCAGCTCCAGAAAAAAAAGTAGAACATGCTGCATTTTTCCTGCACTGGACTGTACTGGAACGCTGTAAAACGCATCAAAAACGCACACTGGAACGCACCTAAATGCACTGGAACACACATGTCCTTATTAAGGGCCAGTTCACACCAGATGCAGTTCCGTGTGCTTTTTTTCTGCACCTAAAATACACTAAAGAATACTAAAGGTTAAGAGGGGGGAGAAACGCACTGGAACGCATCAAAAACGCGTCAAAAACACGCATGCAGAAAAGCATCTGGAACGCATCCAGACTGCGTTTCTATGGTGTGAACTGGCCATAAATAAGGATATGTATGTTCCAGTGCATTTTTGGTGCATTCCGGTGCGTTTTTGATAAGTTTTACAGCATTCCAGTACAGTCTAGTGCAATAAAAATACAGCATGTTCTACTTTTTTTTTTCTGGAACTGGAACGCACTGGAAATGACTGCAATGGTGTGAACTATGCCATTGAAAATCATATAACCTACTATCCACGCATTTTTGATGCAGAAAAAAACACATTGGATTGCACGTGGTATGAACTGGCTCTTAGTGCTCTGGATTGAGACAAGTACACACTAGAGAGGGATATGCTTTGTTCATATTTCATGTCTGAGGCTTAAGGCTCGTACACACTAGAAGAAAATCGGGCGAACATTTTCGTCCAAAGAATTTTCGCACAATTTTCTTATAGTGTGTACACAACTTTCGACAGCCAATTTCGAGTTTTCATACAAAAAATTCCCCAAGGGACAAACTCCCAAATTTTTCTCGTACGCAAACCGAACGAACGATTATCGTTTAACCGCTTGCTGACCAGCCGCCGTCATTCCACTGCGGCAGGTCGGCACGATCCCGCAAACCGTTGTAGCTATACGTCGGCTCGCGGGATCGGGATAGCATGCGCGCACACGCGCCCGCTGCACTGCTGGGGTGCCGATGCTCGTCGCGATGACCGCCGGCCACGAGCGATCGCGGGCGCGAGAGGCAGAACAGGGACGTGTGTGTGTAAAGGAGAGACATATCGTGAGTTCCAAATAGCTAAGAACCACGATCTGTCATTTCCTCTAGGTCAGTCCCCTCCCCCTACAGTTAGAACACACACCCAGGGAACACAATTAACCCCTTGATCGCCCCCTAGTATTAACTCCTTCGCTGCCAGTGACATTTTTACAGTAATCAGTGCATTTTTATAGCACTGATCGCTAGATAAATGCCAATGGTCCCAAAAATGAGTCAAAAGTGTCCGATGTGTCCGCCATAATGTCGCAGTCCCGATAAAAATTGCAGATCGCCGACATTACTAGTAAAAAAAAAAAATAATAATAAAAATGCTATAAATCTATCCCCTATTTTGTAGGCGCTATAACTTTTGCGCAAACCAATCAATATACGCTTATTGCGATTTTTTTTTTTACCAAAAATATGTAGAAGAATACGTATCAGCCTAAACTGAGAATAAATTAGCTTTTTTAAAAAAAAAATGGGGATATTTATTATGGTAAAAAGTACAAAATATGGTGTGGTTTTTTTTCAAAATTATCGCTTTTTTTTGTTCATAGCGCAAAACAAAACAAAACGCAGAGGCGATCAAATACCACCAAAAGAAACCTCTATTTGTGGGAAAAAAGGACGTCAATTTTGTTTGGGTGCAGCGCCGCACGTCCGCGCAATTGTCAGTTAAAGCGTGGCAGTGCCGAATCGCAAAAAATGGCCCGTTCATTCAGCAGCCAATTCTTCCGGGGCTGAAGTGGTTAATGTGTACCGTTTTCATACGATTTTTGGACAAGAAAAATCAGAACAGAAAGACTGCGCATGATCAGAAAACAATAAACAACAAAAAGAGCCTTTGTCCTACGAGAATATTCGTAAGAATTTTCGTACAAAATTTTCTTTCAGCTGTTTCCGATTTTCTGCAAAAAATCGGACGAACGTTGGGCGGATTTTCTTATAATGTGTACCCCACTTTACAATCACTTTAAGCTGCTCATAGATGGATTGAAATTCGGCCGGTTCAGCAGGGACTCGCCGAATTTTGTTCTATTCATGGCTGTTCTAATGATCAACTTCTGCCAAACTGGACGGTTGGAAAACGCTTCTTTTTTTTTCGATCAGCGGCTTGCAGCCGATTGGCTGCAGCCGCTGATCAATGTATTCTGACCGCATATGGGTGCCCCACTGTCAGAACACAATGGCACAGCAGGGAGGATTCCTCCATACACATTGCATGTGCGGATGGGGCAATCCATCTTTTTTATTCGATCAGCTGATCGGAAAAAGATAGATGAACCGGCCATAGCCAGCCTTAGAATAGTCTGAATTGCACAATATTTGCAAATCCAGATGTTTTACTCGGTACACTATGTATTCTGCGTCTGCTGTGTTTATCTGTGAAGATCGCACTTCCTTCCTTTGCCAGAGACACGCGTCACAGACCCGCAGCATGCTGTAAGTCTCTATTTCTTGTGTAAGAGTTTGATCTCACTTGGTACTCTCAGGAAGTCATATGCATAATACTATGTCTATATGACATAAATATGACATGATCTGTGTATTCAAATCTCTTCTCCCGGCTCATACCCTTCCGTAGCTTGAGACTTTTGCATATGCAGCATTTCTGAACTATTTGCATTTGTGTTAGTTATCTAAAAAGTCCCTTAATTCAGAGTAATAAAGAGCACGGTGTCTTTGCTCCGCAGCGTATTGAGTCTGGGCGGGGGGAGTTGATGGGTGGTCTCTGTGTTAATGCTCGGAAGGAAAACACTTTTAATCCATGGTAGGCAATTAAAGAGAAGAATAAATGACGCAGAAAGCTGAATGCCATTACCTTTAACCACTTCAGTCCCGGAAGATTTTACCCCCCTTCCTGACCAGAGCACTTTTTGCGATTCGGCACTGCGTCACTTTAACTGACAATTGCGCGGTCGTGGGACGTTGCACCCAAACAAAATTGACATTCTTTTTTTCCCACAAATAGAGTATTTGATCACCAAAAAAAGAGCGACAATTTTGAAAAAAAACCGCAATATTTTTTACTTTTTGCTATGATAAATATCCCCCAAAAATATATAAAAAAACAATTTTTTTCCTCAGTTTTATATAGAAATTCTTCAAAAAGACTGTATGCAAACTCACTGAAAAATTATATTCCCATGGGCAATAGGTTTAAAAGGCTAAAAATAAAACCTATGTGGCTCACGGCCAAAGTTAAAATGGCTATAAATAATGAAAAAAAGAGCTTTTAAAAAAATATAAAAATGAAGGAACGCTATCATTGTTTAACCACTCCAGCCCTGGAAAGGATTTACCCCCTTCCTGACAAGGCCCTTTTTTGCGATACGGCACTGCATCGTTTTAACTGACAATTGCGCGGTCGTGCGACGTTGCGCCCTAACAGAATTGACGTCCTTTTTTTCCCACAAATAGAGCTTTCTTTTGGTGGTATTTGATCATCTGTGCGCTTTTTATTTTTTGTGCTATAAACAAAAAAAGAACAAACATTTAAAAAAAACGCAATATTTTTTAGTGTTTGCTATAGTAAATATCCCCCCAAAAATATATAAAAAAAACATTTTTTTTCCTCAGTTAAGGCCGATATGTATTCTTCTACATATTTTTGGTAAAAAAAATCGCAATAAGCGTATATTGATTGGTTTGCGCAAAAGTTATAGCGTCTACAAAATAGGGGATAGTTTTATGGCATTTTTTTTTTTTTTTATTAGTAATGGCGGCAATCTGCGATTTTTGTCGGGACTGCGACATTATGGCGGACACATCGGACTCTTTTGACACTATTTTGGGACCGTTGTCAGTTATACAGCAATCAGTGCTATTAAAATGCACTGATTACTATGTAAAGGACACTGGCAGTGAAGGGGTTAACCTCTAGACGGTGATGAAGGGGTTAAGTGTGTCCTAGGGAGTGATTCTAACCGTGGGGGGATGGGCTTCAAGTCACATGATATCGATCACCGCTCCCGATGACAGGGAGCAGTGATCTCTGTCATGATACAAGCCAGAACGGGGAAATGCCTTGTTTACACTTTGCACTTCCCCATTCTGAGGCTCCATGACACGATCGCCTGGAGACCGGCGGACATCGAGTACGCCGATCCCACGGACATCGAGTCCGCTGGTCCCGCCGGCACAGTCACGCTGTACACGGCGTGTGCGCGCCTGCTATCCCCGGTACAGGTACGCCCATTTGCCCACCGCTGCCATTGTGCTGACGTATATTGGCGTGCAGCGGTCGGCAAGTGGTTAAATAACCTGTCATTTTTTTTACACTGGGCTCTTTGATGTACACTGCTATCCTTACTACCGTACAGGATCGTATCTGCATTACAAAGTTTGTTTACCAAACAACAGAGTTGTATGTGTGTGGGAGTTCAAATTCCTTCCCCAAAAACCAGGAATAGAAACTCAAAGAAAAGTTGAATTATTTTACCGCAGTTTAAATATTTATTTGTTCCATCATTAATCACCTTTAATTCCTCCTAAAGTGGAAGTAAAGACAAAACCTAACTCTAAACCTACTCTACAGCGAGTACAACGCACTTCCCGGTGCGGGTGCGATTTCCAGTGTGGGCGGTATGCTATTAGGATGAATGGTACTCACCCACGGGTCCTGCGTTTCGCTGTGCGGGTGGTTGCATGCAGCTGCGGGAATATGTGAGGGTCCCGCAGCAGCACCACCCGCACAGGTTTGAACCTAGCCTTTCTGATCTGGCTGTTTTTTTCTCCCTGCCCCAAAGCACCCACCCCCCCTATTGAGGGCATGCGGCCTGGTACGGTTCAGGGAGGGGGGCACTCGCTTGTCCCCACCTTCTTTCCTGACCTGCCGGGGGTGGTGCGTGCTCGGATAAGGGTCTCAGCCAGATCCCAAAAGCCCCCCCCGCCCGCAGACCCTGACAACCAACGGCCAGGGTTGTCGGTAGGAGGCCCTTGTCCTCAACATGGGGACAAAGTGCTTTGGGGCGGGGGGCTTGTCCCCACCCCCTTTCCTGACCTGCCGGGCTGCGTGCTCAGGTAAGGGTCTGGTATGGATTTTGGGGGGGACCCCACGCCGCTTTTTCAGCATGGGGGGTTCCCCTTAAAACCTATGCCAGACCGAAGGGCCTGATATGGTCTTAGAGAGGGAACCCATGCCATTTTTTTTTTTTTTTTATTTATAACAGGCAAGGGGGCCCACATGGACCAGTACAATACAATATACAATAAGTCTTCATCACTCACAGTTACATAGCATACCTATATGGTACAATAAGCATTGTGATTGAAAGGTAAATGTATAAAGGAAAATGTATACATCTTGGAATGCACAGCTACATTTTGGTCCAGGATCATTCTCAATTACTGTGTAGCATTACTGAAGTTGCAACCTGGAAGTGTGCATGCTAAAAAAAAAAAAAAAAAAAGACATACCCGATACCCGTATTTATCGGCGTATAACACGCACCGGCGTAAAACACGCACCCCAAGTTTAGGAGGGAATTTTAAGGAAAAAAAACTTTTAGGAGGGAAGTTTAAGGAAAAAAAACGTACATTAAAATGCCCATCAATGCAGCCTCATCTGTCCATCTGCAGCCTTTTCAGTGTCAGTGCAGTTATGTCAGTGCAGCCTTGTCAGTGCAGCCTTGTCAGTGCAGCCCTGTCAGTGCAGCTTTGTCAGTGCAGCTTTGTCAGTGCAGCCTTGTCAGTGCAGCCTTGTCAGTGCAGCTTTGCCCCAGTGCAGCTTTGTTAGTGCAGCTTTGTCAGTGCAGGTTTGCCCATGCAGCTTTGCCCCAGACCAGCCATGTCAGTGCAGCTTTGTGCACTCGCCGCCGACATACACAGCCGTGGGTAGATTCAAATATGGCGCCGAGACTGTAGAGATACCGAGAGAGCCGAGATACACATACCCGAGTGTTCTCGCTCACAGTCATGCCCAGTCCCGCCCTATGATGGACATAACACAGGTCCAAGGGGCGGGACTGGGCGTGACGGCGGCGCCGAAAAAAGCCAAGAACACTCTGGTATGTGTATCTCGGCTCCGACGAATCCCTGCAGTCTCTGCGCCATATTTGAATCTACCCACGGCTGTGTATGTCGGCGGCGACCGCGGCAATTGCCGCGATCGCTCCGATGACACAAAATCAGCGGGGATCGGCCTATAACACGCACCCACGATTTTCCCCTGATTTTCAGGGGAAAAAAGTGCGTGTTATATGCCGATAAATACGCTATGTGATTCCTGAGTTCTGATGAATTAAGTAAGTACGGTCCCATGAGCTCCCTCCTTTTTCCTTTTTTCCCAAGAATTATAGAAGAGTCCTAAAACTAGGAGAAGAGAAAGAGTGAGAGGAGGAGAAGAGAGGGGGGAGGGGAGTGTTCCCTGCGATCATGGAGTGAGTGAGTAGTTGCTGAGATGCAACTGCAATGCTATATATCCTGTATACAGAGTTTAGGAATTGAATTTGGCTTGTGAATGTTCAATAAGCCTGTGTAGCTTCTCATAAAGCCTGGCCCTCACTAGAGTATATGAACATGTTCCATAACTGCCACGTTTTAGAGAAATTTTCCTGTCTATTTTGTGCAATATGAATGAGGTCTTCCATTTGTTTGATTTCTTCTACTTTTTTGATCCATAAGTCTATGGTTGGTGGAATTGTGAACTTCCAATGTAATGGGATACAAGCTTTAGCTGCGTCCAGAAGATGTCGGTGCACAGACTTTTTGTATGTCTTTGTGGGAATGTTTGATGCATGCCGGAGAAAAAATGTTGGGTCATCAGTAATGTTGTAGTCTGTAAATTTCTGTATCAACTTCCGTATTGTTTGCCAAAAGTTCGTCAGTCTAGTACACGACCAGAAAACATGCAGTAGTGTCCCTTTTTCTGTTTGGCATCGCCAACAGAGGTCAGAAGTCGTCGGGAAAAATTTGTGCAACAGTGCTGGGGTTTTGTACCCATGTGATAGAATTTTGTAATTCGTCTCCTAGGTTTTGGCACATATGGAGGATTTGTGTGTAAATCTAAGTATTTGTTGTTTCTTGGTTATGCTAAAACTACAGTCTGGTTCTTTTTCCCATTTAAGTAAGCCTGGTGGTACAAAGTCTGATGGGGGTGTATTCAGAAGGGTATAGGTGAGAGAGAGCGTGTGTGGTAATATCCCCGGGGTCGAACATAGGTCTTCAAATGTGGTTTTAAGGAAATGACTCAGCTGAAACGTCCTCAAGAAATCCAGTCTAAACGGGCCCATGTGGTCAGTAAGTTCTGTGGTTGTTTTCCAACGTCCTCTAGAGTTAAAGTGGGAGGCTTGGTATAGATCCGACACAACTAGATTCCCAAAGACCGCATCCTGCAAGCCTGGTGTAAACAGTGGGTTCCCTAATATTGGATATAGAGGGGAGTTTGATAAGGACAGGGTTGCCCGCATAAGAAGTCGAGCACAGATTTGTATAGTGTTTCCTCAGCTGTACTACAACTTCTCCTTGTAGTTCTTCAGCCCCTTGAGCTCCTGGTCTCTCACTGGACCCTCTGATTCACTGACTCTGAATCCTGTGAGCTCCTCAAGGCTTTTGCAGTGGTATCTCCCTCAAGCGTCACCCACGCTTCCCTGCTGGGTCCCGAGCTTGGCACTTCGGATACCTTCAAGCTTCACCCCTGATAACCAGCTCGGTCCCTGGCTTGACACAGAAGGCTGCTCTGCAAACATCACCTCCACTGGTTGGGGTCCCTGACTTGATCACCGCCTGATGTTTCCAGATTCTCCACCGTGCCCGTTCGGTGAGAATACTGCTTCAGTATCTCACTGTGGTCCCTTGGTAAAGGCGATTGGTCCCTTAATGGTGACAGTTTCCCTTCTACCTCTGACCACGACAGGTTCTCCGGGCGGCAGAACCGTCACTTTTGGTTGGACTGCAAGCCGCAGTCCCAAACCTGCACTGCCCTCTTAATTCTGGATAGGCCCTCACACAGCCTGGCAGCCTGATGCCCCTGGGATAGGCCCAATCTCCGGCGTAGCAGCCCGGGGCAGTTGACACATGTCCACCCAGATGGCGGTCTGGGTGGCACACAAGAACCTGGATCACCTTTACCTCATCCGAATATATAGGCTGAGGAGAAGTTAATGGATCCCTAGTAATTAACTACAGTAGCTACTCCTGACAAGGAATTTGGCGAGAATAGGGTTCGATTTAACTTCACGTCCTGACTTGCTGAAGTTTTACCCGAGGATAACTCTCCAGCAGCAACAGAGAAATACATAAAAATGATTTTCTTTAAAAGAGTAGGGCTAGAACCCTACCAGATTTATATTTCTGTCTGTGTTGTGCAGACTTTCACTGACTTCCTGAAGGAGAGTAGGAAGAGGAGTCTTGGGGTGGTACCATATGACAACTGAAGATGACAGTCTCAGATAGAAGTTTTATAGATTTTATTACAAAATTTTGTATACAAATACAAATATAATTAAAGACAGACATGATAATCAAGAAACATTTGGCTCTACAGTCACATAAATGTGACATCTTATACAGTACTACCATCTGTGTATTGCTTGCTCTACATTTTTCTCGTGGATGAAGTCTAGCGCTTCTTCAGGAGCTTTACAGTACATATACACAGGGGCGTAACTAGAAATAGCAGGGCCCCATAGCAAAATGTTGTATGGGGCCCCCCTGCAAACAGCCCCCCCCCCCCCCCACAGGTGCCCTAGTATCAATGCAGCGTGACCTGTGCCACATACAGCGTGACCTGTGCCCAATACAGCGTGACCTGTGCCCCAAACAGCGTGACCTGTGCCCCATACAGCGTGACCTGTGCCCAATACAGCCTGATCTGCCTGTGCCCCATACAGCCCCACCTATGCAGAGGAAGAGGCAAGCCACCCGGATCAGCAGAGAGCGGGATTGCCCACTATAATAGCTTTCATTTGAATTTCCTGTTTTCCCGGGGTTCATCGTCACATAGCCCCACCTCTTGGCCCGACGCCTTTGATGACGTCACATGTCCTGCATTGGATCGGCGTTCTGTCTATCAAAGGCACTGGGCCAAAAGGTGGAGCTATGTGACGTGAGCCCCGGGAACACTGGAAGTTCTAATGAAAGCTCTTACATCGGGCAATTCAGCTCTCTGCTGATATGGACAGCTCACCTCTTCCTTTCCTCTCTCTTCCCCTGGCTGGGAGACTGTGCCGGCGGTGCTCTTATCCTCACTGGGCCCTACTTGGCCTTTGGGCCCCATAGCGCCCGCATGGGTCGCTATGGTGGTAGTTACGCCCCTGCATATACACATATGCAAGGCTTTATAGAGCGATTATCATATAACTACAAATACGGAAAAACATACAATAATCATATAGTACAGATCAAATTACATGTGGAATAAAAGTATATCATATATCTGCTGTGGAGACTCTATGGGTGGATCATCTTACCAAAAAATGCAGCAATGCGGGCGACCCAAGGGAGGATGGCCCGTCCCAGAGGTCATGGGAACCCCTCACGTAGAACAGAACACCAGTAAAGGTCTAATTAGAAAATAAGGAATTTAATTCGAGAAATGTATTTAGCCATGATGATTAATCAAGTAAATAGTAGACAACAGTAGTCATTCATACCAAAATCTTGGCTAGGTCAGGGGGACTCAAAAGGTCCAATAAGATTGATCTCTATGGGAAGTTATGAAATCTAGAAGGAAGCATATGTAGATAAATAAATAAAATAAATGAATAATGATTATGCGGCAGTGTGGGTGTCGCCGGAAAGGCACCAACACATGCAGGCACATAAATAGAGGGGCTGTATGTTACAGCCTCTCTGCTGCTATCCTGGCTGCATTCCCAAGAGTGGTGTTTAAAGGTAGGCCCTACTTATGGATGTCCTTCTACCCGGTCGGGTACTCTCCTTCAGGAAGTCAGTGAAAGTGACCTTTTCGGGACGAAGGTACCATTTTGTAACATAAACCTTTATGTGGCACTCTCTTTAAATTCACAGAGTTCCTGTTTGTTGACAGGTAGTGGGGGTAAATACAGTGGGGACGGAAAGTATTCAGACCCCCTTAAATTTTTCACTCTTTGCTATATTGCAGCCATTTTCTAAAATCATTTAAGTTCATTTTTTTCCTCATTAATGTACACACAGCACCCCATATTGACAGAAAAAACACAGAATTGTTGACATTTTTGCAGATTTATTAAAAAAGAAAAACTGAAATATCACATGGTCCTAAGTATTCAGACCCTTTGCTGTGACACTCATATATTTAACTCAGGTGCTGTCCATTTCTTCTGATCATCCTTGAGATAGTTCTACACCTTCATTTGAGTCCAGCTGTGTTTGATTATACTGACTGGACTTGATTAGGAAAGCCACACACCTGTCTATATAGGACCTTACAGCTCACTGCAGCCCTCCGCCAGTCGGGGCTTTATGGCAGAGTAGCCTGACGGAAGCCTCTCCTCAGTGCAAGACACATGAAAGCCCGCATGGAGTTTGCTAAAAAACACCTTAAGGACTCCAAGATGGTGAGAAATAAGATTCTCTGGTCTGATGAGACCAAAATAGAACTTTTTGGCCTTAATTCTAAGAGGTATGTGTGGAGAAAACCAGGCACTGCTCATCACTTGTCCAATACAGTCCCAACAGTGAAGCATGGTGGTGGCAGCATCATGCTGTGAGGGTGTTTTTCAGCTGCAGGGACAGGACGACTGGTTGCAATCGGGGGAAAGATGAATATGGCCAAGTACAGGGATACCCTGGATGAAAACCTTCTCCAGAGTGCTCAGGACCTCAGACTGGGCCGAAGGTTTACCTTCAAACAAGACAATGACCCTGAGCACACAGCTAAAATAATGAAGGAGTGGCTTCACAACAACTCCATGACTGTTCTTGAATGGCCCAGCCAGAGCCCTGACTTAAACCCAATTGAGCATCTCTGGTGAGATCTAAAAATGGCTGTCCACCAACGTTTACCATCCAACCTGACAGAACTGGAGAGGATCTGCAAGAAGGAATGGCAGAGGATCACCAAATCCAGGTGTGAAAAACTTGTTGCATCTTTCCCAAAAAAGACTCATGGCCTTATTAGATCAAAGTTCTAATCCTAACCCATTCTATCCAAAGCTAGAGAAGACGGGAGTTCTAATCCTAACCCATTCTATCCAAAGCTAGAGAAGACGGGAGTTCTAATCCTAACCCATTCTATCCAAAGCTAGAGAAGACGGGAGTTCTAATCCTAACCCATTCTATCCAAAGCTAGAGAAAAGGTTTTTAGTTTGATGTTAGGAATGAGTTTTGGGTTAACAGCTATTTGGGTTCACGGCAAACCCCCCAGGATTTTTAAAGATCAAGAATTGCAAACTTTTGGCCAAAAACATTGCTGGTTTGCTGCCATAAATAAACAACAACCCACAATGCAGTGCATAGCCTTTGCCCTTGGTCAGCTGAGCCACAAGAGCCAATAACTTGAAGGAAGGGGTGACCCAACCCCCATTCTATAAAATAATGGGCAGCCATATTGTCAAAGTGTGTTGGACCTGTTAGGAAAAGCTGACCATTCTGTGATGGAAGAAACGTAGATATATATTTTTAATTTTGCCATTGATATGTGTCCCTCGTGGCAGCGGACAGCTTACAATGCCTTTGTACAATAGGTTTATTAATAGCCCTAAAAATTACCAGCTTTGAGTAGCAAGAATTTCCCCAATATACTTTGATGGGGTTTGGCAAAAAGTTTGCAAAGTTCAAGTAAGATTTGTGAAACTGTTTGCAGACTAAACACAGGAAGATATGCTCATCCCTACTTGCCATATGCTTTAAAATCCCAGTATATAAAAGTCAACAACTAAAATTAAATACCAAGTATTATGTAATCAAGTTCACTCTTGGCAGTGCTTATGATTCTGAATCATGCTGGTCCAGCTGCCCCCGACAGAAACCTCAGGGAGACATTTCACATGCTACAAGCAGAACAAACGCCCATGAGCGCCATAACAGCAGAAACAGCCCTGCGGGAGTGTGGCCTGGACCAGATTGTGCAGCCTGATTCCTGGGAGGTCTCTCTGTGTTGGAGGTCAGACTGGATATTGTGAGCAATGCCCCACTGGCCTTTACTGAGCTTGCCTCTTCAGAATCTACTTTTTCCATTCTGACGATGATGGGTGACTGGTAACATTCCCACCCTTCTTCTTTAATGCTGAGCCTCCGCATATATGCATCACTGAATTGTTCAACAGGAGCACTCATTTGGCTCCCCTAGAGCACTAACTGAGCTGTCGCAGACAGCTCACATTTAAATATCAGAGATCAAGAGCCAGTCAATCAGGCCCCTGATTAAAGTGGTTCTAAAGGCGAAAGTTTTTTTTTAGCTTAATGCATTCTCTGCATTAAGGTAAAAAAACCTTTCAATGTCTGTGCCTCCCCCCCTTTCTTAACTCTTACCTGACACCACTCTCAATTCAGCGCTGTCCCCCCTGGCAGCCCTGCGACCCTCTTTCCCTGCATTTACAGAACAGCAGCGGGTGCCATTGGCTCAAATCCTGTGAGGAGGGGGCGGGGCGGGGATGAGCTGCTCTGTGTGTGTCTATAGAAGCACACAGACTGACTCAGGAGCGAGCCCGCACATGTACCCCCATGGCACACAGCTTGCTATGGGGGCACTCAGATGAGAGGAGGAGCGGAGAGCGCTGGTGGAGGACCACAGAGGAGGAGGTTTCATATTGCTCTGTTCCATACCATTTCATGGAGCAGGTGGGTATAACATGTTTATTATGCTAATTAAAAAAAAAAAAGAAACTGAAGGTTTACAATCACTTTCAAGTGTTACTAAACCCACAACAGTAAAATCAGTCGGTATATGCATAAAACATGCTTGTTATACTCACTGTGGAACCTAAGGGGTAATCCTCTGCATTGCGTAAAAAGGCTGTTTGATCCTGTCTCCTTTGATCCTCTCCTCCTTCACTGTCCCCAATATATTTCCTGATAATACATAGCCAGGGGACAGGCTGCACATGCTCAGTTTGGTGTGTATTGCTAGAGTTTCTTTTTTTCCTTGGGAGGGTGCATGTGATCAGCACAGGGCCAATCAGCACTCATAGCTCCCAACTGTCCCTGATTTTGAGGGACCGTCCCTGATTTTGAGCAATGTTCCTCTGTCCCTCATTCCTCCTCATTTGTCCCTCATTTTGGTCTGATCCATATAGATGTACCGTATATACTCGAGTATAAGTCGTTCCGAGCATAAGTCGAGGCCCTAATTTACCACAAAAAAAATTGGAAAAACATATTGACCCGAGTATAAGACGAGGGTGAGAAATGCACAGCTACTGTAAGTGGAAAAGAGGGTCAACAATGCCCATTTGCAGCATCACTGTGCCCATTTGCATGCCTCACTGTGCCCATTTGCAGCCATAGGTCCCCTGAACTTCAAACTCGGTAGTTAAGGGTTCCTAGATGCCCCCTAGCTGCAGCCAAAATTTGGGGTCTCTGAACCCAAAGGGTCCCGAAATGACATTGCTGCAGATGGACACAGTCTGGGCCACTTAGTTCTAAGAACCCCAAATTTGGTGTGCAAACCCAGTGGAACCAGCACCATAAAATTTCCAAAGCTGGGGTTTCTAGCACCAAGTGGCTCCGAGATACAGGGCCCCAAAAATCAGTTCAGAGAATGTCAAGCACTTTTCTGCAGCAGAGAATGACATTTTCCGAACCTGTTTTGGGGCCCCGTATCTCAGGGCCACTTGGTGCTAGGAACCCCAGCTTTTAATATGTTATGTTACCAGTTCCACTGAGTTTGCACACCAAATTTGAGGTTTCTAGCACCAAGTGGCCCTGAGATATGGGGCCCCAAAATCGGTTCAGAAAATGTCAAGCACTTTTCTGCAGCAGAGAATGACATTTTCCAAACCGATTTTGGGGCCCCGTACCTCGGGGCCACTTAGTGCTAGGAACTTCAGCTTTGGATATGTTGTGGTACCAGTACCATTGGGTTTGCACTTTAAATTTGGGGTTCCTAGCACTAAGTGGCCCTGAGATACGGGGCCCCAAAGTCGGTTCGGAAAATGAATTTTTTTGCTGCAGAAAAGTGCTTGACTCGAGTATAAGTTGAGGGGGGCACTTTCAGCACAAAAAAATGTGCTGAAAAATTCGACTTATACTCGAGTATATACAGTATATAAAATGCACTTTTTATCTATCAAAAAATGTTTTCCAGTGCTAAACCTTTCATCTGATTTCAAAATTGCTGCATTTGTAAATTCCAAAAGCCAATATAAAGGAATAGTAGTGGTAAAAAAAAGCACTTGTGGGTTTAACCAATCTTGTTTTTTTGTACAATTCTCCTTCAAGGGGGCGTGGCAAGGGGTGTGTCCTATGCCTGCATGCTTTTGCCGACAGGTGTCCCTCATTCCCAATTTAAAAAGTTGGGAGGCATGAGCTGGATAGACTGGGTCAGGGGTCCTTTATCCTGATAGGACAGTCAGTGCAGAATGAAAACTCCTCCTACAAGCTTGTCTAACCAGACACTGATAGAAATCACAAGACTGCTCTAACTGTTGATGAGAAAAGGTATTTAGCAGTTTATATTTACAAAATAATTGCATTTCCATGTTCTGTGTACTGTGGAAGACCAGATATAGTGATCGCAGGGTCCTGTGTTTAGTAACACTTTAAGTCATCACTGTGCAGCCAAGCACAGAATGGCATAATGGGAGCCCCTCCCGCCGGTCAACAGCATAAGGGCCCATTTAAAGGGCCAGAGACATGGGGTTAAACTGAAGGTTCAGTTGGGCTTGCCATCAGGGAAAGAACTACAACATGTGATATAACACTCATGTAGCAGAACGCGTGGGTGAATATGCTGCAGTTTCCATTCTGCTTTTAGATGAAAAGGATTAAAATAAAGCAGGTCAAAGGTTGTCTGTGCACATTGAATGGGCGGGCATAGACACTGACGACTTCTGCAAGTTCAGATCTATTATAACACAAGCTCACAATCATCAGATGCCTTCCCTGGTGACAACTAGTAAAAGTGAGAAATATGCTGGGAGAACTGGAAATTTGTTGAAAATTCATCCTCTGCTGATGTTTTTTTTTTTAAAGATGTTCCAATAATTATTTGATTATTTAAAAATGATTATTTAGAAGCTGGATTTAGCTTTTTGAGTACCATGAGCCTGTATATACTCCTTCATTACCAGGCCTTCTTTCAGTTTTCAGTGCTGTGATAGTTTGACTAACAACTACACCATCATGCAACACTGTACCCAAATTGATTTTATATCATTCTTTTGAGACAGATAGAGCTCTCTTTCGGTGGTATTTAACCACTTCCCGCCCGCCAGCCGTCATATGACGTCCTTGATTTTGAGCGGGTATATCTGAATGATGGGTGCAGCTTCAGGCATCATTCAGATATCGGCTTTTTCAGCCGGCGATTCCCTACACCATAAAAATGATCATAAGTGGCTGTTTTGCCGCTTGATCGTTCTTACGGGTGGCGAGAGGGGACGTCCACCCCCTCTCGCCGCCCTCTGGTGCTTCTACCGACTCACTGCTTCCATCGGTGAGTTGGAGACAGGATCCACGGATGGTCGCCAGAGTCTCTATGATCGTTCGGGAGGCTGGGTGCGATGTTATGAAGTCACGCCCTGCCTCTGCATTCAAACAAACAGCGCCGCCTTGGCTGGGATCGTTTTTTTTTTTATTTCTGGCTTCCCAGCCTAGAGGTGAGATGTGGGGTCTTATTGACCCCATATCTCACTGTAAAGAGGACCGATCATGCCATATTCCTATTACAAGGGATGTTTGCATTCCTTGTAATAGGAATAAAAGTAATCAAATTTTTTTTTTTAAAGTGTCAAACTAAAAAAAAAAAAAGTAAAATTAACAATAAAAAAAAAAAAAATTAAAGTGCCCCTGTCCCCGTGTGCTCGCAAGCAGAAGCAAATGCATACGTAAGTCCCGCCCACATATGAAAATGGTGTTCAAACCACACATGTGAGGTATCGCCACGAACGTTAGAGCAAGAGCAATAATTCTAGCCCTAGACCTCCTCTGTAACTCAAAACATGTAACCAGTAAAAAATTTTAAAGCGTCGCCTATGGGGATTTTTAAGTACCAAAGTTTGGCGCCATTCCACGAGCGTGTGCAATTTTGAAGCGTGACATGTTAGGTATCTATTTACTCGGTGTAACTTCATCTTTCACATTATGCAAAAAAATTGGGCTAACTTTACTGTTTAGTTTTCTTTTAAAGCACAAAACTGTTTTTTTAAAAAAAAAAAAACACATTCGAAAAATTGATGTTCAAATACTGTGCGAGATGAAAAGGTGCAATGACTGTCATTGTATTCTCTAGGGTCTTTGCTAAAAAAACATATATAATGTTTGGGGGTTCTATGTAACTTTCTAGCAAAAAAAAATATGATTTTTACATGTTGGAGAGAAAATGTCAGAATTGGCCTGGGTGGCAAGTGGTTAATAATAAACACTGGGCTTGTATTGGGTATTTAATAATCGTTGGAGATTTTTTTTGGTGTGGTTTCATATACAATTATTGAACAATCTATTTTAGGTATAGTCCAAAAATGCAGCGCTTATTCAAATAAAAGTTAATTGATTAAAGATGTAAACTGTATAATCGTAAGAAGAACAGTAAAAATCTCTCCTGCGCTCGGGTGTCAAGTATCTCAGTACGTGGTGCGACCAACTTTATAAAGCAATGCCTGCCGTCTTGCAGCCCTCCTCAGAACCATGGGTATTCATAGACTAAATGAAAAAAAAGAAGTAGGGCGCACCAACCTAGTGCATTACCACTGGTAAAGCTTTATTAAAGCATAAAAAAACAGCAAAATATATACTCACAAACGAGCATTTGTATAAGGCTTTGACAATTGAGCAGGTACGCTGTTCTGAACACCGGCAAACCAGGACCTGATGTCGCGTGGGTAAAACCGACAACACAAGATGGCTGACGCGTTTTAGGGGAGTACCCCTTTCTTCAGAGCTTAAGCGGGCAATCACGCGACATCAGGTCCTGGTTTGCCGGTGTTCAGAACAGCGTACCTGCTTAATTGTCAAAGCCTTATACAAATGCTCGTTTGTGAGTATATACAGTGGGAACCGAAAGTATTCAGACCCCCTTAAATTTTTCACTCTTTGTTATATTGCAGCCATTTGCTAAAATCATTTAAGTTCATTTTTTTCCTCATTAATGTACACACAGCACCCCATATTGACAGAAAAACACAGAATTGTTGACATTTTTGCAGATTTATTAACCGGTTCAATACCGGGCATTGTCACCCCCTTCCTTCCCAGACCAATTTTTAGTTTTCAGCGCTGTCGCACTTTAAACAACAATTGCGCGGTCGTGCGACGTTGTACCCAAACAAAATTGACGTCCTTTTTTCCCCCACAAATAGAGCTTTCTTTTGGTGGTATTTGATCACCTCTGCGGTTTTTATTTTTTGCGCTATAAACAAAAGAAGAGCGACAATTTTGAAAAAAAACACAATATTTTTTACTTTTTGCTATAATAAATATCCCAATTTTTTTTTAAAAAAACTAATTTTTTCCTCAGTTACGGCCGATACGTATTCTTCTACATATTTTTGGTAAAAAAAAAATCGCAATAAGCGTATATTGATTGGTTTTCGCAAAAGTTATAGCGTCTATAAAATACAGGATAGATTTATGGCATTTTTAAAAAAAAAATATTATTATTATTTTTTTACTAGTAATAGCGGCGATCGCAATTTTTTTTTTTCGTGACTGCGACATTATGGCGGACACATCGGACACTTTTGACACATTTTTGGGACCATTCACATTTATACAGCGATCAATGCTATAAAATTGCATTAATTACTGTGTAAATGTGACAGGCAGTGAAGGGGTTAACCACTAGGGGGGGGGTTAAATGTGTTTCCTAGGGAATGCTTCTAACTGTAGGGGGAGGGGACGCACAAGGGGAGGAGACCGATCAGTGTTCCTCCGTTCTGGGAACACAAATCGCTCTCCTCTCACCTGACAGGACAAGGATCTCTGTGTTCACACACAGAGATCCACGGTCGGGCCCGGTTAACGGGCAATCGCGGGTGCCCGGCGGACATCGCGGCCGCCGGGCACACGCACCGGGTCCCGAGCAACGCGGCGTGCGCGTGCGCGCGCCCCCTAGGCGTCCGGGAACCCGAGGCCGTCATATGACGTCCACCCAGAATGGGAGATCCCATCTGTGGACGTCATTTGACTATAGGCGGGTAGGAAAGTGGTTAAAAAAGAAAAACTGAAATATCACATGGTCCTAAGTATTCAGACCTTTTGCTGTGACACTCATATATTTAACTCAGGTGCTGTCCATTTCTTCTGATCATCCTTGAGAGGGTTCTACACCTTCATTTGAGTCCAGCTGTGTTTGATTATACTGATTGGACTTGATTAGGAAAGCCACACACACCTGTCTATATAAGACCTTACAGCTCACAGTGCATGTCAGAGCAAATGAGAATCATGAGGTCAAAGGAACTGCCTGAAGAGCTTAGAGACAGAATTGTGGCAAGGCACAGATCTGGCCAATGTTACAAAAAAATTCTGCTGCACTTAAGGTTACTAAGAGCACAGTGGCCTCCATAATCCTTAAATGGAAGATGTTTGGGACGACCAGAACCCTTCCTAGAGCTGGCCGTCCGGCCAAACTGAGCTATCGGGGAGAAGAGCCTTGGTGAGAGAGGTAAAGAAGAACCCAAAGATCACTGTGGCTGAGCTCCAGAGATGCAGTCGGGAGATGGGAGAAAGTTGTAGAAAGTCAACCATCACTGCAGCCCTCCACCAGTCGGGCCTTATGGCAGAGTGGCCCGATGGAAGCCTCTCCTCAGTGCAAGACACATGAAGGCCTGCATGGAGTTTGCTAAAAACACCTGAAGGACTCCAAGATGGTGAGAAATAAGATTCTCTGGACTGATGAGACGAAGATAGAACTTTTAGGCCTTTATTCTAAGCGGTATGTGTGGAGAAAACCAGGCACTGCTCATCACCTGTCCAATACAGTCCCAACAGTGAAGCATGGTGGTGGCAGCATCATGCTGTGAGGGTGTTTTTCAGCTGCAGGGACAGGACGACTGGTTGCAATTGAGGGAAAGATGAATGCGGCCAAGTACAGGGATATCCTGGACGAAAACCTTCTCCAGAGTGCTCAGGACCTCTGACTGGGCCGAAGGTTTACCTTCCAACAAGACAATGACCCTAAGCACACACCTAAAATAACGAAGGAGTGGCTTCACAACAACTCTGTGACTGTTCTTGAATGGCCCAGCCAGAGCCCTGACTTAAAGCCAATTAAGCATCTCTGCAGAGACCTAAAAATGGCTGTCCACCAACGTTTACCATCCAACCTGACAGAACTGGAGAGGATCTGCAAGGAGGAATGGCAGAGGACCCCCAAAACTAGGTGTGAAAACTTGTTGCATCTTTCCCAAAAAGAATCATGGCTGTATTAGATCAAAAAGGGTGCTTCTACTAAATACTGAGCAAAGGGTCTGAATACTTAGGACCATGTGATATTTCAGTTTTTCTTTTTTAATAAATCTGCAAAAATGTCAACAATTCTGTGTTTTTCTGTCAATATGGGGTGCTGTGTGTACATTAATGAGGAAAAAAAATGAACTTAAATGATTTTAGCAAATGGCTGCAATATAGCAAAGAGTGAAAAATGTAAGGGGGTCTGAATACTTTCCGTCCCCACTGTATTTTGCTGTTTTTTATGCTTTAATAAAGCTTTACCAGTGGTAATGCACTAGGTCGGTGCGCCCTCCTTCTAAAGAAGAGCCTTCCACCGCTTCCAGTGTGTAAAGAAAGAAGCACACAACACCCAGATGTGTCAAATCTGCTCACCAGATGTCAAATAAAGGTGAGCATCATATCAATATTCCATGGAAATACAGGTGCCAGTCTCCAACAGATACAATGAATCCACCAAGAATCAAACAAAATAGCCGGCATTTTAAGACAGCTTCTCAGGACAGGAGCAGGAGCAGAGGAACTTCAAGGATCAGCAATCCAGCATTTACACATGACATGTAAGGCAGGAACAAGGCAACAAAAAATAGTGAAGCCCGTAGGGTAAAAAAAGGCACAAATTTATTGTAGTACACTAATGCCCCGTACTCACGGTCGGATTTTCCGATGGAAAATGTCCGATCGGAGCGTGTTGTCGGAAATTACGACCGTGTGTGGGCTCCATCGGACATTTTCCATCGGATTTTCCGACACACAAAGTTGGAGAGCAGGAGATAAAATTTTCCGACAACAAAATCCGTTGTCGGAAATTCCGATCGTGTGTACACAAATCCGACACACAAAGTGCCACGCGTGCTCAGAATAAATAAAGAGATGAAAGCTATTGGCCACTGCCCCGTTTATAGTCCCGACGTACAAGTTTTACGTCACCGCGTTTAGAACGATCGGATTTTCCGACAACTTTGTGCGACCGTGTGTAGACAAAACAAGTTTGAGCCAACATCCGTCGGAAAAAATCCTAGGATTTTGTTGTCGGAATGTCCGAACAAAGTCCGACCGTGTGTACGACCTATTACAGTTATGAAGTCACAAACGAAGTGGTGGAAGGCTCTTCTTACTATTATACAGTTTACATTTTCAATGAATGAACTTTCATTTGAATAAGCGCTGCATTTTTGGACTATATTTTGGTGATCAACGAACTGTGCTGGCTGCTATTCAATGGCGTCCCTAGGGGGGGGGGGGGCAGAGGGGGCCCTGATCCCCCCAACATTATGCTGTGCCCCACCATGTGCCCCCCAATTTAAAAAAAAAATTTTTTTTTTTTTTTTACAAAAAGGCAATGTCTAAGAGGGAGAGCGTCCCCAGTCAGCTCCTGCGGGTGATTCCTCCCCCCTCCCTCTGCTTGCTGACACTGCATAATGCGAGTGCTCACACAACCACGGCCGCCCGATCTGCTCCTTCCCCTGCATCCTCATTGGCAGGGAGAAGAGCGAGTTGCAGAAAGGACTCCACCAGGACTCTCAGTCACTGAAAAAACAGACTGTAAATTCCAAGAGATGCCAGACCAGCGCTGTCAATAGCAGGGGCAAGAGGAGGCTGGGGAACCCCACAGTGGCAGAACACCAGGGCCCGGTGGCAAGACAACCTTTGCAACCCTGATATTTCTCCCACTGCTTTGGACCCTTATATTTTCTTGGTATGCTGGTGACATATATATCTTGTTTTCTGCCACCCTGGGGGGGGGGCAATACAGTAGGAAGGGAGCTCACTGCAGAACATGTGAAAGGGCTGTTGTGGGATCGTAGTAGAAAGGGCCCCAGGATATATAGATATATATATATACAGTCAAGTCCATAAATATTGGGACATCGACACAATTCTAATCTTTTTGGCTTTATACACCACCACAATGGATTTTAGATGAAACGAACAAGATGTGCTTTAACTGCAGACTTTAAACTTTAATTTGAGGATATTTACATCCAAATCAGGTGAACGGTGTAGGAATTACAACAGTTTGTATATGTGCCTCCCACTTTTTAAGGAACCAAAAGTAATGGGACAATTGGCTGCTCAGCTGTCTCATGGCCAGTGTGTGTTATTCCCTCATTATCCAATTTACAAGGAGCAGATAAAAGGTCCAGAGTTAATTTAAAGTGTGCTATTTGCATTTGGAATCTGTTGCTGTCAACTCTCCATATGAGATCCAAAGAGCTGTCACTATCAGTGAAGCAAGCCATCATTAGGCTGAAAACACAAAACAAACCTATCAGAGAGATAGCAAAAACATTAGGTGTGGCCAAATCAACTGTTTGGAACATCCTTAAAAAGAAAGAACGCATCAGTGAGCTCAGCAACACCAAAAGACCCGGAAGACCACGGAAAACAACTGTGGTGGATGACCGAAGAATTCTTTCCTGGTGAAGAAAACACCCTTCACCACAGTTGGCCAGATCAAGAACACTCTTCAGGAGGTAGGTGTATGTGTGTCAAAGTCAACAATCAAGAGAAGACTTCAACAGAATGAATACAGAGGGTTCACCACAAGATGTAAACCATTAATGAGCCTCAAAAACAGGAAGGCCAGATTGGAGTTTGCCAAACAACATCTAAAAAAGCCTTCACAGTTCTGGAACAACATCCTATGGACAGATGAGACCAAGATCAACTTGTACCAGAGTGATGGGAAGAGAAGAGTATGGAGAAGGAAAGGAACTGCTCATGATCCAAAGCATACCACCTCATCAGTGAAGCATGGTGGTGGTAGTGTCATGGCGTGGGCATGTATGGCTGCCAATGGAACTGGTTCTCTTGTATTTATTGATGATGTGACTGCTGACAAAAGCAGCAGGATGAATTCTGAAGTGTTTCAGGCAATATTATCTGCTCATATTCTGCAAAATGCTTCAGAATTCATTGGACGGCCCTTCTCAGTGCAGATGGACAATGACCCGAAGCATAATGCGAAAGCAACCAAAGAGTTTTTTAAGGGAAAGAAGTGGAATGTTATGCAATGGCCAAGTCAATCAGCTGACCTGAATCCGATTGAGCATGCATTTCACTTGCTGAAGACAAAACTGAAGGGAAAATGCCCCAAGAACAAGCAGGAACTGAAGACAGTTGCAGTAGAGGCCTGGCAGAGCATCACCAGGGATGAAACCCAGCGTCTGGTGATGTCTATGTGTTCCAGACTTCAGGCTGTAATTGACTGCAAAGGATTTGCAACCAAGTATTAAAAAGTGAAAGTTTGATGGATGATTGTTAATCTGTCCCATTACTTTTGGTCCCTGAAAAAGTGTGAGGCACATATACAAACTGTTGTAATTCCTACACCATTCACCTGATTTGGATGTAAATACCCTCAAATTAAAGCTGAAAGTCTGCAGTTAGAGCACATCTTGTTCGTTTCATTTCAAATCCATTGTGGTGGTGTATAGAGCCAAAAAGATTAGAATTGTGCCAATGTCCCAATATTTATGGACCTGACTGTATATATATATATATATATATAATTGCATTTTATAGTTGCCCCCCTACTTTTGTCCCTGTCCTCCCATGTGCCCCCCCTAAATATGAAAGCTGCTATTTCATCCCTTTTTATGTTTTATTGATTTTAGCGTTGATACCCACCCAACTTATAGTTTTTTTAAATCTATTTTAGGTGTTCCAATCATTTTGTCAGGTCTGGCTTATTGAATGGATGGCTTAGGTGGGTTCTGACACTAAATAGTCAATGCTAAATCTAAAGGAGATTGCACACTCAGATTGTAACATGATTGGGGTACTCAAAGTGATACTAAAGTCTAATTTTTCTTTTGTTTAAAAATAATAAACATGTTATACTTACCTGCTCTGTGTAGTGGTTTTGCACAGTGCAGCCCAGATCCTCCTCTTCTCAGGTCTGGCCCCTCCCTCCTGTTGAGTGCCCCCACAGCAAGCAGCCTGCTGTGGGCGCATTAGAGTCCAGCTGCTGCTCTGTGTGTCCAGTCAGACACGGTGCCACGGCTCGCCCCCCCCCCCTTTCTCTCCTCGTTGGCTCACTGACTTTGATTGACAGCAGCGGGAGCCAATGGCGCCCGCTGCTGTGTCTCAGCCAATCAGCCGAGTCTCTCGTGCAACATTGCTAGATCGAGATGGGGCTCAGGTAAGTATTAGGGGGGGCTGCTGCACACGGAAAGTTTTTTTATCTTAATGCATTCTATGCCTTTAGAACCACTTTAATGGTGGCCATACACACTTCAATAAATTATTAATTTATTTTCTGATTGGAATAATCAATCTATAGTTGACGACCTATTCGATCGATGTGCCACACATGCAGAAGTAAGTTTCAAACAGTAAAGTGTTAGTTCACCTTTACAGAAAAAATGTAAAGGTGAACTGACATCAGACATCCTCCCAACCCCCCACTGGTCCCTGCTGTACTTTGGGACTGCTGAGCTGTCTGTTTCCCCCCTAGCCAAACTCCATTCTTCTCTGTCAGCACTTCTGGCACAGACCAGATGGATTCTGATTGGTTAGCGCCAATCGGCACCATGCTCATAGTCCATCAATACCTCCTTTAGCTGAGTAACAGAATGTATTGACCAGAGTTGGGGAAAGAGTCTGCAGGAGCCTGTGCATTGCATCCATAATCCACTAATCGCAGTTGCAATGCTCTGCTGGCTTCAAAGCAAAAATGCAATACATGTCCTTTTTTTTATTATTGTGGGTGTATTTATTACATTTTTGCAAAAGGTAAAAGTCGCCTTTAAAGTTTATTAGTTACAAGTGTGTGTAAACTCAAGCAATGAACCTATTTCCTTTGCTTCCTTGTAGTCTGTAGTGCCTTGAAAAAGTATTTTGTCATGTTACAACCAGAAACGTAAATGTATTTTATTGGGATTTTATGTGATAGACCAACTCAAAGTGGCACATAATTGTGAAGTGGAAGGAAAATGATAAATGGTTTTCAATTTTTTTTACAAATAAATATGCGAAAAGTGTGGGGTGCATTTGTATTCAGCCCCCCTGAGTCAATACATTGTAGAACCCCCTTTCTCTGCAATTACAGCTGCAAGTCTTTTTGGGGATGTCTCTACCAGCTTTGCACATCTAGAGAGTGACATTTTTGCCCGTTCTACTTTGCAAAATAGCTCAAGCTCTGTCAGATTGGATGGAGAACGTCTGTGAACAACAATTTTCAAGTCTTACAACAGATTCTCAATTGGATTTAGGTCTGGACTTTGACTGGGCCATTCTAACACATGAATATGCTTTAAATTAAAACATTCAATTGTAGCTCTGGCTGTATGTTTAGGGTCGTGGTCCTGCTGGAAGGTGAACCTCCGCCCCAGTCTCAAGTCTTTTGCAGACTCTAACAGGTTTTCTTCTAAGATTGCCCTGTATTTGGCTCCATCCATCTTCCCATCAACTCTGACCAGCATTCATGTCCCTGCTGAAGAAAAGCATCCCTACAACATGAAGCTGCCACCACCATGTTTCACAGTGGGGATGGTGTGTTCAGGGTGATGTGCGGTGTTAGTTTTCCACTACATATAGTGTTTTGCTTTTAGGCCAAAAAGTTCAATTTTGGTCTCATCTGACCAGAGCACCTTCTTCCATATGTTTGCTGTGTCCTCCACATGGCTTCTTGCAAACTGCAAATGGGACTTCCTATGACTTTCTTTCAACTATGGCTTTCTTCTTGCCACTCTTCTATAAAGGCCAGATTTGTGGAGTGCACAACTAATAGTTGTCCTGTGGACAGATTCTCCTACCTGAGCTGTGGATCTCTGCAGCTCCTCCAGAGTTACCATGGGCGTTCAGAGTTACCATGGCTGCTTCTCTGATTAATGCTCTCCTTACCCGGCCTGTCAGTTTAGGTGGACGGCTATGTCTTGGTAGGTTTGCAGTTGTGCCATACTCTTTCCATTTTGGGATGATGGATTGAACAGTGCTCCGTGAGATGTTCAAAGCTTGGGATATTTGTTTATAACCTAACCCTGCTTTAAACTTCTCCACAACTTTATCCCTGACCTGTCTGGTGTGTTCCTTGGTCTTCATTATGCTGTTGGTTCTCTATCAAACCTCTGAGGGCTTCACAGAACAGCTGTAATTATACTGAGATTAAATTACAAAGAGGTGGACTCTATTTACCACTTAGGTGACTTCTGAAGGTAATTTGTTCCACTAGATTTTAGTTAGGGGTATCAGAGTAAAGGAGGCTGAATACGAATGCACACTATGCTTTTCAGATATTTATTTGTAAAAAAAAATTGAAAAGCATTTATCATTTTCCTTCCACTTCACAATTATGTGCCACTTTGTGTTGGTCTATCACATAAAATCCCAATAAAATACATTTATGTTTTTGGTTGTAACTTGACAAAACGCGGAAAATTTCAAGGGGTATAAATTCCTTTTTCAAGGCACTGTAACTGGAAGTGTTTTGTTATATTTGTTAAAAAAGTACAAATGAATACCTGTTGATCCTGCTTGTGTAGCACTACCCCCCTGGGAGCTGCTGGTTAGAATGGATCCTCTGTTCCTTGCTTCAACCTCCTCAAGAACTTCAGCCCCTCTGACACACTGGGTTGAATACACAATGCATGCAATATCACAAAAAGCCAGATATCCAGCAGTGGAACTATATCAAGAAACAGGCACTAGACAAGTTAGTAAAGGCAAGTCTTAATGTATTGTTATATCATATGGATAGTAATGAAAGAAAGCTTAAACATGGATTGGCAATAGTAATTACACAATTTGACATAAAATAAAATCAGAAGCAAGCACTAAGCATAAGATGATATTTTGTGCTGGATTAGCATAAACAGTAATGCCCCGTACACACGGTCGGATTTTCCAATGGAAAATGTCCGATCGGAGCGTGTTGTCGGAAATTCCGACCGTGTGTGGGCGCCATCGGACATTTTCCATCGGATTTTCCGACACACAAAGTTGGAGAGCAGGAGATAAAATTTTCCGACAACAAAATCCGTTGTCGGAAATTCCGATCGTGTGTACACAAATCTGACGGACAAAGTGCCACGCATGCTCAGAATAAATAAAGAGATGAAAGCTATTGGCCACTGCCCCGTTTATAGTCCCGATGTACGTGTTTTACGTCACTGCGTTCAGAACGATCAGATTTTCCGACAACTTTGTGTGACCGTGTGTATGCAAGACAAGTTTGAGCCAACATCCGTCGGAAAAAATCCTAGGATTTTGTTGTCGGAATGTCCGAACAAAATCCGACCGTGTGTACGGGGCATAAGAAGCCACCACATCTAAGGACTGGTAAGCTGCATTATGTTACATTTTTGATCTTGAGCATAGATTACCTTTAAGTTGCATGCATCAATATATTGAATTAATAAAGCGGGAGTCCGGCGACCAATCTTTTTTTTTAGGTCATTGAGACACTTTGCTAACCCCAAAATAATACTCACAGTTTGGGTGTAATATTTCCGCCTCTGTCTGTTTTCGTACTGAAGAATAACTTAAAAAATGTGATGCTGGCTGTTTCCATCTTGCTTGTGGGCATGTGAAGCCCACAAGCATTGATTTCCTGGATGCGGTGAATGCTGTTCATTCACAGCTTGTTCACACGCATGATCATTGTTTCTGCACTGAATCTTGGGAAGCCTGACATTAAGCTCCAAGGAGACAGTGCGGCGCCGGGGAAAGGCAATAAACACGCCTACTCCCATGGGAGGAGAGACAGGAAGTGCCACAATAAAGTACAATATAAAGGTTATTACAGCGATAAAAAAAATTTTCGTGCGGCATTTGAACATCTATGCAATTAACTGAAGGGGGTAAGATTACGTTAAAAATTTGAGTGGAACCCCGCTTTAAGTAAATGCACGCGGGATGTCTTTGGTAAATCTAAAAAGAAAATAAAGTGGTTTTAAATGCTCAAGGTTTTTTTTTATCTTCAGGCACTCTATGCATGAAGGTAAAATAACCTTCTGTGTGCAGAGGCCCCCCAATACTCACCTGAGCTCCCTCTCCATCCAGTGATGTGCACGGAGCTTAGCTTCTCCTGGGTCTCTCATTCCTCATTGGCTGAGACAGCAGCGGGAGCCATTGGTTCCCACTACTTTCAATAACAGCCAGTGAGCCAATGAGGAGAGAGCAGGGGTGGGGCCGATGCGTGGCTCTGTATGTCTTACGGATGCATAGAGCAAGGCTCGGGAGCGAGCATGCACCAATGTCCCCAGAGCAAGTGGCTTGATATTGGGGGCACGGGTTGAAGAGGAGGAGCCAGGAGTGTCGATGGGGGACCCAAAAAAAAAGAGGATCGGGGCTGCTCTGTGCAAAACCACTGCACAGAACAGGTAAGTATAATATGTTTCTTTTTTTTTTTTTTTTTAGCGAACCTTTAATATCACTTTAATATCAGATTGTACAAACCGATTGTAAATGTATGGCCAGCATAATGCTTAGTAAACAAACCTTAAGTATCTTTACCAATTATCTCTATTTTGATTGCACATTTTCATCTTATACCATTCAACCTAATAGTAGTGCTGTGCAATGCACTGATCATTTGGAACTAAAGGCTTGATCGCACCATGGTGTTTTTCTGCAATTAATCACAGACAGTCACTGCAAGGCACATAGAAATCAATTGTTTTCTATGTACCCTGTTCACACTGCAATGCTGCCTTCAGGTGGGTTTCAGTGCATTGTGGAAAAACGCCGACATGCTGCATTTTCCACAATGCACCAAAGCTCATCTGAATTAAATGTCACATAGTCATTTCAAATGTGATAAACAAAAAAAAAAATAGGAAAGGAAAACTGTGCCTTATATTGTAACAACACAGGGCATCACCCCACCGAACGAGCGCTAGCCCACATGCTAAAAGGAAAAAAATAGTTTTAGCGTGCAACCAGTGTGAATAGGTACTAAGTGTTTTATTTTTAGATTATATGGAACTATTTTACCTTTCACTATTGTTACCTTTTCCATGTGTCAAGCTACTTTGAATTTGAAGTGTGGTGTGTCGTATTCTTCTAAATTCAACTGCTTTGAAAGCAGAACTAAACAACTAAACTGTATATAAGTATCACTGAAAATGTAATTTATTTTATTTTTAATATTCAAAGTAAACTCACCCATCCATCAATGTCTGCATGCTTTATTTTGTTGAGAAATCACTTTGAAACGTTGAAACCCCAGGAGAGTTTGCTTAGATGAAAAAAACAAAACAATTACCCTCCTCCAGATGAAAGAAAAAAAAATGCACATAAAGACTCTTGCGATGCATGACATCATTTTGGCCTAGGCCAAAAACCAGTAAGCAACTGAGGAAATGGGTGACAATTTATTCCCATGGCTGGGTCTTTGTCCCTCTGCCCCAGCCATTGCAATGAATGTGGCGTGCGTGGTGCATATAGGCTGTACAATGCCAGGCAAGGCCAACAGTGATGGCCTTTGGAGCGGGCCAAGGTAAGTATCTAGGTATGAGGGCTATACTGGAGGGTGAACTGAAACATTTAATGGACAAGTTCACCAACAGTCTGGCACAGGTTTACTTTAATAAGGTTTAGGCCCCTTTCACACGATCGGACCGTTCAGGTCCGCCTGTCAGTTTTGACGGCGGACCTGAACGGGCGATCCATGTTAGCCTATGGAGCGTCGGATGTCAGCGGAGACATGTCCGCTGACATCCGACCCCGTCCGATCCGCTAAAAGCAGACGGATGGCTCTACGTCCAGGTCCGTCGCTGGCGGATCGGATCGGGTGAGATCTGATGAAAACAGACACGCTGTCCGTTTTCGCTCGATCCCTCCATAGGCGGCGCCTGACAAGCCCCTCCCCGCTCAGTGAGCAGAGAGGGACCTGTCATCCGCCGGCTCAGCGGAGATTAACGGACAGATCTCCCGCTGAGTCCGCCTCGTGTGAAAGGGGCCTAAGGCTTTTATTAGGAAAATGGTTTGAGTTAAAGGTTATTGTTCGGAGTTAATTTAGGGTGAATGGTTAGTTTATGGGTCTAGCTTTTGGTTATGGTTGGGTTTAGGAGTCATTTCAATCTTAAAGGTTGGCAAGTGAATATTACTTTTTTTTAATTGCCTACGTTTTTTTCGGTTAGTTTAGTAAACTGGACCTTTACTCATTAAAAGTACTTCCTTATATCTGCCTCTTCCCCTCTCCCTGTTTTTTTAAACAGTGAATACCTTTTTTTTGACTTCCAGAGTTGCACTTCCTGTGTCCTCTCCTAGGCAAGATTGACATATTGAGCCACCCACCGCCTGCTGGTATGGCTACGTCACAGTCTAGGAATCTGTGTCTCAGCGCAAGATCCTGTGCACGTGTGCAGACACGCCGTGGGATCCTGCCAGGTCTATGAGATCTGGCAGAGGCCACCGGCATTTCTGTACATGTGCAAGATTCCCCATATATTTCCAGACCAGCATAGGTCCTCACCAGTCTATGGAACCTGGCAGAGACCTCCGGCTTGTTGGCACATGTGCAACATCCCCTTTGCATTCCCAGATCACCATAGGTCCTCACCAGTCTATGGAACCTAGCAGAGACCCTCAGCATGTCTGCATATGCTCAAGCTACCCCATGCATTTCCAAACCACCGTAGGTCTCTGCCAGTCTATGGAACCTGGCAGAGACCCACGGCATGTCTGCACATGCACAACACCCCCATGCATTCCCAGGCTACCATAGGTCTCCACCAGTCTTTGGAACCTGGCAAAGACCACCGGCATGTTGGCACATGTGCAACATCCCCCTTGCATTCCCAGACCACCCTAGGTCTCCCCCAGTCTATGGAACCTGGCAGAAACCACCAGCAGCACAACACCCCCATGCATTCCCAGGCTACCATAGGTCTCCACCAGTCTTTGGAACCTGGCAAAGACCACCGGCATGTTGGCACATGTGCAACATCCCCCTTGCATTCCCAGACCACCCTATGTCTCTACCAGTCTATGGAACCTGGCAAAAACCACCAGCAGCACAACACCCCCATGCATTCCCAGGCTACCATAGGTCTCCACCAGTCTTTGGAACCTGGCAAAGACCACCGGCATGTTGGCACATGTGCAACATCCCCCTTGCATTCCCAGACCACCCTAGGTCTCCCCCAGTCTATGGAACCTGGCAGAAACCACCAGCAGCACAACACCCCCATGCATTCCCAGGCTACCATAGGTCTCCACCAGTCTTTGGAACCTGGCAAAGACCACCGGCATGTTGGCACATGTGCAACATCCCCCTTGCATTCCCAGACCACCCTAGGTCTCCACCAGTCTATGGAACCTGGCTGAGCATGTCTGAACTTGCGCAAGATCCCTAATGCATTTCCAGACCACCATAGGTCTCCACCAGTCTATGGAACATGGCAGAGACCACGGCAGGTCTGCACATGCGCAACATCCCCCCTTGCATTCCCAGAAGACCGTAGGTCTCTGACAGTTTAAAGAACCTGGCAGAGACCCACAGTCTCATATCAAGATGGTGGTGTGAGAGCAGCGAAGGAGAACTTTGTTTGCAAGGAAGACAACGCTGGTCTCCACAGACTATTAATTATGTTTTTTTTTTGTTTTGTTTTTTTCCTTAGAGGGGCAACTATTGGAATTTGAAATATATTTTTAGCTAGTAATGGTGTAGTTCCTCTTTATATTCAAGGCAATCGCATGCTCATTTTAGAAATTCCACAATCAGCAAATATTCTTTGGTATGTTTACTATTAATTTGTGAATTACTTAGAACTACTTAGAATTTACTACTCGCTCCAACAGCAACACCGTTGACCTTGTCTTCTCCTATCTGTGCACTCTGTGCAACCTTTCCAACAATCCACTCCCACTCTCTGATCACCAGCCTCCATTGGCTGCCACTCAGCCACCAAATTCAATTCAAAATACTAACTATAACTTACAAAGCCAATCTGGCCCCCAGCTACATCACTAACCTAGTCTCAAAATACCAACCTAATCGTTCCCTTCGCTCCTCCTAAGACCTCCTGCTCTCAAACTCACTTGTCACCTCATTCTATGCTCGCCTTCAGGACTTCTCCAGAGCCTCCCCCATCCTCTGGAATGCTCTACCAAAAATCTGTCCGATTTTCTCCTACTTTATCCACTTTCAGACGATCCCTGAAAACTCACCTCTTAAGGGAAGCCTATCTGCCCCCACCTAACAACTGTACATTTATCTTCTCAATTAGCACATCCGCTACAGTTATTACCTCTTGTATCTCTTGACCTTCCCTCTTAGGCTCCATTCACACTAGCGCGTTTTTTGATGCATTTTGCATTTTGCAGAAATGCATGGGAATTTTTTAACATGGGTTCCTATGGAATATGTTCACATCAATGCCTTTTTGTACCTCTGCCTCTTTGTACCTTTTGGAAAGGGTCAGGGACTTTTTTTCATGCAAAAACGCCGCAAAAACGCTGTAAAGGCTCGATTCACATCTATGCATGTTGCTTTTGAGCGTTTTTGGAGTTTTTTTGTGATGTTTGCCACGTTGTTGAGCAGCGTGTTTGTAGCGTTTTTACAGCGTTTTTGCAGTGTTTTTGCCGCGTTTTGCGTTTTTTTTTTACAGTTTTTTTTAGACTGTATACAGTATACTGTATACATAAAAAATAAAAATAAAAAAACGCCAAAAACGCTGCAAAAATGCTGCAAAAACGTTGCACTTGCGTTTTTGATGCTGGTCCATTGAATTCTATTACATGCAAAACGCTGCATTTTGCATGAAAAAAAGTCCCTGACCCTTTCCAAAAATGCAGAGGTACAAAAAGGCATTGATGTTCCTTAGGTAAATCTCCGGCAGCGTGTGCTGATCCCATACACATACATTTAGGCGACTGGAAGAATGATTACGCATCATCGGTTTACTGACTAGTAATATAGTATCGGCCTTGAATTCCGTGTGTCAGCCGGTCCGATTCCTGGCAGTTCCACATTAGTGAGTCACAAAGTATCTGCAGACCAGCATGTAAAGTCATGGCAGCGTCATACATCAGTCACATCTGTGCACCAACAATAGATTCCCAGCTGGGACTGTGTCACCGGAAAACAACATCACGAATAATCCTCTCTATTTTAGTGAAGATCTGACAGTGAATGCGTGTCCTTCATTGTTTTCACTTACAGAGTGTGACAGTCCTGCTCCTGGGTGTGTCCGATCTTTTAATACATGATCTTGTGAATTCCTTCTGAAATGACAAGGAGGATTAACCGGTTTTGTAAGGTGTGAGCTACTCTTATTATCACCAACATAGACTGAAGTGCTTTAAGACTCTAGGGAAAAAAACTAAATAAACTTGCAAACGTGACTAAAATGTGTCAGTGAAACAAAAGATAATAGAACTTTACCTGTAAGAGCTTACAATCTAAACTCATGGCTCGAGCTGGCCCTACATTCATTGATTTGGGGCAGAGCAGAGAGGCGGTGACTGAGAGTCACCAGCTCTCTGCTTATTGAGCTCTGAGAACAGAGATCTTGTCGTCTTTGATCACTCAGTTCTCAGTCTTAGAGCCAGTGGGAGACCGATGAGTGGCCACGAGTCTTGTTAACCACTTGACGACCGCCTCACGCCGATGTACGTCGGCAAAGTGGCACGGACAGGCAAAATCACGTACAGTGTACGTGATTTGCCTTCCGCGGGTGGGGGGTCCGATCGGACCCCCCCCCGGTGCCCGAGGCGGTCGTCTTTTGTCCAGCGGCGATCGGTGATGAGGGGGAGACCATCCGTTCGTGGCCCCCCCCTCGCGATCGCCGCCGGCCAATGAGAATCTTCCTTTGCTGCTGTATGCTAAACAGCAGCAAAGGAAATGATGTCATCTCCCCTCGGGTCGGTATTTTCCGTTCCGGCCCGAGGAGAGAAGACATCAATGTGAGTGCACCAACACACACACACACAGTAGAACATGCCAGGCACACAAAACACCCCGATCCCCCCCCCGATCGCCCCCCGATCCCCCCCCAATCACCCCCCCCCCCCCTGTCACAAACTGACACCAGCAGTTTTTTTTTTTTTTTTTTTTTTTTTTTTCTGATTACTGCATGGTGTCAGTTTGTGACAGTTACAGTGTTGGGACAGATACTGTTACCCCCCTGTAGGTCTAGGGTACCCCCCTAACCCCCCCTAATAAAGTTTTAACCCCTTGATCACCCCCCCTCACCAGTGTCACTAAGCGATCATTTTTCTGATCGCTGTATTAGTGTCGCTGGTGACGCTAGTTAGTGAGGTAAATATTTAAGTTCGCCGTCAGCGTTTTATAGCGTCAGGGACCCCCCTATACTATCTGATAAATGTTTTAACCCCTTGATTGCCCCCTAGTTAACCCTTTCACCACTGATCACCGTATAACCGTTACGGTTGACGCTGGTTAGTTTGTTTATTTTTTATAGTGTCAGGGCACCCGCCGTTTATTACCGAATAAAGGTTTAGCCCCCCGATCGCCCGGCGGTGATATGCGTCGCCCCAGGCAGCGTCAGATTAGCGCCAGTACCGCTAACACCCACGCACGCAGCATGCGCCTCCCTTAGTGGTATAGTATCTGATCGGATCAATATCTGATCCGATCAGATACTATACTAGCGTCCCCAGCAGTTTAGGGTTCCCAAAAACGCAGTGTTAGCGGGATCAGCCCAGATACCTGCTAGCACCTGCATTTTGCGCCTCCGCCCAGCCCACCCAAGTGCAGTATCGATCGATCACTGTCACTTACAAAACACTAAACGCATAACTGCAGCGTTCGCAGAGTCAGGCCTGATCCCTGCGATCGCTAACAGTTTTTTTGGTAGCATTTTGGTGAACTGGCAAGCACCAGCCCCAGGCGTCAGGTTAGCGCCAGTACCGCTAACACCCACGCACGCAGCATACGCCTCCCTTAGTGGTATAGTATCTGAACGGATCAATATCTGATCTGATCCGATCAGATCTATACTAGCGTCCCCAGCAGTTTAGGGTTCCCAAAAACGCAGTGTTAGCGGGATCAGCCCAGATACCTGCTAGCACCTGCGTTTTGCGCCTCCGCCCAGCCCAGCCCACCCAAGTGCAGTATCGATCGATCACTGACACTTACAAAACACTAAACGCATAACTGCAGCGTTCACAGAGTCATGCCTGATCCCTGCGATCGCTAACAGTTTTTTTGGTAGTATTTTGGTGAACTGGCAAGCGCCAGCCCCAGGCAGCGTCAGATTAGCGCCAGTACCGCTAACACCCACGCACGCACCGTACACCACCCTTAGTGGTATAGTATCTGATCGCATCAATATCTGATCCGATCAGATCTATACTAGCGTCACCAGCAGTTTAGGGTTCCCAAATACGCAGTGTTAGCGGGATCAGCCCAGATACCTGCTAGCACCTGCGTTTTGCCCCTCCGCCCGGCCCAGCCCACCCAAGTGCAGTATCGATCGATCACTGTCACTTACAAAACACTAAAAGCATAACTGCAGCGTTCGCAGAGTCAGGCCTGATCCCTGCGATCGCTAACAGTTTTTTGGTAGCGTTTTGGTGAACTGGCAAGCGCCAGCGGCCTAGTACACCCCGGTCGTAGTCAAACCAGCACTGCAGTAACACTTGGTGACGTGGCGAGTCCCATAAGTGCAGTTCAAGCTGGTGAGGTGGCAAGCACAAGTAGTGTCCCGCTGCCACCAGAAAGACAAACACAGGCCCGTCGTGCCCATAATGCCCTTCCTGCTGCATTCGCCAATCCTAATTGGGAACCCACCGCTTCTGCAGCGCCCGTACTTCCCCCATTCACATCCCCAACCAAATGCAGTCGGCTGCATGAGAGGCATTTTTATGTCCTCCCGAGTACCCCTACCCAGCGAACGCCCCCAAAAAAGATATTGTGTCTGCAGCAAGCGCGGATATAGGCGTGACACCCGCTATTATTGTCCCTCCTGTCCTGACAATCCTGGTCTTTGCATTGGTGAATGTTTTGAACGCTACCATTCACTAGTTGAGTATTAGCGTAGGGTACAGCATTGCACAGACTAGGCGCACTTTCACAGGGTCTCCCAAAATGCCATCGCATTTTGAGAGACCCGAACCTGGAACCGGTTACCGTTATAAAAGTTAGTTACAAAAAAAGTGTAAAAAAAAAAAAAATATGAAATAAAAAAAAATAGTTGTTTTATTGTTCTCTCTCTCTCTATTCTCTCTCTCTATTGTTCTGCTCTTTTTTACTGTATTCTATTCTGCAATGTTTTATTGTTATTGTTATTGTTATTATGTTTTATCATGTTTGTTTTTCAGGTGTGTAATTATTTACACTTTACTGTGCTTTATTGTTAACCATTGTTAACCATTTTTTTGTCTTCAGGTACGCCATTCACGACTTTGAGTGGTTATACCAGAATGATGCCTGCAGGTTTAGGTATCATCTTGGTATCATTCTTTTCAGCCAGCGGTCGGCTTTCATGTAAAAGCAATCCTAGCGGCTAATTAGCCTCTAGACTGCTTTTACAAGCCGTGGGAGGGAATGCCCCCCCCCCCCACCGTCTTCCGTGTTTTTCTCTGGCTCTCCTGTCTCAACAGGGAACCTGAGAATGCAGCCGGTGATTCAGCCAGCTGACCATAGAGCTGATCAGAGACCAGAGTGGCTCCAAACATCTCTATGGCCTAAGAAACCGGAAGCTACGAGTATTTCATGACTTAGATTTCGCCGGATGTAAATAGCGCCATTGGGAAATTGGGGAAGCATTTTATCACACCGATCTTGGTGTGGTCAGATGCTTTGAGGGCAGAGGAGAGATCTAGGGTCTAATAGACCACAATTTTTTCAAAAAAGAGTACCTGTCACTACCTATTGCTATCATAGGGGATATTTACATTCCCCGAGATAACAATAAAAATGATTAAAAAAAAAAATATGAAAGGAACAGTTTAAAAGTAAGATTAAAAAAGCAAAAAAATAAGAAAAAAAAAAAAAAAAAAAAAAAACACCCCTGTCGCCCCCTGCTCTCGCGCTAAGGCGAACGCAAGCGGCGGTCTGTCGTCAAACGTAAACAGCAATTGCACCATGCATGTGAGGTATCACCGCGAAGGCCAGATCGAGTGCAGTAATTTTTCCAGTAGACCTCCTCTGTAAATCTAAAGTGGTAACCTGTAAAGGCTTTTGAAGGCTTTTAAACATGTATTTATTTTGTTGCCACTGCACGTTTGTGCGCAATTTTAAAGCATGTCATGTTTGGTATCCATGTACTCGGCCTAAGATCATCTTTTTTATTTCATCAAACATTTGGGCAATATAGCGTGTTTTAGTGCATTAAAATTAAAAAAAGTGTGTTTTTTCCCCAAAAAATGCGTTTGAAAAATCGCTGCGCAATTACTGTGTGAAAAAAAAAAATGAAACACCCACCATTTTAATCTGTAGGGCATTTGCTTTAAAAAAATATATAATGTTTGGGGGTTCAAAGTAATTTTTTTGCAAAAAAAAAAAACTTTTTCATGTAAACAATAAGTGTCAGAAAGGGCTTTGTCTTCAAGTGGTTAGAAGAGTGGGTGATGTGTGACATAAGCTTCTAAATGTTGTGCATAAAATGCCAGGACAGTTCAAAACCCCCCCAAATGACCCCATTTTGGAAAGTAGACACCCCAAGCTATTTGCTGAGAGGCATGTCGAGTCCATGGAATATTTTATATTGCGACACAAGTTGCGGGAAAGAGACAAATTTTTTTTTTTTTTTTTTTTTTTGCACAAAGTTGTCACTAAATGATATATTGCTCAAACATGCCATGGAAATATGTGAAATTACACCCCAAAATACATTCTGCTGCTTCTCCTGAGTACGGGGATACCACATGCGTGAGACTTTTTGGGAGCCTAGCCGCGTACGGGACCCCGAAAACCAAGCACCGCCTTCAGGCTTTCTAAGGGCGTGAATTTTTGATTTCACTCTTCACTGCCTATCACAGTTTCGGAGGCCATGGAATGCCCAGGTGGCACAAAACCCCCCCAAATGACCCCATTTTGGAAAGTAGACACCCCAAGCTATTTGCTGAGAGGTATAGTGAGTATTTTGCAGACCTCACTTTTTGTCACAAAGTTTTGAAAATTGAAAAAAGAAAAAAAAAAATGTTTTTTCTTGTCTTTCTTCATTTTCAAAAACAAATGAGAGCTGCAAAATACTCACCATGCCTTTCAGCAAATAGCTTGGGGTGTCTACTTTCCAAAATGGGGTCATTTGGGGGGGTTTTGTGCCACCTGGGCATTCCATGGCCTCCGAAACTGTGATAGGCAGTAAAGAGTGAAATCAAAAATTTTCACCCTTAGAAATCCTGAAGGCGGTGATTGGTTTTCGGGGTCCAGTACGCGGCTAGGCTCCCAAAAAGTCCCACACATGTGGTATCCCCATACTCAGGAGAAGCAGCTAAATGTATTTTGGGGTGCAATTCCACATATGCCCATGGCCTGTGTGAGCAATATATCATTTAGTGACAACTTTATGAAAAAAAAAAAAAAAAAAAAAATAAAAGTGTCACTTTCCCACAACTTGTGTCAAAATATAAAATATTCCATGGACTCAATATGCCTCTCAGCAAATAGCTTGGGGTGTCTACTTTCCAAAATGGGGTCATTTTGGGGGGTTTTGTGCCATCTTGGCATTCCATGGCCTCCGAAACTGTGATAGGCAGTGAAGAGTGAAAGCAAAAATTTACACCCTTAGAAATCCTGAAGGCGGTGATTGGTTTTCGGGGCCCCGTACGCGGCTAGGCTCCCAAAAAGTCCCACACATGTGGTATCCCCATACTCAGGAGAAGCAGCTAAATGTATTTTGGGGTGCAATTCCACATAGGCCCATGGCCTGTGTGAGCAATATATCATTTAGTGACCACTTTTTGTAAATATTTTTTTTTTTTTTTTTTTTTGTCATTTTTCAATCACTTGGGACAAAAAAAATAAATATTCAATGGGTTCAACATGCCTCTCAGCAATTTCCTTGGGGTGTCTACTTTCCAAAATGGGGTCATTTGGGGGGCTTTTGTACTGCCCTGCCATTTTAGCACCTCAAGAAATGACATAGGCAGTCATAAACTAAAAGCTGTGTAAATTCCAGAAAATGTACCCTAGTTTGTAGACGCTATAACTTTTGCGCAAACCAATAAATATACGCTTATTGACATTTTTTTTACCAAAGACATGTGGCCGAATACATTTTGGCCTAAATGTATGACTAAAATTTAGTTTATTGGATTTTTTTTAGAACAAAAAGTAGAAAATATCATTTTTTTTCAAAATTTTCGGTCTTTTTCCGTTTATAGCGCAAAAAATAAAAACCGCAGAGGTGATCAAATACCATCAAAAGAAAGCTCTATTTGTGGGAAGAAAAGGACGCAAATTTCGTTTGGGTACAGCATTGCATGACCGCGCAATTAGCAGTTAAAGCGACGCAGTGCCAAATTGGAAAAAGACCTCTGGTCCTTAGGCAGCATAAAGGTCCGGGGCTCAAGTGGTTAAACTCCCTTCCGCGAAAAAGTTTTATCCCTATTGTGGGGTCACCAGTACGGTATTTGTAAATTGAAATCATATCCCCTCTCAAGCGTCTCTTCTCCAGAGAGAATAAGTTCAGTGCTCGCAACCTTTCCTCATAACTAATATCCTCCAGACCCTTTATTAGCTTTGTTGCCCTTCTTTGTACTCACTCCATTTCCAGTACATCCTTCCTGAGGACTGGTGCCCAGAACTGGACAGCATACTCTAGGTGCGGGCGGACCAGAGCCTTGTAGAGTGGGAGAATTATCGTTTTATCTTTGGAGTTGATCCCCCTTTTAATGCCAATTTTAATGTTTGCTTTGTTAGCAGCAGCTTGGCATTGCATGCCATTGCTGAGCCTATCATCTACTAGGACCCCCAGGTCCTTTTCCATCCTAGATTCCCCCAGAGCTTGCCCCCCCAGTGTATAGATTGCACTCATATTTGTGCCACCCAAATGCATTATTTTACATTAAACCTCATTTGCCATGTAGTCGCCCACCCCATTAATTTGTTCAGATCTTTTTGCAAGGTTTCCACATCCTGCGGAGAAGTTATTGCCCTGCTTAACTTAAACATGGTCAAAATAAAAAAAAAACAGCCTTTGGAATACAGAGTAAGAATAAATAATTAGTATCAATAAACAGTTTTAAATTATCATACAAATATATACATTATATTGTCAAAAGTATTGGGACGACTCCCTATACACGCACATGAACGGCATCCCAGGCTTAGTCGTAGGGTTGCCACCTGTCCATTATTCACCCGGACAGTCCAGGTTTTGAATCCTGTGTCCGGGCTTCAGACCACCTGAAACCCAGATACAATATTCAGAATGGACTGTGGCTCCCCAAGTAACCAAGTACCAGAACCACCAAGTGCATAAGTGTGCACACGGGCCTCATCCCCATACATGGACAGGAAAGGAAATAGGGCTTGATCTGCTCCTCCTTCCACCCTTACCCCTCTGTCTGCCCACCCACACTCCAATTCCCGGCGTTCTGGGCCTCAGAAAAGGGATGTGTGGGCTGGAAGTTTGAAGCTCTGCAACCAGCAGATACATCGTAAATAAAAAGTGTCAATACCTGAGCTTCCATCCTTGGGTGAATGAGCTCACCATCCAATGTCTGTGACTGAGGTCTCCCCCCTGACTCCTTCTCTCTCCTGCCTCCGAGCAAGTGAGTACACTAAGGTAAGGGAGACTCAGATGTAAGGGGTGCTCTGTGGACTCTAATGTAAGTGGGAGGTTTGGTGAACAGAAACCCCCTACATCAGAGTTCCCCTTTACACCAGAGTCCACAGCGTTCCCCCTTAAAAATAAAATTTTGCCATTTTTGGGTTTGGCTTGAAGAAAAGGTGGCAACCTTAGGTTGCCACCTGTCCGGGATTCACCTAGACAGTCCAGGCTTTGAATCCTGTGTCCGGGTTTCAGTCTGCCTGAAACCCAGACACATTTTTCAGACAGGAATGTGGCTCGGAACAGGACCTGACTAGGTGAGGGGGCACTATGTGTGCTGCATTACTATTCTCTTTGGAGCGCCCAAAGGTGTCCCAGGTCTATAACAATCCTATTATCGTGTATACTAAAAAAAAAAAATGTTGCTGTGTGCCTCTAAAGTGTTCAGGTTTCGGATAATCAGGTCTTTGGGCTCCTGGCCAATGGGGTCTCAGGAGCCGATTCCTGATTGGCCGGGAGGAGAAACAGGAAGACATTAGCCAATATTAATTTGCTAATGTCACAAAACTGGGTGGGCCCAGGGCGCAGTGCTCTGCCCCCCGAGCCCACCCTTTTTTTAAAGCGGGATTCTGGCCAGGAATTTTTTTTTTTAAAAGTCAGCAGCTACAAACACTGTAGCTGCTGACTTTAAATAAGTACACTTACCTGTACTGGGTGCCCGCGATTTCGGCCGCCCAAGGCCGACCCGTCCCTCGGCTCTCTGGTCCCGGCACCGCCATCCTAACTAAGGGAAACAGGCAGTGGAGCCTTGCGGCTTCACTGCCAGTTTCCTACTGCGCACGTGCGAGCTGCGTGGTGCTCTGTGAATGGCCCTGTGGTTTTCTGGGAACACACACAGTTCCCAGAAGGCAACGGGACCGCTCACTGAGGAGCAGGACACGCCGCAAATAGGAAGAGGCAGATTAGGAAGCCTGCCTAGCAACAAGGGTTCAGGTAAGTTTAAAAAAACTGTTTTTTTCAAATGTTTTTTTTTTTTAATTTTTTTACCATTTTTCATGCTATTTTTTATTTTAGGGTGGCCCTCCACTTTAAGTCAATTAGAGCCTCAGGCTCTAATCATGTGCTTCTAAAAAAAAAAAACCTCTATTGAAATACATGCATCTGGCGCCTTGCATGTAGATTAGGGGGTCATGGGCGCTAATAAGCTTCAAAAAAAGTGGACTGCGCTCAGAGCCCACCCAGGTGTGTCAGAAAAGCAAATGAATATTTGCTTTTCTAACACTGAACCGCCTCTCCTTCAATCATGAAGCACGGGTCTAATACCTGTCACCTGATTGGCTGAAGGCACAGGCATCCCTATTGGACGCCTAGAAGAGACGCACGGGAACCATGGAGGATCAGGAGCCTGACCCGCTGCATGTCCCACAGCTCACCGCCATCACCCGCTGCCTGACCCGCCACCAGGATGGGGTAAGTGCCGGTCAGACAGCAAGCAGGCGCGGGGGGGGGGGCAGTGGGGTGGGGTCACAGTGGCTGCATATGATGGGCACAGAAGCTGCAATTGATGGCACAGCGAGGCTGCAATTCATGGGTTTTTTCAATATTTTTCAGAATTTTTTAGTTTGCTTGCGCCCCCCAAAAAAATTTTCAGCACTGGCTGTCACTGTTCTCCGTGGTTCTATTGTATGTAGGAACGTAGCCACCCTCTCTTTCTTGCTTCTGAGATGGACCATGGACTTTGGATTATGGGATTTGTAGTGTGCATAGAGCAGTGTATATAACTGCAAGTTACATGCACTGCTTATTCCAAACAAACATAGGTGAGGGGAAAAGAGAGGTTTGGGAGCTTACAGAGGACGAAACAAGAAGCAGAAAAACACAGTAAGAAATTATTAGATGAGAAATAGATTACAGGGCCATTAAACCCTTACATATATCCAGTGAAGTGACCGGCTGTAGATGTCTGATACACAGAGATGAAAAATCCTCCTGCATAAGTTGTACCTGTTTATCTGCAGTCTTCTCTTCTCTACAGCCATTCAAAGTGTAGAATTTACACAGGTTCTCTCAGCTCTAAAAAGTGGGGCAGAGGAGCTGAAATTACACTCTGCAGAGCTCGGTGGGAGCTGATTGGAGGGAAGGGACACCCACCCCCGACCCCCCCCCCCCCCCCCCAATCACACAGAGCTGGAGCTCCCTCCTCTGTCACCTTTTTGCTCTTGGTGTCAGGTAAACTTGACAAAAGTGACAAAATAACAGAGGAAAGAAACAGCAAACAGGAGTGACACTTAATTTACTAAAACTGGAGACTACAAAATCTGGTGCAGCTCTGCATAGAAACCAATCAGCTTTCAGGTTTTATAGTCACAGCTTTTAACACGCTGAAGTTAGAAGCTGATTGGCTACCGTTCACAGATGTACCAGATTTTGTATTCTCCAGTTTTAGTAAATAAACAACTTAGTGCTCTGGATTGAGACAAGTACACACTATAGAGGGATATGATTTGTTCATATTTCATGTCTGAGGTTTACAACAATTCTAACCACTTCTGGACCAGCGGCATACCTGTTTGTCGCTGGACTTCAAGTGGTTATACTGGGATGATGCCTGCAGTTTCACGCATTATCCCAGTACCGTTTTTTAGAGCCGGTGGTTGGCTCTCTTTTAAAAGCAATCCTAGTGGATAACTAGCTGCTGGATTGCTTTTACAAGCAGCGGGAAGGGATGTCCTCCCCCCCCCCCCTCCTGCCGCCTCACACAACTTTCTCTGGCTCTCCCGTCCCATCAGGAGACCCGAGCGACCAGCTGGCGCTTCCACTGGCTGATCGGAGAGCCAAACAAAGCCCGGGCTTTGAACAAAGAACAGGCTTGGATAGGCTCTCGGCTAGGGTAACCCAGAACCGATGACCTGACATCACTTCTGGTTTACCTGGATGTTAACGACGCCATTTTTAAAAATCAAAAGCGTTTGAAAACACTGATCTTGGTGTTCTGAATGCTTTTAAGGCCAGAGGAGAGATTTGGGGTCTTATAGAGCTCAAATCTCTCAATAAAGAGGACCTGTCACATGCCTATTGATGTCACAGGGATGTTTACATTCCTGCAATAAAAGTGATAAAGAAAACATTTTAACCCCTTTGCGCCGGCACCTCCCAGAGTTTCAGATACCAGGAGGCAGGGCTTGGTTTATGTTTATGATTGGCTGTCATGGCGATCACATGATCGGAAAGCTCCCGATTACAAGAAGCTTTTCGTTAGCTGGTGGTCACTGTGCCGGGAGCGTGCAGGGTGCGCGCTCTTAGAACAGCTGTCTGCTAATTGGTACGCAAATATGTGGCTGCTCGGCACCAAGGCCCACCCGCTGAGAGGCCACATATTGGTGTACTGTCAGCATCTAGGGGTTAAAGCAACATTGTAAAGATGCAAACAGTGATCGTCCCACACATGTGAAGTATCACTGCGAACATCAGATCATGGGCAGTATTTCTAGCACTAGACCTCCTCTGTAAATCTATAGTGCTAACCTGTAAAGGCTTTTAAAGCGTTGCCTATGGATAGTCTAATTTTACATTGTTTGTCTCCATTGCACGAGCGTGCGCAATTTTAAACGAGACATGTTTAATATCTATTTACTCGGCTTAACATCATCTTTTATATTTTACAAAAAAAATGGTTATGTATTATGTTTTCTTGCATTAAAATTAAAGTGTATTTTTTCCCAAAAAAATGCATTTGAAAAATGTTTATTTAATACATTTTGAAAATATACAACGTTTAACGTTTGGGGGTTTTAAGAAATTTTCTAGGAAAAAATATTGATTGTTGCATGTAAACAAAAAGTGCCAGAAAAGGCCCGGTCTGGAAGTGTAGTGGATGTGTATGGCTTATTTTTGGAGAATAATGATATTGTTTGGTGACCTTAAATAGAGAAGTGTTAGCCAACGTGTTGCAGGGCCAGAAAGAGGGCCCTCTCTCATCAGGGCTTGGACCAGGAGTGTACATACAGGTGTCCTCCAGGGGGCCCGTGTGGTCCTACTGTATGCCTAAATAGGAGGGCGGGGGGGGACGGAGGCATGTAGAGGAACTGATCCCTCCGTGCAGCCCCTGAATCCTCCTCTCCCTCCAGCAGCTGCAGGAGGGAAATGGCGGGCATTGGCTCCTCCACATGCCACTCGCGCTGCCTCCCTATGCCTGTCCTTCTGCCCTAGGGTTCCTGTGTCCATCCCTGGCCCCCTAGTCCCCCCACAGCACTGTCGGGTTTCCCCCTCCCACCTCCCGCTGGCTGCTGTGTACATGACAGTCCGGGTCTGCAAGTACATGACATTCCGGGTCTGCAAGTACATGACAGTCCGGGTCTGCAAGTACATGACAGTCCGGGTCTGCCCGGCGGATTGATATAGAAGAGACCAGGACTGTCATGTACTTGTCGCACGGGAGATCACTGAGCATCGGCGCCCGAAAGTGGAGAAAGAGTCTACTTGACTGGGGAAAGTTTTTTCTCTTTTAATTCTGCTACAGCCTGCAGTTTATGGCGCCCATTCTTCTCTCTGCCGCCGCCCACCCCCCTTCCTTCTAGGGAATTCTCTGACTGGGATGGCTCAACAGCCCCATTGCAGCCAGACCCCAGGCTCCAGCAGCCAGACTCCAGGACCAGCAGCCAGACCCCAGGACCAGCAGCCAGACCCTGGCCCCAGCAACCAGGCCCCAGCAGCCAGACCCCAGGCTCCAGCAGCCAGACTCCAGGACCAGCAGCCCAGTTCCAGCAGCCAGACCCTTGGCCCCAGCAGCCAGATCCTTGGCCCCAGCAGCCAGATCCTTGGCCCCAGCAGCCAGATCCTGGCCCCAGCAACTAGGCCCCAGCAGCCAGACCCCAGGCTCCGGCAGCCAGACCTTTGGCCCCAGCAGCCAGACCTCCCCAGCAGCGAGACCCTTGGCCCCAGCAGCCAGACCTCCCCAGCAGCCAGACCCTTGGCCCCAGAAGCCAGGCCCCAGGACCAGTAGCCCAGCCCCAGCAGCTGTGTGATCAGGCTGCATTTAATTGGGCACTGTTAAGGCTGTATTTTCATTGGCACTGGTATAGCTGCATTTAATTGGCACTGGTAAGGCTGCATTTTATTGGGGCGTCACCTCCCTGAAATGAGTTTGAAACCCCCCTGAAATGAGTTTTTGCAGGTTGGGATGTCTGCCATTGCCGCCCATCAAACTCAACTAGCCATGTTAAATTAGTCATGGCCACAAAGCAATGTGAGGGAACGTTGGGAAGGCGAGCATCCTCCCTTTAGCTCCCCTTTAATGGTCCCGCCACACATCTCTGCAAACACACACATGGTTTCGGAAAAGAGTCAGAGGCTTCTTTTCCTCATTTCTCAGCTATTGAAATTAATGGGCTGTCTGACCTTCGGGGACATGCGTAAGTGTGCCTGCATTTGGTCGTCCTGTAGGTGTGAACCAAACCAAAAAATGTATCTGAGACAAACTTTGCCTTAGCTGAGGCACAGCCAATCAGCTTTTACATTTTCATTTTCTAAGCTGTGAGGAAAAAAATGAAAAGCAGAAGCTGATTGGTTGCTATGGGCACCAGTTGAGGTAAAACTTGTCTCAGACACTTTTATTTATTCCCCCCCCCCCCCCCCCCCCGCCCAAGAAACGTTTCCTCAGCCAGAGCACAGCCAGTCAGCTTTTACATTTTCATTTCCTAAGACCCTTATCACACTGGGGCCGCGGCAACACTAAAGCGCCGTTTAAGCAGAGAAGGTGTTAAAAGCGCCCGTGATGCGTGCTTTTCAGGCGATTCCAATGTGCAGAGCGTTTTGGGAACGCTACATACAGCGATCCCAAACCGCCCCAAAGATGCTGCTTGCAGGACTTTTCCTAACGCTCCTCAAGCGCACCTCCCCAGTGTGAAAAGTCACACAGAAATGAATGGGAGGCGGTTTTCAGGCGCTATTTCTAGCGCTAAAACGCCTGAAAACCGCCTCACTGTGAAAGGGGTCTAAGCTGTGAGGAAAAAATGAAAGGCAGAAGCTGATTGGTTGCTTTGAGCACTAACGATGGTAAAACTTGTTTCAGGAACTTTTATTTATCCCCCCTAAAGAAACTCAGCCAGAGCACAGCCAATCAGCTTTTACATTTTCATTTCCTAAGACCCCTATCACACTGGGGCCGCGGCAGCACTAAAGCGCTGCTCGTTTTAGCGCTGTCTAGGCAGCGCTTTTTGGCCGCTAGCCAAATAAGGGTTAAAAGCGCCCCTGTTGCTTGCTTTCGAATCGCTTTTCAGGTGCTTTGGAAGCGCTGCCCATTCATTCCAATGGGCAGAGCGTTTTGGGAACGCTACATACAGCGCTCCCAAACCACCCCAAAGATGCTGCTTGCAGGACTTTTCCTAACGTCCCACCAGCGAGGCGCCCAGTGTGAAAAGTCACACTGAAATGAATGGGAGCCGGCTTTCAGGCGCTATTTCTAGCGCTAAAACGCCTGAAAACCGCCTCAGTGTGAAAGGGGTCTAAGTTGTGAGGGGAAAAAATGAAAGGCAGAAGCCGATTGGTTGCTTTGAGCACTAACGATGGTAAAACTTGTTTCAGGAACTTTTATTTATCCCCCCCCAAGAAACTTTTCCTTAGCCAGAGCACAGCCAATCCGCTTTTACCTTTTCATTTTCTAAGCTGTGAGGAAAAAATGAGAGGCAGAAGCTGATTGGTTGCTATGGGCACTAGCTGAGATAGAACTTGTCTTATTTTTATTTATTACGCCTGCATGTTTTTTTCTTTATTGAACTCCATTGAATAACAGTGTGTTTGTGTCTCCACAGATAAACCTCGTCCACTCATACAGGTCACAGCACTGAGAGGCGCCATCCCGTTATGAGTGAAGTGATCGATCCCGGAGGACTATAGAACTATACACAGCGGATGGATACATCTTATTGTAAAGAAAGGAAAACCCCCCTTTCTGAACGCGCATTGATATCTAAGCCGTGAGGGCATTGCTCCGCACGCTTAGCTCCGCCCCCGGGACGTGCGATTGGTCAGCTTGGTTGCGCCGTCATCGCCCTGAGGAGGGGAGTCTCCGAGCAACGGGAGCTGTAATGGGGCAAAGCTATTCCAATAGCGCAGCGGAGCTGCCGCGGCTGGAGAGTGGAAGAAGAGGCTCAGAGTCCGCAGGAGGCGGAGGAGAGAAGGGAAGAGCCCGGTTAAGGAGCCCCCCGGCCCCAGAGGAGGGAAGGCAGTGCGGGGCACAGTATAGAACAACCTGGGGCTGGCTGCTGCAGCAGGAGCAAGTCAGAGAGTGCAGCTCAGGACAGGGAGCATCCTGAGAGCAGAGCAACGAGGAGAGAGCAGCCAGGGGGAGGGTCATCACTGGGCCCACAACATCTGGAGAGTGCCAGCAACCTACCCCCAGCCACAGGGCAGGGTGTCCCCCACACACAGTCACGTGGTGAGCCCCTTGTGGGCACAGAGCAGGGTATCTCCCATTTAGGGTCACCAGGGGGTACAGTGCAGGGTATCCCCCATCTAGGGTCTTGTAGTGGGTCTACAGGGGGCACACTGCAGAGTATCCCCCATAAGGGGTCACCAGGGGGCACAGAGCAGGGTATCCCCCATTTGGGTTCACCAGGGGGCACAGAGCAGGGTATCCCCCATCCAGGGGGCACAGAGCAGGGTACCCACCATCCAGGGTCACCAGTGGGTACAGAGCAGGGTATCCCCCATCCAGGGTTAAGCGGTGGGTCACTAGCTGGCACAGGACAAGCAGGGCCATCTCAAGGCACCCTGCAGTATATCCCCCCTACGTGTATTGCCAGGGACTTGTCATCCACTCAGGTTGCACAATCCGGTGACTCAGGGGCCGCCTCGGACTATATACCTGGGAAGACGAAGGGAACGGCATTCTTTGCTGATCTTCACCCATCAGATCTAGCTGGTGCCCTGACACCGTGCCAAGGTACAGCAGCCAGCACACAAGCTTCTGCAGATCCTGACATGAGACTGGATGGGCAGGGAACGCGGCACAGACTGGATATGTCCTCGTGCGATGCCAAGTCCGCTATGACCGGCAAAGAGAGAGCGTGGGGTGAAGGCGATGGGGAAACTATCTTGGGGTCTTCCAAGGACGCTCTTAAAAGTGTGTCGGCGGACACTGAGCACATGGACAACCGAGACTGCAGGAGGGTGGAGGTGACCAGCAGAAAGGTAACTTTGGAAACCAAGTCTGTGGAATACGTTTTTACGAAGAATGTAGAGAAGATGGTAACCCATTCGGTGGTGGGTATGAGTACTGGAGACCAAAGGTCAAAGAAATCTGGGACTGAAGTAGACATGCATGATGGACAGCTTGACCGAGCTTCCAAGGAGACGACAACTGGATTGTACTGCACTGAGGTCTTCTCCCACACACACAACATCTCTGTGACCAATAAAAGACTTGGCTCAAACTTCCATCCCCGTCATAGTCCCATTGAGGACTTGTGGAACCGTGACTCTGGAATACCTGGCTTGAAGCTAACTGTAACCCCACCGGACGCAGAGAACACCAACGAGGCAACTCCAACAGAAGGGCTAGCCAGAGACTCATTGTTTCACAGAAGGGGGCCTCCTTTGCTTATGGCCTCTGACACTCACAGTTATTCTATTCCTCGACTTATTGTCACTCGAGATGCCAGCCCCAAGAGGGGTTTCTCCCCTTCCTTGTCCCCCCAACTACATGAAACCGGCTTTGCTCTGGATGTTCCCTTTACAGGGGAAGCGGAATCCCCTGCCTCGGACAGTGGCTGTGGTGGATCTCCTGTACCTTCCCTCTTCCTACGAAAGCTGTCCAGCTCCTCTGGTCTGTCTTCTGCTTCATCATTTGAAGAGTCTGAAGATGACTTCATTGGCAGTGATGTGGAGCCCAATGGGTTACAACTACTTATCTGCAACCCTGATGAGCAAGGAGCAGCTGTGAGTATATACAACTAATAATAATATCTGGCCATGACTTGTGTCTGTTTAGACTTAGTATGGGCACGCATTGTACCAATATCATCTGCTTCTGATTGTTTCTTAGAATAGTTTACAAACTGCGATCCTCAAGGACCACGCAGCCTACGGGTCTGTTTCCAGAAGCAACCAATCCATAAGACAATGAAAACCTTCTACTTTTAGTTATGTAAATTTGATATGTCCTATAGCCTTTCCATGTTCCTCACACTTCCAAGTTGGATCACATTTATTAGATCCAGTCGTTATTTCACCAGTGAAGGTACTGAAAGCGTGGACCGTTGTGACTTTGTTCCGTCGTGCTGGCCATAGACATGCGATCTTCTGTTAGTGTGAGACTCTGGAGCAGGATTTCTCAACCAGGGTTCCTCCAGAAGTTGCTATCGGTTGCATGAGCAATTTCTGCCTCTCAGATAAGTTTCCAGTGACATTAAGCTTTTTAGCTATATGTAAGCAGGGATTTTTCCCAATAACCACAAGTGTAAGGAGCATTCTTCTAATGCCGCGTACACACGAGTGGACTTTACGGCAGACTTTGCCCGGCGGACGGGATTTGGTCGGACAATTCAATCGTGTGTGGGCTCCAGCGGACTTTGTTTTCTCAAAAGTTGGACGGACTTAGATTTGAAACATGTTTTAAATTAATCCGTCGAAATCGAGTCTGGTCGAAAAGTCCGCACGTCTGTATGCTAGTTCGACGGACAAAAAGCCACGCTAGGGCAGCTATTGGCTACTGGCTATGAACTTCCTTGTTTTAGTCCGGTCGTACGTCATCACGTACGAATTCGTCGGACTTTGGTGGATTGTGTGTAGGCAAGTCCGTTCATTCAGAAAGTCCGTCGTAAAGTACGTCAAAGCCCGCCGGGCAAAGTCTGCCGTAAAGTCCGCTCGTGTGTACGCGGCATTACTGACCATCACACTAATGTATCAGGAGTTGTAGGTATATTAAGTTTTAGTAGGAGTTCCCTGAGACCGGAAAGTTATTTCAAGGGTTCCTCTGTGTTGAAAACGTTGACGGCTGATCATCTTTTAGTCATAGAAATAACTGAACGGATCAGTGCAACCTTTTGCCAATAGGTTCTATCAATATCATTTGTAGGTAGGTTGCTTTGTTTCATTTGGTAATTTTATTTTTTTATAGAAAGCTGGTTGAAATTGACAAAAAAAAATTGAGACTGTTGCTAGAATTACAATATCCTTGCCATCACTGACAAGCAAATTGATCCAAGATAATCCAAAGTCCCCCTTCGAGCAAACCACCGAGAACCATGCAAACCCATAACTCCGTGTAGAGATTTATGGAACCTTTACAGTTAACACAAACAAGCTTGTGTATGTAAAGTCAGAGTAATTGGTCGTTCCTATTTGCCATTATTCCTTGGTTCCTGCCACCCATGTAGCGCTTGCTACAAATTTTGCATAGTCTAAAGAGGATATGAATGTCAGATGCACCAGAAGTCACTGTGAACTGGAACCCTCAGTGATCCCTTCAAAAGGAATAATAGAAGTATGTATGATATACCACATTCCTAGAGCTCTTCTTTATATCTGTATTTTCTCTAATCCACAAAACGCTCTTCCACAAAATGTTTGTGAAGGTTCCCATTTATCCAGGACATAGTGTATCTAGTAGTAGTTGCTCACATTCATCCGGACTTGTTCTGTAATGTTGAAGACGATTCGTAGATTATGCAAGCCACTTCAAGGCAATGAAGACGTGATTTGTTTAGGTTACGAAAAACCTCTTCAGCATTGCAGAATGAGTCCAGTTGAAGGTTACTAACTTTTTCTAGTTCTTCCACAAAATGTTCGTGAGGGTTCTCGTTTTATCCAGGTCATGGTGTATCTATTAGTAGTTGGTCACATTCAGCTGGACTTGTTCTGTAATGTTTGAAGATGTTTCGTAGATCAATTCAGCTACTTCAAGAATGAAGACGTGATTTGGATAAATTTACGCAACGTCTTCAGCATTACAGAATGAGTCCAATTGAAGGTTATCATCTTCTTCTAGCTCTTCCACAAAGCTGCTATGATGTAGAAAGTAACCAAGCCCCTGAAGCCAAACACAATTTGACAGATGGCTTGTTTTCCATAACACATCCTCTCCTCTGCTGCACCTGTAGGTATAGAAATGGTTAAATAAACTTGCCCTTCTTGCTGGCTTCTCGAGTATCTCACACCTTGTGTCTTGTCAGGACTTGCAGAAAATCTTAACTGCTTTTTATTCTTGATTGCAAGAAAAAACTGGTCAAGTATCTCGAGTCTTATTCGGGGTTGTAAGTAGGTCATCGCTGTGTTAGTCACTATGGTGACCTAAGTTTGTATGTCTTTGAGCAAAGCTGTACTAAGGGCTCATTCACACAGGTGAATGTGTATCTGGATGGTATGTTTAAAGGCCCATACACGGTTATCTTCCTTTTTATTTATTTTTTGTTCAGCCAACCGATAATTCCTCCATTCACACAAACAAAGGGGATGGAGGAATTGCCCCGCCAGGATATTAGCTGCCCGTCGGCAAAATCCACTTATCAGCTGCTAATCAATAGAAAATGTTCCAGCCTGTCCCTTCAACAGAAGTTGGTTGACCAATTGACTCCTGTTGAGTGGGGGAGCCCACACACTGATTGAAATTCGTCTGGTCTCTGCTGTACTGGCCAAATTTCGATCAGTGTACTGCCAGCTTTAGTGTCTGTAACATGGCCCCTGTTTTACATTTCTGTAATCATAAGCAAGGGCTTCAGTGTATTTCATTGAGTGGATGGAGACACATCACTAATGCCGCGTACACACGGTCGGACTTTACGGCAGACTTTGCCCGGCTGACTTTTCAACGTACTTTACGACAGACTTTCTGAATGAACGGACTTGCCTACACACAATCCACCAAAGTCTGTCGAATTCGTCCGTGATGACGTACGACCGGACTAAAATAAGGAAGTTCATAGCCAGTAGCCAATAGCTGCCCTAGCGTGGCTTTTTGTCCGTCGAACTAGCATACAGACGTGCGGACTTTTTGACCGGACTCGAGTTCGACGGATAGATTTAAAACATGTTTCAAATCTAAGTCCGTCCAACTTTTGAGCAAACAAAGTCCGCTGGAGCCCACACACGATCGAATTGTCCGACGAAATCCCGTCTGCGGGCAAAGTCTTCTGTAAAGTCCGCTCGTGTGTACACGGCATAAGATGTCTATCATGTTCTGGTGCATTAGTGAGGACACATTTTCTCCATTCCGATGTCTGATCTAGGCTTCATTCCTTGCTTCATTCAGACAAGTCTTATTGTCTGTAGGGAGGTTCTCAGTGCTCGAATGACTATGCTTGTTATCTTATACCGTCCACAAGAGTCATAACATGAATAGTTTGTATTCCACAGTGAGTGCCATACAGTCCAGCTGACCAATGTGTATAGTTTAGATGCCACAATTCTGCTGCCTTTCTCCTCTGATGTTCTCCTGCCACCACCAACACCTCTCTGAACATTTGCGAACACCAGTAACTGTTGGAGGTCCGTAGAGTATTAGTTACTATGATATCTCTACTTTCCCAGGGTTTCTAGGAGGTTCATTTTGTGATTTAAAGCTAGGGTGAACAAATTAATATGGAATTCAGGAACCTGTATATCCAAGGAGCCTGCTTCATTGGCAACAACTGGAAAAAAAAAAAAAAACCCAAAAGTTAGGCTCGCGCTTTAATTTTTATGCAGCGTTGGCTACCGGGTTTCTGTAATTCTGTTCAGCCCTGGTTTAATGTAAATGTGACACCCCCCCAAATTGGTTTATGTGAAGGCAGCTCATCAAAAAAGTTGACCCAAGGGTGCATTCTCATGTTTCCAATGAGCCCGCTGAACCCAGGTGCACATTACCTGGATTTCTTGATTTTGCCACAGCTCAGAGCTCTGGTTCTGCCCCCCCGCCTTCCCACAATGCGAGGTGGGATCTCTCTTTTGGCTCCTGCATGCTGGGAAGATGCCAGAAAAATGGAGTTTGAACAAAGTTGGGATTTGACATGAGGGTTTTGAAGTCTCCTTCACTGGGGGTGCCCTTTGGGGGTTTTATAAGTTCATATATGGTGTATTTTCAGAGAGTGCATGCTTTTCCCATCACTCCGTTCTGCCGCCAGGAGCTTAGATAAACACCTCTACATTCAGGTATAGGAAACGTACTGCTCTACTTCCAGTATAGGAGGTATACAACTTGCTCTTCTTCTTTTGCCAACGTGACTGCGTTGGTGTTTGGTGATTGGATGCTCAGGCACCTAGACTTCTCTGTTGACTCCAAGTTACCACAGAGTGGTTGGGGAGTCAAAGGAAGGTGAGCATGTGCAGCTGTGAATGGAGGAAGGTGAGTAAAACTGTTGCTCTGTGTTGCATTGCACTGGTTGATTTTAAAGCAAACCTGTGAGTAGTTGGAAGAAGTCCAACTAGCTGCACCCTGTAAAAGAATATGTTGAAAACCTACCTGTTTATTTATATCTAGGGCAGGGCAGTGTTTCTCAACCTTTTTTTCAGTCAAGGCACCCTTTTAAATTATGGACAATCTCGAGGCACCCTATTCTAAAATGTAAAAAAACTATTTGAATAGTTTTACACAATGCAGCAACATCCACACGTAGGACACCCAACATTAGAGGTGAGTTTATTCTTTCAAAGCAAATACATTTTTACACACTGGTGCTGACTAGTATTCCTATGTTTCTCTTCTCCCTTAATTCTCTCAGATAATGTGACCCAGGTGCTGAGGGAGAGGGGCACAGGAGGGTCAAACAAGGATACTGGGGAGGCAACAGACCTCCTCCTTATCAACTGATGGCATCGTTGGTTGTTGGGATGCCAGTGTCTAGAAAGTCACAATGGTGCACAATGAAAACCTGTGGCCTTTGTGTAAATATAAAAGGCAGGCTTGATCCACCTGCTGGCTTATATACAATTTTTTTTTTTTTTTATACATTTTTAGGTATTTTGGCAAGGGTGAATAAGGCTGATCTAGGGGTACCAAAACCAAGGACTTTTACTTACCCTATTCCTTGCTCATCTTGCCTCCAGCATGCCACTCTTCTTCCTGAATCTCCAGGTTGTGGGCGGTCCCCTGTTGTTCTCATGTACAATGCAGGCCTGTTGGTTCTGCATTGTCCTTCATTATTTCAGGGTACAACCCTACGGTGTGCCTTAGAGAAGGGACTGAGATTTCAGTCCAGTAGCATGGAGGGAACATGTGGGAGCAAGGGATTGAGTCATTGAAAAGGTCATTTTACTGGCACCTTGGGCCTAAATTAGCATTTAACACTTGCAGTTCTGGAGAAGCCCCACTGTAAGAGATAATTATTTATTTTGTTCCTGCAGTTCAGCCTTAAAAAAAAAAAAAAAATAACAAACATGTCATACTTACCTGCTCTTTTGCAGTGGATTTGCACAGAGCAGCCCAGATCTTGGTCTTCTTGGGTCCCTCTTCTGTGCTCCTGACCCCTCCCTCCTGTTCAGTGCCCCCACAACAAGCCGCTTGCTATGGGGGCACCCGAGCCGAGTCACAGCTCCTTGTGTCCATTCAGACACAGAGCCCCGGTCCGCCCCCTCTCCTCTGATTGGCTAGCTGACTTTGACAGCAGCGGGAGCCAATGGTGCATCTCGGATGGCTGAGAAGCTTGTGGACATCGCTGGACAGAGAGGGGCCTCAGGTAAGTGTGAGGGAGGGCTGCTGCACACAGAGGGCTTTTTATCTTAATGCGCAGAATGCATTAAGATAAAAAAAAACCTCTGCCTTTACAACCCCTAACTTAAATATTGAATAGTTTAGTCCTTTTCTGTAACTTCTTCCTGTGAGCACCATCTTTCATTGACTTTAGTGCAAATATAAGTGTGCGAGACTTGCAACATAGCAGAAATAAATACTAAGTCAGACTCGCATTTCCCCTGAGATGATTAAATGTAGGCTTAGATTGTTCCTTCCCTCCGCATTGACATGAATGTTCCGCTCAGCAGGACTCGCCTATTGGTGAGCCCATCTCCTGATCCTGGAGTCTATAAGCAGTTGGATTTATGCACGGCCAGTCTCATAGAGGTCTGGGAGCAGGCTTACTATTGCACCTGTGCAGATTTTTTTTTAAATTGAGGCAAGCATGTAAATGCACAGCAATTATTTTTTTTTCTGCCACTGGATGTCATCACTCTGATGCCCAGCATTATTCAACCTGCTTCCTCTGAGCCCAGGTCATTCTGGACTCCCCAGCCTGACTGCACAGTAAAAAGAGAATCCACAAAGTGATGAGCTCACCTGACTCTGCTCTCTCTTGTTATCGGCGTGGTTCTTGTCAGCACATGAACTGATTGGCTGCTTGTGCCGCTTCTTCCTTTCACACCTCAGCCCTGCTGTACAGAGACTGATTGCAAAAGGCTAATACCGGTCACATTTAGATACTTGCACTGCTTACATTTAAAACGTACATTTTAATGTGTAAAAGATTACAGAGCTGCATTAATTTGTGTCTTTTAAATCTGCTTAGAGTTGAATGAATTTTAATGAAAGCATAAGTGCACTAATTGGTGTTATGTGTGTCTGGAGTTTAGATGAGGCAGTCATTTACTTTTGTGCATTGGAAACGTCTCTCTGAAAATGCAATTTCAGTGATCGCTGACAGATAATACTCATCACATTCATATAATCCAATAAAGGCTTTGCTGGACATTGTGAGGATTTAAAGCCAATTTTCTTCAGATTATTTCGCCTTCATAAATCTAATCTAATTTTTGTGTTGGGTGAACTGGAAGATATTCAGACACACCTGGGAGGATATATACTTTGGGCTTTGACACCCATTCCCAGGTGTATGCGTGACTCAAACATTGTGTTATTTATATACTGTACCTGTCATTACCTCAGGCTGGCCATAAACATTAGAAGGAAGTCAGATATGCCGAAACTGTGTGAATGATACTTGTACTGGGCATACATGCAATCCCGTTTCCTAACTACTTCAACCATTTTAGGGATTCATTTACACTTGCGTTGGGTGAGGGGGGGTGTCAGGGCCATAATAACGTGCATTTGAGTCATATTTTTACCCACCCACCATCTTAAAGTGGTTATAAAGCCTCAAGGTGAAAAAACCTGTGCTGCAGCTCCCCCCAGAACCCCCCCCCCCCCTTTTTCTTACCTGAGCCCAATCCGATCCAGCGATGTCCTCATTGGACAGATTGATAGTCAATTAAACCCAGTGACACTGGGGCGAGTCCCGCTCTCTGTGTCAATGGACGCAGCAGCGGGACAAGGGAGTGAGCCCGCCTGGGTGCCCCCAGGAAAAGTGGCTTTCCATGGGGGCACACGATGAAGAAGAGGGGCCTGAAGTGCTGGCTGGTAACCCCAGAAGATCGAGGCTCTGTGCAAAATGAGAGCAGATAAGTATGGATATATAGTTGTTATTTTTTATTTTATTTTTTTTATTAAAAAAAAAGGGGGTTTACACCCCCTTTTTAAAGAGAAGGTTGCAATGTCAGCGCCCCACCCGATCCTCAAGTCTGGTGTAGCCGCCGCCATTCCTGGTAAGGCTTCACAGCCGTTTCCCTACTGCACATACGCAAAGCGTCCTGCGCTTTCTACTTGGCCTGGCAGCGGAGGAAGGAAGGGCGGGGGGCGCAGCGCCGTCTCCAGAAGTGGGGGAACGGTACCCGACAGGGAGGAGATGCATAAGGAGAAGTTCCACTTTTGAGTGGAACTCCACTTTAGGCTGCAATGGCAGTGAATGGGGGTGTACACATGCCATGCCCACTGCAAAAATTATTCCCCCATCACAATTGGCAGGCAGTACCTACACTGAACATGACCTGTTTAAGCGAATGATGCCATGCTACAACTTCCACGAAGCTGCATGCAGTGAACATGGTTGCGGCACGTTGGTTCAGTATTCACTGACTTAAAACAGGCGGATTGGCTGTGTTTCCAGTGGAGATTACTGTTAGTAACAGGATACAAAGATAGTTTGGGGAAAGCTCTTTTCCCTTCCAGCATGACTTTGCCCCTATGTACAATGCCAGGTCCATGAAGACATGGCCTGATGAGTTTTGGTGTAGAGGAACTCCAGTTGCTTAAAGCCACTACCCTATTTAACCCTCCCACATGGGGTGGACTTTTATCAGCAGGGGATCTGTCCGCTGATCCCCTGTTGAGTAGAGTGAGCGGATGGCAGGTCCTTGTCCACTCAGTTTCTGCAAAGTGGACACTGACAGAGCCAGCTCTACTATATGGGTGGCTGGGTGTAAAAGGACTCTGCTACACCTGACTGCCCTCTGATCCGATCCGCCTAGATGGAGGAGGACGGATCCCCTTATGTTGTCTCTTAGCAGACCAGATCGAATTGGATTGAGGTAGGCAGGTGTAAACAGACACAAGTCCGGTTACACCTGCTGGTCCATAGGGGTGAATAGACTGTCAGATCAGGTCCGCCTGAAAAACTTGACAGGTGGACCCGATTGGAACGGGAGTGTGAAAGGGGCCATAAGATGAATTACACTATAGCATAGGTCTTCATATCCTACAGAAGTAGCTTTAAAGGGGAACACCACATCCATATCCATGGTTTTAGAATGGAATGTCAAAGCAAGTTCATAAGTGTAACGCTCAAGCGTCTGCAACTATTGGTCGTAAAGTGTTGGTGATGGTATACCTTGATTTGTTCTGTCATTTTTGCAGTTATAATCTGATTGAAATTTGTGCATGTATGGCCAGCATAAGGCTTGTCTGTCGGACAGCCGTCTCATAAATATGGGCGTTAAGCTTGTTTATGCTGTAGACCAGTGGTCTCCAAACTGCAATCCATGGACCAAATGCAGCCCTTTGCTAGCCTATATCTGGCCTCGGAGGTTACCCACTGATACCAAGAGTGGGCATAGTTCCTGCCACTGACACCCATGATGGGGCACTATTCCTTTTACTGACCACAGGTGCTATGTCATTTATATGCCTCCCACTGACCACAAAGCCTGAGGCATTGTTTATTGTCACTGAAATCCAGGATATTTTCTACCCCCACTGACCAAGACGTTGCCCCCTAAAGTCTGAAGGACAGTAAACTGGCGCCTTGGTTAGAAAGTTAGGAGACCCCTGCTGTAGACGCTGGAGGGGGGGTGCCAAACACAACTGGCTGGTCAGGGGGAATCCATAGCATGAAGAACAAGCTTTATACCCCCAACATCGCGCCCCCCCCCCCCGTTGGCCATGGTTTCCCTGCAATGTCTACTGCATCTCCCAGCTTTGACAGTTGTCCCCAATTATGCCAAATGTCATCTCCGGTATATGGGCCCCTTCATTTTTGACCTGTATGTGTCTGATGAATCATATTTCAGGAAGCCTTTCAGAAGTTGACCTGACTGACGATTGTTACAGTTCATCATGATACAGCGTGTTTCGTCCCGGTCTGCCAATGTTTGTTGTATTTTGGCAGCGTTGATTGACGACTTGCCCCTGCCAGCTGAGGATCTGTTTTAGGTAAATAGGATTATAGTAGTGTAATCTTCATCTAATGTTCCCAAGGTTAGGTGTGGTGCTTTAATATTTCAGCATTCCTGGTTTGTCTTTTTTTTTGTCAATGTAAATCCTTACTTTGTAAATCAACCCATTCATTTTAAAATAGAAATTAAAGGCAAAACATTTGTGTGTACATATAAAAAAAAAAAAGGTGAAACAAAAAGGTATCCATAACATTTTTTGTTTGTTTTGTTTTTTTTTGTTTTTTTATATGTGATCACATACCCTCTGTTCTCAGCTGCATATGGAGCTCAGAGAGCCGGGGGAAGAGAAACTGAAGAACACTGGACTTCCCAGTAAACGGCTGCGCAGACATGGCGTGTCAGCACCAGTCTGATCATTGGAGGAGAGCAAGTCGAGTTTTCAGCACAGCTAGAGAACTGACAAAACAACTGGGGTTGATTTACCAAAACTGGAGAGTGAAAATCTGGTGCAGCTCTGCATAGAAACCAATCCGCTTCCAGGTTTTATCGTCGGCTTAATTGAACAAGTTTGAAGCTGATTGGCTACCATGCAGAGCTGCACTTTTACACTCTCTAGTTTTAGTAAATCAAGCCCACTGTGTTGTCATGCTTAGTGCGGTCAGTTTTTAATATAAAAGCAGAGGGACTGGCAGGATCACCAGGGATTTCACATGAAGGAAGCAATACAAAGAGAACAGGATACTTTTTCCATACAAGTTCATGGCACAGCAGGCACCTATCAGGAATATGGAATGTTGGGGAAACATGATCTTTAATTTCCCAGACCACACCCACATCAAATCCAAAATGGCGGCACTCGCTCTGTTCAAAGCGATTTTTTTTTTTTTTTTTTTTTTATATATTTTTTTTTTTTTTTTTTTTTTTTTTTAGTCGGCAGCATTCTGTTCTGGAACCTTTATTCACAATGATTAAAAGCTGGGCTGGGTCAGTTTCCATGCAGTATGGGCCGAGCGCAGTATCTTTTGTCTGGTAAGAATAGATTTCCGTGGCTTGTGATTTTATTGTTTGTGTAGAGAAGACGTTATTTACATGCTTCTAAAAATAAGCACCGGAAATGTACACATCCCTTACCTTGGACTCTATTTTCAGAGCTACTTGGAAAACCAGTTCTAGTAACCGAGTGGAGATGTGTATCGGATAAGTCCGTAAAATCACCAACCTTGTAAAGTCAAGGACTCAAATCTCCTGTAGAAAAATTACACACAGAGGTGCAGAAACCAAACACCCCCCCCCCCCTTTTTATATAATATATATTCTCATTATTAAATAGATGCAAACGCCTGACTGAATGACAATTAGGGCTTGTTCTTACAGACGGCATCTCTTGCCATCCCTTAAAAATTGATCCCCAGTGGATAGCTTTTCGGAGGGCATTTGACAAGGGGTGAGGAGTGATGTGTCGTCCTCATCACCTGTTTTAACCCTAAAAAGGCTGAACTACAGCACTGCAACCACATGCATTGCACACAGGTGGGGCATGACCTCATACACTTAAATGGGTTGCGTTCGGTAGTGCTACTGCCAGAAAATGCAACATGTGGTTTAATTTTTTTTGCTGCGGCTGCATGCCCTTCTTTAGGTGAGTGGTATTAGGGGGAGGGGGGGGGGGTGGGCTGTAAAACCATGGCTTAACCGCCTGGTATCACCACACCCTGGCCATCCATGTAAACAAGCCCTTGGGCCCCTTTTACACGGGGTGGACTCTGTTTTGATCAGCAGGAGTTCTGTCTGCTAATCCCCTGCTACTCAGAGCAGAGTGGGGTGGATGGCACTTTAAGCCCCATACACACGATCCAAAAATCAGACGACAGATCGTCCGACATTTTTCGCTTACTAGTTGCAAGTAGGAATTGAATAGGTTTCTAAAGTCACGAAAATTCTAGTATGACAGAAAAAAAAATCGGAAGTGATGTCATGTGTTGTAGGGTATTTGTATTGTGTTTTTGGACGACAACTGTACTGGCTAAACGAAAATCGTACGATCTGGTATTGTATGAGGAAAATTTTTGTGCTTGTCCGTCCGATTAAATCGGATGAGCTGTCGTGATCGGCTCTCGAAAGCTCCGTACTAACGATCCGATTATTGCACGATCGCGTCGAAAGCGGTATTTTTCGTCCGGTCTTCAGATTGTGTGTGTGTACGGGCCATTAGGCTCCGCAGACTAGCTTAAAAAAATGCTCCTAGCAGCAGCTTTTGTGCAATTATTTTTTTTTTCTGCTTCTAAAAGAAAACAGTGTTCTCCTATGTGTCCATGCACACTATTTTAGTCTATGTGTTTTTGAAGCTTCAGCATATAGGAGCAGAAAAAAAATCTATTTTTTTTTTTTTTTTTGTGTTTTTTAGAGCGATTGGCCAGCAGAAAAAAAATGCTAAACGCTGGTTTTCAGCGTTTGGGTTTTTTTTTTTTTTTTTTTTTTTCCGTAGGAGGAACTGCATAGGGGGGAAAAAAAAGGGGGATGAGTCACCGGAAACGCCAATATATGCTAACGTTCCTTAACACTGCTAAAAGCCAGGACAAAAATCAAATTTATGAACGTATTTCACCCAGCATTTTTCTGACATTTTTTTTTCTAGCTTATAGTGTGCTTAGAGCATAAGCAGAGGACGGATCCCATTCCAATTATTATTTTTTTTTTTAAATGGACCAGATCGAATCAGAGTCAGGTGGGTGTGAACGGACACAAGTCTGTTTTACACTTGCTGGTCCCATAGGGGTGAATGGAAGGTCCCTGCAAAACCTGACAGGCGGACATGATCGGGCCCTTGGTGTGAAAGGGGCCTTATATGTGTATACTAAACAGTTGCCATATTTTGTAATATTTGTTGTATCTTAATGCTGCAGATGGTCTGCAGCCACTTCTCTCTACATGCACGCCAGGGATGGTTGCCTGGCATTCCTCAGGGCGAGGTTACGAAGGGTAAAAACAGTGGACCTCGCCATCGAAAGCCCCATATGATGGGGGACAAGGCAGAATCGCACTTGAGAGACAATAACCGTGTTGTCAATCTATTGTCTTTACAGGGACCTTCGGTGGGTGGGCCTTCGCGCAGAGCGGCTGCATATTTGCGCGCAATATTACAGTTACCAGTGGCTAATGGAGCTTTCTGATCATGTGACAGCCAATTGCAGCGGTCACATGATCATAAACCCTGCCCCAAATCCCAGCATCTGAAACCCCTTAAAGGGCCAGGAGGCGCCAAGGGGTTAAAGAAAGCTGCAGCAATACAAATATAGAATCTCTTGTAATGACATTAACAAGGTAAAGTGTATATGAGATTTGACTGGCTGAGTTTACATATAACACTTTTTTTTTTTAAAAAACCTTTGAGAGTTTAACTCCAGGGTAGAACAGTCCAGCCACGGTCCCTCTGCTGTCATTGCATTGAAAAGGTTCCTGCCTATGATTTAATAATAGAAAGTTCCTAGAAAGCTGCTTTCCACACAGGGCTTTCAGCATTACACAACATCCAAACAAAAAAAGTACAGCCTCCTGTACCAAGCTTTGGCTATCTCAAGTCTCCAAGCCTATCGAAGCTCAGCCTCTTGTACCATAACATGTCGGAGTCCACACACATACGCACACCCACACACATATATACACACACACACACCCACACACCCACACCCACACACCCACACACACACACACACACTGCTCCTGTAGCATCTATACCTCCTCGATGTCAGCCTGGTCAGGGACACATTCCAAGGGTCCCCCTTGCTTTATTACAGTCTTCTGGGCAGGGAAGAGCCCTGGGCTACTGTCAGCTCACATAATTAAACCTGTATAATCAGTAGATGGTGGTTACCACCCGAAGGTGGACATAAGCTGGCCATAGATTCCCCCATCAAGACTGACTGTGTTGATGGGGGAATCTTTTTCCAGCTTATGTCTCCCTCCCATTGTTTTCTCTTGGCGGAGAAAAGGGAGAACAAAGTTATTACTACTAGAGGCTATAACAGCTGCTGGCAGTAATTGCATATAAAATCTGACGTGCTGGTTGTACCCAAGTTGATCGACATTGAGCCTTCCTATACATGGTTAAAATCTTGGCCGGTCCCTGCTGAACCGGCTGAGATTCGAACCCTCTATGGCCGGCTATAGGGTTGAAGGTTTCACCCCACCCAAGACTCTGCAAAGCCTCTAGGTCAGTGATGGCGAACCTTGGCACCCCAGATGTTTTGGAACTACATTTCCCATGATACTCATGCACTCTGCAGTGTAGTGTAGCATCATGGGAAATGTAGTTCTAAAACATCTGGGGTGCCAAGGTTCGCCATCACTGCTCTAGGCAAACTCTGAGAACACTGGCAAGCCCTATGAGACATGCATCCTGGAACTCCTCCACCTGTATGCGTGAGAACTCTATATGACACAAATCTCACACCTAGTTTGCGATTCCTCCCTGCACACCAAATTACTTTTAAGTCGTGACCTGGATCTGGCCCGTCACACACTTTAAAATTTTAAGTGAACCAGTTACTTTAACCACTTGACCTCCAGAAGATTTACTTCCCTTTATGACCAGTCTGCTTTTTGCAATACAGCACTGCGTTACTTTAACAGACAATTGCGTGGTCATGCAACACTACCCAACTAAAAAGTTTTTCACACAAATAGAGCTTTATTTTGGTGGTATTTATTAACCACTGCATTTTTTTTTTTTGGGCTGTAAACAAAAAAGACCAAACATTTTGAAAAAAAAAATATATTTTTTACTTTCTGCTATAAAACATATTCAATAAAAAAAAATTAAAAATATCAAATTTCTTTATAAATTCAGGCCAATATGTTTTCTGCTACATGTTTTTGGTAAAAAAAAGTCCCAATGAGCGTATATTGATTGGTTTACGCAAACGTTAAAGCGTCTTCAAACTATGGGATATATTTATGGATTTAAAAAAAAAAAAAGTTATACTAGTAATGGTGGCGATCAGCGACTTCTGATGGGGCTTTGATATTGTGGCGGCCAATCTGACACTAACTGACACTTTGCGGGAACCAGTGACACTAATACAGTGATCAGTGCTAAAAATATCCACTGTGGCTGTACTAATGACACTGGCTGGGAAGGGGTTAAACATCTAGCATCGATCAAAGGGTTAACTGCGTGCCTAGCCAGTGTTTGTGCGTACTGTGTTTAGGTGCTTTTACTAAGGGAAGAGATGAATTTTGTCCACCACCCCCCCCGTCAGCACAGAGACCTGCCTTGTTTATATAGGCAGATCTCAGTTCTGTGTGTTTTACTAACAATCGGCGGGTGCTGGAGGACATCCAGTGCCCGGCACCCACTGATCGGCTTCTGCTGTGGGCCCCTAGTGCGGGATCCTGTGTGTGTGTGTGTGTGTGTGTAATAAAAAAAAAAAAAAAAATATGAAAATATATTTCAAGTGGTTGAAATCTCAAGAAAAGGCAGCAGTTCTCATCAGTGCCTATACTTACCTTTCGCCTCTGATCTCTAAGTGCATTCTTTGCCTACTACCACCCCTGTAAAGTCACTAGCAGTTGCCAACAGTACCCGTGGGCACACTTTTTTTTTTACCAGTAAGGATTCAAAAGATCTTAATTTCTACCTAAAAACAAAAGAAGGACTAATATAGATCAAGATGAACAAAATGGGTATGAGTCCCTTTTCAGATATCAAATGTTTGTTCTCCGCAAAGTTTCCAGATGTCCGGGAAAGTTTGCATTTTGTACTAGACCCGAAATTTGCATCATCTCTAGCTATCTTTGTCACTTTCTCCTGCTTCCTGCCAACTTGCTCTGTGTTCTTCTCCCCCCCCCCCCCCCCCCCCCCACACACAGTTGTTTTTACATGTCATTTAGTGACTGTGTGTTTTCAGGAAGCTTTGTTTGTGAGCACTTTGAATATCCTCTTTTAGATACTCTTGAGTTATTTCATGAAACTGGAGGGAGTGCCTCTTTGTGCAAAATCTTCCTATGAATTATTGTACACCTTAGAAGAGCAGCCAAGGCCCAGGAAGCTGACTGTATGGTGATCTCATAACTTCCAACCTATTCACAGATATTATAGAAGACAATAGAAAATTGGACCTTTTTAGGGTAGATATATACCAAGGGCTTGTGTTGTCTGTTAATTATTCATTTTTAAAACAGTATTAAATCCAAAACCAAGGATGTAATATATTGCAGCTTACCAATTTATTGGAACGGAAAAGAAATGCCCTCAAATGAATAGGGACTATAAGACCCCATTCACACTGAAGGCGTTTTTCAGGCGCTGAAAAAATAGTGCCTAAAAAATGCCTCATCTGCAATCCAAGTGGAAAGCCAGAGTGCTTTCACACTGGGGGGGGCTGCGCTGGCAGGACGCTTAAGAAAAGTCCTGCAAGCAGCTTCTTTGAGGCGCTATAGGAGAGGTGTATACACCGCTCCTAAAGCGCCCCTGCCCATTGAAATCAACGGGCAGCGCCTGCAAAGCGCCGATGCGCTTTGCGGGCACCATTAACCCCGTCATCGGCCGCTAGCGGGGGTTAAAAGTGCCCCGCTAGCAGCCGAAAAGCGCCTTAAAAACGATGGTAAAGTGCCGCTAAAAATAGCGGCGCTTTACCGCTGATGCCCGGGCGCTGTCAGTGTGAAAGGGTTCTTATACGCATTCCAGACAAAGACAACTCCAGAGGCAAAAATTATAAAATATTTTACACTTTATTACATATCGCAATAAAAAATGTTAGGTATTAAAAGAAATATGGCTTGTACACATATATATTCTGCCTATCAGTGCCATAGGGCTGCATATTAGTGCCGCCTTATCAGTGCCCGTCAGTGAAGCCTCATCAGTGAAGGAGAACATTTTATAACAGAAACAAAGAAACTTTATTTTTTATTTTTTTTAATTTTTGGTCTTTTTTTATTTGTTTAGCAAAAAATAAAAACCCCTGTGGTGAACAAATTCCACCAAAAGAAAGCTCTATTTGTGGGAATAAAAAATGTTTTGTTTGGGTACAGTGTTGTATGACCGCACAATTGTCATTTAAAATGTGACAGCGCTGAAAGCTGAAAATTGGCTTGGGCAGGAAGGGGGGAAAGTGCCCAGTAGGGAAGTGGTTAAAGCAGTGTTCCGGGGGAAAAAAAAAAAAAAAATTAAAGCCAGCAGCTACACATACTGCACCTGCTGGCTTTTAACACTTACCTGTCCTGGAGTCCCGCGATGTCAGCACCACAGCTGATGTTTCCATCAGCTGTCGGGTGCTGCCGCCGCCATTGCGGGTAAGGGTGCCCGGCAGTATAGCCTTACGGCTTCGCCCCGGGAACCCTACTGCGCATGCGCAAGGCTCCACTCCTCTCTCCTACTGGCCCGGTGACAGGGGGAGGAGGAGGGAGCCCCTCGGTGATGCCGCGGCCAGGACTCCCGGAAGTGGGAACAGGATACCTATCAAAGACGGGTATCCTGTCCCCCTTCCCCCTCTAAAGGTCCCAATTGTGGCACTGGAGGGGGAGAGGAGACAAACGAGTGGAAGTTCCACTTTTGGGTGGAACCCTGCTTTAAGAGGCTGATTTCTTTTTAGCTAGTTATGATATTTCTACCTCACCAGAACCTCATTGTCTTACCTATGACGTCATCTCACATATCGATTCCAAATGTTCTATATTGTACTATAAATTAATATATGTTTAACCGCTTTGCGCCTAAGGGTAAAGCAAATCCTAATGCCTAAGCCCAATTTTTAACTTTTAACCCTGAGCTTGACCCAAACACTAACCCTGGCACTGACCTAGATCAAACCTTGATCTTGAAAATTTTTTAAAGATTTTTTTAAATAATAATAATATTATTATTATTATTATTATTATTATTATACTTTTTTTATACATACACTTTTTTTTTCTCTCTCTGTAAAAACAGAGAAAGATACAATGTATCTCTCTTGTCCACCCAGAGACAGAAAACACAGGGGTGGACTTCACAGTGACTGATCACTGTGATAGCCAATGAGAGGCTATCGCAGCGATCAGGTGACCCAGAATCGGACATTCTGGGTCCCGATCGTTAGAGTGGTGCCCAGGGTTCTCGGTGAGACCCCAGTCTCTGTGCTGGGAGCGTGCCGTGCGATGTGCTCCCAGCACAAAGGGAGATACCAAAAAAAATCCCAGTCCAGTAAGGCCGTATATTTGTGTTACTTCGGCGCCAAGGGGTTAATATATTATTCCAAGATGTCACTACACAGTTCCAACATGTCTCTTGAACCAAAGGTCTGTTTCTTCAGAAGGATATAGGAGATATGAGGTATATAGAGGTATCATAAATTTACTAAAAGTGGCCATAATGTATCTATATTATGGCTGTGTGTTTCTATTGACTGACTAGGAGACTGGATTTATTTGTGTGGTTCTTTGATCCAAATAATGGGAAACCTCATTTTGTTCTCAAACTTTCAATGCAACATCAATCCAAAAATATACGTATACAGAAGGCAGAAAGGCTTGATGTATCTAATCATTTACATTTTTATATGTGAAACAGTGGTGGGTATCTTGTAAAGTCAATCAAGTTATATTCTGGAAATGGCAATCTCTTTATATGTCATCGGCCCACAATCTAGTCCTCCTTTCTGGCTGCACAGGCCAAGAATCATATTTAACATATAGCCTTAAAAAAAACATTTTTAAAGCGTTAGTAAAACGCTGGAACCCCCCCCCCTTGCAAGATAATAGCTTAATGTGCTAGTATGCATCGCATACTAGCACACTATGAAATACTTAACTTAGAACGAAGCTCCCCCGGTCACCGCAGATGGGGCTGACCTGTTCACTCGGCGTTTCTTCCCGGTTCACGCGCTCCCGCGCTGTGAGTGGCCGGAGCCACGATGACGTCACACTGGTGCATGCTAGTGGGAGTCCTCTGTTCTGGCATGAGCCGCCGGACCTTTGGCGCGCATATGCCACTGGTCAGCGGCTGCATAAAGGGTGAATATCTCTTAAACCGTGCAGCCTTAACGACTTACCGACCAGCCTGCAGCCAACTGAATTATCCTGTCTTAACAGTATGCGTTAAAACAGGGGTTTAGTTTGCACAGATTTGCAAATTCATACATGAGCTGCAGAGCCACTTCACAGCACTCCAGATTTATCTGCAGTCCTAACTCTAAATTATGAAAGCCTCCACAGTAGAAGCACATGCATTATAATAGTCAGAGAGCAGATGAGCCTGGAGGGAGCCAGCCCAGCCCTCCTTAAAGCGGAGTTCCGCCGGAAAAAAAAAAAATGAAGTCAGCAGCTACAAATACTGCAGCTGCTGATTTTTAACATATGGACACTTACCTGTCCAGGGTGCCCGCGATGTCCTCACCCTAAGCCGATCTGTCCCTCGGCTCCCGGTGGGGGAGGCGCCGGCGTCTTCGGTAAGGGAATCAGGAAGTGAAGCCTTGCGACTTCACAGCCTGGTTCCCTACTGCGCATGCGCACGTCGCGCTGCACGATCTCACTTGTCCCTGCTGTCTTCTGGGACCTGTGTGTCTCCCAGAAGACTGAGGAGGGGCTGGACATGGCGTAGATCGCCGCGGATACTGTGGTGATCTATGCCCGGAAATGGGAGCAAATACCTGGATTATACAGGTATCTGCCCCCCCACCCACCCCTGAAAGGTGCCAAATGTGACACCGGTAGGTGGGAGGGAGGAGTCTGAAAAGTGGAAGTTCCATTTTTGGGTGGAACTCCGCTTTAAAGGCACTGGGGCGCAAACTCTTTCCTCTTAAATGCAAGAATGGTTACTGCATATCTTTAGATGGAGCACGGGCCAACAAATGATCCACACACCAGAAAAGATCTCCAACCTGGAAGAAGCAGGCAAGAAGATATCAGGGCCAGCGACGGAGGTCATAGATCTCAAATCATTGGAGCAGATGTGAATATAGTTCCACTTTACAGAGAACCCAAACTGTAGAAGGTGTGCCAAAAAAAGCAAGCAAAGGACAAGTCCCTGGTTTTTGCCTGTAGTCTCCCTACAGCTCTTTTTCCCATTATTGACTTTCCATTCCTTGTTCTGCATTCTTTCTGTGTGGAGGTGGCCAACTTGGTAGAGGCACAGGGCTTTAGTTCCTCATGTCAGAGTTACCTCCATATTGACTCGCAGGGGGATATTAAAGAAGCAGCAGGAGAGGTGAAAAAATCTGAGCTTTACATAGTGAATGAAGCAGGGAGGTTCTTGCGCTGCAAGTGCCCAGGTATAGCTTTCTCTCCAGCAAGGAGAACAGTGAGCAGCACAGAAATTACATCACCAAACCTCACTCCAAATCTTGTGAGACCGGCAGTTAGAGGTAGCAGTGCCTTAGATCTCACACTGCTGATGCACAGCTATGGAGCTGAAGATACAAGAGTATCTAAACACAGTCGCATGCTATTTGTAAGGAGAAATTCAAGGCAAAAATGTTTTTGGGGTACAGTACAGGCACAATTAACATTTCTAGATGTTTGCTTTTTTTTAAATTTCATATTCCTTTTAATATACAGTATATTTGAACATGGAGTGCTATATGCTGACATTCCCTTGTATTATCCCTGAGTATTGCTGACCACAGTGTCCTCTTTATATGTAGGTCTGTGACCAGCACGAGTATTGCTGAGCTGGACATACTGAGCACACTGCAGTGTCTGTGTCCTGTCATGTGCCATTTAATCTATGTGCAGAATGCTAACAAGTCCGTGTGTGACTATTGTACTCTGTATGCTTTTACTTGTGAATATTTGTTTTTGTCTTTTAATGTGTACATACAGTATTAAACTAGCTGAAGGAGTCTCTTCCCTAGGAAAAAAACAAATATTGATTCAGCTGATGGTATCTACTTATATAGGAGAAATTATTTGTTTAGTTCATTCTGTCACCTTTTTAATAGGAACATTTTAGAAGGGGTTATTGTGGAGAAGATCTCAGGAGCCGGTGTTCTGCCGAGAAAGTTCCGCTCGGCGGATAAGGACCCCCCTCTACTGCGCAGGCGCTGCGCCTGTGCAGTAGGATCCGGCGGAGATAGCCGAAGGTGAATAGCTGAAAATCAGCTGTACACGGCGCCTGTGAGAGGGCCCCTCGCGGGCTCGCTTCGCTCGCCACGCTTCGGGCACGGCTCTTTTTTATTTCCCCTCTAGGTCCACTTGGATGGTGGGGAAGGAACCTGGACCTAGGGCGCAGGCGCCGTGTACAGCTGATTAAAGATTTTGAGCTTCGGCTATCTCCGGCGGCTCATAGTAGTTCGTACTGCGCAGGCGCTGCGCCTGTGCAGTACAGGGGGGGGTCCTTATCCGCCGAGGGAACTTTCTCGGCAAGACACTGGCTAGTCTTGGAGTAGACTGCTTTATATCCAGCTCACTAAAATCAACCAATGCTCCCAATTTGTGTGTGTGTGTGTGTGTGTGTGTGTGTGTGTGTGTGTGTATTATATAGGAGACATTATTTGTTTAGTTCATTCTGTCACCTTTTTAATAGGAACCTTTTAAAAGGGGTTATTGCATGGAAGATCTCAGGAGCCGGCTAGTCTTGGAGTAGACCGCTTATATCCAGCTCACTAAAATCAATCAATGCTACCAATTGTGAGATCATTTGTGTATTATATGGGAGAAATGTTTGCTTTGTTCTGTCACCTTTTATAATTGGAACATTTATTGAGATGGAGTTATTGCAAGATCTCGAGAGCCAGTTAGTCCTGGAATTGGTCGCTTATATCCAGAGAAATATCCCCAACGTACACGTTCCTGGAAATAGCTGTAAAGTAAGTCGGTGCTGCAGAAACCTCCAGCTGGAAACCAGAAACTGCAAAGAACAAGAGATATGTTGCCAGCACACCAAGGATCTCTGTGGATCCTAGATGTGCTGGTGACGTATCGCTTGTTCTGAGGCACTTCTATCCGACTCTCTAAAATCAAGCAGTACTCGCCATTTTGAGCATCACTTGTAATCGTATGTTTATTGTGATAATGTGTACTTCAGGCTGTCAGAGCTGCTCATTATCACATTGTCTAGTGCAGCGGTTCTCAACTCCTGTTCTCAGGACCCACCAACAGGCCAGGTTTGCAAGATGACTGAAATACATCACAGGTGATATCATTTGCTGCTCGGTGATTGCAGTATTCTAGTCTGCATCTCCCCAAGGTAATACTTAAAATCTGGCCTGTTAGTGGGTCCTGAGGACTGGAGTTGAGAACCACTGGTCTAGTGCTTTACAATTTAAGAGTCCATCCACCTCACATGCACACATACTAGAACCAGTTAAAACCCAAATGCGTGGGTCAACTGCTCATCTTTGGGGGATTCGAGAAAGCTTGTACTTACCCGATCCTCCGCTACACCTGAAAACGGTGCTCCCACACGATCCAGCTGACAACACGGGCGCTTAGGAATTCTTTCTGGCGCATGTTGTCAAGAGGACTCGTTGCTTTGCCTAGTTAAGATCCGCTTTAATCAGAACCGGTCCCCTGAAATTCTTATACTGAATTTCATCAGTCTTTGCATAGGCCTCAGCATGCCTGATTTCCCTATCGATGCCCAATACCCTTTCAAACCCCCCCCGTCCCTCATACACAGAGATATGGCTTTGTCATACGGGATTACTGTATCTGCTTTACAGCCACTACGTTTATTTGCTTAGTTGGTTCCATTTATTACAGGATCGTTTTAGGTGATAAAAATTGTATGCTGTGACCGGTTCATATCTTGACCGCATCCCTGTAGACCCCTCTTTTTCGATCTCATAAGCAATGGTAGAGTTAAGGCGGCATCCTTGGGAAGGGAACTAGAGATCCAGGGAGTTTTTAGAGTCAAGTGAGGACTCATAGTGAGATCATAATTTTAGGTGCTATTTAAAGTACAAGAAAATGTCTCATGAAGGGGTGTACAGAGAGGATCAGGCAGCACGGTGGTTTGTGGTTGGCACTGCTGCCTTGCGGCACTGGAATAATAGATATGATTCCCACTAGGGCAGTAGTATGTTTTTACTTGTGTTTTAAGATGGTTTTCCTCCCACGATCCAAAAACATACTGCTAGAGTAACTAGTTCTATCGGATGTCTGTGTCTGCGTATATGTCTGTTGGTGACATTAGATTGGGCAAGCACTGATGCGAATGGTTCTGTGTGCCCAGTAAGGTCCAGGATATAAATGGTGGTACTTGACTATCCTCGGCAATTGGGGTACAGATCATTCAGCTGCTCTGTTGCTGTTGTATGGAATAACACGTCTTTTTGGAGAGTTGTGTAATACGGGTGAAGACCACTTCGTAGTAGGCTGCCCATACACCTGTGGAATTTTCTTAAAATTTTTATATTTTCGGATTGTGCATTTTGATTTTTCTACTAGTTGTGGGGTCAATCGTAGTGATGAGAAATTTGAAAGAGCAGGATGGAATTTTTTTTTTCTCGTTTCTGATTTGAACAACCAAATATGGTCCTGTGAATGTGATTTCCATTCAGGAAAAATTGTATTTATTGCAAGACGTATGTCCTAGGCAGCCTTTTTAATACGACTGGGATTCCATTCACGTAGCAAGTCTGGATGAAATTGTAAGCGCTTACCAACTAAATTAGTTGACTCGAAGATGGGATGTTTGGATGTTTGATTGCTCTGACAACATTTTTTGTAGAATTTTGAGCAAAATTGCGAACAAATTTTTACTGGTGTATGGCCAGCTTAAAGAGGTTCTTCACCGGTTTGAAAAAAATGAAGTTGGATGCTACAATTACTGTAGCTGCTGACTTTTAATAAAAAGGACACTTGCCTGTCCAGGGATCCAGCGTTGTGCTCACCCAGGCTGGTTCTTCGTTGGTCTTTGGGTCCCTGGAGCCGACATGTTAACTGTGGGAAGCCGGCTGTGATGGCTTGTGGCTTTGCAAATGGTCCTGCAGCCTTCTGGGTACCTATGACCTGTCCCAGAAGGTTGTGGGGGAGAGAACTTCTGGTGGAACTGCCTAGGGATCTGACCAGAAGTGGGAGCGTGTACCAGTCAAAACCAGGTACCCCCTCAAAAAAAGTAAAAAAAAAAAAAAAAAAGTTCCAAAAGAAGAAGAGGAGAGGAGGGCATAAAGCAGATATTCCCCTTTTAGGGCGAACTTCCGCTTGAATGATTTCATTTCAAAACCTGTTACATTGAGGCTTATTGAATGTTTGTTTGGGAACTGAGGAAAGGGAGTATAAATTAGAAAACCTTCCATTGGTTAGGTGCTTTGGAGGGTGTATTGAGTAGTAATCGATATAAAATGAAAGGTGTCATGCAGGGGAGTTGGGCGTAGTCCTCGTGTAACACAGGGAATGGTATGGAGGTAATGTATAGATCAGGGGATTTTCGCCTCTCCTCTCTGCACCCGTTCAGTAGACTTGGCAGAAATTCCTTCATTCTATGTAAGAAATTCCTGTCTTGCTGAACAAACAGCAGGGTGTGATCTCTCCACCTTCCAGGGGAGGAACTCCAGCTGGTTCACCAGGTCCTGAGATCTCAGCTCTGCTTTATGTTCATGTTAACTATTTGCTGGATCTAGGAGCTAGAGCAAGGGCACATGCAATGCACATTTTCGGTTCTCCAGTTAGCATAGGCTGGTCATGTGACTCACTTAGAAGCTGATTATTGGTGGTGAGAGGTCATGTGCCTTCAGTCAAGGATATTCTAAATCCTTGTTGATCTCTGATCATGACTAGTGCCTAGACATTTTCCATTATATGCTCTTTGCCAAAATGGGGGTATAACTCAGGGTGGATAAAAATCGATGATTTAAAGCGGGGGGTCCACCCACACCGCCAAAAAAAAAAAAATATTAAAAGCCAGCATCTACAAATACTGCAGCTGCTGACTTTTAATACATGGCCACTTACCTGTCCCAGGGTCCAGCGATGTCGGCAGACGACGCCGAGAACCCGCTCGGTTCTCGGCAGCTGCCGCCGCCATCCTAGGTGAGGGAATCAGGAAGTGAAGCGTTGCGGCTTCACTTCCCGGTTCCCTACTGCGCATGAGCGAGTCGCGCTGCGCGTCCCAAGTGGTCCCCGCTCTCTCCTGGGAGCTGTGTGTTCCCAGCAGACAGCGCGGTGGGGACGGGAAGAGGCATAGACTCCCATGGGAGTCTATGCCGGAAGTGTGTGCAAATACCTGTCTTATGCCGCGTACACACGAGCGGACATTACGGCGGACTTTGCCCGGCGGACTTTTCGGCGTACTTTCCGACGGACTTTGTGAATGAACGGACTTGCCTACACACAATCCACCAAAGTCCGTCGAATTCGTACGTGATGACATACGACCGGACTAAAACAAGGAAGTTCATAGCCAGTAGCCAATAGCTGCCCTAGCGTGGCTTTTTGTCCGTCGAACTAGCATACAGACGGCGGACTTTTCGACCGGACTCGATTTCAACGGATAAATTTTAAACAAGTTTCAAATCTAATTCCGTCCAACTTTTGAGAAAACAAAGTCCGCTGGAGCCCACACACATCGAATTGTCCGACGAAATCCAGTCCGCCGGGCAAAGTCCGCCGTAAAGTCCGCTCGTGTGTACGCGGCATTAGACAGGTATCTGCACCCCCCTCCCCCCTGAAAGGTGCCAAATGTGACACCGGAGGGGGGGAGGGTTCCGAAAAGCGGAAGTTCCATTTTTGTGTGGAACTCCGCTTTAACAAAAAAAAAAAAAGTTTTTTTTTTTTTTTTTTATTTAAATCTGATTTGATTTTTTCGATTTTTATCAAATTTTATTTTAATAAAATGCTTTTGGAGTATAAATCTATCTAAAGATAGTTTTCTATTTAAGATACATTAATAATTTTAGTTTATTCAGCATGGATTTGAGCTTAGTTATGTTGCATGAGGCTGTATATTCTGCAATATTTACATTTTTGGTAAACTCATTCAATGAATCCAAGCTCTGCAAGCTGAGATAACATGCACTGCATTGATGCATCCACACCATTTCACAGTAACTATGAGATAAAACAAGGTTCAGAAATATTCATTTATCCCATTGTTTTGCAAATCTATGTACACTACAAACTGTGTGATTGAATCGGTTCTGATATCGCTGTTTTACTAACCTGACAGCTTATTATTCTAAATGGGAATCCTTCATTTTGTTTACAAATATTAAAGATTCTAACTACCAGCAAGAATAAGTCCTTACGTTTAAAGAGCACCTGTCATTTCAGATCCATCATGGCAGTGCCTGTTAGTGGGCATCCACTCACCTGCATCCGTCACGTCCCTCACCTTGTTGTGTCACTGCTGTAGCACACGCCGTCCTATTAAAGTGAATGGGACTGTCGGTGAGTCAACAGCGGGTCAGAGGAGGAGGAGGAGGAGGAGCCGCTGCGGGACAGAGATGACAGTTGCTCTTTAAAAATTATGATTTAAATCAAACCTTTTTACTATATAATTTATTTTTCCAGTATGCGTATTTGTATACAGCTATGTCATCGTCTTGTACATTGTTGTTATAAAGTTGTAGAATAATATTTTTGCATGGTCAAAATAAGGGCAGGAACTGGATACAAGCTATAAATTAAAGTGTGTTGATTAGCCAATGAACTGTCTGCTTCCATCCATAAGATAAAGAAACAAATCTGGTTGCCATCGGCAATGGCTCCTTTCTTGCCTGACTTTCTTTGCTCCTGTATTCAGAAATCCACCTTGGGTAGTCGGCATGTGAACCGAGATTGTCTGTCTGAGGTCGGATGTAGATGTTAAGCTGCCTCACGCTAAGTATAATACGTATTATCTGTCTCACTGAGAGGATTTAATTTCACAGCTCCTGGGGATGGCGGTGACCTAGCTAATAGTTTCATGTGAGCCTTTCCCAGCCCATTTGTTTTCTATTGAATTTGTGTTATAACCTACCCAGTGAAAAGGAAAAATGATAATCTGTTTTGGGCAACTGATGGTTCACCAGATGACATGGGACTATAAGTCCTAATTTACCTTATATGCCCAGACAGCCGGGCTTGGGAGCGAGCTTGCATGAGTGCCTCCATAGGAAGCAACTTCCTATGGGGGCACTCGCTGGGGAGGAGGAGGAGCCAGGAGCGCCGGCAGGGGATTCCCTATCCATTTGTTTTTTTAGTGGGTAGGATTGGATGCAGTGGTGCTTCTCACATGCGCAGTAGGGAACCAGCTGTGAAGCCGCAAGGCTTCGCTGCTGGGCTCCCTAACTACGAATGTCAGCGGCAGCACCCGAGAGCCAATGGAAACATAATAAAAGTTTTTTATCTCTTGCTGGGGGGGGGGGACCTCCTCCTTTAAATTTCAGGTTCAGCCTTTTATTATGAAACGTTAGATGGGTCTTAAAGGAAGTCATGTGACCAGTACGTGGGCAGTGGTCATGTAGTCTTTACCAGAAGATGTTCAACAGCTTGATTCAAAAGTTGGCCACCCAGGGTCCTCTGCATTGGCATTGACAACATGGTCAGGCATTGGTGGGATCTTTTGAATAGAAAAAAGGACCCTTTTTTGGGACCTGTCTTTGACTTGTTGTAATAAACCCCAGGCTGCAAACACCTTTTAGTATTAGTCTTGTTTGCACAGCAAGGTTGCCCAATAATTCACAGCATCTAGTTACACATACCTTTTCAGTCTGTTGTAGATAACTGGGCACCAACTCCGATATATTAATACGATTTTTTTTTTAACCCTGTTGGTTTATGACTGCGAATCAATTTTTCTGCCCTGCAACTGATTGTGAACTTTGGAACAAATAGTAAATATGCAAAAGGAAAGATTTTCGGTTGAGCATTAGCTTGCTTGAAAGTTGCCATATTGCAAACTTCTAAGAATTGGACTGCATGCGATAAAGCCTAGAACCTCTCCATTTGGCTCTAGAACGGTGGTCTCCAAACTGCGGCCCTTTGCTTGTCTTTATCCAGCCTTTGAGGCACTATTAATTCCACTGACACCAACAAAAGGGCACTATTCTTTCCACTGACACCAACAGTGGGGCACTGTTCCTTCCACTGACACCCAATGGCTGGGCACCGTTCCTTCCACTGACTGGGCACCATTCTTTCCACTGACACGGCACTGTTCCTTCTACTGACACCAACGACTGGGCACTACTGTTCCACTGACACCAACAACTGGGCACTACTGTTCCACTGACACCAACAACTGGGCACTACTGTTCCACTGACACCAACAACTGGACACTATTCTTTCCACTGACACCAACAACGGGGCACTATTCTTTCCACTGACACCAACAACGGGGCACTATTCTTTCCACTGACACCAACAACGGGGCACTATTCTTTCCACTGACACCAACAACGGGGCACTATTCTTTCCACTGACACCAACAACGGGGCACTATTCTTTCCACTGACACCAACAACGGGGCACTATTCTTTCCACTGACACCAACAACGGGGCACTATTCTTTCCACTGACACCAACAACGGGGCACTATTCTTTCCACTGACACCAACAACGGGGCACTATTCCTTCCACTGACACCCAACGGCTGGGCACCCTTCCTTACACTGACTGGGCACCGTTCCTTCCACTGACACCAACAATGGGGCACTATTCTTTCCACTGACACCAACAATGGGGCACTATTCTTTCCACTGACACCAACAATGGGGCACTATTCTTTCCACTGACACCAACAACGGGGCACTATTCCTTCCACTGACACCCAACGGCTGGGCACCCTTCCTTACACTGACTGGGCACCATTCCTTCCACTGACACAAACGACTGGGCACCCTTCCTTCCACTGACTGGGCACCGTTCCTTCCACTGACACCAACAACGGGGCACTATTCTTTCCACTGACACCAACGACTGGGCACTACTGTTCCACTGACACCAACAACTGGGCACTACTGTTCCACTGACACCAACAACTGGGCACTACTGTTCCACTGACACCAACAACTGGACACTATTCTTTCCACTGACACCAACAACGGGGCACTATTCTTTCCACTGACACCAACAACGGGGCACTATTCTTTCCACTGACACCAACAACGGGGCACTATTCTTTCCACTGACACCAACAACGGGGCACTATTCTTTCCACTGACACCAACAACGGGGCACTATTCTTTCCACTGACACCAACAACGGGGCACTATTCTTTCCACTGACACCAACAACGGGGCACTATTCTTTCCACTGACACCAACAACGGGGCACTATTCTTTCCACTGACACCAACAACGGGGCACTATTCTTTCCACTGACACCAACAACGGGGCACTATTCTTTCCACTGACACCAACAACGGGGCACTATTCCTTCCACTGACACCCAACGGCTGGGCACCCTTCCTTACACTGACTGGGCACCGTTCCTTCCACTGACACCAACAATTGGGCACCGTTCCTTCCACTGACACCAACAATGGGGCACTATTCTTTCCACTGACACCAACAATGGGGCACTATTCTTTCCACTGACACCAACAATGGGGCACTATTCTTTCCACTGACACCAACAACGGGGCACTATTCCTTCCACTGACACCCAACGGCTGGGCACCCTTCCTTACACTGACTGGGCACCATTCCTTCCACTGACACAAACGACTGGGCACCCTTCCTTACACTGACTGGGCACCATTCCTTCCACTGACACAAACGACTGGGCACCCTTCCTTACACTGACTGGGCACCGTTCCTTCCACTGACACCAACAACGGGGCACTATTCTTTCCACTGACACCAACGACTGGGCACTGTTCCTTCCACTGACACTGACTGGGCACCATTCCTTCCACTGACACCAACGACTGGGCACTGTTCCTTCCACTGACACCAACGACTGGGCACTGTTCCTTCCACTGACACCAGTAACTGGGAACTATTCCTCCAATCGACACCAACTATTTCTCCCCCTAATACCAAAGATTGGGCATTGTTTATTCCCACTGGGCACAGTTCACCTCCCCTAAACCCTGTAGGACAGTAAACTTACCCTTTCTTTAGAAAGTTTGGAGACCCTGCTGTAGAACAACTGAATTTGCAATACATTTGACCAATCACATTGCTGGCCAAATTGGTCATATATGGACACCTTGGATGGTTACTCAAAACCAAGTTGTATTAGAGATGTATTGTGGCCCCTGTGTGACTGTTTGCCACTTTGTAAGGAGCTTTGGTCCATTCCTCTGCAGTGTGTGGGGTTTGGGCCAGCTAATCGGGGGTCATCACCTTCTCCTCATTGCCTGGGTTCTGTCTCCAGTGAACCTACATTGAGGTTTTTCAACTCTGCCACTTTAAGTGACCCTTGCCACCCTGCCTGCAGTACCACGGGTCAATTACCTGGCCAAGCAAACCTGCAGGCGGTCAGGGGTTAACCGATCGCACAAACACACCATTTTTCTCCTCTGTCATGGAAAAATTCTCCTGGGGGTTGCAGTTACTGAGCAACTTTATCACGTCAGCACCAAACCCTCCCCTCTGCCACCGATAATTGTGTTTTCAGAGAGCACGCTGCAGCTGAGGCCGGGCTGAAAGGTGGAAGAGCAGCATGTCCTGGCAGCCTAGCTTCTACAGACCCACCTGCATGCTTCACGCCAAGAGTTAGGTACAGCTCATGTCTGCTGCTTTCTTTTATATATTCTATTATTGCACTTTGCACCTGCTACCCTGTAAGCTGGGACATCTGTTAGCCAGGCTTCATTGGAACTAAGGGGCAGGCGGCATCTTGAATTGTAGAGTACGACTAGTGCTGTTGTTTATGTTGGACAACTAGTCAGGTTCTTCTTTCTAAATCGTATTTGAAGGTGACATCTGGGATATGGTTTCCATAAGCAAAGACCATGCTTGGGTTTTTTTTTTTTTTTAATTTGCAATAATGGGCATTGTCTGAGGGATGTCATGCGTTCATTCGTAAGTACACCTGGCATCCTTCTTCCACTTGTATTCTCTCTCTTCCTACCTGTTGTGAAGCAGCGTCTGTATGGTGAGCAGGTTTTTATTTACCGCTTTACATATATATCGCTCACACGTTATGCATGACATTACTGGGGGTAGAGTCCCATACAGTTTATTTTTTTGTTCTGCAGACATACATGCATGTGGGTAGACATAGTAGGGACAATCTAAAGCTTAGATACACTTATGCTTTCCCCATACCAGGAAAAAACGGGTTCGCTTGGAGACCACTCGAGCAGAAACCCTCCTCCTCTCCTGCATTCGTATTAATGTGAGGATATTTTTTTAAATAAAATCATAATTTAGGGTTAAACTACAGGGCGATTTTTAATCTTGGGCTACTAAATGATTAAACTTCTTCTTGTGGGCGATCGCCTCAACTGGAAAGTGTCAGTATATTGCAAACATGGCGATTGCCCACAATATGTTGCTTCATAATGTGATATTTAAAATCTCCCATCTAGTTTATCGCTTGTGGTGATCCCAGACATGAGGGCTGTCGCTGGATAAGAGGAAACATATCCTATTTGTGGCCATCTTCAAACCCTGCCAGATGGCTGATCAATCTCTGGTGGGGAGATCAGGATCCGGTGTGGGTAGATGGTTTAAATGATTGCTAGTCTTGTCTTCCTCTGGGATAAGCTGCGACCAGAGATATGTATTAAGTCGCTTGAGGTGAGAATGGTGGAGATGTCTTGCCACCATGGATTTAAAGAGTAACTCCACTTTTGTTGAGAAAAAAAACATTCCCCTCTGGGTGATCTGTGTAGATTGCAGGGATTTTAACAAACTTTTATTGTAGATTCCTACTTTTTGTTATTCTGAAGAAATCCCTGTGTGTTTGTGTCCATGTGGGCATGGGAGTGGTTTCATAATTAACAACCAGCTGCTGCACCTGCAGGGCTCTAATGAGGATAATTGCAAGGTCTGCATCCCTTTTTTTTATATGTGATTTTCTATTGGGAAAATCTCACCAAAAATGATATTTTTGTTGCAGGGGATGCCTGAAATCTGACTTGTTTCTTAGCGAAGACTTCTGGGAAAATCCAGTGAGCCAATCGCACAAGCAGGAAATAAAATTTCTGGGGTGGGGGCACGTTCTGTACACCATGTGTGTACAGAACACCTCCAGGTAGCCTTATTGCATTTTACAGAAAATGACAGAGCTGCAAATTGAAAAGGGAAAGGTCATTTTTAATAACATTCAATTACAATTTGACTTTGGTCATATTTTATTTAATTTTTTTTTTTTTTTTTTTAATTTGCTTTATTTTTTCCCCCCACAAAAGTGGAGTTACCCTTTAAACATTAAGGCCCCTTTCACACTGGGGCGGTTTGCAGGCGTTATTGCGCTAAAAATAGCGCCTGCAAACCGCCCCTAAACAGCCTCCGCTGTTTGTTCAGTGTGGAAGCCCGAGGGCTTTCACACTGAAGCGGTGCGCTGGCAGGAGAAGAAAAAATCTCCTGCGAGCGGCATCTTTGGAGCGGTGAAGGAGCGGTGTATTAACCGCTCCTAAACCGCTCCTGCCCATTGAAATCAATGGGACACCGCGGCAATACCACGGTTATAGCCGCGCTGTACGAGTGGTTTTAACCCTTTTTCGGCCGCCAGCGGGGGGTTAAAACCGCACCACTAGCGGCCGAATACCGCGGTAAAACCGTGCTAAAAATAGCGCTGTTTTACCGCAGACGCCCCCTACCGCCCCAGTGTGAAAGGGGCCTAATACTCTGTCAATCTGAGCCTTCATGGAGTGGCCATCTTATGCCTGTAAGGCTGGCCTTTGATTTAAAGCAGTATTAAACCCAAAAGCAAACATTTTATTATATTGCTGCTGTCCCAAGGTGTCTCTGTTGCTCCTGCTTCCTAAGTGTAAGCACTCTAATACAGGAGGTGTGTTACTGGCCAGATCACCAGGTGAAAACAGAGAAAATCCTAAAAAAAAAAAAAAAGAAAACTAATGCAGCCACTACATCTAATGATTGGTCATCTGCAACATATTTCATTTGTGGTTTTGAGTTTTAATACCACTTTAAAGATATATTTTTCCTATTCATCTTTTAGGACCGCATGTAGGTTAGATAAGCGCCTCCAATCTGAGACAGAAAACATAAGGGTTACTCCAAAGACATGCTGGTAGGTTAATTGGCTCCTGTCTAAATTGTCCCTAGTATGTATGAATGTGAGTTAGGGACCGTAGATTGTAAGCTCCTTGAGGGGAGGGACTGATGTGAATGTACAATGTATATGTAAAGCGCTGCCTAAATTGACAGCGCTATACAAGTACCTGGAAAAAATAATAAATAACAAGGGTTATCACTTTAAAGGTTATCAGTTTTCAGCGATGTGAAAAGTTGCTGACAGGCAGGGTATGTATTACAGAAGAAACCCTATCAGTCTCTTCTGTCATATATGCCTGTCAGCCATGATGTGCACTGTACATGTGCAGCTCAGTGAACCTTTAATGGGGCCCGATCTGTGCGCGTGCGCGGGCGTGACATCATTGCGGTCTGGCCATTCAAGCAGTTGAAGGCACAGAACCCAGAAGATAGACCGGGTGAAAATGGAAGCGCTTGGGACCTGGCGGATCAATCGCAGCGCAGCTCGAGCTCGGTTTGGCAGGTAGGTGTGCCATAATATGGTAATATGCTGTGCCTACTAGTACATTATGGCATAACCCACCAGGACACCAAAAAGAAGAAACAGTGGACTGTACTACTGTTTAAAGTCTACTCTGCCTTGGTTCTTGTGTTTCCTCTGGCAGCAGTTGACACATATGGATTCTATTCAGGTTGCATTAAACACCTCCATATCTGTAGCCAGGGCCCCTTTGCTATTCTGATTAGTTAGATTCACTAGGACAGTTGAACCTACTAGGCCAGGATGGGTGAATTTGCAGAGAAAGGAGGGGGTTTTGGAGTAACACTTGGGTCCCTTTCACACTGATGCAGTGCGGTTTGACTGTGCCACGGGGTGCAGTGCAGTGCTTCCATGGGCTTTATGCTGGTTAGCTGGGCTTTCCTATTGACTCCTGTTATGTCCCGCAGTTTTAGTACACTTTCAGAAAGCACACCAAAACCACAGGACATAATAAAAGTCAGTGGAAAAGTCCAGCTAACCCGCACCAAACCTGTGGGTACCCCGTGCCACACCCGTGGTGCGGTCAAACTGCACTACATCAGTGTGAAATGGGCCCTATGAACCCTCCTCCAGATCGTTTATTTCTTCCCCAGACCTAGGAGTTGGGTTTTGTGGTAGGGTTTCTCTTCTCCAGATGGGAAACGCATCTCTGTTCCTTGAAGGTTCTTGTTACCACTACCCACCCCTGTTGTGTCTTACTTGACTTCAGGTAGGCAATGAAAACTTGGTGAACGTCCATAACGTTTGGTTTGTACAAAAACAATTGGTAAACTAAAAAATTATGAGCAAGGAATCATTCTTGATGGACAGTTAACCAGAGATGTTAATCAATGCGAATACGGTGCAGTACAGCAGATTAAAATCTGCTATCTGACCATCACGTTTCGTCAATGGAAAAAATTCAATGCTTGCATAAACGTTGGGTTCAAAAGCATTTTTGCAATTGTAGATCTTGTGTGGATTGTTGAATATCGGAAGTGTCAGATAAAAAATAGATTTCTGGTACAATGCTAGCCTTGTTTGATCTACGGCTAATCTCTGTGATATAGTCCTGCCCTGTTATATGCAGTAGTGGAAGAGAGCCCACACAAAGGGGTAAAGCCTGGTACATGCCATTAGTTTTTTTTTTTTTTTGAACCTGAAAAAACCTCACAGCTCAGATCGATGCAGCTGTACTAACAGTCCAATGTTAGTACAGTGATCTCCCCTGCTGTGGTGACGGCCCCTACACCAGAACACTCCAGTCAGCGCTGATCGGGAGCCGGTCGGCTGCTGTTTTTCCAAATGGCCAGTCACCACCTTCCTGTGGTGTCAACACTCACCAGAACAGATGGCAGCCATTACAACATCATGTGTGCCTGTAACTAAAGTAAAAAATCCACAGCGTGTCTGTAAACTCTCCCAGTGTCTGCATCAAATGGCACCTCTAGATCGGATGTTGCTGTGATAAATAAAGCTCACCAGGAGCCAAGAATAATCTCTAATAGTTAGTATTTAAAGCGGAGCTCCTTCCAAATGTGGAAGCTCTGCCTATCTGCTTTGGCACCTTTCGGGAGGGAGAAGGGAACGGGTACCTGGTTTTGACATGTACCTGTCCCCACTTCCAGGAGACCTGGCTGCAGCGAGGTCCCCCCAGAAGTTTGGCCCCCCCACCGCCGAGCCATTCACAAAGTGCAGCGCGCTTTGCGCATGCGAAGTAGGGAACCGGCTGTGAACCCGCAAGGCTTCACTGCCAGTTTTCCTTACAGGCAATGGCGGCGGCAGCAGCACCCGAGAGACAATGGAAACATTCCAGGACAGGTAAGTGTCCTATTATTAAAAGTCAGCAGCTACACTATTTGTAGCTGCTGACTTTTTATTTTTTCACAGGGGGGGGGGGGGGGGGCTGGACCTCCTCTTTAATGAAAGCTTGGTATATTGTATATACACATGTAAAAACCGCAAAGCACTTACATAAACAGCCCGGGATCGTGCAGCGGCATGACGTCAGCACCAGAAGCTCTGCCCCGATGCGTTTCATCCAATAGGATAAGGGTGCTGCTTATCCTCTACCTGCACAGTCCCAGGTTGGGGGGAAGGACAAGACCTGTAAGTGTTAAACTGCAGGAGAAAAAAAAATCGGGTCTCCTGGCATGCCAGACTGTGCTGTGTAAATCTGGAGGACAGAAATCCTTTTGGCAATTGTTCCCTTATGTTTTTCATTTCTGTATTTTGCTGTTCGCATGAAGATCAACTCTAATGGTGTACTTCGTTAACACAGTACTGCCAAATAAAGTTGTCATCTCAAATAGACCACAACAGGCCATAAAAAACCCTGATACGCTGGACCCCTTGGCAAATGCCAGCTAGCCAGCCTCCTGTGCAGATAAACTGCCTTTTAATATGTTATGACATGGTTAAGTGAGTGTCTAATGTGTTGATAATTTCCCCTTAGAATGTAATATTGGAATGAAACCAGCAGGAAAATATTTGGATATGTTGTACATCCGAGTAAACTGTACAGTCCTGTTACAACGGTGCTGAGCAATAAGGAAATTAATCAGTAGCCCACTGTTTGATGGCAAATGGCACATTTTCTGTCTGTCCTTTGTCCTTAGTCCCAAAATTTAGACAAGGATATGACAGCACTATTAGTAACAATGCTTGCTTTGGCTGACATGATTTACTGCATCTGTGGAAAACACGTATGGGCTTAAAGGCTTAAAGGGTTTGTGAACCCATTTGTAAAAGTCTATGCCGGCCCCTCTATTAGAGGCTGGCATATCACATAAAAATGAGCCCTGTAAATACCAATTTCCAGCTGTCTTCAGGCCGGTCACGTGACTCCCTGGCACTTTCCAGCTCCGACGGATGGCTTCTGCAGGAGGAGCCGTGATCTCCCTCTGATGTCAGCCCAGGAGATCACGTGGCTCAGCTGTAAAGTGGCCGCGAGTGACGTGACAGGCCTGAAGTCAGCTGAAAATGGGTATTTAGAGCGCTCGTTTTTAAAAATGCCCAGCACAGTTTGGTATGCCAACTTCTGCCAATTATAGGGTTTTTTTTCTCAATAATCAGGGGGGGCTGAGCAGAGACAGAGAGGGGGATGACAGGCAGGAAGGAGGGGGGTGAGGGGGGGGAGAGAGGAGAGCAGGGCAGCCTATCATGGAGGGACACACTTTGACCACAGTGATTAGGGCGGAGCAACCCTGGTTATAGTGGTCTGTTTAGAGGGGCCATTCAGGAAGTGGCTTATTTAAGGGGGGGGGGGGTTACAGTTTAGAGGGGGGCAGATTACACAGCACAAGCACTGTGCTGTTTAATCTGCCTTACTGCTTTAAGGGACCAGAATATGATTTTTTTTTTGGGGGGGGGGGGGGGGGGGTTAGCAAACGCTTTAATCAGCAAAAGGTCCTTCCATTCAAATTGAGTTTTCAGAAGATGCTGGAAAATTACTACTAATTCTTATTTCATCTGATGGCCACAGCCATAAGAAGGGAGGTTTTTTTTCTCCCATTAAATTTTAATTAATTTTGTTTAACAGAGAATGTAACCGGAGCACCAGGATCATCACCCCCATGGTAGGATATACAAAGCCTAACCTTCAAGTTGAACAAGAACAGGGTCAATAGTTATGATGTGGATCTCAGTGCTGAAGGCTCCAGAATATACTGTAGGGCAGGGTTTTTAACCCAGGGTTTCATGGAACTCCTTGAGCAATGAGCAAATTCTGCCTCTCAGATAAGTTCTCATTGACACCATTGATCTTTTTAGCTATCTGTAAGGGGACAATTCTTCCCAATAGCCACACGTGGAAGGAGGATTCTTCCACTGACCACCACACTAATGTATGAGTTGTAGATATAGTCGTTTTTAGCAGGGGTTCCCTGAGACTAGAAAGTTATAAGCAAGGGGGTTCCTCTGTGTTGAAAAGGTTGAGAAAGACTGCTGTATGGTGACCATGGATGAGCTGCTACCTTCCTGGGAATGATAGGTGAGGAGATATCTTCCTGTTCTCAAGGAAATAACCTGGTCTGGGAACCACCATTAAACCTACGCAGTAAATTTACATCAGAGGAAACTTTCAAAGATTGAGTGAGCTCACAAGAGATTTTGCAACAAATGGGAAAATCACCCTATGTACCTCTCATTTCTGAAGGAGCTTGTTATCACTACCTAAGACCCCTTTCACACTGAGGCATTAGAAAACTGCCCATAAAATGCCAGGCTTTTTTGCGGGGCTTTTGTGGCGTTAGCGGTGCGCTTTTTTTACGGTCACGTGACTCAAAAAAAATCATTTTGGTGCAATGGACAGGGGCATTTTTGAGTCGCTTTTTTTTTTTTTTAATGCTGCTTTAGGGAATTTTCACCGCTCCGCCAGCGCAACTAACCGGTGTGAAAGGATCCATTGATTTTAATGGGAAGCAGTTTTCAGTAGCTTTAAAGGCGCTTTTTTTTATTTATTTATTTTTTGGCATGAAAGCGCCTGAAAAGTGCCTCAGTGTGAAAGTGGTTTAAGGGATTCAAGAATCACAAGTAATGCTAACTCTGTGAAGATCACTTGTAACTACCGTCCTGTCTGTAGCCACTCGTATCCGAAAACCATGAGAGCCTGCCTACCTGAAATTGCAGTCAGATATGCAGGCATGATCTGACCACACAAATCTTTCCATAAATATGCATGTCGGACCAGTTGAGTAGGCAATATCAGTGCCTAGGAACAGCTGGCGGTGGGTCCCCAAGGATGCCTCTGGCACCAGCTGTTCTCTGTATGGTAAAAAATGGTGACTGGTGGGGAGAATATTTAATGGCCAATCAAGTCTTCCCCTAAGATAGGGGTCTCCAGTTTACTGTCCTTCAGACTTTAGGTGGGCCAGACTGTGGACATTGGGAGTAAAAAAGGCCTTGGTGTCTGGGGGGAAAAAGTAATGCCCCATCGTTGGCTTCAGTGGGAGTAATTGTGCCTCATCACTGGTGTCACTGGGAGGAATTGTACTCATCACCAGGCCAGCTGGTAGCAATTTTCTATATGTTTACTGGAAGGGAAGTCAACCTTGTGTTTGATAACATTGCTCCTGCTATGTCATTTTCATTTACAATGTCTTTTGTCCTGATAATACCTTTTGATCATATTTGTAATAGTTTTACAGTTCTCCACATCACCCTATAATTATGTATTGGGATCTCTTTAACAAGCATGTATTGGTCTAATTCTCTAAACGTTTACATGTCTCAGAATGGGCCCCATAAACACTACTGTAGTTCCTAAATGGGGCTGATGTTCATCATGTCACTGCTATGTCATGTCTTGTTTTTCTATAAGGTCAGCACTGGGGCTTCCTCTGTAGCTAGACAGGCTTGTTCTAACCCATTAGTGATGAGATGGCTTTTTTCACTTATTGGAGGGAGCTCATGTGTGCACATGGGATTTGTGGTGGGCTCATTCAAGCGTACTTTCTCTATTGTGCAAGTACAGGCTTCCTGGAGCAGTGCTTCAACCACAAGACCCAAGGGACTGAAGCTATTGGTGGCACTGAGGTTGTGCGGAGGATGCTCATGGTGTCTACTGTGGATGCACATGTTATGTATTGGAGGGGGCGGCCTACAAACACTTGTCCCGTGGAAGTTTTAGCGTAAGTGGTGCCTATCGAGGTCAAAAATGAAGGTGTTGGAGTTCTACATTGTTGCTTTAACTTTCAGGTTTAGAAGTATAAACACGTCTGTAAGCATCTCACCAACCTCTAACCACAACCAGGCCACAGTGGAAAGAATCAGTCAGAGCACGTTCGTAATAATGTAATGGGAGGAGACAAAATCCACTTGTCTTTGCAGCTAGTGTTTAATGTCTTATTTGTGTGGTGTTCGGTGTCGTCTTGTATTTTTTTAATCTTTGTTTTTTGCCGAATGGTACAATAAATACCCTGCATATTGGAACTTGTCGTTAACCACCAGCCTGCTTTGGCACTTAAACCTATTCGGACTGTAATTCATGAAGTACACTATAACAGAACCTGTAAGTCCAAAGTGTCTCTTACCTCCTGTTTTTAAATGTCCCCCTCCGACTATGCATCTTTATTACACCCCCTTTCTGTGCACTTCCCTTCTTATCTACATAACCTGTAAATATTGGATTTGTATCTGGACAATCATTGAAACTTACTCCTCAGATTTCTCTTTTGCTTCTATCAGTCTGCAAACACTGCCTTCTGTTTGTCAACATTTGCTAAACGATGCAAGCAGATAGATAAATCTTGACATTATACCTTGTAATATGGATCAGCGCCTCCAGGTAAGAACATGTTCCATTCATGTCCCCAGTGTCTTCCAGTTAATGATCTGCACGGTGTGCCAGTGCCTGCATGTATCTGGGGCATCACCGTTTTAAAGTTACAGATTTTCCTGGTTTAACTATTGCAGCATGTGTATAATTTCAGTGGAATAGATTGTGTATGCAATGAAAGCACTCTAAAAAGTAGACCAGAGATTGATAAAGTGGCAAATGTCAGCATCTTGACAAAGTAGACACGAAGCAGCAGTACACATTGCACTCTGTGGGGGGCTTACATGATGTTCCGTTCTCAGGATGTCATCATGTTGTGTTCTTTTAGGTGTAGACCGCTTCCAGGACCTAGGTAGCCACTATATCCAAGGGCTTGCATTAAGGCAGTGTGTACAGCAAGCTTTGACCAAGTGTTTACCTTTTCAAGTAGCTTTTTTGATGCCTTTAACACAACTTTCAGCTCCGGTTTTGAGATGTAGCACACTAATTGAAATACTTGACTGTCCCTTTAAACTTGCTGCAAGAAAGTTACAAGTAGTGCTGAAACTTTGTGAAAGCCTTCTAGCAGCTTGTAGTCTAGTGTTTGGGTTGCCATGCCAGCTGTGGGGGGTGTGGTGCTTCAATTGGTGGGTGTCCCACGTGCAGAGCTTTAATATGGTGCTTTTCATGGCAGTGCCTTGGTAGTCAGCAGGACAGCATGGGGTTGCAGGGAGGGGAATGGACAGGAAGTGGGTATAGCCAGTTTCAAGATTGGTGCGGACATTACCTTTTTTATTACCTTTTGTACCACCACCCCCTCCCTTTTAGAATGTACTGTAATTGTGTTGTCCCCCCTATACATTGTAAAGCGCTGCGTAAACTGTTGGCACTATATAAATCGTGAATAATAATATATATATTATAGTGAACTTCCTTCCGCCACCACGGAGCCCTGGGAGGAAGTGGGAGCTGGATGCCTCCTAAAAAGAGGGTATCCCCCCCCCCCCCCAAAAAAATGACATGCCAAATGTGGCATGTCAGGGGGTCGCCGTCACTTAAAGCGGAAATTTAATTTTTGGGTGGAACTCCGCTTTAGAGGGGTGTGCTTTTGTCCTTAAGGGTATGCTTTTGTCCAAAGAGCCCCTTGGGAAGGAAGGAACTTGATGGCCACACATCCTCCCTCTAGACTTCAGGACAAGCTCGAGGGCTCACCTCCTCCATCCAGTAAAAAAATAACGCACACAAAAAAATTGTGACAAACGTAAGGAAAAATAAATAAAATAGTGGCTGTGCAATGTGCCCTGGCTAGGCCCTGAGGCCTGGTAGCAAAAATTGCCCCGGACTTGGCCAAAAGACCTAGCCCATGGGGGCGCAGTGCATAATATTTTTTAGTGCCATGACCATGTGCCTGTTCATACAGTTGGCTCCCACACCCAAGTGTTACTAAGAGCACCCCTGGGGTGACCACTTCCAGAGGGCACAGACATCGCAAACTCTCTCTGCCTTCCCTATCCATGGATAGACAAGGTAGATCCATTCAAACCAGGAGGAACTGAGCCCATCCAGTTTTCCAGGGGGAATTGCTCCCGTGCCCCAACTGCCTGTGGGCACCCCGGTTTCTGTTTCAGTGTTTCAGCCGGTTCTAGCCTTCAGAGCCCCCATCGTACCAGCGCGGGGGGGTACTTTACAGCCAGCCATTCCTACCAAAAGGCCGGAAAGACGGTTTAGCACCCCTACTGGACAATGCTAAGAACAGATACTACACTTGATCTTAGCCAAAAGACATTTATATATGGTGGTGTTTTGCTTGCTGGGGTATTCTGATGCAAATCAGGAATCTGGTTCCTGTCTTTTGTTTTTTCTGTTATTGCAAAATATGTAGTCTGTCTGAAACGCTTATTGTCTACAAGTCAGGGAATCAGATGAATAAACTTAGCGGTTTCCTTGTGTAAGGCCAGCATATGACTTAAATGCTAAAGACCCCCAGGAGATGGAATAAAAGGTGTTCCTATAGACCACTCCACTGTGATAGAATACAATTGACTCGCCCCCTCTGGCTCTTACAATGCACTCTTTATCTATGAATTAGCCTGGGACTGAAAGGCTGTGTGTTTAGGCGTCATGTTCAGCATCAATTAAACCCATTAACCAATGGCTATAAATAGTTTGCTGGAAGTTCAGACTGGTTGGTTAATGAGTCACCTGTGTGAACGCTTAAATCAGTGTGCCATTTGATAATTGATGAAATTAAAGTAGATAGGGGCTTTTGAGGTAGATGTATAATTATACGAGCCAGGGTAAAGTATCACTAATGGATTTAGGTTCTAATTTTGGAATGCTTTGTGTTCTTTTTTTTTTTTGCTAAATTTTAGATGGAGTGGGGGGTTTCTGTGACTTTTGTGTATCTGTGATAGGCTTGCTGGAGTGCAATTACACAATAGTTACAAGATTATATGTCAGTATTACATTTTATATCCCTGTATGTTGCGGTCGTTCAGGTGATTATCTAATAGTTTTTTGAAGCTATCAATGCTCCCCGCTGAGACCACCGCCTGTGGAAGGGAATTCCACATCCTTGCCGCTCTTACAGTCAAGAACCCTCTACGCAGTTTAAGGTTAAACCTCTTTTCGTCTAATTTTAGTGAGTGGCCACGAGTCTTGTTAAACTCCCTTCCATGAAAAAGTTTTGTCCCTATTATGATGTCACCAGTACGGTATTTGTAAATTGAAATCGTATCCCCTCTCAAGCGTCTCTTCTCTGGAGAGAATAAGTTCAGTGCTCGCAACCTTTCTTCATAATTAATATTCTCCAGACCCTTTATTAGCTTTGTTGCCCTTCTTTGTGCTCGATCCATTTCCAGTACATCCAGTATAATAGACCATAGACATCAGTCCCTGACTTGTGAGGAGCTTGCAAACGTATGTCTACTAAGTCATACACTAGGACCTGTTCTATATTTAAAGTTGTTCTGGATATAGAGGGGCCTATGAGTTTTGCCTCTTCTGCCCACTATATCGTACAGGGTGCCCCATTGGCTAAAGCACCATCATGTGAGTGCAGGGAGAGCATTGTTAGCCCTGTTTGAAGTTCAAATAGACCATTTGGAAGCTTGCAAAGCACCTCTTCTTTTGTCTCCTTTGTTCCACTTGGCTGGGGAAGTGTAAAGTTGTACCTAGTACTCCTTGGGGGAGAAGGGTGGAGAGCTCTTCCTAGCTCACTGCCTTAAAGTGGTTGTAAACACTTCCATATACCCAGTGAAGTGACTGGCCTCAGGTGAGACACAAAGATGAAACCAATCCCCCTACATAAATTGTACCTGTTTATCAAGCTCCCACTTCTCTACATCCATTCAAAGTGTGGAATTTTTAGCCTTTTCTGAGAGTTAAAAAAAAAGCGGGTGGAGAGCTAAAGTTGCACTCTGCAGAGATCAGAGAGGAGAGTTCTGAGAGCTGATTGGAGGGAAGAGACGCACTCCCCTTCACACAGGAACAGAGCTGGGGCTGTCACTCTGCTGGAGGTCCCTCCCCTGTCACCATTTTTCTCTTGGTGTGAAGAAAACTTGTCATAAGTGATTCATGCTGATAGCAGAGGAACTAGGCAGCAGACAGAGATAACACTTAGAGGCAGCAGACAGAGATAACACTTAGTGCCCTGGATATGTTTGTTATTTAAAAAAAAAAAAAAAAAACCTTTACAATCACTTTAAGTTTACAACCGCTTTAAACCAGCGTCTTTCATCAGTTGCTTCATCCTTCAGTGTCCCCCACCCATGCTTGGCATAAACTCACCTGAATTAGAAGAAGATAAATTGGGTGTCTCCTCTTTTTCTGTGGTTAAATAAATCATTTTCTTCAAAGAACTTCTGTGCGCAGTTATTTCAGGCCTCTCTGAGGGGTTGTGTGGGAACACATTGGCCATGAAGGAACCTGGCAGTGGATGAAGCAAAGGGCACAGGTCTTCAGTATTCCTCCTGGACCATTACATGGAACGTAGTGACCTTGGTGATAAATGGTCACGTTTGACTGGTGTCTATTCCTAGGGCACTGCTCCTCTTTGCATAATTATCAGGGTAAACACTTCCCTCCGAAGAGCAAACACCAAGTGCCTATTTCTGTAGCCGTGTTTACTTGTGGATTTTTTAAAGGTATACTTTTGTGTATTTTTCCTTTCCAACAAGGGCCATGCTTCAGTAAATATGCGACAATTGTGTGCTGACCCGAGCAGGACAAAGACATGGTGTTTGGATGTGTTTTCAAGTGGATGAGTCACAGATGGATGTTCTCTGCAGGGTTTAAGTTTGAGTTGGGATGGAATTGTTTCTATTATGGTGTTAAATTTGGTTTGAGGTGTTGATTAAAATAAGTGGGTTCATTCTAAGTAAACCGAGAGCCTGGTCTGGTTCACCCATTTGTCTCTGTGCTTAGACGAACTGTAATTGGAGAAGAAATTAGAATTTGAGAGCTTGCAGGATCTTTCAAGGCTGCAGAGTAATGTGCTTACATTAATTAAACTAGGTTGAAAAACGGTGAGGAGCCCACTGTAACCCAACAGACAAACGTAGTTTGTTTGGGGATGAGGTGGTTTGTTGGAGACCCTGTCACCAATGTTAAAAAATTTCACATAAAAATCAATTATTTTACATCAGGTTGACTTTAACAGGGGTATGTCCATATATTTGTAGTCATATCATAGGAAGTTTTAGAACTAACTTGCCTCTTTCTTTTTGGCTTTATAAAGTTGGTGCCCATGCTTCATTTTGGTGTAGATCAAATCCCAGGACTAGAGGAGGTCTCCCTTGGGCACACAGTGACACTGGTGTGATCTTTTCAGGAAGCCAATGGATTTCTGAGTTCCAGTCCCCATGTTCCTGTTGGTTGACAAGGATTATGGTCCGTGAGGGAACACTTCTCACTGGCTAAACCCTTCCATCGAAGTAGGATGCATCAGATTAACATCAGCACGGTGTTCTGGAGCACGGTCTTGGTGTCACCTGTCAGTCTTGTATCAGCTTTATGGGCGGCTTGACTAGCTGCACATAGAGATTATTTGTTTTAAGGGGAAAAAAAAAAAAAGTGAAGAGATTGCATACCATTAAATATGAGGCGGCGTCCACATCAAACTGGTACTTTCATTTTACAGGTATAAAAAGTGATGCTAATGTGCTGGTACTGCACGCAAGTGGCAAGTGTGTCCTATTACTGATAGGCGGCGCACATGTGGCAGGCCAGTCCAGAGACCGTTAATCAAGATGGTAGACAACAGTGTGTTAGTGTGTGCATGGAACCACGTGTGGTGATGAAGTTTCTCGATGAAGGCGTAAAAAAACCACAGACATCTAAAGAAGACATCAAGCATAGTACAGTGATGAGACGCTCAGCCTCAGTAAGACATTTAAAAAGGTGTAAAGGTTTCAAAGATGGCCGTACATCCACCAATGATGATCCCAGCAGTGGTGGTTCCCAGCCCACAGTAGTCATTCCTGTGAACATTCAGCACGTGGAACGACTGATCCTGGATAATCAACGCATAACTGGTCATGAAATTGCACAAGAGGCAAATGTTTCTGACGATGAAGTGAAGCAGGCTATCCTAGGGTGGTTCAGGCGTACTGACAAATCTTTCTATACCTTTTTCTCTGTGGAGAAAATCAAACAAGTACTACCGGGGGTAAAAAGTGCCAGATACTATTTTGGTGTGATCACCTCAAGTGACGTTAGACATTCGAATCAGGCACAGCCTCTTAAACAGCAAAGTTCAGTGTGCAGTAGCCCACTGCAACTAATCAGTATTCATCATTTTATTGTTTTTTCATGAAGAAAAATGAAGTGTGTGTGGTCACCAATGACAACTGTAATTAGCACATTGCACTTGCTTGGTCTGCTCTGTGTCTCCCCTAGGTAGATTTCCCCTTCATTAGTGAGAACCCCCCCCCCCCCCCTCTCCAATAGATTTAGAAAGAGCAACACTCTGGTTTTCGTAGATCAGAGAAAATTTGGAACCTTTGCCAGGTTCCTCTTGTTTTTTTTCTGATGAAACTCATCTCTTGGCTTGAGTTTTTGTAGGCTTCATTTGCCAGTAAGCCACCAACTCCCGCCCTCCAAAAAATAGGTTTCTGAAAAAAAAACTGAATTTCCACAGGGAACCGCAATGTGCTGGCGTTATTTTTTTAATTTGTTTTTCCTAGCATGGGTAATGCTGATTCAAGACTTCTTGCAAAATTATCAGGAATTCTGGATCATTCCATCTTCCTGGATGTGTTTCTTTTGTGGGTTTTGCAATTAAATCTTCTATTCATTTTGTCTGTTTATGGGAAAGTACAGCAGTGACCAGATATGTGGGGAATCCAGTCATCTCTACACGATTACTAGCATTTTAAGGCCGTGGATTTTCCAAGCAACCAAAAGTAAATAGGGGCTGACACCTGGGTGCAGTGGCGTGTCGTAGCTTGCGGTAAACTAGTCTTGGCTGACTGGGCTGAATAGAATTTCTTGTTTTTTTGAAGCTACTCTTCTCAGGTTTCTGCATACCTGTAGCACAATGTCAGAAGACACTGGTGTCACGCCAGGCTCCGCGTCTCATGGGTGAGAGTCGGCATGGAGATTGACATGTGGTGGGCTTTTCACCTGTCACAATGCTTCGCACCTCTGCTTCGAAATTGGCGTCAAAATTTTGGATTTGGCCTTAAGCATTTGTTAAACTTACCTTGGCTGCTTAGGGTAAGTAAGCGAGAAGGTAATCTTGTATGAAAGGATTGTGCTGAGCATGCCCAAACGATGCAATGATTGGGACCAATTTTTATGATTTGTGCATGAGTGAATTGTCAAGCCATTGCTTGGATATGCCAGAAATCACTTCGTCTTTGGAGAACGAAGTCTTCTGGAATTTTTAGTGTTCTCTGTCCATAAAGTGAGTATGGGAAAGGATAATAGTTTGAATTAATTTAAAGGATCACCTCACCAGGTAAGTTATTTCAGTTATGAGTGGATGTTAGTGGGCCTAACATCCCACTTCTTATAACTGCAGAACTTCAGTAGTGACATCATCTGGGCTATGGCTCTGCACCTCCAAGGTTTTGTAGCATGCCACTATATTAGAACAAAATCAAATTGCAAGTCATCCCTGGCTGCTGCCGGAGGTGGAGCTGAGACTTGGATTCCTAATGCTAGTGAAGCCAGAGTGTGACGCAGCTTCCCAGCTTACAACAAAACATTTTGGTGGACTGCCCTTCCAATGGCCAACAAATCTGTTACTGGTTAGTTTATTCCAATTGTAAAGCTGGCAATAGGTTATTCATTTTTTATTTTTATTTTTTTTTTGCAATTAGCCAGTGGGCTTGAAAGAAACAGATTCCGCCATCCATGCAACAGAGGTGGATAGAGGAATCCTCCCCACTGAGACATTGTATTCTGACAGCGGGGACTCTCCACTGTCAGAATACACAGATCGGCGGTGGGAGCTGCTGATCTATAAAAATTTCCCAACATTCCCAATCTACAGAAGTCGAACCCTTGAGCGGATAGGCCACATATGGAGCCAATGGCTTGATGCCCATGAAGAGAGAGCTGCTGCTCTCAGGCACAGCACTTGATTGAGAGCGGGCTCAGGTAAGTATAAGGGGGGGAGGGGGCTGCACACAGGTTTTTTACCTTTTAACGCACAGAATGCATTAAGGTAAAAAGAAAAAAACCTGCTTTCAGAACCTGCTCAATTAACAGTCATTGGAGGAGCAATTATTCCAGTTACATGCATGCTCAGATAATCTAACCATGCAACTTAAGTTGACCACACACTAGTAGATTTTCAAACGAACATTCATATGAATATTATCAGTACATTTGACGGCTTGACGAATAACTTTCAAATGTACTTAAAAATTTAGTTTTCAACATTTTGATTTTGGAATGAATGGACTTTATTGAATGAAAACCTCCATACACTGTAATAAATGAGTTCACTTGAGAAAAACTTTTCATCCTGCTGTTTCGAATTTTCTCATCAGTGAGGTGAGAACCCACTTATGATTAGGAAATCAAACGAACATTCTTAAAACAGAAAATTTTGAACGATGTGTTAGGAGGAAGGGGGAAGAACAACCAGAGACTCCATGCACCATCTTGAGAAGGAAATAATGTTTGACCAAGGCTGGTTCAATGCCAGAGAACAGTGCCTGGGGGCATTTTTTGGGGTCCACTGCTACCCACAGATGAGACAAATTGGCAACATTCATCAAATTTCTACCCTTTAGCCTTCTTATAGCTTTTGGCCTATACATAAGCTATCATCCTGCTTGACTAAAATGCATTTGATTATCAAATCTTTGTGATGACCCCAGCTTCTTATCTAAGTGGCCCTCAGTTCATATGACTTTCTGTTCCTTGCTCCTGTTGCTAGATGCTGACTGCTTGGACCTCCAGATGTTGGCCATGCACTTATGTTTTATTTTACAGCTGACTGCCGTCTGGGTAGGTGGCCTCGTAGATGGGCAGACCTTGGTGGAAATTGCAAGATCTGTTTCTCCTTAAACTGATCACCTGGCAGTGTGACTGTATTTTTATACTTCATTTTTTTTCCCTATGTGTGTACAGTGGAAAGAAAGTCTCTTTCCTTGGCAGACTTTGACCAGCCTTGAGCTTGGGAATGGCCGTTCCTTGCCCCACACATAGTCCAATTGTGCAAGCAGTGCTCAAGCTGTTCCAATGTTTATAAGAACTTAGGAAAGATTTGAACGGAATGGCTACATAAGTTATTCCACTGTCTGCTCTTGGCCTGGCTGTGTTTGTATCACAGATGGACCATTCATTTACATTTATTTTAAAATTCTCTGTCTGTGGTGTTTTATCTGGATGCCGTTCTACAGCAGCTGCCTATGTTACCGAATGCTGAGCCTCATGTAAACACTGCTGTTGAAAAAGCACTTTTCAGATGACAAATTTAACCATCCTAACAGGAAAATACTAACATGGAAAGCCAAAGCATTTGGTAAGCAGGGAGTCGTCACGTTACTGGATTCTGTGTACCGGATACACTGAGGAAGTTGGAAATGATCTTGGCCAAAGTCCCTCTGCCTTCAGATGTCCACAGATTTATATACAAAGCTGAAAAATTCACAGCGGGTTGGCGTTCTGCTGTACAGCATTGTTACAGTGGCGTTACGGAGTGTGAATACAAGCGAGGGTAAAAGCGGCCCTAGACAGGTCAAGATTGGCAGGTTGTGCCACAGACTTGGACAATGCTTGCAGTACATTGCTGGTGTAGGTGTTGTGTATGTAAACCCAAACAATGAATGTCCCTTATTCCCCCCCCCCCCTTTTGGTCTGTTAAATATAACAATGAAAGTGTAATCGCATCAAAAGAGCTATGGGTGCCTCCCCGAGTTCCTCTGTCCAAATCCTGTAACTGCCACTGTGAATGTTGGCTTGGGAAGAGCTCGATGCATGCATTTATAGGAAGGAAAGAAACCCCCAGACCCTGCACACCAGCAACACCCAACAGTCATAAAGTTAAAAGCATCCTTAGCCCAGCTTCGTTCAGGCCACGTCTACAGGGCTTAGTTATGGAGGTCCTCCATGATTAAGCCCCATGGGTAGGTCGAAATGCGTTGGTAACGAAGCCTGGACAGAGCTGGGCTGAGGCTGCTTTTACTCTGACTGTTGGGTCTTGCTGGTGAGCAGCGTCCGGGGGTTTCTTTTCTTTTACTATATTAAAAGTGCTTTGCTATATGTGTTCAACCTTAAAATACAGTTGATAATGCCTGAAACCTAGTGAGCTGAAAATTTTCTATACCTTTTTGACTATTATCAGTTACTTTTTTTTCCTGTAGACTACAGAACCGTGTTCTGTAGTCTTGTCCTGGGGTGGCAATGTTGATGCTCCATAGATGTACAGTAGTCATGAGTGAGCGTTGTCACCCTAAGGCAGGAAGTGTGTTATGGCAGGATCATGAGGTGAAAACAAAGGCTGAGAAAAACACAACTAATGTAGCCACCATAAGGGCTGGTGAGCTGCAATATATGAAATTTTAAGGTCTTTGTTCGGTCTCTGAGATGGTGATCCATCGATCAATTTGGGTACAACCAGCATGTTGGATTTCTAGCATGCAGTTATTTATTTATTTATTTAATTTATTTCAGGTACTTGTATAGCGCCATTAATTTACGCAGTGCTTTACATATACATTATACATTCACATCAGTCCCTACACCCTCAAGGAGCTTACAATCTAAGGTCTCTAACTCACATTCATACATACTAGGGACAATTTAGACAGGATCCAATTAACCTACCAGCATGTCTTTGGAGTGTGGGAGAAAACCGGAGTACCCGGAGGAAACCCACGCAGGCACAGGGAGAACATGCAAACTCCAGGCAGGTAGTGTCGTGGTCGGGATTCAAACCAGCGACCCTTCTTACTGCTAGGTGAGAGTGCTACCCACTACACCACTGTTCTGCCCTGATTATTGCCAGTGGCCATAGACGCTAGCCATAATTAGGGATGCGCCGATACTGATACTCATACCTGACACATGTACGCAAGTTTAGAATCTACTTAAAAAAAAAAAAAGTAGTGTTTATTTTATTTAATTTGTCTGCATTGACTGGGGACAAGATGGGGACGAGGGGAATCCTTGGGATTGATAACTGGAGTTCCACTTTAAACTCGTCAATGTTTCACGGTTATACAATAACCTTACTCGTGGTTTATATTGGCGTGTTTACGGCTGAACTTAGACATTGCTGCGAGTCACAATTGCGTACGAGTCACATGGTCTGTCTACAAGAAAAGGAACTGAGGATGTCTGGCTATGGCAGTCCTCCTGTAGAGGCCAAGAAATGAAAGCAGTTTTGATGTACTTGAAGAAGAAATGTAATATGTTTGAAGCTGAAGGCTAAACAATGCATTAGTGAGGTTTTAATGTTGCAGTGCTCAGTGTAGTACTGTATGTGAATACTGATCGCATGAGTGCTTCCTACCATGGCATCAGTAGCTAGAGATCTGCCCCTTGCTCTCAAGCAGCCCGGCAGTGGAGTTAGGACTTTGTCCTTCCTAGGCACACAGTTTATCTCTTGGAACATTCATGTTTTCAGAACGGAGGTTTACACCCTCGTGCTGTCTCGAGGCTCTTCGGTGAGCTGCGTTAAGAGGTGGTCCTGCGACTCCCCCCCAGACTCGGAGCTCATGTGGGTGGGGGGGATGCTGATGGATGTTTCCAGCGATGAGGTAATGGCTATTTTCTACAATAGATTTTAGAGACATTGCTAATATGACAGCAAGTGAGAGATCTTATAGAAAAAGGATTAATGAGCCCAAAAGGAAAACTGGTGTGACGGTGGGCATTCGTCAAGATGGCTTGCCTAGTGAAACCAATAACTTTACATCTGTTAAACATATGACTGGGTGGGCTGTACACATTTTTTCTCCCTTTCTGTTGCCTGTTAGTGCAGAGTAAGGATGAGCTCCGGCGTGTTCGCATGCTGCACGTGCCGAGCCCGCCAGGAAGTTGGCACTGCACAGCGCTAATCACAGGCAGTGAGACATTTCCAATGTGCGGCTGCAGAGATCGGGAAATGTCTCACTGCCTGTGATTAGCGCAGCGCATTGCTGACTTCCTGGCGGGCTCGGCACGTGCAGCTTGCGAACACGCCGGAGCTCATCCTTAGTGCAGAGATTATTTCCAAGGGCTATACTGAGATCATGCTAAGGCCGGACATACACGGCACAAATTTCTTTCCTGCAACCGCAGATTGCAGGAAAGAAATTCGCACTATTCCCCCATCAACACAGTAAGTGCTGACAGGGGAATCAGCAATTGTCTTCTCCTGGTGGGGGAACCGTCCCCACCGGGACAAAACGGTGATTATTGCTAGCGGCTATAGCAGCCGCTAGCAATAATCGCAAGGGAATCTGGCAGGCTGGTTGTACCCAAGTTGATCGATCAATTAATGGTTCAAATCTCGACTGTTTCCTGCTGAACCAGCCGAGATTCAAACTATGTATGGCCGGTCTCAAGCTGGCTATACACTGTACGAATTTCAGCCTTGGACTAAATTTGCTCTTTGGGTGGCCACCTCCAACCCGATATCCCTCTATTGAAAAATCACCAGAACTGGGCAGAAGATTGTTGGCTGAAAAGGGGCTACACCCAGTTGGATGCAGTTTTGAGAGTGGACAGGACTAGGTGTCCGAAAACAATACGCAGAGTGGGAAATTCATCCGTTTTGTGCTCTATAGCAAGGATGAAGGAATCTGTGTATGACCAGCATTAATGTGGTTGTGTTTTTCCGCCTTTCTCAAACTTTTTACCCCAGAGGAACCCTTGAAATAATTTGTAGGTCTCGGGGACCTCCTGATCAATAATTGGGGCTCAGTGGGGAAAATGATCCTTAGTTTGGTGGTCAGTGGGAAGGATGGCCCCTTTACAGTGGGGGTCAGAATGCTATCCCTACAGACAACTAAAAAGAACACTGGTGTCCTACAGCGGGTTCTGCCAAGTAGCATTAAAGCCGGCCATAGAAGGAGCGATTTTCTTTGCGGCATTTTGGCCCTTGCTTTGTGCACTGGTCCAAATCATTTGGTGGAGGGGGGATTATGGTGTGGGGTTTGTTCTTCAGGGGTTGGGCTTGGCCCCTTAGTTCCAGTGAAGGGAACTCTTAAGGCGTCAGCATACAAAGACATTTTGGACAGTTTAATGCTTCCAACTTTGTGGGAACAGTTTGGGGATGGCCCCTTCCTGTTCCAACATGACTGCGCACCAGTGCACAAAGAAAGGTCCATAAAGATATGGATGAGTGAGTTTGGGGTGGAGGAACTTGACTGGCCTGCACAGAGTCCTGACCTCAACCCGATAGAACACCTTTGGGATGAATTGGAGCGGAGACTGCGAGCCAGGACTTTTCATCCAACATCAGTGCCTGACCTCACAAATGCACTGTCATTCCCATAGACACACTCCTAAACCTTGTGGACAGCCTTCCCAGAAGAGTTAAAGCTGTTATAGCTGCAATGGGTGAGCCAAATCAATATTGAACCCTACGGACTAAGACTGGGATGTCATTAAAGTTCATGTGTGTTGTAAAGGCAGGAGTCCCAATACTTTTGATAATATAGTGTATAGCTCTTCGCTTTGGATAGAGTGAGGTAGTGTTTTCCCCTTTTGTCGGGGTCTTTTTGGTGCCTTTGCCCCCACTAGGGAGCGTCATCTCTCTATTTATTCTGGGAACCATTGGCACTGGCAGAACGTGTTGGGAAACCCAACATTTGTCACTGGGGCAAGATCAGACTTAAGATCTTACAATGAAGACAACTATTCCAGTAAGATGGGATTTGCTCTACCATTGCGTCTTTGGAACAGGAAATTTAAATCAATCCAAATGGACACAGGCAAGGGGTGTAAATCAACCCCCACTCCCAAAAAAACTGGCCAACTGGGAATTCCTTTGGAATCCCTTTCTGTCATTTTGATGATAAGAATTCATGTTGTTTCTCCATACAGAGTTGTGGAATTCGGCTTAGTTTTGCACTCTGTTGCTATAGCTTTGCCGCTGTGTGATTTGCCATGCTGTCAGACCTGTGACATCACACTGGTCAGCCTCCCTATGGCCAGACAATGCCGGTTTTGTCAGAACGTAGGGAATGTTAATGACCCACCATTTATCTGTCTTCTCTCCATCACATCCTGTAGTCTGCGCACAACCACCCTCATTGTCTTTACATATAGAAACCTTTTACAAAGTCGTATGTGACAGAACATACGTGATAGAACTCTAAGGTGTTCTGTTGGAATGACAGGTTTTTGTCTCTCTGGGCTCCATATATATCCACTTATGTTATAATTATTATACAGGATTTATATAGCGCCAAAAGTTTGCGCAGCGCTTTACAATATAAAGGGAGACAATACAGAAACAATACAATTCAATACAAGAGGGGTAGAATGGTTTGTTTATGTGTTCCCTGGTGGTCTTTGCTATGAATAATGCTGGCCATACACTATACGAAAAATCGTTCAAACCCATTTTCCAAAAAACGAAAGTTCGGCCGTGAGAGCAAACGATAATGCCATCATGTAATGACCCATAAATCGTTCAGTGGACATAAATGAATCAGTTTTTTATTTGTTTTTAATACATATACCTACAGTATATACATACAGTTTCAGCAGACGTTGGCCTCCAAGAGAATTGTCCTCCAAAAATTACTGGCAAATTGGCTGGTCAGTGTATGTTCACCTAGGGCAGTGATGGCGAACCTTGGCACCCCAGATGTTTTGGAACTACATTTCCCATGATGCTCTGGCATTCTGCAGTGTAGTGGAGCATCATGGGAAATGTAGTTCCAAAACATCTGGGGTGCCAAGGTTCACCATCACTGACCTAGGGCCTTAGGGAACTAAGTGGATTTTCACTTGTCTGTCTTTGCTTCCTGGGACTAGTGAACATCCTCGGCAATCCTTTCTGTTGGTAATTCCTAAACCCATTGGCACAATCCTAGAGCAAGTATTAGGTATTTTAAGTCTTGGCACAGTGCACACCTATCTGTCATGCGCACAGGTTCCTGCCTGCAAGGATAACACTAGAAAACACTAGACTTCATCCCCCACCTTTGCTATGGAGATCATTCCTCTGTGTGGGGTATTGTATAAATTGATTCTAGTGGATGAACTTTCCTAGAGACATACTAGGAATATTGATGTGTTTCTTCGCTCCAAGCATCAACAAGCCACAGATGCCTGGCCCAGCTTGTACATACCTCCGCCGAGCGTTTGGGGACCGGCCAAACACACCATTGTTTGTTCGGATTGGAGCCAGTCCAGCAGTTTAATGTATTTGCAGATATGTATAATAGGAAGCTTTAGCCGTCCCCTGCTGCCAAACATTGCAGAGCCCCCGGGTTACTAATCAATTGGATGACTTCAAGCTGTCAACCACAACACCGTCCAGAACAGACATGTCTTCTTGTTTATGTCTTGGTGTAGGAAGAGCAGGCTGTTGCTGAAACCACTTCTGCTGTATACTTACTACAACCTTCGGCTAGGATTATTGTCTTTCTCGTGTTCTGCATCATGTTGGGTGCTCATGGACATTCAAGTTCTGCCAAATGCTTGTTGGATGCCCATAGTGTTGTTCAGCAAGCTTTGCCTAACCACCAAACACTCACAGATTACGTCAATTAGAACCCTTTGCACCACTTTGATGGGGTAATATGAGGAATATAGCTAATAGAAAGTATATTTTCTTATATTTTTGTCTCACAGTGAGAGTTGTGGGAAAAATGGTTGCTAAGTGGCTCTCAAATGCTTACAACCCTTTCCAGACCCTTCCAGTTCCAGTGAGAACATCTGTTGCCTTTCACAATAAAGTAGTTGATAATGGGAATGCTGTTCCTAGAGGAGGTGCTTCTTAAACATTACTGTGACCTGCTGGGGAGATTTTCCTTCACTTCCTGTCCTGGACACACAAAAGGAAAGCTTCCCATAGTAGGATAGTTGTCATCGGAACAGGCGTCCCCGTTGGATAATTTACCCTCACCACTTACCCTAATATTTTAGGGTTTCTCCTCACTTTCTGTTTTGGTGACAAAGACAAATCGAGAGGGGATGGGGTGAATTTCCCTGGCGGGGACACAGGAAGCAGTAAAGACCTGGAAGAGAGGCCAACCCGTCCCTACTAAATAATTATATTCCATCCATGTCTGAAAAATAACACGGTGCCACGTCTCTACAGTACTTTAATTTCTCACAACCCTTCCCTACTTTTTTTTTTGCCTTTTTGTATACATTTAACCTAAACAATAACATGTGAGATATTATACAAGTTATTCATCCAAATGAGAGTAGTGTTGCTAAGACCTTTCATGGAGGACTGGACGTCCCATAGTGAAGAATGTATGTGGTTAGATATGTCTCCTCCTCCCAAGTTCATCTCCAGGACTTCCCCAGAGCCGCTCCCATCCTTTGGAACTCTCTACCCCAATTAGTCTGGCTATATCCTACTCTTTCCACTTTTAGGTGATCCCTGAAAACTCATCTTTTCAGGGAGGCCTATCCTGCCTTCGTCTAACAACTGAATCTTTTATTTCTCCCATCAGTTCTTCCCTTACAGTTATTGCCTTTTATTCCACTTGCCCCTCCCTATTAGATTGCAAGCTGTCTAGAATAGGGCCCTCCTACCCCTCTTGTATTGAATTGTATTGTTGATGTACTGTCTCCCTTTAAATTGTAAAGCGCTGCGCAGACTGTTGGCGCTGTAGAAATCCTGTATAATAATAATATGTACATACTAAAAGCTTTATGAGTTTTACATACGCAGTCTCACTTTCTTGCTTTGTAGTGCTACACAGTGATTGTGCTTTAGGGCTCATTTACACTTGCTTCGGCTTCAACACACATTAACTTCTAGTTTACACTTCAAAACAAGGCTTCGGACAGGCTCTGTTAAAGCTCTCTGAATGCTAGTCAAAGCCTCTGTCACTAAATAAAATGGTTAGCTTACAGTCCGGTTTACACCTTGCTTTTGCTTTGCTTCAAAAATTATACCCCATGTAGCTTTAGTGGTGCTTCAAAGCGTCTTCAAAGCCTGCAAAGCTCGCTTGAAGCCCCACCAAAGTCTCATCGAAGCCCCACCAAAGTCTTATTGAAGCACCAAGCAAATACAAGGTGTAAACAGGACTGTAAGCTAACCATTTTATTTAGTGACAGGAGCTTTGACTGGTGTTCAGAGAGCTTTAAGAAAGCCTGTCCAAAGCCTTGTTTTGAAGCAAGTGTAAACTAGCCCTTACTACATGTAGCTGCTCTTTTGGAAAGTAGGGAAGTGATTACATAGAAATGTTGAAGGTCCCTCTAGTGATTGATCTACAAATCTGTCTATAAGTACAATAACATTATAGAAGAGCAATATACCAAAAGGGACAACTGGTGTGAAGGTGGGCATTCATCAGGAGAGGTTGCCCAATTAAACAAATATAGGATTTATTATTAAAAAAAAAAAAAGACTGGGTGGGCTGTAGACAATACGAGTCGTATCAAACACTTTCCCTTGTAAGCGACCTTCTTACTACTCACAGTACATCCCAGTATTTGCAGAGAGCAACGTTTTTTCCAAGCCTCTTCCCAGTACAAGATTTTTTGAGACTTACTTCCTTCACTGAGTCACTGAGGGTATTTGTAAGTATCTTTCTTGTAAAACCTTGTAAAATAAATTCCTCTGGGTCCATTTCCTGGACCTGACCTGACCATTGTGCAAGCAGTGCTGTCAGTGATTTTTTTTTTTTTTTTTTTTTTTTTACACCCCATTACAAAACAACATCTCTTTCCTAATGGAGTTCTAACAACAATACGTTCATTGATGTTGTAATGTTATTTTGTTGCATACAGAGTAAATAAAACTATGGAGGCTCCTAAATCTTTGTGTCTACCATCATTAAAAATCCCAACCCTCTACCAGTTGTGTGTGGTGGGAATTAAACTCGCGGCTCTGGTGTTATAAGGACCATCCACAAGACTTCCATGATCCTTTATATATATATATATATATATATATATATATATATATACTAGTCAGGCACATAGATATATTTCTCAATTAATATTTTCTATTGACTGACAAAGCATAGCGTGATTATTGATTTTCATCTCCGTAATCTCTGTAATTCTTGTCTTTGTAGAACACATCCTGGAGGAAGTTGAAAAACATGGTCCACTGGTCGCCCTTCGTGGTATCCTTCAAGAAGCATTATCCATGGGTCCAGCTGGCTGGACATGCAGGTAACAGGAAATGTCCCATAAATCTGTCAGATGTCATTTCCTCTGTCAAAGGGGAAGAGATTAACTGTTCAGGTCGTACTTCCTGCTATCTATCCTAGTAGGTAGGATGAATCGCCCAGAGTTCATAGTATTTTATAACATGCTGTTTCAGATATTTGTGGTGATTTTAAAAATAGGAGGTATTGTTTCTATACAGAAATGTTTCCTTTTTCCCAGTGAAGCATACATAAAGGTTGGGTTATAGAATCCACCTAGTGCAGCATTTCCAACACTCCAGACCACTGTAATTCACTGGTTTTTTATCAGAGTAAATACTCCCAGTGCAGGGCCCTATATCCTGAGACTTTTTTACTGCTCACAGTGGTAATGCCTACTCTGCTTTGGGAATCATTGACCTAGAACAGGGGTCTCCAAACTTTCCAGTCTATGGTTCGTCAGACTTTAGGGGGGCTGGACTGTGGGGGTATAAAATGTTCTGGCATCAGTGGTAGTAAACAATGCCCCATCTTTAGTGTTAGGGGGAGTAATAGTGCCCCATCATTGCTGTCAGTGGAAGGATAGATGTCCTGTCATTGGTGTCAGGGGGAAGGAATAGTGCTCCATTGTTGGTGTCAGCAAGAGGAATAGTGTTCTTTTGTTTATATTCGTGGGAGGGATAGTGTCCCATCTTTGTTGTCCGTGGGAGGAATAGCATTCCATTGTTTCAGTGGGAGGAATAGTGTCCCATCCTTGGTATCAGTCGGAGGAATAGTGCCCCATGATTGGTGTCTGTTGGAGGAATAGTGTTCTGTTTATATCAGTAGGAGGAATAGTGCCCCATCTTTGGTGTCTGTGGGAGGAATAGCATTCTATTGTTTCAGTGACCTAATGTTGGTGTAATTGGAAGGTGTAGTGCTCCATCGTTGGTGTGATTGGGAGGAAGGAATAGTGTCCATAGTTGGTTGCATTGGGAGAATAGTGTCCCATCTTTGGTGTCAGTAAGAGGATTAGTGCCTCATGGTTGGTATCACTAGGGGAAATAGTGCCCCATTGCTGGTGTCAGTGGGAGCAATAGTGCCCCATCATTGATGTCAATGGGAGCAATAGTGCCCCATCATTGATGTCAATGGGAGGAATAGTGCCTCATCGTTGGTGTCAGTGGGAGGAATAGCACCCAGAGATCCATGTAAAAGCAATCAAAGGGCAACAGCTTGGAGACAGCTGACCTAGAGAAATAAAACACATCAGGAAATAATATAGTGGAATGAAGGATTGGGTCGATGTTTAGGGCAGTGTACACTATTGACACTATATGACTGACACCCTGCAGGCAACTTCAAAGCCGGAGAATACGGGAAGATCCTGAAGAAGTTTTGCCAGTGTGAACAACAGTGCCTAGAATGGCTGAACCGGGACACACTGCGACCCTTTGTCCCTGGATACTACGGAGTGGTGGAGAAGGAGGGTGAAACCTACAACCAGATGGAAGACCTATTGTCCGAGTTTGACTCCCCGTCCATTATGGACTGCAAAATGGGTGTCAGGTGAGTGTTGAATGAGAGCACTTCTAATTATAATTCTAATTAATTTATTTTAGGATCTCTTACGCCAAAAGTGGCATTTCAATATTGTCTGCTTATGATTTTCTTCTGTCTCTTGGGGGCTGCATTGGTCAGATATCTCCACCAGAATGCTTAGTTCTGTCCAGCAGCCATTACAAAACCAATTGGTGGTGCCATTCTCTCCTCAGGAAACCTTCCTAGTGAGAGCCACAAACCTTTTTTGACCTTCTACACTGGAGGCGGGGGGCATGTTGCTGTAATCCAAACTGATTGGAGTTTTTGAGCGACATAAGAAGCCATTGAGTGATTGGTTAATCCCAACAAAAGTAGAAGTAGTCATTTTAGGTGGAGTGGAGGTGGAGACCTTTTTAAAAATTTGACTGCTGATTTACTTTTGTTTCCTGCTCAGTAAGTGCCACATGCATGCTCAGTTCACTCCTTAGGTCTTGCATGTGCATTACAGCTGCCTCCTAGCTTCACTCCTACCACCACTTTAAAGCTGTGGGCCAAAACTGTGCATTCTTGCTGACTGCCCTTTCTAATAGTGGGAGGAGAATGTTTACATTCCTGTCCTTTGTACTGTCCTGCTGTAACCATTCCTATTAGATAATGATTAATAGCCATCTGTCATATGGGTCATTTTTATATCTTTTGGTACTATATTGTTTTTTTATACTAAACTCATCTGCTATCAAAGAGAGTAATATCTGACCAAGTATAGATTCGAAAACTACAGCTGAAGTCTGATTTGGTGCTGTGAAGAGAACACAATGGATGGTTCAAGGAAATGGGCAGTTTTAATTGTTTTGTCTGTATTGTTTTTGCAGAACTTATTTGGAGGAGGAGTTGGTCAAAGCCCGGGAGAAGCCCAAGCTCAGGAAGGACATGTATGAAAAGATGATTGCTGTAGACCCAAGTGCACCGACGGAAGAGGAGCACCAGCAGAGGGGCGTCCTAAAACCCAGATATATGCAGTGGCGAGAGACGCTGAGCTCCACCGCAACACTGGGCTTTAGGATAGAGGGCATCAAGGTAAGCCGGACAGAAAGGTCATGCTGCCCCATGTTTTTAACATATTATCCGCACATAGTGGATGTGGACAGTTTGTGCAGCAAACCAATATCTATTTCATGAGTTCAGTAGAAACTTTTAGCAGGATACAATGGGACACACAAACTAATAATAATAATGGATTAATTACCCCTAGGACTAGAATGTACTATTAACAGTGCTTTTAATGAGTTAAGCCTAGTACACACAGGCCGAATGTTGGCTGAATCAGCTGGTCCAATAGAAACTGGCCGAGATTTGGCTTTTGTGTATGGCAGCCAGTCCGACAGAAGCCGGCCTGTCGAAGATTTATGACCGAAAAAGTTCTGCTGACCTGCTCCCAATTAGTGCTCTCCGCCACCGCGGAGAGCGCTGACCAGAGTGTTCTGGCGGGTAGGGGTGTCCTCCTGTCAGAAAACAATAGCTCAGCAGGGGAGATTGCTGTACTAACCTCAGATTTTTAGTACAGCGGCTCTGACCTGAGCTGTGTTTTTTTTTTTTTTTGTTTAGTTCAACCCACTTTGTGTACTAGGCTTTAGACTCTTCTGGGACCAGATAATACTAATAGCCTTACATGCTAGGACTTCAAGGACTGGAGTGTAATAATGACAGTAATGTAATAATGGATGGTTCAGTCTCTTGAAGGACCACAATAGTGACATAATAGATCAGTCCCTCCTAGGTCAAGAAAGTAAAAATGACAATGTAATTTACAAAAATGTAAATGTCACATATGAGTATTTCTGATTGCAGAGAGCTGATGGGACTTGTGACACAAACTTTAAGAAGACCAAACACAGAGAGCAGGTGATGAGAGCTCTGGAAGACTTTGTAGATGGCAATAAAAATATTTTGGTGAGTAGATGGACCCCTTTTCCCCCTCATTATAACTATGCTTTTTGTTTTCTCTGTAATGTGAAACTGGACATTGTGAGAACCTGGTTTGTCTATTTGCAGAGGAACTATCTGACAAGATTGAAAGAACTGCGTACAGAGCTGGAAAGGTCGGAGTTTTTCAAGCAACATGAGGTAATTGCCTATAATGCCACAATTTTATATTTCTCCAAATAGTGTATGCAGACTATGCAAGGCACCATTTCAGGCAGTGCTGTAGTAGTAGCACCTTGTGTATTTTTCATTCTGGTTTTAGCCTGGGTTCACACTTTTGCAAACACAGACATTGCATGTGATTCGCACTACATTGCTGTGCAGATCACATGCGATGCAAATTCAGCCATACAGTTTGTATGGCTAAACTCGCATTGCATTCGCACGAAAATGCTGCAGGAACCTTTTTTGTTTCTTGCACTGGAATCGGATCGCAGGGGTGTTCACACCCCTGCGATCCCATTCCTGTCCAAATTCGCAGTTCGCGCTGCGATCTGCGAACCAATCTGGGGGTGTCATTAACTTTGTATTGACACCCGCAGCAGTTCGCAGAGGGCAGTGTGAACTGCCTGAGAGGGAGATGTGATGCCGAAACCTGCACTGGCATTTCGCCGGTTCCCGCATTGCAATAGTCTTAACTGGGGCTTAAAGTATATTTACAGCCAAAAGGTTTGTTTTAAAGTTTGAACGAAAAAGGGAAAGAGCTAAAACGTCTTTTTTTTTTTTTTTGTATGTGTTCCATTGGGGATATTTTCCTTCACTTTCTGTCTTGAGGCACAACAGGAAATGAGATAATATCCACTTTAGGACATAGAGAGGATGAATCTCCCCAGAGGGGACACACTAATAAAAACTTGATAGGGGTTCTAACCCCTCTCCACTCTATTCAACACTGTCCTCACAAACACTTTTAGTGCACATGCAAGGAAAGGTATCCATGCCAAATAACTTTGATGGCTTGTTGTGTACATATTGAACTAGTTACTGATGTACCCTGATTGGTATGCAGTAGAAAAGTATCTTCGGAAGGAGAGTTATTTCGATTGCATACTTTGTACCCATAGGCGATGCAGAGTAATCATGCCACTATTCAATATGTCTAGCTAAAGTTCTGTGTTGGAATAATCCTTGGAGAACGAAAAGGAAAAAAAGAGGCTGTATTACAAGAACAAATAAATGTGGGATATCTTTTTGAGCAGTTTTTTGACATTTGATATGGCTTTCCTCAATCTGGCTTTTGGAGTACTGTGTCCAGACCCCAATGGAATAGATGTGTAGAGATAACCTGCAAGTGACCTTTGGGCAATGGGATTTCTGGTAAAAACTAGTTGTGGAGCGACTAAGTGAGTAGGGGTCGGGCTGAATATTGGAAGCTACTTAGGTTGCTGGGTGGCGTTTTTCCCCGTATCCGCTGGTTTGGCCGCAGAAGGGGTTACATCATCTGCTGAGTCTAGTGTTGACTTTTTCTTGCTATAAAACATTAAGTAAGCATCTCCCCCTTGCTGCTCCTGCTTGAAAAGAGCCACATGGAACTTTAGCCTGTTGTTTACATCAATTCTTCTTCCAGCTTGGATTATTCAAAACTCCTGCGCTGCCAAAATCTAGGAAATCCACTTCTTGACATGTCCATCGTTGGGCATGAAAGGCATACTTCACTCTGGGGTCTCAGTAACTGGGTTTCCAACTCAGGAGTTCTTTTGTGGTACAAATTGTCTCCTTCCTGCAACTGGTTCTGGACCAGCATTTTATATTCTGTTTAAGAGACTGTCGGCCTCTCTTTGATTCTTACCCTGGTACAGGGGATTTCAAATGTAGTTCCTGTCCATCTGTTCACCTCTGACTGTGTGATCCCTACATTCACCCACAAGGTGGTGTTTCTTGTAGCCATCATCTCTGTGAGATGAGTGTCTGGTTCTGCATAGAAACAAGGTGGTGTTGGGACCCAGACCTGTATATGTCTAAGGTAGTTTCTGTCTTTCACTTTAGCCAGGACATGCTTTTTGGACCCTCTGTCTGGACCCAGTTTACTACAAGGAACTCTGAAACTCTCTCAGCTACTTCTTATTTCAGAAAGATCAATTCTCTCTTTGCAATCTCAAGAAGCCTCTGAACCTTGTAATGGTATAGAGCACGGGTCTCAAACTGGTGGCCCTCCAGCTGTTGAGAAACTACAAGTCCCATCAGGCATTGCAAGGCTGACAGTTACAAGCATGACTCCCACAGGCAGAGGCATGATGGGACTTGTAGTTTTGCAACAGCTGGAGGGCCGCCAGTTTGAGACCCCTGGTATAGAGGCTTCTTGTCCCACCATTTCTAGGTGGTTTAGACAGACCATCATCCAAGTTTATGATCTCATAGATGGATCAGGTTCCACACTTTCACATTAAGGCGCATGCTACTAGGTCTATGAGTGCTTCTTATGCCGCGTACACACGGTCGGACTTTTTGGCTACAAAAGTCCGACAGCCCGTCCGACAGACTTTTGGCGGACTTGCGGCAGACTTTCTTATGAACGGACTTGCCTACATACGATCACACAAAAGTCCGACGGATTCGTACGTGATGACGTACACCGGACTAAAATAAGGAAGTTGATAGCCAGTAGCCAATAGCTGCCCTAGCGTGGGTTTTTGTCCGTCGGACTAGCATACAGACGAGCGGATTTCTGGGTCCGGCGTAGTTACGACGTAAAGATTTGAAGCATGTTTCAAATCTAAAGTCCGTCAGATTTGCGGCTGGAAAAGTCCGCTGAAAGTCCACTAAAAGCCTGGGGAAGCCCACACACGATCGGATTGTCAGCCAGCTTTAGTCCGTCGGCGTCCGTCGGACTTTTGTAGACGAAAAGTCAGACCGTGTGTACGTGGCATTAGACTTTTCAGCATCCAACTGTTTCCCATGTTTTAAGGCCACAACCTGGTCTTTTGCCCACATGTTCTCTAAGTTCTACTAGGTAGGAGTTGCGGGCCCATCGAAAACCAGTGCCAGGGGTAAGGTCCTTAGGCAGTCCATGCCTGAAGGACCTTTATTGGAGTCCCCAGTTTTCTTGGGCCTATCAGTGGTTGTTTGTGGTGTTGCCCACCCCTTTTGGAGGTTTAAGCGATGTGGTCTAATATATTTATCTTGGATTGAGACCATCTACCATTGAGATACACAAGCCCTGACCCTCTGTGTTTACGATCATGTTCTTTGTACTGCTTTGCTACAAAATGGAGTTATGGTTGTAGTTGAAAGGGTTGTCCTTGGCTGGCCTAAAGTTTGTTTGCCAATGTCTAACGCGCCTAAATGCGTCAGTTGAACCCAAAGGTTTATGACTTACTGTTTCTCTTAGTGGAGTCCATGAAAATTATTTTTTAGTGAGTATAACAATCCTGTTTTTTTAAAGTACTGCAGCTCCCCTTCTTGCCTCCAATTGCACCTAAGATGCACATGTATAAGTAAACACCAGTTGTGCAATGCGTATTAGGTATCCCAGTGCACCCCAGAGTAAGTGGAATAATTCCAGGGTCATCGTTAAAAGTTAATTTCTTATTTGATGAGCTGAAAAGTGTGGACTATGGACAGTTTTTGGCATTTTTTTTTCTTGTGTTCGGAAACCTCTATTGTTATGGCAGTTTGAAGTACATTTGTATATGTATGTAATGTATGTATGTGGCACACTTGACAACTCTATATTGTAAACATGTTGTAGTTGTATGTTTATTAAATTGATTCTTGTAATTGCGCACAACGATTGTTTAGCTGTCACAGCTCTACTTCCTGTGGAACACAATCTAACCTCAAGATTACCATAAAACAATAACAGACCACAAATGTTAGAGGTTTTATTACTGACAGATGGCAACGTATGTAAAAGTTAATAAGGATACAAAGTGAAAAGTAACTGTGTCTCATCATAAAGACCAATCTTGTTGATCTCTTCTCTGTGCAGATTGTTGGGAGTTCTCTGCTCTTCGTCCACGATTCCTCAGAACGGGCCAAGGTTTGGATGATTGACTTTGGGAAAACCTCTCGGCTACCGAACAAGCAGACACTAAATCACCGGGTGCCTTGGATGGAAGGGAATCGGGAAGACGGGTACCTGTGGGGCCTCGATAACCTCATAAACATCTTCTCTGAGATGGTTCAGGACTGAAATAATTCAGATGTACAGACTAGAGACTGGCTTTGGTGTGAGCACAAAATGACACCAGCACTCTGCCCAATGGCAACGAAAAAACTGGCATAAAAAAAAAAAACCCTTGTGGATACTGAACTCTCCGGCTCAGGTCTGGGCTGCAGTGCCCACGTCTGTATTGTAAAATTGTATTATAATTTTATTTATGCTTTTTGTAGCCTCATAGAAACACAACACTGGAAACTGTACAGTTTAATGCTGAGGGAAGTACCTCTCCGTTCTTTTATAATTTGTATATATATATATATATTTTATTACAATTTTACAAACTTATTTTATTTTGTATTTTATATTTTTAAACTGTTCAATAAGACGGAGAATAATTTTTACCTGGTTTAGACTGAAAATATTGTTTTTCATCTTTTTTTTTTATTAACCAAAGATGTAGAGGCATGCTGCATTTAACCACACAAGACCCAGCAATTGAAAAGCTGATGATTGGTTAGATGTTTTGCTGAGCTGTGATTGGTTTCGGACCATAGTTGACTTACTTTTTTATACACTTTAGGTTTTATTTATTATGAGTGAAAAGAGCAATGCAGTAAACCATAGCAGACAATCAAAGTAGACACTTAGTGTAGCCAAGCTAATACAAACCAATGTGTGATTTGTTGTTGTGGGTTTTTCACACTATAATAACCTGTACCCCTTTCCCTTACATTCAAAGTGTGAAGTCCTATGTATCTAAGTGTCTGCAGGAACTGTTATCTGTGTTTTTCCCATAGCAAACTAAATCTCCATTTTGTATTAATACTGCATGAAAGGGTGAAGGTGATTGGCTCCATGGGCATCAGTGACATTGATTCTAATAGATGCTTCTCTGAGACTGATTGGTGCATTGTAAAGGGAAAAAAAAAAGGTAAAGGAACCTATAACCAAAAATGTGTTTTTCTTTTCTTTGCAATGCACCAATGCAAAGAATAGGCACCTACCTGCCTATGCCAACAGTACATTCCAGGTAGGTGCTGTCAAAGAACAGTGTTGCATTCCCTTAAATGGTATCAAGGAGCCATTCAGATTGCATAAGTCAAATCATGCATGCTACCCTTAAATGCCAATGTCCTCAGCAGTCCCAGCACTACCACCACTAGTGTAATGGCACCTCAATATCTCTGTGTTCCTGTGTATGGGAATTAGAAGCGTGCCATGTTCTCCAAAACGAGAGTCTATAAGTACAATGGGTGACCGGCAACTCCTGCTGATTTATGAAATCTGAATAAAAGAAAATGACCAACACTGTATATTTGTACTCAAAAGCAACCAACCAAAATTAAAACAAGAATTCTTATTGGTTGATTTGTTCAAATTTTGTGCTCATTTTCATTTCTGAAAATCTTACTTGGCCCAAAACTGTAGTCAGGCCTGTGCTGTGCCACTCATAGAATGCTGGAGTACCAAGGAGCAGATCTGAGTACAGATAATCTGAATTCAGAGGTGAAGGTAAGCTGTACATCTCCGTAAAACATCTATTGAAAGCACGCCTGTTCTTCCACGTGGTCTACACTGGTGCTTTGTCCTGCCATTTTCCTACAAGCTTTAATATGACATGGGTGGGCTTGTTTGTTGGTCTCCCCCCTCCCCTGCTCTTTTGGAGCACAACATGTTGTTATCCCAGCTAATGTGACGTGTCTGTGCTTAATCACATTATAGTGTACAAAAGAAGTGCAGCCAATTCAATATCCTATCTATCTATCTATCTATCTATCTATCTATCTATCTATCTATCTATCTATCTATCTATCTATCTATCTATCCTGGGGAAGAGTTACTAAAACGGGAGCCCGGAGAATCTGGTGCAGCTGTGCATGGTATCCAATCAGCTTCTAAATTCAGCTTGTTTAATGAAGCTTTGACAATAAGACCCCTTTCACGCTGATGGACCAATCGGGTCCACCTGTCAATCAGTTTTTCAGGTGGACCCTCCGTTGCCCTTTAAGGAGCGGCGGATGTCAACGTACATGTGTCTGTTGACACCCACCGACATCCGATCCTGTCCTATCCGCTAAAAACAGACAGATGGATCCTTTTCTCATCTGTCTGGCAGATCAGATCGGATGACAGTCAGTCCGTTTTCCATCTGCATCTGACAGCACATAGAGGACAGCGGGCTGTGTCCGTGTCCGCCTACTCAGCGGGGATCAGTGGAGGGATCGCTGGCAGACTCCGCCAGTGTGAAAGGGGCCTTGCACCTAGTAGATGATTGGTTACTATGCACAGCTGCGCCAGATCCTCTGTGCGCTAGTTTTAATTAATCTCCCCCACTGTGTCTGTAGAGTTCAGTGAAATTCCCGAGAATTCCGTCTAGCTTAGCAAGTAGTATAGATTCAGGCTGCACTCTGACTGCCCTCAACTAAAAGAAGATTACAAGTGTCTGGTACTACATCTCACCCCCTCCCCAACCTCAACCTTGACTTTTTAAGCAACAGATACCATTCTATGGAGTATTAAGGCGGTCTTTGCTCTGCTTTCGCTCTCCAGCACCACCATCTGGGATTTGAAAACCAGCTGTGACATCCTAATGCCTTACAGTTGGCTCCTCCCTATCCATGAGCAAGGCACGGCAGTGCTGTGAGACTTGTCCAGCAACCTCTTGGGGGTATTTGATGTATCTTAGAAGGCTGTGGGAGGAGGGTGGATGTTGGGCCATGTGGATGTCATTCTCAGGTATGCGAGTATTGAAGTGGGAGCAAGTACCTGTCATAAAAAAACACAGGGAGCTGGATGGTACTTTCAGTTTTGAGTGACAGTCCACTGTAAAACAGAACAGAAAGCAAAATGGGTTTTCCTTCCTCTTCGAGTCGGTCATAGATCGATTCTTAGAAAAAGTCTTAAAGCAGAACTTTGCCCATAACAACTTCATTAAAACAAAATAACGTTCTTTAGCAAGGAACATACATTCCACAATTACCACTTGAGCTCCGGAAGATTTTACCCCCTTCACCCCCAGGCCATTTTTTGCTATTTACCACTGCGCTACTTTAACTGGTAATTGCGCGGTCGTGCGACGCTGTACCCAAACCAAACATATAATTTCTTTCACACCAATAGAGCTTTCTTTGGGTGGTATTTGATCACCACTGCATTTTTTTTTATTGTTTGGTCTTTTTTTTTTTATTTACCGTATAAGTCGAATTTTCCAGCACATTTTTTTGTGCTGAAAGTGCCCCCCTCGACTTATACTCGAGTCAAGCACTTTTCTGCAGCAAAAAATTTCATTTTCCGAACTGACTTTGGGGCCCCGTATCTCAGGGCCACTTGGTGCTAGGAACCCCAAATTTGGTGTGCAAACCCAGTGGAACTGGTACCATAACATATTCAAAGCTGGAGTTCCTAGCACCAAGTCGCCCTGAGATACGGGGCCCCAAAACCGGTTCGGAAAATGTCATTCTCTGCTGCAGAAAAGTGCTTGATATTTTCTGAACTGATATTGGGGCCCTGTATCTCGGGGCCACTTAGTGCTAGAAATCCCAGCTTTAGAGATGTCATGGTGCTAGTTCCACTGGGTTTGCACACCAAATTTGGGGTTCCTAGCACTAAGTGGCCCCAAGATACGGGGCCCCAAATTCGGTCAACTGTGTCCATCTGCAGCAATGTCATTTCGGGACCCTTTGGGTTCAGAGACCCCAAATTTTGGCTGCAGCTAGGGGGCATCTAGGAACCCTTAACTACCGAGTTTGAAGTTCAGGGGACCTATGGCTGCAAATGGGAATTGTTGACCCTCTTTTCCACTTACAGTAGCTGTGCATTTCTCACCCTCGTCTTATACTCGGGTCAATAAGTTTTTCCCATTTTTTTTTTTGTGGTAAATTAGGGCCTCAACTTATACTCGGAACGACTTATACTTGAGTATATACGGTATATCACAAATGTTTTCTTCATAGATTTAGGCCAATATGTATTGTGCTACATGTCTTTGGTCAAAAAAGAAAGAAGAAAAAAATCACAATAAGTGTACATTGATCGGTTTGCGTGAACGTCATAGCAACTACAAACTATGAAAAAAAAATAATATATAATTTCTATTTATTTATTTTTAATACTAGTAATAGCGGTGATCAGTGACTTATAATGGGGCTGCCATTGTGTGGTGGGCAATTTGACACTGACGCTGGTGGGGGAGACTGACTGACACTGACCTCACCAGTGACACTAATACAGTGATCAGTGCTAGTAATATACTGTCACTGTACTAATGACACTGGCTGGGAAGGGGTTAACATCTAGGGGCAATCAAAGGGGTTAATTGTGTGCCTAGCAATGTGTAATGTGTGCTGATTTTTACTAAATGTCTCTTTGTTTCTTCCCCTTAAGAAACAGAGATCGTTCCCTCTGTACAGAGCCCTGTGTTGATTGTCAACCCAGAGCTCCAGGCTGTGATTGCACACAGCTGATCAGCAGGTCCCAGCCATGAATCATTGGCCAGGACTTGCTGCTAGGTGTTCGCGCGGGGGGGTGAAGGGGAAGATATGCGGAGTGCATGTGCGTGTCCTAAACCTGGAAGCAGGCAGTGACGTACGGGTTTGTTGCTTTGCCTGCATGGGCATCCTGTCCACATTACATTGCGGGTGGGCAGTCCTCAAGAGGTTAATAGGCTTAATATCAAATTTAGTGTGTGCTGTAACTTGCCTCCAGCATTGCTCCTGTTTTTCTTCTTGCCGGAGGCTGCCAGTTTGCTGAAGTCCAGGGCCCCTGAGCAGCAGTAAGTCTTTGGCTGTCAACAGATCAGCCTCTGCTGGTTCTGATTTTAGGCACAATGCCAAAAATAGAGAGCAACTGAACTTGTGCAGAGTGGGGTGAGACAGTTTATTACTGGATTTTAACCAGCATAGACACTAATTTTTTTATGTTTTACAAAAGGGGCCAGCCTGACGTGATATAGCAGGAGTTCATTTTGTGAGTAAAGTTCCACTTTAAGAAAATTTGTAGGAAAATTCTCAGAACATTCAAACCTTACGGGTTCTAATCCTCATCCCCCTCTGTTCAAAACGTATAAAAAAAAAGTTTTGCCTTCAGTTATACTTTGAGTCCCATTTTTCAAGTATCGGAAATGAACTGCATTACCTCTGGCAGCCAGCTTGATGTCTCCTTTCATCCTTTAACTTGCCGCACAGGAAGGATATTTAGAATCGGGTTGTTATGAGCAACGTGTTTTGTTTTTGTTCTGGAGACTTTGATAAATTAATCTTTAGACTTCAATCCTTCATCAGAAATCTCCTCTGTGTTCTGTACACCCCTCGTGCCTTAATAGACACTAGCCCAATGCTGAATTGTTCAGCAGACAGCATCTGTAATAGGTTTTAGTGACAATTTTGCTACTATGTGCTTGTAAGCCTGCACACATCCAAGTGCCTTGGTACACACAATGTATACGTAAACACAGCACGTTCCGTGGGTCAACGCTTTCTAAATGGTTCAGGCATGGCAAGTGGCATTTTCCTAATAAATGGTTTCCTAAAGAGGCCTTATGAGCACAATGGAAGAAGATGCTAAAAACTATTTCCTGTCCTGCCGTCCATTGTCAGGTGTTCCCAAAAAGTGGGGTTTGACTTTAAGATGCAGTGAGTGTTGTATGCTCATAGAAATTGGGCCTTTGTCTTTATGGGTTGATGAACAGTGGAAGGCTGATACAGTAAAGCTCCAGAACAATGAAAATAAGTGGTCTTCTGCTGATGGAGCCCAGTCCTGTCCAGTGGTAAGTTCATGGAACGAGTATGTTGGCTGCCATTGCTGATCTCATTCTAAAAATTCCAGTTGCTTGTCACTGGTCTTTAATATTTCTGAAGTCCAGTGACCTACAACAAGCATACAGCCAACAAAATCCAAAACCCATAATTTTGCATACTTGTTTCAGGCTAAGAACTTTGCTAGCAGATTGGATAAGCTTGACAGACAGACAACTATTATTTTCAGACAGGGTGGACAATAGTGGTAGCCCACACACTCTATTCAGTACAGATTTACTTAAAGCGGGAGTAGACCCATCAATTTAACAGTTTAAAAAAAAAAACGGTAACATTTCTGGCACGGGCCGGGAATGTAACTGTCACATTGGTTGTGCTCTCAATCAAACTGTCAAACCATCCAATGGCTGGTGTCATAACTGATCACATGTGCAGCATCATGGCAGTTGAAGATTAAACAGAGGCCAAGATGGCAGCTTCCTTGGCTGAATACAATAGGAGGGTTTACTTCCACTTTAAGGGACAGACTACAAAACCTCCTGGTCTGTGGCCCTTTGTGTCCAGATTTGCACAGTCATAATCATGCTGATCGAGAACAAGATTGCTCAATATTGCAGTTTTATATGAAGCAATATGATGGGCACAATGAAATCTGCTGAGTTTTTTTTCCTCCCACGGTTGGCTATTTTTGTTCCTTGTTAGTAAAACATAAAAAAACATATTTTTACACTATTCCTGTAAAGAATTTGGAATATAACATTTTTATAATAAACAAGACCTTTAAAACGGACACTACAAGTGTGATGGATCTTATTTTTGGATTGGATGTGTGGTTTTATTAAGTGGACCTGTCTTAAAGCGGAGTTCCACCCAAAAATGGAACTTCGGCTTTTCAGAATCCTCCCCCCTCCAGTGTCACATTTGGCACCTTTCAGGGGGGAGGGGGGGGCAGATAGCTGTATAATCCAGGTAATTGCTCCCACTTCCTGACATAGCTAGCTGCAGTATCCTTGGGTATCTATCCCATGTGCGGCGCCTCCTCTGTCCCCCCCCGCTGTCTTCTGGGAGAGACACAGGTCCCAGAAGACAGCAGGGACCAGTGGGATCACGCAGCGCGACTTGTGCATGTGCAGTAGGGTACCACACTGATTCCCTTACCGAATATGGTGGCGCCTCCACCCAGGAGCCGAGGGATAGATCGGCTTCGGGGCCAACATCGCGGGCGCCCTGGACAGGTAAGTGTCCATATTTTAAAAGTCAGCAGCTGCAGTATTTGTAGCTGCTTTTAAATAAAAAAAAATTTGGTGGAACTCCGCTTTAAGCAAAAAATGCAGTTGATGAGATCACTTTGGCTTACAATAAGGCCAGCCATACACGTTTATATTTCTCTCCTTCAGGGCCAGTTCACACCACATGCAGTCTAGTGCGCTTTTTGCTCTGCATCAAAAATGCATGGAAAGTAGGTTATATGGTTTAAAATGGCATAGTTCAGACCAGTGCAGTCAGTTCCAGAAAAAAAAAAAAAAGTAGAACATGCTGTATTTTTCCTGCACTGGACTGTACTGGAACATAGTAAAACTCATAAAAAATGCACCGGACCCTAGTATAGTGGGGGGAAAAAAAACAGGTAAACAGAAGAAAAAAGCACCTGGAATGCATAAAAAAACGCACTAAAACGCGTTGATAACACACAGACCAGAAGAAATCGATTGATTCCCCGTCTGCACTAAAGAGCACAGATGAAGGAACCTCCCCTGCTGGCTATTAGTATATGGACAGCCACAGTACCCAAACAGTGATTGGCTCTATCCAAAACAAAAAATAAAGATCTTCCTTTAGTTACACTTTCAATTGAGAATATATACAGTTTATATCCAATAAATAGGGGATCAGCAACCCGCAGATCGCGATCTATCAGTAGATCTCCGCCTGGGCTTGCTAACCCGCCATCCCTGACCATCACACAGCGTGCAATGCAGAGGAACTACTTGTAAGGTTGAATCTGTAGTAGGGAACAAGAGCTGCATAAGCTGATGCCTCCTCTGTAGTGCCGACTCCTGTCCCATGGGGAGTGATACCAACTGCACTCCATCTCTTATCCCAGCTAGCGTTCTCCAGAGTGGTGCCAGCAGCAGGAAAGAAGAGATCTTCAGGTCAGTGTGAAGCAATACACTGGGTATAATAGTATAGGGCTGCTTTCACACTGATGTGCTGTGGCTTACCAACACTGTGGGTGCAGTGCAGTGCAGTGTACCTGTGGGATTGCTGCGCTTAGCCATAGACCTCCATTATATCCTGTGGGTTTGGTGCACTTTCCAAATGCAGGAGTTTTGGGGCACTTTCAGAAAGTGCACCACACCTGCAGGATATAATAGAAGTCTATGCAAAGCACAGCTATCCTGGGAAGGTCGCAGATGCACTGCGCTGCACCCACGATGCAGACAAACTGCAGCACATCAGTGTGAAAGCAGCCTTAAAGGGGGCTGAGACCAGTAAGGGTTCATTTACATTTGCAGTTTGGAGGTGGTAAAACCCCATAGTTAAGACATGTTTTTACCACCCCTGCCCTAACCGCACCCCCTTTAGCTGTAGTGGCCAGGGGTGTACACACGTTGCAGCCGCAGAAGGAGTTATACGCCCTGTCATGGTTGGCGAGTGTAGCGCCTGCCAATCATGACCCATTCAAGTGAATGAGGCCTCTCTGCAACCTTGTGCGGTACAGCAAACAAGGGGTTAAAGCAGGCAGACTTGTGTTGCTTTCCCACCACCTGCTTTAGCCCCTTGGATCCCACAGAAGCATGCAGCTGCGGGGTGCTTGCAGAGTGACCACATTTACTTTAATGCGTCGCAATTGGCAGGTAGAAGCACCCACCAAAAGCAACAGGGGGCTTAATTTCTGCTGTGGCATGTGTATATGAGCAGCTAAGGGGGGGGGGGGGGGACTGGCGGCCCTCCAGCTGTTGCGAAACTACAAGTCCCATGAGGCATTGCAAGGCTGACAGTTACAAGCATGACTCCCACAGGCAGAGGCATGATGGGACTTGTAGTTTTGCAACAGCTGGAGGGGTTTGAGACCCCTGCCCTAGTCAATCTATTGAGAGTTTGTTCACATCAGATTTGGACACTCTGGGGTTTATTTACTAAAGCTGGAGAGTGAAAAATCAGACTCACTTCTGCACAGGAACCAATCAGCTTCCAGGTTGTATTGCCAAAGCTTAACTCAACAAGCTGAAGTTAGACGCTGGTTGGCTACAAAGCACAGTTGTATCACATTCTGACTACAGCAGTTTTAGTAAATCTACCCCGCTCTGTCTGTTTTATTTACTTTCCATATTCAGCCATCATTATTTTTACACTAGCATTATGGTGAGGAGGTGTTGTATTGCCTCCTCACTGCCTGCTTTAATTCTTGTGGCCCCTGAGGTTGTGGGGAGCTCCCATTCAGTGGGGATCATTTTTGCACAGCATTTTTGCAGCGGTGGTGCACGGGGGGTAATGCTTAATATTAGTTTTTGGGTACAATAACTCTAAATAACATTTTTTTGGTACAAAGAGGTTGATTAACTAAAGGCAAGCAAAAAAGACTGTTCATTTTGCCAATGCAATTGCTCCCTCCAAGGGAATTTTCCCCAAAGCTTAGTGAATTGGATGAAGCTCTATCAACTTCCAATCCTCCAAACATGTGCAAGCAAAAATACTGTTTAAAAAAAAAAAAAATTCCCTGCATATGATGGAGTATTTTTTTGCAAAGTGAAGCTTCACCTCATTCACTAAGCTCTGGAGAATTCCCTTGCAGGGTGTAAGTGTGCGTGTAAAGTGAATGGTGTATTTGCCTTTAGTAAATCAATCCCAGATCTTTCTGCACCAGGTGTATTTGGGTCTAGTCAATGATACTTCTGCAAACTGATATTAAACTATGATGGGGATAATTATATATTTTTTTGTCCTGAAAAGGAATTCCCCTTCTTTAAGAAGTCAATAAAGCCCCCATGATGAGAAATGTACAGTTTTATTTGCAATGTATATATATTTAAATTTTCCAATAATTTATGGCTTCTTAAAATAAGTCTCAAGTTTTATACTCTGTCAGTTCTCTGTCCGTTTGAGCAGCACAATTTTTCTGCACAGCCCAGCTTGTACGCCCCCTTCAGGTAATACATAGGCATTGCCATCAATGGCTCTCTTTGGGTCCAGCTGGAGAAGCTGGCCGTTGCTACGACTTACAGAACTGTATTCCCACAGCTGATATCGGAGGCTCTTGCCTTGTTTTGCAATCAGGTAGATTTCATCTGCGTCACCTGCGTATGGAGCCATACATCTGGGGGGTGGGTGGTACAGTCCAGGGATGTCCACATGTGGCTCAAATGAACCACTCAGCATCCCAAGAAGAACACCTGAAAGGAAAGCCACGGGGGCCCAGTCAATGATGCTGCACCAACATTTATCTGATAAACATGTTTGACACGTATTTGTCATCACATCTAATGTGCCCAGTCTGAAGTGTAATGCTGCAGCATGGATGGTACATTTATACCATGCAGTGGTGTAGTACATCACAGAGACTGGTAAACTCCGGCCTTTTATCTGAAATGTTTCCTTAGTAGACTAAGGGAATCCACTTTGGCGCACATATGAAGACAATGTATAATGATAAAAATTACATATTTATTACAAAAACCTAAACAACCCATATGGGATGATTTACTAAAAGACTGTGCACTTTTGCAAGTGCAGTTGCTCCAGAGCTTAGTAAATGAGGTTAAGCTCTGCTGACTTCCATAGTCCAATTGTGTGCAAGCAAAAATACTGTTTTTTTGAAATTTTCCTTGCATGTGATTGAGTGTTCTGTGTAAAGTGAAGCTTTACCTCATTTACTAAGCTCTGGAGCAACTGCTCTTGCAGAGTCTATTTGCCTTCAGTAAATCAACCCCAAAATGTAGCTAAAATCCATAAGGCCATAAACCTAGTTGGGAGGGCCTGGTATATACCCCATAAAAGGATAAGGAACAGAGACACCTTAAATCAATTGCATGAATTTAACCGTACAGTATTATAATACAAGTGTGCTTGTCTAAATCCATAAGATCAACGCGTATCGCTCAAAACATAGCTTCTTCAGGACCCTGGTGTATGGGGGCATCACTCAACATGAAATATCATGTACCGTTCAAAAAGTCTCAGAGGCGGACGTAGGGGCTTCAGATCTACCACAGTCAAGTACATCTATCCACTAAGGTGAAAATATTTATGAGCTAGCCAAAAAGGTTTAACCACCTCCATACAGGGCACTTTCAACCCCTTCCTGCCTTAGCCATTTTTCAGCTTTCAGCGCTGTCGCACTTTGAATGACAATTGCGCGGTCATGCAACACTGTACCCTAATGAAATTTTTATCATTTTTTCCCCACAAATAGAGCTTTATTTTGGTGGTATTTGATCACCTCTGCGGTTTTTATTTACTGCGCTATAAACAAAAGAAGAGGGACAAGTTTGAAAAAACACTATGTTTTACTTTTTGCTATAATAAATATCCAATTTTTTTTTCTTTTAAACACATTTTTTCCTCAGTTTAGGCCGATATGTATTCCTCTACATATTTTTGGTTAAAAAAAAATCACAATAAGCGTATATTGATTGGTTTGCGCAAAAGTTATAGCGTCTACAAAATAGGGGATAGATTTATAGCATTTTTATTTATTTATTTATTTATTTTACTAGTAATGGCGGCGATCTACGATTTTTATTGTGACTGCGATATTGCGGAGGACATATCGGACACTTTTGACACATTTTTGGCACCATTCACATTTATACAGCGATCCGTGCTATAAAAATGCATTGATTACTGTGTAAATGTGACTGGCAGGGAAGCGGTTAACACTAGGGGGTGATCAAGGGGTTAAATGTGTGTCCTAGGGAGGTGATTCTAACTGTCGGGGGGAGAGGACTGACTGGGGGAGGTGACCGATCAGTGTCCCAATGTACAAGGAACACACCATCGGTCTCCTCTCCTCTGACAGGACGTGGATCTGTGTGTTTACACATAGATGCACGGTCCTGCTCAGTTACTGGGCAATCGCGGGTGCCCGGCGGACATCGCGGCCACCAGGGCACGTGCATCGGGTCCCCAGTGACGAGGCGGGCGCGCACGCGCATCCCCTAGTGGCTCGGGAAGGCGATCACGTCATATGATGTCCGCCCAGATCGAGAGCTGCCTCCCACCGTTATATGACAGTGGGCGGGCAACTAGTTTAAGGGGGTTCTCTATTATATATACACAAAAACACTGCTCAAAAAAATTAACCATTTCAATACAGGGCACTTTCACCCACTTCCTGCCCAGGCCATTTTTCAGCTTTCAGTGCTGTCACACTTTGAATGAGTGGTCATGCTACACTGTAACCATGTGAAATTTTTTATCATCTTCTTCACACAAATAGAGCTTTATTTTGGTGGTATTTAATCACTTTTTTTTTTTTTTTTAGGAAACAATAAAAAAAATAAGGGACGAAAATTTTGAAATTTTTTTTTTTTCGTAGTTTCTGTCAGTAAATTTTGTAAATAAGTAATTTTTCTCCTTCACTGATGAGGCGGCACTGATGAGGTGGCACTTATGGGCACTGATAGGCGGCACTGGTGAGGAGGCACGAATATGCTGCACTTATGGGCAATTAGGTGTGGCACTGGTGGGCACTGATAGGCGGCACTGATGGGTGGCATTGATGGGCAACAGTGATGGCCAGCACCGACTGGCATCACTAATGGGCACTGGTTGGTGGCACTTGTGGGCACTGATTTCTGGCAGTGGCGGGTACTGGTGGGCACACATTGCTGGCATTGGTGGGCACTTTTGCTGGCACTATGGGGGCTTTATTGTAATCAGGGCACTGATGATCAGTGCCTTGATTACATATCTACATGTCCCCTGCGAGGAGATGCCACGGAACGGCTCTCCTGGCCACACACTCTGTCATTGTGAGACGAGGAACGCCAATTACTGCCATTTCCATGTTTACATGTGACCCACTGTGATTGGACACAGCCGATCACATGGTTAAAGAGCTGCGGTCATACCGTGTCCTAGCAACATGGCGTGGCCGCTTTTGCCACGCTACACACCCCACGGGCGCAAGAGAGCGGTTGTTCTAGGACGCTGTCATATGGCGGCACCCCAGAACGAGAGCCGCATCCCCCTGCCGTCATTTGACAGTGGGCGGGCGGCAAGTGGAACACTTTTTAATCATAGCATCAAGTCAAATCAACTCCTGGGGTATTGATCTGGTCAGTTAAGTAGCAGAGGGGGTTGTTAATCAGTTTCAGCTGCTTTGCTGTTAATGAAATTAACAACAGGTGCACTAGATGGGCAACAATGAGACGACCTCCAAAACAGGAATGGTTTTATAGGTGGAGGCCACTGAAATTTTTTTCCCTACTCATCCTTTCTAAATGTTTTTAACTAGTTTTGTATTTGGCTAGGGTCAGTGTCACTACACTGGTAGCATGGGGGGATACCTGGACCCTATAGAGGTTGCACAGGCAGTCTGGGCGTGGCACATCAATACGTGCCATTGCCAGAAGGTTTTCTGTGTCTCCCAGCACAGTTTCAAGAACATAGAGGAGATTCCAGGAGACAGACAGTTACTCTAGGAGAGCCGGACAGGGCCGTAGAAGGTCCTTAACCCATCAGCAGGACCAGTATCTGCTCCTTTGTGCAAGGAGCAACAGGATTAGCACTGACAGAGCCCTACAAAATCACCTCCAGCAGGCCACTGGTGTGAATGTCTCTGGCCAAACAATCAAAGACAGACTTCATGAGGGAGGCCTGAGGGCCCGACGTCCTCTAAAGGGCGCTGTGCTCACTGCCTGGCAACATGGAGCTTGATTGGCATTTGCCATTGAACACCAGAATTGGCAGGTCCACCACTGGAGCCCTGTGCTTTTCACAGATGAGAACAGGTTCACCCTGAGCACATGTGACAGAAGTGAAAGGGTCTGGAGAAGCCATGGAGAACGTTATGCTGCCTGTAACATCATTAAGCATGACCGGTTTGGTGATGGGTCAGTGATGGTCTAGGGAGGCATATCCATGGAGGGATGCACAGACCTCTATAGGCTAGACCAGTGTTTCTCAATTCCAGTCCTCAAGGCGCCCCAACAGGTCACATTTTCAGGATTTCCCTCAGATGAAACGGCTGTGTTAATTACTAAGGCAGTAAAATATGATCAAATCACCTGTGCAAAATAATGGTAAGCCTGAAAACATGACCTGTTGGGGCACCTTGAGGACTGGAGTTAGACAATGGCACCCTCTCTGCCATTAGGTAGCGAGATGAAATCCTTGGACCTATTGTCAGACCCTACTCTGGTGCAGTGGATCCTGGGTTCCTCCTGGTGCACGACAATGCCCGGCCTCATGTGGCGAGAGTATGCAGCTAGTTCCTGGCTGCATACTCTCGCCACATGAGGCCGGGCATTGTAAATAAATGGGAACACACTAATTTCCTAAGTTTGGCGTTGCAGAGCAGACACGGGCACAGTCCCGCTCTCCTCTATGGGGAATGCCCAGCCACATGTGGCGAAAGTATGCAGCCAGCTCCTGGAGGATGAAGGAATTGATACCATAGAATGGCCCCTATGCTTGCCTGACCTAAATCCAATAGAACACCTCTGTGACATTATGTTTCAGTTAATCTGACACCGCCAGGTTGCACCTCAGTCTGTTCAGGAGCTCAGTGATGCCCTGGTCCAGATCTGGGAGGAAATACCCCAGGACACCATCCGTCATCTCATTAGGAGCATGCCCCAACCTTGTTAGGCATACATACAAGCATGTGGGGGCCATACAAACTACTAAGCAGTGAGCACAATTTTGAGTTGCTTCAATGAAATTTCAGCAAAATGGACTAGCCTGCTGCATAATTTTTCATTTTGATTTTCGGGGTGTCAGTGAATTCAGCCCTCTGTAGGTTGATAATTTTCATTTCCATCAAATGATGTGGCATCCTTTCGTTCCTAACACATTACCCAGTCCATATTAGTATAGCTATCCAGCATGAGATTTTTCCCCATTTTGATCGGATTTCCAAGTGTTTCTTTAATTTTTTTGAGCAGTGTATATTTGGCAGTGATTTTACTAAACATAGGCGGTGCTGGGGCAATATAGACTACACAAGTGGGTTATATATATATATATATATATATATATATATATATATATATATATATATATATATATATATATATATATATATATATATATATCTGGCTACCATTAAGGGGTCCCTGGTATACATAGAGCACATGTTCCTCCTCCTCCCCCCATCTTGTGTGTGGGAACCCTCATGGTTTTCTAGCATTTTTGGGAACTGCATTGATGAAGAGCCAACTGGTACAAACACTAAGCACTTTTCTGGAGATATATATATATATATATATATATATATATATATATATATATTATATTATTTTTTTTTTAAAGATAGGTTTATTGAGAGATTTCAAGTGTTATACAAGAAAACAATAAACTGGTTACAAACACAACCAAACTATGCCTCCTGTGTCTCAGCAAAAATTTTAATAACAAAGAAAATGGTGGTATACACAAAGTCACAATATGTGTATGAAAAAAAGGGGTAATAGGGAATCAAATTAGCACTACCATGGCAGAAGTAAGTAAAGGTAAATAAATGGGAACACACTAATTTCCTAAGTTTAGCGTTACTTTTGTGTATATATATATAATGGAGACACACCTATAACCTTTTGGGCTATCCCATAAATATCTTCAGCTTACTGGATGGATGTGATAGATCTGAGGCCCCTACGTCCACCCCCAAGACTGTCTTTTTGCACAGCGCATGATATTTCAGCCATGTTGAATAATGCCTCATACTCCAGGGTCCTGAAGAAGCTATGTTTTGAGCAAAACGCGTTGCCCTTCTGGATTTGAACAAGCACACCTGTATGATAATACTGTATGGTTAAATTCAAACAATTGATTTAAGGTGTCTCTGTTCCTTATCCTTTTATGAGGTATATAGTATATACCAGGCCCTTCCAACTAGGTTTATGGCCTTATGGATTATAGCTACATTGTATATGTCTTTTTATTGTTTTTGTAATAAAAGTCATTTTTTATCATATACTTTTTATCATCATACTTTGTCTCATGTGTGCCAATAAAGTCCAACATTTCTTTTAGCGTAAGGAGAAATCCTGTCGGCTTAAGATTGTTTGTATATATATTCTTGGATGTGGCACGGTGGAAGACTTCGGTTTATTCATAAATCCACTTTGTGAACACCAAATGCTTTTATAAACCCAGATATTACCTTGTAAAGTAGTTTTGCACTGGATTACTGCAGAGATCTGGAATAAATACACCAAGCGTGCCAAGATTCAAGGAAGAATACACATCTCTTCTGAAAAGACATTTGCTTATCCCGGAGTTCAGTCACAAGGAACATTTCCACTGAGCATGCGTCTGATTTACTTTGCATGCCCTGGATATGCTCCCCAGCAGTGTCTCAAGGAAGAAAACTGCTCCAGCAAAATAAAAAATGTCAATGTTCACCACCTATGGTATACCTCAATCTGTCTGTCATTAGCATGGAGCTATTGTGGATACTGTTTGTGCCAGCCTCTAATAATGTTGTGTTCACTCGTACCTGAGATCACTGCCCAGTGTGCCCGGTGTCCATCCCTCTGGCATGGCTCATGATTAAAATCTTCATCATATCTGCAAAGTCGTTAAGTGAACAGACCTATGAACAGATGTACATAATGTGGGTGAGCTGTGTTGGGAATCCACATGTATTTATTTTCAAAGTAAGAGGAGAACTACTCATAAAAAAAAAGTCAAATCAAATTCAGCACCAGGGTTTTCTTGTGTGACTTTGTGAAAAGTAAATAGTTCACTGTAGCTCGGTCACGTGATCCCCTGTGTCAGCCAGTGGTGGCTGCAGGGAAATAGAATGAGCGCCCGATAAGGGCTGTGAAAGCCATGAGCAATGACATCACCCATAGGCTACATGGTGTAACCATTTTCTGCGCTCGCTCCTCTCCCCTGCAGCCGCCACTCTCTCACACAGGGGAGCTGGATCACGACTGGGCCGGAGCAGGATGAAAATAGGTAAGTATATTATTATTTACATACAGGATTCATATAGCCCCCAACATTATGTATATACATCTTTTTTTTTTACACAGGTCAGTTGGTATAGGTGTTAGGAGGGGGCAGGGAGCATTTTTAAGACTAGTTAGGCTTTAACTGGAATTATACTTTAAGTTGGCAGCATATGTGAAAGACAACCTCACTGTTAAGTCTGACTTGCTGGAATAACCCTCTTTTTAAAATAGATAAAATATATACAGTATTTGTCCAATAAATTATATAAAAAAAAAAAGTAGGAAAAATATATAACTAAGAGCAAAATACGTAAAGGAAAATGGAGCACTGGGCTTTAGTTCCTTTTTATATAGAGTTATGATGGTCCTGGGGGTTGGATGGTGACGGAGCACCAACCATGATGTATTTGTTGCACTTGATAGGCTTCAAGGAAAGTAAATTACAATTATGATGCAGTCTATCACTAGTATTAATGCAGCAGGGTGGGTGGGGGGAAAATAAATAAGCAGACTATGCCTAAAGTGCAAGGTCTGTAACTTCATAGAATTGGACTACGTACAGCAATTTAATACCGTTCTTGCGTTCTGCTGCCACCTTGTGGTCATTTTGCAGAATGCATGCAACTCTATTGAAAGTTGTTTACAGAAGAGTTTGGCACAGAGGGAGATATTTACTAGAACTAGAGAGTGCGAAATATGGTGCAGCTCTGCATAGAAACCAAGTTTTTTTGTCAAAGCTTAATTGAACAAGCTGAAAGTGATTGTAAAGTCTGTTTTTTTTTGTAAAAATTAACAAACATGTCATACTTACCTGCTCTGTGTAGTGTTTTTGCGCAGAGCAGCCCGGATCCTCCTCTTCTCGGGTCCCTCTTCGGCACTCCTGACCCCTCCCTCCTGTTGAGTGCCCTCACAGCAAACAGTTTGCTATGATGATGAGTCACAGCTCCCTGTGTCCATTCAGAAACGGAGCCTTGGCCCGCCCCCCCACCCCATCTCTCTCCTGATTGGCTAGCCAACTTTGATTGACAGCAGCGGGAGCCAATGGCGCCACTGCTGTGTCTCAGCCAATCAGGAGGGAGAGTCTCGGACTGAGTGCTCCAGTTTTAGTAAATCTCCCTCTTTATTGAAATGACTCTAAAGCCCCTTTCACATGGGCACCTCCATGAAATGGATTCCACTTGCTCAGCGGGGGATCGCTCCGCCGATTCCTGCTGAGCAGGTGAATTGCAGGTCCTGTCCGCTCCACTGTGCAGAGCAGACACAGTCCCACTCTCCTCTATGGGGAAATCGGATGAAACCGACCGCCTGTCCGTTTCCATCCGATCCTATCTAAATCTGATCCACCAGACAGATGGAAAATAGGACCACCATCCATCTGGATTTATCCGACAGGATCGGATCGGATAGCGGCGGATGTCAGTGGACATGTCACCAATGACATTCCCCGCTCCATAGAGGTGACTGCAAGGTCCGATCAGGTCTGCCTGAAAAACTGACAGGCGAATCTGATTGGACAGCCCGTGTGAAAGGTACCTTACAGTTATACATTTTTCTTTGATTAAAAAAAAAAGGTTGATGGAAATTGCTTTAGTGTAATCAAACTCTATACTTCAATATAATTGGGTCTGTCATGACATCTCCAGTCCAGTCCTGATGCTTTCATGAAGCAGACTTTATGTATAAGAGAGGCAAAAATGGTCTTCAAAATCACAAGTCTGTAAAAATCAAACTACGGAAAAAAACCACACAACCATTCTGTGGAGTTGTTTATAAGATGGTGAGACCTGTGCTGAGAGTAGACCAATGTGACGTTGGCAAAGGATACGGGACGAGTACCGGCAGTCCAGCCATTAGGTGATGGAGGATTCGTTCTCTGTTTTCTCCATCCATCCCACCGCTGAGAAGCTCACATTGACAGCCAAACATCTGCTCTGCCAGAGAGGCCATATTCACAGCTGCAATAACAAGTTTTATTCACAGGTCAAATGACAGCAAGGAATGCAGGAATTGGAGCTGTTCATTGTTTTGTACGTGATATAGGAAAGTGAAGGTGTTGATTACTACAAGCAGCATTTTTCCATTGCAATGTGGGTTGGAAAGGAGAAACACTTCTGATGAATTGTTAATGACATAATAATGTTTCCTTTATTCTAATATCTAATATAAGGTCCGCTCTGTGATAAAGAAGGCTGCTAGCAGGAAGGTTGTTATACAAAAAACCTATGGAACCATAAAGAGAATCACCTGCAGTGCCACACAATCAAGGTTCAACAATTAATTACAAAGTGCAACAATTAGTCACACATCTATATAAAGTGAAAAAATTAACATAATATAAATACATCAATCCTAAAGTAGATTTAAGCCAGGGATCACACTACAACGGGCTGCGGATCGCACAGGAGCACTGTGCGTCCCTGTTCCCCGTTTCAGGGACGAATCAGGGCCGATTCTATGCCTGAATTCGGCCCTGAAACGGAGCCAAAGACGCACATCGTTTTTGTGCAGTGCGCTCCGCAGCCGCCCCGGAGATATGTGAACCGGCTCCATAGGGAGCCAGTCACATTCTCCTGCTATGCGAATTAGATGTGCGGAACCCGCATAGGTGTGAACCCGGGCTAAAGGTGAAATATAAGTTGATTTTTGCACTTTATATAAATGTGTGACTAATTGTTACATTCTGATCATGTGGCGCTGCAGGTGATTATCTTTATGGTTTCTTTATTCTGGTTTTCTAAATTTAAAGCACACCTTTCATCAGCAGATTAAATAATCAGCAATATAACTGCCCACCAATGGGCATCATCATGTCTGCCATCCAAATCAGTGCTGCAGCCCACAAAAAGAAAAAAAAAAACTTTTAAAAAACATTTGATTTTCTCAACCACTTGCCTACCGGGCACTTTCACCCTCTTCTGGCCCAGTTCAATTATTAGATTTCAGCGCTGTCACACTTTGAATGACAATTACGCAGTCATGCAACGCTGTACCCAAACTAAAAAAAATTTTTGAGACCGATAGAGCTTTCTTTTGGTGGTATTAAATCACCTCTGGGTTTTTATTTTTTGCTAAACAAACGAAAAAAAGGCAGACAATTTTGAAAAACAAAAACAAAAAAATAACAAAAAACTTTTTATGTTATAAAATTTTCGAAATAAGTAATTTTTATCCTTCACTAATGTGCGCTGATGAGGCTGCACTGATAGGCATCACTGATAGCCACTGACAGGCAGCACTGAGGGGTACTGATTGGCAGCACTTGTGGGCACTGTTGGGGCTGCACTGATGATCAGTGCCCTGATGATCAGTGTAGATGTCCCCTGTGTGGATTTGCCGGTTATCGGCTCTCCTCTCCTCACACTCTGTTAGCGCGAGGAAAAGAATGCAGATAACCGTCGAATACTGTTTACACTGTGATCAGCTCTGATTGGACACAGCTGGTCACATGGTAAAGAGCTGCTGTGATTGGCTCGTTACCCTGATCTGTGATCAGCTGTGTCGGTAGAACACAGCGACCACAGATCCGTGCCGATGCACTCCGCAGGGGACGCGCAGGGGACGCGCAGGACGTCCATAGACGCCCTCCCAGCAATGTGAGCCCACGTTGTAGCCGTCTTTCGGCTATAGCACGGGAGGGAAGTGGTTAAAGAGACCCTGTCACAAGATCTGAGGTGCATGTGAGCACAATCTCTAATGATATGGACTGCTGATAACTTAAAGAGTAACTCCACTTTTATTGAAAAAAAACACATTCCCCTCTGGATGATCTATATACATTGCAGGGATCTTAATAAACTTTGTTGCAGATCCCTACCTTTTGTTATTCTGAAGAAATAGCTGTTTGATTGTTTGTGTCCATGTGGAAAATTAATGTGAATGAGAGTGATTTTAGAATTATCAATGAGCCGCGGCACCTGCAGGGCTCTAATGAGGAAAGTGGCAGGGTCTGCATCCCTTTAGACGTAATTTCCCTTTGGGAGTATCTCACTAAAAATGTCATTTTTGTTACAGGGGATGCCCAAAATCTGATTTGTATCTTGGTGCAGACTTCTGGAAAAATCATTCAGCCAATCATACTAGCAGGCAATCACATTTCTGGGGGGCGTTCTGTACACCATCTGTGTACAGAACACCTCCAGGTAGCCATATTGCATTGCATTTTATAGAAAATTAGATTGAAAAGGAAAACTAATTTTTAATAACATTCAATTACAATATGACTTGTGTAACAATTGTACACGCTATATTATTATTTTTTTTTATTTGCCATTTTATTTTCCCACAAAAGTGGAGTTATCCTTTAACACCACATCTTACAATATATGGGAAGGGGGATATAGTCATACATTGTGAGTACATATGAGAATCTTGTAAGGCAGCATCTATTGTCCCTCACCCACCACACAGTTGGCTTTGGCCATCACCATGCATGGAAAAATCTTCCACAGATCTGCTTGACTGCAAATTAGATGGGAAATGTATGGGCGACATGATGTGCTCATGTCTGGGAATTATTATACAGTAGCAGCAAATTGTAAAGTAAAACTTCTCTGGCACACTCACCTACCTGAGAACATTTCCCCAAGGGCGGTATATCCTTTAGAGATGGCGGTGTCTACAATTGCTCCCAATGTGACTTCTTTGGTGTTGTCTAAAAGACCCCCTGCCATCCATAGGGCAACCAGACCACACCTAAAGGAGGAGGACAAAGCAGAAATGTACAACGCAATCTAACTACATAAAACGCTGTCAGTGTTTATTTCTATATAGGAAAGGTGATTTTCTTCCGCTATTGTCTGTGTAAGTCAGGTAAACCATATGCTTACACTTACTGTGGCCCCTCCTGTATCAAGGATGGTATGTGGTTGTTATACAAAAGCCATTTCAATGTTCTGCTGAATCTAGAGAAAGAAAGACATATGAATTGCATGGAAAAAACACCACAAGAGCTTATTTGAACTTGCGACAGAGGGTGTTTGACAGCCCCATTCAATTGAAAGGGTCACATTTGGCGGCGGGACTGCCGAAGACTAGAGAGTATACATTTTGCAGCAGCATGTTTACACCCCCATCCGGCTGCCTTTGCAGCTTAAAGAGTTAGTTCACCTTTACCAAAAAAACAGCCTATGCAGATAAGGGGTGCGGGTGCCTGTAGATAAAAACAAACTGTGCAGCTTTGACTAAAGTTGGACAATCCCCTTGCTATAGGTGTAGGCCATTTACATAACTCCTGAAGCCTGGCCAAAAAATTCCCAGAGATGGCATCATCTAGTCCTGCCTTGTTGCTAGGACATTGCTAAGACACTCCCAGCCATTACAGCTCACCCCATCATCACAGGAATGAGCGCTCGAACCCCCTCACACGTGTGGTCCACTATCTCCCCTGTCACAGCATCGCTTAACTTGCAACAAGGGAGAGAGAGTGCATGTGAGGGGGTTGGTATTGTCTGGGAGACTCTTAGCAACATCCTAGCAACAAGGCAGGACAGGATGATGCCATCTTCAAGAGTTTTTAGGCCAGGCTTAGGGAGGTACGTAAATGGCCTACGCTTAAAGCAAGGGCATTATTTAGCTCTGGTCAAAGCTGCACAGTTTGTTCTTATTTACAGGTGCCACTTACCTGCAAAGTGAACTAGCCCTTTAAGGAGGCAGTAAAACCCTTACTGTAAATGTGCACTAGGCCTGATACTGTCAGTTGGTTAAAGTGGTTGTAAATCTCAGACATGAAATAAGAAAAAAGTATAAAATATATAAAACACAAAGCGCTGTGATGCTAAATAGCTGATAATTACACATAAAACCAAGTGAGGCTGCTATCAAAAGAGAGTGTATTCAGAGTCACTTAAAAAGAATAAATAATGATATTTGAAGCGCTTCACAATGTGCATAAAAATGAGTATATATGAATAAATATAAATAAATATAAATACTCAAATAAATCCAGCGGTGAGTAAAATTCCTAAAAAAAATCCAGCAATCAAAAAAGTGTAAAATTATTAGTGCCACCAAATGTGTAAAAAAATCCACATAAAAATAAATATATAGGGATGTATTCAGAAGGTTCAATTATACAAGTGTAGAATCCGATTGGTATAGAACTTTGATCCGGTCCCACTAGCAAAGCTGTTTAAAACACTTGCTTAATTAAGGTGCTCATTGACATTTATAGTAACAATGTTTCCTTTGCTTCTGTTCACAACCAATGTGAGAATCATAAACAGATCTCATTTGACAGGCAGATAAGAGAAAAAACCAATCATTGTGCAATAGTTAGGATACCAAGGTACACAGGCAAACTTCAATCCACTCACGTGTGCCTTATAATGATAAGGCATATGCAGGTTTTACTATAGCAGTCAGCTGCCTTAGACAGGAGCAGATTCACTGCAGTACACTGTGTGATACTGCTGATCTGCACAGAGCGTCCTTGGCTCCTCCCACGCGTTACATCACAGTAACGTGACTTTTTCAAGGATCCTTGAAAAAGTCACGTGACTGTGATGTAACGCGTGGGAGGAGCCAAGGACACTCTGTGCAGATCAGCAGTATCACACAGTGTACTGCAGTGAATCTGCTCCTGTCTAAGGCGGCTGACTGCTATAGTAAAACCTGCATATGCCTTATCATTATAAGGCACACGTGAGTGGATTGAAGTTTGCCTGTGTACCTTGGTATCCTAACTATTGCACAATGATTGGTTTTTTCTCTTATCTGCCTGTCAAATGAGATCTGTTTATGATTCTCACATTGGTTGTGAACAGAAGCAAAGGAAACATTGTTACTATAAATGTCAATGAGCACCTTAATTAAGCAAGTGTTTTAAACAGCTTTGCTAGTGGGACCGGATCAAAGCTCTATACCAATCGGATTCTACACTTGTATAATTGAACCTTCTGAATACATCCCTATATATTTATTTTTATGTTGATTTTTTATGTGGATTTTTTTTACACATTTGGTGGCACTAATAATTTTACACTTTTTTGATTGCTGGATTTTTTTAGGAATTTTACTCACCGCTGGATTTATTTGAGTATTTATATTTATTCATATATACTCATTTTTATGCACATTGTGAAGCGCTTCAAATATCATTATTTATAAGAAAAAAGTATATCTCCCTATAGTGTGTACTTGCCTCAATCCAGAGCACTAAGTGTCATTTCTGTCTGCTACTTCGTTCCTCTACCATCAGCATGAGTCACTTCTGACGATTTTTACTGACACCAAGAGAAAAAAGATGACAGGGTGGGGCCTTCAGCAGAGTGACAGCCTCAGCTCTGTTCCTGTGTGTTGTGTGAAGGGGGGGTGTGTCCCTTCCCTCCAATCAGCTATCAGACCTCTCCTCGCTGAGCTCTGCAGAGTGTAGTAACTTTAGCTCTCCATCCCTTTTTTCTGAACCCTCAGACAAGCTTATAAATTCTGGACTTTGAACAGACGTAGAGAAGAGAAGACTGCAGATAGATAAATACATGTTATGTAGGAGGATTTGTTTAATCTTTGTGTATTGCCTGAGGATAGTCCCTTCACTTGGTATACGTAAGGGTTTACATACAACCACTTTAAGACCCCTTTCACACTGGGGCCGTGGCTGCTTTAGCACTGTTTAAGTGGCGCTTTTCGGGCGCTAGCAGGGCGCTTTTAACCCCAAAGAAGGGGTTAAAAACTCCCATGTTGCAGCCCTTCCATAGTGCTGCCCATTCATTCCAATGGGCAGGGAGTTTTAGGAGCGCTAAATACAGCACTTCCAAACTGCCCCTTGCTTGCAGGACTTTTTGGAAGGTCCCATAAGCGCACCGCCCCAGTGTGTAAAGTCACACTTGAATGAATGGGAGGCGGTTTTCAGAGGCTATTTCCAGCGCTAAAACGCCTGAAAACCGCCCCAGTGTGAAAGGGGTCTAAGATACAAAAGTTAATTTAAATGTGTTTATTGTTTCATTTTATAATAACTATCTCAACAAAATGTTAAATTTACAAACAGAGTTATTGAATAGGTAAGAAATGCTACTTTACTATGTGATAATTTCAAGTGATCAATGCCTTTCACACACCTGTTAAATGTGCTGCACTTTGGCGCTTGTGTAACAATGCATGACAAGAGGAATCCTTGTTCAGGGCTTGTTCACACCTATGCAAAGGGGTTGATTTACTAAAACTGGAGTGTGCAAAATGTGGTGCAGCAGTGCATAGAAACCAATCAGCTTCCAGGTTTTTTGTCAAAGCTTAATTGAACAAGCTGAAGTTAGAAGCCGATTGGCTACCATGCACAGGTGCACCAGATTCTGAGTACACCAGTTTTAGTAAATCCCAAATCATTTCCGTGCGGGTCACATTTGGCCCCATAGACTTCAGTGTGAACCTAGCCTAAACAGTAAAGTAATGTGATTGTAAAACAACCAAACAATGCACAATGTATTAAAAGAGAAATATGACCAGAGTTTTTCCACCATACTTCTCTTCCACCATACTTCTCTTACGTTTGCTCTTCTGTGACTCAGTCAGCTTATAGTGGGCTATTGCCCTCTATTAGCTGATGTCACAGAGCTCCAGGCTCTGGAAGGACCCTGACCATATTGTTTGGATCCATTCAGCTGGCTGATTGACAAATGGTTCTGGCTATCAGTGCAAGGCTGAGAACTGAAGCCAGTTGTGACCACCCCCTCCCCGGCACTCCGGTGAGCACTGGAGGGGCAGAGCGGAGAGCAGTGATGTGTGATTGCTCAGTTCTCAGGTTTAGAGCCAACGTGGGACAGCTGCAGCATCAGAGAGATGCTGCAGCACGGAGCTGAGTATGTGTGTTTGTTTTCTATATAGCCCAAACTTTTCCTTTAACCACCTCAATACCGGACACTTTCACCCCCTTTCTGCCCAGGCCATTTCTACGTTTTCGGCGCTGTCACACTGAATGACAATTCCTCAATCATGCAACACTGTACCCAAATTAAATTTTTATAAATCACAGAGATCACAATAGTAAGCAATGCTGTTATGAATGAAAGTCATTCATGACAGTTGTTTACTTTTGATTAGTCACAGTGATCACATGGTGCCTGGGCCAACCACAGTGGCTTGGCACCACGATCAGTGATCTGCTATGTCCGGTGGTCACAGATTGTTCCACTGGATGCCCCAGGGGGCACGAGCAGGAACGGGAAGTGTTTGAATAATGGTATGCTTTAATGAACTGAGTCTTTTCTGCCCACAACTAGATGAATGAATGAATGAAATGAATGAATGAATGAATGAAATGTTATTGATAGATGGACTCACCTATCTTGCTGCTTCTTAATCATCTTCAATAACTCTTCACATCCTCCAACAGAGGGGTCGCTGTGCTCTGCCAACTTCTTATAGAACTTGCTCTTCGCCAGCACTGGAAGTGGAAGGCCATGGGCTGGTGGTGGTAGCAATGGTGGTGGAGGTGGTGGTGGAGGTACTGGGATGGCACTAGCAGCAGCACATTCTCCATCCTCCTCAGGCATGGGTCCTAAGGAATGTTATACAATACATTTATTATCATTCCAATACTTTTGGAAATTTACATTTACATCTCTTATTTACGATGATGCACATTCATTTATTAACCAGCTCTCATCGTCTCTTTCCTTTAAACATATGCAACATCTGTTCCAGCTTCCTTACACATGGTACAACTAAGTACTAGTAATACTAATTGAAGTTTTCTTTATTTCAGACACATTCCCACTAAAGGTACAACTTTTACATACAACTCAAAGCCAGCAAAAATCAAGGGGTACATAACGGGGGGGGGGGGGGGGGGGGGGTGGTAGCTGGGAGAATAGAAAACAGGAAACAGGGGTGTGTGGAAGCGAGGACACTATATGTTTTTGGAGAAGGGGGGTGGAAGTTGTTGGGGAATGGAGAAATGGAAAAAGAAAAACAAAGGGTGTTTTTACTCTGCATAGTAAAGTGTGCAGAAAAAAGGGGCGGTTCAAATCCATAGAAGGCCTATAGCAGTGATGGCGAACCTTGGCACTCCAGATGTTTTGGAACTACATTTCCCACGATGCTCGTACACTGTTCAATGTAGCTGAGCGTCATGGGAAATGTAGTTCCAAAACATCTGGGGTGCCAAGGTTCGCCATCACTGGCCTATAGTAATGCCCTAATTTTGGGGGAAAAAAATCTGCCCTTGATATGCCACAGTCGGGGCCGGCGGGAGTCAGCATTTGTTAATACACAGGTGAGGAAATGAAGATGATTCATGGAAACCAGGTGTTTCTATATGTTTTTTTCTTTCTGTTGTATAGATATGCTCTAAGGCATTGTTTGCCAATTTATGAGCTAAAGGGGGCCTCGGATGCAGCCCAGACATCAACAAAGGGCCACACATAATGTTCAATATATGTAATGCTTGAGAGGACTTTCACTGCAGACCTAATAGAAGCAATGAGGGTCAGAGAGTGAGGACAGGATACATTGTCGGTTGGGGATAGACTGCAGAAGTCAATACTAAACTGGGAACGTTGGGAACATGAAGATAGTAGGGCTCAATGCTATTACCCGAATCAATGTTCCCACTAAAGACGGCTGAGGTCTGAGGGCCACACTTCATGTACCAAAGGGCCAAATGCGGACTTTGGGACACAGGTTGGGCACCAGGGCTCTAAGGTCTTCCATTGTCTTCATTTTAGCAAACCCGAGGATTAGGGATGGGGTTCCAGTTTGCCTTCATATAGCTGGGATACAAGCATTCACTACACTTAGCAGACGGACAGTGTGGGACAATTTAGCCGGAATTTACTAACAGGATTTGCCTTATAAGTTTTGTTCAGACTCGGCGGTAAGTTCCGGTTCTGTCTGCCAAAATAAAAATATGGAAATGTGGTGCTCACAAATGTTATTAAACATGTGTGACTAAGTGTAGATGAGTGCAGATGTGAATATACAAAGCAAAAAACATGTAAATAAAGTCAAAATAAATGTGCTGAATGTTCTGATCCGCAATGGGGAAAAAAAACAACTTTTGAAGTGCAATGGACCACAGACGCTCCAGGACTTTTCAGGTGCAGAAACGCCACCCCCACATGTGTCCCCACTCACCAAATGGCGATGACCCCCAGCTTTGCAGTCTGGGGGTCACTTCGGGCTTATGTGATGGTATCCAGAGAAGCTCAGGAGTGGTGTTGTGCACATCAGATCAAAGGATTTCTTGCTGGAATTTCTCAGCAGAATCACCAGGCACCAAAAAAAGGATAAAATGGAAGTAATAGTGAAAAGTACTGTTTGAAAAGGGATTTATTCCATATACAAATGGGTACGTACAAAATAGTTGATAAAAACAGGCATGTAAAGGGATTAGAGATGGATCCGGACGCTGCTCACGGCGTGAGTTCCAGAAACCAGGAAGTGCGTTCCAAGGAGCAGGAAATGACGTCCGTGCCACCGGAAATACGTCGACATGTTTCGCCAACCTACAGGACATTATCAAAGACCTAATTCCCGGCCCACTCGACCGTCTTTAATAGAGGAAAGGAGGAAAACATCCCCACACACAGAGGACTAATCGATTCGTCCTCTGTGGGCCGGGAATTAGGTCTTTGATAACGTCCTGTAGGTTGGCGAAACATGTCGACGTATTTCCGGTGGAACGCACTTACTGGTTTCTGGAATGCACGCCATGAGCAGCATCCGAATCCATCTCTAATCCCTTTACATGCCTGTTTTTATCAACTATTTTGTACGTACCCATTTGTATATGGAATAAATCCCTTTTCAAACAGTACTTTTCACTATTACTTCCATTTTATCCTTTTTTTGGTGCCTGGTGATTCTGCTGAGAAATTCCAGCAAGAAATCCTTTGATCTGATGTGCACAACACCACTCCTGAGCTTCTCTGGATACCATCACATAAGCCCGAAGTGACCCCCAGACTGCAAAGCTGGGGGTCATCGCCATTTGGTGAGTGGGGACACATGTGGGGTGGCGTTTCTGCACCTGAAACAAAGAAGAAAACGAATGCGCAAAACCAAGGCGAGCCAAAGCAGCTAAAGAGGACTAAGAAGCCGCCACACATACGGCAGTGTTCCCACACAGAAACACAATAAGGTAAATAGAGATATGTGGGGCTAACTCAAAGTGCATAAATGTGATGAAATAAATATAATCCAATTCTTTAAGTAAAGCGCATATGTGTAAAGAGCAAAATCACATAAATAAAGTGACTAAACATCCATTAAATTCATAAGAAGTGACATTGGATAAATAACAGTGAAAATTCATGAAATATGACATCAAATAAATAAATAAACAAATCCAAATGAAGGTGAATAAAACCAAAAATAATCTAAAAGTGCATCAAGATAAAAAAAAATCAAAAATTTAGAAAAAATTAAAAAAAAAAAAAGTCGCATGAGATAAAAAAAGTCGCATGCAATAACAAAAATCGCATAAAGTGCAAAAAAGTGCAGAAACGGTATAAAAATAGCCACAAGTCGATCCAATTAATGTAATACAGTTCCAACGTGAACAAAGTGAGTCTTCATAAAACAGTTTGTGCAAAAAAATAGATGAAAAAAGTGCAAGTGCAAACGATGATAGGTGACAGATTCCTCTTAATAACCGTACTCTGTGGTGCGCCACGTGTTTCCCACAGCCTCTCACTTCTAGCAAAAACCCCCTAGGGTCAAGTCAAGCCTGCAATCAGGAAGTGGATGAAACACCATCAATCGATCTCCGATTGTCACAGGTCTGGCAAATCTCCAAATGGAAGGTCTCAAGTTTGGCAAGTTGGGTGGAGGCATGCCACAAACCTGTTTTGAATACTGCACAATGGGGATACTCCTTTCTATTGCATGCCTCCACCCAACTTCCTGATTGCAGGCTTGACTTGACCCTAGGGGGTTTTTGCTAGAAGTGAGAGGCTGGGGGAAATGTGTGGCGCACCACGGAGTACGGTTATTAAGAGGAATCTGTCACCTATCATCGTTTGCACTTTTTTCATCTATTTTTTTGCACGAACTGTTTTATGAAGACTCACTTTGTTCACGTTGGAACTGTATTACATTCATTGGATCAACTTGTGGCTATTTTTATAGCGTTTCTGCACTTTTTTGCACTTTATGCGATTTTTGTTATTGCATTGTGACTTTTTTATCTCATGCAATTTTTTTCTAAATTTGTGATTTTTTTATCTTGATGCACTTTTAGATTATTTTTGGTTTTATTCACCTTCATTTGGATTTATTTATTTGATGTCATATTTCATGAATTTTCACTGTTATTTATGAATTTAATGGATGTTTAGTCACTTTATTTATGTGTTTTTGCTCTTTACGCATATGCACTTTACTTGAAGAATTGGATTATATTTATTTCATCACATTTATGCACTTTGAGTTAGCGCCACATCTCTCTATTTACCTTATTGTGTTTCTGCACCTGAAAAGTCCTGGAGCGTCTGTGGTCCATTGCACTTCAAAAGTTTTTTTTTTTCCCCATTGCGGATCAGAACATTCAGCACATTTATTTGGACTTTATTTACATGTTTTTTTCTTTGTATATTCACATCTGCACTCATCTACACTTGGTCACACATGTTTAATAACATTTGGAGGGGGAGTTTTTTTTTTATGCCAAATTTACCTTCGCTTTAACTATTGTCTCTGCGTCAGGAAACCTGGGGGGCTCTGATGGCCTTTACAAGCGTCTCCTACTCTTCTTGTTGGGTTATTTTGTTTCCAACATTTTAAAACCTTCATAAGGCTGGGTTCACATTGCAGCAGGGGGTCCTGGGTGTCCCTGTTCTCCTTTTTTTAGGGACGAATCAGGGCCGCATTTTTGCCTGAATTCGGCCCTGAAACGGAGCCAAAGACGCACAGGACTCCTGTGTAAGCAGCTCCACAGCCACCCCCAAGATGTGTGAACCGGCTCCATAGAGAACCAGTCACTTTCTCCTGTCATGCGAATTGGATGCGGGGAAACCCACATCCAATTTGCACTAGTGTGAACCCAGCCTTAAAGAGGTTGTTAACCCTTCTATATACCCAGTGAAGTGACTGGCCTCATGTGATAAAACAATTCCTCCTATATAAGTTGTATCTGCTTATCTCCAGTCTTTTCTCCTATACAACTATTCAAAGACCAGAATTTATAAATCTTGCCTGAGTGTTCAGAAAAAAGGGGGCGGAGAGCTGAAATGAGGACAGTTGGGAGAGCTCTGAGAGCTGATTGGAGGGAAGAGACACACCCCCCTCCACACAGCACACAGGAACAGAGATGAAGCTTTAATTAGCTCGAGATCCCTCGCCTGTCACCATCTTTCTCTTGGTGTCAGAAAGTGACTCATGCTGATGGCAGAGGAAGGAAGCAGCAGCTAGAAATTACATTCAGTGTTCTGGATTGAGACAAGTACACACTATAGAGGTATATGCTTTGCTCATATTTCATGTCTGAGCTTTACAACATATCACATACCATACTTAAAGGGGTTGTAAACTCTCGTTTTTAAAAACAAAAAAAACCCAAACATGTCATACTTACCTCCACTATGCAGTTCGTTTTGCACAGAGTGGCTTCGGTCCTCCTCTTCTGGGGTATCTCAGCGGCGCTCCTGGCTCCTCTCTGCATCGAGTGTCCAGGTTGGAGAAGCGCTCTCCTTGGTGGACACCCGTGCAGGCGCGCTCCTGAGTCCCGCATCTGTGTCCGTTCACACAGAATGCAGGACTCTGCGTCGCCCCCCGGTGGCGCGTCATTTGATTTGATTGACAGGAGCGGGAGCCAATGGCTGTGCTGATATCAATCTATCCAATCAGGACACAAGACACCAGCTAGAGCTGGTGTGCCCGTTCCCGGCCGGAGAAGGATCGGGGTCAGGTAAGTAAAACGGGGGCTCGGGAGGCTGCAGCACCACAGAATGTTTTAAGGTGAAAAACCATGAGGGTTTACAACCCCTTTAACAGTTCAGAATGACAAGTTAGTTATGATGAGTGCAGCAGATCTCATGGTGTCTTTGATAGCTCCAGTCTGAGCCTTTGTAGAAAAGGGAGATGATTTACAAATTTGGTGGTGATGCGATGATGTAGTCCATGTTAATAAGGGTCTTTGTATGTTAATAGGGGTCTTTCTGAGAGGATTGAAGTTTTTATAGGGATAATTGTCTGTCTACTGTTATGGGAGAGTTTACAGCAGGGTCTTGGGGGTGGTCATTTAAGGGTGTGGGTTGGAGAGCTAGAAATGATAGATGGAAAGGGGTGTGGAGGGTCCTTGTTGGATTATTTATAGTACAAACAAGGCAATAGTGATACCACCCAATGTTAAATGGAAACTGACTCAGAATCTGGGGAGATCTCAGCGTTTCAGTCACCAAAACAATTCACTGTGCCAAAGCAACTCCCCTGACTAGTCACCAGGTCAGGCAAGATTCAGCTGGAAATGCTTTGATTATCTTAGCTCTGTTACGGTGGTTGGACGATGGGACAGCTGTATGCCTGTTCACGTTTGATCATCCCACCACCGCACACTTCAATCTGATGGAACCATCTAATAAGTTTGAATGGTGTGACAGGTGTTGGTTACAGGTTAGGATTGAGGTTATGGATGGGGGTACAAACAGGAGGGCTGGGGTAATAGGTGTGGGTTAAAGGATATGGTAGATGTGATGGAGGGGTACAAATCCAGGGTTGGGGTGATAGATGGGGTACAGGTTAGGTGTGATGCAGGGGGTACAGGTTGGTGTGATGGATGGGGTTGCAGGTTACGATTGAGGTGATGGAGGGGTCACAGGTCGGGGTGATGGAGGGGTTACAGGTCAGGCTTGGGGTGATGGAGGGGTCACAGGTCAGGGTAGGGGTGATGGAGGGGTCACAGGTCAGGGTAGGGGTGATGGAGGGGTCACAGGTCAGGCTTGAGGTGATGGAGCGGTCACAGGTCAGGGTAGGGGTGATGGAGGGGTCACGGGTAGGGGTGATGGAGGGGTCACAGGTCAGGGTAGGGGTGATGGAGGGGTCACAGGTCAGGGTAGGGGTGATGGAGGGGTCAGGGTTGGGGGGATGGAGGGGTCACAGGTCAGGGTAGGGATAATGAAGCAGTCAGAGTAGGGGTGATGGAGGGGTCACAGGTCAGGGTTGGGGTGATGGAGGGGTCACAGATCAGGGTAGTGGGGATGGAGGTGTCACAGGTCAGGGTTGGGGTGATGGAGGGGTCACAGGTCAGGGTTGGGGTGATGTAGGGGTCACAGATCAAGGTTGGGTGATGTAGGGGTCACAGGTCAGGATAGGGGTGATGGAGGGGTCACAGGTTAGGGTAGGGGTGATGGAGCGGTCACAGGTCAGGGTAGGGGTGATGGAGGGGTCACAGGTCAGGGTTGAGGTGATGGAGCGGTCACAGGTCAGGGTAGGGGTGATGGAGGGGTCACAGGTCAAGGTTGAGGTGATGGAGGGGTCACAGGTCAGGGTAGGGGTGATGGAGGGGTCACAGGTCAGGGTTGAGGTGATGGAGGGGTCACAGGTCAGGGTAGGGGTGATGGAGGGGTCACAGGTCAGGGTAGGGGTGATGGAGGGGTCACAGGTCAGGGCAGGGGTGATGGAGGGAAACAGGTCAGGGTTGGGGTGATGGAGGGGTCACTGGTCAGGGTTGGCGTGATGGAGGGATCACAGGTCAGGGTTGGGGTGATGGAGGGGTCACTGGTCAGGGTTGGGGTAATAAAGGGGTCACAGGTCAGGGTAGGAGTGATGGAGGGGTCAGAGGTCAGGGTTGGGGTGATGGAGGGGTCACAGATCAGGGTAGGGGTGATGGACGGGTCACAGATCAGGGTAGGGGTGATGGAGGGGTCACAGGTCAGGGTTGGGGTGATGGAGGGGTCACAGGTCAGGGTAGGGGTAATAAAGGGGTCACAGGTCAGGGTAGGAGTGATGGAGGGGTCAGAGGTCAGGGTTGGGGTGATGGAGGGGTCACAGATCAGGGTAGGGGTGATGGACGGGTCACAGGTCAGGATAGGGGTGATGGAGGGGTCACAGGTTAGGGTAGGGGTGATGGAGCGGTCACAGGTCAGGGTAGGGGTGATGGAGGGGTCACAGGTCAGGGTTGAGGTGATGGAGCGGTCACAGGTCAGGGTAGGGGTGATGGAGGGGTCACAGGTCAAGGTTGAGGTGATGGAGGGGTCACAGGTCAGGGTAGGGGTGATGGAGGGGTCACAGGTCAGGGTTGAGGTGATGGAGGGGTCACAGGTCAGGGTAGGGGTGAAGGAGGGGTCACAGGTCAGGGTAAAGGTGATGGAGGGGTCAGGGTTGAGGTGATGGAGGGGTCACAGGTCAGGGTAGGGGTGATGGGGGTCACAGGTCAGGGTAGCGGTGAAGGAGTGATCACAGGTCAGGGTTGAGGTGATGGAGGGGTCACAGGTCAGGGTTGGGGTGATGAAGGGGTCACAGATCAGGGTTGGGGTGATGGAGCGGTCACAGGTCAGGGTTGGGGTGATGGAGGGGTCACAGGTCATGGTTGGGGTGATGAAGGGGTCACAGATCAGGGTAGGGGTGATGGACGGGACAAAGGTCAGGGTAGGGGGATGGAGGGGTCACAGGTCAGGGTTGGGGTGATGGAGGGGTCACAGGTTAGGGTAGGGGTGATGGAGGGGTCACAGGTCAGGGTAGGGGTGATGGAGGGGTCACAGGTCAGGGTAGGGGTGATGGAGGGGTCACAGGTCAGGGCAGGGGTGATGGAGGGAAACAGGTCAGGGTTGGGGTGATGGAGGGGTCACTGGTCAGGGTTGGGGTGATGGAGGGATCACAGGTCAGGGTTGGGGTGATGGAGGGGTCACTGGTCAGTGTTGGGGTAATAAAGGGGTCACAGGTCAGGGTAGGAGTGATGGAGGGGTCAGAGGTCAGGGTTGGGGTGATGGAGGGGTCACAGATCAGGGTAGGGGTGATGGACGGGTCACAGATCAGGGTAGGGGTGATGGAGGGGTCACAGGTCAGGGTTGGGGTGATGGAGGGGTCACAGGTCAGGGTAGGGGGATGAAGGGGTCACAGGTCAGGGTTGGGGTGATGGAGGGGTCACAGGGTAGGGGTGATGGAGGGGCACAGGTCAGGGTTGGGGTGATGGAGGGAAACAGGTCAGGGTTGGGGTGATGGAGGGGTCACTGGTCAGGGTTGGGGTGATGGAGGGGTTACAGGTCATGGTTGGGGTGATGGAGGGGTCACTGGTCAGGGTTGGGGTGATAAAGGGATCACAGGTCAGGGTAGGGGTGATGGAGGGGTCAGAGGTCAGGGTTGGGGTGATGGAGGGGTCACAGATCAGGGTAGGGGTGATGGACGGGTCACAGATCAGGGTAGGGGGGATGGAGGGGTCACAGGTCAGGGTTGGGGTGATGGAGGGGTCACAGGTCAGGGTAGGGGGTTGAAGGGGTCACAGGTCAGGGTTGGGGTGATGGAGGGGTCACAGGTCAGGGTTGGGGTGATGGAGGGGTCACAGGTCAGGGTAGGGGTGATGGAGGGGTCACAGGTCAGGGTTGGGGTGATGGAGGGGTCACAGGTCAGGGTGATGGAGGGGTCACAGGTCAGGGTAGGGGGATGGAGGGGTCAAACATCAGGGTAGGGGTGATGGAGGGGTCACAGGTCAGGGTAGGGGTGATGGAGGGGTCACAGGTCAGGGTAGGGGTGATGGAGCGGTCACAGGTCATCAGGGTAGGGGTGATGGAGGTGTCACAGGTCAGGGTAGGGGTGATGGAGGTGTCACAGGTCAGGGTAGGGGTGATGGAGGGGTCACAGGTCAGGGTAGGGGTGATGGGGGTCACATGTCAGGGTTGAAGTGATGGAGGGGTCACAGGTCAGGGTTGGGGTGATGGAGGGGTCACAGGTCAGGGTAGGAGGGATGGAGGGGTCACGGGCCAGGGTTGGGGTGATGGAGGGGTCACAGGTCAGGGTAGGGGTGATGGAGGGGTCACAGGTCAGGGTAGGGGTGATGGGGGTCACATGTCAGGGTTGAAGTGATGGAGGGGTCACAGGTCAGGGTTGGGGTGATGGAGGGGTCACAGGTCAGGGTTGGGGTGATGGAGCGGTCACAGGTCAGGGTAGGGGTGATGGAGGGGTCACAGGTCAGGGTAGGGGTGATGGGGGTCACATGTCAGGGTTGAAGTGATGGAGGGGTCACAGGTCAGGGTTGGGGTGATGGAGGGGTCACAGGTCAGGGTAGGAGGGATGGAGGGGTCACGGGCCAGGGTTGGGGTGATGGAGGGGTCACAGGTCAGGGTAGGGGGATGGAGGGGTCACAGATCAGGGTTGGGGTGATGTAGGGGTCACAGGTTAGGATAGGGGTGATGGAGGGGTCACAGGTTAGGGTAGGGGTGATGGAGTGGTCACAGGTCAGGGTAGGGGTGATGGAGGGGTCACGGGTCATCAGGGTAGGGGTCATGGAGGGGTCACAGGTCAGGGTTGAGGTGATGGAGGGGTCACAGGTCAGGGTAGGGGTGATGGGGGATCACAGGCGAGGGTTGGGGTGATGGAGAGGTCACAGGTCAGGGTAGGGGTGATGAAGGGGTCACAGCTCAGGGTTGGGGTGATGGAGGGGTCACAGGTCAAGGTAGGGGTGATGGAGGGGTCACAGGTCAGGGTAGGGGTAATGGAGCGGTCACAGGTCAGGGTAGGGGTGATGGAGGTGTCACAGGTCAGGGTAGGGGTGATGGGTGTCAGGTCAGGGTTGAAGTGATGGAGGGGTCATAATTCAGGGTTGGGGTGATGGAGGGGTCACAGGTCAGGGTAGGAGGGATGAAGGGGTCACAGGTCAGGGTAGGGGGGATGGAGGGGTCACAGATCAGGGTTGGGGTGATGTAGGGGTCACAGGTCAGGATAGGGGTGATGGAGGGGTCACAGGTTAGGGTAGGGGTGATGGAGCGGTCACAGGTCAGGATAGGGGTGATGGAGGGGTCACAGGTTAGGGTAGGGGTGATGGAGCGGTCACAGGTCAGGATAGGGGTGATGGGTGTCACAGGTCAGGGTTGAAGTGATGGAGGGGTCACAGGTCAGAGTTATGGAGGGGTCACAGGTTAGGGTAGGAGGGGTCACAGGTCAGGGTAGGGGTGATGGAGCGGTCACAGGTCATCAGGGTAGGGGTGATGGAGCGGTCACAGGTCAGGGTAGGGGTGATGGAGGGGTCACAGGTCAGGGTAGGGGTGATGGGGGTCACATGTCAGGGTTGAAGTGATGGAGGGGTCACAGGTCAGGGTTGGAGTGATGGAGGGGTCACAGGTCAGGGTAGGAGGGATGGAGGGGTCACGGGCCAGGGTTGGGGTGATGGAGGGGTCACAGGTCAGGGTAGGGGTGATGGAGGGGTCACAGGTCAGGGTAGGGGTGATGGGGGTCACATGTCAGGGTTGAAGTGATGGAGGGGTCACAGGTCAGGGTTGGGGTGATGGAGGGGTCACAGGTCAGGGTTGGGGTGATGGAGCGGTCACAGGTCAGGGTAGGGGTGATGGAGGGGTCACAGGTCAGGGTAGGGGTGATGGGGGTCACATGTCAGGGTTGAAGTGATGGAGGGGTCACAGGTCAGGGTTGGGGTGATGGAGGGGTCACAGGTCAGGGTAGGAGGGATGGAGGGGTCACGGGCCAGGGTTGGGGTGATGGAGGGGTCACAGGTCAGGGTAGGGGGATGGAGGGGTCACAGATCAGGGTTGGGGTGATGTAGGGGTCACAGGTTAGGATAGGGGTGATGGAGGGGTCACAGGTTAGGGTAGGGGTGATGGAGTGGTCACAGGTCAGGGTAGGGGTGATGGAGGGGTCACGGGTCATCAGGGTAGGGGTCATGGAGGGGTCACAGGTCAGGGTTGAGGTGATGGAGGGGTCACAGGTCAGGGTAGGGGTGATGGGGGATCACAGGCGAGGGTTGGGGTGATGGAGAGGTCACAGGTCAGGGTAGGGGTGATGAAGGGGTCACAGCTCAGGGTTGGGGTGATGGAGGGGTCACAGGTCAAGGTAGGGGTGATGGAGGGGTCACAGGTCAGGGTAGGGGTAATGGAGCGGTCACAGGTCAGGGTAGGGGTGATGGAGGTGTCACAGGTCAGGGTAGGGGTGATGGGTGTCAGGTCAGGGTTGAAGTGATGGAGGGGTCATAATTCAGGGTTGGGGTGATGGAGGGGTCACAGGTCAGGGTAGGAGGGATGAAGGGGTCACAGGTCAGGGTAGGGGGGATGGAGGGGTCACAGATCAGGGTTGGGGTGATGTAGGGGTCACAGGTCAGGATAGGGGTGATGGAGGGGTCACAGGTTAGGGTAGGGGTGATGGAGCGGTCACAGGTCAGGATAGGGGTGATGGAGGGGTCACAGGTTAGGGTAGGGGTGATGGAGGGGTCACAGGTCAGGGTAGGAGGGATGAAGGGGTCACAGGTCAGGGTAGGGGGGATGGAGGGGTCACAGATCAGGGTTGGGGTGATGTAGGGGTCACAGGTCAGGATAGGGGTGATGGAGGGGTCACAGGTTAGGGTAGGGGTGATGGAGCGGTCACAGGTCAGGATAGGGGTGATGGAGGGGTCACAGGTTAGGGTAGGGGTGATGGAGCGGTCACAGGTCAGGATAGGGGTGATGGGTGTCACAGGTCAGGGTTGAAGTGATGGAGGGGTCACAGGTCAGAGTTATGGAGGGGTCACAGGTCAGGGTAGGAGGGGTCACAGGTCAGGGTAGGAGGGATGGAGGGGTCACGGGTCAGGGTGATGGAGGGGTCACAGGTCAGGGAAGGGGGGATGGAGGGGTCACAGATCAGGGTTGGGGTGATGGAGCGGTCACAGGTAAGGGTAGGGGTGATGGAGGGGTCACAGGTCAGGGTTGAGGTGATGGAGGGGTCACAGGTCAGGGTAGGGGTGATGGGGGGTCACAGGTCAGGGTAGGGGTGATGGGGGTCACAAGCCAGGGTAGGGGTGATGGAGGGGTCACAGGTCAGGGTTGGGGTGATGGAGGGGCCACAGGTCAGGGTTAAGGTGATGGAGGGGTCACAGGTCAGGGTAGGGGTGATGGAGGGGTCACAGGTCAGGGTAGGGGTCACAGGTCAAGGTTGAGGTGATGGAGGGGTTACAGGTCAGGGAAGGGGCGAAGGAGGGGTCACAGGTCAAGGTAGGGGTGATGGAGGGGTCATAGGTCAGGGTTGAGGTGGAGTGGTCACAGGTCAGGGTAGGGGAGATGGAGGGGTCACAGGTCAAGGTATATCATCTCTCTCATCACTGATCTCACACTGCAGAGATTTCATGTTTTGTATAAATATGATGATGAAATGGCTGTAGAAGGTGCTGGGTGATGAATGGCCCTCTCCTCCTGATTACATCAGAGAATGGAGCCCATACATGTACAGACCTCTTCACACACTACATGTACCCCAGGACCCCCTTCGTCTCCTATGTCACACACAGACCCTAATGTGGGTAAACACAGCACTCTGTTGCTATGGGTAACACACTCTTGCCTTGCTAGGGGGTAACACCCTCTCCCTCCACCCCCAACAGACTGAGAGGACTCAGCAGGAAAGCACCCCGCCCTATCATGGCGGCCCCTCACGGAGAAGGCGGGAATTACACCGCGGCCGCCGTCCTCTCCCACCCCACACAACACAAGTAACAATGAATGAATGATAGTCACGTTTTACACCAGTACGCGGACTCTCGTTTCCGAGGGGAAGGAATTCGCTGCTACAATTTCCGGCATCGGCTGGCGTGTGAATGGGCAATTCGCTAAACCTCATTGGACACAGAAGACGCCTATCATAAGGCGGGACTTCTCTAAACCAATCACAGTTCTCTGTAAGCACGTAGGGGCGGTGCCGTGCTGTAGTATCGCGAGGTGAAGGCTGCGGCCTGTATTGAAGGAGAATTTGTGAGCTGAGCACGCGTCGTGTAATTCCACCCGGAGTCCTCCATTGTCCCCTCAGGTAAGGAGCTGTGTGTATAATATGATCTCTCCTGTGTACACGAGGTGTTCTATCTCTGGCTGTCCTCCTTAGTGGAAGGCCACTTCGTAGCACATGTAATGGGATACGTTTTTAGCTGTATTCCCGGTACACGGGCCATCCACATTCAATGCTCTCCTATGGGCAGATCTCCCCCATCACAGGACGAGTAGGGCGAGCTTCATCTTTCTGCACTGTGAATGTACATCATGTATAATAGACTCCTCACAATGCACAGAAAAGGCCAGAGAAAGAACAAGAAGTGATCTTCAGGACCAAAGCAAATGGGGAATCCTCATCAGATGTATGGAAGTCTCCAGAATCGCAGTTGTGCGGTTCTGATAATCGCACCGATCGCTGCAGACGATCCGCACTGCTCTTTTACAGATGTGTGGGGGTGTCGTTCATTCTGAATGGCATGTAAACATGCAGTGTGTTTTGTGGGTGCAGGAAATCGCATAGTGAGAAAGCACCTGACGGTTTCCCTGCTGCTTTTTCAAAAAGGCGCTGAGACCACTTTTTCCCTCTGCAGCTACAGCAACCCATTCAAGTGAATTGGCTGCTGTGCCATACAAATGGTCTGCACTGAATGTATAGGTGTGAACCGAGCCTAAATGTGCACAGTGTGAATGGGCCTTAAAGTGGTTGTAAACCCTTTACAACCACTTTATACTACAGGTGGGCCTATAATAATGCTTACCTGTATCTGGACTGGATATCTCCTAATCCTGCACGGTTTAGGAGATATCTCTGTATTTGCCGATATCATCGGCACATGCGCACTGAAGCAATGGCACGTCGGTGCTGTTACCGGCTACGCATGCACAGGAGTGACGCCATTGCGGCCAATGACAGCGCCGGAGCCACGATACCCGGAGTAACCCCCCCAGGGAGATGTCGGCCACCAGAGCGGTGAACGAGGACGGCTGCGGGGGCTTCGATCTCGGGTAAGTAATTCATAATGAGCTAGTATATTATGCATACTAGCTCATTATGCCTTTGTCTTGCAGGGTTTTTTTTGGGGGGGGGGGGGGATTTTTATAGGGTTTACAACCACTTTAAATGGCATATATGCTATTCGGAGAAATCATCCCACACTGTTCTCAAGCAGAAGCCATTTAAAAAATATGGGGGTTTGTTTGTTTTCAGGATCATACTTCCCTTGCTGCACCTCTAACACTGATAACCGAGCGATCAAACCCCGATGGTCGCTCGGTTCTCACAGCTTTGTGAGCAGAGAACTGGTGACTTTCACTCAGAAGCTCTCTGCCCCGCCCCTCGGGGCTGTGGAGGGGGCGGGAGCTGCATGCTGAGAGGCTGAGCCAGGTGCCGGTGTTCTGTCAAACTAGACAATTCATCAATACTCTCCAATCGCATCACTTCCTGTTACTGTAAACAAGGGATATGCAATTAGCGGACCTCCAGCTGTTGCAGAACTACAAGTCCCATGAGGCATAGCAAGACTGACAGCCACACGCATGACACCCAGAGGCAGATCGTGATGGGACTTGTAGTTTTGCGACAGCTGGAGGTCCGCTAATTGCATATCCCTGCTGTAAACCATCAGGATTTGGAGATGTCGGCGACTTGCTGTTTTGACACAATACCAGCAAGTGTGTATTCTCCGGCACACGAACAGTTTGCTATTTTGACAGAACAGAGGCTAAGGAGAAAAAAAAAAGTTGTCGCTGCTTCGGAGGCGGCCATTTTGTTGGTTAGTATCCGGCAGACTAACTATATCCCCTCATAGTATGGTGTACCGCAGTGTACACGGTTGTCAGTACTGTGTCAAAACAGCAAGTCGTCAAAATCTCACATTACTGATGATTTACTGGAAGTGACGTAATTGGGGATTTCGATGAATTGGCTATTTTGACAAAACACCAGTCCAGGCATGTTGGCAGATCCCAACTTCATTGCCGGGATCTTTCCTGAGCCTGGACCAGCTCTGTGACATCAGCAGACTTCAGCCCGCTGTTTGCTGAAAATGGATTACAAGAGTGCAGAAGAAACTGCAATCCTGTAAACCACAAACGAGCTTTGCCTGTACTTCTTCTTCTTTTATCAGAATTTTACTTTTTAAATACTATGTGTGTGGGGTTTTTTTTTTTTTTTTGTCTTTTCTGAATGTAGAGCAGGCGCATTTTGTCTTTTTTGCAAGCAAAAAAGGGAAAAAATCCCTGAGGATCCTGGGGCCCCATTCACGTCTACATGTTTTAGAAATGTATGTTGTGCCATCAGCTGATTGCCTCACATGAGTACAGCGGCAGAGCGACTCTCCTGTGTCAGATCACATGCCAAGTACATGATCCAGCACTTGCAGGTAGGGGGCGCACGCATTGGACACAGCACAAGCTGATCAGTGGGTGCCAGCCAATGGATGACTGCCAGCACCTGCTGATCTGCAAGGAACATCACAGAACAAAGCTCTGCCTATGTGAACAAGGCAGAGGTTTGTTCTGACATCGATGATGTGCTGGGTGCACATCCCATAGTAAACACTGGCTAGGCACACAGCTAACCCTTTGATTGCCTTAGATGTTTAACCACTTCCCAGCCAGTGTCATTAGTACAGTGACAGTGCATATTTTTTAGCACTGATCGCTGTATTGGTGTCGCTGGTTCCCACAGTGTCAGGTTGTCTGCTGAAATATTTCAGTCTAGCTATAAGCCGCTGATCGCTGCCATTACTAGTATTAATAAAAAAAAATAAAAAATGCAAATTCAACTATATATCCCATAGATTTGTAGACGCTATAACTTTTGTGCAAATCAATCAATATACACTTAAAAAAAAAAAAAAATCCCATTAACAAAAATATGTAGCAGAATACATATTAACCTAAACTTATGAAGAAACTAGAAGTGTATATATATATTTTTTTTTTCTTTGTTTTATAGCACAAAAAACAAAAAAAAAAAGCTCTATTTGTGTGTAAAAAAAAAAAAAAAAAAAAAAAAAAAGACTTAAATTTCAGTGAACAGCGTTTGCATGACTGCACAAGTGTCAGTTAAAGTAACACAGTGCCAAAAAGCAAAAATGGCCTGGTCATGAAGGGGGGTCAATTTTCTGGAGGTCAAGTGGTTAACTGGTGTATTCCTCAGACCCCCTTTGTGTTGATGATATTATATGATTGGATTATGGCTACATCACTGAGTGAGCCTTAAAGTGGCACTGCAAGTGCTCTGCTCCTTCCATTCTATGCTGTACACCTGGTACCATTACACATTATGGAGGGCTCTATTCTCCTCCTCTATGGACAGTTCACAGCTTTCTCTCACCACCATCATCCAGGTTTACATTCCTCCCGTGACACCACTAACACATGAGCATTTACTCTTCCAGGCTCCATTCTCCACGTTTTCCATTGTACTCTGCATGCACCACAAGCAGTGTACTCAGTAGCTGTGAGTCCTGGGAAAGCTTTCATGGAGGCTCTGGACACTGTGTACCCCACTTATGGCCATGTGCATGAGCTCTTATGTGGGCAGCTACAGGGACCCCACTTGCAGACATGTTAACTTTAAACAATGTATAATCATTTAAAATGGAATGTCAGCCAGAGGGGGTTGTACATTTGCTGCAAAGCCTTGCAGCATCCAGGGGACAGGACCACTGTTGAACACAACCCACTGAAGTTAATGGGGCAGTCTTTTTAATTCAATCTGATTTTATTGAAAAAGAAAGAACATACAAGAAAAAGTACTTCACATAGACATCATTAATAGTAGTAGTGTTGATAACAATAGATCCAATGTATTCGCAGGATACATATTGTAGTACGTTATGTGTGCAGATCACAAGGAAAAAACATTGTTTGGGGCAGTCTTTTTACAGCATACAATGCACATGATTGCAGCACCTTTGTGCAGACCCTTGAGGGCTAAAATAAGGCAACATGTTGCCTGCCAACCACCTGTCAAGTGCCTTCTGAAAAGCGACCCAGTGTGTATTACTTTTCAGAGGAGCTGAAAGGGCTGCCACAAAAGAAAATGAGCCTTTGGGTCTATTTCACACGGGTGCCTCTGTGAAGTGGAATCCGCTTGCTCAGAAGGGGATCTCTTCATCGATCCTCGCTGAGCAGGCGGATTGCAGGTCCGTGTCTGCTCCGTTATGCAGAACGGACACAGTTCGCTCTTTTATGGGGCAATTGGATGGAAACAGAGTGCCTGTCCGTTTCCATCAGATGCTGTCAGATGGATGGGGAATAGGACCACCATGCATCCGTTTTTGGCGGACAGAAGCAGATCAGATGGCAGTGGGTGTCGGCGGACATCCACCCCTCCATTTAAGAGACTGGAGGGTCTCAATGGGTCCGCCTGAAAAACTGACAGGAGGATCGGATCACCTGTGTGAAAGGGGCCATAAAGGTTAACGTTGCCCTTTTTGCACCCCTGACATACCCCTGACTTACCCATTCAACCACAACCTGACCACGCCAAATTCATAAAATCCCTGCAATGTTTTCATTATTGGTGTGGGTTTTTTTTTTTTTTTTCGTTTTTTATGCGACTTATACTGTATGGTGCTATTGTTGCGACAGATGAATTAAGAAATACCACAATATCAGTAGTAATGATGGAAAAAAAGTGGAGGTAAATATGACCTCCTCTTCTGTGTTGAAGCAAATTTGTTGATTGTATTTACAAATAATGCGCCAATTTGTCTTAAAGCTAAATTCCAGATATGGAATTGTATACGTAGTTACTGGTCCAGCTTGAAGCAACATATGATGTGTAATGTGATTTTTTTTTATATATATTATATGTGTGTATGTATTTTTGTCTTCCTCTAGACTAGTGTGAAATGGCTGTCCAGGAGTCCAGACCAAACAACACAATCTACATCAACAATCTCAATGAAAAGATAAAGAAGGATGGTAAGCCTTTGTAGTTCAGTGTCTGTAAATGGTTCTTGTGCTGAAAATTTCCTTGTTTTTTAATGTGTGTTGACCTAAAATTTCAGTTCTAGGTGAAGTAATTTGGCTACTCCAGTGTTCGCATTTCCCTGCTATAGTTATGAGCTCTTCTGCTTATCTTTGGAGTTTTGGGTATTCCTTTCCTGCTATTGGATACTTAATTTTATATTGTGATTGCAACAGAGAAAATTAGACTTCTGAATGGCTGTGGCGATTCTACAGAAACTGAAATGTAGACGTCTTGTCAACAGAATCCATGAACTGATTAGGTGGCTTCTTTCCAGCATCTACTAAAAACGGAAAAGTCACTTGTGGATGCACTGACCCTTTTAAAGTGACCTTTTTGCCAAACCAATTTTTGCAAAAACGCTATACCGCTGAAGCAGCAATGGCATACTTGCCTCTCCTGCTGCCAAACAGACATGCAGGAACCAACCTTCTCCTATGTCCTCTGTAGCACATACTGGTTCATCCTGCTGACCTCTTTGTCACTACAAGATACAGGAGGAATATGGAGGTCAGTGAGAGGAAAATGCGGTGGGCACTGGTGGACCAGGAGATCGATACTCCCAGAAGTGTTGGTTCCTGTACAGAACTAAAGCTGTTGATCTCTCTGGATTGAAGTAGTGCTCAAGGGCACAGAGGCGGTAGGAGTGGTATGTATTTCTTTATAGCTGCAGATTGTTGGGGAAATTCAAAGAGGCGTGCCAGTCTAGACGCGCCCCCCCCCCCCCCCCCCCCAAAAAAAAATTAAGTCAGCAGCTATAAATGTATAAGGACACTTCTTTCCAAGGATCCAGCAATATCCTCACCCGATTCTTTAATTGGCTTTGGGTGACCTCTTGGGTAAGAGAAACTGGCAGTTAAGCCTTGCGGGTTCAAAGCCAGCTTCCTCCTGCATATGCGTGAGCCGCCCTGTGGTTTGTGAATGGCCCCACAGTTTTCTGGGACCTGTTGTGATGTGATTTATTATACTGATCGCAGCTGTAGCCATCTGATGGAGAGAAATTTACCAACAAAGCCCATTTGACAGAAGTCAATCTAACAATTGACTTCTGTCAAATGGGAAAGGCCACATGTGTATCAAAATTCGACCAGTCCCTGCCAAACCAGCTGAATTTCGATCCATCTTTAATTTGTTGACAGATGCAACAAAATCTAATTATTGTTGAGCATATGTTGGTATTACAATAATTGATTATTTTTATTTTTCATTAGAGCTGAAGAAGTCTCTGTATGCAATCTTCTCCCAGTTTGGTCAGATTCTTGACATCCTGGTGTCCCGCAACCTGAAGATGAGAGGACAGGCTTTTGTGATCTTTAAAGAAGTAAGCAGTGCAACAAATGCCCTGAGGTCAATGCAAGGATTCCCTTTTTATGATAAGCCAATGGTTAGTATTTTTTTGTATTTATTTTTTTCCCTGTTATGTCGCTTCTGTGTGACAATTTGGCATGTTGGCTATGGGGTTGGCCTGCTTGCTTTCTTCTGTTTTTGGTCTGCATTCTGGTCAAAGTGTAACTCCGAGGCCATACCGCTGTGATATAACCGGGTTCATAATTACTCAAATTTATTGCATTAGCCTAGTTGTGACTGTTACTCACATTGTGAGTAGCATTAGTCTTCTATGAAGGCTACATTCGCACCTCTTGAATTTCCTGAATGTGCAGCAACACTCACAGGAATGAACGTTTTGCCGTGTTTCGCAAGCATGTGAAAAATGCTCTGCAAACCTGTGTTGTGCTTGCGTTGCCATTAATTTATGGTACCCCAAACAGTTGCTCAGCGTCAAACGCACATTGAGAACGCAGGATGCTCCACGCCTGATTAGGTTCTGAAGCTTCTTTGTTGTGTATAGGCAGCTTATTCACATGAATAGGCTGGCCTATGTACAGCGTGACAAAACGCACCAAAAAAAGTGCGTGGGAATGTGGGCTCCTGCTATATTAGGTGTGAATGGCACCTAATAGACCAAAAGTTTTGGGGAATGCCTTTCCATATCTCTCTATATACTGTAATATGTTAAACACGCAGCAAACGTTTATTCGTGTAATTGAATAGAGAATTACGTAGGCAAAGAACACACTTTCAGATTTTCCCTGCATGCTCATGTGTTTTATTTATTTTTTTCATACATCATGGGGACACAGAGTTGGACTAATACTCAATACCTGCTAGGTTATACTTCATCTCTAAGTGGACACCGGTAGACCAAATGTCTTTAGACAGGAAGTGATCCCCTATATAACCCCTCCCATACAGGAAGTACTTCAGTTTTTTTTTTTTTTTTAACAGTATCTGCAAGGTGGATGGCATGGTTGTTTGAGCTCTCCGAGCTCCAGGTCTCTAGTCCAGGGGTCTCCAAACTTTCTAAAGAGAGGGCCAGTTTACAGTCCTTCAGACTTTAGGGGGGCTGGACTGTGCCAAGTGGGAGTAGACAATGCCGATCTTTGGTCTTGGGGCGAGAAGTAATTGGTGTCAGTGGGAGGAATAGTGCCCCATTTTTATTGTTGGTGGAAGGAAATATGCCCCATCATTGGTGTCAGTGAAATGAATAGTGCCCCATTGTTGGTGTCAGCGGCTGGAATAATGCTTCAAGGGCCAGATAAAGGCAAGCAAAGGGCCGCACTTTGGAGACCACTGCTCTAGTCCCACAAACTGTTCTTAAATGAATCCCAAGCGTTTGACCGATTGGATCCATTTGACACAGGCTTTATATGCTTAGATATATGGTACCTGAGCCTCGCAAGTAAGACTCAAGATCCTGCAAGGTCTTGCCTGTAATGCAGCCTCAGGGCGATGGACTCTGCAAAGTGTAATCCTGGACACCACAGCATTCCTGCAGTGTGCTTTACAGGTCCAAGGGAGTGGACCCTAAACATGAAAAGGGTACCCAGTCCTTGGAATGTCAAGTGACAGGAACCCGCTATGATGGGTCAGGTTTGGGCTCTTAGTTTCTAAGCTGCCCTGCGCCTGGACAGGTAAGTGAAACCCCCTTATTTACTTATTGTGCGGTGTCCCAGAGATTGTAACAATCGGTCAAGCTAGCTAGACTCCTGTGTGAGGTGACCATACAGGGGAATTTTGGGCTAAAAGGGAATATGCATGGACTATTTAGAAAGTTGTGAATTGGCCCTCTAGATACATTTGCCATTATACTCATACTAGTTTTGGTTTCAGCACCAAAAACTTCCATTCGGCGCACCTCCTAAATTTATTTATTTTTGTCTACCAAATCCTTTAATCAGTTATACTAATAAACATTTTGGGCAATTTTATTGTCTTAGATCGCAGCATCAGATATAAGAACCCTATAATTTTTACATGGTTATTTCCAGGGCAGTATGAGCTTGGATTGGTGTGAAACTAGCATGTGTATATTCTGATAACTTTTTCTAATTATAGAGAATACAGTATTCAAAGTCTGACTCGGACATAATCGCCAAAATGAAAGGCACTTTCGTGGAGAGAAAGAGACAGGAGAAACGGAAAGGAAAGGTACCAGAAGTTCCTGCTGTTAAGAAAGCCATTCCAGGGGCACCTGTTCAGGGCATGCCAGGACAGATACCAGTAAGTGACTCTAGTAAACTACATAGTCTGTGCCAGGCTACAAAGAGGCAATCTCTTATAAATGTTCTCTGATTTTAGGGTATGGCAAACATTCCTGGAATGACCCAGGCTCCTCGTATGATGCACATGCCTGGACAGACACCATACATGCACCATCCTGGAATGATGCCACCACCAGGAATTGGTCCTGGACAGATCCCACCTGGTGGCATGCCTCATGGTCAGATGATGCCAGGACAGATGGCACCAATGCAGCCGGTAAGTACTAATCCTGATTGGTTTAGAGAAATCCTATCTATCGCCTAAAATAAGCAATGTCTTGGAAGTTGTGGTGTGTAGGAATATCTGAATGTTTGATGCCCTTTTTTGTACAAGCTCCATCTCTTTGCTTGTGTGAGAATGTATTGTATGAAGCATTATGTTGTCTCAGGGAGAAGGGAGGCACAAAAGGAAAATAAACTGATCAGAATTTGAGGCCTGCTGCTGGCCCATTTAACTGCCCTGGGAGCTGGCTCACAAGTGACTTATGATGCAAACATCTATACAGATATGGTTATCTGCATGCTTTCCATCTTATTTTGTTCCAAGGTAGTGCGCCAAAAACATCTTTGTCCATTTGTGGGCTGTTTCTTAAATATAGGGCAGTTTTATTTGTGTTACCTGGTTTATAGGTGATGTGGGAATAGTAACTCTTTCAGCTGCAGCTTTACAAAAGGCTAATGCCTCTAAATCCATCTTCCACAGATATCTGAAAACCCGCCAAACCACATTCTGTTCTTGACCAACCTCCCAGAAGAGACAAACGAGCTGATGCTTTCTATGCTCTTCAACCAGTAAGTATTGTAAACTCTTGATCTGTTAATGGAAACCCTCCAGATGTGATGTGAAAGATTGAACCAACCTGACCGTTCTCCAGTACACACTCTTTTCTTCCCCCTGTGCTTCTCGTCTACCTGCCTCTCCTCATTCACTGCCCTCTAGTCCAGCACCCTCCCTGTCTCGTGTTTCTCATTTACCACCTCTACTGTACAATAATGCTTACCAATCCAACACTGTTCCCCATAATGCTGCCCCCCTCCTCCAATCCACAGTCCTGCAGCATTCCAAATGTAGTGCCCTCTGATCTAGCAAGTCTGCCCCATGTGCTGCTCACACATTCCCAGCGCAAAGAACACTTTTTATATGGGCACAGGTATCCACATATAAAACAAGCGGATACAGCGCTGGCAATAGAACACTATAAAGTAGATATAATTGAGGAAGAAACCCTAAAATATGATATGTGATCATAAATAAAAAAAAAAAAAAAAACCTATTGCATAAATGTTAAACATAAATGAGTGACATAAAATTAAATAGTTTAGCAAGAAAATACATGATTCTGTTATGAACAAAGTGACAGTAAGTGTATACACATGTGTGACATGAGCTGGAATGCTGTACAGATTCCCCAAAACGGTCCCACTGGTCAGCAATGGTAGGATATCACCCTTCAGCCTATGATAACAGTCAGTCACCTGATATGCTGCGGTTCAAAAAGACAAAGAGGATGGTCAATAGGATAAGTGCTTGGACATCATGTTCCACCCAAAAAGCAAAAGAAAAAATACTATGGTGAATTACTGTGGGGAAAGATTCCAATGCGCATAGCAGCGCTACTCACAAAATCGGGCTTGCAAACAGGCATTCAGAGAAACTTCCGCATTCGCCGCTCGTAGCGTGCGTTCCACGGAAGACAGGATGCAGCGCCACAGGTTAACAACATGAGCCGGATAACCTGTGGCGCTGCATCCTGTCTTCCGTGGAACGCACGCTACGAGCGGCGAATGCGGAAGTTTCTCTGAATGCCTGTTTGCAAGCCCGATTTTGTGAGTAGCGCTGCTATGCGCATTTGAATCTTTCCCCACAGTACTTCACCATAGTATTTTTTTTTTCTTTTGCTTTTTGGGTGGAACATGATGTCCAAGCACTTATCCTATTGACCACGCTCCAGGACCATCCTCCTGACTGTTATCATAGGCTGAAGGGTGATCTCCTACAATTGCTGACCAGTGGGACCGTTTTGGGGAATCTGTACAGCATTCCAGCTCATGTCACACATGTGTATACACTTACTGTCACTCTGTTGATAACGGCATCATGTATTTTCTTGCTAAACTATTTAATTTTACGTTTAACATTTATGCAATAGGTTTTTTTTTATTTATGATCGCATATCATATTTTGGGGTTTCTTCCTCGCCAATTATCATATCTACTTTATAGTGTTCTATTGCCAGCGCTGTATCCACTTGTTTTATTTATGTTAAGTATCAGTACTTACAGCAGCAGCAACACATATATCTTTCACTTTGTTTTTGTTTAGTTGCTAGTGCTGCATTTCATCGTTTATTGTATAACGGGTATCCACATATCCAGCTGTGCAATTACAGCCCACCGTTCACTCGGGTATTACTGATTCATCAGCAGAAATACTCACTAGTATGTTAATATTTATTGTTGGCCATGAGCAAAGTGGTAGTGTAAACTTTACCTTCACTGTATGAAAATGTAGAGTATGGGTATAGTGGCAAATGTACCTGGAGGGCCAATTCACAACTGTCTAAATAGTCCATGCATATCCCCCCCCCCCCCCCCCCCTTTTTTTTTTTTTTATTTATTTTTTTTTTTTTTTTATTTTTTTTTTTTGCAATGTCTAAGTTGAAGTGGATTGTAAAATGACCCAATCAGTTTCTTGGCCCTTGCACATGGGGGTGAGCTCTGCTGGAGTCTGTCTGCTGATGGCAGTGGCTGGTCCGCTCTGCTTATGCAAAGCGGACACAGCCCGTACCTCTCTATGGGCGGATGGATGTAAACGGACCATTTGTTCGTTTTTACCCCCTATTGCCATTGGATTGGATGTCAGAGGAGGGGGGTTTGTGTGTTAAAACATCTTTCTATTGTATACCTTCTAATGGGCTGTTGGGTAGAATGCAATGGTCCAGATTCAGCTTGCTTTTCATCCAGATAGTTACCTCCTTTTTGTAGTTCTTTAAGTGGGATACTCTTCATAAAACATGAGATTTTGAGGCTGACCCTTCACCCTTTTCTTTTCAGGTTCCCTGGCTTCAAGGAAGTCCGTTTAGTTCCCGGACGGCACGATATCGCTTTTGTGGAGTTTGAGAATGAAGTTCAAGCTGGAGCTGCTCGAGAATCTCTACAGGGATTCAAAATCACACAGAGCAATTCAATGAAGATTTCATTTGCCAAAAAGTAGCCTGCTGGAGGACGGGAAGATCTCAAGCTTTAGAGTGTTCTGGGTTTTCATGAAACCGGTTTGCTTGTGCGAACAACTAAAGCCAACTATTCAGGCAAATTTTTTTTTATTTTTTCTTAATGTCTGTGACCTCTCATCCAGCGTACTATGTTGGTGAGTATGGATTCATTTATTTTATTTTTTTATGGACTTTTTGAAAGCATTGCACCCAGAGTCTGCTTGCCAGACATTGTACCTGGAGCTTGTGAATAAAGCATTTTCTACCTATGTTTCTGCCTCAATTATTGTACATGGGGGGAGAAATGTGAGGGCTGATGTGGCTAGCACAATTTTAAAAGGGTTTGAGACGCCCTAGCACACAATATTGGAGACTAACCAACCAAAATAACATCTGTTTAGGTAGGGTGTATTTTAGGATTCCATTCACTGCTGCTTAAGGCTCAACGGGGAAAGCTATCACCCATCCCAACACAACAATAAGGGGCTCACCTTGGCTTTTCAGAGGATCTACTTCTGTCATTGGCTTAATCTGGTCATGGGATGAGTTGGGCTACCCTAGCATTGTATGATCACCGCAAGATGCATGATTACAGTACAGCAAATTTATACTCCTTGCACTGAAACATGTGAAGCAGAATACTTTGTATGTGGTCCATGTCTGCAGCAATATTGAGGTAACATGAATAATCTGCATATAAGAGCCATGTTTAGGTTTTGGTTCACAATAACGGCTCTGGGAAGGAAAACAGACCTAAATCTCATTTGGGGTTGTTTTTTTTGGCTTGTTCTCACAGGCAGCCAGGAAATGGTAAAAGGAGGCGTCTGAGCCATGGTTTTACAGCCACCTCCACCCAACTAAAGGACATGCAGTTCTCAGGGCTCTATGGCCTGCAGCCTCCACAATTTGCAGCTGCGGCAAACATTAAAGAATAAGTTCACCTTTTGTAACATGTTACAAATCTACTGACCCCCCCCACATCTCCCCGGCTTTGATCTTCTTCCTCCGATCTCTGCCAGAATCTGCAGAGTGACGCGTGTTTCACCTGCATCATTCTTTCAGAGTTCTGTGGATTGAAAAATTCTGCTGATCGTAGGTGCAAAGCATTAACAATAATGCACTTCACTTCAGCCCCGGAAGATTTTACCCCCTTCCTGACCAGAGCACTTTTTACAATTCGGCACTGCGTCGCTTTAACTGCTAATTGCGCGGTCATGCAATGCTGTACCCAAACGAAATTTGCGTCCTTTTCTTCCCACAAATAGAGCTTTCTTTTGATGGTATTTGATCACCTCTGCCGTTTTTATTTTTTGCGCTATAAACGGGAAAAGACCGAAAATTTTGAAAAAAAATGATATTTTCTACTTTTTGTTATAAAAAAAATCCAATAAACTAAATTTTAGTCATACATTTAGGCCAAAATGTATTCGGCCACATGTCTTTGGTAAAAAAAAGACCAGAAATTTTTTTTTTTTTTCAAAACTTTGTGACAAAAAGTGAGGTCTGCAAAATACTCACTATACCTCTCAGCAAATAGCTTGGGGTGTCTACTTTCCAAAATGGGGTCATTTGGGGGGGGGGGGGGGGGGGGTTTGTGCCACCTGGGCATTCCATGGCCTCAAACTGTGATAGGCAGTGAAGAGTGAAATCAAAAATTTACGCCCTTAGAAAGCCTGAAGGCGGTGCTTGGTTTTCGGGGTCCCGTACGCGGCTAGGCTCCCAAAAAGTCCCACACATGTGGTATCCCCGTACTCAGGAGAAGCAGCAGAATGTATTTTGGGGTGTAATTTCACATATCCCCATGGCATGTTTTGAGCAATATATCATTTAGTGACAACTTTGTGCAAAAAAAAAAAAAAAAATTTGTCTCTTTCCCGCAACTTGTGTCACAATATAATATATTCCATGGACTCGACATGACTCTTAGCAAATAGCTTGGGGTGTCTACTTTCCAAAATGGGGTCATTTGGGGGGGTTTTGAACTATCCTGGCATTTTATGCACAACATTTAGAAGCTTATGTCACACATCACCCACTCTTCTAACCACTTGAAGACAAAACCCTTTCTGACACTTTTTGATTACGTGAAAATTATTTTTTTTTGCAAGAAAATTACTTTGAACCCCCAAACATTATATATTTTTTTTAAAGCAAATGCCCTACAGATTAAAATGGTGGGGGTTTCATTTTTTTTTTTTCCACACGGTATTTGCGCAGCGATTTTTCAAACGCATTTATTGTGGAAAAAACACACTTTTTAAAATTTTAATGCACTAAAACACACTATATTGCCCAAATGTTTGATGGAATAAAAAAGATGATCTTAAGCCGAGTACATGGATACCAAACATGACCTGCTTTAAAATTGCGCACAAACGTGCAGTGGCAACAAAATTAATACATTTTTAAAAGCCTTTACAGGTTACCACTTTAGATTTACAGAGGAGGTCTACTGCTAAAAATACTGCCCTCGATCTGACCTTTGCGGTGATACCTCACATGCATGGTACAATTGCTGTTTACATTTGACGCCAGACCGACGCTTGCGTTCGCCTTAGTGCGAGAGCAGGGGGGACAGGGGTGCTTTTTTTTTTTTTTTTTTTTTTTTTTTCTTCTTTATTTTTTTTTGCTTTTTTATCTTATTTTTAAACTGTTCCTTTCATTTTTTTTTTTTTTAATCATTCTTATTGTTATCTCAGGGAATGTAAATATCCCCTATGATAGCAATAGGTAGTGACAGGTACTCTTTTTTTTTTTTTGAAAAAATTGGGGTCTATTAGACCCTAGATCTCTACTCTACCCTCAAAGCATCTGACCACCCCAAGATCGGTGTGATAAAATGCTTCCCCAATTTCCCAATGGCGCTGTTTACATCCGGTGAAATCTAAGTCATAAAATGCTCGTAGCTTCCGGTTTCTTAGGCCATAGAGATGTTTGGAGCCACTCTGGTCTCTGATCAGCTCTATAGTCAGCTGGCTGAATCACCGGCTGCTTTCTCAGGTTCCCTGTTGAGACAGGAGAGCCAGAGAAAAACACGGAAGACGGTGGGGGGGGGCATTCCCTCCCACTGCTTGTAAAAGCAGTCTAGAGGCTAATTAGTCGCTAGGATTGCTTTTACATGAAAGCCGACTGCTGGCTGAAAAGAATGATACCAAGATGATACGTAAACCTGCAGGCATCATTCTGGTATAACCACTCAAAGTCGTGAATGGCGTACCTGAAGACAAAAAAATGGTTAACAATAAAGCACAGTAAACGGTAAAGTATAAAAAATTGCAAACCTGAAAAGCAAACGTGATAAAACATAATAACAATAAAACATTGCAGAATAGAATACAGTAAAAAAGAGCAGAATAATAGAGAGAGAACAATAAAACGACAACTATTTTTTTTTATTTTTGTTTGTGTTTTTTTTGCAAACTTGTAACTTTTATAACTGTAACCGGTTCCAGGTTCGGGTCTCTCAAAATGCGATGGCATCTTGGGAGACCCTGTGAAAGTGTGTCCTAGTCTGCAATGCTGTACCCTACGTTAATACTCAACTAGTGAATGGTAGCATTCAAAACATTCACCAATGCAAAGACCAGGACAGGAGGGACAATAATAGCGGGTGTCACGCCTATATCCGCGCTTGCTGCAGACACGACATCTATTTTGGGGGGGTTTGTTGGGTAGGGGTACTCGGGAGGACATAAAAATGCCTCTCATGCAGCCGACTGCATTTGGTTGGGGATGTGAATGGGGGAAGTACGGGCGCTGCAGAAGTGGTGGGTTCCCAATTAGGATTGGCGAATGCAGCAGGAAGGGCATTATGGGCACGACGGGCCTGTGTTTGTCTTTTTGGTGGCAGCGGGACTACTTGTGCTTGCCACCTCACCAGCTTGAACTGCACTTATGGGACTCACCACATCACCAAGTGTTACTGCAGTGCTGGTTTGACTATGACTGGGGTGTACTAGGCCGCTGGCACTTGCCAGTTCACCAAAACGCTACAAAAAAAACTGTTAGCGATCGCAGGGATCAGGCCTGACTCTGCGAACGCTGCAGTTATGCGTTTAGTGTTTTGTAAGTGACAGTGATCGATCGATACTGCACTTGGGTGGGCTGGGCTGGGCTGGGCGGAGGGGCAAAACGCAGGTGCTAGCAGGTATCTGGGCTGATTCCGCTAACACTGCGTTTTTGGGAACCCTAAACTGCTGGGGACGCTAGTATAGATCTGATCGGAACAGATATTGATGCGTTCAGATACTATACCACTAAGGGAGGTGTATGCTGTGTGCGTGGGCGTTAGCGGTACTGGCGCTAATCTGACGCTGCCTGGGGCGACGCATATCACCGCCGGGCGATCAGGGGGCTAAACCTTTATTCGGTAATGAACGGCGGGTGCCCTGACACTATAAAAAATAAACGAACTAACCAGCGTCACCCGTAACAGTTATACGGTGATCAGTGGTGAAAGGGTTAACTAGGGGGCAATCAAGGGGTTAAAACATTTATTAGATAGTATTTGGAGGTCCCTGACGCTATAAAACGCTGACGGCGAACCTAAATATTTACCTCCCTAACTAGCGTCACCAGCGACACTAATACAGCGATCAGAAAAATGATCGCTTAGCGACACTGGTGACGGGGGGGGGGGGGTGATCAAGGGGTTAAAACTTTATTAGGGGGGGTTAGGGGGGTACCCTAGACCTACAGGGGGCTAATACTCACTGCAGTAATCAGAAAAAAAAAAAAAAAACCTGCTTGGTGTCAGTTTGTGACAGGGGGGCGATGGGGGGGGGGGGGATCGGGGTGTTTAGTGTGCCTGGCATGTTCTACTGTGTTGTGTAGTGTTGGTGCACTCACTCACATGTCTTCTCTCCTTGGCGCTGGAACGGAAACTCCCGAGCCGAGGAGAGATGACATCACATCCTCTGCCTCTGTGTACTATACAGAGGCAGGGGATGTTTCTCATTGGCTGGGAGCGATCGCGAGGGGGGGGGGGGCCACGATCGGATGGCCTCTCCCTCGTCTCTCAACTCTCCCAGCCAAATGCCGACCGCCGCTGGCACCGGGGGGGGGGGTCCGATCGGGCCCCCCGCCCGCGGGAAGGCAATCACGTACCAGGTACATGATTTTGCCTGCCCGTGCCATTCTGCTCACGTATATAGGCGTGAGGCGGTCGGCAAGTGGTTAAAGTTCAACTTTTTAAAGAAAATCTTTTAAACCCCATGAGGCATTATGTGACGCATTTGTCTATGGGATTGCCCTGCATCTGCGTGTGATGCGCAGGGTGGTTCAGCCTTTTTAGGATTAAAATGGGTGGTGAAGAGATGACCATTGTCTCTGTCAAATGCTTTCTAAAAAGCAATCCACTATGGGTTGCTTTTTAGAGAGTGGAAGGGACTGCCTCATGTCAAAATGGGCCTTAAGCCCTGGTTCACACCATTGTGATTTGACAGGTTAAAATTGCATGACAAGTCGCACCTCATTGCCAGCAATGGGACACAAAAAGGCGTCCCAGGATTTTAAATGAGGTGAATGCGATTAGCTTGTCACATGACACAAGTAAATACAGTATCAAAGTTTATTGTAATACATGAACAGAAAATTGGCAAAGCTGATGCATACAGTGTAAAAGTCTCATTTACATGTGTAGCCATATAAATGTACATAAATGCAACATACACAGGCATAGAAAGTGATACTACGTGTTTCGCAAGACCATGCTCACTTCATCAGGGGTAGATGTGTGTGTGTATTACATCTGTGAAAAAAAATTAAAAACCCAAATGGGTATCTGCACATTGATGTTATTGTGACAAATGGTCAAGGGGGTCTGAGGCACAAGGCCCTATAATTACCAATGGCTAGGTCAGACTACTGGATTCTGAATACCCAGAGGCGGCAACAATAAGCATCCAGCTCAATAGCTGAGAAGGCAAGAAAAACCCAAACCCAACAGAGTGCAACCGGGGGGCAGGCATGGCTAGGATGTGGGGGTCTGTATCTCCCAATCTCCATAGATAATATCAAACATAAATGCGTGTATAACAATTTAATACTGCCATAGCAACATAAATATAAAGCAGTACATAATACAATGTAAATATGCGTATACATGAACCAAACTGGTTCAGTGCTAGTATGGACTGGGAATCTGGGGGACAATGAAAGAAAAATGACATGAGTGTATGTGTATGTATATGTGTATATATATATATATATAAAATCTCAATTAATGCTATACAGCAAAGTAAGCATGGAGTATATAATAAAAGGATGTATGCATATGAACCAATCAATGCTGCAAATACTAGAAAACTCGCCAGTGGAAAAAAAAGTGTGTAATAATCTAAATGAATAGACCCTATGGGTAAAGAGAGGATGTATAGCATACCATACTAGAATTGCCTAATTCACTTTTCTTCATTGATTGATGGCAACTCGCCTGTAGCTAAGTCCAACCTATGTGTGTGATTATATGTCAGTATTACATTGTATATCTCTGTATGTTGTGGTCGTTCAGGTGCTTATCTAATCGTTTTTTTAAACTATCGATGCCACCGCCTGTGGAAGGGAATTCCACATCCTTGCCGCTCTTACAGTAAAGAACCCTCTACACAGTTTAAGGTTAAAGCGGTTGTATAGTCAAACTGTTATCTTTTACCTACAGGTAAGCCTATAATAAGGCTTACCTGTAGGTAAAAAAAAAATCTCCTAAACCTGTACTGTTTAGGAGATATTCCCCTTGCAATGAGCCGCTGACTGCAGCAGCACATGCGCACAGGGGATTCTCGGCTGAAAGCCCGGCAGATGCCAGACCTTGCTGAAAGAAGTCTCCCGCGCATACGCGGGAGTGACGACATCGCGGCTCCAGCCACTCACAACGCTGGAGCCGCGATACTCGGAAGACACGCCGAGGCAACATGTCAGCTACCTCGATGTGGACCAGGTGAGATACCGATGCCTCGTTCTAAGGTAAGTATTTCATAATGAGCTAGTATGCGGTGCATACTAGCTCATTATGCCTTTTTCCTTACAGGTGTATAAAAAACAAAAAAAGTGTCAGCGGGTTTACTACCGCTTTAAACCGCTTTTCTTCTAATTTTAGTGAATGGCCGCGTGTTTTATTAACCACTTGCTTACAGGGCACTTAAACCCCCCTCCTATCCAGACCAATTTTCAGCGCTGAAGCACTTTGAATGACAATTGCGCGGTCATACAACACTGTACCCAAATGAAATTTTTATCATTTTTTCACCACAAATAAAGCTTTCTTTTGGTGGTATTTGATCACCTCTGCGGTTTTTACTTTTTATTAAAAAAATGTAAAAAACTGAATTTTTTTTAAAAAAAATGTTTTTTTTAATATTTTGTTATAAAAAATTTTAAACGGATATTTTTTCTCCTTCATTGATGTACGCTGATGAGGTGGCAGTGATGGGCACTGATGGGCAGCACTGGCAGGTGGCACTGATTGGCACTACAGGTGGGCATTGATAGGTGGTACTTGTGGGCACTGTTGGCACTATTAGGTGGCACTTTTAGTGGGCACTGATGAGGCAGATGTGCCTCTTCCACTTGGGGACGGATGTCCCTCACATCCGATCCGGTGATCGGCTTTTTTTTCTACTCGCGCTGTCAGTGTGAGTAAAAAAAAAAAACGATTACCGATCTTTTGTTTACATCATGTGATCAGCTGTCATTGGCTGACAACTGATCACATGGTAAGGGGCCAGGACCGGCCCCTTACACAGATCGGTGATCAGCCGAGTCTCAGTGACTCGGTAATCACAACGTGCCCAGCGCGCGCAGGGAGCGTGCACAGGGGAGGCCGTCATATGACGGCCTCCCGGGAATGTAGGTCCGTGCTGTGGCCGTCATTCGCCTATAGCGCGGATGTCTAGACGTTAAACTCCCTTCCGTGGAAAGGTTTTATCCCTATTGTGGGGTCACCAGTACGGTATTTTTTATATTGAAATCATATCCCCTCTCAAGCCTCTCTTCTCCAGAGAGAATAAGTTCAGTGCTCACAACCTTTCCTCATAACTAATATCCTCCAGACCCTTTATTCGTTTTGTTGCCCTTCTTTGTACTCTCTCCAGTTCTAGCGCCTCCGTTGTGAGGACTGGTGCCCAGAACTGGACGGCATACTCCAGGTCTGGCCAGACCAGAGTCTTGTAGATTGTGAGAATTATTGTTTTTATCTCTGGAGTTAATCCCCTTTTTAATGCCTGGCAATATTCTGTTTGCTTTGCTCCGCCCCCAACGACGTGTGTGACCAGGCACGTGAACGTGTGGTACGCTCACCGCCAAGATAGGGGCATGCAAGCGCAGTCACCCCTAGTCACTCATGCTAACATTGCACGCAACACAGAGCTGACGCTGCGGTCGCGAACGTCGCCTGGTGGGCGTGGTTTGCACGGTGCCAATGTGTAGTTGGCCCAGCCCATCCAGATTAGGCAGTGGGGGATAACAGGAGCAATGGAAACCTCCTTTGTGCACATCGCAGTTCCCGAGCTGGACAAAGACCAACACCACCAGCAGGGAGCAGAACCAGGAACCTGAGTCAGCCTATGGAAGAAGTGACCCCTAAGTATTGAACAGAGCAGCTGAAAGGGCTGATGGATGTTGTGAGTGGTGGCCTCAGACCAAGGTTGGGCTAAATGGTGGGTCTTCCCACCCGGGTTCAATGAGAAAATGGAAAAATGGTCTGGTGTCATCCGAAAAACATCTCTATCCCAATATATACAACAAAACACAAAAAGTCGCCCCGGGACTTTAAATTAGGTGAATGTGATTAGCCAGTCACATGATACAAGTAAATACAGTATCAAAGCTTGTTAAAAATTGCCATACATGAACAACAAAACATTGCCAAGCTGGTCAGCTGATACATAGTGTAAGACAGTATCATTACACGTATAGCCATATAAATGTACATAGCAATATACAAAGGCATAGAAAGTGACCCTACGTGTTTCGCAAGACCATGCTCGCTTCATCAGGGGTAGATGCGTGTGTATTACATCAGTAAAAAAAGCATGAAAAAACAAATAGGTATCTGCACAATGATGGTATTGTGACAAATGGTCAAGGGGGTCTGAGGCAGAAGGCCCCATACTTACCGTTTTTTGTTACATGCTAGTCTCATATCGAAAGTGAAGAGGTTACTCACTATATGAAGATTCTCATATGACAGAATACAACATCAGAAGTGACGTAATGTGTTGAATAGTTTTGTATGTATTCTTTCGTTTCTGAGCATGCGTAGTCTTGCGATTTTTTTTGGACGAAAACCGTACAAATTAAACAATGTTGTGTTCACATCAGACAAAAAATTTATAGTCTGCACATCCAGCTTTTGTCATACGAAAGATCGGAATCGGCTGTCGAAAGCACCGTACTAAAGATCCGAATATCAGCATTTTACTTCCGATCTTCTTATCGTGTGTACGGAAGACCTTGATCCTGTGTTTCTGCAAATCAGTGACACGGATCTTTGACTTCCCCCTAGTACTGAACCACTACAGTAAAACACCAGCTAGGCACACAGATTGCCCCTGATGTTAACTCCTCTCCAGCCAGTGTAATTAGTACAGTGACAGTACATATTTTTTAGCACTTATCACTGTATTAGTGTCACTGGTCCTCAAAGTGTCAGTGTCCAATTTGTTCGCTGCTATAGGTTGCTGATTTCTTAAAAAAAAAAAAATCCATAAATATATCCTATAGTTTGTAGATGCTGTAACTTGCGCAAACCAATCAATATAGGCTTATTGGGATTTTTTTTTACAAAAAAAAATGTAGCAGAATACATATTGGCCTAAATTGATTAAGAAATTTTTGGATGTGTTTTATAGCAGAAAGTAAAACAAATGTTTTTTCAAAATTGTCAGTTTTTCGTTTATAGCACGAAAATAAAAACGGCAATGATGATCAAATACCACCAAAAGAAAGCTCTATTTGAGGGTAAAAAAGGGCAAACGTTTTATTTTTGGGTACAGCGTTGTACGACCGCGCAATTTTCAGTCAAAGTAACGCATTGCCGTATAGCAAATAATGGCCTGGCCAGGAGCTGAAGTGGTTAAGTAGCGTACCTTTAAAGCAGCACTGGCGTGAACCAGGGCTTAAAGAGGAGCTCTAGTCTCCTGTGAAAAAAAAAAGGCAGCATCTACAAAAACTGTAGTGTCTGTCTTTTAAAACACAGCCACTCGTCTGTCCCACGAGCCAGCTGTGTGTGCTCATCTTAGCCGATTTCATCATCCGCTGTCTTCTTTCTTCGGTGTCGACATCTTAACTAAGGGTACCTGGCTGTGGCAGCTTGCGGCTTCTCAGCTGGGTGCACGCTGCGCATTGTGAATGGTCAAGCAGTCTTCTGGGACCTGTCACGTGCCCCAGAAGACTGCGGGGGAGGGGGGGTGGACTTCCAATCGCCTAGGCGGTGGGAGCGGGTACCTGTCAAAATCATGTATCCACTCATAAGTGCCAATTCTTCAAAAGGAGCGGGGGACGAGTCCTTAAAGCGGTTGTTAACCAACTCGTATAAACTTATATAATCTGCTCGTATAAACTTATATAAGCTCCTGTCTCTCTGTCTAAAAAAAAAAAAAAATATGCCTTATTTACTGTATTTCAGAACAGCTCCCCGCGATCACATGATCCACCTGTTCTCTCCTCTGCCCGGTTGATAGCAGCTGTGGGCGGGGCTGAGATTCCCCCGCTGACGTCAGCCAAGACGAGAGGAGGAGAGAGCTGGCCGATCGCGGGGAGCCGCTCTGAAATACAGTAAAGGAGGTTTTTTTTTTATAAAACACAGAGACCGGAGCTCCTGTTATTAAGAAACAAGCAGGATTATATAAGATTTTTTATTGTTATTACAGCAGCAGGAGGGGAGGGGGCAGGCACTGACACAGGAGCAGACAGGCAGGGAGGGGAAGGGGGCGGAGGACAGAGGCGAGCTGCAGATAGCACTGGATGGAGGCACGTAAACTGACCACGGTGTCAGGGCTCAGCAGCCATTATATACCGTGGTCAGTTTACAGAGGGGAGGGTAGAAACTAGCAGGATCAGCCAGTTATTTCAGGTGATACAGGGGGCCAAATTACACTGCACAGGCACTGTACTGTATAAAAATCTTTAAAGGGACATGATCCATTTTTAAAATGTTGGGTTTTTTTTAGGTTAACAAACGCGTAACAAACGCAAAACTTGCTCTTTTAGGTGCTTTAATGTCCTTTTGGAGTTAAAATGCAAACAGAATATACTATGTAACATGCCTACCTTCCCTAACTACTACACTTGTCACTAAATGATATGTCACTACTGGTTTAGAAAGCAGAGGTAAAGCTTGTAATACTGCATATTGCTGTAGGTGCCTGATCTGGAAAGAAGTGTCCCAGCACTGGGGGAGAGGCTTTCCAAACATTCACCATACGGCGATTTTCAGACAAGTCTCCAGGTGCTCTGTATAGATGAAAATGGTAGTGTTAGACCCCATACACACTATTCGATTTTCTGCAGATTTTTGTCTTCAGATTTACCAAAACCATGTAGTGCAAGGGCCTGCCTGATTGCATACAAATTGAAACTCATATGCTGCGTACACACGGTCGGAATTCCCGACAACAAATGTTCGATGTGAGCTTGTTGTCAGAAATTCCGACCGCGTGTAGGCTCCATCGGACATTTTTTGTCTAAATTTTCCGACAAACAAAATTTGAGAGCTGGTTCTCAAATTTTCCAACAACAAAATCCATTGTCGGAAATTCCGATCGTGTGTACACAATTCCGACGCACAAAATTCCACGCATGCTCGGAATCAAGCAGAAGAGCCACACTGGCTATTGAACTTTATTTTTAACAGTTCGTCGTACGTGTTGTACGTCACCGCGTTCTTGACGTTCAGCATCTCCGACAACATTTGTGCGACCGTGTGTATGCAAGACAAGATTGAGCCAACATCCGTCGGAAATAAATCCAGGATTTTGTTGTCGGAATGTCCGATTGTGTGTATGCGGAATTAAGGTTTGACCTCATATTACATGGTTTTGGTAAATCTGAAGACAAAAAAATCTGCATAAAATCTAATAGTGTGTATGGGGCCTTTTTTTGTGGTATTCTGCAAACAAATAAAAAGAACTGCTCCATACAGTAGAATGTGGTACTTGGTATGGCAACAAGCTGAGCAAAGTCTTGTACCATCATTTGTACATTGTCCCTGATACCTCCAGATAGTGTGACCCAGAGATTTAAAAGGCTTTTTATTTTTTATTATATATAAATATTTTAAAAACCAGGATATGCCCTACCACACAACTTTAAGAAGAGATTCATATGTGGCACAACATGTAAACTTATGGAGGTTCATTTGCAGACCACACAAGCCCTTCTTTGTTGTCAGGCTGGCTGTAAATATGCAGAGGTACACTGCTCACTGTATACACGGAGGCCGCTAGAGGGAGAGTCCACCAATATGTTTGATAGACCCTCATGAAAACAGCAAACATTACTTCTAGGTAAACTTTATAATTCTAACAAACATACTCTCTGAAATACACGATAGTTACCTATTTTTAGGGGGAAACCCCCCTCCACCCCCTCTGCATGTGCACTAAGATTTCTTGGGGAAATTTTTGAGCCAAAAACCAATCATTGGATTGGGGATGAAGGGTAGTACAGTTGTGTGGAAAAGTATTTGCCCCCTTTCTGATTTTTAATTTTTGTTGCATATTTGTCACACTTAAATGACCCAGATCATCAAACAAATTGTATTATTACACAAAGGTAACCCTTAATAAAGACAAAATGCAGTTTTTAAATGATGGTTTCATTTATTAACCGCTTCAGATCCGGGCCATTGCCAAATGACGGCAACAGCGCGGATCTAAATTGCCGGGACTACGTCTATTGACGTCGTCCCGTGCACGAGCGGCCTGCGCGCCCCCTGCAGGGCACGCGCGGCGTGCGCGGTGATCAGCGAGTCTATGAGACTCGCCTGATCACAGATCAGAGTAAGGGGTTGGTCCCGACCCCTTACCACATGATCAGCTGTCAGCCAATGACAGCTGATCATGTGATGTAAACAGAGCCGGTAATCGGCTATTTTTCCTCCTCGCGCTGACAGCGTGAGGAGGAAAAAAGAAACCTGATCACCGGCGGCCGTGATCGGGACATCAGTCCCGATCACGGCGATCTTATAACACAAAGCAATAGGCAGCAGTGCTGCCTACCAGTGCCCACCAGAGTCACCCATCAGTGCCCACAGTGCCATCAATCAGCGCCACCCATCAATGCCCACAGTGCCATCCATCAGTGCCCACAGTGCCACCCATCAGCACCCACATCAGTGCAACCTATCAGTGCCCATCAGTGTCACCTACCAGTGCCCATCAGTGCCGCCCATCAGTGCCACCCATCAGTGCCCCCTATCCGTGCCACCTATCCATGCCACCCATCCATGCCGCCCATCCGTGGCCATCAGTGCCGCCTTATCTGTGCCCATTAGTACCGCCTTATCTGTCCCCATCAGTGCCGCCTTATCTGTGCCTATCCGTGCCCATCAGTGCAGCCTATCAGTGCCCACCAGTGCCGCCTCATCAGTGCATATCAATGAAGGAGAAAAATTACCTGTTTGCAAAATTTTATAACAAATTATTAAACATGATTTTTTTTTTTCAAAAATGTCCATCTTTTTTTGTTTGTTTAGCAAAAAATAAAAATCCCAGCTGTGATTAAATACCACCAAAAGAAAGCTCTATTTGTGGGAAAAAAATGATAAAAATTTCATTTGGGTACAGTGTTGTATGACCGCGCAATTGTCATTCAAAGTGCGACAGCGCTGAAAGCTCAAAATTGGTCTGGGCAGGATGGGGGTTTAAGTGCCCAGTAAGCAAGTGGTTAAGGAAAAAAAGCTGTCCAAACCTGCCTGGCTTTAGGTGAAAGTGAAAAGTAATTGCCCCCTAAACCTAATAACTGGTTGTGCCACCCTTGGCGGCAACAACTGCAATCAAGCGTTTGCGATAACTGGCAATGAGTCTTTCACATTAGACATGTGCAGAACGAAATTATTATTATTAATATTATTATTATACAGGATTTATATAGCGCCAACAGTTTGCACAACGCTTTACAACATTGGGGCAGACAGTACACTTACAATACAAATCAATACAGGAGGAATCAGAGGGCCCTGCTCGTTAGAGCTTACAATCTAGAGAAATCTATTTTGAATTTTTCGAATTCAAATAGTTTTCCAATTTCCAAAAAGAATAGAAAATAAAGGAATAGAATGAAAAAAAAAATGTTTTTTTCTTTTCTATTCCTCTATTTTCCATTCAATTTTATTCTCTTTGGAAATTGGAAAACAGTACTGATGGGGCTGCACGAATTCAAAAAGTTTTCGAATTTGAAAACTATTCGAAAAGTATTCGAAAACTATTCGAATTTCGTTATTTCGGATTCGTTTAAATTTGGACTATTTGGACTAATTAACTATTCAAATTCGGCCAAATTTTAATTCAGAACAAAACGACCCGCACATGTCTATTTCACATTGCTGTGGAGCAATGTGGCCCACTCTTTGCAGAATTGTTTTAATTCAGCCACATTGGATGGTTTTCCAGCCTGTGTAAGGTCATGATACAGCATCTCTATTGGATATAATGCCGCGTACACTCGAGCAGACTTTACGACAGACTTTGCCCGGCGGACGGGATTTCGTCGGACAATTCGATTGTGTGTGGGCTCCAGCGGACTTTTTTTCCTCAAAAGTTGGACGGACTTAGATTTGAAACATGTTTCAAATCTATCCGACGGACTCGAGTCCGGTCGAAAAGTCCGCTCGTCTGTATGCTAGTTCGACGGACAAAAAGCCACTGGCAGCTATTGGCTACTGGCTATGAACTTCCTTATTTTAGTCTGGTCGTACGTCATCACGTACGAATTCGACGGACTTTGGTTGATTGTGTGTAGGCAAGTCCGTCGAAAAGTCCGCCGGGCAAAGTCTGCCGTAAAGTCCGCTCGTGTGTACGCGGCATAAGTCTGGGCTTTAACTAGGTCAATCCAAAACCTGAATTTTGCTTTGTTTGAACGATCTGGAGGTGGGCTTGCTGTCATGTTTCAGATCATTGTCCTGCTGCATAACCCAAGTGCACTTGAGCTTGAGGTCACGATTTTATGGCCAGACATTCTCCTTTAGGAGAACTCAGAATTCATGGTTCCATCAATTATGGTAAGTTGTCCAGGTCATGAAGCTGCAAAGCAGCCCCAGACCATCATGCTACCACCACAGTGTCTGACTGTTGGTATGATGTTCTTGTTATTAAATGCTGTATTAGTTTTATGCCACATGTAACGGGACGCACACCTTCCAAAAAGTTACATTTTTATCTCCAGTCCACAGAATATTTGCCTAAAAGTCTTGGGGATAATCAAGATGTTTTTTGGTAAATGTGAGATGAGCCTTTGTGTTCTTTTTGGTCAGCAGTGGCTTTGGGTTTGGAACTCTCCCATGGATGCAATTTTTGTCCAGCCTCTTTCTTATTGTTGAATCATGAACACTGATTTTACTTGAGGCAAGTGAGGCCTTCAGTTCTTTAGATGTTGTTCTGGGTTCTTTTATGACCTCCTGGATGAGTTGTCATTATGCTCTTGGAGTAATTTTCGCAGGCCGGCCACTCCTGGGAAGGATCACCGCTGTTCCAAGCTATCTCCACTTGTGGATAATGGCTCTCCCCGTGGTTCACTGGAGTTCCAAAGCCTTAGAAATAGCTTTAAACCCTTCCTAGACTGATACATTACTTTGTTTCTAATCTGTGCTTGAATTTTTTTAGATTGTGGCATGATGTGTGGCTTTTTGTGATCTGTTAGCGTGCTTCACTTTGTCAGACAGCTTCTATTTATGTGATTTCTTGATTCAACAGGTCTGGCAGTAATCAGGCCTGGGTGTGGCAAGTGAAGTTTAACTCAGCTTTCCAAAAAATTGTGGTTATCTACAGTTCATTCATGAATCAGCATGGGAGGGGGCAATTACTTTTTCACATAGGGCCAGGTAGGTTTGAACAGCTTTTTTCCCTTAATAAATGAAATAATAATTTAAAAACTGAATCTTGGATTTACTCAGGTTATTTTTGTGTAATATTAAATATTGTTTGATGATCTGAATCATTTAAGTGTGAGAAATATGCAAAAAAAATAAAAAATTAGAAAGGGGCTAATACTTTTTCACACAACTGTGAAAAAGTGGAGCTCCGGCCTTTTTTTTTTTTTTTTAATTTATTTCAAAAATCACTCCTGTGATAGTTACAGCTTATGCAATCTAATGCCCCGTACACACGGTCGGATTTTCCGACAACAAATATTGGATGTGAGCTTGTTGGCTGAAAGTCTGACCGTGTGTACGCTCCATCGAACATTTGTTGGCGGATTTCCGCCAACAAATGTTTGCTAGCAGGTTCTCAAATTTTCCGCCAACAAAACCTTGTTTTTGGAATTTCCGATCGTGTGTACACAAGTCCGACGCACAAAACGCATGCTCGAAATCAAGCAGAAGGAGCCGCACTGGCTATTGAACTTCCTTTTTCTCGGCTCATCGTGCGTCTTGTACGTCACCACATTCGTAATTGTTGGCCAACATTTGTGTGGTCGTGTGTATGCAAGACAAGTTGGAGCCAACAACCTTGTCATGGTTTTGTTGTGGGAAAGTCAGATCGTGTGTACGGGGCATAAATTTGCATATGAAGATGGTATCTTTTTTTAATTTGTTTATTTGTACTTACTGTACCCTCTGGATCCAGTGAGCTGCCATCCTTAGTGTGGGCATCTGAAGCCCACTCTGAGTTTCTTCCGGGAAGTGGTGCAGCTGGCTACCCAGCGTGCACCATCCGATCTCACGCCTGCGCAGTGTGAACAAAGCGTGGTGCACTCTGTGTACAGCAGGTTGCCCATTGACTCCATATCCCAGGAGCCAACGGGCAGCTGGAAATGACGTGTATCACCAGCTTTGGTCTGTTAAGTACATTACAAACACTCAGCTTTCATAACATTAATGCTTATTTAGTAAGTGCAAAGAACGTTGGTAACTGGCAAAGTGCTGTAACCGACAGCTACCAATCAGGAGCCAACTTTTAACTCTACTGACTATAGAGACCTGAAAGCGAAGTGGATGCCGTGTGTTACTGCACTTTGCACACCACTATTGCTGTTAGTGGTACCTAGATGATTAAACCCGAATATTTGCACAGGAAAAAGTCATTATACAATGTTTGTTTTTCACCTAACACCGGAACTTTTTTTTTTTTCCCCTACAAGCCCAGCTGTGTCAACTCTTTCAAGTTGTATGGTTGGAATGTTAAAAAAAAAAAAAATCCAGTGGGGAGGTGACTTGAAGCAGTTATTCTGCTCTCCTCTTTAGCGCTGGTGTTTGGTACAGAGACAGATTGCAGCATCCAGAGGTAAGAGAGAACCATGTATCTGAGGCTGCCATGTCTTTTGCTTTGCGTCCTGTTTGGACTTACTGGAGGAAGCAGAAAAATGCCAAAGCTGGCTGACCGGAAGTTGTGTGCGGATGAAGAGTGCAGTCGTAAGTACTGGGGTTATGCAATTATCTGGATATTAAATGATCATATATATGCAGGTATACCTGTCAAATGTGTATGCTTGTCCCACTCTTTAATCAGGCAGGACCAGGTAGCAATCCCACCCCTATGATAGCACCAAAAACCTGACTGCTCTTAGAGAGAAATGATTGCATAGACAGATCTGCAAATCTTGTCCAATCTCTGCACTCTACTCACCAGTGTATACCAATAGTGCCTTGATGCTCCAACCCTTTCCATGCAGGCTGGGTTCACATATGTGCAGCCGCAGATTCGTGCCTGGGGTCCGGTGTATGTCTGTTTACCGGTTTAGGTGTGATTCAGGTCTGAATTTTTGCCTGAATTCGCACCTGAACCGGACCAAAAAACGCACAGGGCCCTTTTGGAATTTGCACCGCGGCCACCCCGGAACCTGTGTGAACCGGCTCCATTGAGAGCTGGTCATACTCGCCTGTCAAGCGAATTGGATGCGGGGAACCCTTCATCCAGTTTGCATATATGTGAACCCAGCCTCACACAAATGTGAGCACTCGTTCGTGGAGCACCTGCCAGACAGAGAAGTCTGAGGGTGGTCTGATCCTGCATGTCTGAGAACCTTCAGATGTATGGGCACCTTTAAAGCTGAATTCCAGGTATGCATATTTTTGCATACTTACATTGGTTCAGCTTTGACCAATGTATGTATGCATATGCTATACCTGGCTTAACCCTGTGGAAGATTGAAGTCACTGTAATAAGCACTGCTCACTTCTAAAAATGTTACTTGTATCTAAACAGTACCCTTAAAAAAAATCTACCTTTTGTCTTGAATTGCTCCTGAAAAAAGTACACCGCCTATAGTGCTGTTTTTTAATCTTATAGCAGTATATCTGCAGTATGAGATCATCTAAGGCACAGCTGCCTTGCCTGCTAGTCTAATGAGATTTGGGTATGTGACTACCGTGCCACTCAACAGTTCTTGCTGGGGAGGAAGCACGTTACATGTTATACCCATATTCAGGTAACATTCAACATGTTACGAATGGACCAGCCCCTGCACATCCCCGATCTGACAGCTAGCGGTGATCTCACCAAGTGAGTTTAATTACCACCTTAAAGAGGAGGTCCATCTAAAAAAAAAATATTAAAAGCCAGCAGCTACAAATACTGCAGCTGCTGACTTTTAATAAATGGACACTTGCCTGTCCCAGGGTCCAGCGATGTCGGCAGCCAAAGCCGATCAATCGCCTGGCTCTCAGCTGCTGCCGCCGCCATCCTCGTTGAGGGGATCAGGAAGTGAAGCGTTGCGGCTTCACTTCCCGGTTCCCCACTGAGCATGCACAAGTCGCGCTGCGCAATCTGGATGGTCCCTGCTGTCTCTGGGACCCGTGTGTTTCCCAGCATACAGCGGGGGGCGGGAAGAGGGTTCTGAAAAGCGAAAGTTCCATTTTTGTGTGGAACTCCGCTTTAATCAGCCACAGAACATGTGTAATTCATATGTGTTTGGTTTTAAAGGGATGAGGTGGCAACCCAATGTCTATGCGGTCCAATGGTCTCTGTATTTTTGTGAAATTGATCTGGAAAAGGTAATCAGATCAGAAGTTCACTTTCAGCATATCTGTTTCAGGTCAGTATCTCAAAGTATTGAAGCCAAAGATAGCCAGGTCAGCAATTTCAGCCTACATGTCTCTTTTAGTACAGGTGTACTTAAGACCCTGAAAACTCTTCAAAATAAATAGTACCCTATTTACATCAAAAATTGTCCCGTACAAAATCCTTCCAGTTTCTGTGACACAATCATATATGTAGAGTAGATGGAATTACTACTGTCAACAGCAGAGCATATTCAAGGGCTGCAACTTGGGAATGGCCATGCAGCCAAACCCTTTTTCAAGGAAAGCAGCGATAGTGTTGAACAAACACTCCTTAGAGTTCTGCAATCCATAATTAACACGTACCTACCACTGTAAGTTCTATTAGCAAGCGTTTCATCAGATTTGGCCACCCCGTCAGAATTTGTAACGGAAATGACATTCCGTCGCCGCCATCTTGCTACACCCCGCATTCCTCCACAGTAAGGATACACGAGGAGGGGCCAAGCAGACATCTTGTCACACCCACCAGGGTTTTGCATTTCACAGTAATTTTTAACAGTAAATGGAGCTTATATGGTGAAATACAGTATTTATAAATCCATCAGACTGTTCAAATGTTAAATTACAAAAGCAGTGGTGTTCTGTCAGATTAGCAAACCTGTGAGATCAGCAGGTTTGCCGCTGCTTTTAAAATTCAACATCTAAACAGTCCGTCGGATTTCTAAATACTGTATTTCACTATATAAGCTCTGTTTACTGTTAAAAAATAAGTGTGAAATGCAAAACTCTGGTGGGTGTAACAAGATGTCGGCTTACCCCCTTCTCAGTGTATCCTTACTGTGGACGAGTGTAACAAGATGGCGGCGACGGAACGTCACTACCGTTACAAATTCTGATGGGTCCCCTAATCTGACGAAACAAAGGCATTGTTTACTGCTTGTACTGTATTTCAGCTCATTACTTTCTTTTTATCCCTTTGATAGATCCCATTTCTATTGGGGTAGCTCTGTCTGACTACACCCCCCCAGACTGCCGTTTTATCCCAATTAGACGTGGACAAACGCTGTATATCTACTCCAAGCTTAAGGGCAGAGGACGCCTCTTCTGGCTGGGCAGTGTGAGTATCACTGCTCTACTAAAGGCGTCGCCAAACTTTGTAGGCAAAGGGACAGTTTATTGTCTTTTAGACTTTAGGAGGGCCAGATTGGGACCACTGGGTATACAAAATGCCTCAGACTTGGTGAGGGAGGGGTTAAAAAAAAATACATAACAACACCTGTGGGCCTCATCGTTGGTATTGGTGGGAAGAATAATTTCCATTGTTGGTGTCAGTGGGAGAAATGGTGCCCCATCTTTGGTATTAGTGGGGGGAATAGTACCCCATCGTTGTTATCTGTGGGAGGAATAGTGCTCTATCATTGGTATTAGTGAAAGTATTAATGGAAAGAGTATTGGTATTGGTAAGAAGAATAATAATCCTTATCATTAGTGTCAGTGGGAAGAATATTATAAATGGTGTAAATGGTATGAATATTGCTCCATCTTTGGTGTCAGTGGGAGGTACAGTGCCCTAAGGGCCGGATAAAGGCAAGCAAAGGACCACATCTGGCCCTTGGGACAAAGTTTGGAGACCACTGCTCTGCTACAATATATACCAGCAGGGGCGTCGCTAGGGGGTGGCTTTTGGGGCCATAGCCCCGAATCTGGGGCCCATAGCCCTGAGTCTCTGCAGGGGTCTCAAGGAGGAGGGGAGGCTCTCTGGGGACCCTGATGTAAGTGGGGAAGCTCTCTGGGGACCCTGATGTAAGTGGGGGGGGGGGCTCTCTGGGGACCCTGATGCAAGGGGGAGGCTCTCTGGGGACCCTGATTTTAAGGGGGAGGATCACTAGCAACCTCTGGAGGAACCCTGGTTGAGAATGGCTGATATATACAGAAAAGTAGAGTGGAGTCTCACCTGTGCTGTATTCTACAGGTACAAGGAGATGAATACGGGGAGTATACAGCGAGACTGGGTTATTTCCCAAGCTCTATCGTACAAGAAGAACATTATCTGATGCCGGGAAAAGTGGAAGTCAAAACCAATGTGAGTTATATTTGTTCTGAAACTGTGCAATGCCAAAAACGACAAGACTGTCCAAACTATTGTTAAGATGTTCATTAGCTTGGTAAATGGGTACATTTCACAACAGTTTAAAGCCAGGAGTCACAACAGGAATCAGACCAGGTCCTCTCAAAGTGACAGGAAATTCATTCTTAGAAAGTTATCACCATAAAGAGTTTCACCAATGAAGGATTTCTTCTGCCCTCCTGTTCTGGTGACAGCTTGAAAATTTTGGAATGTGTCATCTTTTGCATTCTGGATAAGAGACTTAATAAAAAAAATGGACAGGTACTTAGCGCTTCCCAGCATCATCTCAAAGATTCCAATAATAAGAGCAGACTGTAATTTCATTTTGGGTTAGGTAGAGAATAGTTCAGGAGCAACTTCACTCCATGGTTTTATTTTTTAAACTTAACTTTTTATTTGGGTTATCCTTAAAAAACCCACCCGCCCAATGTCCAGCTGTGATCCACTACTCTGCAGATGCAAGCTGGGTTCTGTGCCACCATCTTCCTCTGTGATGTCATCCGGAGCCAGCTGGTTAAGGCAGCCGAATCCCCTGAGGATGTGTCTTCAGATCTGACCCCTCCAGCCAGAGCTCCACCTTCCTCTGGGCGCTGTATTAAAGCTGATGCCTACTGGGATATGTGACAGGGATATCTCAGGAGCGAAGAAGACATCATTCTTGCCTTATATTGTAGGGGGGGGGGGGGGGGGGTGAGGGGGATTCCAGTAGGATACAGTATAGTCTCAATTTATAGAAAAGAGGAGGTATACATTGTTTTAGTGGTTTACCAACATCCCTATATAGATATACAAAAAAACAGAAAATAACACCCCCCCCCCCACACTCGGGACTTTAAAGGTAACCACTAGAAGTAGCGAGTTAAAACTTTGAATATTTTATAATTTAACAATCATAAAACATCTTGATTAAAAAAACAAGTTTAGCGCCCTGCTGGTTTATCCATTGAGATACAATATTGTATCTGTATCTTCAGAATACATGCATTTTACAGAGTAGATATACTGGAAAAACACCCGATGTGTTTCAGTTCCTCTTTCTTCAGTGGTGTATCCAGCAATGGTGTTATAATATGTCGGTAATAAAATATAGTAATCAATATATACATATGTTAAAAGGACAAACAAAATAGTGATATGTTCATAGTTTAAAGCACTCACAAGTCAAGCCAAATGCCTTGTATACATCACCAAAGCTACATCAATGTTAAAATTATTTCTGGGTACTGTTTTCCACCAAGGCCATGGAGGAGACCCAAACAATCCCAATCCATTAGGCCCCTTTCACACTGGGGCAGTAGGGGGCGTCGGCGGCAAAACAGCGCTATTTTTAGCGCTGTTTTACCGTGGTATTCGGCCGCTAGCGGTGCGGTTTTAACCCCCCGCTGGCGGCCGAAATAGGGTTAAAACCACTCGTACAGCGCGGCTATAGCCGCAGTATTGCCGCGGTATAGCCGCGCTGTCCCATTGATTTCAATGGGCAGGAGCGGTGAATACACCGCTCCTTCACCGCTCCAAAGATGCGGCTTGCAGGAGATTTTTTCTTCTCCTGCCAGCGTACCGCTTCAGTGTGAAAGCCCTTGGGCTTTCACACTGAACAAACAGCGGAGGCTGTTTAGGCGCGGTTTGCAGGCGGTATTTTTAGCGCAATAACGCCTGCAAACCGCCCCAGTGTGAAAGGGGCCTTAAGGTTTTACCCCTTTTTTGTGTGAGGTGTACCCCAATCAAACATACATCAATTTACATACATACAACATGCAGTATTTTCCTGAAATATCTCAATCAGGAAAACACCACATTATAACCACTAGATGGCACTGAGTGGCATACTAAAAAATTATATTAGTCAAAATACGTAAATGTTTTCATTGTGGATGCGCAAATGTTCTTATTCTTGCAATTCTTGTTGCGCGGTTTTCAGGCGATTTCGCATGTCGCGCATAGGTCAGCCCTTTCACTTCAATGGCCTGCCTTATACGTATTTGTCACCCAAAAGAAGCTCCTGTTCTTTTTTGGATGACAAGCTTAGCTTGACTTTTAAATGCGTGTTTTGCTGCGATTGCCACGTGAATCTGTGGCGTAACAGTTGAAGCAGAATCGCACCGTGTTTCATTAAGAATAATGCCACCCGGGGGCGTGGCCTGGACATGGCTGAGTGAAGCTGCTTTCTCTGTGAGCTCCCGGCCTAGGCCTACCATCCTCGAACTTTTAGACATCAGATCGGCATGAAATCAGCCAAAAAATATAAAACGAGAGCGACCACTAAAGGGACCCCCTCAAACAAGAACTCCGGAGCTATTCATCGATACCTCAGAAGCCCACAGGATCTCTCACCCGGAGCTAGGGTTGCGGCGCCACGAGGTTCCCCACGTGCAGCCATAGACGAGACCCCTACCAGACTAACAGCGTCTTCCTCTGAGATACCTGGAACGGCATCGGAGACACCGGGACCCCCAATACTGGGAACTATGGAACCACCACAATCTCCGGAACCGGTTCCGATGGATAGAGACATTCGAGCGCTATTGCAAGCCCTCCCCACAAAAACCGACATCGAGGCGATGATCCTCCGGCTTGAGGAGACGCACCGCCGGGACATACAGGAGGTACGAGGGGAGGTATCCAGCCTGTCAGACAGAGTAACTACAGGGGAGACAGCGGTATCCTCTCTGGAGGACAGAGTGTCAGCACTTGAACGTTCCCGGGATCAATACAAGGAAAATGCAGTATCTCTCCAGCTGCATCTCGAGGATATCGAGGACCGGAGCCGCCGGAACAACCTGCGGCTCAGGGGGATCCCGGAGACTGTGACCCCTGAGAACCTTGCGGAGGCAGTCACAGGGATTTTTCATACTATCCTAGATGATACAGGAGTTAACATTGAGCTTGACAGGGTGCATCGAACCCTGGGACCGAGGCCAGCAGACCCAAACAATCCACGCGATGTGGTGTGTAGACTACACCAATACACCCAGAAAGAGAACATTCTCCGCCGCGCGTGGGAACATGGAGATGTGGACACACACGGATCGCGGGTGCGGGTTCTGCCTGACTTATCTAGGGCCACCCTGAGACGCCGAGCCATGCTGAGACCCCTCCTCGATCTGGCGAAACAGAAGGGCTTCACCTACCGATGGGGGTATCCTCTGTCAGTGACTTTCCGCAAAGAAGCGGATGCATTTACTCTACAGACCACAGCGGACCTCCCGGCACTCTTCCGCTACTTGGAAGCGGGACCGATCCAGGTACCAGATTGGCTACAAATCTTACCACGTCCCCCGGGCAGATCAGGCTTTGCAGCTGCACGCGGCCCGATGCCCGATGAGTAGATCCCAGGAGGGGGGCCCCGGGTAACCATCTCACCTTTTCTTCAGGGCGTTCGCAAACGTTTGACTCTGCCGGCCCCCCCCGCCCCCCACCACGGGAGATTGTCCCTGTACAGTGACTCGGCTCCGGCACATGATAAACCACGGCAATGGGGGCGACATCTTGTGCACAATCCCCCCCCCTCCCCTCCCATGATGCCCGCCTGCAGGGAAGAACATTAATACCTAGTCGTGACCAGGGAAGGTGGGAATCCGAACGGTGTTTTACACCATGCTATCCAAACCCATTCTGCTCGAGGGAGACACCTGCCTGGTTTAGAGCCCTAGCGGGAGACGGAAGATCACCGCAGTCAATTGAAACCCCCTACATCGCCACCTCACCACAACACTTCTAACCTGCAGAGACTGCGACAGATTCTAAGAGAAACTCTTCCGAGTGAAGCATGCATGGCGAGGGCTCACTGGCGCTCTGTAGGTAACAGGGACAAGCAGGGGAGATGAGCTATCTAGACTTTGGGACTTGTCCTGGGGGGGGCGGGGAGGGGGGAAACTTATTCAGAGGCCCAGGAGCCACATGTTAATTTTCTGTTGTTCACTTGGTAAACCTGGGGAGTTAAACTCTCGGTCAACGGGAGATCTATAAGATGCAGGTCACTCTGGAACGGGGCCCGACATGAGAAACGAGATGAGAGGAAAAGGAGTTTAGATGAGATAGGGGTCCCCCTGGGGAAATTGGACGAGAAATGTTATCTGAACTTTCACCTTGTTACTAATTTCGCTCTGTTACTTTTGGTTATATAAATGATATCCGAGCCAGTTAGTACCTTTCAGGTAATTTATTGGTTGCTAGATAAAAAGTGTTATGCCGACCTGAAATATGATTCTTGCATCTGCCGGGGGTGGGCGGTTGGGGCTGGGGGCTCCTCCCTCGGCTAGGTTTATCCACTCCCCCACTTAGGACGGCGCTAATCACCCAGATTCTATCTGGGTAGCGCTTCAGCAAGGAATTCTCTTCTTGCACTATTAGTACTTTTTTACGCTGCACACCTCTGTGTCAGCCTATAATTTTCCGTTACTTTGACTTATTTATTTTTAATTTTTAAATTTTAATTTTTGTCACTTTATATAATTTTTCTTTTTTGTTCTTAACTGACCCTCCACCTATTGTTTTAATTTTTTACCCCTTCTATCCGCGAGCATGGAGGCTTTAACAATTGTGTCTTTAAACGTAAAAGGACTGAACACACCTGAAAAAAGACGAATGTTGCTTCATGACATGAGACGCTTAAGGGCTGACATCATCCTATTGCAGGAAACACACTTTAGGGAAAACACCACACCTATACTCAGAAACAAATATTACCCCACCGTATACCATTCCACTAACAGCCAAGCAAAATCTAGAGGGGTCACGATCCTAATCTCAGCTAAAGTCCCGTGGAAATGCCTAGATAAGAAGACAGACTTAGAGGGACGATATTTGTTTCTGAAAGGTCAAATAGGAGACATTAAAGTGACACTAGCTAATCTCTACGCTCCAAACGCACATCAAGATACGTTCCTAGCGAGATGCCTAAAACAGCTTACATCTTACACTGACGGACAGTTAATCATAGGGGGAGACCTTAATACCCCCCTGTCACCGACTGAGGATACATCCTCAGGCAGGTCTTCGACCTCCCGAGACTCACGCAAACGCATCAGTAACACATTACACTCAGCACAATTGATAGATACATGGCGACTCTTCCACCCAGGAGAAAGGGACTACACGTTCTTCTCCCGGCCCCACCAGTTGTACTCCCGCATTGATTATTTTTTAGTCCCCCACAGAAACTTACAGGCAGTCATAAACACCACGATAGAACCCATCACATGGTCGGATCACGCCCCGATCACAATGCGATATGCCCTTGCAGGAATATACAGGACGCAACGCCCACCATGGCGGTTGAACGAAAGCCTTCTATCGGACCCGCTGGTCTTAGCAGACGTGACAAAGGAGATTGGACATTATTTCGACACCAATGATACTCCCGACGCTGACGTAGGCTTGATATGGGAGGCACACAAGACCGTAATCAGAGGGATACTTATTAAACATGGAGCCAGATTAAAAAGACAAAGAACAGAACAACTAACTACACTCCTCCAGAAACTCCAGACATTAGAAACGAAACACAAATTGACCCCTACGAGAGAAATAGGCACCGAGCTAGACGTCATCCGCAAACAGGTCACTGACCTGCTGCACTATAAAGCTAAGGCAGCGCTCCAGATCTGCCGGACAAAATCGTACGAATCCGGTAACAAATGTGGAAGGATGCTAGCTCGGTCCCTACAACAACAGAAATTAGCGTCATACATACCACAAATTGTCACCCCTTCTGGACAGAAGGTTTCCTTACCAAAACAAATCACTGAAGAATTCAGAGCTTACTATAACTCTCTATATAATTTAACTACAACGCAACCCACCACAGTCACTACATCAGAATACATAACTTCATCCCAGATGCCGACCTTGCCGGCAGAAACAAAAGATATACTTGAGGATCCCATTACTATATCTGAAATTCAACTAGCCCTCCGGGACACGAAACAAGGAAAAGCCCCGGGCCCGGACGGTTTGACCGTAACATATTACAAAACATTCCTACCCTCCCTAGGACAGCATCTGACCAAATTATTTAATGACCTGGGATCAGGCTCAAATCTGCATACCTCCACTTTACAAGCACAGATATCTGTGATACCAAAAGAAGGTAAGGACCCAACCCAGTGCAGCAGCTATCGACCGATCTCCCTCTTAAACACCGACCTCAAGCTCTTCACAAAAATCATAGCATTACGATTGCAACAACACCTCCCACACCTGATACACTTAGATCAGGTAGGTTTCATTCCAACAAGGGAGGCTAGAGACAACACCATTAAGGTCCTAAACCTACTCCACATAGCAAACACCAATAAAACACCCTGTGTCTTTCTCAGCACCGACGCTGAAAAAGCGTTCGATCGGATTCAATGGAGCTTCCTATTTGAGACACTGAAACACATAGGAGTGGGTGCTAAAATGTTTAATTGGATTTCAGCAGTCTATACAAACCCGTCCGCCAGAGTCAGGGCTAATGGTGTTGTCTCAGAACCGTTCCCAATTTCCAACGGAACCAGACAGGGATGCCCACTATCACCCTTACTTTTCGCCCTCTCACTAGAACCCTTTTTATGCCATGTGAGATTAAACCCAGACATCACAGGAATACCGGTCCGGGGCTTGCAACATAAAATATCCGCTTACGCGGATGACCTGATGTTCTCCATCACTAATCCAATCATCTCACTCCCTAACTTAATGAAAGAATTTGAGATTTATGGACGCCTCTCCAACCTAAAAATAAATTTTAATAAATCTGAAGCAATGGGAATATGTATACCACCACCTCAAATCACCAGTCTTAAAAACAGCTTTCACCTAAAATGGACAGATACGGCACTGAGGTACCTAGGAACCCTTATCCCTCCGAAAATATCCCAACTATTTAACTTAAACTTCCCACCCTTACTGAAATCTGTCCAACACTTGCTACAAAACTGGAACAGTGGCCTTCACTCTTGGTTCGGCCGTTGTAACATATTAAAAATGATGATATTACCCAAATTCCTATATCTTCTACAGGCTCTACCAATCCACATACCCGCAACCTACTTTAAACAAATCCATTCCACCTTCCTCTCTTTTCTGTGGGCCGGGAAAAAACCCCGAATCCCCAGGAAAACGATCTCAATGCCAAAACAATACGGAGGACTAGCCTTGCCGGAGATCAGAACATATTACCACGCAGTACACCTGAGCAGGCTTGTTGACTGGTGCCGACATAAGGAGACCAAATTATGGCCCCAAATTGAACAAGCACAAACTGTAGTACCACTTCACAGGGCCCCATGGTGCGGCCCAGTTTTACCATCTCACATTAGCAGCCATCCTCTGATAGGCAATACTGTAAAAGAATGCTCACGCCTCCTTGCGCAAACCTCGCTCTCACACAAAAATTCACCATTGAGACCTATCATAGGTAATCCCCAGTTTGAACCCGGCTTAACAGACCCTAAGTTTCTCAATTTGAAAGGATCAGGGAAATACCAAGCATCCCATTTTAGCACTTTGGGCAGATGGGTCACGCTCGCTGATCTATTAGATCCGAGCGGCCCATTCCGTCTGGACTTCCTAAGAGCACGACAACTCTCACACTTTCTTAACAGCATGACTCCCCCGGCTACAAACAGTGACCCTCTCACTACTCTCGAAGAACTCTGCACAGAATCAGGAGTGGTGTTACACACGCTCTCCCTGACGTATAACTTATTAATCACACCTCCTGAAAACTACCAACACCCCAGTTTTGACAAGTGGGAAAGGGACTTAAACCGCCAGTTTACCACACACGAGCGAACACATATCCTCCAATTTATACATAAATCATCCATATGTTCCAAATTCCAAGAAACCAACTTCAAAATCTTCACACGCTGGTACAAAACCCCAGCAGTATTACACAAAATATTTCCAGGGGTCACGGACATATGTTGGAGATGCCAGCAAGATACAGGCACACTACTTCATATCTTCTGGTCATGCCCCAAGCTAAGTAACTTCTGGAAAGAAGTTCGCCGAATAACCCAAAAATTTACAGATCATGATATCCCGAACGACCCGGCATATTTCCTTCTACATGTCAATAACACACCTTCACGCATATACAAAAAGTCGATAATCCGTCACCTACTAAACGCAGCCAAGGCCTGTATCCCTCTTACTTGGAAATCCCCACATCCGCCCTCAATTTCTCTCTGGCTCAAAAAAATTGACGAAATCAGTAGCTTTGAGGATCTGATGCTCTCGAACCAAAACAAGAGTGAAACATACTCCAGGACATGGCAGCTATGGACTATGTTTCAATACTCAGAAGAAGGACAAATCCTCAGAGGAGGAAACCTGAATGTCTGATTAATGCTGACATAGATAAATAGTGGGAAGTTGCTCCACAGCGCTATCCACTTACACAATACACTGAACTGAATAAATAATTTAGATGCTCCATGCTCGCGGATACCGATACCCCTAGACACCCCCTTGTTTCCTTTTTTCCCTTTCCCCCCGTACCGCTTATCTTAATATTTTTTTCTGGTCCTCTTTCTGAGCCGATGGTTTTTATAACCGGCTCGATTTCTTTTCTACTTAGTTATATGTTTTACGAGAAAATATGAAAAGAGAAGGAGACAAGGTGCATGGAGTTACATCTCTGAACAAGGATACAATATTCCTAATCAGTTAATCACTCTACCACAGAAACATATGCTAGAAACGGGGGACATCACCTGGAATACACAAGCCTATATTTTTTAAAGCCTCCTCTTATATAATTCCTTGTTTATACCCTAACTTCAACTAAAGAGGATTCATGCATTCCTTTCATAATACATCTAACAATATCTATATGCTATGCCTTTTCATTTGTCTGTGGCAAATTGATGTATAACCAATTTTGTTGCCTGAATACTTGTATACCTGTCTCCAGAAATAAATAAAAAATTAAAAAAAAAAAAAGAATAATGCCACCCAAATATGCGCTGTGGATTTTGCCAGTGATTTGGAATCGCAGACAGAATCACAGCAATTCTGCCCATGATTCCAAATCACTTAATGTCAACGGGGCCTTATTGTCGCCCTACTCAAGGCAACTGCAGATCCCTATTTTGGGTAGCGTGTGTGTTTACACTAAGTACAGAAAACTAGAAAACGTTGTTCAAACCAATTTATAACTAATACAACATAGTGCACAGCTCTACAAGGAAAACAGAAATGGAAGGCGCGCACACCTACTGCATTACCAAAGATAATTTAATAATAAAAATGTTTTATATAAAAGGGGGTGCTCACAAAATGCAATTGACAAAAGGCCATAAAAACAATGCATGGACATGCACAGAACATGGGGTACAGCTAACGCGTTTCGGGGGCGCACCCCCTTCCTCAGAGCTAGGCATAGTGCACAGCTCTGCCTGTCAGGTTGGTGTGTGCACAAATGCAGCATCTTCAAATAGCTTTGTGTTTATTTACAGTGTTAATAGTGTAGGTAGGTACTCATATCACATAGTTTTGGCAAATCTGTATATGATGACCATACGAGGGAATTTTCTCCCCACTCTGTGAGATTACCTCTAACTTCCTGTTGTGTCTCTGGGACAGGAAGTGAAGACAATTTCCTCAATTGTACACAGACAACACAAAAATGTCTATTTGACTCTTTCCTTCTTTATCCAAAATTAACACGGACTTTGGACATGCCTGGTCTAAGGCCTGGTTCACACTATTGCGGGTGCAGGATTTGCAGCAATTCCCGCACCCGATTGCCGTCAAAACGCACTGATGTTTAAAAAGTGCAGAGCTGGCATCCATTCCTAATGGCACCCCACGTATCACAAACAGCAGCGCATTTGTGGGCGCTGGAAATGCAGGGAAATGTTTGCACCATGCGATTTCTCAGCTGCTGCATTTTGAAAATGGTGCATGAACCCTTTTTCTGCGGGAAACGCAGGCACAGCAGCCCATTCACATGAATGGGCTGCTGTGCCCACACAAACACGGGCCACAAACCCGCAATAGTGTGAAGAAGAGATACCCTCACATTGGAAATATATCTTCTCACTTCCAGCTGAGCCTACAGGACAGGAAGTGAAGCAAACCTCCCTAATGAGACACAGATGGCAACAAAAACTGTACTGTTGTAAACTGACTGCAATTTTAACCCTCCCCTACTCTATCCAAAATTGAAAAAAAAAAAAGAAGTTTGGACTCTAGATATCATTTAAGGTCTGTTGGGAACCATGAGCCATAGGAGTTGTAACACCATAAAATAGCTCTGATCTTCAACCTCGGGAAATGATCTATAGTGCATGCTTTGTATCTCATGTTTTATTTTTTCCAGCAATGGGATTTCCTGTGCCAGTGATCCGACTTCCTGTGACACGTCCCGTACACCGTGTGCTGTGTGATAGGCTGGGCCGAGTGCGGAGGACAGGACCTTCTATCTGCACATGTCCTGCTTCTTCTTCCCTTTATACTTAATGTAGCAATAAAGATGACTATGTATGCTGTATTCATATCTTGTCACTTTGTATTTTGGTATAGAAAACACTTGCTGGAGGAATATTGCTGATGATTTGTTCTTGGGGGAAAAAAAATGTAGGGAGATAATATGGGAATAATTCTAGAAGCTTCAAAACTTAGTAAAGGTCACAGAGAAAATACATTACAGGTGGGTTCGCATTTATTATTTTTTACTCATTTATACAGCTCTGACTATTTGGGGTTGAGTTACTGAACTGAAAAAGACTGCACTTATCTGGTAGTAGTTGTAGGATATTATTATTAGTAGTAGTAGTAGTAGTTGTAGTAGTACTATATTATTATTAGTATATTATTATTACTATTAGTAGTAGTTCTATATTATTATTATTATTATTGCTATTAGTGGTAGTAGTAGTAGTAGTAGTAGTAGTAGTAGTAGTACTACTATATTATTATTAGTATATATTTATTAGTAGTAGTAGAAGTAGTAGTAGTAGTAGCAATAGTATTACTATTAATATTATTGTTAATAATAATTAATTTTTTATCACTATTATTAGTAGTAGTAGTAGTATATTATTAATACTATTATTAGTAGTATATTATTATTATTAGTAGTAGTATAGTATTATTATTATTATTAGTAGTAGTACTATATTATTATTAGTAGTATATTATTATTATTAGTTGTAGAAGTAGTAATAGCAGCAATAGAATTACTATTAATATTATTGTTAATAATAATTACTTTTTTATCACTATTATTATTATTAGAAGTAGTAGTAGCAGTATGACTAATAATTACAATTTTATTGCTAATATTTATACATTATTATTATTGGTAGTACTGTAGTATTATTATTTTTTTTTTTTTACTTATATTATTATTCTGCGAGTGCAGTTGCTCCAGAGCTTAGTAAATGAGGGGGGGCTCTACTGACTTCCATCATCTAATCATGTGCAAGCAAAACATTTTTTATTTTTTTTATTTTCCTTGTGCGTGATTGGGTACTTTTTGCCAAGTGAAGCTTTACCTCATTTACTAAGCTCTGGAGCAACTGCTGTTGCAGAGGGCAACTGGCACTTTGCAAAGTGCACAGTCTATTCGCCTTTAGTAAATCAACCCCTTTTTCTACAATGCTCAGGGCTGATTATGCATTGTGGCGACCCATGCATTACTGCAACCCCTGTTACATGCACTGATGAATTGCGGTGCCATTTATTTTGAATAGCACCCCAATACATTAAAGGTTTATTAAACCCGAAACAAAAAGTGTAATATGTTACAGCTTACCAATCATTAGATGTGGTGGCTGCATTCATTTTCATTTTTTAGGCTTGTTTCCCCCTCCTTTTTAGCTCGGTGATCTGGCCAACACACCACCTGTTCAAAGAAGGAAGGGTGACCCCTGGAAGTCGCACATCTATGATGTCCTGCTGCAATGAATGGAGTCGCAACCTCAGCCTGGACTCCCACCAGGCCACACCCCCAATGGGTTTCACTCCCCCCCCCCCCCAGAGCTTAGTCAAGGGGATCATCTCCACCTGGGGGGGGAGTGTTAGATGTACTAGTAGATTTAGATACACTAACAAATCGAAAACAAACTCCAGCTAACACTTTATAATCAGTTACAGCAAACAAACAACATTCATAATGTTCAAAAAGCATCCACAATATTCAAAAATGATAATGGAAATAAATCAGTGTGAGTAAAGTCTAATGCAAAAAAGTCCGAAATTTGTGATAAATGTCACTGCAGAGAAAGTTTCTTCCACCAACTAATGAAAATCCTCTCCTCCACGTGTGAGCAACAGAACTAAAATACACTCACTGACATTAAAGCTGCCAGAGGAAAACAGCAATATGTGCGCTTGAGTCAACAAGATCCTTCACACGTGGTCAACCAGCTCCATTCTCGCAATTAGGGACACCACGTAGTACCGCTTCTCACCACTGGAGACAGTTTGCTTGATGCTCTCTGGGGAAAAAAAGCAGGGCAGGAGCTACACGCTGACGTCTCGCCCCCATTTCCATACTTGGAACTGGCGGCTCTCCTTGTAAGTGCAATAAAGTGTTTTATTTGTCATGACAATCGTTTTGCTGGCATTTGGATGAAGCCTTTTTTACTTTTTTTTTGTGGAATCTATACTTTTTAATAAATATACTACACTATATGTGGTCAGTGGTCCCCTGCTTGTGGCTCTGTGTGGTAAGCGCTTTTTTCCCCAGGCAGTATTAAGCAAATTATCATTTCTGAATATTGTGGATGCTTTTTGCACATTATGAATGCTGTGTTGATAGCACATGCTTTAACCGCTTCAGCCCCGGAAGATTTTACCCCCTTCCTGACCAGAGCACTTTTTGCGATTCGGCACTGCGTCGATTTGACAGACAATTGCGCGGTCGTGCAACGTTGCACCCAAACAAAATTGACATCCTTTTTTTTCCCACAAATAGAGCTTTCTTTTGGTGGTATTTGATCACCTCTGCGGTGTTTATTTTTTGCGCTATAAACAAAAAAAGAGCGACATTTTGAAAAAAAAAACGCAATATTTTTTACTTTTTGCTATAATAAATATCCCCCAAAAATATATATAACAAATATTTTTTTCCTCAGTTTAGCCTGATATGTGTTCTTCTACATATTTTTGGTAGAAAAAAATCGCAATAAGCGTATATTGGTTTGCGCAAAAGTTATAGCTTCTACAAAATAGGAGATAGTTTTATGGCATTTTTATCATTATTTTTTTTTTATTATTAATGGCGGCGATCTGCGATTTTTATCAGGACTGTGACATTATGGCGGACACATCGGACACTTTTGACACTATTTTGGGACCATTGTCATTTATACAACGATCAGTGCTATAAAAATGCACTGATTATTGTGTAAATGACACTGGCAGGGAAGGGGTTAACCACTAGGGGGCGATGAAGGGGTTAAGTGTGTCCTAGGGAGTGATTCTAACTGTGGGGGGGTGGGCTTTAAGTCACATGACAGCGATCACCGCTCCCGATGACAGGGAGTGATGATCTCTGTCATGACACAAGGCAGAATGGGGAAATGGCTTGTTTACATAGGCACTTCCCCGTTCTGCGGCTCCGTGACACGATCGCCGGGAGACATCGAGTCCGCGAGTCCCGGGGGCACGGTCACGCTGTACGCGGCGGCGCACGCCTGCCTTCTATCCCCGCCTCTTAAAGGGGACACCCATTTGCCCACTGCTGCCATTGTGCCGACGTATATCGGGGGGGGGTTGTAAAGATTCGTGTTGTTTCAGAACCTTAATGCATCCTATGCATAAAAGCAGTAGTAAACTTTGATGCTGACTTTTTTTTTTCTTTACACCTGTAAGGGAAAAGGCATAATGAGCTAGTATGCACCGCATACTAGCTCATTATGAGATACTTACCTTAGAACGAGGCGCCGGCATCTCACCCGGTCCACGCCGAGGGAGCTGACATTTCCCCTCGGCGTGCCTTCCGGAGCCGCGATGGGTGACTTTTTTCCGGCAAAGTCCGGCGGCTGCTGGGCTTTCAGCCGAGAATCCCCTGTGCGCATGCGCCGCTGCAGTCAGCGGCTCATTGCGAGTGGAATATCTCCTAAACCGTACAGGTTTAGGAGATATTTTTTTTACATACAGGTAAGCCTTATTATAGGCTTACCTGTAGATAAAAGTTTAAAAAATGGGTATACAACCGCTTTAAGATGAAAAAACACCTGGCAGTCACCGGCCCCCCAGCCTCCCCGTTTTACTTACCTCAACCCCTTCATTCAGTCGGTGGAGACGCGCTGGCTCCTTCTCCACGGGCTCCTGGCTCTTGATTGGATAGATTGATAGCAGCGCAGCCATTGGCTCCCACTGCTGTCAATCAAATCCAATAACGCGGGTGCCGGGGGGTGGGGCCGAGTCCGGCATTCTGTGTCTATAGACACAAATGCTGGACTCGTGAGTGCGCCCGCAAGGTAACCCCCTAAGGGAATCACTTCTCCGAGGGGGTTATCAGATGTGGGGAGGAGCCGCTGCTGGACCCCAGAAGAGGATGTTCGGGGCCACTCTGTGCAAAACGAGCTGCACAGTGGAGGTAAGTATGACATGTTTGTTATTTCAAAAAAAAAAAAATGAATTACCCTTACAATCGCTTTAAGTTGATAATATTCTATATTTGGAGGGGCTGCATTATTATTTTTTTGTTGGTTTGTTTAGGTACTGTATGTTTACCTATTGCAAGCTGCCCATTTCTTTTCTTTAGTGCTGACCCCCTTTTTGGTTTTTAGTTACAGCAAAGAGTTTTTTTTTCCTTTTAGGATAAAGTTTTCCATAAATAACTAAAAGCTGATCGTTGTAAGCACCCCTGTCAGTGGCAAATGACTTCCCCTCTTTGCCGGAGAGCTTGTTCTGTTGAAAAACAGTAGACTTACTGACCAGATCACCAGGTGAAAATAAAACAAAAAAAGCCTAAAAAAATGAATGCAGCCATCACATCTAAGAACTGCCATATGATAAATGTTTGCTTTTGGGTTTAATATCGCTTTAAAGCAACCCACATGCGTTGCAATTCACTGCAACACATGGCACATAGCATGGTGGGTTGCGGAAAAAATGTTGTGACATGCCCAATAATTGGGATGTTTTTGTGTGTTGGAAGCATGTGACATAATGCACTGCACAAATGTAAATGGGTCCCAAGTAAAAATTAAAAAAGGGCAACCAGACAGGATTATATTGCAGAAGAGACATACAGGGAGGTTGATTTACTAAAGGCAAACATACTGTGCACTGCAAGCGCATTTTCTCTAGATCTGAGGAGAAGCTTTAACCCTTTCATGACTAAGCCTATTTTTGACATTTGATGTTTACAAGTTAAAATCCGTATTTTTTGCTAGAAAATTACTTAGAGCCCCCAAACATTATATATATATATATATATATATTTTTTGGCAGAGAATCTAGAGAATAAAATGGCGATTGTTGCAATATTTTATATCACACGGTATTTGTGCAGCAGTGTTTTAAACGCAACTTATTGGGAAAAGGGACACTTTCATGAATTTTTAAAAAAACAAACAGTAAAGTTACCCCAATTTTTTTGTATAATGCGAAGGATGATGTTACGCCAAGTAAATAGATACCAAACATGTCACGCTTTATAATTGCACGCACTCGTGGAATGGCGTCAAACTACGGTACCTAAAAATCTCCATAGGCGACGCTTTACATTTTTTTTTACGGTTACCAGGTTAGAGTTACAGAGGAGGTCTAGTGCTAGAATTATTGCACTCGCTCTAACGATCGCGGCGATACCTCACATGTGTGATTTGAACACCGTTTACATATGCGGGTGCGACTTCCGTATGCGTTTTCTTTGCTGCGCAAGCTCGCGGGGACGGGGGCGCTTTAAAAAATGTTTTTTTCTTATTTATTTTAATATTAATAAATTGTGTTTTTAAAAAAAATTTGATCACTTTTATTGCTGTCACAAGGAATGTAAATATCCCTTGTGACAGTGATAGGTGGTGACAGGTACTCTTTTATGGAGGGATCAGGGGTCTAAAAGACCCCCGATCCCTCCTTTGCACTTCAAAGTATTCAGATCGCCGTTTTTGGTGATTCTGAATACTGTATATATTTTTTTAAAACCGGCGCTATTGGCAGCCGAGTAAACGGGAGTGACGTCATGTCGCTTCCGTGTTTACAATTAGGAGGCTGTCACTAGCCGCTGGAGGTGGCGGATTGGTCATCGGAAGGCCCGGTAAGAACGGCGGGAGGCGGCGGGTGGGGGGGAACTTCCCATCCCGCTCCTCCGGTATAACAGCCGAGCGGCTTTTATGTAGTCAGAATGGCACAGACAGGCAAATGGTCATACAGGTACGTCCCTTTAAATTTGCCGCCGTGTGGTCGCGCCAAGAAAAAGATTGCCCAGGGTCCAATCAACATTAAAGACGGCCCTGCCTATGTCTCCTCTGCAATAAAGAAATCTGGCCCACCTGTTAGGCTTCTGCATGCTCAGTGCACTCTACGGTTTTGACATATGCTGGGATGAATGATCTCCCACCCGGCTCATTAAAAATAAAACAAGAAGAATCCAGGGCAAAGATGTCGGCGCTGCCAAGGGAGCTCCTCAACGTCACAATGCTAGAGGACAGGTAAATGTAATTCCACTTTAACAAAGACCATTAACCATTCACATCAGTCCCTGTCCCATGAAAGCTTACAATCTAATTTTCCCACCACAGTCATATACTGTATATCATACCTCCCAACATTTTGAGATGGGAATGAGGGACACCTACTAGCAAACGTATGTAGGCATAGGACACACCCCCTGCCACACCCTCTTAAAGGAGAATTAACCAAAACAAAAGGTTAATTAAATCCACAAGAGCTTTTTTTTTACCACTATTATTCCTTTATATTATAGATATTATATATATAGATTTTATAATTTACAAATGCACCAATTTAGAATTTATATGAAAGGTTTAGCACTGGGAAACACTTTTTGAAAGATAAGTACATTTTATATACAACTATATAGATCAGACCAAAATGAGGAAAGAGGGACAGAGGGACTTTGCTCCAAATCAGGGACAGTCCCTCGAAATCAGGGACAGTTGGGAGCTATGGTATATAACTATACACAGTATGGGGCTAGTTCTAAATGGGAGACAATCTGTATGTCTTCGGAAGGTGGGAGAAAAACTGAGCAGCAGATGAAAACCAAGTAATCATGTAGAGAACATAGTGGGGTTGATTTACAGGGAAACATGTTCACAAAGTGAATGTTAACTTAGTTTTGTGAATATGGTGAAGCTGTCTTCAATTTAATCATCCAATCATGCTGGGAATTATCCTGTTTCTGGTCATTCCGTTACACACGGTATTTAAAATGAGCACTGCTTCTGCGCTTCACCTTATTAACTAAGCAAAACATTTCGCAAAGCAAAAATTCAGATGATTCAGAATGAGACGAGCAGCTTTGACCTTTAATGAATCAACCTCAACAACTCAAGGCCGTGTCCTTGGTGGGAGTCAAACCCAGGCTGCACAAGGCTGGAGTACTAATCACTTAGCCACTATTGCATTACTGTTATAATAATTTGTGTGGATTTTTTTCATCTATTGACTGTTTCTCAGGATGTCAGATAATTTGCTAATGCAAAATACTGGAGGAGGAGAGAAAAAAAAATGTCCTTGTCATCAATCCAAGTCAACGATTTGCCATTTCATTCTAGTCATTGTAATGGCTAACTTTCACCACCAGATGGCACCAATATTTTTCCTATAAATTAGGAGGACTATAAAAGTCTTGACTGCTGGGCTGATCCATAGGTGGTAAATAGGGGAATTGGCACTATAGATCAAGGGTCTCCAAACTTTCTAAACAAAGGTTTAATGTCCTTTAGGCGGGCTGGACTGTGGCTAGTGGATTTAAAAAAAAAAATGACATAGCGCTGTGGTAAGAGCAGGATTAGTGCCCCATCATTGTTATCAGTTGGAGGAATAATACCACACTGTTGGTATCAGTGACAGCAATAGTGCTCCATCATTGGTGTTATTGGGAGGAATTATCTCCCATCATGGTGTCAGTGAAATGATGATGTCAATGGGAGGAATAGTGCCCAAAGGGCTAGATAAGTGCAAGCAAAGGGCCGCAGTTTGGAGACCACTGCTATAGACGTATAGGTCAGTTGTGAATAAGGCTAGAGCTAAATGGCTAATTATTAGCTCAACTGAAATGCTAGGAGTGATAGCTGTGCGCTGATCAAAAGTAACAAATGCCCCCTTATGGTATGAGCTACATAAGTAATATATAGTAGCGATCACATGCACACAACTAAAACACTGTGTGATCATGGAAGACTAGATGCCACCATATGTTACCTGGGTAGCCTAAATATCGCTTAAAGTATTAATCAGCATTCACAATAAGGGTCCTTTCACACGAGCATCCTCACCGTCACAAAAACGAATGACAAAAGCATAAAAACTGAATTATTTTACATTAGTTTACACCACTTTATACATCCATCTTCAGTTCATTTCAGTTTACATAACTATACATCCGTTTTTCACATGTCCGTTTGTGCTGTTGAAGAAAAAAAGTCATACAGTGCCATGAAAAAGTATTCACACCCCTTGACATTTTTCACATTTTTTCATGTTACAACCAAAAAAGTAAATGTATTTTAGTGGATTTTATGTGATAGACCAACACAAAGTGGCACATAATTTGAAGTGGAAGGAAAATGATAAATGGTTTTCAAAATGATTTACAAATAAATATGTGAAAAATGTGGGGTGCATTAGTATTCCTGCCCCCTGAGTCAATACTTTGTAGAACCGCCTTTCACTGCAATTACAGCTGCAAGTCTTATTGGGGATGTCTCTACCAGCTTTGCACATCTAGAGAGCGATATTTTTGCCCATTCTTCTTTGCAAAATAGCTCAAGCTCTGTCAGTTTGGATGGAGAGCGTCTGTGAACAGCAGTTTTCAAGTCTTGCCACAGATTCTCAATTGGATTTAGGTCTTTACTTTGACTGGGCCATTCTAACACATGAATATGCTTTGAACTAAATCATTCCATTGTAGCTCTGGCTGTATGTTTAGGGTCGTTTTCCTGCTGGAAGGTGAACCTCCGCCCCAGTCTCAAGTCTTTTGCAGACTAACAGGTTTTCTTCTAAGATTGCCCTGTATTTGGCTCAATCCATCTTCCCATCAGCATCCCCACAACATGATGCTGCCACCACCATGTTTCACGGTGGGGATGGTGTGTTCAGGGTGATGTGCAGTGTTAGTTTTCCACCACACATAGTGTTTTGCTTTAAGGCCAAAAAGTTCAATTTTTGGTCTCATCCGAACAAAGCACCTTCTTCCACATTTACTGTGTTCCCCACATGGCTTCTCTCAAACTGCAAACGGGACTTCTTATCCTTCAGCAACGGCTTTCTTCTTGCCACTCTTCCATAAAGGCCAGATTTGTGGAGTGCACGACTAATAGTTGTCCTGTGGACAGATTCTCCCACCTGAGCTGTGGATCTCTGCATCTCCTCCAGAGTTACCATGGGCCTCTTGGCTGCTTCTCTGATTAATGCTCTCCTTGCCCGGCCTGTCAGTTTAGGTGGACGTCCATGTCTTGGTAGGCTTGCAGTTGTACCATACTCTTTCCATTTTCAGATGATGGATTGAACAGTGCTCCGTAAAATAATTCAAAGCTTGGGATATTTTTGTATAGCCTATCCCTGCTTTAAACTTCTCTACAACTTTATCCCTGACCTGTCTGGTGTGTTCATTGGCCTTTATGATGCTGTTTGTTCACTAAGGTTCTCCAACGAACCTCTGAGGGCTTCACAGAACAGCTTTATTTATACTGAGATTAAATTACACACAGGTGGACTCTATTTACCAATTAGGTGACTTCGGAAGGCAATTGGTTGCACTAGATTTTAGTTAGGGGGATCAGAGTAAAGGGGGCTGAATACAAATGCACGCCACACTTTTCACGTATTTATTAGTAAAAAAAATTGAATACCATTTATCATTTTCTTTCCATTTCACAATTATGTGCCACTTTATGTTGGCCTATCACATAAAAACCCAATAAAATACATTTACGTTTTTGGTCATTTTATTACAAAATGTGAAAAATTTCAAGGGGTATGAATACTTTTTCAAGGCACCGTAGGTGGACAAAAAAATTGATGCAAACAGATGACATCTGTTTTATATCTTTTAATGTCTCCAAAAAGGACACAAAACTTTTTAGTTTTTTCTGCAGATATAAACAGACTCAAATGGAAGTGGATGTAAATGAATGTGCATCTATTTTCGCCCACCTGCTTATAGTGGTTCAGTCTGGAACCATCCAAAAAACAAACAGATCCAGAGTAAATACCCATATGAAAGGGCAATTAGATTTGTGTTTAACATCCCTATACTGGAGCAGAAGGTTGCTTTAAAGCAGTAGTCTCCAAACTTCAGCCCAGGGGCCGGATGCAGCCCCTTGCTTGCCTTTTTACAGCCCTTATGGCATTATTCCTGCCACTGACACCAACAATGGGGCATAATTCCTCCCACTGACACTAACTATTTTTCCCCCTAATACCAAAGATCGGGCATTGTTTACTCCCACTGGGCACAGTCCAGCTGCCCTAAAGTCTAAAGGACAGTAAACTGCTTTAAAGCATTGGTCCCCAAACTGTGACCCACATTCAGGTTGTGGCTCTTCGCTTGCCTTTGACTACCGACTTGTGTACTATTCTTTCCACTAATCCCAATGAAGGGGCACAATTCTTTCCACCGACCCCAACAATGGCTTACTATTCTTCCTGCAGAAACCAACAAGGAGGCACTATTCTTTCCACTGATACCACTGATTTGGCACAATTCCATTCATTGACACCATTGTTGGGTACTATTCCTCCCGTTGACCCAAGAGATGTGGAACCATCTCCCCACTGACACTAATGATGGGCCACAATTCCTCTCACTGATCACAGCTTTGGGGCAAATTCCTCCCACTGACCCAACAATAAAACACAACATTTCCCACTGACACAATTAGGCACTATTCTTTCCATTGACACCAGTGTTGGAGCACTATTCCCCCCACTGATACCAACAAAGGAACACTGTTCTTCTCACTGACACCATCGATGGGCATTATATCTCCCACAGATTTGGCACTGTTCCACTACAAAACGATAGGGTACTCTTCCTCCCACTGACACCAAGGATGGGGCATTATTTCTTCTCCCACTGTCCAGGGGCACTATGTCTTTTTATTCGCACTGATCCCCCAAATCCAGGTCTTTTTTTACCCTCCACTTATCACAGAGCCGGGGGGGTTGCTTACTTCTGTTGTCCACTACCCTTCTGTAATGAGGTATGCCCCATGCCATCCAGTCAGCTGGATCATGGAGAAATCTTCACTGCAGGGAGGCCCCATCCTTTTCCAATGGCCAAACTTTCAGCTTGCAGGGGGTTAATAGATTTGAGCTACTGTAAAAAAAAAAGTTCTCAATGAGGACCCACCCCTTTCCTTCTTCAAAAACAAACATTCTTTCATTTCTTTTACTGCCTGTACAGAATTGATGACTGAAGGTGAGAATAATGCGACTCATACTCTCCTCCATTCACAGATTCTGTTACAGGCAGTGAAAGCAATGGAAGAATGTTTCTTAGTGAGGAAGGAGTGGGTGGGTCCTTGTCAGGAACCTTTTTCACAGCACCTTAGCCAGAGCACAAAGCTGTTAACCCCCCACCCCCCCCCCCACCCCACGTTGGAAGTACAACAACCGGAAGAGAATGGGGTATCCCTGCAGTGAAGATTTCTACAGCAGTTCCAGCTGCCTGCACAACGTGGGACATACTTCATTGCAGGCAGGGAGGTCACTGAAGCTTTAGGGCTAAAAAAATAAATAAAACATTGCTAAACTTCAGTTTTACACTGCAAATATACAGCTATATACCAAGAATAGTGAATGGGACTTTCATTATGCCTCTGACAGTTACAGCAACCAATCATTAAAAGTTCCACAATATTTTATAACAAAATTTCATATATTAAAAAAATGCCCATAGGATATATACAAACAACACACATCAAAACACAATGCATCCAGTGTTACTCAAACAAGGGCACTAAGAGGTTAATAAAATGGTCTCCGCGTTTCGAGGGATGATCCACTTCGTCAGGACCCTCAAAAACCTTCGAAGATTTTCTTGTATTGTCTTATAAAGATGCGTATTTTGCCGCACCATATCATGGATGCCATCCAGGGCTCAGGGGCATTTACTGAGCACCACTTGGCCTGTGGGGGAACCCGTAAAATGGGGGTTCCTAGAGCCCTTGAGCTAACCAGAAACGCTCTAAGCTGAGCTCATTTTTTTTGTAATGGGTCGCCATATATGTGTAGCAATAACTCTCGGTGGAGCTGCTGGTTTAAGCGGGTCTGTTACCTTCACTTTGCTTCCCTCTGTTTCACCGACACCGGGTCTAGGGTTCCGTTGAGTTTACTGCTGGACGACACACGCACCAACACTGGAGTACGTTTTCAATGCTTTATTAAACAGTCAAACTTTAGGAAGTAGCAGGAAAGAGGTGGAAAAGGAAACCTTCAGGAGAAACTCAAATATCTTCTTCTAATATCTTAGCAACAAATGTCCCGGTAGAATTCAGATAATTATGTGGAATGCGCTCCCCTCATGGGATACACTCTTTGCTCGTCTGGATAGGCCTCTCTCACCGGTCTAGCAGCCAGTACGCAGCACGAATCTAAAGTCTCTGCCACAGACTTACTTGGAGGGGTAAATCTGCACGATCCTCTGCCACAGGATGTATCAGATCTTCTGCAATGAACAGTCAGTCACAGCAGTCACAGTGCCTGAACCTTTAAGCCGAAGCGGCGACACTATGCTGCATAATTACTTCTTTTGGATACGTCCTGCAACCGAGTTACCAGGCCCCGCTATAGACCAGCACGCTGCGTGATCTCTCCAAGACGGGTCCTCCCCTGGGATCTCCTCGGCTGTCCAGCTTCGTCACACAGGACTGACAGCTCAGGACCATTCCTCGGCCGCAGTGGTAGGCCCCAGAAAAGCCTCTGGACCCACCCCTGCGCCGCAGCATCGAGGGCCTCCCGATCGGAGGACCACGAGGTAGCTCCTTAATGCATACCAGTTGGCTAGGTGGCTGTAAAACGAACCCTAAAACATGGCGTCTGTCCCATAAATACCCCGTTCCCAGAATGCAACTCGGAGGACCACCTCCACCGAGCTTGTCTCCGAGACAGAGGAGCATCTATACACTTTGACACGTTGCCTTTCCAACACTGACCAGTGGTAACAGCGACACCCACCGGTCAGCACGGAAGCACACACAAAGTCAGCCAAACACAGAGGCGAACTTTTAACCTTCCTAACACGCAATTTACTAAATTTACCTAATCTGCGGTAGATTGTAAATCTACCAGCGCTACATATGTATATGGAGATAAGATCACACTGAGTCCTCAGATTTTGAATCATTGATATATATTCAATTCCATCAGTGTATTCAGGTTGGCTCAAGGGCCCTTGTAACGCCTTTAAGGGTTCCTCCACAGGCCAGGTGGGCCTGGATGGCATCCATGACACGTTGCAGCACAGTGCGCATCTTTATAAGGCGATATGAGAAAATATGGGTTTCTTGAGGGTCCTGACATCATCCCATGAAACACATAGACCATTTTATTAACCTCTTAGCACCCTTGTTTGAGTAATACTAGATGTACTGTGTTTTAATGTTTGTTGTTTGAATATGTTATTGGGCATTTGTTTGATACATAACATTTTGTAATAAAATATTGTGGAAATTTGAATAGTTGGTTGCTGGAGCCATAATGAAAGTCCCATTCACTATTCTTGGTATATTGTTCAAGATTTGGGATGATGCCTCTTGCAATATGTGATTTACTTTTACATTCCATCTACACAGTTTGGTTCCAAATATATATCTATGATGCTCTAGACCAGGGGTCTCAAACTGGCGTCCCTCGAGCTGTTGCGAAACTACAAGTCCCATGAGGCATCACAAGGCTGACAGTTACAAGCATGACTTCCTCAGTCAGAGGCATGATGGGACTTGTAGTTCTGCAACAGCTGGAGGGCCTCCAGTTTAAGACCCCTGCTCTAGACACGGGAGTGCCTAGACATATACCAGGAAGTGTACTGCTTTTTTCAGGAGGAGTTTCTAAAGGTACATTTTTAGAGTACTACTTAGGGAAATTACCATTTCCAAATTAATAACTACAACGTAAACAAAAGCTTCACTCTTTGAGGTCAGTTCCACAGTTTCACATTTCCTGTGTCACATCTCTCTGTGCCCCAGTGGAATGTTCTCTGTCAATTAAGAAATCTGAGGAGGATATCTGCAATGATTAACACACTCAAAGGCCCTTTTACATTTTATCTGATGGGGAAAGCTGCATGGGTAGGAGTATTAAGTAATTAATGATCCCTGTAGTAACTACAAGGCCTCATCACACAGACTGTCTGTAATGGCCCCCCATAGTATCTACAAGACTGTGTGAAAGTGGGATAACCTGCAAATGGCCGTGTGAACGCACAGCAGATGCTGTAATCCCTGACCCGCTCAGTTTTAGGTGACCACACATACAGTAACTTTGTACATCACTAGTCACCTGCATGAATGAGCTGCAATGGACCACTTGTTGACTTTTGATGATGGCAGTTTTAGTGGCAGTACTAGATCATAGGAACACAATGGTCATAATCACTGTGATTGCGGGAGAGTTTCAAGCCTTCGCTATAAAGGAAATAGCAGGCTGATTTATACAAGGGTGCTAATGTGCTCCTTCATTATAAGGTCATTACAAAGGTATAATCTAGGCCCTTGACACCCTAATGCCAACAAGGTACTCATCATTGTTAAAGCCCCCAGTCTATCTGTTAAACAGAGAAAGAAAGGGGAGGGGAAGGAAACCCTGGGGCTCATCCAATTTAACACAGATCCGATAGGGTAGTCAATTGGCCTAAAAAATAGCCCGCCCGATTCAAGAATCTGTTTACACCATCAGCCTGAGGTATAAAACGCAATTGATTAAACCTCTAGGGGTGGTAGTCCTCTGAATATTGAAACATTCAGCAAAAAAAGATGGGAAGAACCCAAGCGTTATTCATCAGAGAGGGCAGTCCGGTGTAAGTTAAATATCTTTATTGATTATCCAAATTCATAGAAATAAACAATGATAATAGAAAACTACACCCATCTCCAACACATAATTAAAAATAAGACCTAATGTCTTAATGGGACACAGGTGGCCACCACACCCGATTCAAACACTTCATACCCGTCTCAACACACAAACCAACATGAATATGACCTAGTATCAGGTACGGGAATAAATTCATTCAATCATGGAAAAAATTAGCAAATGGAGGTTTAGAAAAAATATATGTGTTTCCTCCTTAAAGGATATTATCGGAATGTTCAATTAGATATTCCCATGGGAATGTAGGAAAGTGCTTGTGCTTCTTGAGATATATAGGAAATCCCTCGGATGTATAGGCTGGTAATATCGTGGTACTAAGCCCGCATTGTATAGGTCATAAGACTGATATTGGTAAGGATCGGAGATAGCTGACATAAAGGTATGGAGATAGTTTCCGTAGCAATGATCCACTGTCTTGCAGACTACATCGGTAGCCGGAACTGGAGTATCAGCTTGAAAAAATTCCAACCGGAAGTCATAGGAGCTGGTAAAGTCCAATACACACAGGCTTCCAAACTCATGTATCCTCACCACGAACATCGTGATGGCGTTATGCTGTAGCATAACGCCATCACGATGTTTGTAGTGAGGATACAGTGATTTCCACCACACATCTTGATCACACTTCACTAAACCTCGAGCCGCCACTCTCTTCCATCATCTGGCGTGAATAACCTGTTCTACTGGTCCGTGGTTCTCTATACTGCCCCATGAGTTTGGAAGCCTGTGTGTATTGGACTTTACCAGCTCCTATGACTTTCGGTTGGAATTTTTTCAAGCTGATACTCCAGTTCCGGCTACCGATGTAGTCTGCAAGACAGTGGATCATTGCTACGGAGACTAGACTTTCATGGACAAGGACTTTACAACACAAGACGTCAAACGGTGAGCTGTATCCTGCCCCAAGTACCTGAAGGGGAGCTGCATAAACAGTATATCCCGTTTGTTTTCCTTGTGTCAAGTTATCTCCATAATTTTATGTCAGCTATCTCCAATCTATACCAATATCAGTCCTATGACATATACAATGCAGGTTTAGTACAACGATATTACCAGCCTATACATCCGAGGGATTTCCTATATATCTCAAGAAGCACAAGCACTTTCCTACATTCCCATGGGAATATCTAATTGAACATTCCAATAATATCTTTTAAGGAGGAAACACATATATTTTTTCTAAACCTCCATTTGCTAATTTTTTCCATGATTGAATGAATTTATTCCCGTACCTGATACTAGGTCATATTCATGTTGGTTTGTGTGTTGAGACGGGTATGAAGTGTTTGACTCGGGTGTGGTGGCCACCTGTGTCCCATTAAGACGTTAGGCCTTATTTTTAATTATGTGTTGGAGATGGGTGTAGTTCTCTATTATCATTGTTTATTTCTATGAATTTGGATAATCAATAAAGATATTTAACTTACACCGGGCTGTCCTCTTTGGGTTCTTCCCGTCTTTTTTTGCTATCTGTTAAACAGATCTTAAAAAAGTAAGCAGTAGAAACAGCGCAACAAAGGGTCAGATCTACTGTTTGCAGGCTGCATTCATACAGGAGCCATTGTTACCTGCATGAAGTTTTGCATAGGAATTCGATAACTGGACTGCTACTGTATTGCCCTCTAAGACACATCGCAAAAAAAGAGGGTTTCACCATGTCAGATCAGTGTGCTGTTGCCACATCCCTAATTGTCTATCAAGAAAAAAGATTCCCCCTTCGTTGGGACTTTATAGGCAGCAACCACACAAATAAATTTGAAAAATGTAATTTATTAAATATTCAGAAAATCATTCGATCATACAATGACCGATGGTTAAAAAAAAAAACATATAAAGAATGCTACACGAATACACAAAAAAGTATAAACAAGACGAAAAACACAACAAGTTACATGTTACACAACTTAAGTTGTATGGTGGAACACTTCACATGGTAAGGTGCTTCTCACAATCACTGCTGGTTATTTGTCCCTTATGGTTGTCAAAATTATCCATGCTTTGTACCATATGATATGTTTTTCTTTCAATCTTTTGTAGTAAGATAAAAATTTTGACTGCATATACTCTTATATAATACCCCTGACGAAGGTGCTTGAACTAGAAACGCGTCGGATACCAGAGATCATTATATACCGGAGAGTAACAACTACTTTTTTTCATATATTTCATGTAACTTGTTGTGTTTTTTGTCTTGTTTATACTTTTTTGTGTATTCGTGTAGCATTCTTTCTATGTTTTTTTTTTAACCATCGGTCATTGTATGATCAAACGATTTTATTAATATTTAAGAAATTACATTTTTCAAATTTATTTGTGTGGTTGCTGCCTATAAAGTCCCAACAAAGGGGGAATCTTTTTTCTTCTGAGACACATCAGGATGCCAGGATGATATGTTCCTAAGTACAGTATATACCATACTTGGCTGATGCCCCTGAAAGCTGGAAAACACTGATGTAGACACAACTACTCCAGTGAACTCCACTTGTTTCTTGGTCCTTATGCTGAGAAGGTTGAACACGGGAGGTTTGCCAACAAAAGAAAAAAAAATGAAAGCACTGCTCCAGGTTGGTCTTTACAGCTCAATTCCCTATTGTGTGCATGTCCAGTTCATGACTGTATGCAACAAAAGAGAGAAATTTTGATGAACCCACACCAATGTCATGTAAAAAGCATTTTCTTTATTCAAATTCATAACATTGGTTATGATTAAACGCCCTGTAGGTGTGAAATGTGTCAATAGACTTCCCGGTGTTTTTTTTGATAAAACATTATAATACTTTTAACAGTTAGGAAGATGCTTTTTCACATTGGTGTGCGGTGATCCGGCTTTCTCTCTTTGTGAACAGGAGGTTGGCCACTGAACAGAGGCGCCATTTAGAGAATGCTTTGCTCCTTCTGAATGAATGCACAGTGTTTTCTGATTGGATAAGGCAGGGAGGCGGGGTAGTGTTGTCACATTCTTCAAAGCATTCTCAGAATGGCACTCTTGTGTGTCCGACTGTATGTGTTCACAATGCATTAGGCTGGCTGCTCAGCACAGGACCTGGAAGCAAGCTGAGTTCACTGGAGTAGCGGAGTCTACTTCAGTGATTTCCAGCTTTCAGGCGCATCGGCCAGATATGGTAAATACATAGTTACATTGGTCCAAGCTGGACCAGTATAACTGTAAAACTATACTATGCATGGAATTCTTCTTTAAAATAATATCCTATATCTCATACTTGATTCAGGTTAACGATGCAAAAAGTACTGGGTCCATTGATTTGTATCAGCATGAAAGCCAGGCAACTAGCTTTTTTAGAAGCTAAGGTCAGCAATGGCAGTTTATATGGTCCCTTGGTTTCCTTAAAAGTGCAGGTTCCAGGGTTGTGTTTCTAATCCTGTCCTCCATGGAAGTTTGAAAAGTTAGAACTCCCATTCTGCTTTTTCCAAGTCAGAGACTTAGTAGACAGTGAAGCAATAACCAGAGTGACAGTCCCACAGCAGGCACCTTTAAGGCTTTATTCACCCCATGCTGTGGCTGAAGCAGCCTGGAGCTGCCTGCAGGCAGCTTATGTTACTGAATAGGGATACAGCGGCTGTATGGATACAGCCACAGCTCTAATCTGACAGGCGTACAGAGGTGGGTGCACCGTGCCAAACTTGGATGGTATGCGTTTGGGGTCACACACCAACTCCCTGCAGCTTACTTTAGGTGGAACAGCTTTCACCCAAATCCCATAAATATGGTTATTTTCAGCCACATTTTAAGGCAGTCATTCGCAATCTTTTTATGTCTTAACAAACCAGAGAGGTCTGGGCAGGGGGTCATTTGCCATCTGGGCCAGTACTTAAAGGTAGGGTGCAACGGATCAAAAAACTCATCAGATCGATCCTCGGATCAGACTCACGGATCGGATCATTTTCGGATCAGCAAAAAAAAAAAAAAAGAAGACAAATCTTGTTAAACCCACCGGAGTTTTAGATTTAACAGTTATTTTCAACACAAAACAGAGCTTATATGCATAAATACAGTATTTGTAGATCGGACGGACTGCTTAGATGTTAAATTTTAAAAGCAGCAGCAAACCTGCTGACCTTACATGGTTGCTAATGTGACAGAACACCTCTGATTTTCACATTTAACATTGCCCCCTTCTCACTCTCTCATTACAGTACTGTGCAGGAGTGTGGGGTGTAGTAAGATGGCGGCGACGAAACGTCACTTCCTGATGAGACAGCGGCCGCCGGGTGTACCAAGATGGCCGCCGCTCCGGAGCTAGGCCGAAGCCGGGCCTTTCCTATGGTGTGCCAATCCGCGGAGGTTGACCCGTACGGATCACGGATCGATGACGATCCGTTGCACCCCTACTTAAAGGATATGTTAAGCTGGAGGCCCTCAGTGGAGATACTTCACCATTCCGACATTGATCAGAGCAGGACCCACAGTTAGTGACATATGCTGGGCCTGTAATAGCAGCATCTGGCAGTAAGAAGTCCTCCAGCACCATCTTCCTTGGTAGCTCTGAGATGTCATGCGACCAAGAATCTGCAATCTGCAAAGAAAACTTGTAGGCGGGCCTTTTCCGACTATGTCATGTTGTGGACGGGGTCTACTCGCCCTGTAGTCAGGGGTACCTTTTGTATGGAAGCGCGCATCAATTTCCGGGAGCCGGCGGAAACTGCGGTCATGTGAACATTCTAACATTAAGGCAATTCCCCAACTTAAAGATAAGCTTCCACTGTGTGCAGTAATTAAAGTACAGAGCTTCTCTGAAAAGTACTGCCGCATGTCACAAGACATTACTTGTATTTTGTATTAAGAGGGACGTGCTAAGCCTGCACCCACTCCACCAGTCCAGTGTACCTGCGTTACCTCACTCTCAGTAACAGAATGGGGTCCTGCCGAGCACATAGCGCAGGCCTCATGTGTACTCTAACTTAACTCCTTCCTTCCCATACCTTGCTACCAGGCCACAGATCTCAATGACGCCGGTTCGGTTATGGTTCCTTGTGAATACTGACCGCTAGGGAGGGAGCCAGAACATCTACCCCCCTCGCTACCAAAGGACCTGTGACCTTACCAGGTACCACGCTTAACGACTAGTTGCTTGTGTCTTGAGCTTGTGCTTGATTACACCTAGCTCCTACACTCCTCCTCTTGCCTTGCTGAGTTAACCCTTATGTAACAGTGTTACTTCTTACCCTGTAATGCTTTACAGGTCCTGGTTCTTCTGATGCGCCAAAACCAACATGCACCCCTTTGAATAACTTCAGACCAGGCTCAGAACAGTTAATGTAACTTTACTGGAGAGATACAGCATAACAGTTCAATATGAACAATGTCCTTTCCCTAATCTTGACTAGAATAATGTAGTGGCCCAGGCATACCTCCATGAAGTGAGAGTCCACAACGGCATTTTCCATGGCTTGGATGTCCTCTGAAAACCCCGGTATCTTCAGTAGTGGTCAACTGCACCCATAGGTAATGCTGGAACTCACTGGGCCCACTGCAACCCCCTTTTTTGGACCTCAGGCGTCCCCTTTCGGGCTGGCTAGGACCAAAAGCCCAGGAACTAAGCAAAAACACTTAACCCTTTCTCCAGCCTGGGCTGGCCGTTGGCTCACTAAACCATACATGCTTCAACCTGCCTACAAGCTAATACTGGAAGGTGTGGTAGAGTGTTGTACCGTGTTAGCCATTGATTAATGCAGAAACGTTGGAGTTTAAGTAATACCTTTGTTGTCTAATGTGAGTTATTAAAGATGCAAGCTTTCAGGACAACTCAGATCTGTTCCTGAAAGCTTAAATCTTTAATAACTAAAGTTAGCCAATATAGGGTATTATGTAAATGCCATACCTGCTGTTGGAAGATTGTCTAGGCCTAGAGAAAATAAACCATGTTCATTAGGAATATCCACCTATCACCATGCCCACTGATGAAGCACCATGGAACACTTTGCATGGCACTTTCTGTAGCCCAAGAAAGCTACTCTTGCCATGAAAGGGCTCTGGTTGGTTGTGTTTGCTCCCCAGGCCAAAGGTTCCCAGTCCTCCTCTGGTGACACTTCACAATGAAACGTCAAATATTTGTGACACATATCATCAAACATTATGAGTGTGAAACACAAATTACTGTATATCACAGTGTGATGTACTAAGCTTGTCTAAATCTAACATGAGGGTAAAAGAACAATAGAACTATGACTAAAGGACCATGAAGGATGACTTAAGAGCATTAGGGATTTAAGGAGAACATCACTTTACTCAATTATTTTCTATTACACTCATTTTCTTAAATCTTCTAACAGGGCTGCATGCATACTTTGACGTATTTTTTTCCCAATAAGCATAAAAAAAGGTCATTTTACATACTCAGCATATGAAACATTGAGCATGCCAAGATAATGCACACATGTGGGCAATTTAAATATGACCACACAAAATGGTCACACTTATTGCAACCTAATCAGATAATGAAAATATTCCACAATATCTCTTTTGCTTGACTCAAAAATAATATCGACTAAACTCAAAAACTCTTAATGGTAAATTCTTCTATACAATTCAGTTCACAAATGATAAGAATCAAATAGATTTGTAATGTCTAACAAAATACAACAATCAATACGTTTAAAAAATACACAGCGGCCAAAGATTCTTAAAAGCGGAGTTCCATGTAGATATTTTTGCATGGTTACATTGGTCCAGCTTGGACCATTGTAATCATGAATGATCAATACCTGGCTGATTTTTTGATTAAAAATGTATACTTTATTTTGCAAGAAAATATACAAAAAAACAAATACTTCAACAGGGTACATTCCACTCTGTACTGCGACGCAGCGCATAAATACACTACATAACAATACATTTCCAAGCATACAAATAAATTACATTCATCCTGCGGTATGATGCCTGATGTGTTGTGCAGAGTAATAATACCCCGAAACATCACATCATGCATGACGCCGCATTACCCTGAAAGCATTACTTCAAAAACATGTCACAAAAAGTCATATACTGTCAGATAGCATTCAAATGGGCGACGGGTGTGATGGGGGGGTGGAGGAGATGGGGTAGGGGAGGGAGAAAAAGAGTTCACAGGCCCGAAGCTTTGTTGAACTGCCAAAGGATACTCTTCCTCCTTGAAGTCCATCAAGTGATCTCTGAGCAGACTGTGGACCAGTCTGCGACAGTCCTCGATGGACATCCTCTCCCGCTGGTGGATGAGGCGCTTTCTGGCGTACCACAAATCGTCCTTAACCCCCCTGGCGGTTTTCCCGAGTGTGGCTCGGGGTTAAAATTCAGGACCATTAGCGGTAACCCCGAGCCACACTCGGGATTGCATCGCAGGATCCTGGTGTGGCTTTACTTACCTTGTCCCCAGGATCCTGCGATGTCCCCCGCAGTGTCCGCGGGCTGTGTCCTCCTCCGAAGCCTCTCCTTGCCAGGCTCCGTTCCCTGCGAGCGTCGCGACGCACGGGGGCGGAGCCTGGCGGCAAATTCAAAAAAATGTAAAAATCATAACACATACAGTACTGTAATCTTACAGATTACAGTACTGTATGAAATGATTCCACATCCCCTTTGTCCCCAGTGCTTTGGCCCATGCCCTGCATGCAGTTTTATATTGCATATACTGTTCTTTCTGCCTGGAAACTGGAGATTGTCCATAGCAACCAAAAAGTGTCCCTTTACGTCAAAAATGGCTTTAGACCAGCTAGAAAACAGCGATAGTAAATTAGAACACTTGCAGAATTGAGCGATAGTGAATCGTGTGGAAATGTATTTTATTACTATTTATTTTTATTTTTTTTAATTATTATTTTTTTTTTATTATATTATAATTTATGTTTTTGTGTTTCAAACTTTATCATACCCGGGATATCTACTAGACTCTGGTTTGGACAGATTTAAGTGTGTTATTGTTAAGAATTACAGGCCTACAATATAAAACGCCAAATTTCCATGCAAAATAATTGTACCGCTTTCAGCACCTAAAATCCGAAATAATCATACCGCCAGGGAGGTTAAAGCAACACAGCACCCGCCAGGCACCGTCAATGTCCTCCTGTGAATGAATTCCACAGAAGAGTCCGTTCAACACACCAAAGTGTGTGATAGCAGTCTGTGGTACAAAGTCCTTCAGTTCAGGTTCCAAGGCCCTCAACAGGTCCTGTGCAAAGGGGCACTCCCAGAAAACATGAAAAGCAGTTTCCTCCTGGATGATGCAAAAGGGGCAGTGCCTGTATCTGCACAGGTTTCTGGCATGCATGAATGTCCTGAGCGGCAACCCCCCTTGGATTGCCATCCATGCCAGATCTTTGTGCCTGTTGGTGAGTCTCCCTGAAGAAACATTCCTCCAGACCGCTTTGCAGGTGGCTGAAGGGAGGCCTGGAACAGTCTCAACAATGTCCGATGCTCTAATCAACTTGTGGATAGTTTTTGGCTTCCACAAGTCGGGCTTCCTTCCATGTAGCCCCAGCTCCTTAATAAACTTGAAGGTGTCCAAGTAGTACCAAGGGGTGTCCCAGTTGTAGGGGATGGAGCTGTCCCATTTGTCCCATCCAAGGGTCCTCCAAAGAGGCAGGAGGAAAAAATGGGACATGGAGTTACCACCAGAGTCCACAGTTCTGTCAACCAATGTCTTGCGGATGCAGTTACAAGCAAAGCACACCCTCAGTAGAGTAGTGATGTCGGGCACGCCCTTACCGCCCTTGAGGAGTTCCTTGAACATAACCGCCCGCTTCACTCTGTCCATTCTGGAGCTCCAGATGAAGTGAAACACCGCCCTGGTGATGGCCTTGCAGGTGTTAACCTGGGGGGGCCAGGCCTGGGCGAGGTACTGCAACACAGGGAGAATCTCGCTGCGGAGTACCAGTGTTTTACCTTTGATGATGGGCTCCAAAGTCCAAACTTATATCGCAATCAATATATGTCGCAGATAATGAAGAGGCCAGTAAATATGACATATTTACCCCCACCCCCATCCATCCTGAAACACAGAGGGGCCCAGGCAGCAGAGGAAAGAGGATCCTTGACAGCAGGGGCTAATTTAAGCAGGGGGGACTACAGGGGAACAGTTTAAGTAAATGCCCCCCCCCCCCATGGCTGCACCAATCACCCCCTTTTGTCCAGGATCCCCTTCCCCCAGGCCCCTCTGTTGAACTGATGGGGCCCGGGCTCCGTACAAGAAGGCTGACAGTACCCCCTTATCAGTGACTGTACCTCTGTGTATATTCAGTTGTGGGGTGGGGAATCCCTTGCCCACAGCTCATTGACTCGGCAGACCATGGGTTTGGATCGAACCCAGGGTCAAACCTAAGCTCATCCATAATTGCTATATCCAGTACAGTACGCCATACCTCCCAACTTTTTGAAATGGGAATGAGGGACACCTATCGGCAAAAGCATGCAGGCATAGGACACACCCCTTGTCATGCCCCCTTAAAGGAGAATTGTACAAAAAACAAGATTGGTTAAACCCACGAGTGCTTTTTTTTACCACTACTATTCCTTTATATTGGCTTTTGGAATTTACAAATGCAGCAATTTAGAAATCAGATGAAAGGTTTAGCGCTGGAAAAAACTTTTTGATAGATAAAAAGTGCATTTTATATACAACTATATAAATCAGACCAAAATGAGGGACACATGAGGAGGAATGAGGGACAGAGGGACATTGCTCCAAATCAGGGACAGTCCCTCAAAATCAGGGACAGTTGGGAGGTATACAGTATGCTCCAACATTGAGGTTCTCATAGATTAGAGTTAGAGACCACACTTCATAGCGGGGCTTTGACAAGGTAGTGTGGCCTTCCACAGAGATTTGCATATGGTTATTTTTGCTGGCTAGCTGGTAGGTTTGCTGGTAAATTTTTGTATTGAGTTGATCCTGTTGCTTTGACTTTCATGAAAAAAGCACAAGTTTGCTTTAAATTTGTAAGGAATGAAAATGCTTTATGATGCGATGATGCACATTATGAAAAGAAGATGAAGGACATGGAGCACAGACAAAACACAAACACAGCACACACAACAGTATTGTATAACCCAACCTTCTCTTGTGCCTTGTAAAATGCAGTTTACACGAGGCTGTGCACAAAGTGTCCTTCTAGAAGTATCTATAAATTGGGGAAGCAAAACAGGAACCACACACAAGACTGAGTCATCACAGGTCTAAAATCAACACAGCAGTGACGCAGCGGGGGGCCACCATTTCTGTAAACCTGCTTGTACCTGACATTGCTCATACTAAAACAAAACTAAACAATCTATGTGTACAGTATATATATTTGAACTGATTCATTTTAGTTTTTATTGGTAAATGATATAAAGTCAGTTTGCACATGCAGGGCAAAGTGACAGTGCCTTTCCAAAAGGCCCCCCTGATCCCCTTATACTCATTTTGCCAGTGCTCCCTCAGCCCCCCAACCTTACCTGGTGCTTCCGGGTATGGGTGAAAATGTCACCTTGCTACCTGTGACCATACCTCCCAACTTTTTGAGATGGGAATGAGGGACACCTATCAGAAAAAGTATACAGGTATAGGACACACCCCCTGTGGCCACGCCCCCTTAAAGGCGAATTAAAAAAAAAAAAAAAGACAAGATTGGTTAAACCCACAAGTGCTTTTTTTTACCACTTTTATTCCTTTATATTGGCTTTTGGAATTTACAAATGCAGCAATTTAGAAATCAGATGATTTAGGTTTAGTGCTGGAAAACACTTTTTGATAGATAAAAAGTGCATTTTATATACAACTATATGGGGGACAAATCAGGAAGAATGAGGGACAGAGGGACATTGCTCCAAATCAGGGACAGTCCCTCGAAATCAGGGACAGTTGGGAGCTATGCCCGTGACGGCGCTCAGGTCTGGCAGCCAATTGCTAGGCCTAGGCAGTGAGCGAACATGACCAGAAGAGGGACTTTACAGCTACCCCTAGCATCTAACTTGAGCTGACAGTATATCCACTATGGAAGCTCTGCCAGAAGAAGCAGCGGGGGAGTGTGGCAAAACAAGAATGACTGGATTGCTGGGTGTCCTTTTTGCAATTATGCTGTCACTTTGTCCAGGATTTCCAAGGAGACAGTGACCCTTGATTAACCATCTGCCTACTGGGCAATTTTACCCCCTTCCTGCCCAGGCCAATTTTCGCACTTTGAATGACAATTGCGTGGTCATGCTACACTGTACCCATATGAAATTTGTATCATTTTTTTCACACAAATAGAGCTTCATTTTGGTGGTATTTAATCACCACTGTTTTGTTTTTTTGATAAATTAAAAAAGACCAACATTTTTGGAAAAAAAAAAAAAGTTTTTATAGTTTGTTTTAAAATTTTGCAAACAGGTCATTTTTCTCCTTCACTGAAGTGCGCTGATGAGGCAGCACTGATGGGCACTGATGAGGCTGCACTTATAGGCGGCACTGATGGGCACTGATTGGCAGCACTGGTGGCCACTGATAGGACTGCATTGATAATCAGTGTGCATGTCCCTTTTAGATAAGCCGGTTATCGGCTAGCTTCATTCTGTCAGCATGAGGAAAGAAGTGCCGAAAACCGGCTTCTGTTTACATCGTGATCAGCTGTGATTGGACACAGCTGATCATGTGGTAAAGAGCTGCTGATTGGCTCCTTACCTTAATCTGTGATCAGCAGTGTCCGGAGGTTACTGCAATCACAGAGCATGCCGCAGCAGGCGCGATCACAGGGGGACATTATATGACACCCTCCCATATAGCGCGGCTATAGCACAGTCAGCAAGTGGCTAAAGAGTAACTCCACTTTTGTAAAGAACAAACATTCCCCTCTGGGTGATCTATGTACATTGCAAGGATTTTCAAAAACTTTGTTGCAGTTTCCTACCTTTTGTTATTCTGAAGAAATAGCTGTTTGTTTCTCTGTGTCCGTGTGCTAATGGAGTGTGAATGGGAGTGATTTTATAATTATCAATCAGCTGTTGCACTTGTAGGGTTCTATTGAGGAAAGTGACAGGGTCTGCATCCCTTTGGATGTGATTTCCCTTAGAAGTATCTCTCCAAAAATGAAATTTTTGGTGCAGGGGATGCCCAAAATTGTACTTGTATTTTAATTTATTTATTACTAGCACTTACTGTATATAGCGCTGTCAGTTTACGCAGCACTTTACATTCACATCAGTCCCTGCCCTCAAGGAGCTTACAATCTAAGGTCCCTAACTCACATTCATATATACACATAGTAGGGACAATTCAGACAGGAGCCAATTAGCCTACCAGCTAGTCTATGGAGTGTGGGAGGAAACGAGTAACCAGAGGAAATCCATGCAGACACAGGGAGAACATGCAAACTCCAGGTAGGTAGTGCCATGGTTGGGATTCGAATGGAAAACTGTAGTACTGCTAGGCGGAAGTGCTAACCACTAAGCCACTGTGACTTGTATCTTCTGGAAAAATCAGTGAGCAAATAACACAAGCAGCAAATGACATTTCTGGGGGGCGTTCCCTACACCATCTGTGTACAGAATGCCTCCAAGTTGCAATATTCCATTTTACAGAAAATAACAGCACTGCAGATTGAAAATGAAATGTAATTTTTAATAACAAAACGTCATTTTTCAATTACAATATGACTTGTGTAGCAATTGTATATGCCACAGGAAAGGGGAGCTACCCTTTAAGTATGATGAAGGGGTCTTGGAGTTTAAAACAGATTTACGGCCACTAAAAAGTAACCTTATAACAAATCTTTTTACCGCAAAACCACACAAGGTGAATTGGGAGGTAATATACCATATCAGCCACTAGATGGCAGCAGATCCTTTTGTGTCCTTAACTGCAATAGAAAATTAAGTTGTCATAGTCTTTACTGTAATAAGCAATATACCTCTATAAAGGCAGTGCAGAGTTTCTTGCGGCTATGGAACTACAAGTCCCAGCATGCCGGGCAAGGCAAAATGGGACTTGAATTTCTTCCACCTAGTCAGTACATGTAAAATGGTAAATAAAATACATTGCACAATAAATATGCAGCGTTGCCTCCAGAAAGAAATGGATATTAATAAAATAATGAAAGCGCTTGGGGGGGGGATGGGAGACCAGTTCAGACAGGTAATGTACAATAGTCTGCACATACATATGTTTTTATATCTAGACTGACTGCACCTAAGCTGTGGTCGTTCAATGCAACCCCAATGAAAGTGTATGTAATCTCTAACAATAAAATTCTCTTATTTGATCCCTTTAGGTCTGATAAATATTGTATACCATAGTAAGTCTTTTATTATATCTAAAAAAAAAAGCCAGAAATCTTATAAGCTGATAAATTCCTGTCCTAGTTCCCTGAACTACAAAACATCCAGGGTTAAGAGAGATAGTATGTGTTGTGTAGTCCCAATAGCATAGCTCCCAACTGTCCCTGATTTCGAGGGACTGTCCATGATTTGGAGCAATGTCCCTCTGTCCCTCTTTCCCCCTCATTTTGGTCTGATCCATATAGTTGTATTTAAAATGCACTTTTTATCTTTCAAAAAGTGTTTCCCAGTGCTGCATTTGTATATTTTAAAAGCCAATCTTCACCACTTGACACCCTGCCCATAGTCAAATGACGTCCGTAGGAGGGATCTTCCATCCTGGGCGGGCATCATATGACGTCCTGGGCTCCCCGGCCGTCTAGGGGGCACGCGCGCCCGCCGCGTCATTCGGGAGGCGGTGTGAGTGCCCGACGGCCGCGATCTCCGCCGGGCACCCGCGATTGCCCAAAAACAGAGCAGGACCGTGGATCTGTGTGTGTAAACACACACACAGATCCACGTCCTGTCAGGTGAGAGGAGACCGATCGTGTGTTCCCAGTACAGAGGAACACCGATCGGTCTAAACCCCTTGTGAGCCCCCACCCCCTACAGTTAGAATCACTCCCCAGGTAACACATTTAACCCCTTGATCGCCCCCTAGTGTTAGCCCCTTCACTGTCAGTGACATTTATACATGGATCAGTGCATTTTTTTATAGCACTGATCAATGTAATAATGTCACTGGTCCCCAAAAAGTGTCACTTGAGGTCAGATTTGTCCGCCACAATGTTGCAGTCCCGCTAAAAATCGCAGTGCATTTTTATAGCACTGATTGATGTATGAATGTAAATGGTCCCAAAATAGTGTCAAAAGTGTCCGATGTGTCCGCCGCAATGTCGCAGTCACGATAAAAATCGCAGATCGCCGCCATTACTAGTAAAAAAATAAATAATAAAAATGCCATAAAACTATCCCCTATTTTGTAGACACTTTAACTTTTGCGCAAACTAATCAATATACGCTTAGTGCGATTTTTTTTTTTACAAAAATATGTAGAAGAATACATATCGGCCTAAACTGAGGAAGAAATTAGTTTTGGTTTTTTTTTAAAAAGTTGGGATATTTATTATAGCAAAAAGTAAAAAATATTGTGGTTTTTTTCAAACTTGTCACTCTTCTTTTGTTTATAGCGCAAAAAATAAAAACCGCAGAGGTGATTAAATTACACCAAAAGAAAGCTCTATTTGTGGGGGAAAAAAGATAAAAATTTCATTTGGGTGCAGTGTTGCACGATGCGCAATTGTCATTCAAAGTCCGACAGCGCTGAAAACTGAAAATTGGCCTGGGCAGGAAGGGGGTGAAAATGCCCTGTATTGAAGTGGTTAAGGAACAGTAGTGGTAAAAAAAAGTCCCTTGTGGATTTAATCTTTTTTTAACCTTTTTTTTTGTTAATCCTCCTTTAAGGGGGTGTGGCAGGGGGCGTGTCCTATGCCTACATACATTTGCCTGTAGGTGTCCCTCATTCCCATTTCAAAATGTTGGGAGGTAGGCCAATAACACAGTGTCATGTAGTCCTAACACACTCCCTGTCCTAGGAAGACAATGCTGCTCAGTAGGGTTGTCACTGTAGGACAGGAAGTGTGTTAATGGCAGGAAGTGTGAAAAAAGAAAACTAATGCAGAAACCACAAATAAAGGACCAATAAGCTATCCAGCACAACTGTGCAACATTTTGGAATGTCCATAACAGCCATCTTTGCACATGCACAGGGAAAGCCCCATGTGTGCAGATGTGTGGGAAACCCACGTGTGTGCAGATGTGTGGGAAACCCACGTGTGTGCAGATGTGCCGCAGGGCTCAGTCGGAACCCGAAGCCCCGTGGCACATCTGTGCAAGTGCAGAAGATTTCCCACACATGCACAAACATGGCAAGGTTTTGGAACTTCCTTAACAGCTGTCTTTGCACATGCACAAGAAAAGTCGTTCTGGACAGCCGCACTCCGAAAGAGCTAATGCGTTTCACACTATATGTAGTGCTTAATCATGAGCGATGATTAAGCACTACATATAGTGTGAAACGCGTTAGCTCTTTTGTTCTGCTGTGGCATGTATTTTTGTTTGTAGTTTTTGAATAAAAGGCATATTCGGAGTGCGGCTGTCCAGAACTACTTTTTATCTATTTCCTATATGCATTGCCTGCACCTGTGGCTTCTCAACTGGTGAAGAGATTTACCTTTGGACGATCCTCCTGGAGTGGTGATACCTCCCTTCTCTACAAGGAAAGTCGTGCGTGTGCAGATGTGTGGGAAACTCACACGTGCGCACATGTGCTGCAAGGCTCATTTGGAACCCGAAGCCATGTGACATCTGCACAAGCACAGGAACTCTTCCTGCGCATGGTCAAACACTGCAAAGATTTGGAGCTGAACAGCCTGGGTTTTGAATCTTGTGTCCGGGTTTCAGTCCACCTGAAACCCGGACACATTATTCAGACAGGAATGTGGCTTGGAACAGGGCCTGATGGGAGGGTGAGGGGTCACTATGTGTACAACATTACTATTATCTTTGGAGTGCCCAAAGGTGTCCCAGGTCTGTTACAATCCTATAGTGGATACAAAAAAAATAAAAAATTACTGTGCACCTCTAAAGTGTTCGGGTTTGGCTGGAAGAAAAAGTGGCAACCCTACTTAGCAACTTCCTAGCAATGTCCTGGGAGTATTCCAGTCAGGCTGCAGAGGTCTGTAAATGGCCTACACCTATAGCAAGGTGAATATTTCAACTTTAGTCAGAGCCGCACAGTTTGTTTTTATCTACAGTCCTCCCCTTATCTGGATAGGCAGCTTTTTGGTAAAGGTGAACTAACCCTTTATATTTCAGCTGATTCCTGTGATTAGGCCGAAATTTGAGCTGTGGTTGGCCTGGTCGACACCACCCAGCTTTAAATTAGGTTTTAAAAGAGTCGGGTGGAAAAAAGTCAGCAAACAATGACTGCAGCCAATCAACTGGCTGTCAGAATACAATAGCTGGCAGCAGGAGGTTCTTCTATTCATGTTGCTTTGCATGGATGGGGGACTCTATGGATTTCTCTCCTTCAGCTCCAATGTTTGGGGGGACTTTGAGGTTGCGGGATTTTGGAATACAACCTTTTTTTATTTTACACCCTAAATATGGTTGTAACATAAAACATAGTGGCAAAGGCGACCTAAGCCTTCAAGACTACTACAGTGTACACCCATTTGAGAGCTGTGTTTACCCGCACAGGGATGATCTGGTGTTCCATGTATCTCTATGCTGGCCAGGGATACCCAACCAGTGGCCCGCTGAGACCTCTGTGGCCCGCGGCCTCCTGCTCTGGCATGGTGGGTTGGCAAGCCTAAAATGCGGGTTCTGGACCTGCCATCCCAGAGCATCAGTGTTGTCAATGAAGCTGGCTGTAGAGGAAGCAATCGGCTGTGGAGCAGAGCCACATAAGCCGATGCTTCCTGTATAGCGCCAGGTCCTGTCACAGGCGGAGTGATACCAAGTGCACTCTGTCTGGGACAGCAACAGCCAGGGATACCTGAATGGAAGACTTTTATTAAAGGAAAGTTTATTACTAAAACCACAGTGTATATATGGGCACATCTGTTCTGCAGTGGTTACTGGACTGCTTGCAAACTGATCCGCAGGTGCAGCGCAGTGCGTCTGTGGGTTACCTGCACTGAGCCATAGACTTCTGTTATTACCTGCGGGTTTGGTGCGCTTCCTGAAAGTGGACCACACCTGCAGGATATAATAGAATTTTTTGGAAGAGTGCAGCTAACCCACAGGAAAGCCAGAGGTGCACTGTGCTGCATCCGTAGTGTGGGTAAACCGCAGCGCCTCAGTATGAAAACAGCCTTAGGCCCCTTTCACACGATCACTCCGACCCAATCAGACCCTCCATTCGCCTCTAAGGAGCGGCGGATGTAAACGGACTTGTGTCTGGCACGGGGATGCACAGAACACCTGTGCATGGTAAAACCACCCTTGGTGTACGCTGTAGTATGCCCTGTGCTAACAAGGCCTAAATGTGAGCCACACATACGTCTGCACTGAAAATAACGTTTTCTTTTGATTCCAATGAGGGGGTCCACATTTGACTCAGATCGCACAGCATGCAATGGCCGCTGTTTAGAAGTCACACAGAAATCTTTTGTACCACATGCAGTTCCTTTGGGTTACATGAGGTGAAAAAGCGATACAGGCTTTTATGTTTTCTGTCAGACAACTTGCACAAATACCAAATGATCACACTGGCACACAACAACTTTCCTGTTTTGTGTGAAATATAACTGCACCAACATTTACCACAAAACAAACTAAATCTCCAGTGACACAATATGGAATATACTGTATGACCCAGGACAGGGATGGCCCACACCATGTCCATCTAGTAGCTGTGTTTGGATAAGCACATACTGGGTGGGCTTCTACCTCAGAACACAGCTGTTGTGTGTGGAGTCAGGGGATAGGGGGGTAGGGGGGGGGGGGGGGGGGACAGATGCTGAGGGCACGCCTGGCAAAGTGTCGCAATTCACACCTCGGGTGATAATTCTGAGCAGAGGGGATATCCGTGTGACTTGTGATGGATTTGCCACATGTTAAAGAGAACGCGTTACCCTGTGACAATCACATGATCAATATACACGCCGGACAAGTCCGAGCGGATTCTTTACAAAGGACACAGAGCCTACAGCCTTCTAACCTTGCTGGCTAAGGCCTCGTTCACCCTGGCATTGTCAAACCTGTTTTTTTTTTATGCATTTAGAGGACATTTACAAACGCATGTAAATGCATGTGATGATTTTCCAAAAGTGCCATTCACATTGTGTGTTTAGGAGAAGATTTCTGTGGGTCCAGGATGCGATTGGAAACTCTAAATGCATGTATACACGACTATATCTGCCACTACAATCAGGGCTTCTTTACAGTACACCACAATCCCCACTTTAGTGTGCGGTTTCGCATGTACGTTTACATGCATTTGTAATGCATTTGCGGTGCACATCTGCAGTGCTTTTTTAGGCATTATTTATTTATTTATTTATTTTACCGGTTGTATTTATATGCATTTGCGGTGCATCTACATACTTTTCAATACGCTTAACTGAAAAAAAAAATCCTTTACCTTAAAGCGGAGTTCCACCCAAAAGTGGAACTTTAGCTCATTTGTCTCATCTCCCCCTCCGGTGCCACAATTGGCACCTTTCGGGGGGGGAGGGGGTCTTTGACAGGTATTCTGTTCCCACTTCCGGGAGTCCAGGCCGCGGCCTGTGACATCACCGCGGGGCTCCCTTCTCCTCCCTCCTCCTCTCCCGGCCAGTAGGAGAGAGGAGCAGGGCCTCGCACATGCGCAGTAGGGTTCCCGGCGTGAAACCGTAATGCTACGCTACCGGGTACCCTTACCCGCAATGGCGGTAGCAGCACCCGACAGCTCATGGAAACATCAGCTGTGGTGCCGACATCGCTGGACTCCAGGACAGGCAAGTGTCCGATTGTTAAAAGCCAGCAGCTGCAGTATGTGTAGCTGCTGGCTTTTATTTTTTTTTTGGGGGGCGGAACACCGCTTTAAAGCCTAGTACACACGATGATCGTCCGTATTTTTTTTTTGGATGCTAATTTCCATATCGAAAATGAATAGGTTACTAACGTATGAAAATTCTCACATGACAGAATAAAAATTCGGAAGTGATTTAATTTGCTATAGTGTATTAGTATTATATTTTCGGACGAAAACTGTACTGATTAAACAAAAATCATACGATCTGGTATCATACGAGAAAAATATTTGTGTTTGTCCTTTCAGAAAATTTTCTACGACAGCTGCATATTAATAATCAGATTATCGTGCGATCGCTTTGGAGGCTGAATTTTTTGTACGATATTCTTCTCGTGTGTACGGGACTTTAGTCGTTATCTTTGCGGGGAGGACATGGCAGGGGGTCATGTTTTGAGTTCCACTCAGCTCTTGCCAATTATTATGAGTACGGGATCCGTCTTTTTGTGGTCAGCCTGGTCACACCCCAGTAGATGTTTTTGGAAATAATTTGTTTTTGGAACAATATTCAGATTTAAAAGAAAAACACAATATTTTTGACCATAGCCACAAGGAAAATTGAAGGAGAACAGACAAATAAAATTCTGATGCCGCGTACACACGGTCGGACTTTTCGTCTACAAAAGTCCAACGGACGCTGACGGACTAAAGCTGGCTGGTAATCCGATCGTGTGTGGGCTTCTCCGGACTTTCAACATACTTTTTTAGCCTCAAATCCGACGTACTTTAGATTTGAAACATGCTTCAAATCTTTACTTCGTAACTACGACGGACCCCGAAATCCGCTCGTCTGTGTGCTAGTCCGACGGACAAAAAGCCACGCTAGGGCAGCTATTGGCTACTGGCTATGAACTTCCTTATTTTAGTCCGGTGTACGTCATCACGTAAGAATTCGACGGACTTTTGTGTGATCGTGTGTAGGCAAGTCTGTTCGTTAGAAAGTCCGCCGCAAGTCCGTCGAAAGTCCGCCGAAAGTCTGCCGGAAGTCTGTCGGACAGGCTGTCTGACTTTTGTAGACGAAAAGTCCGACCGTGTGTACGCGGCATAACTGTGAATGGGTTTTTCATTCAGGAACAATTGTACTGAAATTGACTTTAGAATTCAAAATATTGGCATGTCAATTGAACAAAAATTTTCAGAGTTTTTTTATGAAATTGGAAAGTTCATAATGGTACTATTGAATGCTCTGATGAGAGATTTTTCTGAATTTCTGTATGAACGTTTGATTTTGCTGGTGTATGCCTGACTGCAGGCGTACAAAAGCAGTTTATGGAAATTGAATATTTACAATGGAACATCTGTTTATCCGAGAAACACAGAAGATCTTTAGTGGAACCTTGCTGAAAAAAATTGCTGTGTGATCACTATGACCCTCAAACACTACTTCTCACACAATTTGTATAAAGACCACACTGTGGTATTTTGCTGTGTAGCACACTCCCGACAGGTGGAAAATGAGTGATATGTTTAGGGACAGTCAATCACGACTGTCTCGAACTACAAAATTAAAACCCTAATCTACAATATATGTTTACTTCATTAGGCGTGCTTCATACCAGATTTCCTCAATCTGTGTAACATTGAGGAACCCTTGAAATAACTCTCTGGTTTTATGGACCACCTACTAATACCGGTAATTATTATATTATGTATTAGCTCACAGTACATACAGTATGTATGGAAGAGTTTGAGTTTAAAGTCAGAATTCTGAGATTATAAATTTGGGCCATCCTAATATTTATTAACCATAATTCTGAGTTTCAAAATGAGAATTCTGAAATTAAAAGTGAGAATTTTGAGTTTCAAATTGGGAATTGCGAGTTTCAAAGGGAGTATTACAAGTTTCAAAGTGAGAATTCTGAGACTAAAAGTCAGAATTATCTCAGAATTCTGATGTTTGAAAATCAGAATTCTAACTTTCAATTTTAGAATTCTGGCTTTAAAACTCAAAATTGTGTTTACATTTTTTTAGGATTGCTCCAGGGCTCTTCCATACATTAGTATGATGGTCACTGGGAAGAATATATTTGCGACCTATGGGCAGAATCCCCTCCTTACAGGTAGCTAAAAAGATAATTGGTGGCAATGGTTACCTATTTAAGAGGCAGAATTTGTTCATTGCTGAAGGAACCCCTAGCAATTTTTAGATGAACCCTAGGATTCCACAGAACCCTGGTTGAGAAAAGCTGCCCTATACCGTCAACACCCTATTGTAATTTGTCAATGGCTGTACTACCTGTTCTGTTCCAATAAAATCTAAAACTCAAAGATAATACTTGATGCAAATCTAGAATTTTTAATTCTTTTTCCACAGGATGGACAATCTTCTGGCATGTTCATTTTTCTTTAAATAATCAAATGGTTATACACAATACACATTTGCATTTCCTGAACCTGGCACCATCAGTTTGATTGTAACAGGAGCTGTTGAATAAGTATTTTTTAACATTTCTGGTGAGCACTGTCTTACGAAGGTGCACCACCATTACATCATCTAAATCTACACATCTCTTCAGGAAGCTTGATTGACAGCTGGGCATGTGAGGACTTCTCTGCAATGTTACTGATCTGCTCTACACACCACTGGCTCCATGAACAATCTTTTCACACAATGTAAGCCTGTGGGATCTCTTCTGGTTGGATATGAGTGTGGCACCAGCTGTTCCTTACATGCGTGGCACAAGAACACCATGACTAAACACTCAATAACCATAAAATTCCACGTATTCTTTGCTTTTTTTTTTTAGAAGGCTGTCCAATTGATTGGAAGAGCATAACTTAGTAACACAAATCTCTTTCCCATGGAAGTCAATATGCCTATTAGTCTGCATGTAATTGCAGGCAGGATGTCAATATGACGTAATCACTTCAGCTGCTGGCCTCAAAACATTTGCATGGAGCTGCAGTTGTATTTATATACAAAGAGGTGGAATAGAACTTTTTGGTTCATTACCAAAAACTTCTCTGTTTTTGACTCCTTTGCGTAGAAACACAAGGGTCCTCATTGCTACACCTACTCAATTTCACTACAGCCTGTCCCAACAGTTTACCATTTGAGCTGTAGCACCACCTGAGGGTGAATCCTGGTATTACATCTAGGCCATTCAATAGAGTGCCTGTCTCTTCAAGCTCTACAAGCTACAAGGGAAAAAAATTGTGACTCTAAAAAAGCCCAAAACCAAGGGAAAATTGTCAACATTGATGGTTTGTACTAAGGCTCAGCTCATACTCTATTTGTAATAGACTAAATGGTTCCCTAAAGGGTTCTCATGGAAACCTAGTTAAGAAACTCAACCAGAAGATCTGTTTTCAATGTCTTCTTGCTGTTATCACTCACACAAATGAATACAGAACCACAGGGAGTCATTAACACTAAGGTGGAGTCCAAACAAAGTATGCACATACAGTAATGTACTCATGAATAGAAGAAGCACTTGGGGATATAAACACAATCTAAGTTAAAATCATATAGTACTTACCATGACCATAACATACTGTATGTCATTTGTACCCATGTGATAATCATTTTACGCTTTCACTGATAAAAAGTGTTTAGTGTTGTAGTCTGATAAAGTAGGCAATGCTGGAACGCAGCAAACATAGGAGACATGAGTCAATAATGAGGTGAGTATATAACCCAACCTTTCCTGACCTTTTTAACATGGAACAACCATTGGGGGCTTAGGGGACCCCTGCTAATAATTATTATATCTACCACTAATGGTACATTAGCATGAGGGTCAATGGGAAGAATGCTTCATACATTGGTGGTCAGTGGGAAGAATGCCCTCCTTACAGATGGCTAAAAGGATCATTGGTGTCAGTGGTTACTTATCTGAGAGGCAAAAATTGCTCATTGCTGAAGGGACCACCTAGCAACTTCTTGAGGAACTCTAGAGTTCCACAGAACCCTGGTTGAGAAAGGCTCATAAAACCTCTTCTTTTTCAAGGAACCTCTATTTGTTTAAGCAGTAGACAAGATCACTTCAAGCTGCTGGCAGTTGGATTGTTTTGAGAAGAACGACCACTGTCTAGTGCAGTGTTTCTCAACTCCAGTCCTCAAGGCGCCCCAACAGGTCATGTTTTCAGGATTTCCCTCAGATGAAATGGCTTTGGTAATTACTAAGGCAGTGAAACTGATCAAATCACCTGTGCAAAATAATGGAAAGCCTAAAAACATGACCTGTGGACTGGAGTTGAGAAACACTGGTCTGGTGAGTACTTTACTTCTTTAGGGCAGATTCATAAAAAAATGGGCAAAGAAAAATGAGTGCTGCTGGCATAGAAACCAATATTTTCTTTTATTCTCTCTTCGGCACTAGAGGAATAGAACACTGAGCCCCATTCACCTTAAACAGGAGACATGGAGGCATTTTGGGTGCTTTTGTATGTATGACGTGCAGTACAGAAGCAGATTTGCACGTTTTTGGCCCCGCGGAAGCACCTGATTTTCAGGTACTGTGATTAAATCTTAAAGAGCCCAAGCACACAATTCAGCCCCTAAGAAGCATTTTTTCAAACTTAACGCAACAGGTGATAGGCAATACAATGCTTAGGTGTGAACAGGCCCATTGGAGAATGTTGGGTTTCTTCATTTTGAGCATTGTTGCGCTTTGGAAAGTGCTCATGTGTGAATGGAGGCTGAATGTAACAACTTTTTGATACCTATGTGCAAGGGCAAAACTTTTTACTCTAGCATTTTAAAATGTAGCAATTTCGTTTAACTTATAAATACCCTACAGGTACTTTGACAGATTTGATTTGGGGTACCTTCTTAACAATAATTTAGGTGAACATTTCAGCCAACAAGATATCTTATAGAAGGTAAGACTGAGAAAGTTTCTTTGTCAATCAAATGTTTAGAACCTTCATACACTTTTAACAAGCATGGGGAATAAGTTTATGCACTTTTTGGGCTTCTGACGCACGCAGTAGAGGTTACCAGCTGTTTAAAGTAGAAAATAATACGATAACACTGACAAAGCACTAAAGCAGGATGTTGTCCCTTCTCTAAAAGCTGACAGAAGGGAAGGAGAGAGTTAAAGTTCAGAGTCCATTGTGCAGGACAGAAACAGCAGATCCTCAATGCAGCCTTCAGGGTGGAGCAGAGCTGCAAGCTTTAACTCCTCCATTACCCTGTCCTAGCTTAGAGGGAGCAGTGTTTGTGTGAGCCAACTTTACAGAGCACAATCCCTTTTTTCCATTTCTATGCAAAACCGTCCTGTGAGAGGCACAGCTCTCTATCCCACCCCCCAGAGCTCCCCTCCTCCCTTTGCTTTCACCTCCCCCAACCGCTTCAAATCCTTTAGTTCTCTTCATCTCTCCACATTGATTATCCAAGCCTGTCTACAGCTCCTCCCTCTCCTGATCCCAGCTCTCAGCCTGCTGAGTTCCCAGGAGTGCAGGGGTGTCTTTTTCACAAAGAGGGAGGGGGATAGAAAAAAAAAAAAAAACTCCTTTTTAAAAAGTCTTCTCTGCCTTTCTGGTCAGAATACCTGTGCAGACCTGGCAAGGTGGACACCCTTTAACCAGAGGACCATGCCCCCTCAAGACCTGTCCATGGAGTACACGTCACACTTTGCACCCCCTGTGCCACCACACAAGCCTAAGCCTCTACCTACAGCTGGGTGTCAAGAGAGGAACCTGAAATGCGTGCTTCTGGGAGATGGTGCGGTGGGCAAGACCAGCCTTCTGGTCAGCTACACCACCAATGGCTACCCGACTCGATACATTCCTACGGCTTTCGATGACTTCTCAGGTAGGTTCACGCTTGACTGTATTGTAGTGGAAATGATCAAGTTGACTTAATAGGTCAAAATTAGGGGTTTCCTATCCTTGTATCTGATTTCAATGATCTCCCCCTTGGAGGTACTGGTTTTCCAGGACAAGCGCAAAACTGGGGTTAAATACATTTTATTTTCAGTGTTGATTCTTTGAATACAAACATAATATTCCAGATACAAGAACCACTGCTAAAGAATAAACATGGAAAATCTCAGTCAAAATGGTTTACTAGTTTGTTGGTAAATCATTCTCTCCAGGTGGTAGCTTTTGAGAAAGGTTCGTAATATGGGCAATCCTTCAGGAGAGCAATTTGCAATCTAAGGAATATCTTCTGCTGTTCCATGTTCAAATGATCAGGATTTGGGAACAATACCAGATAAATTAAACCAGTGACCCAAAATGCTACGTTTGTTTGTTCACTCCCAAATTCTGAGAATTGTTACGGTGTTGAAATTTTGTTCGAAAAATAAGCCCTGTGTATAGTCAGGCATAACCCAGTTGAGTAAGCTTTCTATTGGGTTTAAAGTATTAGCCTAAATCTGCATCAAAACCACATTGCAATTGACAACTGGACACAGGTCAAGTTTCCCAAGTTTGTTGGTGATCTTTTACAAATGCTCCCGCTCCATACATGGCCAGGTTGTGGTGTTAGATCCTTCAAACCATCTGTAAATACGTATACACGTATACTGAAGAAGTCTGGTCACTCAAGTCATGTCTGGTGGCCCATTGTGTATGTGTGTATGCAATATATTTGGGTCCCAAAGATTATTTATTTGCATTTAACCTGTTTCCTAGCTTTGCTATATTCTGATTACTAGTCAGGCTAGGTTCCTTGTCCCGGATACTTGAGAAAGGGATCCGATATTGGGGTATTGCATTACCTGGGGGGAATTCTTGTTTCTACGATTCTGCTAACCAAGAATGTATCTTAAAGGTTAATATTTTTAGTAACTGGTTTGGACTAGACCTTATGTAACTTGCCATAGCATCACACATCACAGTTCTGCCCATGTGAATGCTGTATTTGAGCCCTTATCTAGATAATGTGCCCGTAATAACATTTTATTATAGTTTCTGTGTTATTACATTTATAACATGGTGTGGTGTCATTTTACTTCATTGTCTAAGCAATATAGTGTTACATAATTGTTTTATAACCCCATCACCTTATTATATTGCTTGGTTTTACTGGTTAGTCCATGGAGGAAGTAAAGAGTAATTCATGCACAATGCAGCATTCTGTCTGTATGCAGATCCAGGGTCCACAATGAAAGGTCATGTCCTGCCAACTCCTCCCCAGGGCAAACAGAATGACATCATTTTCCTATCAGCATTATACAACAGCCCAGGGTGATAGGGCCCCCGCTGCACAGGGGGGGACTAATCCTATGTATGTTAATGTTTCTTTTTTTTTCTTTCTTGCAGCTCTGGTGCAAGTTGACAACACCCCAGTGAAGCTGCAGCTGTGTGATACTGCAGGCCAGGTAAGAGTTCAGTCAAGCTAGGAATGTCATGTATACGCGGATAGCTCGGTTCTAGAGCTCATAGTTCTGTGTTAGTGCGTCACCCTGCAGAGGAGGGAGGGGCACACCAAACTTGACACAGTTCTTCCAAGCTTGGGTATATCAGGTACGGTGTGATTTAGCAGTGCATGTACTGAGCAAGAGTACTCCATGTTTCATGGTTCCCTTCTATCGGTGTCACGCTGCAGTGGGACAAGGAGACTCAAGGCCTCATAGCTTTCTTTTGTTTGTATCACCCTGCAGTAGGAGGGACAGATTCCACGTCTCCTAGTTCTCTTATATCCAAACCACCCTGCAGAGGTGCAAACTCCATGCCACATAGATCCCTTCCATCTGTGTCACCCTGCAGAGGGAGGCGCATACTCCATGTCACATAGATCCTCCCATCTGTGTCCCCCTGCAGAGGGAGGCGCATACTCCATGTCACATAGATCCTCCCATCTGTGGCCCCCTGCAATGGGAATGACAGACTCCTTGTTGCATAGATCCCTTCCATCTGTGTCACCTTGCAGTGGGAAGGACAGACTGCCTATCTCATAGCTCTCTTGCATTTCATGTTACCCTTCAAAGTGACATGCACGCTGTCCTAGATTAAAATATAAACAATAAATCCCGGTGATTAATTTACATTTTAGTGTTTCCTGCTCCCGCTGTCACACTGGCTGGTAGGGGCAGAGTCCATATCGAAGGGTTTGCTGGGAGGAAACAATGCCAATGTGCTAATACCAGCACATCATACTGTTTACTTTTTTTGTTTGACTTTTATGGTACAGATCTATTGGCGACAGCATTGTGGGAATAAGTGGATTGCATTGCACCACGTTGTACTGAAAAAAAGTGCTGCAAGTATTGTTTTTTCAGCCCACATTGTGAACTGGCCTCATAGGGAGCAAGGCTTTCTGTCTTGTCTTGCGTTGGGACTGCACTGGGCAAGGCTGCTCAGCGCAGTCCCAATGCACCCTGTCTGAGTCACATTATAGTGGAAGGGAAAGACCCCATTTCTCATAGCTCCCTTCTTTCTGTGTCACCCTGTGGTGGGAGGGTCAGGTTCCAAGTCTCTAAGCACCCAACTGTCTGTGTCACCCTGTAGCAGGAGGGTCAGGTTCCAAGTCTCTAAGCACCCAACTGTCTGTACCACCCTGTAGTTGGAGGGTCAGGTTCCAAGTTTCAAAGCACCCAACTGTCTGTACCACCCTGTAGTGGGAGGGTCAGGTTCCACGTATCATCACTCCCTTCTTTCTGTTTCACCTTGCAGTGTCCCTTCTGTCAGTGTCACCCTGTAGAGGAAGAGACAGACTACATGTCCCATAGCTCTCATAGCCCACTTCTGACTGTGTCACCCTGTAGTTGACGAGTCAGGTTCCATGTCTCATAGCTCTTTTCTGTCTGGGTCACCCAGTAGTGACTCCACAGACTCCATGTCCCATAGTTCCCTACTGTCTGTGTCACCGTGTAGTGTTAGGGACAGACTCCATGTCCTGTAGCTTCCTACTGTCCAGGTCACATTGTAGTGGGAGGGACAGGTTCAATGTCTCATAGATCCTTACTGTCTGTGTCACCCTGTAGTGGAAGGGACAGACTCTATGTCCCATAGCTCCCTACACCCCTCAGTCATGTGGCTCTGTAGTGGAAGTAACAGACTTCATTTTCCATAGCTCCCTTCTGTCTGTGTTACCCTGTAATGGATGGACAGTTCTATATCTCATAGCATTCTTCTGTCTGTAATATTCTGTACTAATAGGAACAGAACCCATTTGTTTTCCTTCTAGCGTCCTCTGTTCTCTACGGTTTCAAAGAACAGAAATAAATGTAATCTTTTCTACTTTTCCAGGATGAATTTGACAAGCTGCGCCACTTTTGTTACCCAAAAACCGACGTCGTCATCCTGTGCTTTAGCGTGGTCAGCCCATCGTCCTTTCAGAATATATCAGAAAAGTGGATTTCTGAGATCCAATGCCACTGCCCCAATGTGCCAGTCGTTTTAGTGGGTACTCAGTGTGACCTTCGGGAGGACGTCAAAGTCATGATCCAGCTGGCACGGTACCGGGAGAAACCTGTACCCCTATCCTCTGCCAAAGCCCTTGCTGAGAAAATCGGGGCTGTGGGTTATGTCGAATGCTCTGCTCTTACTCAAAAGAATCTGAAAGAGGTGTTTGACATGGCCATTTTTTCTGGCCTCCGTTTTTCTGACCTTCAAAGCCAGCGGGAGAGAAAAGTGGCCGCTACTGCCAGCAAAATGAAAACGCTATCTAAAGCTTGGTGGAAAAAGTACGTGTGTGTATAGACTCTGATCCATTTTCTTGACTCACAGCCAAGTGCCTTATGACAAGAGCTAGAACTCAAGACCAAACAAGAGGCCATTCCTGGACTAATGTTCTCAAATTCCCAGGTGCAAAAAATGAGGTGGGGCACGGACTGAACAAATCACAAAGCCCTTGGGAGAGACTGTACCTGGGCACTACACTAACCTACATAACGACCTTCTGACATTCATTCTTTGAGGGATATATCCAAATTGCACCTATGTTTACACTGGATAAGATTCCGAGATGAAATAGGTCAGAAAGAAGCTTGGTGACCAGGACGGTGTCTATACAGGACTAATATAATGATTATTTTGATAAGCTGCCTTCCGATGGTGGCTGAATTTCTTAAATAGCTTCTGTTTTAAGGAGCGTGCAGAAAATTGGCTTCTAATACTATGTATTAGTATTGACACCTGTGTCTGTGAGCTAAAGGATGACTTGCCCACTTGTACTGTTTAAACCAAGTAGACTGCTTGGCCAATCTAAGACTCTGCAGCTGCTGTGAAACTGCAAATCATGACCTGCTAGGACTTGTAGTTCTCCAGCAGTGAAGGAGGCTAGGCTTACGCAAATCTTTGTTCAGTCACTTCTTCCATAGAAATAAGTGTGCGGTCATCCTTTGCCATAACACATCCGATTCCTGTTTCTATCAGTCTCTTTAATGAAGCTTTACAAGCATTTGTTTGGGACACAAATGATCTCATTTCATGTGATTCTGTTTTCAAATAAAATCACTTTTTGTAAATGAAAGTACTGTCTGGTCTTTGCTGTCAGGGTGAAGAAATCGTACTAATATATACTGGCTAGAAAAATTCTTAGCAAATGAAAAAACAGGCTTAGTGCAGTTGAAAAGTGGTCAGCTATGTGGCCTTATAGAGTTGGGGACCTGGGCTTGATGTTCGCCAGGGACACCATCTGAAAGCTGCTTGTTTGTTCTTTCTCTGTGTGATTGTGTGTCTTCCAGTTGCCCAGATTTCCTTCCACAACCATAACCAATCCTCCCAACCTTCAGAGATGGGAAAGAGGAACACCTTTAAATACGTAATATTTAGGCAATAGCTAAAACCCTCCTACACCCCACAATTATGTGGGCCAGGGCAAATTAAAGTAGTAGTTCAGTCAAATCCTAACTATACTTAAACCTGCTCCCATTCTAAGCCTATTCTAACTACCCTGTGAAAGGAAAGATGTCTAAACTTACCTATACTGAGGATGCTCTGGTCCCGTCACACAATCTCTCCAAAGTCCAGTTTCAGTGAAGAGGAGAGATCAGATCGTCGACAACAACTGCAGAACGTATGTGGTGATGTCCCCCATAGACTTACTATGTGGAATCCATTGCTTGCTGTCCCTCTTCTACATTGAAGCCGGCGCTGGAAGCTGATCAAGTGACCGGAGTGCCCTTGTCATAGGTAAGTATAGACCTCTTTGCATTACAGAGTAGTTAAATAGGGTTAGAATACTGGTGGAAGCAGGTTTAAATATAATTAGAATTTGCCAGGACTTTCAATTGAATTCTTTAGAATGATCATCAGTTAAACCCGCAGGCGCAGACAGTTCGCAAACATGCAAACTCTCAGCGAGTAGGCATTGGCGCAGAGCGGCCGTATATTTGCGTACCAATTAGCCAACACAGCTCTGCCAAGCGCAAGCCCTGTGTGCTCCTGGCACAGGTACCGGTGGCTAACGGAAAGCTCCAATCTCTTCTTGCGATCGGGAGCTTTCCAATAATGTGGTCGTCGTGACAGCCAATCATGGCAGTTACATGATCATAAACCCTGCCCCGCCTCCTGGCATCTGAAACCCCTTAAAGGGCCAGGAGGTGCCGCCACAAAAGGGTTAAAGGGTATGGAAACCCTAACAATTAATTTCTTATACTTGGTCTATTGTGGTCTGTTAAATAACCACTGAAAGTATTTTGTTATATCTGTTCAATAAGTGCAAAAAAAATACCAGTTGACCTTGCTAGAAATCTAATGAACTGATAACTTCCTGTGCTACAGTCTTACCAGTTACATTGTTGCCAGTTATCTCTGAGAACTACAGAGCCCCTCCCATCTATTTTAGGGAGAGGTTTCTGTAGTTCTCTCCTTAGGTAAGAACACTGCTTCTCCATAGATACAGTACAGTAAGTGTAAGGAAAATGGCTGCACTTTGGTTCACTATATACTTTAGATAAGGGGCCTGAACTTTTTATACAAGATATAAGAAATAACCTCTGTCAACCTACGAAAGCAAGTGAGTTACTGGGGAGATTCCCAGGTGCAAATAACGTAAAGAACTTGAAAAAAGAAAATAAATGCAGCCACCACATCTAAAGACTGGTAAGCTACAATATACTGTATTAATATTGTATTATTATGCAGGATTTGCATAGTGCCAACAGTTTGCGCAGCACTTTACATAGTGAGGGTATACAGTACAGTTACATTACAATGCAATAGGAAACATAGGGTCCTGACCGTAAGAGCTTACAATCTGAAAGAGAAGGTCAAGTGATACAAAAGTGATACATGAGGGAAGAGCTGATTACATTATTGTTGTTGAGTACTTTCCACCCACCTCAACTTTACTTTTATATTCTATATAATTCATATTAGAGTTTTAAAGCAATCAATACAATAACCTGAGAGATATATGAGAGGTTTAGCACTTTAAAGACTATGGCAATTAAATTTAACATTTATTGACACAGATTTTTATACCAGAAGTAAAACAGGGACTTTATGGAACGGGGGTCTGGTTGGGAAAGTTGGGAGATATAAAATGTCTTATAGTTATACAAAAAGGTTGATGGGACATTAAGGGTGCTTGAAATAGACAGCAATTCCACTACATACAGTATATAAAAGAATAACAATTTATTAAATCACAACATTAAAATTTTCATTTCAAAAATGACAGGAAATTATCTTCATTTTTCAGCTGTACTATAAGTGAATGTTCTTCAAGGGATGTGGTGCCAATTATAGGTTATCACTCACCCACATTGCCACATCTTAGTTGTAGATCGATCCATTTAAGCAAAGATACAAACGTGTCTTAGTTCGGGTTTTGGGTGCATTTTTGATGTGTTTCAAGGAAAGCCAGGAGAAATCCTTGCTGTAGTGCACCACAAACGCATGCCAAAAGCCTTGGGAATATTTAGAAACCACTTTGGCATGCTTCCATTGACTTGAATGGAGGCATTTGGCAAGCTTTGCAAGTTATAAAGCCTGAAAAACGTTGCAGGCAAGATCACAATTAAGGCAATGTGATGCAAACGTGTTGCGTGTACTAGAGACCATTCGCTATTTATGTAAAGAGCAGGCATTTGCTTTACAAAACATTTATTACGTGCAGCAATAGTCTGTTCTTTACGCTTGTATGAACAAGTCTTAGGGACATTTGATGGCAAGCACCTTTTATCTTTCACTTCCTGCTAAGTCACTGCCTTGGAACAAGCTTGTACATATCGGAGATCCCGATGCATGATTTGAACATGCATGGTCCATGTAAGTGACTTACTAAGTAAGGATCAGGATGCAAGCCTTGGAGCTCACAACTTCAAAAAACAAGTCAGCAATAGCAGCTCCTATATTTTTATTCTGCAATATTCCACCATTCACACTTGTGTGTCACACTGTTCATTTACATACTAAAGAGCTAATGATAAAAGACTGACTTTAACGCCCAGCCACTGCATGTATGCATTCATGGCGGCAGGAGGCTGTGTGCTAAGAGCGTGCTCCCAGCACACTGATGGAGCTGTCACAGCTTCTGATCAGGACAGGCTCTCCCAACCATGTGACTAATGTGAAAGCCAATCACAGTGGCTGTCAGACTATCCTAACAGGGACTACATCTGATAGGATACAGATGCCATTTGGCCAACAATTATCCGCCCGACTAGATCAACTGATCAACTAGATCAACTGATGTCAGGCACAAGGATGCCCCACAGGACCATCCTCTGCTTGAATTTTGTTCAGTTCATTGAGAACTGTCCAAAATTTGCTTTAAGTATGGCCACTTTTGTTACCCAAAAACCGACGTCGTCATCCTGTGCTTTAGCGTGGTCAGCCCATCGTCCTTTCAGAATATATCAGAAAAGTTGATTTCTGAGATCCAATGCCACTGCCCCAATGTGCCAGTCGTTTTAGTGGGTACTCAGTGTGACCTTCGGGAGGACGTCAAAGTCATGATCCAGCTGGCACGGTACCGGGAGAAACCTGTACCCCTATCCTCTGCCAAAGCCCTTGCTGAGAAAATCGGGGCTGTGGGTTATGTCGAATGCTCTGCTCTTACTCAAAAGAATCTAAAAGAGGTGTTTGACATGGCCATTTTTTCTGGCCTCCGTTTTTCTGACCTTCAAAGCCAGCGGGAGAGAAATTTGCTTTAAGTATGGCCAGCCTAACCACTTGCTGACCAGCCGCCACAGATATACTGCAGCAGGGCGGCTCTATTGCGCAAATAGCTGTACCAGAACGGCTCCACGGCGTGTGTCGCCGGCCACCATCTGCGATCGGTCCACAGAGAGGCAGAACGGGGATCAGTCAGTGTAAACAAAACAGATTCCCGTTCTGACAGGGGAGTAGAGAGAGAGATCGTATATTCCTAGTAATCAGGAACAGTGATCTCTCTCTACTCCAAGTCGGCAACTCCCCTCTACAGTTAGAAACACCTCCCTAGGGAACACTTAACCCCTTGATCACTGTTAACCCCTCCCCTGCCAGTGTCATTTATACAATAATCAGTGGCTATTTTTAGCTCTGATCGCTGCATAAATGTCACTGGTCCCAAAAAAGTGTCAAAAGTGTCCGATCTGTCCGACGCAATGTCGCAGTCCCGCTAAAAATAATTGATCACTGCCATTACTAGTAAAAAAAAAAAATAATAATAACAAAAATGCCATAAATCTATCACCTAATTTGTAGATGCTATACCTTTTGCGCAAGCCAATCAATAGACGCTTATTGCGATTTTACCAAAAATATGTAGAAGAATGCATATTGGCCTAAACTGATGAAGACGTTTTTTTTGGGATATTTATTATATAGCAAAATGTAAAAAATATTGTTTTTTTTTCCCAAAATTGTAAGTCTTTCTTTGTTTATAGTGCAAAAAATAAAAACCGCAGAGGTGATCAAATACCACAGAAAAAGAAAGCTCTATCTGTGGGGAAAAAAAAAGATAAAAATTTAATTTCAAGCGACGCAGTGCCGTATCGCAAAAAATGGCCTGGCCATTAAGGGGGTAAATCCTTCCGGGGTTGAAGTGGTTAAAGCAGTATTAAACCCAAAACCAAAAATGTAACATATTGCAGCTTATCAATTCTTAGAAGTGATGGCTGTATTAGTTTCCATTTTTAGTCTTTCTTTCTTTTTTTTTTATCTGGTGATCTGGCCAGTAAATTTGTTGTTTTTCACAAGCTCTCCAGCAGAATGTATCAGTTTAGGTGGATGAGACAAACCACTTAACACTGACGGGTGATTAATATGATCAGCTTTTATTTAGGTAATAGGGAAAGGGGGACCTTATATCAGAAAAACATCTGGCACCATCCCTTCTATAGAGTCAATTTATAGAGAGAGAGTCCCCTCTTTATTATTATTCCTCACTAGGAGAAACAATGGGAAAAAAAGGATTTTGAAGGTGCCTGCAATTTATGTATATATAATACCATTTAAAATGTATCCAAATTCTTTATCAATACAAATTAAAAAATACATCTACATAAAAAAAAATGTTATATTGACATTCAAGACATACCCGTTCTGTGCACCAGTATATAGCACAGTAGATATTGGATCGACGCGTTTAACCCGAATGGAGGGCTTCCTCAGGATCCACCTTATGGTCTTGATAGCTTTAATGTCTAATAAACAATACAGAACAATGTATTCATTTCATGCAGTTTGAAAAAAAAAAAGAGAAAACTGGTGCACAGAACGGGTATGTTTTGAATGTCAATATACATGTTTTTTTATGTAGATATAGTTTTAAAGTAGTATTAATAAAGAATTTGGATACATTTTAAATGGTATTATATATACATTATTTGCAGGCACCTTAACCACTTCCAGACCAGCTCACGACGATATACGTCGGTACAGCTAGCTGCCATAACCCCGGTATCCTCTTCTTCAGTGAGCGGTCCGGTTTAAGATAAAGGTGGTCTCTGCAGCGGATTCGCTGCAAGATCACTTTTATCTGCGGCGGGAGAGGGGTCCCCCCCCCCCTTTGGCCGCTCTCCGGTCCCCTCCGCCGCTTACTGGAGCCGTCGGCAGTGGCGGAGGCGATTGGGTCCTTCCTGTGGCCTGACATGTAGACGAGTGAGGGGAAGATGGCCCCCACCCGTCTCCATATCATTGCAGGGCGGAAGCGATGTCAAAACGTCACTTCCATCCATAGCTCTTAAAGGGCCTTTTTTTCTTTCTTTTTTTTAAATGACATTTTTAAAAAAAATTTTTTATTGCATTTTAGTGTAAATATGAGATCTGAGGTCTTTTTGACCCCAGATCTTATATTTAAGGGGTCCTGTCATGCTTTTTTTCTATTACAAGGGATGTTTACATTCCTTGTAATAGGAATAAAAGTGACACAATTTACAAAAAAAAACCAGTGTAAAAACAAAAAATAAAAGGTAAAATAAATAAGAAAAAAAAAATGTTTTAAACGCATCCCGTCGAGCTCGCGTGAAGAAGCGAACGCATGCGTGAGTAGCGCCTGCATATGAAAACGGTTTTCAAACCACACATGTGAGGTATTGCCACGATCGGTAGAGCGAGAGCAATAATTCTAGCCCTAGACCTCCTCTGTAACTTAAAACATGCAACCTGTAGAATTTTTTAAACGTCGCCTATGAAGATTTTTAAGGGTAAAAGTTTGTCGCCATTCCACAAGTGGGCGCAATTTTGAAGCATGACATGTAGGGTATCAATTTACTCGGCATAACATTATCTTTCACAATATAAAAAAACATTGGGCTAACTTTACTGTTGTCTTATTTTTTAATTCAAAAAAAGTGTATTTTTTCCAAAACAAGTGCGCTTGTAAGACCGCTGCGCAAATACGGTGTGACAGAAAGTATTGCAACAACCGCCATTTTATTCTCTAGGGTGTTAGAAAAAAATGTATAATGTTTGGGGGTTCTAAATAATTTTCTAGCAAAAAACCCCCCTGTTTTTAACTTGTAAACAGCACATCTCAAAAAGAGGCTTGGTCCTTAAGTGGTTAAAAATCCCCTTTTCCCACTGTTTCTCCTTGTGAGGAATAATGGGGACTCTTTCTCTATAAATCAGCTTTTATTTATTCATGCAAAACCTTTATTCCACAAGGAATAAAAAAACTGTTTGCTGTAACTGTTTTGAAAGCGTAAGCTGGAGTTTGTATTCAACGTGTTAGTGCATTTAAATCTGCTAATACATGTAACACCACCCTCCCCCCAGACTGACAATGCTGCTGTCCGCTGTGCCTCCTATGCTTATTACTCCAGAGTTGTGTCTCACTATTACATGATGTGTGTTACTGACCAGATCACCAGGTGAAAACAGGGGAAAAAAGATAAAGAAAAGTAAAATTGATGAAGCCACCACATCTAATGATTGGTAAGCAGTAATATATTACATTTTAGGTTTTGGGTTTAATACTGCTTTAAAGCGTTAGTAAACTGCACTAAACTATTTATTTTTTAAACCCTGCAAGGTAAAGGCATAATGTGCTAGCATCGCATACTAGCACAGTATGAAATACTTACCTTAGAACGAAGCCCTCCAGCAGTGTGCAGTCACTGCTGAAGGCGCTTCCATCTTCACCTGGTCTGTCTTCCGGGTTCGCGTCCTCTGGCCGTCTGATTGGCCGTGGCGTGATGACGTCACTCCCAGGCACGCGTGCGGGAGTCACAGATCGCGGAACGGAGCTCTGAGGGGACGGCGCAGGTATGCCGTCCCTTCAGAGCGCATGCGCCGTTGACGTCACCGGCTGCATGGAGTGTGAATAACTCCTAAACGGTGCATGTTTAGGAGATATTCACTGTACCTACAGGTAAGGTAAGCCTTGTTATAGATGTACCTATAGGTACATGTGCCAAAAAGGGTTTACTTCCACTTTAAGGTGGAAACTGAAGCTTTAAAATGACCTTCTGTAATCTTTTTATTTTACAATAAACAGGATTTTATTACTGTCTATGTTCCAGTTGGAAAGATTTTGTGTGCCTCCTGTCTTGGTGACTACAAATGAGGAGAATTCCCAATGGCTATAAAAACATCAATAAAGAATTGACATGGGTTCTAAACACTTAACCACTTGACCACTGGGCACTTAAACCCCCTTCCTAACCAGACCAATTTTCAGCTTTCGGTGCTCTCACACTTTGAATGACAATTACTCAGTCATGCAACACTGTACCCAAATGAATTTTTTGTCCTTTTTTTCACACAAATAGAGCTTTCTTTTGGTGGTATTTAATCACCGCTGGGTTCTTTATTTTTTGCGCTATAAAAGAAAAAAGACCGAAAATTCTGTAAAATAATGCATTTTTCTTCGTTTCTGTTATAAAATTTTGCAAATCAGTAATTTTTTCTTCATATATTTTGGCCAAAATGTATACCGCTACATATCTTTGGTAAAAATAACCCAAATCGGTGGATATTATTTGGTCTTTGTGAAAGTTATAGAGTCCACAACTATGGTGCCAATATCTGAAAATTGATCACACCTGAAGTACTGACGGCCTATCTCATTTCTTGAGACCCTAACATGCCAGAAAAGTACAAATACCCCCCAAATGACCCCTTTTTGGAAAGAAGACATTCCAAGGTATTTAGAAAGATGCATGATGAGTTTTTTGAAGTTGTCATTTTTTCCCACAATTCTTTGCAAAATCAAGATTTTTTTTTTCTTTTTTTTTTTTTTCACAAAATTGTCATATTAGCAGATTATTTCTCACACACCGCATATGCATACCACAAATTACACCCCAAACCACATTCTGCTATTACTCCCGAGTATGGCGATACCACATGTGTGAGACTTTTACACAGCGTGGCCACATACAGAGGCCCAACATGCAGGGAGCACCATCAGGCGTTCTGGAGTGCCCAGGCCAATTCTGACATTTCTCTCCTACATGTAAAAATCATCATTTATTAGCTAGAAAATTACATAGAACCCCAAAACATTATATATATTTTTTTAGCAAAGACCCTAGAGAATACAATGGCGGTCGTTGCAACTTTTTATCTCGCACTGTATTTGCGCAGCAATTTTTCGAACACGTTTTGTTTGAAGAAAAAACAGTTTTGTGCTTTCAAAAAAAACAAAACAGTAAAGTTAGCCCAATGTTTTTACATAATGTGAATAATGAAGTTATGCCGAGTAAATAGATACCTAACATGTCACCCTTCAAAATTGCACACGCTCGTGGAATGGTGCCAAACTTCGCTACTTAAAAATCCCCATAGGAGACGCTTTAAAAATTTTTACTGTAACATGTTGAGTTACAGAGGAGGTCTAGGGCCAAAATCATTGCTCTCGCTCTACTGATCACAGCGATACCTCACATGTGTGGTTTGAACACCATTTTCATATGTGGGCGCAACTTACGTATGCGTTCGCTTCTGACTGCGAGCACACGGGGACACGGGGAAATTTTATTTTTTATTTTTTATTGTTCATTTTACTTTATTTTAGTTTGAGGCTTTTTTCCAAAAAATAAATTTTTTGATCACTTTTATTTCTATTACAAGGAATGTAAACATCCCCTGTAATAGGAATATGGCATGACAGGTCCTCTTTACAGTGAGATATGGGGTCAATAAGACCCCACATCTCACCTCTAGGCTAAGAAGCCTGAAATAAAAAAATAAAAAAATGATTCTGGCTTCGATCGTAGCGGTGAGTCGGTAGAAGCACCTGAGGGCGGCGAGGGGGGGGGGGCGTCCCCTCTCGCCTCCCGTAAGAATGATCAAGCAGTGGAACAGCCGCTATGATCATTCTTATGGTGTAGGGAATCGCCGGCTGAAAAAGATGATATCTGAATGATGCCTGTAGCTGCACCCATCATTCAGATACCCCCGCACAAAGTCAAGGACGTCGTATGACGACATACCAAAAATGACACCCCAAAATAGATTCTCCTGCTCCTCCTGAGTACGGCGATACCACATGTGTGAGACTTCCACAGCCTGGCCACATACAGAGGCCGAGTACAGCCGAGCATGGCCGAGTATGGCTGAGCATGGCAAAGTATGGCTGGGTATGGCGGGGCATGGCGGAGTATGGCGGGGCATGGCGGAGTATGGCGGGCATGGCGGGGCATGGCGGAGTATGGCGGGGCATGGCGGAGTATGGCGGGGTATGGCGGAGTATGGCGGGGTATGGCGGGGCATGGCGGAGTATGGCGGGGCATGGCGGAGTATGGCGGGGCATGGCGGAGTATGGCGGGGTATGGCGGAGTATGGCGGGGCATGGCGGAGTATGGCGGGGCATGGCGGAGTATGGCGGGGCATGGCGGGGTATGGCGGAGTATGGCGGGGCATGGCGGGGCATGGCGGAGTATGGCGGGGCATGGCGGAGTATGGCGGGGCATGGCGGGGTATGGCGGAGTATGGCGGGGCATGGCGGGGCATGGCGGAGTATGGCGGAGTATGGCGGGGCATGGCGGAGCATGGCGGGGCATGGCGGAGTATGGCGGGGTATGGCGGAGTATGGCGGGGTATGGCACAGGGTTGCACAGGATCATTACAGAGTATTGCACAGGGTTGCACAGGATCATTGCAGAGTATTGCACAGGATCATTGCAGAGTATTGCACAGGATCATTGCAGAGTATTGCACAGGGTTGCAGAGTATTGCACAGGGTTGCAGAGTATTGCACAGGGTTGCAGAGTATTACACAGGGTTGCAGAGTATTGCACAGGGTTGCAGAGTATTGCACAGGGTTGCAGAGTATTTCACAGGGTTGCAGAGTATTGCACAGGGTTGCAGAGTATTTCACAGGGTTGCAGAGTATTGCACAGGGTTGCAGAGTATTTCACAGGGTTGCAGAGTATTGCACAGGGTTGCACAGGGTCATTGCAGAGCATAGGGGGGGATGGCTGAGCATGGAGGGATGGATGTGACTGTACATGTCACTGAGCTGCGCTGTGGGCACTACACATCCAGCCCACAGCGCAGCTCCCATCCGATCTCTCCCCCTCTGTACCGATCGGCACAGAGAGGGGAGGGAGGAACCGGCGTCATGACATGACGCCGGTTTGTTTACATGTGATCGCTCCGTCATTTGACGGAGCGATTACATGGTAAACGGCCGCGATCAGCGGCCGTTTACCGTGATCCGTGAGAGGACCCGGCGGTCACGGATGTTCCCGTGTGCGCGCCCCAGGGGGCGCGCGGGAGCAGTTTTCTGGAATCACGTCATATGACGTGATCCCAGAGTTATCCAGCCGCCCTGCAGCCGTCATTTGGCTATAGGGCGGTTGGCAAGTGGTTAAAGTGGTGTTCTGGCCGAAATGATACTTTTTCATTAAAAATACCCCTATAATACACAAGCTTAATGTATTCTAGTAAAGTTAGTCTGTAAACTAAGGTCTGTTTTGTTAGTTTATAGCAGTAGTTTGTTATTTTATAAACTTACAGCAGGCCATGGCCATCTTAAGTGTGGGCATCTGAAGCCAGACTGTATTTCTTCCTGGATCTCATCCTTGCAGATCTCGCACATGCTCAGTGCAGCACAAGCAGTGTAATAGGTTTCAGGTTAGGTTTCCATAGCAACGGCAGTGTCAGAGGAAGTTGCTGCCCCTTCCCAGAAGGCATTGCAAACAGGAAATGATGCGATGGGCCGCGGCCAGGGAGGAGGAAGTAAAAAATGAATACAGCAGATACACAGTAGGTGCTGAGAAAAAAATTAAAAAAATATCCAATTCGTTTACAGTGCATAGTTTAGTGAGGGATGCTCAAGAGTTGTAAAAGTGGGTGGAACTTCACTTTAAGATTTAACTAAAGGCCAAACTTTTTTGTTTTAGAAAAAGTGAGTGGAGAGTTTATTTTTTTTTAGCGTTAGCGTGGAGAGGGATTAGAACCCCTGTCATGTTTTTATTACTATCTGAGCCTCCATTAGGGAGATTCACCCTTGATTTATCTTGTTTACTGTTATCACCAAGAGTGAAAGTGAAGGAAAATCACAAATTTTGGCTTGTCAGAACAGCAATAGAGGGTAAATCCTCCAATGGGGACACTAGTTCTGGTGACAACCAGGGATTTCTTCACGTAGGAGGGATTTCCCCTCACTGCCTGTTTGGGCTATGAGACAGGAAGTGAATGGGAAATCTCCCCAATGGGACACAGATAAGCAAAAAAAAAAAAAAAACAGTTGACACGGGTTATAACCCCCCCACCACCACCACTTACTCTATCCAAAATTTAAAAAACTGCCTTTAGTTCTACGCTAAATCTTTGTGTGTATTGGTAACAGAGTGAAGTGTTTACACAGTATAGGCAGAGCGGTGTGTACATCCTACCTTCCACATTAAAGCAATGATGGATGCCAGTCACAAGCCCTGCCATCTATATATAGACACAGTCACTGTAAGGACCTATTTTTTGCAGGGATTAAAGACCTTACCATGGCGACGGACGGTGACATCACTAATAAAAAAGGCCTGAGGGCTAATGTATTCCTCTATTTCTTAATTAGGAGATCTATTTATAGAAAGAAAACAAGGGGCCGCACAGGAAATGGATAAGATGAATGTTGACGTTCAAGTTGCTTTTAATTGTCCTCGTTCCACAAAGTAAATGAACACTTCATCTTGAGAGATCTTCTCATCACACAAAAAGGAAAGCTGCCTTTAATCTATGGCGCTATCCCACTCCCTGACCTTAAAAGGGACACTAATCCTAAAAGACCCGAAAGTTTTTCCTGAATTCAAAGAACCGCCAATGCCACTGCGTCACCACACAGGGAGTGGGGGAAACCCCGCACTAGGTAAAAGATTTATATAAAAAAAAAAAAACAGGATATTCGTAGCATGACAGCCCGACAACTAGAATTTTCAGTAGGAAAGCTCAACAATGGTGGCCTACATATTTTTCTAGTATAGGCTTCATTTAAAAGATATGATATGTTATTTGCTAATGTGCTGCTTATGATAGACAGTTATTTTATTTTTTTTATTCAAATATTTCACTTTTTCTCATCTTTTGTTGCACCTCAGTACTACTGATCATCTGCAACCTCCTTACAGCCACTTACTGTCTACATTTATACACTTCAGAGATGACTTAAAAGCTTCAACTCTTCTGGGAAGGCCGTCCACAGGGTCTAGGAGTGTGTCTATGGGAATGTTTGACCATTCTTCCAGAAGTGCATTTGTGAGGTCAGACACTGATGTTATGCAAGAAAGCCTGGCTTGCAGTCTCCACTCTAATTCACCCCAAAAATGTTCTAACGAGTTGAGGTCAGGACTCTCTGCAGGCCAGTCCACTGCACCCCAAACTTGCTCATCCATGTCTTTATTGACCTTGCTTTGTGCACTGGTCCAAATCATTTGGTGGAGGGGGGATTATGGTGTGGGGTTATTTTTCAGGGGTTGGACTTGGCCCCTTAGTTCCAGTGAAGGAAACTCTTAAAGGGGGCAGCATACCAAGACATTTTGGACAATTTTATGCTCCCAACTTTGTGGGAACAGTTTGGGGATGGCATGTTCCAACATTACTGCGCACCAGTGCACAAAGCAAGGTCAATAAAGACATGGATGAGTGAGTTTGGGGTGGAGAAACTTCATTGGCCTGCAGAGTCCTGACCTCATCCCGATAGAACATCTTTGGGATGAAATCAAGCGGAAACTGCGAGCCAGGCCTTGTTTTCCAACATCAGTGCCTGACCTCACAGATGCGCTTCTGGACGAATGGTCAAAAATTCCCATAGACACACCCCTAAACCTTGTGGACAGCCTTCCCAGAAGAGTTGAAGCTTTTATAGCTGCAAAGGGTGGGCCAACTCAATATTGAACCCTACGGACTAATGCCCCGTACACACGGTCGGATTTTCCGATGGAAAATGTGTGATAGGACCTTGTTGTCGGAAATTCTGACCGTGTGTGGGCTCCATCACACATTTTCCATCGGATTTTCCGACACACAAAGTTTGAGAGCAGGATATAAAATTTTCCGACAACAAAATCCGTTGTCGGAAATTCCGATCGTGTGTACACAAATCCGACGGACAAAGTGCCACGCATGCTCAGAATAAATAAGGAGATGAAAGCTATTGGCCACTGCCCCGTTTATAGTCCTGACGTACGTGTTTTGCGTCACCGCGTTCAGAATCATCGGATTTTCCGACAACTTTGTGTGACCGTGTGTATGCAAGACAAGTTTGAGCCATCATCCGTCGGAAAAAATCCTAGGATTTTGTTGTCGGAATGTCCGAACAAAGTCCGACCGTGTGTACGGGGCATAAGACTGGGATGCCATTAAAGTTCATGTGCATGTAAAGGCAGGTGTCCCAATTCTTTTGGTAATATAGTGTATGTTTCACCATTTGCAGTCACCATCAGGAGTGTGACAATGCAGGAGTAAACAGGGACTTCAGATTTCAAAATATTGAAAATTAGGTTTGCAATGATATCAGCATGTTAAGGCTAGGTTAATATCTCTGCGCATTGGAAACATGCGCAAAATCGTGCACCAAATATGCAGTTTGGTGTGGCATATTTTCATAAAAGAGTTAGAGGCTTAACTGAAATGAATGGGCTGCCCTACATGCAACTCGCAGGAATGCACAAAAAATGTGCATAAATGCTCCCGCACTTGGCTGCACCTTGTAGCTGTGAGCCAAGCCTAAAGCTTGTATAGGATTCTAGTGGTTGGGTGTACATACACTTTATAAATGTTTAACTTTTACAGTGGTAAGCAGAGTGTTTTGGTAACAACTATTTCAGGGTCAGGAAAAGATGCCTACAGCTTTAATAGGAATTCAGATGATAGTCAACTTTGTAACGCATAAGGCCCCATTCACATCTTGAGATTTGGGATTGCAGGCAGAACCGCTGCGATTCCACCCCAATCCCAAATCGCGTGGTAATCGCAGCACGACAAACTGCATGTGTTTGGGTGCCATTATGCTTCAATGGCACCCCAAACGCGATAAGTCTCTGCCGCGATTGACACGTGCCAATTGCAGCAAACTGCACCTTTCAAAATTGTGGGAAGCTTGTCACCGGAAAGGGAGCAGGGGCTTCTTTTCAGGCAACAAATGCGCATAGGGCAGCCCATTCAAGTAAATAAGCTGCCCTATGCAAAGCGTAAAATTGCGTGACAATCACCTGTCAAAATCGCGTATTAGGAACCCTTATTCCTGCTTCATCAAAGTGTGAATGCAGCCACAATATTGCCTTCCACAACAATAATGCCTCGTTTCCACCAAGCGGATTGGTTCGGGTTGGATCGCTTTGGAAGGCCTAGAATGGTCCGGCCTATTCAGGCGAGCGTTTCCACTGCAAGTCGGACCAACAGGGGCCATACATGGGTTTAGAAAAAATGCCTAGCATGACGTCACACGTCCACCAATCAGTGGAATGTATCGTAGCTCCACCCTAATCGAACCGTTCCATTTTCAATGGCCCCACATCTGAAGCAAGGACCCTGAATGGAACGGTTCGGTTCGGTTGTATGGGCCGCTTTCATAATGGAAACACCCAAAATAGCGTACCGTACCAAACCGAACCAAACTGATCCGCTCAGTGAAAACGAGGTATATTTTGTATATTGTATAGTTTGTAATGGAAAAAGATCATACTGTATAAGCCTTAGGCCTCTTGCATCAAAATGTGTCTACAAGGAAATATGTGGTATGTGTGCTGACCTACAGCAAGCAGTTTCTCATTTTCTTTTTTTTATTCTTGATTGCGGACCCCTGTCGGCAAAGTTTACAGGTTAGGGAAAGTGTATATGGGGAGGATGAGGAGGTAGAGGTGAATGGAATGGAGAAAAGAATGGGTGCATCAGGAACTTAGCAGAGGTACAGTATATTTCAAAGGTGTATAATGGTGTGCCTTGAGAAATAGACCATATAATGCATATAATATTATCCCAACCAACGAATATAAGGAAAGCTGTTGACAACTTCTATTAATAATCCAGTGGGAACCAGCATGGATTTATTTTCAGATGAGAAAGTAAAGTCAATCCATGGAAACCAGGTGTTTCAGTATTTTTCCTCTTTGCTGTCTTCCATCGTCGTGATTTCCCTGATTTTAACAAATGATATTTGTAAGGATGAAGTTTTAGTTTGATCCACATGGTAGGGATACATAACCCAGCTGCACTTTGCAGAACAACAGCGAGGGACAATTTGTTTCACTTCAGCAGTACGTTATTAACACGAAATGGATAGACAACTGTGTCTGACCCTAAAGTGTTCAGAGGTGGGCTGAAGGTTTCGTTTGCAGGCTTCAGCCCACAACGGACAAATCCAACAGCAGTTCCAGAGAATGTGGAGCAGAGTCTTTGGTTCTAATTGATATCTTCAGCAGGATTTGAGACCTGTGGATAGATTTTGTGGAGGAGCATTGGGGCTTGGTACCAGCGAGACAGTAGTTTGTAGCCTGGTTCCTGGAATAAGTTAGCTAAAGATGACCTATGTGGACAAATAATAGCCCTGTCAATTTGCTAAGGTGATAGTGATGTTTGCAGTTCAGAATGTGTCCTGGCAGAGGCCTTCAAATGGGGTAGGGGTCAGAAAAGGTCCATCATGACCTAAAATAGGCCCCCAAAAGTGTCAAACTTGGTGTGCGGCCCATGTGTCCAGGGGTGAGGAGATCAGATTTTACATTTTCTCATTAGCTCAACCAACCATTTGGATCTAGGAAGTGTAGAAGATGGAATTTAGTCCATAAACTGTCTGGGGTGTTACATTTCTGTGCCAGATGAGAAATCAGGGTCCCCCAAAATCAGTCATGGGGGATGGATGGTGAGAGATCATAGGCCTGTAAAAAGTTTGATTGATGATTTTAAGGGCGGCCATAGACTTCAGCAAGGACCGGCTAAGATTCGAACCATGTATGGGCAGGCTGAAGGTACCACTTTGATCAATCGATCAACTTGGGTACAACCAGTCTGACGGATTTTACCTGCAAGTATCGCTAGTGGCTGGTATAGCTGGTATAGCTGCTAGCAATAATCACTGTCAGGAGTTTTGGAAGAGCAATCTCTGGATTGGATATAAAGAGCAGGTCATAAGTATATGCTGCAACTTTGTGGTGGGCTCGAGATGTCAAGCCTTATGCCCCGCACACACGATCCGATTATCGGACGAATGATCGGCCATTTTTTTTTTGCATGCTGATCTCACGTCGAATCTGATGAGTTTACTAAAGTCACGAAAATTCCCGTACGACAGCATAAAAATTCGGAAGTGATGTCATGTGTTGTAATGCATTTGTATTGCATTTTCGAACGATAGGTGTACTGATGAAACTCGTACGATCTGGCATCGTACGAAAAAAATTTCCGTGCATGTCCGATAGAATAATATCGGATGAACTGTCCTGATCGGCTCTCGAAAGCTCTGTACTAACGATCTGATTATCGTACGATCGATTCGAATGCGGCATTTTTCGTACGATTTTCGGATCGCGTGTACAGGGCATTAAACACATTGTTTTGTCCTAATACTACATGATAGTGGTTTGGAGGTTAGATTAAGAATCAATGGGGACAGGGGGCATCCCTTATGTGTTCCATGTGAGAAGGTGAAGTAGTCTGACCTGACTGCTACCTAGGGAGTAGAACAGAGAGCCCAAAATCATGTGATATGTGAGAACCCATATTAAAGGATTTCAGACACTGCCTGTGCACTCTGTCAATGACTTTCTTTGCATTCGTAGACAGGAGCAATAATGAGGTAGTCCTTGACTGGGTGGACTGAATGAGATTGATGTTGTTTCTGGCTTCCCGTAATGAGACAAAGCCAACCTGATCATTAGGATCAATTTAAAGGGAGGTAGGGTAGGAGTCTGTTGGCTAAAATGTTAAAGAAAAGTTTTAAATCAACATTAAGGAATGGGATCACTGATAGTTTACGAAACTGAGTAGGACCTGGAACTTTATTGGCCTTGGGGAAGAGATGGCTAATTTGAATTTCCCTGCTGTAGTAGGTTCATCTATTGCTTTTTGAGAAAAAAAAATCTTGCTATGGACAGCACCTACACTTCTTTCTCAAACACTGTCATAAATGTGGTATTTTCATACAGCAGTCAACTTATGAGTTATAAAAAGAGATATGCACTATAAGTGCATTTAGGTCGCCCTTAATGGATATTTGTACTGGCCAAAAGTGAGTATTTAATCTCATAGATTGTTTTATATAAAAAAGTGCACTAGAGTGCCATCTTTATTAAACACATTCAATATATAAAAGGTGACAGTAGAAAATACAATTGTATAAAGTGCAAATACAAACACTGTACATTCAATTGCATATAGAAGATATAGCACCCATGTGCCTACAGCCCGCAGCCTGTATGTAGAGGATCAGGCGGATGAGGTGTATAGCACGTGACCCGACATGTTTCGGAAATAGGTATGTATTACTCCTTCATCAAGGGATTTATGATTAGGTGCTCAAATCTATCTGTAAATATCAAAAGACAATAAAAAAGTAGTAGAAAATATCTATATCGTCATAAATTGTATGCGACTGCATTTTTGCAATGTATGCGATTTTAGTAATTATTGAAAAAGTAGTATAAGAAAAGTCTAGTATGGACTAATTATACTTACATCAATTTGATTCATAAAAACAGGCAGAAAGTGACAAAGAACAGCGGTTAAACCAGTACAACTGGGAGCAGGCTGGCTTTTGGTTCACATAGCACAAGGTGGGCAACCAGGAGTGCAATGCAGAGCGTTGCAGCACTTTCACAAGGGATGGCCGATGGAGATCTGTGTGTTTAAAGAGTGATGTTGTAAATGTACAAGGCATATAGTTAAGCCAATGCTTTGCTGAAAGACAAAGTAGTCCCATAGGCCTTCTGCATGTGGACGAGCTCCTGTACGGCTCCCTGTGTGAGCTTCGCTACTCACGCCGGGACCGCATACCCGCCGGTGACGTCGAGACGCGTGATGTCATCACGCCCTTAGGGGCGTGGCTACGCCGCGCGCCTCGTCGTCTGGGGGATGCCTGATCTCCACACATGGCTGCCTGCTATGCAGCTGATTACGTGGAGTGGACACTGATTGGCTGATGTCCAATCAGCTGTCCTATTTAAGACACAGACACTCCTTTGGCATCTGTCAGTCTTTTGAACTGCTGCCTGGAGGTCTGAGTCTTGAGAGATCACTAAACAGCCACAAGGTAATTTGATTAGATACTTTGCTCCATATATTTGAATACTTACCCTACATGCCTACTCTCCCCTTTTACTATAGCTGAACGACTACTTTGTCTTTCAGCAAAGCATTGGCTTAACTATATGCCTTGTACATTTACAACATCACTCTTTAAACACACAGATCTCCATCGGCCATCCCTTGTGAAAGTGCTGCAACGCTCTGCATTGCACTCCTGGTTGCCCACCTTGTGCTATGTGAACCAAAAGCCAGCCTGCTCCCAGTTGTACTGGTTTAACCGCTGTTCTTTGTCACTTTCTGCCTGTTTTTATGAATCAAATTGATGTAAGTATAATTAGTCCATACTAGACTTTTCTTATACTACTTTTTCAATAATTACTAAAATCGCATACATTGCAAAAATGCAGTCGCATACAATTTATGACGATATAGATATTTTCTACTACTTTTTTATTGTCTTTTGATATTTACAGATAGATTTGAGCACCTAATCATAAATCCCTTGATGAAGGAGTAATACATACCTATTTCCGAAACATGTCGGGTCGCGTGCTATACACCTCATCCGCCTGATCCTCTACATACAGGCTGCGGGCTGTAGGCACATGGGTGCTATATCTTCTATATGCAATTAAATGTACAGTGTTTGTATTTGCACTTTATACAATTGTATTTTCTACTGTCACCTTTTATATATTGAATGTGTTTAATAAAGATGGCACTCTAGTGCACTTTTTTATATAAAACAATCTATGAGATTAAATACTCACTTTTGGCCAGTACAAATATCCATTAAGGGCGACCTAAATGCACTTATAGTGCATATCTCTTTTTATAAGTTACATTTCCTAGGATATTGCCCCCCCCCCCCCCTGTACACACCTTGCTCTCATTACCTTTTTATCAACTTATGAGTTAGGTTTGGAATTCTCTTCTTCCAGTGCTTAAAGTGGAGTTCCACCCACTTTTACAACTCTTCAGCATCCCTCACTAAACTGTGCACTCTAAATGAATTGGATATTTTTAAATTTTTTTTCTCAGCACCTACTGTGTATCTGCTGTATTCATTTCTCACTTCCCCCTCCCTGGCCGTGGCCCATCGCATCATTTCCTGTTTGCAATTCCTTCTGGGAAGGGGCGGCAACTTCCTCTGACACTGCCGTTGCTATGGAAACCTGACCTGAAACCTATTACACTGCTTGTGCTGTACTGAGCATGTGCGAGATCTGCAAGGGTGAGATCCAGGAAGAAATACAGTCTGGCTTCAGATGCCCACACTTAAGATGGCCACGGCCTGCTGTAAGTTTATAAAATAACAAACTACTGCTATAAACTAACAAAACGGACCTTAGTTTACAGACTAACTTTACTAGAATACATTAAGCTTGTGTATTATAGGGGTATTTTTATTTAAAAAGTATAATTTCGGCCAGAACACCACTTTAAAGCTTAGTGCTGGTAGCTTTTGCTGCAGAGCTCCTAACACTGAGGGCAATATACCCTAATCACACTACCCTGCAACCCTAGCCCTTACTAATGTAAATTGACTTCCTTGTTTGTATACTCACCTCACCTTCAGCAGGGTCCTCTGCTCCAATGACTAATCATCTGGGGCTCAAGGTCCCTGTAATGGAATCTACAGTTTCGGCCAAGGAGCCAATATGTTACCTCAGTGAATACTCATTATCAATAACTAATAATATCACTGTAGCACTGATAAAACATACAAAATGGATCCTTTAGTACCGTGACAAGGTACAATAAAAGATATGTCTCGTCTTTGCTGTATTTTTAGAATATATGCAAGTGTTGCCAATTACAATTATTACATATATCTGTGTTTTATTGACGACTATTTTTCCTATCTCCTGAGCCTTCACCCCCAGGTAATGTAAAGTACTCTGCAGATAACACAACCCTTTATATAATAGTCCTGAGATATAAACACATGACAACGCTGAAGATGTTTGACAACAGAAACTTGACTCTTCTCCAGTTTAGCCAGGTAAATGGAAAAAGAACGATGTTGATAAGGTATTTTTGTGTATGTGGTCACACAGCAAGCAATTTTTAGGTTATGTTTAGAGTTCTCTTCTTCTATTAGTTCTTGGAACATGGTGCTTGTAGATTTTGCCAAGGAGTTACCCTAGTGACATTACCTTGCAACCTTAAAACTAAGGCTGGCCATTGAGGGAGCAAATTTCTTCCCTGCAACCTGGAGCCATTGAGGTTTATTTACTAAAGGCAAATAAACTTTGCACTCTGCAAGTGCGGTTGCTTCATAGCTTAGTGAATCGGCAGAAGGTCTGTGGTTTTCCATCATCCAAGCATGTGCAAGAAAAAATGCTGTTTTTTTTATTTATTTATTTTTTCTTGCATGTAATTCGATATTCTCTGCAAAGTGAAGCTTTACCTCATTTACTAAGCTTTGGAGCAACTGCACTTTTTTAAAGGCAAAGTCTATTTGCCTTTAGTAAATCAACTCCATTGTGTTGTCCAAGCAGGAGAGCGGGGGAAGCCATTCCCGCCAGGAGAAGACAGTGATCATTGTTAGCGACTATACAAGCAGCTAACGATAATCGCTTGTAAAATCTGGAAGGCTGGTTGTACCCAAGTTGATTGATTGATCAACTTGGGTACATTAACTCTGCCCATACATGATTCAAATCCCATAAATGCCTATACATTGTTCAGCAGGAACCAGCCGAGATTTTGAAGCGTCTATGGCCAGCTTAACCCTTACTAATGTAAATTTAAAGCGGAGTTCCACACAAAAATGGAACTTCCGCTTTTCGGAACCCTCCCCCCCTCCGGTGTCACATTTGGCACCTTTCAGGGGGGAGGGGGGGTGCAGATACCTGTCTAAGACAGGTATTTGCACCCACTTCAGGCATAGACTCCCATGGGAGTCTATGCCTCTTCCTGTCCCTCCGCGCTGTCTCCTGGGAAACACACAGCTCCCAGGAGATAGCGGGGACCATCCAGATTGCGCAGCGTGACTCGCGCATGCGCAGTAAGGGAACGGGGAAGTGAAGCCGCAACGCTTCCCTTCCTGATTCCCTCACCTAGGATGGCGGCGGCAGCTGCCGAGAACCGAGCGGGTTCTTGGCGTCCCCTGCCGACATCGCTGGACCCTGGGACAGGTAAGTGGCCATTTATTAAAAGTCAGCAGCTGCAGTATTTGTAGCTGCTGGCTTTTAATATTTTTTTTGCGGTTTGGGTGGACTCCCTCTTTAAGTTTTTGGTCGCATACTTACCTCTCCTTCCCTTTGATCTTGCGATCTGAAAAATAAATCTTTCTGTGACAGGGTCCCTGAAATGGAATCTACTGTTTCAGTTGAGGAGTCAATATTTTACCTCAGCGTTAACGAATGACATCACAGTGGCACTGGTCAAGCCTACAAAATGGATCCTTTAGAAGAGTGACAAGGTGCAATAAAAGATAGGCAGAAATCTTGACTTTGATGTATTTTTATAATGCATGCAAGTGTTGTTGATAAGTATAGTTATCACCTATGTCTGTGTGTTTTATTGACCGCAATCTTTTCCTATCTCCTGAGCCTTCACCCTCAGGTAATGTATAGCACTCGGCAGATAACACAACCCTTTATATAATAATCCTTAGAGATAAAAGAATGACGAAGTTGAGGCTATTTGACAGCAGAAACTTGACCCTTCCTACAGCTTAAATAGGAAAATGACTAAAGAATTGCCTTGATAGGACAATTCGTTCTATTAACCACTTCGGCCCCGAACCATTTGGCTGGCCAAAGACCAGAGCACTTTTTGCGTTTCGGCACTGCGTCGCTTTAACTGACAATTGCGCAGTCGTGCAACGTGGCTCCCAAACAAAATTGACGTTATTTTTTTCCCACAAATTTTGCTTTCTTTTGGTGGTATTTGATCACCTCTGCCGTTTTTATTTTTTGCGCAATAAACAAAAAAGTGTGTAAATTTTGAAAAAAAAAAAAGCAATATTTTTTACTTTTTGCTATAACAAATATCCCCAAAAATATATAAAAAAAACATTTTTTTCCTCAGTTTAGGCCGATAAGTATTCTTCTACATATTTTAAGTAAAAAAAATGGCAATAAGCGTTTATTGATTGGTTTGCACAAAAGTTATAGCATCTACAAAATAGGGGATAGATTTATGGCATTTTTATTAATAATTTTTTTTTTACTAGTAATGGCGGCGATCTGCGATTTTTTTTTTGTGACTGCGACATTATGGTGGACACATCGGACACTTTTGGCGCTATTTTGGGACCATTCACATTTATACAGCGATCAGTGCGATTAAAAATGCACTGATTACTGTGTAAATGTGACTGGCAGTGAAGGGGTTAACCACTAGGGGGCTAGGAAGGGGTTAAGTGTGTCCTAGGGAGTGATTCTAACTGTTAGGGGGCATGGCTACGAGTGACACGTCACTGATCTCTGCTCCCGATGAGAGGGAACAGTCGATCAGTGACATGTCACTAGGAAGAGCGGGGAGATGTTGCGTTTACACTGACATCTCCCCGTTCTTCAGCTCTGTGCCACGATCGCGGGACACCGGTGGACATCGAGTCTGCAGGTCTCGCAGGCACGATCACGGAGCTCGCGGCAGGGTTGCGTGCTCGCTGCCGGCGGCACGCACGCGACCACACGGCGGCAAATTTAAAGGGAGGTACCTGTATGCCCATTTGCCTGTCCATGCCATTCTGTCGACGTATATCTACATGCGGTGGTCGGCATGTGGTTAACAATGAGTTAGGTTTAGAGTTCTCCTCCTTCAGTCCTGGGATTCTGGTCCTAGGTCGGCCATGCACGGTTCGAATCTCGGCCGGTTCAGCAGGAACCAATAATGAGCAGGCTGAATGTACCAGGTTGATCAATCGATCAACTTGGGTACAACCAGCCTGCCGTATTCACTTTCGATTATTGCAAGCGGCTAATATAGACGCTAGCAATAATCACTGTCTTCTCCAGGCGGGGATGGCTACCCCCCCCCCCCTCACCCCACCGGGAGAAGACAAGGAGGAGGGGGAACAGGAGGAAATCCCCTGTTAGCACTGTCTGTGTTGATGGGGGAATCTTTCGAATGTCTTTCCTGCAACCTGTGGCTGTGGGAAATAAATTTGCACTGCCTATGGCCAGCCCAACACTGAGTGTAATACCCTATTCACATTACCTAGCAACCTTAACACTAAAGCTGACCAGAGATTACTAGTTTTTTTTATACAAACAGCCTGCGGGCTGCACAAATAAAATTTAAAAAAAAATGGATTCCTCCATCCACCTTGTTTGTGGGGACATTGTATTTGTGATGGCGGGGCCCACCACTGTCAGAATACACTGATCAGCAGCTGCAGGAGATTGATGAAGAATACATTTCCAACAAGCCCATTCAACAAAATTCAATCCAATGATCAACTTCTGTCGACCAAGCATGGACACACATGGGTTGAATTTAACCCCTTTTTTGCATACTCTCCTTTCCTTCGACATAATCCTCCACTCCGATGACTTATCACCCTGGGTCTCTGTGCTGGAATCTACTGTTTTAGCGGAGGGCCCATTATGTTACCATCAGAGAACACTCATTATCATTAACTAGCGACATTACTCTGGCACTGGTCAAGCATACAAAAATTGATCTTTTAGAAGAGCAACAAGGTGCAATAAAAGATAGGCAGAAGTCTTGACTTTGTTGTATTTTCATAATGCATGAAAGTGTTGGTACTAAGTATAATTATCACCTATGTCTGTGTGTTTTATTGACCGCGATCTTTTACTATCTCCTGAGCCTTCACCCCCAGGTAATGTAATTTACTCGGCAGATAACACAACCCTTTATATTACAATCCTGAGAGATAAAAGAATGACAGAGTTGAGAATGTTTGACAACAGAAACTTGACCCTTCTCCAGCTTAAGCAGGAAAATGAAAAAAATAACCGCCTTGATAAGAGAAAACACAGAGCCAGGTACTTCCCAAGAACTGAATGGGCGAAGGTCACTCAGCTGTTTCCAGCAAGTTCGTTAACTTTTTGCTGCGGAGCATTGGCTGGAGAATATAACACATTCAATGTTGCAATATACTGTACACAACATTTCCAGGGAGCAGATTATATCAGCACAGATAGGCTAGCCCTACCCTGTCCAACATTTGCAAAGTAACAAATTAAAATGCTAATTAAGACATTAAAGGGTTATCAGGGTATTAAAATGGAACTATCTTTATAGGCTGGCACACACTGGCCAAATATCGGCCAGTTCCACAGAAACCATCTGGCATTTGGCCAGTGTGTACAGCAGCCTGTCCTATACAAGCCGGCCCAATGTCCGGCTTCTGTTGAACAGGCATGCTAGAAAACCAGCAGCCAATTGCCACCCAATCAGCACTGGTAGACAATGGCTGCGGGTGAGAACTGGTGTGTTCTGGCAGGGGGGCAGTCCCCCTGTCAGAACACAGTGGCTCAGTGGGGAGATCACTGTACTGACATTGCATGATTAGTACAGCGAGCTCAGTTTTTTCATTCAGACCACTGGGTTTAACATCTCTATCCAGCGATGTTGTAGGAATGTCTCGGCTGCCCAGGACTTCCCTCCTCATTGGCTGAGACAGCAGAGCAGCGCCATTGGCTCCCGCTGCTGTCAATCAAAGTCAATCAGCCAATGAAGAGAGAAAGGGGGCAGGGCCAGGCAGCGGCTCCGTGTCTGAATGGACACAGGGAGCTGTGGCTCCACTTGGGTGCCCCCATAGCAATCTGCTTGCTGTGGGGGCACTCGATGGGAGGAAGGGGCCAGGAACACTGAAGAGGGACCCGAGATGTGGAGGATCTGGGCTGCTCTGTGCAAATCCACTGCTTAACATGTTTATTACTTTTAACTAAAAAAAAAAAAGAGAGTTTAGTATCACTTTAAGGTAAAAAAAAAAATGTAGGCTTTAGAACCACTTTAAGACTTTTCCTAAGAATTTTCATTCAAAATTCTATACATCTATGGCCAACTTTAGGGACCTTAGACTGTAAAGCTGGCAGGGATTAATGTGAATGTACAATATAATGTACAGAACTGAGTAAATTGTTGGTGTTATATTAATACCTATAATAAATAAAGTATCTTCAAAACTGAATTCTGGAACATATTAGAGATCCACTGCATGTTTACCTTTATTTCAACTTCAACATGTCTTCAGACTCCTCCTTCATTCTATACTAGCGTTTTCTTCAGATCGCCTGCAAAATATTAAGTAGAAATATAAATTTATAGTATTATAATTATTCCAAACACGGCAACACTCTACATCTTTTTAAGAGCATTGGAATCAAGCCGTTTAAAAAAGAAAAAAAAGAAAAAAAAACCATAGAAAACGTCCAGTTAAGTAAACAAACCGGCATTTGAAATACTCAGCTTTATTCCCCGTAAATGAAATCAAGCAGCTGTTTCTGACATGTGCTAGAAAGATCATGCGTCATCCCGGCATCCTATGGAAGGTATGTTGAGGTTGGCATTCTGACAAAATGTACCTGGAAAATCTATTATTCTGACGCATGTCCCGGACCATCCCTAATACTCCAGAGCACCCATATGCCAGCTCATCGCTGCCGAGGGGGCTGGGTGATGAGTGTCAGGAGATACAATGCAGATGAGGCCCTGGCTCTCTCCACCAGTCACTGACCACTCCAGGGGTGCAATGAGATCACTGCTCAGCAGCTGTTTGTCTGTACCACAATACAGCCTGTCACCAGAGCTGCAAACACACCAGGGAACAATAGACACTATCACTAATCCCCTCCTGAAGTGTTGACTTTAGGAAGGCATCTTCAACTTTCACGTTATTTTTTTCTTTTTCTTAAAGCAGACCTAAAATGAAATCCCGCCCTTTGCTGCTACATTCCCTAAAAGTGTATCTGTAGATAATTTATATTCTTTGTGAAGCTGGCTGCACTCTGATGGCTTGCAGGCTTAAGAAAAAAAAAAGCTAAGAGTGCTCCATCCACGCTATATAGTGCGGATGGACGAATCTCCTGCCGTGCCTACTGTATTTTGACAGGTGGCTCCCCCAGTTAATTGGATGCAGACGCGTTTTGGCTCAGAAATTTCTACCCGGCTCCTCCGATTTTTCAGTGAGGGATGACAGCGGGAGGCAACAAGGAGTGCCACCCACTGAGCAGGTTTCGACCAGTTCCTTAGGAATTGTATAATATCTGTACATTGTATGGTCAGCTTAAAGGGTTAGTTAACCTTCGCAGAAAGAATGCACTTAAAGTGAACTAACACTGTACACCCTCCCCACCCCCACCGGTTCCTGCTCTACTTGAGATCCCAGCTCTTCTCCCTCTTCTTTCTGGATTAGGGATGGATCAGAGCAATTCTGATTGGTGAGTGTCGGCAGAGAGCATCACTCAGATCTGTCCTGGAATTGCTGCACAAAGAAGGAGAAGAGAGGGGATTTCAGATCCTTGGACCACTGCACTAGTTGCTGGGCAGTGACAGCTCATCACTCATGGAGGGGACTGGGGGGATGGGGAGAGTGTGGAGTGATAGTTCACCTTTTCACTTATTCTGTGAAAGTGACACTATACTGGTAAGGACCAGGCCTTTTTCGGACATTTGTTGTTGACAAGTTTAAATTAGTATTTTTTGCTAGAAAATTACTTAGAACCCCCAAACACTATATATATTTTTTTAGCAGAGTCCCTGGAGAATAAAATGGTGGTCGTTGCAATACTTTTTGTCACACTGTATTTGCGCAGCGGAGTTTCTTACACATTCATGAGTTAACAAAAACAAAAAAACAGTAAAGTTAGCCCAATTTTTTTGTATAATGTGAAAGATGATGTTACGCCGAGTAAATAGATACCGAATATGTCATGCTTAAAAATTGCACATGCTCGTGGAATGGCGACAAACTATGGTACTTAAAGGCGACCCTTTAAAAATGTTTACAGGTTACCTATTTAGAGTTACAGAGGTGGTTTTGCGCTAGACTTTTTGCTCTCGCTCTAACGATCATGGCAATACCTCACATTTGTGGTTTGAACACCGTTTACATATGTGGGCGTAATGTACGTATGTGACCGCTTTTGCGTGTGAGCTCGGAGGGACGGGTCGCTTTAAAAAAAAAATTTCTTTTTCTTATTAATTTTACTTTTTTTTACACTGTCCCTTTATAAAAAATGTTTTTATCACTTTTATTCCTATTAAAAGTAATGTAAACATCCCTTGTAATAGAAATAATCATGACAGGTCCTCTTTATTGCGAGATCTGGGGTCAAAAAGACCTCAGATTTCAAATTTAGACTTAAAAGGTAAAAAAAAAAAATAATAATTTTACGTTTACTAATAAAAGCAAATTGGCCCTTTTAAGGCCGTCAGGCGGAAGTGACTTCAAAGATGTCACTCCAGTCCTCCAAGGGCATAGAGTCGAGTGGGGGGCCATCTTGCCCTCACTCGACTTCCTGCCCATTACGCCACAAGATCAGATTTTTTCCGCCGCTACCGACGGCACCTCTCCCGCTGCCCATAAAAGTGATCCTGTGACAAATACACAGTCGGGACCACTGTTATGTGAAAGAGGATCGTCCACTGTTTAAAAAATACTGGGGTTATGGCAGATAGCTGCTGCCATAACCACGGTATATAACGTCAAAGTAATGAGGTGTATATATACAGTGGGCGGTCCAGAAGTGGTTAAAATGTATTCTATACAAGTATATACAGTATTCTTAACTGAAAAAAGTACCTTCTATTGCTCTCAGCCATCTCCAAATCTCTAAATTCCTTCTTTTTTTTTTTCTGCTGGCTACGTTAGTTCTCCACGGTCCCACTTTATGTAGGAACATAGTCACTCTCTCTTACTTGCTCCCAAAATGGACTAAAGACTATGGAATTTGTGGTGTGCATAGAGCAGTGCATATGACTGCAACTAAAGCTGACCATAGACAGTTCGAATCTCGGCCGGTTCAGCAGGGACCGGAAGAGATTCAAGCCATGTATGGGCAGGCTGATTGTACCCAAGCTGATCAATTGATTGACTTGGGTACAACCAACATGTCAGATTTTTAGGATATGATTATTGCCAGAGGCTATAGGCCCTAGCATTAAACACTGTGTGTTTCGCCCGGCAGGAACAGCTCCCTGCACCCCCCCTACCGGGAGAACACAATAGCTCCGCAGAAAGGATTCCCCCATCAACACTGACTATGTTGATGGGGGAATTTAGACATTTTCTTTCCATAGCTCCCAAGTGGCCCTGATTTGGAACAAAGTCCCTCTGTCCCTCTTTCCTCCTCATTTGTCCCTCAATTTTGGTCTGATTTATATAGTTGTATATAAAATGCACTATTTATCTTTCAAAAAGTGTTTCCCAGAGCTAAACCTTTCATCCAATTTCTAAATTGCTGGATTATAAATGTCAAAAGCCAATATAAAGCAATAACAGTGGTAAAAACAGCACTTTAACTAATCTTTTTTTTTTTTTTTTTATAATTCTCCTTTGAGAGGGTGTGGCAGGGGGTGTGTCCTATGCCTAAATACTTTTGCAAATAGATGTCCCTCGTTTCCATCTCAAAAATTTGGGAGGTATGCAACTCGTGGTTGAGGGAAAGAAAATGGTAATATCTATGGCCTCCCTTAAATGCACTGCTCATTCCAAACAACGAGAGGGAAAAGGAGAGGTTCATGAAGGAGGAAGAAATACACGGTAAGAAACAAATCTATGGAAAATAGATGACAGGGCCATTAAATAGTGGATGTGTATGAATTATTTTTGGAGAATAAGGTTATTTTTTAGTGTTGCTTTAAAGTGATTCTAAAGCCTCTGCATTCTATGCATTACGGCACAGGTGTCAAACACAAGGCCCGCGGGCCGAATCCGGCCCTCCAGGCCATTTCATGTGGCCCTCACACCTCTCCGCCAGCTGTAGGAGAGCTCCAACCCTCCTCTGGTCGTCCTCCTATAGACCCCTACTTTCTGCTTTCAAGCAATGCATCCAGCTTCTTCCCAGCAGCAGCATAAGGAAAGGGGCTGCACTGTGATGTTAAGGAGAGTAGGGGACTCAACTTCTGATGGTGGGGTGGCTCTTGACATCTAATGTAATGGGAGGGGATGCGCTGGACATCTAATCTTACAGATACAACTGGCCCTTTTGAGGACAATCATAATGCTGATGCGGCCCACGATGAAATTAAGTTTGACACCCCTGCATTAAGGTGAAAGCCCCCACCCCCAGCCCCCCCTTTTTCTTACCAGAGCCCGATTCAATCCAGCGATGTGCACGAGTGCAGCGGCTCCAGCCACTGTTTCTCTCCTCATTGGACAGATTTATAGCAGCAGGAACCATTGGCTCCTGCTGCTTTCAATCAAATCCTGTGACACGGGAGCGAGGGCGGGGCCGAGTCCCGCTGTCTGTGTCAATGGTCGCAGCAGCACAGGTGCCCCCAGGGAAGATGGATTTCCGTGGGGGCACCTGATGCAAAGGAGGGGCTTGGAGCGCCGGCAGGGGACCCCAAAATAAAAGGATCGGGGTTGCTTTGTGCAAAACGATTGCACTGAGCAGGTAGGTATAGGCATGTTTGTTTTTTTTTCATTAAAAAAAAACAAAAAAAAAAAACCCTTACAACCCCTTAAAAGGGGTTGTAAACCCACGAAGAAAATAAAACCCTGCAAGACAAAGGCATAGTGAGCTAGTATGCATACTAGCTCATTATGAAATACTTACCTTAGATGCCCCCGCAGCAGTCCCGGCACACCCCTGGGCCCGGCGATGTGTCTCCCGGAGTTACTTCCGGGTATCACAGGCTCCGGCGCTGTGATTGGCCAGAGCTGTGATGACGTCACTCCCGCGCATGCGCACAGGAGCCGCCGGTAACTGCACAGCAGCTGAAGAAACGGCACGAGCGAGCCGCTTCTTCAGTGCGCATGAGCCGATGACGTGGGCACATGCTGATACAGTCAATATCTCCTAAACAATGCACATTTAGGAGATATTCACGTCTACAGGCAAGCCTTATTATAGGCTTACCTGTAGGTAAAAGTGTTGTGTTAGGGTTTACAACCACTTTAAGTGTATGCATAAAAGCAAAATAAATTCATGTACAAAAAAGCAAACTGCTAATGAAAAAATAAAACCAATACAAAACGTGAACAACTACTTGATAATATCAATACATGGCTGAAAAAAAGCCAGGAAGCCCAAAAGAAAACAAAAAAACCCAAAAAACATTGAATTGTTTTTTTTTTTTCTGAAGGGTTACTACCACCTTAAGACAGTACTGTTGAAGAGATATGCAAGTGCAGACTGAGCAGATGTAAAAATAATTTAGCAATTCTGAATGTTCCCGAAAGCTCAGCATTTTACTGGCATGCTGGAGCTACAGAATCGCAGTAAAGCCTGCAGAAATGGTTACATTTTAAGACAGATCACAGATATTAACACTTTACAGAAAGCGTCTAGCTAGGATTACAATTCCTGAGGTGACCGGGCACAAAGTGCCTAAATATGTCATGACTCCCAGCCTTTACAGTGTGTAAGTCCTCTGTCACATGACCGGCCAGGGGGCTGTAAAAACAGGCGCTAAAGCCACGTTTTTTTGCCACCCAATTGGCCACCTAAAACCTAACATACAGGCGGAGGGGGCTGTACTACACATGCTGCCTCAAATTTAATGTAGCTAATCAAGTTAAAGTGGATCTTCACCCTCTCAATAAAGTTTCCTCCTGTCCACCCCTCCTCCCATCCTGTACATGAATAGCGCTGTGTTTTTTTTTTTTTTTTTTTTCACCTTTTATCTACCTTTTTTTTTGTAAAGCAAACTGTCCCGACCCCATCATGCCTGTCACTACCCTAGGCAAATAAGGTGCACAGTGCATGTCACATATCCCAGGATGGATATGTCTTTAATTATTAGTAATTAGTGTTTAATTAATACGTTTATTATTAATAATTATTATGTTTCTTAATTTAGTTTTTTTTTTTTTTTTTAACGAACAGAATGTTCCTTTATTGAGACAAAAAAAAAGGTCAAGGCATGATACAAAATTTGTCCAACATGGACTAAATCAAAAGACATAGTACAGGTGAGTTTTAAAGACAGGTAATAGCGTGTACATCAACTATGCGACAATCCACATCTATACAATTGGGCTCTGTCTTCATACTACTTTAGCTCTTAATTTAGTTTTTAGTGTAGTGGAAGTGTTTAATTCACAAAGGAGGAGGGGGCCGGGCCTAGCAGCACATCATTGGGAGGCGGCACACCCGCTGCACCCGGAAGAGCCCATGGGCCTCTCGATGACATCACAACCAGCATCAGCGAGTCATAGAAGACGAGAGGATTTCAGCAGGACAGCGCTGGATCCATTGGGTGGGTGAATATGGGAGCAGAACCTACCCTCCCCGGTAAGCAGGGGTAAAAAAAAAAATGGGGTTGGGGGTTACGGTGAATATCCGCTTTAACAAGGCGGCATTGCTTGTGAAACTGCCCCATTCAAATCAAGGGGGTCATGCCGTAACTGCAAGACAAATGCTTTGCTTGAGGTTGTGCCACGCTAGTTTTGTTCCAAATTGCCGCTCAGCAAAGAAAGAAAAGCAAAAAAAACCCCCTAAAAAACAGGCATTCAGGGTCATTTCCTGAATGTCTCGAAGCTGCTGTTTAGCCACCCTCTGAAAAGCAAATTACTGCAGGAACAAGACAATGAATTCATCTGAAGGGATACTACCACCTTAAGACGGTACTGTTTTTTTTTTTTTTATAAATTCTTTATTTTCTGACAATCATATGTCACATGCCACTTGAAACATTTCTTTTTAAACATCATATCAGCATATACATATTCTTTCTATCATAATATTCTATCATAATATAACTTTTTCACTCGTTTCCTTACCAATTGATTCTAAGTCTCTTCTATTCCAAGGGCAAAACATATAATTCCCCCTTTTTCATTTCCCTTAACCCCATTACCCCCCCCACCCCACCAGTACAACGGGGAAAAAAAAAAAAAAAAATATATTAACCCCACCCCCCCAAGGTGGGGGGGAGGGGGGGAACCCCTCTCCTCAGATCCATTCGGTCCTATCTGTCCCCCTTCTCCTGTTCTCTAATTCTATACTCTACTAGGGGAGACCAAGTCCTCCGATATTTCTCATCTTGTTCTTTTAGCATCATCGTCAAATTTTCCATTTGTTGAATTTCTGTGATTCTGGCCCACCACTGAAATTTAGTCGGGGGGACGGTGCTTTTCCACAGAGCCGGGATACACGCCCTTGCGGCGGTGAGAAGGTGTTTAAGCAGAGACTTCCTATATTTTTCCACCGATAGGGGGACATCATTTAATAAAAATGCAGCCGGGTTGCTCCCAAGGGACACACCTGTAATGTCCTTAATCGTTTCCTCAACTGTTTCCCAGAAGCCTTTGATATCCTCACATTCCCAGAATATATGTGTCATCGTTCCCACCCCCCTCTTACAGCGCCAACATCTATCTGACATTTGAGGGTAAATTTTTTGAAGGGCAGCTGGTGTTCTATACCATCTGGTAAGGATTTTGTATCCTCCCTCTTGGTATCTGCTGGCAATTGATGTTTTATGTACTGATTTTAATATTTTCGTCTTCTGCTTTTGAGTAAACGTTACTCCTAGCTCTCTCTCCCAGGCTTGCATAAAATTGAACTCCTGTGGCACTTCCAGGCTTGTTAGTATTTCATAGAAATGTGATAAGGAATGCCTGATGTTTTCGCCATTTAGGCAAATCCGTTCAAACCTAGTCAGCTCCCGTATTACTGAAAATTTTTTATTTTTTGAGCGGATGTACGCTCCTAGCTGCATGGCCCTAAAATAGTCCAGGTCTTCTGTCACCTCACCCTCTATCTCGCCTCTTGTCATCAGGCGGCAGTCCCTAGAAAAGTCTATCAGCCTACTTTTCCCTTTATGTTTTAATGCTTCATACCTCCGATCGATTAAACCTGGTAAGAAGTCCGGGGCACCCAATACCGGGGACATTGGGCTCGGAGTTGGTGAAAGATTTGTTTTTTTAAAGATCATATAAGTGGAGCAAATAGTTGCCCCTGTTAACGGGTGTTTTTTCACTATGGTAGGTAATTCTGATTTTTTAATCCATGCTAATCCTTCCAATGGAATTTTAGACGTCGCCTGCTCTAACTGTATGTGCGGTTTCCTTACCGAGGCGCACCATTCCACCACTCTCGCTAGTTGTAGGGCTTCCCAGTAGTGTACTGGGTCTGGGAAACCAATACCTCCTTTCTCTTTTGGGAGTACTAGGATATTTCTCCTTATCCTTGCTGGTTTACCTGACCATATAAACCTTAAAAACCCTGATCTAAGGTCCCTAAGAAAATTTGATGGGATCTTTATTGGTAACGTTTGAAACAAGTAGAGAATTCTAGGCATCACGTTCATCTTTATAATGTTTGTCCTTCCAAACCAGGTAAAGATGTCCCTATCCCATTTCCTAAAGTCTTGTTTAATTTGTCTTGACAGCGGGGCATAGTTTAATTCAAACATTCTACTAAGCTTCTTTGGAATTTTGGTGCCCAAATAATTTATGTGGGAGTCTGTCCACCTAAAATTAAATTGTGCTTTTATCCGATGTATTTCAGTTGTATCCATCTCCAGCCCCATAGCTTCGGACTTAGTGTAGTTTACCTTATAGTTTGCTAACTCCCCATACTCATTGACCTTGCTTAGAAGGGAAGGGAGGGATATAGTTGGAGAGGTTATGAAGAAGATCAGATCATCTGCATATGCTGCTAGTTTGTGTTCCTCTCTCTCCGTCTTAATACCCCTGATGTTACAATCCGCACGTATTTTCCTTAGGAAAGGTTCCAGTGTAAGTATGAAAATGATTGGTGAAAGGGGACATCCCTGCCGCGTTCCATTTTGTATCTCAAAGGGATCCGATAGCCTATCATTAACCTTAACCCTTGCGCTTGGAATTGAGTAAAGGTTTGAGAACCAGCTCAACATTCCTTCACCCAGTCCGATATGTTGTAAGGTTGTTTTAAGAAAGATCCAGTCAACCCTATCGAAAGCTTTTTCTGCGTCCGCTGAGAACAATACGAGGGGTTCCTGTCTGCTCTGTGTTGTATATATTGCATTTATTACTCTTTGCGTGTTTTCCCTACCTTCCCTTCCTGCCGTGAATCCCACCTGGTCTGGATGAATCAGTGCCGGGATGTGTTCTTCTAGTCTTAACGCCAGGATCTTAGAAAAAATTTTCAGGTCCACGTTCAGTAACGCAATAGGCCGATAGCTAGAGCATTGGGATGGATCCTTTCCTACCTTAGGAATTACTGCTATATGTGCCATCAAAGTTTCTTTAGGTATCCTCCGCCCTTCCCGTAGGGAATTAAAAGCCGCTGTAAACCTTGGAGCCAACTTCTCAGCAAAAAATTTATAGTACGTCAGAGTATACCCATCTGGGCCCGGGGCTTTCCCTACTTTTAGAAGGTTTATTGCTTTTTTAAATTCTTCTATTGAAATTGGTGCGTCTAAATCTCTTGCTACCTCCTCCGTAAACCTTGGCATTTCTGAATTGCTCAAATATTCTTTTGCCCTCTCTTGTTTATTTCTGCACCTGTGTGGGAGCTGATGGCCCTCCAGCTGGTACAGACCCTCATAGTACCCCTTAAAAATCTGTGCCATCTCCTGTGATGATTTCGCCATCACCCCCTGCTGTGTTTTAATACCCGTCAAATGGGGTGGTGTTGTGGCATCCTTGAGGGCCTTTGCCAACATCCTACTTGGTTTGTTCCCAAATTCATATAGTGTCCGCCTTCCCCGTTTCAATTTTGCTTTAGCCTGTTCAATGAGAAGCAAGTTCAGGTCTCCTCTGAGGCCACCTAGTTTCTCCTCTAATGCCTGTGTATGAGATTTTTTGTGTTTCAGTTCTACTACCCTAATTTTTTCGAGCAGGTCCTCAATCTGCGCGTTGAGCTTCCTCTTCCTATGCGCCCCGAGTGATATCAGAACTCCCCTCATCACACACTTGTGTGTCTCCCACACACAAAATGGGGTGACTTCACTCGACTCATTTATCAGAAAAAAGGAATCCAACTCCTGATTAAGTTTTTGCTCATACTCCTTATCTTTTAATACCGTTTCATTAATCTTCCAATGCCATTCCCGGCGTTCATCCTCCCCCAGATCCAACATACAGTCTGTCGGAGCGTGGTCTGAAAGGGTAAATGAACCTATTTCCGCACTCACCAGTGATGATATGACTGTCTGTGATATCATAACATAATCAATGCGCGTGTATGTTTTGTGTTTTGACGAGTAAAACGTGTAGTCCCTGTCCTGGGCATGGATTGACCTCCATGTGTCTATTACTTGCAGATCACTCAATAGTTTCTTAATTCTTCGTATTTTTGTCGAAGAGAGATGTGAGGCTCCCCTTGACGTGTCCAGGAACGGATCTAATACTAAATTTAGGTCACCTCCTATCACTAAAATACCCTCCTTGTGTTGATATATCATTTGTAAACAAGTCTCCAGGTAACTAACCTGTTCTTCATTTGGGAGGTATAAGTTCACCAGTGTAATCCTCTGTGGTCCAATTTGTCCCTTTACAATTAGAAGGCGACCCTCCTCATCTGTAACTACCTTCAATTCCTTCCATGGAACCTGTTTTGAGACTATGATTGATACTCCATTGGTTTTAGAACTCGGGGATGTACTGTGATAGGCTGTTAAGAATTTATGATTTCCGAGTTTTGGTATTCTGTCCCTTCTAAAATGTGTCTCCTGGAGGAAGCCAATCTGCGTCCCCAACCTTCCCATCTCCGCAAGTAGCCTAATCCGTTTTTCCGGGATATTCAGTCCCTTGACGTTATATGAAGTGAATTTTATTCTAGTCATATTTTCTTCCTTCTTTACCTTTCTTTTTACGGTCTATTGGAATTTACGAAGAGAGGAGTCCCCCACCAGGACCCCAGGAAGAGAGAGATGGAGAGAAAAAAAAAAAAAAAAAAAAAAAAAAAAGGGAGACCCCCCTTGTACCAATTGGAGGTCACAATCCGAACGGCGCGAGACCTCGGTGCCGTTTGGCGGAAAGAAAAAAAAAAAATAAATAAACTTTTTAAACGCCTCCGACTTTTCCTCCACTCGGAGGGGAGACGTCTATTGTGGGGGGATGCCCCTGAGCACAAAGAGTTTGAGTATCAAAATATCAGAAGACTACAGTGGCACGCCCGTTGGTAATAACTACGAGTGAAATAGCCAAGAAGAATACACCTGTAATATTGTCAGTCAGTTACCCTTTTACATCTATTTTTCCATTTCCATACTTATGTTCCGCTTGTTAACATATAACCCCCTACGACCCCTCCCTCCCCCCCACACCCCCATCCATCCCTTTCCCTGCCCCTTACACCCAAATAACCCATACCTCACCCCCCTCCCCCCCTCCATCCCCATCCTCCCCCCTCCCTCCAGCACCCCCCCCGCCATCCCCGGTGAAACCGAGGTGTTTAGAGGGCAAGGGGGGGGGCCCAGGGGAGAGGGGAGGAGGGGGAGGAGACGAGAAAAAAAAAAAAAAAAAAAAAAAAACCCCTGACCCCCATGAACCGTACAGGGAATACAAAATTCTTGTGTCCATCACCTACTCAACTTCCTCTAATTCTAGAGGGGCCCTAGGGACCCCTATCCATTGGTGTAAAAATTTGTATGCAAACAAAAGACATATTATTTAGTGTCATATGTCCCTCCCCCTTCTCCCTCCCCCCTCCCTACCCCCATTTGTGCCCTCCCCCTTACTTCCATATGTACAACCAGTGTAACATGTGTAACCACCAAAACCTCCGTGCTTATGTGTCCATGATACAACCTAGCCTTATTACCTTTAAAAAAAAAAAAAACCCCAGAGACCCTAAAAACAAAACAGAAAATAACAAAGTTCTTGTGTCCATCACCTTCTCCCCTCCCTCTGATTCTTGGGGGGCCCTAAGGACCCCTATCCATTGGTGTAAAAATTTGTATACAAGCAAAAAACGTATTATTTGGTGTCGTATATCCCTCCCCCTTCTCCCTCCTCCCTCCCTCCCTTCTTGCCCTTCCCCCCCCCATCTCCTCCCTCCCCCCGCTTATTACCTTCACCGCAAGAAAAAAAAAAAAAAAAAAAAGCAAAATACTTCCTATACATCCTGTGCTTCAAAATTCCCATAACATATTCTCACCAAAACACCGCAATAAATCCACCCACTTACTGTGCCCTCCCCTGTGACCCACACACACAAAAAAAAAAAAAAAAAAAAAAAAAAAAAAAAAAAGGGGGGCAGTAATGGGCCTTCCATTGGTATTGCCTGTAATGTATCACACTCAAAAACCTCTTCCATTATGCATAAACAAACATAAAGAAACCCGCAGGGAAAGAAGAAAACGAGAGGGGGAAAAAAAAGAACAGAAAAAACTTTCCCTCTTCCCTTCCCCCCTCTTCCCCCTTTAAGGGGGTGAAACACAATAAGCACTCCCAGGGGGGGAGAGAGTGTCCCCCGAACCTTCCATCAAGTCCGGAACAACACACAATTGAAAGGGGTCCATTATAAAATAACACAAAGAGAAGCAAAACAAAAAGCAAGTCCATCATGAAATCCTAGCCGCATTTCCTTCTCCTCTATTCCTGCTCCCTCATAGTTATTTCTGATGGGTATACTCTCTGACAGTGTCCGTAGTCATATCAATCCAATCAGGAATCTCCACTATTTCTGAATCTAGGAACTTGAATAAGTCCGGTAATTGCTCTGGCGCCACCAGGGCAAAGGTGTGAGCATCCTTTTTTATGATTAATGAGAATGGGTGACCCCATCTGTAAGTTGCACCTTTTGCCCGTATTTGATCCAGCAATGGTCTCAGTAACCTTCTCCTTTTTTTCGTCTGCCGGCTAAGGTCTGGGAACACCTGTACCCCCTGACCTGCGACTTCCAGCACCCCTTTCTGCCATGCAGCTCTCATTATATCCTCCTTCACCCTAAAAAAATGCACACGGCAAAGCACATCTCTGGGGGGACCTGTTTCTAACATAGGCCCTGCTGGGCTCCTATGAACACGATCCAGCTCAATGTGATTGTCGGCTGGCTTTCCTAAGTATTTGTTAAAAACCTCGGTTACTGTTTTCCTCAGCTCGGGTGATTTTATTGTTTCTGGGATCCCTTTAATGCGTACATTGTTTCTCCTGCTTCTGTTCTCAAATTCCTCTGCTTGTAACTGCAGCAGTAGCAGTTGTTGATGCTGTGTTTTAAACTTCCTTTCCAGTAGCTCTATACGGGCATCTGCCGAGGACTGTAGGGACTCACAGGTACCCATTCTTTTGTCCATCACCTCTAATTTGGCAGTTACTTCACTTAGTTCTTCCCTGACCGCAATTTTTATGTCACTCAATAGGGCTTGTAATTCTTCTTTAGTTGGTAGCGCCTGTATGAGCTTCCTAATGTCCTGTACACCATCAGCAGCCAGTACAATAGTTTCCCCCCTATTGACACAACGTACCTGAGTCTCTGTGACAGCCTCGGTCCGGGGCATAATTGGGGGACTAATTTCTGCTGTTTCTGCCACCTCCGTGCGGATGTTCCCAGCTGAAACACTTACTATGAGCGGGGTAGGTGGTTCCTCCATGGCTGCTTGCTGTCTCAGGGCGGCCCGAGCAGCGCGCTGTGAAACGGCCCCGGCCTCCACTGACATGACTAGCTCCGTCCTTCCGGTGAAGTATTTAGTGATAGAAGGGTATCTGGGTGCCTCCGCCCGACCTGTGCCCTTCTCTTGTCTGTTTCCAGGCATACACTCCAAGCATAGACTTCAGGCATACACTCGCCCCTGTAACTGCTCGTGGTTCTTCCTGGCGTATCTCACTCAGCCCGCCGAACCCGATCTCCTGCTCGAGCGCGCCACTGCGATGCTCCGCCTCTCACTCCGTCATGCTCAGACCGCACCTCCCTCTGAATTTTTTTTTTAAGTCAGACGGTACTGTTTTAAGGTGGTAGTAGGATCTCTAGGGCAGCCATTCTCAACCAGGGTTCCTCCATAGGTTGTTAGAGGTTCCTTGCCCTTTGGCTGATTGACATCCCACCTGATGGTACCCATATATTTCTGGGGCTAACACCACTTGACAGAACCAGCGTCATTACACCAATGGTCAGTTTAGCAGTCTGTAAGGGCGACAGTCTGACCACCACTGTAATGTCCCGTACACACGGTCGGACTTTGTTCGGACATTCCGACAACAAAATCCTAGGATTTTTTCCGACGGATGTTGGCTCAAACTTGTCTTGCATACACATGGTCACACAAAGTTGTCGGAAAATCCGATCGTTCTGAACGTGGTGACGTAAAACACGTACGTCGGGACTATAAACGGGGCAGTGGCCAATAGCTTTGATCTCTTTATTTATTCTGAGCATGCGTGGCACTTTGTCCGTCGGATTTGTGTACACACGATCGGAATCTCCGACAACGGATTTTGTTGTCGGAAAATTTTATCTCCTGCTCTCAAACTTTGTGTGTCGGAAAATCCGATGGAAAATGTCCGATGGAGCCCACACACGGTCGGAATTTCCGACAACACGCTCCGATCGGACATTGTCCATCGGAAAATCCGACCGTGTGTACGGGGCATAAGGAGGGCATTCTACCCATTGGCCACCAAAGTAAGTGGCATTCTCCACACTGAATTGATTTTAGCAAACCAAAAAATTACTTCAAGGGTTCTAGTTGGGCAAAAAAGTTGAGAAAGGGCTCCACTGAACTCCCCTATTAAGAAAGGCATCGCTAAGGTTCGCATCTATGTGTTATTTAGCACATTTTGCAGAAATGCATTTAACATAGTTTCCTATGGATCTTGTTCACATCTGTGCGTTTTGACCCAGAGAGTTTTTTGGAAAGGGGCAGGGATCTTTTTGCCCCACAGCAGATTGCGTTTTGGGTGTAATAGACTACAATGGACCCGCACCAAAAACGCAAGTGCTGCATTTTTGATGCATTTTTTTTTATCCAATAGGAAAGTATGACAGTTCTGTTCATGGAGTGCGACTTTGATGAGACTTTACACTCTCTGGCACTCAATTAGCATCAAAGTAGTGCAGAAACCTTTATGTGTCCAAAGCCGTATTTTAGGGTTATGGTTAAGGGCTAGGGTTAAATGTTAGGGTTAGGTTTAGGGTTAGCAGTAATTGTTATGGTTAGCATTAAACCCTAATGTTAACTATAAACCCTAACTTTTAACCCTTAATCCTAACATGCAACTTTGGACACATGGGGGGGGGGGGGGGCATTTACTAAAACTGGTGTACACAGAATCTGGTGCAGCTGTGTATAGTAACCACTCAGCTTCTAGGTTTTATTGTCATATCCTAAAAGAGATGTATAGTTTTTTTTTGTTAATCATATTTACCTAGGTGGATGCAGCATTAGTCCAATGCTGCATCTGTCCCCTGCCGGTTCCAACACTGAGGACCGAGCAATCAAACACCGCTGATCGCTTGGTTCTCACAGCTCCATGAGCAGAGACAAGTTAACTGTCAGTCATTGGCTCTCTGCTCTGCCACATGCGCTGGGCTGTGGAGGGGGCGGGAGCGGCCGACTCAGTGGCTTGCCGAGATGCTGAGCCGGGTGCTGGTCCAGGGATGTGGGTGGTCATAATCCTTCCCGGGCCTGAACCGGCTCTGTGACATCAGCCGACAGCGAGCTTCAGCCTGCTGTCTGCTGAAAACGGGTCCCAGGAGTTTAAAACGAACTGCACTCCTGTGATCCACGGGAGAAGTACAGCCAAACAAGCTTTAATTCAACAAGCTGAAGTTAGAGGCTGATTAGTTATTATGCACAAGCTGTTGTAGATTCTGAGTGCTCCAGTTGAAGTAAATCTCTCTCATAAAAGGTCCCTGCACTACTTTAATGCTACTTGAGTGCCAGGGAGTGTAAAGTTGCATCAAGGTCGCACTCCATTAACAGAACTCTCATAGTTTCCTATTAACCCAAAAAACAAAAATGCAAAATGCATCAATAATGCATGTTCAAAAACTTAAACGCACCACAAAACGCACAGAAAAAATTCATCGATCGCAACCTGCATAGATGTGAACCTAGCCTAAAAGTATTCTCCTTTGATCCCTCCACATCTAAATAAAAGGTTATGTAGGAATGTGAGGGGAGGGACAAAGGAGCTAGGCCAGCACAAAGAGTAATTGGAAACTCTGAGAGGAGGAGAGGGCTAAAGCCCCATACACACTATTAGATTTTCTGCAGATTTTTGTCTTCAGATTTACCAAAACCATATAATATGAGGTCAAACCTTAAGAGTTTCAATTTGTATGCAATCAGGCAGGCCCTTGCACTACATGGTTTTGGTAAATCTGAAGACAAAAATCTGCAGAAAATCTAATAGTGTGTATGGGGCTCTAGCCCTCTCCTCTTCTAGGAGTTTCTAATTACTCTTTGTGTGTATGGGGCTTAAAGGGGTTGTAAAGATTTGTGTTTTTTGACCTTAATGCATCCAATGCATTAAGGTCAAAAAACACCTGTCAGTGACCGGCCTTACCTGAACCCTCAAACTTGTTCCATGGGGACGCGCTCTCTCTCTGCTCGGGGTTCTCGGCTCTTGATTGGATAGATTGATAGCAGTGCAGTCATTGGCTCCCGCTGCTGTCAATCAAATCCAATGACGCGGGCACCAGGGGGCAGGGCCAAGTCCTGCATTCGGCCTCTATGGACGCCAAACGCTGGTGACCCCCTCGGGAGAGCGCTTCTCCCAGGGGGATTATCTGATTTGGGGAGGAACCGAGAGAGCCACCGAGGGACCCCAGAAGACGAGGTTTGGGGCCACTCTGTGTAAAACGAGCTGCACAGTGGAGGTAAGTAGGACATGTTTGTTTTTTTTGCTTTTGTAAAACCGAACCTTTAGTGTGACTTTAAGGCATGCAAGGAGGGAGGGGTTATGCCAGGGAACTGACTCTCCTGGGGCAAGTATACTGGCTCATTGCAAGTAAATCAAAATCATTTATGGAAACAAAAACCGCTGCATGGGAGTATTCGAAATGCTTTATTTTCTGTACTTTTACCATTTTTTTAAGTTGGTGACAGGGTCTCTTTAAAGCTAGAGTGAGTAAAGGCACATTTTAAGGAAAACAAGATACAGTTGCCAACATTTAGCTGTTTGCTTTCATTTTTTACTAAAATTACGACCCATGGGATCTGAGCGGTTGTAGGACATTTCCAGTCTCTGCAGTATTTTAGTGAATAGATAATCTCTCTGGGTGAAAGGTTTGCCGTTGGTTCCTGCTGATAACCCTAAAGTGTAATCGTTTCCACGGCATATTTATTTTTTAAATGCAGACCATTACACGGCTCATGTGACTATTAGAGGATAGAAGATTGTGAAATGTAAAGCTGCATGCCAAAATCCCAACTGACATCATTCTGGACTGTTTACCGTAGAATGAGCATTTGTATTGTTGGAAGTTCCACGTAAGTAAAGTATTATCTACTTTTACTGGAACTCTTGAGTGACCTCATCCTCTAATACGGTCACGGTCCGTGTGACCCTGGAGAAGGCCCAGGACGGAGGTGCTAAGGTCCTCAGAGCACATCACATCATCCTAAAAGGAGGTATTGTAAGGTGGGCCTTGCTGAGGGGATGTTGGTTTTCTGAGAACTTCCTTGGTCATGGCCTCATGCCATTCACTTCCTCCAGACCAGAGAGCACAGAGAATTTTGGGAACCATCAATGTGTGCCTTGGGGTCAGCAGGAAGCTATCAGTATATAATCACCTAATTGACCCACCGGTCTATAAATAGTATGTTAGATCTTCCCTGCTGGGTGGCTACAAAATGGACACAAGCTGGCCATACAACAGTAGAGTTTTGTTTGAAAATTTTTCGTTTTTAGAAAGTAAACTTTTGTAATGGTTAGCGGGGGGTCAAATCGATGTTTGTTTTCTACTGTAGTAATAAGAAAATTGGAAGGAGCAGGCTGGAAATATTTTGTTGATTTTTTTTTGGTCAGGATTTTTTTTTTTTTTTTTTTTACAATTTTACCTGTTTACCAATTTTAGGTAAAATGAATATCTCCTAAACGTGCACCATTTAGGACATATTCTAGCGAGCAGCAGCTGGTGACATCACTGGCGCATGCGCTCTGAAGGAAGGGCATGCCTATGCTCTTCCTTCAGAGCTGTGTGCCGTGGTGGAGACTTCCGCGCGCATGTGCGGGATTGACGTAATCGCGGCTTGTCTGGTCAGACGGCCGGAGTCCCCGAACCCGGAGGGAAGACCGGGTGAAGATGGAAGCCTCTGCAGCGGGACACTGCCGTTGCTATGGAAACCTGACCTGAAACCTATTACACTGCTTGTGCTGCACTGAGCATGTGTGAGATCTGCAAGGATGAGATCCAGGAAGAAATACAGTCTGGCTTCAGATGCACACACTTAAGATGGCCACGGCCTGCTGTAAGTTTATAAAATAACAAACTGCTGCTATAAACTAACAAAACAGACCTTAGTTTACAGACTAACTTTACGGCCCCTTTCACACTGGGGCAGTAGGGGGCGTTGGCGGTAAAACAGCGCTATTTTAGCGCTGTTTTACCGTGGTATTCGGCCGCTAGCGGTGCAGTTTTAACCCCCCGCTGGCGGCCGAAAAAGGGTTAAAACCACTCGTACAGCGCGGCTTTCACACTGAACAAACAGCGGAGGCTGTTTAGGGGCGGGTTGCAGGCGGTATTTTTAGCACAATAACGCCTGCAAACCACCCCAGTGTGAAAGGGGCCTACTAGAGAACATTAAGGTTGTGTATTATAGGGGTATTTTTTTAAAAAAGTATAACTTCGGCCGGAACACCACTTTAAGTGCCGGTTCACACTGATGCGAGTTCATAACGAATGTGATGCGTCAAAAACATTCTAAATTCGCAAGTCATCTATAAAGTCATTGTTTTCAATGACGGTTGTTCACATACATGCGTCGCGATTCCTATACGAACGCCATGCGATAAAAAAAAAGGGTCTTGTGCGAGTTTACAGCATTGCGTTGCGAATTTAGTCTCCATAGACATCAATGTAAATCGTTCTGGAATCGCATTGATGGTTCACATATGTGCAAATTCCATCACACAACTCTCTACAAAAAACAGGAAGTACACAGGAAGTTAACACTTTTTTTTTTTTTACATTATGATTCCATTGGCTAGAACATCAATCGCAGCTATGTCCAACTCCTGAAATTCGCGGTAAAATCACGGTAAATTTGCGGTAAAATCGCACCTCACACAGAACAAAAAAACGGAACAAATTCACAGCGCAGCAGTGTGAATCAGCACTGAATAGTGACGAAGAATATTCTCTTTGTCACTAACCCTGAACAATTATGCACTGCATAAAAATTAATAAATCCTAATCTGCAAACTTTTCCGGAGTTAATAACTCAGATTACTGAAGGAAGCAAGTCAGCCAGGCAGCTAGCATTTTTACAATGAAAAATCAGCAATGGTTTCCTTTCAAGTGGTTGTAAACCTCAGACATGAAATATGAACAAAGTATATAGCTCTACAGTGTGTGCTTGTCTAAATCCAGAGCACTAAGTGTCATTTCTGTCTGCTGCTTTGTTCCTCTGCTAATCAGCATGAGTCGCTTCTGACAAATTTTCCTGACATCAAGAGGTAAAAAGTCGACAGGGGAGGGAGCTCCAGCACACAGCCTGTGATTGACAGCCTCATTCCTGTGTGCCTTGTGAAGAGGGGGAGTTCTTTCCCTCCAATCAGCTCTCAGGGCTCATCTCACTAAGTGTAACTTCAGCTCTCCGCCCCCTGCTTTCTGAAAGCTCAGACAAGCTATATACATTTTGCACTTTGAATGGATGTAGAGAAGAGAAAACTGCAGATAAACAGGTACAACCTATGTAGGAGGGTTTGTTTTATCTCTGTGTATCTTCTGAGGCCAGTCACTTTACTGGGTATATGTAGGGGGATTACAACCACTTTAAAGCTGAACTCCAGCCTTCCCTTGGTTGCTCTCCTGTACTGAGATTGCTTACTCTGATTTCACTGCACACTTTGAGCTTCTCACAGTGTGCATTGAAGTTTGCAGCAAGTTAGATCGAGCCTGCCTCATTTCCTGGCTCGAGGACATCCAGCATCATCTAACTCCTTCCTCCCCAGGCAGGTTGTCCCTGGCCCGCCCCTTCATTGAAATTCCATTCTATCAGTCATGGAGGCTCAGTCTCACAGTCTACCTAGGAGCACTCGCTCTTCCAGACTTACGTCCAACCATCAAGGTATGTTAACCACTTGCCATCCACCCTATAGCAGTTTTACTGCTACAGAGCAGCAGCTGTGCACCAGGCCACGTATATATATATACGTGATACGACACTTCTGGGTAGGGGGCACACATGCACGCCGCTGTCACCTTGCTTCCGTTGTCATTATACATGGCAGATGTAGGGTACTCGATATCCGCCAGCACCCGCCAATCGTCGGGCAGAGAGACAGAACTGCAATCTGCCAATGTAAACAAGACAGATCGTCGTTCTGACAGGGGGGGGAAGGGATGAAGTTTGTGTCCCTGCAAAGCGGGGAATAACTTCCATCTCTTCCCCTAGTAAAAGCACCTCACACACATTGTAGTAAAACACTGGTTAGGAACACAGTTAACCCTTTGATTGCCCCTGATGTAAGCCCCTTCTCAGTTAGTGTCTTTAGTACAGTGACAGTGTATATTTTTAGCACTGATCACTGCACCGCCCTTCCCTGGGACAACCAAGTCTCAGTACAGGATCTACAGCTAAGGCTTTAAGTACACGGGACATTTTTACAACCTCTCCTGAAAGATTTAACTTGACAAATAGTAACAGACGCTTAAAACATCCCTTTTGCTGCGTTTACACGCCGGGATTAGCGGCACTTTTTTTTTCAAAATAGCCAAAAATGAAAAATGCCTGTCGGCTAAACGCGAGTTACCACATTTAGCCGCTTGAAATGCCCGTAAACTCAGCTTCTGAACGCATTTTTTTGAGTTCCAAAAAATGCCTCTAAACTCAACTGCCTAAAAACATCTGTAAACGACCCCGTATACATGTACCGATAAGATAACATAGAGGAGAGTTCAGGGGCAGTTGAAAAAAATGCCCAACTGTTCCTAAACGTCCCTTTAGCAGCAGCAGTGTACATGAGGCCTAAACATACAGCCAGAGCTACAATGGAATGGTTTAGATCAATGTTTCCCAACTCCAGTCCTCAAGTACCCCCAACAAGTCATGTTTTCAGGCTTTCTATTATTTTGCACAGGTGATTTAATCAGTTTTAGGCTACTTTCACACTGAGGCGTGCGGGCGCCGGCGGTACAGCGGCGCTAAATATAGCGCCGCTTTACCGTCGTTTTAGCGGTGCTAGCAGGGCGGTTTTAACCCCCCGCTAGCGGCCGAAAAGGGGTTAAAACAGCCTGCAAAGTGCTGCAGCAGCGCTTTGCAGGCGGGTTTGCAGCGCTGCCCCATTGTTTTCAATGGGAAGGGGCGCTTTAGGAGCGATAAATACACCGCTCCCAATGTGCTCCAAAGATGCGGCTTGCAGGACTTTTATGACCGCCCTGCAAGCGCACCGCTCCAGTGTGAAAGCCCTCAGGGCTTTCACACTGGAGTGCATTGAGCAGCTCTTTCGGGGCGCTTTTCAGGCGCTATTTTTAGCACTTTAGCCCCTGCAAAGCGCCTCAGTGTGAAAGGAGCCTTAGGCTACTCTCACACTGAGGCACTTTTCAGGCGCTAAAGTGCTAAAAATAGCGCCTGCAAAGTGCCCCAAAAGAGCTGCTCAATGCACTCCAGTGTGAAAGCCCCGAGGGCTTTCACATTGGAGCGGTGCGCTTGCAGGACGGTCAAAAAAGTCCTGCAAGCCGCATCTTTGCAGCGCTATAGGAGCGGTGTATTCACCGCTCCTAAAGCGCCCCTTCCTGTTAAAAACATTGGGGCAGCGCCGCAAACCAGCCGGCTTTGCGGGCGGTTTTAACCCTTTTTCGGCCACTAGCCGGGGTTAAAACCGCGCCGCTAAAACGACGGTAAAGCGGCGCTAAATATAGCACCGCTTTACCGCCGGCGCTCGCCCACCTCATTGTGAAAGTAGCCTTACTGCCTTAGTAATTACCACAGCCGCTTTATCTGAGGGAAATCCTGAAAACATGACCCGTTGGGGGTACTTGAGGACTGGAAAGGTTTGGTTTAGATCAAAACATATTCATGTGTTAGAATGGCCCAGTCAAAGCCCAGACCTAAATCCAATTGGGAATCTGTGGCAAGACTTGAAAATTGCTGTTCACAGACACTCTCCTCCATCCAATCTGACAGAGCTTGAGCTATTTTTGCTAAGAAAAAGACTTGCAGCTGTAATTGCAGAGAAAGGTGGTTCTTCAAAGTATTGACTCAGGGGGGCTGAATACAAATGTACACCACACTTTTCACATATTTATTTGTAAAAAAATATATATATAATTTTCCTTCCACTTCACAATGATGCTGTTTGTTCACTAAGGTTCTCTAAGAAACCTCTGAGGGCTTCACAGAACAGATGTATTTATACTGAGATTAAATTACACACAGGTGGACTCTATTTACTAATTAGGTGACTTCTAAAGGCAATTGGTTCCACTAGATTTTAGTTAGGGGCATCAGAATAAAGGGGGGCTGAATACAAATGCACACCACACTTTTCACATATTTATTTGTAATAAAAAAAGAAAACCATTTATCATTTTGCTTCCACTTCCCAATTATGCCACTTTGTGTTGGTCTATCACATAAAATCCCAATATAATACATTTACGTTTTTGGTTGCAACATGACAAAATGTGAAAAATTTCAAGGGGTATGAATACTTTTTCAAGGCACTGTATGTACAGCACCCTCTCCCACCAGCCACAATCTTTTTGCATTGTATAGAGAAGCGCAGAGATCCAGTGATGTGAATGTTTTATTTAAAAAAAAAAGAAAAAAAAAAGTTATTTGTATAGAAAGTAGGAACCAGGGAAGGCAAAATATAAGCAGCTTAAAGAGGAGTTCCACCCAGGGGGTCCATTAAAAAAAAAAAAAATTAAAAGTCAGCAGCTACAAATACTGCATCTGCTGACTTTTAATTGGACACTTACCTGTCCCAGGGTCCAGCGATGTGGGGAATCGGAGCCCCGCTCGTCTCGCCCCTCCGCTCGGCAGCGCCGGCATTTCAACTGTGGGCGCCGGGCTGTGGCTTCACAGCCTGGCACCCACTGCGCATGCGCGAGCGGCGCTGCGCGCCGTGATTGGCCGCTTAATCACCTGGGACCTGTAATGGGTCCCAGATGATTGACAGGAGGGAGGGAGCAGAGCCGAGCCCTTCCTGTGCTGAGGGGGAAGTGATGTCACCAGCCCAGGCAAAGGAAGAGGCAGACTACGAGGGACCCCCTAGCAACAGGCATTTAGAGGTAAGTAAAAAAAAAAAAATATCCAAATGTTTTTTTGTTTTTGTTTTTAGAATTTTTCAGGTATTTTTGTTTTTTTGGGTGGAACCCCACTTTAAAGCCAACACCAGCAATTAGAAAAAAAGGACCCTATCAGTGCTCCGTCCCCATCAAGGCTTAAATGCGCAACTATTATTATTATACAGGATTTATATAGCGCCAACAGTTTACGCAGAGCTTTACAATATAAAAAGGAGACAATACAGTTATAATACAATAAAAGAGGTTTAAGATGGCCCTGCTCAGAAGAGCTTACAATCTAATAGGGTGGGGCAATAACTCTGGGGATCATATTTACCATACTCCTTGCTCCGGCACTCTCCTCCACTCCTGCTTGTGGGTGGTCTGACTATTGACATTACATTGTACTTGATGATGTCATCCCTCGACCGGGGCTTATAGAAGCGCGGATTAAGGGGGCTGGTTACGCAGATGGAGGGGGCCTACTAATGTGAGGCGTAGGGTAAATTTTACACCTTATTCCTTATCCCTGAGAGTGAACAAGCATTTAACCCTTGTAGTGTGTGTGTGTGTGGGGGGGGGGTCATCCACTTCAAGGGTCTTTTTTTTTTTTTTTTTTTTTTTGCAATTTCTGGAGTTGACTTTTAAGTTTTAGCTTCAAGGAATTCCCGAAAATCCAAATATGATGGAAATGTTTTAAATAGCATTTCTAGCAATATTGCATTCAGGGCATGTAGTGTTCCTTTGAATTTCCAGTATCTGACAAGGGCTGAGTGTAGTATATGGCACTGGCGTTTACTGGAAGCGTGTGATTTTGTAACATGATTGTCCTGGGATTTTCTCAGCACTGGGGTGTGGAGGTCAGCGATCGGCTGGAGATTTATTATGTTTATATTGGACGGAGGCCAGCATGGAGAAACTGGTTTGGTTTATGTAATATTGTAGAATGGAGTGTGCGGTTGGTTGGTTGGGGGGGGGGACACCCCAGTCATGTGCAGGGCTTGTCGTCCGTACGTTGGCGCAGACGTCAGTGCGGCGCTTTAATCCTGCTGGGTGCAGTTAGGTGATAGAAGGCAGTGAGCTGTATGTAGAACGGCCCGGGGGGGGGGGGGGGGGACACTACTGGGTGGTCTGACAAAGGTACATTCAGGATACAGGAAGCCTCTAAATGCTTCCAAAAAGAGATTTGATTACTTATGTTATTATGGGAAGGTGAAAGGTGACTGGGGAAGAGGAGGGGAGAGGTGGGAGCAATGGGAGAGTGAGTGTGCCACTGTTTGTGTGAACGCCATGCAATGTGTATACAGAAGAGCCATTTAGGTGGCGGCGAATTTTCAATAGGAGGTGATCCATACACAAGAAAACGTAGGTACATATAAACAAATCACATAATGTATGTGGATGTAATGTACACAAAAGGAGCAATGCATGTGTATTTATTATACACAGTTCAGGGTCAGGAAGAACACACACACGTCAATTATTATGTACATAAGGCCCTGTTCACACTTGGCGATTTGGAATCGCAGGCAGAATCAGTGCGGTTCTGCCTGCGACACCAAATTGGCTAAAATCGCAGCAAAACACATCTTTGGCTGAAATTCCTTCTAAAGCCGTGTACACACGAGCGGAATGTCCGACAGAAAAAGACGGAAGCTTTTCATCATCTATTCCGATCATGTGTAGGCCCCATCGGACTTTTTTTTTTTCGAAAATTCTGACGGACCTAGAAATAGAACATGTTCTAAATATTTGCGACGGAACCAATTCCGATCGGGAAAACCGATCGTCTGGATGATGTTCCGACGGACCAAAAACGACACATGCTCTGAAGCAAGTATGAGACAGAAGCTATTGGCTACTGGCTATTGAACTTCCTTTTTCTAGTCCCCTCGTAACTGTTGTACGTCACCGCGTTCTGGACGGTCGGACTTTGGTTTGACCGTGTGTAGGCAAGACCGCTTGAATGGAATTCCGTCAGAGTTCCATTGGAGAAAGCTTCGGAGTTTATTCTGACGGCAAATCCGGTCGTTTGTACAGGGCATTAAAGTGATACTAAACACACACACACTAAAAACACAGTCACTTCCAGCGCTAATAGGTCTTCCAAGGTATGGAGTAACAGTTGTCAGATAAAATGGTGGTGTGAAAGGTATATATGGTATCCCAAAACTGGGTGGATGCTACCTTCCTCAGATGGGGTAATCCGAAAGGAACTACAAGAAAAACAGAAATGGAAGGCGTGTACACCTAGTGCATTACCAGAGATAATTTAATAAGAAGAAATTTTTATAGAAATTGGGTACTCACAAAATGCAACTGACAAAAGGCCATAAATATAGTGCATGGACATGAATAGAACACGGGGTACAGCTAACGCGTTTCGGGGGTGCACCCCCTTCCTCAGAGCTAGACTAGTCTCGTACACCATGGGCAAGTGCTTTTATTGGGAATGGTGGAATTGAGAATTGTGTGTCAAATAGAGCCACGCCCTCAAAGGTGCGGGAAAGAAAAGAAATAAATAAATTATTTATATATATATATATATATATATATATATATATATATATATATATATATATATATATATATATATATATATATATATATATACACTACCGTTCAAAAGTTTGGGGTCACATTGAAATGTCCTTATTTTTGAAGGAAAAGCACTGTACTTTTAAATGAAGCTAACTTTAAACTAGTCCTAACTTTAAACAAATATACTCTATACATTGCTAATGTGGTAAATGACTATTCTAACTGCAAATGTCTAGTTTTTGGTGCAATATCTACATAGGTGTATAGAGGCCCATTTCCAGCAACTATCACTCCAGTGTTCTAATGGTACAATGTGTTTGCTCATTGGCTCAGAAGGCTAATTGATGATTAGCAAACCCTTGTGCAATCATGTTCACACATCTAAAAACAGTCTAGCTCCTTCCAGAAGCTACAAAACTGACCTTCCTGTGAGCAGATTGAGTTTCTGGAGCATCACATTTGTGGGGTCAATTAAACGCTCAAAATGGCCAGAAAAAGAGAACTTTCATCTGAAACTCGACAGTCTATTCTTGTTCTTAGAAATGAAGGCTATTCCATGCGAGAAATTGCAAAGAAATTGAAGATTTCCTACAACGGTGTGTACTACTCCCTTCAGAGGACAGCACAAACAGGCTCTAACCAGAGTAGAAAAAGAAGTGGGAGGCCGCGTTGCACAACTAAGCAAGAAGATAAGCACATTAGAGTCTCTAGTTTGAGAAACAGACGCCTCACAGGTCCCCAACTGGCATCTTCATTAAATAGTACCCGCAAAACACCAGTGTCAACATCTACAGTGAAGAGGCGGCTGCGGGATTTTGGGCTTCAGGGCAGAGTGGCAAAGAAAAAGCCATATCTGAGACTGGCCAATAAAAGAAAAAGATTAAGATGGGCAAAAGAACACAGACATTGGACAGAGGAAGACTGGAAAAAAGTGTTGTGGACGGATGAATCCAAGTTTGAGGTGTTTGGATCACAAAGAAGAACGTTTGTGAGACGCAGAACAAATGAAAAGATGCTGGAAGAATGCCTGACGCCATCTGTTAAGCATGGTGGAGGTAATGTGATGGTCTGGGGTTGCTTTGGTGCTGGTAAGGTGGGAGCTTTGTACAGGGTAAAAGCTAAGGAAGGCTATCACTCCATTTTGCAACGCCATGCCATACCCAGTGGACAGCGCTTGATTGGAGCCAATTTCATCCTACAACCGGACAATGACCCTAAACACACCTCCAAATTGTGCAAGAACTATTTACAGCAGAAGCAGGCAGCTGGTATTCTATCGGTAATGGAGTGGCCAGCACAGTCACCAGATCTGAACCCCATTGAGCTGTTGTGGGAGCAGCTTGACCGTATGGTACGCCAGAAGTGCCCATCCAACCATTCCAACTTGTGGAAGCTGCTTCTAGAAGCGTGGGGTGCAATTTCTCCAGCTTACCTCAATAAATTAACAGCTAGAATGCCAAAGGTGTGCAATGCTGTAATTGCTGCAAAAGGAGGATTCTTTGATGAAAGCAAAGTTTGATGTAAAAACAATGTTATTTCAAATACAAATCATTATTTCTAACCTTGTCAATGTCTTGACTCTATTTTCTATTCATTTCACAACGTATGGTGGTGAATAAGTGTGACTTTTCATGGAAAACACAAAATTGTTTGGGTGACCCCAAACTTTTGAACGGTAGTGTAGATATAAATATCTATATATATATCTATATATATATATATATAATAGTTGCACTAATGAAAAAACGACAAAATCCATATCAAAAACCTATAACAAAAACAAAAAACTCCATCATAAATACACAAATATATAAATATATAATGATAAATCATTCAAATCCATAATATATTGCACATTCATTTATATTTAGTCAGATGAAACAAATAAGCAAACAAGAATGCAGGATTGATAAATGGGTTTATGATGGAGTTTTTTGTTTTGGTTATAGGTCTTTGATATGGATTCTGTCGTTTTTTTCATTAGTGCAACTATATATATATAATGTATTTATTTATTATTTTATTTTTATTTATTTATTTTTCTTTCTCGCCCCTTTGAGGGTGTGGCTTTTTTTGACACACAATTTTCAATTCCACCATTCCCTATAAAAGCGCTTGCCCATGGTGTACGAGACTAGAGACGAGTGTGTGAATGGGGGAATCAAGTCTTTTTTTTTTTTTTTGTTCAAGCCGCAGGTTTAACAAAAAAAAAAGAACCATGTATGGGCTTGTCATAGATGGACTAGCAGATTAAAGCTGCCTATACATTAGTCAGTTTTTTCCATTCAACCAGCGGGTTCAACAACAAAGAAACGGACCAGATTTTCCCATCCACACATTTGAGGAATCAGATGGGGGAATCCTCCCCACTGAGCTATTGCATTCTGGCAGCAGGGGGGCTTCCCCACTATCAGAATACACTGATCAGCGTTGCAGGCTATAGCTTGCCACGCTGATCAAGTGGTAGAATCTGACAGGGCAACTAAACAGAAGTCAATCTATCGACCAACTTCTGTTCAACCACAGTGCCCATACATGGATGGAAATTTGGATGGTCCCCACTGAACCGCCCAGATTTCTATCCATGTACGGCCAGCTCCTGGACTAACAAACTGAACTAGAAAAGGTACAATTTCTGGGGAAATTGTGAAAAGTGTTCTTGCCTCTACAACTGGAGTGGGCGGAGTAACTGGGTGGAGTGGCTTGAGTAACTGTTGTGTGGTTGGAGTGGCTGGAGTAACTGTGAAAAGTGTTAAAAAGCTTAATATTTTAAAAAGTATAAATAGTAGTAAAAAAGTTGAAGTCTCATCATTAGCTGAAAGAGCTGAACATTTTTTTCAAAAATTATGATTTTTTTTTCAAAAATTATGATTTTTTTTTTCAAAAATGATAAAAAAAAATTTCAAAAAAGATTTTTTTTTTCAAAAATAATTTTTTTTTTCAAAAATGATTTTATTTTTATTTTTTCAAAAATTATTATTTTTTTTTTCAAAAATGATTTTATTTTTATTTTTTTCAAAAATTATTATTTTTTTTTTCAAAAATTATTTTTTTTTCAAAAATTATTATTTTTTTTTCAAAAATATTTTTTTTTTTTACATGGGGCGGTCATAATGTTTTGGCTGATCATGGGGTGGTCATAATGTTTTGGCTGATCATGGGGTTGTCAGCTTTTGTCACCTCCCACTCTAGTTTTGAACATTTCGCCATTCATTCCTATGGGACCAATTTCGCCGCAAAAACGTCATTTCGTGGACCATTCGGCGAAACATTCCACAAAGTAATGACACACCAATCGGGAACAATCCGCTCGTTTCTGTATATTACTTGTCTCTGTAGTGTAAAAACTGTGGGAGGCGTCTACAAGCATAATCAAGTCTAGCAGATGAAGTCACGTGCATTTGGGGTGTCTCATGTTCTTGTGTTTACAACCACTGTTTCCTAGCAATGCTCATGCCCTGTTTATGCTTCCCAAATACTACTTCATCAAAACTGCCCCATCAGAATTACCCCATCAAAACTGCCCCATCATATTCCTCTATTATAAATCAGTACATGGTGTGTCTGTCCCCTCCCCCGGGCTCTGTAATCAGAGCTGAGATGCTCCAGCCACCTCCCCCCTGTGTATAACAGAAGCTTTGGTAACCATGGCAACAAAACAAACACAGTACATGCTGATTAATGGCTAAAATTTCCTGAAATGACCTCTAAACAAATGGCCGTATTTTAAAAACTATACATCCTACAGCGAAGATCTTTATATTGTGAGAATCACAAGACCCAGACCTAGATTTTGATACATAGTATGTCTCTGAAATATTAAAATTGAAGGCACGGTCGCAGTTTAGAAATTGCCCTTCAAATTTGAAGGGGCTAGAGTGTAGTTTCAATGAATGTCAATGGACGGCGTGAGTTGCAAACAAATGGTCATATTGTGAAAACTATCAGGACTATGGCTTAGCCGTGGACATGTTTAGTGGCAGCAGGGATAGCTGAACATTTTGATATAAGATTTGTGTAGGTGGGCTTGAAAATGAGGGAGTGGCGGCAGTTTAGAAATCATGTTCTGATTTTCCAGCTTTTGTCATCTCCCACTCTAGTTTCCCCATTCATTCCTATGGGACCAATTTCGCCGCAAAAATGACGATATTTCGTGAACCATTCGGCGAAACGTTCCACAAAGTAATAGCACACCATTCGGGAACAATCCGCACGTTTCGGTATATTACTTGTCTATGTCGTGTAAAAACTGTGGGAGGAGTTAGGGTGGTAAATTTGGCTATAATAATAAGAATAATATATATGTGAGATAACAGTAAGTGGTCTTGCTATGCAAGAACACTTAATTATAACTAAAACTGAACTCCAGCTAACACTGGACACCGCAACACAGTTTTTAGATAAAGCTTTTACATAAATGAATAAAAGCTGATCATTTTAAGCACATAAATGAATAAAAGCTTATCATTGCAATCACCCTTGTCAGTGTCAAATGGTTTATCTCAATCCTCTAAATGTTACAGGCCAGATAACCAGGTGAAAATGAAGGAAAATAACGAAAAAAAAAAAAACTAACGCAGCCACCACCATCTAAAAATTGGAAATTTGCACTATATTACATTTTTTTTCTTTTACAATGGAGCACTATATTCAGGGGCGTAACTACCACCATAGCGACCCATGCGGGCGCTATGGGGCCCGCAACCGAGTGGGGCCCAGTGAGGATAAGAGCACCGCCGGCACAGTCTCTCAGCCAGGGGAAGAGAGAGGAAAGGGAGAGGCGAGCTGTCAGTATCAGCAGAGAGCTGAATTGCCCGATGTAAGAGCTTTCCTTAGAACTTCCAGTGTTCCCGGGGCTCACGTCACATAGCTCCACCTTTTGGCTCGGTGCCTTTGATAGACAGAACGCCGATCCAATGTGGGACATGTGACATTATCAAAGGCGTTGGGCCAAGAGGTGGGGCTATGTGACGATGAGCCCGGGAAGACAGGAAATTCAAATGAAAGCTATTACAGCGGGCAATCCCGCTCTCTGCTGATCCGGGTGGCTTGCCTCTTCCTCTGCATAAGTGGGGCTGTATGGGGTATAGGCAGACCAGGCTGTATGGAGCACAGGTCACACTGTATGGGGCACAGGTCACGCTGCATTGGGCACAGGTCACGCTGCATTGGGCACAGGTCACGCTGCATTGGGCACAGGTCACGCTGTATGTGGCACAGGTCACGCTGCATTGACACTAGGGCAGCTGGGGGGGGGGGGCTGTTTGCAGGAGGCCCCATACAACATTTTGCTATGAGGCCCTGCTATTTCTAGTTACGCCCCTGACTATATTCCATTTTTTTTCTTTTACAATGGAGCACTATATTCCATTTTTTTTTCTTTTACAATGGAGCACTATATTCCATTTTTTTACTTTTACAATGGAGCACTATATTCCATTTTTTTTTCTTTTACAATGGAGCACTATATTACATTTTTTTACTTTTACAATGGAGCACTATATTCCATTTTTTTTTCTTTTACAATGGAGCACTATATTACATTTTTTTTTCTTTTACAAAGGAGCACTATATTCCATTTTTTTTCTTTTACAATGGAGCACTATATTACATTTTTTTTCTTTTACAATGGAGCACTATATTACATTTTTTTTCTTTTACAATGGAGCACTATATTACATTTTTGCTTTTGGATTCAGATACACTTTAGCTGAATTGGTGATCCTGTCCGTAACACTGTATCTCTGAAGGAGCAAAGCTGTCACCCTACGACAGGAAGTTTTATTGAACTACAGAACAACCTCCCTACCCATCACTATATCATAACAGGATGTGGTTCTGTAGTTCACAAACATACTGTAGCTAGAAACAATGCAACTGATGTCAGTTTGGACTGAAAGAGACTGAACTTGCACTCACCGGCCACTTTATTAGGTACACCTTGCTAGTTCTGGGTTGGACCCCTTTTGCTTTCAGAACTTCCTTAATTCTTCGTGGCTTAGATTCAATAAGGTGTTGGAAATATTCCTCAGATTTTGGTCCATATTGACATGATAACATCACGCAGTTGCTGCAGATTTGTTGGCTGCACATCCATGGTGCGAATCTCCCGTTCCACCACATCCCAATAGTGCTCTATTGGATTGAGATCTGGTGACTGTGGAGGCCATTGGAGTACAGTGGCCTCATTGTCATGTTCAAGAAACCAGTGGTGAGATGATTTGAGCTTCGTGACATGATGCATTATTCTGCTGGAAGGAGCCATCAGAAGATGGGGACACTGTAGTCATAAAGGGATGGACATGGTCAGTAACAATACTCAGGTAGGCCGTGGCATTTAAAGATGCTCAATTGGTACTAAGGGGCCTAAAGTGTGCCAAGAAAGTATCCCCCACTCCATTACACCACCACCAGCCTGAACCTCTGATACAAGGCAGGATGAATCCATGCTTTCATGTTGTGTATGCCAAATTCTGACCCTCCATCTGAATGTCGCAGCTGAAATCGAGACTCATCAGACCAGGCAATGTTTTTCCAATCTTCTATTGTAAAATTTTGGTGAGCCTGTGCGAATTGTAGCCTCAGTTTCCTGTTCTTAGCTGACAGGAGTGGCACCTGGTGTGGTCTTCTGCTGCTGCAACCCATCTGCGTCAAGGTTCGATGTGTTGTGTGTTCAGGAATTGGTATTCTGCATACCTTGGTTGTAACGAGTGCATATTTGAGTTACTGTTGCCTTTCTATCATCTCAAACCAGTCTGCCCATTCTGTTCTGACGTCAACAGGGCATTTTCTTCCACACAACTGCCACTCGCTGGATATTTTCTCTTTTTCGGACCATTCTCTGTAAACCCGAGAGATGGTTGTGCATGAAAATCCCAGTAGATCAGCAGTTTTTGAAATATTCAGAACAGCCCATCTGGCACCAACAACCATGCCACGTTCAAAGTCACTTAAATACCCTTTTCTTCCCCATTCTAATGTTCGGTTTGAACTTTAGAAAGTCGTCTTCACCAGGTCTAGATGCCTAAATGCATTGAGTTGCTGCCATGTGATTGGCTGATTAGCAATTTGTGTTACCAAGCAATTGAACAGGTGTACCTAATAAAGTGGCAGGTGACTGTATATAACCAAACACTTTCAAACGTCAATTTAACAGACAAAAGGAAGCAAATAAGAGACGTTCATAATTCGGGTTTACATACACTTTAATAGCAATGCACAAATAGAAGCACAAGGTACGTGGCCCCCACCAGTTCGAGTTTACAAAAAAAATATACACAGCCATGGGAGATAGACGACGGTCAGACAAGCAGGCATCCGTCTGAAGATGTCATGGAATCCAGGTTCAGGAATCACCATAAATGATCGGCCAGGCTCATACAGCGAGGAGGGAGCAGACCAGTTTACTAATCTGTCTGGTCTCTATTTTCCCCCTGCAACTCTATTAGACCACCAGTGTCTGATCAACCCGACCAAAATCATCTCATGTCTATCTTAACAGATAGTGGTGATGTCATCATTTGGAAGACAAATGACTCACTGTCCCTCTGGTATGAAAAGTGTTGCCTAGAACATCAGATTCTTTTCTCTCTTTTTTGTCTTGAACTAAGAAACAGATAGCTGTAATTAGTTTCTAATTACCATATATACTCGAGTATAAGTCGAGTTTTTCAGCACTTTTTTTGTGCTGAAAGTGCCCCCCTCGACTTATACTCGAGTCAATCACTTTTCTGCAGCAAAAAAATTTCATTTTCCGAACAGACTTTGGGGCCCCGTATCTCAGGGCCACATTGTGCTAGGAACCCCAAATTTGGAGTGCAAACCCAGAGGAACTGGTACCATAACATATCCAAAGCTGGGGTTCCTAGCCCTAAGTGGCCCGGAGATACGGGGCCCCAAAATCGGTTCGGAAAATGTCATTCTCTGCTGCAGAAAAGTGCTTGACATTTTCTGAACCGACTTTGGGGCCACATATCTCAGGGCCACTAGGGGCTAGGAACCCCAAATTTGGCATGCAAACCCAGAGGAACTGGTAACATAACATATTCAAAGCTGGGGTTCCTAGGACCAAGTGGCCCAAAGAAACAGGGCCCCAAACCCGGTTCGGAAAATGTCATTCTCTGCAGCAGAAAAGTGCTTGACATTTTCTGAACCGATTTTTGGGGCCCTGTATCTCGGGAACACTTAGTGCTAGAAATCCCAGCTTTGGAAATTTTATGGTGCTAGTTCCACTGAGTTTGCACACCAAATTTGGTACTAAGCACTAAGCACTAAGTGGCCCCGAGATACTGGGCCCCAAAGTCGGTCAACTGTGTCCATCTGCAGCAAAGTCATTTCGGGACCATTTGGGTTCAGAGACCCCAAATTTTGGCTGCAGCTAGGGGGCATCTAGGAACCCTTAACTACCGAGTTTGAAGTTCGGGGGACCTATGGCTGCAAATGGGCACAGTGAGGCATGCAAATGGGCACAGTGAGGCTGCAAATGGGCATTGTTGACCCTCTTTTCCACTAATGCCCCGTACACACGATCGGACTTTTTTTCGGACATTCCGACAACAAAATCCTAGGATTTTTTCCGACGGATGTTGGCTCAAACTTGTCTTGCATACACACGGTCACACAAAGTTGTCGGAAAATCCGATCGTTCTAAACGCGGTGACGTAAAACACGTACGTCGGGACTATAAACGGGGCAGTGGCCAATAGCTTTCATCTCTTTATTTATTCTGAGCATGCGTGGCACTTTGTCCGTCGGATTTGTGTACACACGATCGGAATTTCCGACAACGGATTTTGTTGTCGGAAAATTTTATATCCTGCTCTCAAACTTTGTGTGTCGGAAAATCCGATGGAAAATGTCCGATGGAGCCCACACACGGTCGGAATTTCCGACAACACGCTCCAATCGGACATTTTCCATCGGAAAATCCGACCGTGTGTACGGGGCATTACAGTAGCTGTGCATTTCTCACCCTCGTCTTATACTCGGGTCACTAAGTTTTTCCCATATTTTTGTGGTAAATTAGGGCCTCGACTTATACTGGGAACGACTTATACTCGAGTATATACGGTATAATTCTATTTATTACCTGGGAGCCTGTAAAATAAATCTACATTGTGATTGGTAGCACCTCCATGTCTGGTCAGAGGACCATCAGAAATAGGTTTGTTAGATTTGTTTCATATTAAAATTCTAGTATAATGGGATCTTGATCACTGTATGTTGTGTTACTGTAAAATATTCATAGTAGAGATTACGTTAGCAACTTTTTTTCTGTGGTCATGGGTCACAGTCCTCCATTGTTCCGCTACTACTAGAAGGCATTTTAAAATATGATGCCTTCTTTTGGATCAAATTCAGGTTAGGGTTTTGAGGATAGAAGGCTTTTCATTGATTTATTTTTGTCTTTTAGTTGAACTTCAGACACTGGCTTTTTTCAACATGACTTATGTAATATGTTAAGCCAGCCATAGCTGGATTGAATCTCAGGCCGGTTTAGCAGGGACTTGCCGAGATTCAATCCATCTATACAACCAGCATGTCAGATTTTTAGCATGCTATAGCCGCTAGCAATATGCATTGTGTTCTCCCGGCAGGGATGGCTCCCAACAACCCCCGCCCTCGCGGGGAGAACACAACAGCTCCACGGGACAGATTCCCCCATCAACATTAACTGTGTCGATGGGGGAATTTAGCTATTTTCTTTCCTGCAACCACGTTTTTTGGCTTTGGGTGGCAAGGGATTGGTGCTGTTAAGGTTCCACGCAAAGAGCAATGCTCTCCCTAAGGCCTAGTACACACGATGAGAAAATCGGATGAACAATACTGCTTTCGAAGCGATTGTACGATAATCTGATCGTTAGTGCACAGCTTGCAAGAGACGATCACGACAGTTTATGCGAAATTATTCGAAAGGACAAACACAAAAAAAGTTCTTGTACAATACCAGAACGTACAGTTTTTGCTTTATCAGTATAGTATTCAAGGCCAGACATGCTCGGAAACAAAAGAATACATTACAATATCATGCAACACATTTCCAAAGATGTATTCTGTCACATGAGAATTTTTATAGACTAAATAGATCCAAGTTCTACAATGTTACATATTTTTTATCTGATTGCGCCTTTTGAGTTCAGGAAGGATTTTTTTCACCTTTTGGGGCAAATTTAATCTTTAGCTGGTCTTAGCTGGTCGTACACAGTTCCATGGGCTGAACGGGAGGCATCTATCTATTCCCCATCCATGCTAAACAGCATGGATGAAAAAATCTCCTACTGTTGGTTTTTGTGTTCTAACATCTAGCATCCGCAGCTGTCAGAATACCCACACAGTGCGTTGGAAGCAACCACTGTTTGGCCGACTATTTTCTGGCCAGCTCCTTCTATTTTCACATCGAAGACTGTCAGGCAGGAGATGCTAACAGGCAAATTATGACTCAAATTTCGGACGGGTCATCAGGAACTGGTTGAAAATTCGCTGTGTGTGCCCTGCTTTACTTTAAGGGTTTTTAGCCTTCCTTCAGACCAACATTGAGCGTTCTCGAGGTATAAGACTGCTTTATCGGTTGAATTTGATAAATGTGGCTTCTTTCAGGACTGGTTCACACCTGAATTGCACAGGAATGCGTGCCGTGTTCCTAGTTTGATTCCCGCACACTCTCGTGCATTAATTAATGCGAGCTACAAATCATACCAGAATGTGCCACACCAATTTTTTTTTTTAATGCCTGCAAACGCACTGTGTTTGCAATCTGCATTTGGGGTGTCATTAACAATACATTGGTACCTGTAGCAGATCGCAAAGGCAGTGAGTTGCAACAAGGTGTCGGAAACCCACACGAAAACGTGCCTTTCCCGCTCCGCATTCTGGTGTGGACTGGCCCCTAAATAACTAATTTAAAACATAAATATGGAGGTTACAGAAGGAGGTTCAAGTGTAAGCTCATCTTTTCACCAAAAATGAAAAAGTGAACCAACACCGTACACCCTCCCCACACCCCCTGCTTTACTTACTTCTGTGGGTGATTAGCTTTTGCTGCCAATGCAGCTGGTGCAACTGTCCGGGGATTTAAAAGCCCTGCTCTTCTTCCTGGTCTTTCCTTAGGGCTAATGGGAATGATCAGAATGATTCTGATTGGTCACATGCTGGCATGTGTACCACTTTGACCAATAGGAATCACTTTGATTTATTCCAGGAGCCATAAGGAAAGATGGGGAAAAAGAGCTATTAAATCTCCAGACCCTTGCACCAGCAGCATGGGCAGCAAATGCTAATCACCCACAGAGGTAAGTACAGCATAGACCGGGGGTGTGGGGAGGGTGTACGGTGTTGGTCCACTATTTCATTTTTTGTGAAAAGATGAACTTACACTTTAATCTGATGACACTGAGGTTTGGAATGTAAGCCCTGATTTCAAAGGTATGATTGCATATGTGTAAAACATGGAGGAAGAGTGTTTTACATACCCAGTAGGCATCAAAAATGCACAGGGCAGACAAGTGCATCTCTGGTATACAGATACAACCTCAAAGAATTTTAATTAAGTGTTAATGAAATAATAGCTAGATAAAAGGTTGTGCTATCTTCTTGACAGGGCAGAAATTATAGCGCGTTGTGGAAAAAATAATGTGGAAAATTAGAAAAGAGAGGAATTCCCATGAGATGAGGTCAGAATTTTCCACATCTGGAAGACAGGTAGGATGTCTTTCAAGTACAAAGCCTGGGGCCGGTGATTAGGTAAAGTGATTGGCGGGGTCAGCCGATGCCACAGAATGTCAGCCACATGGCACAGCCTAGCGGGGTCAACATACTTTCTTCATCTATGGTCACTTCTAGGATTCTCTGCAACATTTCACGTTCTACAGATTCATTTTTATATGTATGGAAATTTGGGAAGTAGGTAAAATACATCACAGCCCTACAATAACCCGTAATCTGCTAGGTAACAATTACACCTTTATGCTTTGCAGTGAGCTTTCATGAATTTTACAAGCAGCAAGCAAATGGAAACTTTGTACACTTCAGATGTGTGTTAAAAAGACTGGTGTTTGAAAAATGACTGCATACCTTTCATGACACCAGAATGTATTTATTGGGTATGTTTGGTTAATGGTTTTCTGATGCAAAGCAGTAAACCAGACCTTGATTTATGCATCTCATTTCCATACACGATGCCTGGTATTTCCACCCAGCATGGCCATAAGGGTATTTCACGGCTACTATAAGCCTACTGTGAACTGACCATATACTGACATATTGTATGCACTGGCAGATGCAATCATAGACTTGACAAAGGTGTGCTTAGAGGCTCATTCATAACAGAGGGCAAACATTTCTCTCTGTTGGACAATACTGTGTTTTCTCCTACTGCTCCTGCAGAGAACACTCCATGACTGCAAGAGAGGCTGGTCATACAACTTTGTGACTCAACTCTCTAGCCACTAAAAGAACGGAGCTTCTTTTGCTTTTTAGCTGCCCTTCTGAACCTTTTTACCCCAGTGGAACCCCTAAAATAATTTTTAGGTCTCAGGGGAAACCTTTGCTAAAACAAATGTTTTGTGGGTCAATGGCAAAAATGCTTTAATACACATGTTAAAGTCTGACTAATCTCCTTAGTTCTACCAACAACTATGTAATGTAAAGTCTGCCTAATTGGATAGTTACGATAAGGCCAGCCATAGACTGTTCAAATCTGAACTGGGCAAGATTCGAACTGTGTGTGGGCAGGCTGAATGTACCAAGTTGAATGATCGATCAACTTGGGTACAACCAACCTACCAGATTAATTTGTAAATATAGCCAGCGGCTGCTATAGCCAATAGCAATAATTACTGTCTTCTTCGGCGGGGGGTGGGGGATGGGTGACGCACACTTTTGGGGCTTGACCATTCCTGCCAGGAGCAGAAAAATGCTCAGCAGGAGGGATTCCCCTGTCAGCACTGACTGTGTTGATGGGGGAATGGTGAGAATTCTTTCTTGCAACTCATAGTAAATCTATGGTTGATTGTACAAAGATTGTATAGTCAGATTGTAACATGGAGACTCTCAGTCTCTAATAACAAATATGGCCATCATAGGTCATAGAGTGTGCATCCCAAAGCTCACCATATTTATATATATATATATATATATATATATATATATATATATATATATATATATATATATATATATATATATATATATTTAGCAGTGAGAGACAGAATAACATCAAAAATATCCAGAAAAACGCATTTCAAAAAAAGTTATAAATTGATTTGGATTTTAATGAGTGAAATAAGTATTTGATCTCCTATCAATCAGCAAGATTTCTGGCTCCCAGGTGTCTTCTATACAGGCAACGAGCTGAGATTAGGAGCACTCCCTTAAAGGGAGTTCTCTTAATCTCAGCTTGTTACCTGTATAAAAGACACGTGTCCACAGAAGCAATCAATCAGATTCCAATCTCTCCACCATGACCAAGACCAAAAAGCTGTCCAAGGATGTCAGGGACAAGATTGTAGACCTACACAAGGCTGGAATGGGCTACAAGACCATCGCCAAGCAGCTTGGTGAGAGGGTGACAAAAGTTGGTGCGATTATTCGCAAATGGAAGAAACACAAAATAACTGTCAATCTCCCTCGGTCTGGGGCTCCATGCAAGATCTCACTTCACTTTCAATGATCATGAGAATGGTGAGGAATCAGCCCAGAACTACACGGGAGAATCTTGTCAATGATCTCAAGGCAGCTGGGATCATAGTCACCAAGAAAACACTTGGTAACTCACTACACCGCGAAGGACTGAAATCCTGCAGCACCTGCAAGGTCCCCCTGCTGAAGAAAGCACATGTACAGGCCCGTCTGAGGTTTGCTAATGAACATCTGAATGATTCAGAGGAGAACTGGGAGAAAGTGTTGTGGTCAGATGAGACCAAAATAGAGCTCTTTGGCATCAACTCAACTCGCCGTGTTTTGGAGGAAGAGGAATGCTGCCTAGGATGGATTTGACTGCGTGGGCAGCGAACAAGGATGGCTTGGTAGGGTCCTGTAGGGAGACGAAATGCTGGATGCCAGATAAGTAGAGTTTGATGGTATTATGTGATAGAGCCAGCTGCGTGTGACCGTATGATATGAAGGCCAGGATGTGCTTGACATTTCCCAACACTGCCCCGGGGTTTTAGGCTAGAAACCTGTCGTAGGAGTTCCAGGCGGTGTAGTAGGCCTTCATGATGTTGCGAGATAATGACTGATTTATATGGCGGATCACATTGTGTGAGTGTTGCTTTAACCCAGCATCAGCTGTGACCAAGGTGGGATAAGAAATGTGGTCAGGTCGGCTCCAGGTTCCTGCGAAAAGAATGACACAAAGTTAAAGTGGGATAGTGCATCGGCCGAGACATTGCACTTGCCCGGGATATAGATGCAGTGCACATTGAATTGATGCTGCAGGGATAGTTGCACCAGTCGGTGCAGGAAGGACATGATGGCTAGCGATTTTGACCTGCCTTTGTTTACGATATTAGCTGTGGCCTGATCCAGGTCTACTTGTCGGGATGCAGGCTGGCCTGCATGGACCGTGTGTCGAGCGTGACACCCAAGAAGGTGATGGACTGTGCCGGGATGTCCACTTTATTTTCTACTATGGGCACATTAAGATTACCAAATACCCCTCTTAGGCTACTGGAGACTCACCGGGTTTTTCGATGAGCAGGAAGTCATCGAGATAGTGGATAACTTTCTGGCAATTTGCCTGTTGTGACAGGATCCAGGAAAGGGACTGGGCAAAAGTATCGAACAGCTAATACAAGCCTTTGATTCCATGCCATCGCCAGAGGGATGGCTTGATGGGCAGTAATTTGAATGCATCTGAGATGTTCCCTTTGGACAGCCAAGCACCTACTTCGATGCTAATGATGGCTTGAATAGCTAGGTCGACTGAAGAATACTTAAGGGAAAATTCCACTGAGAGTATTAGGGAGTTCAATCTTGGGATGTGAGAACAAATTATTCACTAAACTAAGTTTATTTGAAACTTGCCCTTGATAAGTCCAATAGGGCTGACTCTCCAGACGGTAAAAGGTGACTTGGAAATGGGGTCAATCATGTACCCCCGATCCAGTTCAGATTGTAACAAGGTGCCGGTGGCAGCTGAGAGTAGGTTCTTGCATTCGTGGGTCGAGTGGGGCAGTGTGATGAGGCCGGTGTGGAATCCTGAAGTTAATCCCAGCACGAGGAAGGCGGCCAGGGAGGGAGTCGGGTGGGAGGTGAGGTAAAACCCGAGCCACTCAATGTGCACGTGACCTAGTCACAATGTATTTAGCTGCTTAATGCCGCATGTGATTTTGGCATGTGCTTTATGACATGAGAGGCAAACATGAAGGAGCTTACAGTGACTGAAGTTAAAATTGTTACAGATTGATGCGCCCCCCACTGACAGGATTGGTCGTCCTAACTTGTCCACCTGGGATGGTTGTGTGAGAGCCGGCAAGTTTTGAGCTGCAACAGAGGTGGAGGGATAGTTGGGGAGGCGTCTGATACCTACCTCGAAACACCAGTTTTCCGTGTGGGTGGAAGACTGGCAGCTGGCACAAAGTGGGGAGCGTAGACCGGCAAAGTGGCGGCAGAATATCTCTGTATCGATAGTGCTAATCTGGTAATCTGGAACTGAGAGAGTCTGGCTGCTGCTTTGGCTGAGATCGACCGATGGTAGTCGTAGAATGAAAACCCCCCGTACTTGTGACCCAAGCCCACTACTGCATGTAGGTACAAGTCCAGCTCTTCCCTCCTGCTGGGGTTGGCCATGCAAAGGATGTCTCTGACCATCCCGAAGGCTAGCACAAACTCGGTGACGGTGAGCTTGCGGTTGAGCCTGGGGTCTTTAGCACTGAGACGTCCCCCAAGGTATACGATTTGTTCTTATCGTGAACTGATTTGAGGAGGGAAGCTAGGTTAACATCCTTGCCATCCAAAATGTCCTTGCTGATGCCAGCTGGGATGGGGTGCGCAGGATAGACCGCCGTGCAGATCTCAGGCATACCGGTAGGTGAAGGCATCGGTGCAGCGACGGTGACCGGGTTCAGTAGGGCCGTGGCTGGGTGTACTTCCAGGGCTTCCACTCTGGCCTGGACATCGGTGACTGCTGTGGACAGTGTGGTCATCATGGAGTGGAGCTGAGCAATAGCCGAGGAGACTGCAGAGATGCCTGGGTGCCAGGTTGGGCTGCCACTGGCGGTGGGAACAGCAGCCTAAAAAGCTCGGCTTTCCTGGCTGTGGCAGGGTAGGAAACACCCTTGCGCCTCAGCTCTGCTGTGAGCTTGTGGATGGGTCCATGCTCTGGGGGACTGAGTGCTGCCACTTTCTGAACTCGCGGAGGATGACAGAGGGGCAAAGGCAAAGTCTTTGCTGTCAGGCCTGCGACATGGCTTCAGCTAGAAGACAAAGAGAGGGGGGATGCATATATTAAGATAAGTTGAAAAGGCAGGAGGGGACAGGGAAGTTGCAAAGATAAGAATGGAGAAAAAAGGGAAACTAGAAGGACAGGAAAAGGAACGACAGACGTAGTGCAGAAGCCGGTTTGTGTTTGAACGCTGTTGAGTGAGAATTTAGAAAACTCAAAAGAGTGCATGGCAACCGAAGTGAGCCAGGAGGTGACTGGCTAGGTAACCGATAGCTCGGGTGCCCGTCTGTGCTCGGTACAAACCTGTGAACCAGTGCCCCAGGGCGTACTGGGGTGGGGAGCTGCAGCCTGGTATTCCCAAGTAGGAATGTTGCGATCTGTAGTTTGTGACGTATGTTCGGCCTGCTAACGCTTGCACTGCCAGCAAGCTTGATGTTAAGCGACCTTGTCTGCATAGATGAAGGGTCGCCCTTCGAAAACAGTGGCGTGCACAGAAACGCGTGACAGTTACTAATGCCTGATGAGCAACTTGAATCATGTATGTGAAGTGAACATTTAGTGCAGGGGTCTCAAACTGGTGGCCCTCCAGCTGTTGCAGAACTACAAGTCCCATCATGCCTCTGCCTGACGGAGTCATGCTTGTAACTGTCAGCCTTGAAATGCCTCATGGGACTTGAAGTTTTTCAACAGCTGGAGGGCCGCCAGTTTGAGACCCTTGATTTAGTGAAAGGGTGCTAAAGAAAAATGCAAGGGAAGATCCCTTGTACTACACACCTGAGTCGATGCCCTATCTTGCGAAGACCTGGTTAGGGTCGAGAACTGGGTCGACCGGGAACCTGTAGTGAGGTGACATAGGAGTCTGGTTAAAAACAGAATGTGGCCTGAGTGCTGTTTGGAGTGTGGCTGGCCCCTGGTGAAGGTGTGAGCCCTATCGTCAGTGCGCTTTTTTTTTTTTTTTTCAAAAACACACTTTTTATTTTCTACCTGAGGAAATACCATCCAAAACCTGGTGCAGGATGGACCAACCTGAAGTCAACTGACCTAAAGGAGAAATGACAGAGAAAACGGTGAATGGCCGATGTGCCACTGGAGACGATGAGTGGCCGAATTGAGTGCCACTGGAGATGAAAATAGCCTTATCAGGAAGGCGAAAACAAGGATAGCAGACTTGAGTATGTAGGAATGACTGACCGTCACAAACGTACGAATAGATGAAGTGAGATGTGTATGCTATGCGCCTGAATTTGTGGAATGTAGAGCCGAGGATCCGAATCAATGTGCCGCCGACGCGACTAGAGTTCGGATCGGGCTGAAGTGTGAGTAAATGGTGTGGTATGTAAAGCTGAGGATCCGAATCGTTGTGCTGCCGACGCGACTAGATTCGGATTGGGTTGAAGAGTGAGTGAATGGTGTGAAATGTAGAGCCGAGAATTTGAATCGTTATGCCGCCAGAGCGACTAGATTTGAATCGGGCTGAAGAGTGAGTGAATGGTGTGGAATGTAGAGCCGAGGATCCAAATTGTTGTGGCGCCGATGCGACTAGATTCGGATTGGGCTAAAGTGTGAGTAAATCGCGTGGAGTTGAATCGTTCGTGCTGCCGACACGACTTAATACGAACCGGCCTGTGGAGTGTATGGATGGAGCCGACACGAAACGTTACAACACCGATGCGACTGGACTCGAATGGGGTGTAGGATATTACGAATGGGTAGCAGTGACTTGAGAAACCGACTAGATACGAATACATGCAAATGATACAGTAAGTCTACAAAGCGGTGGGGGACAAGGCAGAGGTACCTACGACATGCAGTAACGACAGTTTACGAATGGGAAACATGACATACAACGGTTCGTTGGAAGGAGAAAGGTTTTAACTAATCCTACCTGCGACAGGGCACGGAACAATCGCCGAAAACCACAAACGGGGAACTGCAACACCCTGGGTTTCAAATACACGGACTCACGAACACGCATTGAGCTGGCAGAGTTGGCCTGGTGACTTATTACTGCGCACTGGAACCGACAAAGACCCCCGGGCTCCTACCATAATTTCAGGCCACCATACTGGCCTTTATATATATATATATACACAGTATATATACTGTATTACTGTATATACACTCTTTTAAATAATTGTAAACAAACATTTTAAAATGTATTAAAACATGGACGGTGTCAGTAGGGCAGTGGATGGATGGTGTCAGTCAGTGGAGCAGTGGACGTGTGAGTAGGGCAGAGGTTGGTGTCAGTAGGACAGTGCCAGTCAGTAGAGCAGTGGACGGTGTCAGGAGGGCAGAGATTGGTGTCATTTGTTTTTTATTTGTAATTTTTTCAATTATTATTATTTTATTTTTTTTTACAAATTATTTTATTGTTTTTTACAGCTTTTTTAGGAGCACCGTTGGGGGGCTTTAGTGAAATATCAGGGGTCTAAAAAGACGCCTGATGTCCCACTTTTGAGACAGAGAAAGGAACTGAGGACAGAGATACAATTGGTACCGATCAGCTGAATGTGGCTAGGAGCGAAAGGAGGAGAAGCCAACTTTCAGCTGCTGCAGGAGGAAAATACAGATTGGTTACAGTAACTGCAGCCCCTGTAGCCCTTTCTGTCCAGGTTCCTGCGATCAGCAAGGAAGGATCACGGTCTACCCATCACCTGCCCACAATAGATGGGTAGATAGCGATTGATGGGTTGCCGACCCCCAGATTAGGGTGTGCCCACGCACAACTGGCACACTCCCTGCTCATGCCTACGGTGGCCATTTACCACTGTTGAATAGTAGATATTGGGAAAAGCAGGGAGAGAAGTGATTAGCAGATAGAAGAGGTAATAGCAGCAGCAGTGTACAGTACAATTAAAGGAAGGCAGGGTTACCAGTGAATGCCAACTAAAGGGTAAGTAACTAACAGTAGCACCAGCAGGTCCAAATGAATAGAGACTGGATACTGAGTTGAAGGTTCCTATTAAGAAAAGCAAAGTGTTAGTAGGCTTGGAATGAAGAAAGGGCACAAAGTGACAGAACAGTCTTTATCTGGTTATGCAGCATCTGTGTTAGGAACATCATGCCAGCCATGAGGAAGACTGTGCCAGCCATAAGGCTCATGTGCCTTGCACACACATATGTGCTTTGAAATGTGCACATTACAGCGTGTTCATGAATGTACAGCAAGTCCACCACAAATACTGGTGCCTAGCAGGACCTGAGTTCTGCTTAGGATCATTGCTGATAGGTCTGAGTTCCTGCAATTCCTGATCCTGAACCTTATGCTTGACCTTGTTATTGACATGGCTTTTATCTGACCGGCTTCTGGATTATCCAGTACCTATGTTTGCTGCTCATCTCTGTTATCGACCTTGGCTTGAATTTCTGACCAAGATTCTCCTTATCGACTATGTAACTTGCTGCCTGTGAATTGCCAGCCTCTGCTTGTTCCTGACCTTGTGTCTGCCTATGGTTTGTTATCTTCCTACTTGACTACTTCTGTACTTCTGCCAGCTCTCCAAATTTCCAATCTTTAGTTCACCCTTGATCACCCTTACAGACCCTGTCCCATCTTCCAGAGGTGCTCAGAGGTAAATTTTGCAAAAGACCATCCTCGTCAGCTCAGGGTCCTTAAACCAGGTACATGAAAATCTGTTCCAAATGCCTGGATCGTTATAAACTGGTTTGGTTGTATGACACATTCATACATATACTAGCGCCATCCTCTTACAACCACACCTTTCATCCAAGTTACTCAATATCTGAGAAGGTGTCTTTCAGGCCAGATATTTGAAGATTAGCTTAAAATGACTTTGCCTGCCCAATAAGCAATATATGTGTATGGGCACTTTTATAATGAAGGGTGAGGAATTAATGCTGCAAAGCAAAACTGTCAATCTTGTGTGGAATTAATTAAGTCATTTTGGTTTCCTTCTTTCTATAATGCAGAAAATCCCTGATGGGGGCCTCTGTGGCCAATCCACTGTTTATACAACAAGTCTTTTCAGTGTGAAGTCTTCAAAAGTTCAATCTTTGTGTCCGGGTATGGTGTAAGAAGAAAGCTTTCAAGCTGTGTTAGAAGAGACAGACATCACATCATACAGTTGACTTCAGCTTGTGTAATTGCAGCAAGAGATATTTATTTGTGTCGCTTTGCATTAATGTAGTGCTAAAGCCTCCCTTTTTGCATCATTAGAGCTATATATGTCAGTTGAGCCACAGATTAAAAGTTCTGAAACAATTACATTTTGGTGTGATTACAAGCACAGACTGTGGCTCACTCTGCACTGCTTCCCTAAACTTCCGGTCAGGGAGTCCCCAATGAAAACAGTATAATGTCCAATTAAAACATTATACACATTCCCAGATTCCTCTCCTCAGGACTACATGCCCCATGATGCACATGGGTTATGCATAGTTGTGCACTGCCTATTGCATTGGGAAAATATGGATGGTGTCAGGGGCAGTAGAGCAGTGGACAGTGCCAGAAGGGCAGAGATTGGTGTCAGTAGGGCAGTGGGATGGTGCCAGTAGTTTTTTATGTTTATTATTGTTAGTTATTAGTGGTTGTTAAGCCACGCTAACCTGTATACACCATCAGCACTGCCTCCTATTGCAGTATCTCCCTCTGTGTGTAATTTATAGAAATAAATGCTGAAAATACCTAATTTCACTGCCGAGAATGCGATCACATGACTGACCATCTTTCTCTTTTCCTCCTCTGAGAGAGGCAGCGGGCGGGGCTGAGATTCCTCTGCTGATGTTAGTCTGGAGGGGAGGAGGAGAGAGCTGGCTGGTCATGTGATCGCAATCTCGGCTCTTAAATGAGGTATTTACAGCATTTATATTTATAAAACATTCACAGAGGGGGACACTGCAATAGGAGGCAGTGCTGATGGTGTAGGGTTAGTGTTATGAGAGCAGCAGGAGGGGGGAGGGGTGGCTCACACACAGAGAGGGGAGGGGGGAGGAGGCCACTGGACCAGAGAGGAGAGCAGATAGCAGGCTGCTGACAGAGGCATGTAAACTGACCACGGTGTCTGGTCTCAGAAGCCATGATACACCTTGGTCAGTTTACAGAGGGGTGGGGAGAAACTGGCAGGATCAGCCAGGTTTTTTTTAGGTGTTACAGGGGGCCAAATGACACAGGACAAGCACTGTGTCATATAACATGCTTTAAAGGATCAGGATCTATTTTTTTTTTGTTGGGTTAACAAATGCTTTAACAATTTTTTAGAATTTTATTTTTAAATTATGTTTTACAAAATTATTTTTTTACTTTTTTTTTTTTTTAGGAGCCCCTTTGGGGGCTCATTTTAGGAGCCCACTTTTCAGGCAGAGAAAGGAACCGATGATGGAGATTCCCCAGTCCCTTTCTCTGCATTCACAGCTGCACTGGACAGTGAATGAATGAATAAGTGTTCGGTACTGATCACTCATTGTGTTCATTCAGAAAAGGAAAGGGCTGGTAAATGACATTTACTGGCCCCTTCACCTGCTCTCCATCCTAAAACATCCCAGCAGCAGCCAGCAAGAGAAGAGGGAAGCCGGCAGCACTGGGGGTGAGAGGTAGGGGAATCTGCTCCTCAGAGAGTGATCAGGGTGTACCCAGGCACACCCCGTGCACTCGCCTATGTGTGCATGTCCCATGCACATGATGATGCACACTTCGTACAGTCCACTCTGACTGCCTATGCATTTCTCGAGTACTCATGAAAGGGTGGATCCATGGCACACTTGCATTGGAACAGTGCCACCAAAGAAGAGGAAACCCAGGGAAGGGATCTTTGGACTGGCATAATCAAGCAATAATGAGTACTTAAAAAAAAAAAGAAATAGCAGACCAGATAAATGCCCAGGTCAGCTAGAACAGCCTTTTTCAACCAGGGTGCCTTGAGGTTTCTTCAAGGGTGCCTCTGCAAAATGCCTAAAAAATTATCAAAATGTATTGAAAAATTGTATACAAGCCAGCAGGTGGATCAAGCCTGCCCTTTAGTTACACAAAGCCACGGGTTTTCATTGTGCCCCATTACGACTAGACACTGGCATCCTAACAACCAATGACGTCTTTAGTTATAAGGATGATGTATATTGCCTTCACAGCATCCTTGCTTGACTCTCCTCTGCCCCTCTCCCTCAGCACTGGGGTCACATTAGCTGACTGATGGAGAGAAATTGAGGGAGAAGAGAGACATTGGAATACTAGTCAGTATCAGTGTGCAAAAGTGTATTTGCTTTGGAAGAATAATTCACCTCTAACATTGGGTGTCCTATGTGTGGATGTTACTGCATTATGTAAAACTATTAGAATAGTTTTCACATTTTAGAATGGGGTGCCTTGAGACTGTCCATAATTTTAAAGGGTGCCTTGACTTAAAGAAAGGTTGAGAAACACTGAGCTAGAATGTTATATTGCAAATGTAGGCTTTATTAACACTTTAAAGCGGGGGTCCACCTATCTATCGGGTTTTTTTTTTTGGAGTTCATTCACAAACTTTTCTTCTCATGATTATCTACTCACATGTTCTGTGTAATAAGTCCGCCTGTGTCCGATTTCGTTGTCAAGAATAACTTATAAAATTCACTGAAGGCGGTTTCCATCTTCATTGTGGGCATTTGAAGCCCACAAGCATGTATTTCCTGGATGCGGTGAATGCTGTGCTCCCAACATTCACCGAGATGTTGTGATAACGCTGTTGCACAATGCATGCTGGGAAGCCTGAGACTAGCTCCCAGGGGACTGTGGGAGGTCTGGGAGAGGCTAGAAACACGCCTACTCCCATGGGAGAAAAACCAGGAAGTGCTAAGAAGATTAGAAAAAAAAAGGTAATTACGGCGATTTACATTTTTTTACACAGCATGCCAGCATCTAGGCAAGGAAGAGAATGCATAGAGATAATGTTCAAAATTTGGGTGGAACCCCGCTTTAACTATTGCCCTAAATGTAGCAATTCTGGCCTTTGTTTAAAACTCATTAGCTTACTTCACAGCTTTATCTGAATATTCTGATCAGTAAATCATTACCAATACTGCCATGAACAGAACATTCACTGTTGTTACTATATTAAATACACGAGGAGCAGCTTGTTCCCAAGTGTGTGAGGCCTGATAAGGTCAAGGTTGCCAGCTTCTGTTTGGCACATTTACTTTCCTTTCAACTTAAAGCAAAGATCATTAAAATCCATGTCATGCTCAAATACGCGTGGAGGCTCCTGATGTTCCTAAAATACAATGGCTTTCAGTGATGTAGTGAAACAGCAATAGAGGTGGAAAACCAGGCCCATGGTACCTAGGACCTAAATCTATCTTTGACTGAGGAGTATTTTTCTGAAACAGTGGAAAATAGTTGATATCCAAATGTGAGATAAGCACTACAAACCCTAAAGGTAACCATAGACATGAGGTGATATGCGTTTGTCTATTTCCTTTTTTGGCTGGATTCGGCTATTATCTAATGCCTATGAGTGATACTCAAAATGTCTGAATATTTGAATAATTGCCAGTGTTTTCCATATGAAATGGAGTGATCCTCAAATAAAATTAAGTTAAGGTAGCCATAGGTAAATCGAAATTCAGACAGTTTTGCAGGGACTGGCCAAATTTTGATCTATGTGTGGCCACTGCTGCTCAACAGCAGATCAACTTCTGTTGAATGGACCCATCGAAAAAAAACAATGGCTGCAGCACTGATCTGTGTATTCTGACAGCTGAGTCCCCCCCCCCCCCCATTGCAGCGCAGCAGGGAAAATTCCCCCATCCACCTCAACTGTGTGAATAAAAAAAAAACTGAGCCATGTATGGCTAGCTGTTAATTATATTTGCTTTGTTGTGGGAAAAGGTGTTGCCACCATCCCTACTCGCTATTCAAACAATTTAATCAACTTCTTATGAGACTTTAAGGGCAACTGAGAAAAACATATTTCATTAAATAATCATATTCACTATTAAACTTGATAAAATACAAATTTTAAAACCACAAAAAGCAATCATAATTATCCACACTTGGCCTATGTGTAGTTGACAACAGTGTACATATACATATTAGGTGGTACTCCCCAAGACCATTGCATCATGTTGCTCTAGTTTGCCACATAGTCGCTAGCTTAAAAGAATCGGCTATCCAACGTGTTTCAAGAATTGTTAAAATCAGTCTCTTCCTCAGGATGTATAGGGTACCACCCTGCAAGGTAAAGAAAACTTCCCATAAAATGCTGTAATGTCCACAGAATTGTGCTTCAAAATTACTGTACTTACAGGTATCACAGAAATGGGGAAACAAAGGGGGGGAATCTTGTGATAGTGTATAACATTTTTTAATGAAAACATGTGCCTTAACATCTTACAAGATAAAAAATGCTATAGAACTATCTCACCAGCTCTAGTGGAGAGATGTAATCAAGAATTCTATAAATTATGCGACAAGACTTTTGCGGAGGAAGTGATAACGAAAGAAACCTGGGAGTTTATATGCACAAAACATTCCCGGATTCCAATGTTTTACTCCTTCCCGAAAAATCCACAAAAATCCTACTAAGCCACCAGGAAGGCCTATAATCTCAGCAAAGGTATCAATATCGGAGAATGGGAGTCAGTTAATTGACAGACATTTGAGATCTCACATGTGGCCAATTATGATTACCTTTTGTGGTTTTAAAATTTGTATTTTATCAAGTTCAATATTAAAGTGAAAGTATAGGCGATATTTTAAAATGTGGTGACAGGCAGGGTATTTGTCAGCCGCCATGTACAGGGAGCAGCTCAACAAACATTTACTGCCCCGATCTGTGCCGTGGAGATGCGACTCCCGTGCGCATGCTTGGAAGTGACGTAATCACGGCCTGGCCTATCAGAAAGACGAAGGCACAAAACCCAGAAAGGAAGACCGGGAAAAGATGGAAGCACCGGGGGGCAGCTGGATCGATCCTGCTGCAGCGCTGGAGGGCACCTTTTGACAGGTAAGTCTGTCATAATGTACTAATATGCTGTGCATACTAGCACATTATGGCATAACCCACCTGGGGGGCCCTAAAACAAAAACTATATAGCAGCGTTTACTACCGCTTTAAAGATGATATTTTAATGGAATGTGTTTTTCTAACTGTAAATATACGTTATTACTTTGACGTTAAATACCGGGGTTATAGCAGCAGCTAGCTGCCATAACCAAAACCACAAGTAAAGGCGCAAAAATCTTACAACCATTAATATCCCAATTGCAAAAAAGTCTGTTGTGAGATACACAGTATATATTAGTCGATATAGGTAATAAATAACATATGGGAATTAAAAATTCCAGAGCACTCAAGACTGCCATCATATAGGAACAGAAACCAGGTTCCAAAGCACTGCAAGAGGCAAGGAGAGAGGTGCCTCTGAGTGTAGACCTTTCTAAAACTTTAATAATACATAAGGTTATAAACTCACATTTAAGTGGTAAGTATAAGCATGTGGGTCCCAACAAGGGTGAGACATTTCTGGAGGAGAACATTGCAGGGGCTTCTATCCTTAAGGCTTCTTTCTCTAAAAGCAAAAGGTCCACTTTAATCCTTCCCATTGCGCCTCAAGCCTCGCTCTGAGTCTTCCCACTGTAGCCAGCTTTTCTTCTACAGCAGTGGATTCCCATGCATACAGCGCCTGTGCGTGAAGGACCGAGGAAGCAGGATCATCACCACCAGGACTCACCCTTGTTGGGACCCACATTCTTATACTTACCACTTAAATGTCAGTTTATAACCTTATGTATTATTAAAGTTTTAGAAACATCTACACTCAGAGGCACCTCTCTCCTTGTCTCTAGCTTCCCTTACCCCGGTACCTTTATTTACAGTAGGCATAAGAGTGGTATTAGAGGCAGATTGCCCACAGGATCACATTTATAGACAGCGGGAGAGGTTGTCTTCTTGTGTCTTCTGGGTTTACCAGAGCCGTTGATAAACCTGGAAGCTGGAAGCGATCCAGTCCAATCGGTGGCTGGGCAGAAACTCAAGTGAGGGCAAGATGGCCCTCACTTGGCACTATGCCCTTGAAGGACCGGAGCAATGTCTGACGTCACTTCCGCCTCTTGGGCTTAAAGGGATTTTTTTTTTCTTCTTAAAGTCAAAATTTTTTTTTTTTGCTTTTAATGGTAAATGAAAGATCTGGGTTCTTTTTGACCCCAGATCTCTGAATAAAGAGGACCTGTCATGCTTATTTCTATTACAAGGGATATTTACATTCCTTGTAATAGGAATAAGTGATCAAAAAAAAATTAAAGTGTAAAAAAAAGAAAAGAAAAATAAAAATTTTTTTTTTTAACGCACCCCATCCCTCCGAGCTTGCGTGCAGAAACGAATGCATACGCAATTCGTGCCCGCATATGTAAACATACGTAAACATGTCAAACCACACATATGAGGTATCGCTGCGTTTGTTAGAGTGAGAGCAACAATTCCAGCACTACCCGTCCTCTGTAACCCTAAACAGGTAACCTGTAAACATTTTTAAAGCATCGCCTATAGAAATTTTTAAGTATTGTAGTTTGTCGCCATTCCATGAGCATGCGCAATTTTAAAGTACGACATGTTAGGTATCTATTTACTTGGCGTAACAACGTCTTTCACATTATACAAAAAAATGGGCTAACTTTACTGTTTTGGTTTTGTTTAAATTAATGTAAGTGTATTTTTTTCCAAAAAGGTTGTGTTTGAAAGAATGCCGTGCAAATATGACATAAAATTTTGCAACAACTGCCATTTTATTCTCTAGGGCCTCTGATAAAAAATATATAATGTTTTGGGGTTCAAAAGAAAATTTTTACTTGTAAACAACAAATGTCAGAAAAAGGCTTATGCAGTGTACACACGGTCGGACTTTTCGACCGGACTTGTCCGACGGCCCAAATCCGGTGGACAATCCGATCGTGTGTGGGCTTCACCGGACCTTCAGCGGACTTTTCCAGTCGCAAATCTGACGGACTTTAGATTTGGAACATGCTTCAAATCTTTACGTCATAACTCCGCCGGACCCAGAAATCTGCTCATCTGTATGCTAGTCCGACGGACAAAATCCGACGCCAGGGCAGCTATTGGCTACTGGCTATCAACTTCCTTATTTTAGTCCGGTGTACGCCATCACGTACGAATCCGTCGGACTTTGGTGTGATCGTGTGTAGGCAAGTCCGTTCGTTAAAAAGTCCGTCAAAAGTCCGTCGGAAGTCCGCTGGACAGTCTGTCGGACCGGTCCAGTCGAAAAGTCCGTCCCGTGTGTACGCGGCCTTAGTCTAGTCCCATAAGAGGTTGATTAAATTGTTTTATGTATGGCTAGCCTTACCAACTTTGCATTGATAATAAGTAATAGATGGGCTGAAATGTCTACTATTCCAGGTTCCCGTCACTGATGGCCACAAGTGACTAGGCAGGAAACCTAATGATGGTTAAATCTGGAGAATGACCAATTCATTAAACTGTGAATTTTATTTCTTTTTTTTAGATTTGGATAGAGTGGATAGGGGTTAGAACTACTGTTAGGTTTTTAGTTCAATCTTATTTTATTAGGTAAGAAAGCGTAACATAGATAAGTAGTTACATGGCAGACAAAAAGAATTAGAATAGCGTATACATAACGCATCTATTATACAGTGGGGACAGAAAGTATTCAGACCCACTTAAATTTTTCACTCTTTGTTATATTGCAGCCATTTGCCAAAATCATTTAAGTTCATTTTTTTCCTCATTAATGTACACACAGCACCCCATATTGACAGAAAAACACAGAATTGTTGACATTTTTGCAGATTTATTAAAAAAGAAAAACTGAAATATCACATGGTCCTAAGTATTCAGACCCTTTGCTCAGTATTTAGTAGAAGCACCCTTTTGATCTAATACAGCCATGAGTCTTTTTGGGAAAGATGCAACAAGTTTTTTACACCTGGATTTGGGGATCCTCTGCCATTCCTCCTTGCAGATCCTCTATATTTCTGTCAGGTTGGATGGTAAACGTTGGTGGACAACCATTTTTAGGTCTCTCCAGAGATGCTCAATTGGGTTTAAGTCAGGGCTCTGGCTGGGCCATTCAAGAACAGTCACAGAGTTGTTGTGAAGCCACTCCTTTGTTATTTTAGCTGTGCGCTTAGGGTCATTGTCTTGTTGGGAGGTAAACCTTCAGCCCAGTCTGAGGTCCTGAGCACTCTGGAGAAGGTTTTCGTCCAAGATATGCCTGTACTTGGCCGCATTCATCTTTCCCTCTATTGCAACCAGTCGTCCTGTCCCTGCAGCTGAAAAACACCCCCACAGCATGATGCTGCCACCACCATGCTTCACTGTTGGGACTGTATTGGACAGGTGATGAGCAGTGCCTAGTTTTCTCCACACATACCGCTTAGAATTAAGGCCAAAAAGTTCTATCTTGGTCTTATCAGACCAGAGAATCTTATTTCTCACCATCTTGGAGTCCTTCGGGTGTTTTTTAGCAAACTCCAATTTAAGGGGGTCTGAATACTTTCCGTCCCCACTGTATATAAATTGTGCCATACTCAGAAGTTTAAGTCTGAACGGTAATGCCAAAGTATGTCCATAATATAACACATAGCTTAGTTGAACTTAGTAAAGACCACCATCTGCTTTATGGGTGGTGGATACTTGGATAGTAACATACTAAGGCGTAGTATATGTCGTTGATCAAAGTTTCTCAATAAAAGGTATGCTGCATGGATCACATCATTTCCTTGTGGCTAGACAAATTGTTAAGGGTCGATTGCTCGAAGAGCACATAAAGAAGTCAAGATGAATTGAGGAAAGGAAGAGGAAGCATTAAAGCAGAAGAGCTATATATATATAGATATATATCTATATATATATATATATATATATAGATATATATAGATATATATCTATATATATATAGGGGACACTCCATCTAGGCTAAGCTGTGGTAGGAACCGGATCCCCTTCGGCCCACGAAACGAACGCCGTGGAATAACAGAACACAGACCACGAGGTTCAAGCATTAGAAAATTACTCATCTTTACCCACTTCCTGTGCCAACATTCGTTCCTGGTCTTTAATTCGGTCCACTTCAACTGCCCACTCCCCCAAGGAAAGCACAGTCGTCAATCTCCAGTTTCTGGGTGTTACCGTCCTAGCTGCAGCCAGGAAATGGCGCAATACATCTTTCTTTACCGATTTTAGTGGCCCGGGGAGCATAGCTAGCAGGGCTACCTCAGGTGAAGGAGCGATTGATGTCGCCATCAGTCTGCAGTACAGGTCGAAGATTGCTTGCCAGAATTTCCTTACAGGAGGGCTATCCCACCAGATGTGGAGCAAGGTACCCCTGGACGTTAAACATCGCTAATGGGTGCCTGGGAGCATCAAATTGATACAATGTATGGTCGAAGGACATCTATACCATTGAGTCCCCAATTTAAACCCTTTTTCTTGATTCATGGTGGCTAAAGATAGTTTATGGGTCAAAATAAAGCATTTTTGCCATTCCGTGGGTGAAATGGAGTGGCCTAGCTCTACTTCCCAGGCCTGCGTGTAGGGAGGGAGGTCAGGATTGGAGGCGGTGTGTTTTAGAGAATAAAGTTAGGAGACCACATGCGATCTGTCTGTAGTAGCATGTTCTCATAGTCAGATAAATCAGAGAAGATATCAGGTAAAGATGGAAAAATACGTACAGTGGATATAAAAAGTCTACACACCCCTGTTAAAGTGTCAGGTTTCTGTGATGTAAAAAATGAGACAAAGATAAATAATTTCAGAACGTTTTCCACCTTTAATGTGACCTATAAACTGTACAACTCAATTGAACAACAAGCTGAAATCTTTTAGGGGGAGGAGTAAAAATAAAAAAATAAAATAATGTGGTTGCATAAGTGTGCACACCCTCTTATAACTGGGGATAAAGCTGTGTTTAGAATTAAGCAATCACATTTAAACTGATGTTAAATAGGAGTCAGTACACACCTGCCATCATTTAAAGTGCCTCGGATTAACCCCAAATAAAGTTCAGCTCTTCTAGTAGGTCTTTCCTGACATTTGCTTAGTCGCATCCTACAGCAAAAGCCATGGTCCGCAGAGAGCTTCCAAAGCATCAGAGGGATCTCATTGTTAAAAAGGTATCAGTCAGGAGAAGGGTACAAAGAATTCCAAGGCATTAGATAACCCATGGAACACAGTGAAGACAGTTATCATCAAGTGGAGAAAATATGGCACAACAGTGACATTACCAAGAACTAGACACCCCTCCAAAATTGATGAAAAGACAAGAAAACTGGTCAGGGAGGCTGCCAAGAGGCCTACAGCAACATTAACCACTTCAGCCCCGGAAGATTTGGCTGCTCAATGACCGGGCCATTTTTTGCGATACGGCACTGCCTAGCTTTAACTGACAATTGCACGGTCGTGCAACGCTGTGCCCAAACAAAATTGACGTTCTTTTTTTCCCATAGATAGAACTTTCTTTTGGTGGTATTTGATCATCTCTGCAGTTTTTATTTTTTGCGCTATAAACAAAAAAAAGAGCGACAATTTTGAAAAAAAAACTATATTTTGTACTTTTTGCTATAATATATATCCCCAATTTTTTTTTAAAAAAGCTAATTTTTTTCTCATTTTAGGCTGATATCTATTCTTCTACATATTTTTGGTAATAAAAACTGCAAAAAGCGTATATTGATTGGTTTGAAGAAAAAGTATAGCATCTACAAAATAGGGGATAGATTTATGGCATTTTTATTATTATTATTTTTTTTTACTAGTAATGGCACCAATCTGTGATTTTTATCGAGACTGCGACATTATGGCGGACACATCAGACACTTTTGACACATTTTTGGGACGATTGACAATTATACAGCGAACAAGTGCTATAAAATTGCACTGATTACTGTATAAATGTCACTGGCAGGGAAGGGGTTAACACTACGGGGCAATCAAGAGGTTAACTGTGTTCCCTAGTGTGTGTTCTAACTGTAGGGGGAGAGGACTGACTATAGGAGATGACAGATCATGGTTCCTAGCTATTAGGAACTCACGATCTGCATCTCCTCTCCCCACAGAACAGGGACGTGTGTGTGTGTGTAACTGTTCTGCCCCTTTTGCCCGCGATCGCGCGTGGCCGGCGGTCATTGCGACCGCCGGTCATGAGCATCGGCACCTCTGCAGTGCAAAGCGCACGCACCTGCTATCCCGCTTAAAGGAGCCGCGTACAGCTACGACGATTCGCTGGATCGTGCCGACCAGCCGCAGTAAAATGACGGCGGCTCATCGGCAAGTGGTTGAAGGAGCTGCAGGAATATCTGGCAAGTACTGGCTGTGTGGTACACGTGACAACAATCTCCCGTATTCTTCATAAGTCTGGGCTATGGGGTAGAGTGGCAAGACGGAACAAAGAAAACATCCAAGCTTGGCTAAATTTACCAAAAACACATCTGAAGCCTCCCAAAAGCACAAGGGAAAATGTGTTATGGTCTGATGAAACCAAGGTTGAACTTTTTGGCCATAATTTCAAAAGATATGTTGGCACAAAAACAACACTGCACATCACCAAAAGAACACCATACCCACCGTTAAGCATGGTGGTGGCAGCATCATGCTCTGGGGCTGTTTTTCTTCAGCTGGAACAGGGGCCTTAGTCAAGGTAGAGGGAATTATGAACAATTTCAAATACCAGTCAATATTGGCACAAAACCTTCAGGCTTCTGCTAGAAAGCTGAATATGAAGAGGAATTTCATCTTTCAGCATGACAACGATCCAAAGTATACATCCAAATCAACAAAGGAATGGCTTCACCAGAAGAAGATTAAAGTTTTGTAATGGCCCAGCCAGAGCCCAGACCAGAATCCGATTGAAAATCTGTGGGGTGATCTGAAGAGGGCTGTGCACAGGAGATGCCCTCGCATTCTGACAGATTTGGAGTGTTTTTGCAGAAAAAGTGGGCCAGCGTGGGCAAATATCGCCAAGTCAAGATGTGCCATGCTGTGAGACTCATACCCAAAAAGACTGAGTTCTGTAATAAAATCAAAAGGTGCTTCAACAAAAGTATTAGTTTAAGGGTGTGCAAACTTATGCAACCATATTATTATTTTTTTTTTTTTCACTTCCCTCCACCTAAAAGATTTCAGTTTGTTGTATATGAGATATCACTTGCTGCCTCTGAAGCCAGTGTGCTGGATGTTGAGAGAATGATCTTGAAGGGGTGTCTGCAGCCAAGGAGGGGTCTGCGTGAAGGACTTGGGCAAGTCACCAATGATCCTTTCTTTGCCAGGGTCCGAACCCTATCTCATGCATAGCCAGTGCAAAAGCCGGGGTCCCAAACAAGGGGGGTCATGGGTCCCATTGGCTTAGATATGGTTCTAGAGCAGGGATATGCAATTAGCGGACCTCCAGCTGTTGCAGAACTACAAGTCCCATGAGGCATAGCAAGACTCTGACAGCCACAAGCATGGCACCCAGAGGCAGAGGCATGATGGGATTTGTAGTTTTGCAACAGCTGGAGGTCCGCTAATTGCATATCCCTGTTCTAGAGCAATATCGGTCAGTTCCAGATTTGTATTGTTTGACGGGTAAGGTCGCTAGGGAGTAATGAGCCCTTAAGGTGGACTGCAGGTGTCCACGGTAAAGCGCAGAGATCGATTGGGTTCATATGTCCTTCTAATTGAACCCATAGTTTAGATGAGGAATGGTGGAACCAATCAAGAATACGGGTGAGTACTGCTGCCCAGTGCTGGGACAAGGCCATTTGGTGCCCAGGGCGAAGATGGCAAACTGCGCCCCCCCCCCCCCCCCCCCCCGGTTTTAATAAAGAATCAATGTCGTTTCAAAACAAGAATATACTTAAAACAATACAAGTTCAATTATGTTTAATGCGATAGAAACAGAGTTCACTCACACATTTTAATATGTATTTTTATACCAAATATTGACATAAATAGGAAAAGTGCAAAAATCAAAAAATTTCACAAACTTCTCAACCAACATACATGGCCTTCAGCAAAAAAGAACCCTTAATACAAAATACTAATATATAAAAGTGCAAAATCAAAGGGATTACACTATTTCTCACTAAAACATATAACATTCAACTCTAATCTTTCCTAAAGGTAGTCAGTGCCGAATACAAAATATTCATATAAATATGAAAAGTGCACAAAAACAACAACAGACAGACATATTTTAAACATACAGGGCCTTCAGCCAAAAAGAACCCTTTAGTACAAAATATTCATTTAAAAAAGTGCAAAATAGAAATCAAGGCAGTAAATGAAAATTTCCGTAAACTTGCTGAAGACAGTTGCAAAAATGTCAAGTACAGTGGTGACAGAAAGTATTCAGACCCCTTAAAATTTTTCACTCTGTTATATTGCAGCCATTTGCAAAAATCATTGAAGTTCATTTTTTTCCTCATTAATGTACACACAGCACCCCATATTGACAGAAAAACACAGAATTGTTGACATTTTTGCAGATTTATTAAAAAAGAAAAACTGAAATATCACATGGTCCTAAGTATTCAGACCCTTTGCTGTGACACTCATATTTAACTCAGGTGCTGCCCATTTCTTCTGATCATCCTTCAGATAGTTCTACACCTTCATTTGAGTCCAGCTGTGTTTGATTATACTGATTGGACTTGATTAGGAAAGCCACACACCTGTCTATATAAGACCTTACAGCTCACAGTGCTTGTCAGAGCAAATGAGAATCATGAGGTCAAAAGGAACTGCCTGAAGAGCTCAGAGACAGAATTGTGGCAAGGCACAGATCTGGCCAAGGTTACAAAAAATTTCTGCTGCACTTAAGGTTCAAGAAAGAAAGAAAGAAAGAAAGAAAGAAAGAAAGAAAGAAAGAAAGAAAGAAAGGAGAGAGAGAGAAACCAGACAAAGAAAGAGACAGAGAGAGAGGAGAGAAAGGAGAGAAAGAAAGAGAGAAAGAAAGATAGAAAGAAAGGAGAGAGAGAGAAACCAGAGAAAGAAAGAGACAGAGAGAGAGGAGAGAAAGGAGAGAAAGAAAGAGAAAGAAAGAAAGAGAAAGAAAGAGAAAGAAAGAGAAAGAAAGAGAAAGAAAGAAAGAAAGAAAGAAAGAAAGAAAGAAAGAGAAAGAAAGAAAGAAAGAGAAAGAAAGAGAAAGAAAGAAAGAGAAAGAAAGAAAGAGAAAGGAGAGAGAGAGAAACCAGAGAAAGAAAGAAAGAAAGAAAGAAAGAAAGAAAGAGAGAAAGAAAAGAGACAGAGAGAGAGGAGAGAAAGGAGAGAAAGAAAGAGAAAGAAAGAGAGAAAGAAAGAAAGAAAGAAAGAAAGAAAGAGAGAGAAAGAAAGAAAGAGAGAAAGAAAGAAAGAGAGAAAGAAAGAAAGAGAGAAAGAAAGAGAAAGGAGAGAGAGAGAGAAACCAGAGAAAGAAAGAAAGAAAGAAAGAAAAAGAAAGAAAGAAAGAGACGGAGAGAAAGAAAGAGAAAGAAAGAAAGAGAAAGAAAAAGAGAGAAAGAAAGAAAGAGAAAGAAAGAGAAAGAAAGAGAAAGCAAGAGAAAGAGAGAAAGAAAGAAAGAAAGAGAAAGGAGAGAGAGAGAAACCAGAGAAAGAAAGAAAGAAAGAAAGAAAGAAAGAAAGAAAGAAAGAAAGACGGAGAGAAAGAAAGAGAAAGGAGAAAGAGAAAGAAAGAGAGAGAAAGAAAGAAAGAGAAAGAAAGAGAAAGAAAGAGAAAGAAAGAGAAAGAAAGAGAAAGAAAGAAAGAAAGAAAGAAAGAAAGAAAGAGAAAGAAAGAAAGAGAAAGAAAGAAAGAAAGAGAAAGAAAGAAAGAGAAAGAAAGAAAGAGAAAGAAAGAAAGAAAGAGAAAGGAGAGAGAGAGAAACCAGAGAAAGAAAGAAAGAAAGAAAGAAAGAAAGAAAGACAGAGAGAGAGGAGAGAAAGGAGAGAAAGAAAGAGAAAGGAGAAAGAGAAAGAAAGAGAGAAAGAAAGAAAGAGGAGAGAGAGGAGAAAAAGAAAGAAAGAATTGCACACGCTCGTGGAATGGCGCCAAACGTCACTACTCAAAAATCCTCATAGGCGACGCTTTAAAATTTTTTACTGGTTACATGTTTTGAGTTACAGAGGAGGTCTAGGGCTAAAATTATTGCTCTCGCTCTACCGATCGCAGCGATACCTCACATGTGTGGATTGAACACCGCTTTCATATGTGGGCTGGACTTACGTATGCGTTCGCTTCTGCATGCGAGCACACAGGGACAGGGGCGCTTTAAAAAATTTTTTTTTTTCTATTGTTCATTTTACTTTATTTATTTTAGTTTGACACTTTAGTTTGACACAATTTTTGACAACTTTTATTCATATTACAAGGAATGTAAACATCCTTGTAATAGGAATATGGCATGACAGGTCCTCTTTACAGTAAGATATGGGGTCAATAAGACCCCACATCTCACCTCTAGGCTGGGAAGCCAAAAATAAAAAAATTAAAAAAAAAGATCCTGGCTTTGATCGTAGCGGTGAGTCAGTAGAAACACCAGAGGGCGGCGGGAGGGGGGGGACGTCCCATCTCGCTTCCCGTAAGAATGATCAAGCAGTGGAACAGCCGCTATGATCATTCTTATGGTGTAGGGAATAGCTGGCTAAAAAAGTTGATATCTGAATGATGCCTGTAGCTGCACTCATCATTCAAATATCCCCGCACAAAGTCAAGGACGTCGTATGATGACCGGCGGGCGGGAAGTGGTTAAAACGCATTTTTTTTTAACACAAAGTTGTCCGTTTATATAATATTTCTAACACATAGCATGTACATACCAAAAATGACACCCCAAACTAGATTCTCCTACTCCTCCTGAGTACAGCGATATCACATGTGTGAGACTTCCACAGCCTGGCCACATACTGAGGCCAAGTACAGCTGAGTATGGCTGAGCATGGCTGGGTATAACTGAGCATGGCTGGGTATGGCAGAGTATGGTTGGGTATCACCGAGTATTGCAGAGTATTGCGGGGTATTAAAACAATTATAAAAGAAAACCTGCGCTAATGAGCAAAGACGACAAATAGAATGAAATCGCAGCTGCAACAAATTACCTCAAATATCAGTGAAGTGAAAAATCATATATAAACAAAACATTGTGCGCTAGCATAGGATATATCATATATTTTAAACTAGAATTTAATTTGCAAATATGACTTCTCAGAACGATACCGGGGGCCACAGTGTATATGTTAAGACAAACCACAGTGCAACGTGATATTACAATTATAGCATATCTCCGTGAAGGAAAATATATAAAAAGTGTGAAAAGTTCAATCAAGAATACAAAAAAATAAAATATAAGTTTCCAATTGGAATCCAGATCGCATGAAAAGCGCTTTAATCAGTTCATGGAAATCAGAATCACAAAGAGAAATTTGTGAGAAAAATAAGCCGTTCCTTTGGTGTATCACATCAAGATGGAAAGATGAAAGGTATAGGGACACTTCCAAGCCACCAATAGTTCAGAGGGAGTAATTATAGGTGTACTCTTACCGAACGTGTTGGACCTCCTATATAGCAAGGTCATAAGGGCCTGCAGATATAACCCTCTGCGGGGACAAATGGATACCGATGCTCTGGTCCTGCTCGTAAGCGCCACCCACTGCAAGATGTTTTCACTGCTTCAGCGTCAGGAGGGAGACTCACTTCCGCTCTTGCCACTGCAAACTGCAATAGAAGCCACACCACGCATGCGCCACTCCCCGAAGCTCAGGGTTGGAAGACAACTTTCCACTCTATTTATTGCGGGGTATTGCAGAGTATGGCAGGGTATTGCAGAGTATTGCAAAGTATTGCGGGGTATTTCAGAGTATTGCAGAGTATTGTGGGGTATTGCAGAGTATTGCACAGTGTTCTGGGGGTATTGCAGAGTATTGCACAGTATTGTGGGGTATTGCAGAGTATTGCACAGTATTGTGGGGTATTGCAGAGTATTGTGGAGTATTGCAGAGTATTGCACAGTGTTGCGGGGTATTGCAGAGTATTTCAGGGTATTGCAGAGTATTTCACAGTATTATGGGGTATTGCAGAGTATTGCGGGGTATTGCAGAGTATTGCACAGTATTGTGGGGTATTGCACAGTGTTGTGGGATATTGCAGAGTATTGCACAGTGTTGCGGGGTATTGCAGAGTATTGGAGGCTATTGCAGAGTATTGCAAAGTATTGCGGGGTATTGCAAAGTACTGCGGGGTATTGCAGAGTATTTCGGGGTATTGCACAGCATTGCACAGTATTGTGGGGTATTGCACAGTGTTGTGGGGGTATTGCAGTGTATTGCACAGTATTGTGGGGTATTGCAGAGTATTGCACAGTATTGTGGGGTATTGCAGAGTATTGCACAGTGTTGTGGGGGTATTGCAGAGTATTGCACAGTATTGTGGGGTATTGCAGAGTATTGCACAGTATTGTGGGGTATTGCAGAGTATTGCACAGTATTGTGGGGGTATTGCAGAGTATTGCACAGTATTGTGGGGGTATTGCAGAGTATTGCACAGTATTGTGGGGGTATTGCAGAGTATTGCACAGTATTGTGGGGGTATTGCAGAGTATTGCACAGTATTGTGGGGGTATTGCAGAGTATTGCACAGTATTGTGGGGTATTCAGCAGTGGTGGTCACTGGTCATTAACCTCGCCTCAGCCTCCTCCCCTCCCCCCAATCCAGCCATTTATTAATCTGTTTTTTAGTGTTTACTTACACAAGTTCAGACTCAGAAGTTATGAGTCTGAACTTGTGTAAGTAAACACTAAAAAACTGATTAATAAATGTCTGGATTGGGGGGAGGGGAGGAGGCTGAGGCGAGGTTAATGACCAGTGACCACCACTGCAGTGCTAAATATCTGAGTCAGAACACAGGCACTGCGCTCTTCTACCTTCCAGATTGAATCCAGCCTGAGCCAGCCAGCCAGGCAGCAGCTCCTCAGCTTCTGTTATCTCCGCTTGAGATAACAGAAAGCGCGCCGACACGACACAGCTCAGCTCTCACTTCACAGCTCCCGCCTCCCGCCTTCCTGCACTCCTCTCTGTGTCCTCCCACCTCGCCTCCGGCCGTGAGTGACGTCACGGCGCTGGCAGAGACAACGGGACTCCTCCGTAGGGGAGTAACGGTGCAGTTGTGTGCTGAGGGGAAGGGAAGGGAGGATCATGCAGGAGCGCACAGCTGCGCCCCCCCCCCCTATACCAAATGGTACCGCCCAGGGCACGTGCCCTCTCCGCCCCTGCCTTGTACCGGCCCTGCTGCTGCCTTATGATAAATAGTGGCATCTGGAACTCCAGCCCCACCCGAGTCTTCGGGAGGGAAAGTGTTTCATAACATATCCTAGGTCGGGCCTCTTTCCAGATAAAATTGGAGAACATCTGGCGAAGCTTCTTAAAAAATGAGGAAGGTATGTGAATAGGAATTGTTTGGAACAAGTATAAAAACCAAGGGAGAACATCCATTTTCAAAGTATTTACCCTGCCTAGCCAAGACAGACGTCTGGTCGCAAAGTTGGAGAGATTCACCTTAGTTCTAAGGAGTAGGGCAGTAAAGTTCCTAAAAAACAACTGGGTTACATCTGTAGGTACGTGGAGTCCTAGATAGCGAATGGAGGTGGAACCAGTCTTAAAAAGAAATGCGGTCAAGATTTGTTAAAGAACCTCTTTTGACAGGGAAATATTGAGTATTTCTGATTTACTATGATTCACTTTAAAATTACTAACTTCACCAAACTTCCTAAGCGTGCTTGGGTCACAAACATCAATAGATCATTGGCAAAGAGGACTAATTTGGTGTGTATAGGGCCCACCGAGATACCTTAAATATTAGGACTATTGCGCAGGGCGATGGCCAAGTGTTCCATAACAAGGACGTAAAGGAGAGGAGACAGAGGACAGTCTTGTCGCATCCCAATATGTATAGAGAACTTAGGGGACAAAGAGCTGTTTACATGAAGTCTGGCAGACGGAGAAGAGTAGAGGGACATAATACGCGATAACATGTGGGGGCCCAGACCTAGTTGCATTACGGACAAATGAAGGAATTGCCAGTCGACCCGATCAAAAGCCTTACTATCAGGTTTTTATTGCTGAACTAAATCCATACCATACAGTACCTTTAAACACCTTCAGGGGATGCACAACCAGCAGTAATATGGTTTAATCCAAGAAACAAAAATGACTAGCATACCAAGAGGTAAAAACATCAAATCTTTATTAAGGTCTAAATTACAGAAACAGCATATGTACGGTTTTTACCTTGAGAAAGGAGGCCATAGTTTCTCTGAAATGTTGGCGATATTCATGTCTTCTGTGTTCTAAATACAGTAAAACCTTGGTTTGAGAGTAACTTGCCTCTTTCTGAGATTTGGTGATTACAGGTTAAAAACAGTTTTGTTAGAAAATTACTTAGAACCCCCAAACATTATATATATATTTTTTTCTAACACCCTAGAGAATAAAATACTTTGCAATACTTTGTCACACCGTATTTGCGCAGCGGTCCTACAAGCGCACTTTTTTTTGGGGAAAAAATACACTTTTTTGAGTTAAAAAATAAGACAATAGTAAAGTTAGTCCAATTTTTTTATATTGTGAAAGATAATGTTATGCCGAGTAAATTGATACCCAACATGTCACGCTTCAAAATTGCACCCGCTCGTGGAATGGCGACAGGTAGGGGCCATCTTCCCCTCACTCATCTCGATGCCAAGCCAGGGACAGGACACGATTGCCTCCACTGCTGCCGACGGATCCGGTAAGCGTCGGCTGACATCGTAGGCCACTGGGCACGGGCTCATCATCCCCTTAAAGCGCTGCCGAAAAACTACGGCGATTTGCGCAAGGGAGCCATTCTGCCGCAGTCAATGGCCGGCAGGCGCTCTGGAATCAGTTAAATTTTTTTTTTAAACTTTCCAGTTTAGGGGAACCCCTGCTAATAATTAGAATATCTACAACTCATGCTATAGTACAAGAATGTTCCTTAAATTGGTGGTCAGTGGGAAGAATGTTCCCTACATTGGTGGTCACTGGGAAGAATGTTCCTTACATTGGTGGTCAGTGGGAAGAAGAATGTTCCTTACACTGGTGGTCAGTGGGAAGAATGTTCCTTACAGTGGTGGTCAATGGAAAGAATGCCCCTTGCATTGGTGGTCAGTAAGATGAATGCTCCATTACTTTGGTGGTAAGTGGAAAGAATGCTCAATTATTTTAACAGTCAGTTAAAAGAATGCTCTGCTACATTGATGTTCAGTAGGAAGAATGTTCCTTACAAAAGGCTAAAAATATACTTGGTGTCAATACTTCCTTACCTTGGAGAAAAAGATGCACTTATCCAATGCCACTGACTCTGTCGAATGGCATTTGTCCTGGTGCTATCCAGGCACCATCAGGTGGGAGTTCAGTCCACCATTGCTTTCTGGCCTAGGCCTTCCTACATGTGACCAACACTGAAGGGAACCTAGGGCAAAACTTTTTCTTTGCAAATAGGTGAATTTCAGCCCCATCCATAGGACTTTATAATTACAAAAATTTTATGTTAACATTCCAGTATAGGTCCACTTTAATACCCTTTATTCATTTTCAATGATCACTCATCACTAAAGCACAAAACAATATTTGTCCAGGTTCACCCATCAACTTTGGCACAATGAAGTCTCACGGGTGGGCGACCTATGAAGTAATATAAGCAGATGTAATGTAAGCAAGAGCTAAATCGACATGAGTAGATACATGTAAACAAATAAAGATAAAACACAGCGTGCGATACAAAGGTACAATCACTACAAATATAAACATCGTTTTTACATAGATGAATGATATTTCTTGGCCGGCGATCAGAATACACAATGATACGCCCCAGTGCGAGATCCCCAGCCGGTCACTGGATGGAAAGAGATTGCATGAGAGCTGCAGATCACACCAGGGCATCTATTGTTTGCCTGCAATAATGTTTTTGCGAGGCAGAAAAAAGAAAAAAAAAAAACGGCTGGAAGTAGCTGAGGGGCTCTATGTGCTTTGTGTGCGGCAGGACGCCTCATTAATCACACGTCAGATGATGGTCAGGAGAGACAAAACAGAGCTAGAGAGAGGGGAGAGACTGAGTATTGTTCTGGGGGCCACCGCTGTCAGGGAGGGAAGAAGGATTCGGCCTGTTATCTTTCTCATATCCTCCTGATCTATTTCAGAACAATCACTGATGCAGAGAAAACTTCAGGTTCTAAATATACATCTTCCTTTTTTCAGGCCCATGTCTTAGATCTATTCCTCCCTCGCACTTCTTTTGTTCCTACGTCATCCAGTGTATCTTCAGGCTGCTTTTTATGTTCCTCCTACTATGTTCCTTTCTGCGTCCCCAGTCCTTGATGTCACACAGTACGAGCAACGCTGTGCGTGTACTGACGCCATTACTTATTCACGCTTACGCGCTCTTGATCGACCTTCCCTGCTCCCAGTCCTTCTTCAATCACCCATTCCTTAACCACTCCTCTTTCGCTTGCATCCCAACGGTGACGTCCATCCTTATTAATATCCCCAATCTCTCTTTTTTGCTTGCGGCCACCTTCGTCTTTATTTCTTGCTCTGCCATCACAACCTTCTTTTCTTGCTCAAATGCTTCCTTGTCCAATTCCCGTCATTGATTATTCGTTGATTGAAGCTGAACTCCAGGAACATACACAAACACCCTTAAATCCAGTTATGTACTCATATATAAAATTCCTATAAGCTATTGCTTATATAAGCATCTAAAATCTGTCTTATATTAGCATCTCAGGATCTGCTGCACACTAGAACTAAGACGGAGAAAGGGAGCACACACAGTGTATAATTTTATTGTGTCAAACGGCTTTTTTAATTTAAACACGTTACAGAGACAGGGCTGTGGGGATTGAAGAATAACCTGATCATTGTGGGGATGCTCTTTTATTGCTGGGGGTGAAAAGGTGAAGCCCCACTCCTGGCTGTGCCGTATGGCAGGAATGTGGGAATCACAAGACTGGCCTAAGAGATCTACAAATATTATGTCAGATAAAATGACTCATATATATACAGAGTTTCACCCAACACATTCCTTTTTGGCCAGTGAGACAGCCCATCATAGGTGATGGGTCAATAGGAATTTGTTGGAATAAAGCTTAGTGGCAAGCTCTGACAGTGCCAAGAAGTGTTGGAGCTTTCAGATGTCAGAACGACACAGCATTTGGCTATGACATTGGGAGTTTTAGAGGCCGGCACAGGTATGTATGGACAGATTGGTTCACTAGCACTTTATACCTGCAGTAGATTTTTTTCAAAGTCTATTTAAAGCGGGGTTCCACCCAAATTTTGAACAATATCTGTATGTATTCTCTTCCTTACCTAGATGCTGACATGCCGTTTAAAAAAAATTTAAATCGCCGTAATTACCTTTTATTTTTCTATTCTTCTTTGCACATCCTGGTTCTCCTCCCATGGGAGTAGGCGTGTTTCTAGCCTCTCCCAGACTCCTGGGAGCTAGTCTCAGGCTTCCCAGGATGCCACTGAGCATGTGCGGGAATGAGTTGTGAATGCTGGGAGCACAGCATTCACCACATCCCGGAAATAAATGCTTGTGGGCTTCAAATGCCCACAATGAAGATGGAAACCGCCTGCAGTGAATAATATAAGTTATTCTTTCCGACGAAATCTGACACAGGCGGACATATTACACACAATATGTGAGTATGTAATGCTTAGAAGAAAAGTTTGTGAATGAACTAAAAAAAAAACCCACGATAGATAGGTGGACCCCCGCTTTAAAGTGAATATGTAACAGTAGAACGATAAGAGCTACCACTACTGAATCATTTTTGTAGGTGCAGGCTCCAGCATATGTTATTTAAATGCAAGCCAGCAGAAGAAGGTAGGAAAAGATTATTATTATTATTTTTTGGGGGTGGGGGGATATTTGGAGTCATTTAAAGCGGGGTTCCACCCAAATTTTGAACAATATCTGTATGTATTCTCTTCCTTGCCTAGATGCTGACATGCCGTTTAAAAAAATGTAAATCGCCGTAATTACCTTTTATTTTTCTATTCTTCTTTGCACTTCCTGGTTCTCCTCCCGTGGGGGTAGGCGTGTTTCTAGCCTCTCCCAGACTCCTGGGAGCTAGTCTCAGACTTCCCAGGATGCCACTGAGCATGTGCGGGAACGAGCGGTGAATGCTGGGAGCACAGCATTCACCACATCCAGGAAATAAATGCTTGTGGGCTTCAAATGCCCACAATAAAGATGGAAACCGCCTGCAGTGAATAATATAAGTTATTCTTTCCGACGAAATCTGACACAGGCGGACATATTACACACAATATGTGAGTATGTAATGCTGAGAAGAAAAGTTTGTGAATGAACTAAAAAAAAAAAAAAAACGATAGATAGGTGGACCCCCGCTTTAAGAAAGGTAAGAAAGAAGGATATAATTCAGGTTGTCGGCAAGCGTATAAAATTGAAACATCTACTCCAGGTCTAGTTGATCTTCAAGTAAGTCCCATCTCCATCCTCATCTCTCTTCATTCACATGTTCCCCCTAAGCCATGCATTATCCTTTTGTCTCATCCTCAAAACATAGAATACAATACAATATAGTAAAGAAAAGTTAATCCAGATGGCTGTTACCTGGTAAAGCCAAGTGTCCCAACCAAAGCTGAAGGCTACCACTGTCCAACGTCCAGAAGCAATGCTAGTTCCAAGGCAGAGTACCCGTCTTCAGCAATAAACACACAAGACGTGTCTTCCTTGGAACTAGCACTGGTTCTGGGAGTCCGGCAGCCTCCAGCATGGAGCATGGATGGAAGACATGGATAATGCAAATGACAGCTGTTTTGACAGGTTCTCCTGCCTTGTGCCACACCAACCTTTTCTTTATCATTAGTGACATCATCCGTCTACTCTTCTCTGATCTATTTTATAACCTTAACATCACAGAGAATGCAACAAACAGCTACTAATGAGCCACATAACCACAAACAAGAAAGGCATTACAGAGTAACTATAAACTGATGTCTTTTATCTAAGTACAGGCTGCTCTTGGCCTAAACCTGTAGAAAAAACAAGTGGCCCTGGAAGTCAATCAATATCCCTGTAAATATCTATGGTCACTTTTATGTAATACGAGATAACTTCAGTTGTAATCAAAGTGATAAAATTGGTTGGATCAGGTGACACTGTGGGGTTGATTTACTAAAACTGGAAAGTGCAAAAATCTGGTGCAACTGTACATGGTAGCCAATCAGCTTCTAACATCAGCGTGTTCAATTAAGCTTTCACAAAAAAACCTGGAAGCTGATTGGTTTCTGTGCAGAACTGCGTCAGATTTTGAACTTTCCAGGTTTAGGAAATCAACCCCTGTCTATGAAGTACCTAAAAATTGTGCCAGTTGAAGCTTCTGAATTTCTATTATTACCCATGATAGGATGGCACCAGTCGCCAACTCTGCCCTTAACTGTATAGGCTAAATATGAATGTCTGTACAAGCCAATAATTTTTGTTCAGGATGCTGCCAACAGACTGAGGTTTCTGATGGTTATCAGAGTGTACACATACTATATATTCTATAGGGGACTAAGGCCTGAATTAATCTCTTCATAGACTTTAGAAGGCAGTTGATCTTACAAGCACAAATGAGTACTGTCCATGATACTTTTTTTATTTGCACTAACATACAATTTTCCAAGACACAATCAAACTACCCACCAAGTAAGCTCTTAGGGTTTTGTAGGTCACTGTTATCATATAAGTGTGCTCAGACAATCTTACAATACTTTCAGAGGGGAAAGAGGGGCAGAACATATCGTAAGCCTGGAACAAGTTTACAAAAGTGGATACATTCAAATACAGTAAATTAATCAACGGGTTCAGGTTTTTCTAACCTCTGTGATTATTTGTTTCTCATCAACAATAATGTGTGTGTGTGTGTGTGGGGGGGGGGGGGGGCATATGCATTGAGAGTACCGCACCAAAAATGGCATTCATGTTGCAGGAGATGCTCAAGATCTGATTTGTATCTTAGTGCAAACTTCTGGGAAAATCAGCAAGCCAATTACACAAGCAGGAAATTACATTTCTGGGGAGTGTTCTGTACACCATCTGTGTACACCTCCAGGTTATCACATTGTAATGCCTTTTACAGAAAATTACAGCACTGCAGATTGAAAGGGAAAGGTAATTTTTAATAACATTAAATTACATGACTTGTGTAGCAATTGTATACACTATATGATTTTTTTTTTTAATGTGCTACACTTTTTCCAGATGAAAGTGGAGTTACCCTTTAAGCTCGCATACACAGTAATGCCGCGTACACACGAGTGGACTTTTCGACCGGACTGGTCCGACGGACCGAGTCCGGCGGACAATTCGACCGTGTGTGGGCTTCATCGGACCTGCAGCGGACTTTTTTGGTCGAAAATCTGACGGACTTTAGATTTGGAACATGTTTCAAATCTTTCCGACGGACTCGAGTCCGGTCGAAAAGTCCGCTCGTCTGTATGCTAGTCCGACAGACGAAAACCGACGCTAGGGCAGCTATTGGCTACTGGCTATCAACTTCCTTATTTTAGTCCGGTCGTACGTCATCACTTTGGTGTGATCGTGTGTAGGCAAGTCTGTTTGTTCGGAAAGTCCGTCGAAAGTCCGCGGAAAGTCCGTCGGACCAGTCCAGTCGAAAAGTCCACTCGTGTGTACGCGGCATTAGACGTGTGTTGGAGTGCATGTTGTAATGGTCATCTTTATGCACTGACACTCTTTGGTGTATACGCATGCACTCATCCTTAACACATGTGCATAGATGTAAATGTGCCTTTGAAGAGTTGATAAGATTTTAAACTACATAAGCAAGTGTTAAACAGTTTGCTAATAAAATGCCTTGGGGGTGTGAAAAGGACTCTTTTTTTTTTTTTCAAAGCCCAAGAAAATGCAGTCTTTGCAAATTCACTCAAGTCTCAAAGCAAAACAGACTAAAAAGCTTACACCCTGCAGATGAAAAGTGAATGTACGTTAAGCTGGAATACACATCTTGGAATGAACGGGATGAAGGGTTTAGCACGGCATTACAATGTAATATAGACCACAGTGAGGGGTCTGGGGTGTGTGCAGGGTTTGAATGACATTAATACATGCTCTTTACAAGTTCCCACACCAAACAATAAAGTGGTCAACGTGAGATGCCCACAGGGGCCGCCCATTAACCATCAGCATTTTAATAGACTCGGAGTGAAACTGTTCCCAGCAGTCAGGTCTGTCATTAGTGCAAAGGGAGGGAGCGGTGTCATGGGGGGTTAATATTGGGTGGTAAGCACAGGTTAGTTATTAAGCAGTTTCTCCTTTCTTAGGGGCAAAGTAAGCAGAGGTCTATATACTAAACTATAGCCTGTCACAATACAATCATTTTATCATAGAAACTTAAAGTGGATCTCTGTTGTTGGTATCGGTGGAAGTTAAATGGAGCAGCCTGTTTGTAAAATTCCATTCATTGTTACAGTTTTAATGTGAAGTCTCTCCAGTGATTTCTCGTAGTCCCTGTTGGTTTTTTATGTTGGAGGACTCTCCAATGAAGACCCACTGGCTGACATTTAACTAGAAGACCGCAATAATGTCAATTCATTAAAGTGGTTGTATAGGCTGAAGGTTTCTTACCTACATGCATTCTATGTAGGTAAAAACCTTCTGTGTGCTGCTCCCCCCCACAGCCCCCTCAATACTCACCTGAGTCCCCTCTCGATCCAGTGATGTGCACTAGAGCCTCGGCTGTCTCTGGACCCCCTCTCCTCATTGGCTAAGACAGCAACAGGAACCATTGGCTCCCACTGCTTTCAATCACAGCCAGTAAGCCAATAGGGAGAGAGCGGAGGGCAGGGCTGAGTCGTGGCTCTATGTTTCTTATGGACACATAGAGCAGGGCTCAGTAACGAGCACGCACCGGTGCCCCCATAGTAAGCAGATTGCTATTGGGGGCACTAGTCATGGGGGAGGGGCCAGTAGCTCCGGCAGAGAGCCAGAGAAAAAGAGGTTCTGGGCTGCTCTGTGAAAAACCACTGCACAGAGCAGGCAAGTATGACACATGTTATACTTACCTGCTCTGTGCAAGGGTTTTGCACAGAGCAGCCTTGATCCTCCTTTTCTGGGGTGCCCTGGCAGTGCTCCTGGCTCCTCCTCTTCATCGGGTGCCCCCACGGAGAGCAGCTTTCTATGGGGGCACCCGTGTGGCCGCGCTCACGAGTCCCGCTGTTGCGTCTATTGACACAGACAGCAGGACTCTGCCCCGCCCCCAACTCCTGTGTCACTGGATTTGATTGACAGCAGCGGGAGCCAATGGCTCCTGCTGCTATTAATCTATCCAATGAGCACCCGACACAGTGGCTGGAGACGCTGGGCTCATGCTCATCGCTGGAACGATCAGGTTCAGATAAGAAAAAAAGGGGAAGGGAGTCTGGGGGGCAGCTGAAGCACAGAAGATTTTTCACCTTAATGCATAGCATGCATTAAGGTGAAAAACCATGAGGCTTTACAACACCTTTAAAGTAATTAGATACTCTCTACCTTCTCTCCCCATCAAATTATTGAGAGACACGGTGCTCAGACTCTACGGGCCATTCTATGGAAAAGCCTCCAAAACGATAAGTTGGCACCACAGTGAAGATCTTCTGATGTTCAGCTCAGCTATGATTAAGGCCTAAGTGGCTCAAACGTGTAGGATATCTGTCAGACTGGATTTTAACCTTATGTGCCAACAAAAGTGCTATTCATCAGAAGATCTTTATTGTGGTACTGACTTGAAGTGGGATTTCTCACTCAACGAGTTTTTCACTGCACCGCAACTGCAATCTTTTGCCAGAGTTTGACAGGCAGTGTGCCCTATAAGCAGCTATTGTGTAGGTATGGTCCAACATTATCACTGTCAGGTTTTCCAGCATGCTTGTTCGGCAGAAGCCAGTGCTGAGATCGGCTTCTGTCAAACAAGGACCTGTAAACAAGGGCAGAATGTGGGCCACTATCTACTGTACGGGTTGATTTCGGCCAGTATTCAGCCTGTGTGTTTGGGGCTTTACCCTGCATTCACACTTGCGAACGGGGCCATTTGCAATTAGCTTTGTGAGACCTATTATTATTCATATTATTATACAGGATTTTTGTAGCGCGTCAACAGTTTGCTAGGTGCTTTACAACATGAGGGCAGACAGTAAAGTTACAATACAATTCATTACAGAAAGAATCCAAGGGCCCTGCTCATTAGAGCTTACAATCTAGGACGGGAGGGACCTACCTGCTTGTTAGACCTTACAATCTAGGACGGGAGGGACCTACCTGCTTGTTAGAGCTTACAATCTAGGACGGGAGGGACCTACCTGCTCGTTAGAGCTTACAATCTAGGACGGGAGGGACCCACCTACTCGTTAGGAGCTTACAATCCAGGATGGGAGGGACCTAGCAGAGTTCCCTGCAATTAGCTGAGGGTGGAAGCCCCATTGAAAGCTCCCACAGCCATAGAGGCAGCCACTCGCATGTAATCACTCATGCAGCCATTACCTGCGGATGATCGGCCCTGGACACAGAGAATACGGGGTTGATTTACTAAAGGCAAATAGACTGTACACTTTGCATTCTGCAAGTGCAATTGCTCCAGAGGTTACCAAATGAGGTGAAGCTTCAATTTGTAAAGAATACCCAATCACATGCAAGGAAAAAAAACAAAAAACGTTTTGCTTGCACATGATTGGATGATGGAAGTCCGCAGAGCTTCCCCCAATTTATTAAGCTCTGGAGCAACTGCCCCTGCAAAGTGCACAATCTATTTGCCTTTAGTAAATCCACCCCTATGAGTGATTACATGCGATTGGCCATGAATAGCTGTAGGCTTCCTGCCCGCAGCCGATCGCAGGGAGGTCTGCTGAGTTTCCCACAGCTAATCAGAAAAGGCTCAATTTGCAAGTGTTAATGGAGCTTGAGTCATTGCTTTGACTTGGCCTCCTGATAGTGATAATGGTGGACCATGCCAAGGCAATGGCTGCTTATAGGGCACACTGTCTGTCAAACGCTGGAAATAGTTGCAGCGCAGTAAAAAGATATTTCAGTGTGAAATCCCTCCTCAAACAGGTGTACAGGAGGCTGCGTCACTGCCTGATTGTCTGCTAACCGCGGGCCAGCTGCGGCTGACAAAGCGATCCACTGCGGATCACAAGTCAGCTGCGATGGCCATGTGAATGGGGCCTAAGGCTAAAAATGTGTTCTTTTCTGCATGACTGATTACGTAATATGGTAATACAGATTTACTGATACAACATCTAACATGAAATTGGTTAGAAAATGCAATTTGTGTAAAGCTAAGAAAAAGCACAGCCTGTGTGTGTTCTCCAGTCCTCAGATATCAGGTACACTTCGTGCTTCACAAATCACACTGCCAATCCGTGACACATACTTACATAACACATAACATCAGCTGCCTCACACTTGTCTCTTTGCAGAAGCAAGCTACTTTCTGTACATCTCTATCTGCAATGGGTGAGGTTATCAGCAGCTATTAGAAGGGAGCTAGGATTGGCTGGCTGCACAGTTCGATGGCGGCTGTGTTGAGCCATAATGTGAAAAGGAGAAAATGCTTGACTACAGATGACAGGGCTAGGCCGGGCTGCCATTAGAAATGATGGGGCACCAGAAGGCTGACCTGACAGCCCCCACCAGACAGCCTCTGTTGGTGACCCCCCCCCCCCCCCCGCTGACCCAATGGGAAGTACTGCCTGTATCCCCTTCTAAGGCCCTGACAACTGGTGATCTGTAGTATTAGCAGACGGTGGCCTGGAGTATTGGCAGAATGAAGGATGACCTGTAATATTGTCCAACTATACTGAATGAACTGAAGTGTAAGTGGACCAAATTGGAGGGTAGTCTGGAGCATCAGCAGATAGTGGTGGTGACTTGAAGCAAAGACATTGCTAATGAATTAGGCTTTACCTCCTATCAGTGCAGCTGCATAGTGCTGATCCTCAGGGCTTCCAGTGCAGTGTTGCCAACCTACCAGATTGAAATTTACTAATACGACACCCAAAATTTACTGGCACAGCCAAATTTTTACTGACATTTCCACAAGTTGCAACATTACAGCATATCCTTCCGACGCGTTTCGACTTAGAAGTCATCATCTGGAGTCCCCAGATGATGACTTCATCACCCCAGATGATGACTTAGATGTCATCACCCCAGATGATGACTTCTAAGTCGAAACGCATCGGAAGGATATGCTGAGACCACTGTCTTCTTTTATACAAGCGCTTGATTTTACTGCTAAACACGTGAGTGTATTTCCTTTGCTTTTTATGTATTAAAATTTCCATACAGAGTTACACTATATGCCTTCCTCTTTCTTTTAATGATGGGGCTGACTGCCTATATCTACTGAGTCCATCCATACCTTACACTTGTTCGTAGGTCCATCTGGATAGAGCATCTGATCCCCTTGGTATATTATACCACAAAGCTTGATTGACTCACTAGGTGTACACCTATTTGAGTTCAATCCCTCTGGTAAGCAGCTTCTGGTGTCTTTGGTGGTGGACCTACTATTAACTGTTATTACATTATACATATTTGAAGTTAAAGACTGTCACTATATTATATCCACATGTGGTTGAGGATTATCATCACACATGACTGAAGCTTGTCACTGACTTTTTTCTTTTTTGGACATCACACGTCCAAGTTCCTCTGTTTATAGACATCACATGTCATAATAGAGGACTGCTTGGAGTATTTTTGAGCACATCATTTATTATTCACGTTTTCTGTACTCATATTATTTGTTATGGTTTATATGATCACATATAAATAATATATATTTTTTTTTTGAGACAGAGCGGTATATATTTGTTTATAATTTATAGATTAAACCTGGTCTCTCCTTATGGTGTGGAAAAGGATCCGCTTCTTGGTGTTGCTAAGCGCGATGAGACTCGAGATGACACAAACTGGGACTGGAAGACAGGGGAGCTGCGTGGACACGACTAACGCGTTTTGTAATCACGTCTTCCACAAAGGGAGTTTTTCTAGAGCTGTTAATGCTGTGATAATTTTGTTCATAATTTTATCATTGCATCTTTATCAATTGTTTTTGTTCTTATAATAGCTGCTATAGTGCATCAACTTTTTTATTCCTTTGAGCGCTGGGAACAGTAATACGTAGTGTTAGATTAGAAGCCCCCATCACAGTGCCCCTATGGATCAGTTGCCCCATCACACTACCACCATAGATTAGTTGCCTCATCAGAGTGCCCACATCAAAGTACATATATAGATCAGTTGCCAAATCATGGTCTCCCCATAGATTAGTTGCCCCCATCACGGTGCCCCTATTGATCAGTTGCCCCATCATAGTTTCCCCATAGATTAGTTGCCCCATCAGAGTGCTCCCATATAGCAGCTGCCCTATCACAGTGTCCCCAGATATCAGTTGCTCCATCGCAGTGCCCCCATAAATTAGTTGCCTCTATCATAGTACATAGTTCATGCTAAGACTCCACCAGAACGCCAGGGGAACCATGGAAACTACTCCTCCAGGGAAGATGGGGGGAAAGTTACAGAAGAGGATAAACAGATACTGGTGGTAGGAAATTCAATTATTAGAAGGACAGAAAAAGCAATCTGTCACAAAGACCGTGATTGTCAAACAGTATGTTGTTTACTGGGTGCTCGGGTTCGGGAAATTGCAGATCGGATGGACAGATTGTTGAGTGGGGCTGGGGAGGACCCAGCTGTCATGGTACATATTGGTACCAATGACAAGGAGTAAGATGAAGCGCCCTACAAAATGATTTTAGGGACTATATTGAAGAGAAGGACCTCCAAGGCAGTATTTTCAGAAATACTGCCTGTACCTCAAACCACACCAGAGAGACAGCAGGAGCTTAAAGAACCTAAATTGTTACTAAACCCAGGACCCTGCATTCACAATATCTGATCTCCCACAGTACACAGAACATGGAAATGCAATCAATGTAGTAAATATAAACTGCTAAATACCTTTTCTTATCAGCAGTATATAGCAGTCTTGTGACTTCTATCAGTGCCTGGTTAAAGCTTGTAGGAGGAGTTTTCATATTGCACTGGCTGTTCTATTAGGATGCAGGACCTCTGTCCCTCGGTCTGGACAATGCTGATTGGCCCTGTGCTGATCACATGCACTCTCCCAAGAAAAAAATAAAACTCTCTAGCAATACACACCAAACAGAGCATGTGCAGCCTGACTCCAGTAACTCTGTCTTATCCGAACATGTTTTGTGACAATGCTAGAAGGGGAGGATCTATGCATACAGGATCAAGGACCTAAGGATCCCTTAGGTTAATCAGTAAGTATAACAAGCATGCTTTATTGCATATACAGACTGCAATAGCAACATTACTGGTGAAAACCCCATTTGGCTTAAGTGATCAAGAGAGGTAATTAGCTGTAGCTGGTCTGGTATTGGCCATCTCCTCTCCCATATTCAGGTGTCTCAAATCAGACCCTATAATGACCAATTGAGAAGGGCATGCCTGCACAGTCTCCCTACAAATTTAAAGCAGCCTATGGGGTGGCGCAGACAGGGGCAAGGCGCATACACAATGGCTCTTTCCTGAGTGGCTCTGTCAAGAGTGATGCGCAGTTTCACCGCCGCAGTTTAACAAAAGCAGGATAACTAAAGCTGGATGAAGATTCAACAAGAAATCTGCTCCACTCTGAAAGACGACAAGCAAACCAACATTTGACCTTTATTTTATATGGAGTCAGATTCCCACTTTCTATCCACTAACATGCTCCTTCTTCTATTCCTTCTTGCATCTGTGTCTTCTATCCTCAAATTATCCTTACTCTACCCCTCCTGTCTACCCTGCAGCATGCAGATATCACCCTCACTCCTACCCCCTCCCTACTACTGCACCCATTATCTCCTGCATTTGCTGCACCCACATACTGACACAAACACCGGGCCATTAGACACGTGTGCTCATGCACATCCCACTCCCATTTTGCCTTCCTCACCTTCCATCTTCTCCTAGTCTCAGGTGACATTTCTCCTAATCCTCGTCAGCCATTTTCCAACTGCAAGCCACATGTCCAATACCCCTCCTCCTCTGGCAACCACCGAAATCCACTCAGTTTAATTTCTATCCCCCTGCTTCCTCAAAGCAGCCCACCAATCTCATGTGCCCTTTGTAATGCCCACTCCATCTGTAACAAGCTAACATCTGTGCATGACCTATTCATCTCTCATGGCTTTAACATACTCGCCATTAGGGATGAGCCGAACACCCCCCCCCCCCCCCGGTTCGGTTCGCAGCACAGCACGCGAACAGGCAAAAAATTTGTTCGAACACATGAACGCCGTTAAAGTCTATGGGACAGGAACGTGAAAAATCAAAAGTGCTAATTTTAAGGGTTAATATGCAAGTTATTGTCATAAAAAGTGTTTGGGGACCTGGGTCCTGCCCCAGGGGACATGTATCAATGCAAAAAAAAGTTTTAAAAACGGACGTTTTTTCGGGAGCAGTGATTTTAATAATGCTTAAAGTGAAACAATAAAAGTGAAATATTTCTTTAAATTTTGTACCTGGGGGTGTCTACAGTATGCCTGTAAAGTGGTGCATGTTTCCCGTGTTTAGAACAGTCCCTGCACAAAATGACATTTCTAAAGGAAAAAAAGTCATTTAAAAGTACTTGCGACTATAATGAATTGTCGGTCCCGGCAATACAGATAAAAGAAGTCATTGAAAAAAAACGGCATGGGATCCGCCCAGTCCATTACCAGGCCTTTTGGGTCTGGTATAATTATTAGGGGAACCCCGAACCAAAATTTAAAAAACAAAATTGCGTGGGGGTCCCCCCAAATTCCATACCAGGCCCTTCAGGTCTGGTATGGATATTAAAGGGAACCCCAAGCCAAAATGTTTTAAAAAAATGGCATGGGGTGTCCCCTTCAAAATCCATACCAGACCCTTCAGGTCTGGTATGGATTTTAAGGGGAACCCCGCGCCAAAATAAAAAAAAATGGTGTGGGGGTCCCCCAAAAAATCCATACCAGACCCTTATCCGAGCATGCAACCTGGCAGGCCGCAGGAAAAGAGGGAGGGACGAGAGAGCGCCCCCCCTCCTGAACCGTACCAGGCCACATGCCCTCAACATGGGGAGGGTGCTTTGGGGTAGCCCCCCAAAGCACCTTGTCCCCATGTTGATGGGGACAAGGGCCTCATCCCCACAACCCTTGCCTGGTGGTTGTGGGGGTCTGTGGGCGGGGGGCTTATCAGAATCTGGAAGCCCCCTTTAACAAGGGGACCCCCAGATCCTGGCCTCCTGTGTGAAATGGTAATGTACCCCTACCATTTCACAAAAAAAGTGTCAAAATGGTACAAATGACAAGACACGGCTTGGGACAAGTCCTTTATTAAAAAAATAAAAATGTCCCATAAAGTCTTCTTCTCTCCCTCCACCAACGGACCGAAAAAAACAAAACAAAAAACAAAACGCCTTGACCGACCCGCCTCCATGGGAGGCACCCGCCGTATGATGTGTCTTCGCTTTGACAGTTCTTTTATAACTGAGGGCAGGGCCACACTGTGACGTTCCCGGGTGACCCCACCCACCTCTGATGCACGGGGACTTCCCTATGGCTTTCCCGGGGCGTCAGAGGGGGGCCGGGCCACCCGTTTACGTTACAACACTGGCAAACTGACAACACTACAAATCTCAAGAGACATTGCTGTGCTCTTGAACGACTGTGGCGTAAAACCAAATGCCTGCAAGACTTCACCCTATATAAATCTGCCCTTCTAAAATACAATTCCTACCTCCAAGCTGCCAAACAAGCCTACTTTGTCTCTCTTATTAATACCTTGTCATCCAGTCCCCATCGGCTCTTCTCAACCTTTAACATCCCCCACCCCCTCTACCCACTAACTCACTCACTGCCCAAAAGATTGCCAATCACATCAAAGACAAGATTGATGTCTCTTCCCCACCCAACATACCTTGCCTAACAGCACATCCAACACTCTCTTCTTCTGAATTGGCTACTACTGAAGAGGTTACAAAACTTTTCTCAGATGCCCACCTAACCAAATGTCCCTTGGATCCTGTTCCCTCACAACTACTATGGTCACCCTCTTCTTCTATCCTATGCTCCCTCACTCACATCTTTAATCTCTCCCTCTCTGGTGGCACCTTCCCCTCCTCTCTAAAACATGCGCAGATCACTCCCATACTTAAAAAGCCCTCATTGGACCCCACCAACCTGAACAACTTAAGACCCATCTCATTGCTCCCATTCACCTCTAAAATTCTAGAATGCTTAGTCTACAACCGTCTTAGCTCCTACCTCAGTGAAAATAACTGTCCTGACCCCTTACAGTTTGGCTTTAACTCACAGCACTCCACAGAAACTGCCTTAGAGCCCTTTCACACTGGGGCGGGGGGCGGCGTCGGCGGTAAAACGCCACTATTATTAGCGGCGTTTTACCGTCGGTATGCGGCCGCTAGCGGGGCGGTTTTACCCCCCGCTAGCGGCCGAGAAGGGGTTAAATACCACTGCAAAGCGCCTCTGCAGAGGCGCTTTGCCGGCGGTATAGCCGCGCCGTCCCATTAATTTCAATGGGCAGGAGCGGTAAAGGAGCGGTATACACACCGCTCCTTCACCGCTCTGAAGATGCTGCTGGCAGGACTTTTTTTACCGTCCTGCCAGCGCATCGCTCCAGTGTGAAAGCCCTCGGGGCTTTCACACTGGAATGCAAGGAGCGGCACTTTCGGGTCGGTTTGCAGGCGCTATTATTAGCGCAATAGCGCCTGCAAACCGCCCCAGTGTGAAAGGGCTCTTACTAAAACTCACTAACGATTTACTAACTGCTAAAATCACCAGCCAGTACTCCGTACTTCTACTACTTGACCTCTCTATGGCCTTTAATACTGTTGACCACCTGCTCCTTCTCAATAAAGTACATTCCCTTGGCCTCCAATATTCTGCTCTATTCTGGTTCTCTGCCTATCACAGTGCTCCTTCAGTGTTATCTACATCTCCTCCTCTCCATTCCCCCTTTCTGTGGGGGTCCCCCAAGGCTCTGTTCTTGGACCCCTTCCCTTCTCTATCTACACCTCCTCCCTTGGTCACTTGATAACCACCCACGACTTCCAATTCCACTTATACGCCGATGACACCCAAATCTATCTGTCTACTTCTCACCTCACTCCTTCAGTGTCCTCTCGCATTACTTCAAATAATGACCTCTGCCAACATTACTGTGCCTCTTCATGCCCTTTTATGAGCTTTGTATGCACTTCCTAAACATGAGTGTTCCATTGTTACTCTTCTTAAATAAATGTAATTTTTAAACTATATCACACTATGCGGAATCTTTCTCTGATTTTTGGTTTCAACGTGTGAGCAAAGATATCCTCTGGCATTTCCTCCTTCCATTTGAGGATCATGTGCCTGTACGCTGTGGATTTGGTGTTGATCAACATTATTTAAGGATCTGACCGGGATTCATGATGGTCTTCCATACACGGTGTTTATCGCCATAAGCCTGTTTGACTTGAGAGGTATAAGCCCCTTTAAGTCCACTACTTCCGGTAAGCCTTCATACAATTGGTGGCGGTTTTTTCCACAAGCTTCTTTTCATAGAGGTTTCTCTCTTCACACTGATGTCATTTGCCTTATCAATGTTTTTGAGATGTCCATCTTCTGATATTATTCACTGATACCAGAACTTTCTTGGATCTTAATATTCATCATTTTTCACTCTGTGGACAATATTTTTTATTATAAATATTTAAATTTTTTTCATTTGGTGGACAATATTTAATTGATTGTGTGGTACAACTGATCACAATATATATTGTTAGTTTTACATATTGGTAGTTTTATATATATATATATATATATATATATATATATATATATATATATATATATATATATATATATATATATTTATTTATTTATTTATATATGAGCGCTGCATTTTATCACATGTTTCCTCTTGCATTACTTAGCTTACTAACTGACAGGATGTCAGGACATGGATGTCGCACCACTTCCTTAAACTAAATCTCTCTAAAACTAAGCTATTAATATTCCCCCCCTGCCCGAGCCCCCCTCCATGAGTTTTCCATCAAAATCAACAATGCAACCACCAGTCCCTCCCCTCACGCCAGGGTACTAGGTGTAATCCTAGACTTGAACTTGTCATTTCAGCTCAAGTCCAATCGTTTTCAAAAGTTTGTAGAATTCACCTCTGTAACATCTCTAAAATTCGCACCTTTTTAACAAATGAAACCACCAAGCTCCTCATTCACTCCCTTGTTATCTCTCACCTTGAGTATTGCAACTCCCTTCTCATTGGCCTGCCTCTCCATAGGCTATCCACCCTTCAGTCTATCATGAATGCTGCTGCCAGACTTATCCACCTTACCAACCGCTCAGTGTCTGCCAACCCTCTCCTCCAATCCCTACACTGGCTCCCAATCACCTAACGAATTAAATTAAAAATACTAACCACAACATACAAAGCCATTCACAACTCTGCCCCGAGCTACATCACCAATCTCGCCTCCAAATATCACCCAAACCGTCCTCTCCGCTCTTCTCAAGACCTCCTACTCTCATGCTCTCTTGTCTCCTCCTCCCATGCTCGTTTCCAGGATTTCTCCAGAGCCTCTCCCATCCGCTGGACCTCGCTATCTTAACCTGTCCGGCTATCCCCTACTCTTGCTATCTTCAGGCGATCCCTGAAAACTCATCTCTTCAGGGAAGCCCATCAAATCTCAGACTATACTTTTACCACTTCCATCAGCTCATTCCCCACAGTTACAACCTTTTGTACTACCTGCCCCAACATATTGGATTATAAGCTCTTCGAAACAGGGCCCTCTTAATCCTCTTGTATTTTATTGTATTATAACTGTATTGTCTCCCTTTTATATTGTAAAGCACTGTGTAAACTGTTGGCGCTATATAAATCCTGTATAATAATAAAAATAATAATAATATACCAACTGATTTTACTGTTGTGGGTTTAGTAACACTTTAACAACTGGCTGAGAAACTGATGCAGGAAGAAGGGTTTTGGGTTCATGGAGAACTTTTTGGTCAGTCACTGGCTCTATAGCAGAGATGGACTGCACTTAAAGTGGATGTAAACCTGATTCATGAAATTTGAGCTGGGCACATATATCTGTAGTGTTTTGTTATCGCTCGACAAAGCACTATGTCCCGTAGCTGTCTCCTGCGCCATTCTTCTGTAATCAGCCTAATAACTCCTGACAAGTTCTCCATCACATATGATGAAAGCAGCTGGAGTTTTGTGTTGGGGAGGATGCTGATAGATTAGCTGAGCCCTGAACTATTCAGCGATCAGCTCTGAAAGTCTCTACCTATGAGGAGAGGGGGTGTGTGTGCCTTTCCTCCAATCAGCTGTCTTGGCTGTATTCCCAGACTTTACTGCAGTGTTGAACAGGAAGAGAAAATCTTCTAACACAATCTGAACTTTCTAAACAGTATATAAAGCTGAAGACAGCAGATATACATGTAAAACTTATGTAGGGAGATTTGTTTCATCCCTGTTTATCATCTAAGGCTGTGCATTTCAAGGGGGTATATGTGAGGGTTTACATGCACTTTAATGGGAGGGGTGAAGCTCTGTTGGGAAAGAAGATGGCCAAAAAGTTGGAAGAAATTTTCATTCCACCAGAATGTGATGTTCACATTGATACCCTGCCAGAGTGAGCCAGGAGGCTGAAGTTTTTATATTATACAATGATGGTGGAACCCCCTGCGAGGAAAGACTTTCTGTGAAGTTTGCTTAGTTTAAATAAAATTGGGCTGCCACGCCCTTAAAAAATAGTCTGGACTGACCAGTGTTCCTGAAAACGCCAGTTGAGCATAATCACCTCAGATCGTTACAGCACTGTATATTATGTTTTGTTTTGGGTTTTTTTATTCAATAAAGTGTATCTTTTCCCAAAAAGCTGCATTTGAAAAAACGCAATAAACCGTGTCACATTAGAAACTGTAACAATCACTATTTTATTTTCTAGGGTCTTTGCTAAAAAATATATATAATATTTGGGGGTTCTAAGTAATTTTCTAGCAAAAAATACTGGTTTTTACTTGAAAAACAACAAGTGTCAGAAAGACCTGGTCCTTAGGTGGACCATAACAGTTTCCTTATCTGGCCATTTTTGATGACAATCTACTAAGGGAACACACAGACAATGCTGCCTCAGGTCCATCAACAGGGAAATTGTATTTTTTTTCTCAGTTATAATTGTACTGGATGTGACTACATGCCCTTGCTACATTAAACATGAATGCTGTTGCCACTCTTCATGTTTGGGGATGCATCGTCCAGCACAGATCCCTGAGGGAGCTTTGCGCATGTCTACGCGTTTGATCCCTTCTAGTGCAGACTATACTAACTGTATTAAATGGTTGAATCATTTGTTAATGAACATGTGACACATCCTGTGTATAGCCACCTGCGGTGATAGGCCCTTCCAACATTATAATTTCAATGGGTTTTCCAGAGTTCTCTTTTACACAATGTCCTTGAATAATAATGGGAGGGGGCATCAGATCCTGTATACAAAGATTCCTGCTCTTTGGAACCTGTCTGTCTCCATGGCCAATGTTTGTCCTGATACCAAGGCGTTTGTCTTGCTCACTGAATACAAAGGGCAGTAGACCATGTTACAATATGTCTCTGCTCAATTAGTTCTCAATAAGCGCCTATTAAAGAGCAATAACGTCTAGTCCGGTTATCAGTGTGACTGGCCACTACAAACATATCAGTACAGATTCTCCCACTCTACTTATCACTCCCTCTAGTCCCCTCATAACAATGTCTTTTGTTTTCCCATTCACTGAGCTGGAGCTAACCTCAACCATGTTCTTATCACCGTGGGAAGAGGGGCTTGCCAGTGGACAGGATAAACAGAAAAAAGATACCCACAGACATTAGAACTTATCTCTCAGGTCATTGATTTAGACCATGCAAGATGTGGCTGCTAAACTATCAGTCTAATTAATTGGTTAGACATGAACGATGCTATCAGGCAAGCCTGCATACTTGTGCCTATGACATGGGCAGGGTGAGCTCTTAGAAGACATTCATGGGGCACCCTTCCCTGAGGGGTAAAGAATAACAATCACTTGGGAAAAAATGGATACAGTCGATAGCCCTTGAACTCAAACTTGAGAAAGCTTGGACAGAAAGCTTGAGGCCTTCCTTGCCATGGTCCAAGAAGGCCTCAAGATATACAAAGTTTCCCCCTCATCCTAAATGTTGTCTGTTTTTATTGTATGTTCCATTCTTTGTGATGTGAAAGCCTGTTTGTTGACTGGAGCACTTTGCAAGGTTGATTCAGCACCCTCTTGGGACTGAAAGTTGGAAGGAGCTCTGGCTGTGTGTTGGAGTTGTAGCACTGCGGCAGTAGAAGGGGAGGTGGAGACGGCACATAGCCTGAATGGTGGGCATTCTGAAAAGAGGAACATTTCGACCTCCCCATGGGCAGCTGAGGGCAAGCGGGCTCAGCTACAGAGTGGGCTAGAAACGAGTTTTTGGGACTCTGAAGCTAACTGCAGATGGATCGCAGTGAAGTCTGAGAGGGCTTATGGAGCATGGCCTCAGTGATCTTTGTGATGTGAAAGCCTGTTTGTTGATCGGAGCACTTTTCAAGGTACCCTCTTGGGACTGCAAGTGGGAAGAAGCTCTGGCTTTGTGTTGGAGTTCTAGTACTAAGGCAGTAGAAGGGGAGGTGGAGAAGGCACATAGCCTGAATGGTGGGCCTTCTTCCTATGGGCAGCTGAGAGCAAGCAGGTTCAGCTGCAGGCTAGGCCAGGAATTTGTTGTTGGGATGCTGAAGCAGAGTGCTGATTGGTCTCGGTCAAGTCTGAGAGAGCTTACTGTGCGTAGACAGGTGCAGTCTACATTCTCCACTGCAGGTGGCGCTCATCTGGAATGGCAAGGCAGCTGAAGAAGGAAGTCAGGGGAAACTGGGTTTCTCTAGGATTTCCTTGGTCCCCTGGGGCAGCGTCCTGGTTGGCTACACTGCACCCCTGGGTTTTGGCATGCATTTGCGATTTGGCTAGTGTAGGGACAGCATACTGATCTGTCAGCGAAAGCTTTAGTGACAGGGAGAGGTTCCTGAGGAGGAGGGAAAGCTTAGGGTCTACATCGGAGAAAGTTCTCTTTGGGTTGGACCAGCCAGGCCGAACTCCACTCCCCTGGACAGGCGCTGTCTTCAACTCGGGCCTATTTAGCACTGACTCCCTGCTGTGACTGTTGTAAGTTCCCCGGTTGGGTGTGCACCCTGCCGGATTGTTGCAAGTTTTACAATACATAGTGTGCTGTTATCCAGGACTCTGCATGTTCACTGCCTCCACACCACGCTGCACCCACCTAACAAACTGACAAGATATCATGTTTGGCGGTGGTAGAGCTCCATAGTGTTTTAAATGTGAAAATAGTTTAATAAATTCCCTGAATTTTGCCACAAAGTCATTGTCTGTCTTATTTTAAGGGGTACAATTAGGAGGTAAAAGGGGGCAGAGTGGACCATCCCAGGCAGTCTTAACAACCTTTCCCCAATCTGACTGTAAATATTAAAATAGGGAAAACATCTGATATACAGTATGTAAGTACATTTAGGGATCACAGTATGTGACAAATGTCACCTATACACACTTTTGTTCACTAGTGAACCAAAAGGTCATTAAATATGGAGGGCTCCAGCCGTTTCTTTGATGGCATATGTGTGGGCAAAGATTAGAAACTGGAAACTGGTCATTGGAAAATATAGGTAAACATGAAACTAGATGTTCATTCGTTTAAGAAGCGTTTTTTTTTGTTTTGTTTTTTTTTTTAACATTTTGGATACACAGAGATTACACACTCTGAAAAAATAAAAGGAAATAAAGCAAACAGGAAGGACACAAAGGTAGACAAAAACAGAAAAAAAAGGGACTGAAAGCAGAACAGGAAGGCAGACAAAACATATGGGGGCTTTTTACTAAAAAATCAGAATACAAAACAAGAACAAAAGTGGAGTTGCTGCTCATAGCGATCAACCCAGGTTCATGCTTTTTTCTTTGAAAAAATAAAAAATCTGATTGGCTACTAAAGACTACCTTTCTGCTTTTTGTACAAACAGACCCCCATAAGGATAGAATTAATCAAGAGAGATGCATAAAAAATGGCCCTGGGAGAGAAATGTAAAACATATGAGTGTGCTGTGGGTGCAGGGCCACTCCCCAACAGGGACAGAAACAGTAGTAAAAAAATATTATGCGTGGCTTTTAATGCTTCAGAAATGAAAGTGTTGGCAAGTTTTGGATAGAGTGCAGAGGGAATAGAACACCTGTCAATTTCTATTGTTGTCTGTGCTCCCATTAGGGTGATCAACCATTTTTATTTGTCCTGTTTACCATAATCATCAAAAACTAAAATAAAATCTTACATTTTTGGTTGACATCAGAACACTAATAGAGGGGGAATCTTCTAATGGAGACACGAGTTCTGGTGACCCTGGTGACACACCAGGGGGATTTCTTCTCACTTCCTGTTTTGGCTATGGGACAGGAAGTGAAGGAAAATCTCCCCAATGGGGCACAGATGTAGAAAAAAAAACCCAGACGGGAGTTATAACCCTCCCTTTATCCAAGATGAAAAAAAAAAGTTTTGTCTTTAGTTACACTTTAACTATTTGGCAGATACTTCTCTTTCTCGTTTTTCCATTTTTTATTAAACGGTTATGAAGGTTTTCAGACACATCAATGTCTTCCTTCCAAGAAACAGAAATAGTGTTTGTTTGCCTTTATTTATACTGTACATTCACTCTTTTTTATGACTTTGTACTAATAGAAAACATTAATAAAGATAGGCAGCCTCTTTAGCGATCTGGCCGCTGGCGATTTGTCTCTAGCGGCAGAATCTCCAGTCTAACATCAGCTTTAAAGTGGCTGTAAAGGCTGAAGGTTTTTTACCTTCATGCATTCTATGCACGAAGGTAAAAAAACCTTCAGTGTGCAGCTTCCCCCCTCAGCCCTCCCCAGGGCTGTCTTTAATATTGATTGGACCATGGGCAAACATTTTCTTGGGCCCCCCCTTCCATGCAATTTTGCTCTCCACCTGCTCTGAGACATACAATAAATAGCAGCTAGACTCAAAATCAGTTTACTAAATCAGATCAGGCAGTGATTGCGATTGATTGTTAGAGGTACAGCTTATCATTATTGCTGACTGACTAGCTGCTAGAGGTTACAGCACACATTACAGCTCACTGACTAGCTGCTAGAGGTTACAGCACACATTACAGCTCACTGACTAGTTGCTAGAGGTTACAGCACATGACTTATTGATTGGTTGCTAGGGTTTACTGTACATCAATACTGCTCACTGGTTGCTAAAGGTTACTGGACACTGTTACCACTCACAAATTGGTTGCAAGAGGTTACTGCACATTATTAATGCTCACTGTTTGGTGGCTAGAGGTTACTGCACATTATCTCCTCACTGCTTGCACACATGGCCTGGGGAGGTGAGGGGACCCATTAATAGATAGAAAACTCCTAGGGATCCTAGGACTCCTGGGAGCCGTGGCAGTGCTGGGGGAGGGGAGGATGTGATCAGTGGCAATGCTGGGGGTTGATGGGATCAGTGGCAGTGGTGGGGGGATGGGATTCGTTAGGAGGCAGTACAATGTGGCAAATTCTGAATCATGGAGAGAGAGAGAGAGAGAGAGAGAGAGAGAGAGAGAGAGAGGATATGATTTCAATATACAAATACCATACTGGTGACCCCACAATGGGGATAAAACTTTTTCGCAGAAGGGAATTTAACTCGTAGCCACTCATTAGAATTAGAAGAAAAGAGGTTTAACCTTAAACTACGTAGAGGGTTCTTTACAAGGATGTGGAATTCCCTTCCACAGGCGGTGGTCTCAGCAGGGGGCATCGATAGTTTCAAGAAACTAATAGATAAGCACCTGAACGACCACAACACACAGGGATATACAATGTAATACTGACATATAATCACACACATAGGTTGGACTTGATGGACTTTTTCAACCTCACCTACTATGTAACTATGTAGAGCAAAGCAGGAAATCTTTGGCAAGTATATATGGGGAATTTACAATAACCACCAATGTGAGGGGGGATTTAGACTGACAATCAATGTGAGGGGGAATTGGGAATTCTTTTATTTATGAGGGGGAATTTGCACTGACCACCACGTAACAAGGGAATTTTACCCCACCCACCAATATAAAACGAGATTTCTTCACTAATACCAATGTAATAGGAGCATTTACACCAACCACCAGTGTAGGGGGAAATTACAATGACCTCCATGTAAGGGGGACTTTACACTGACAACTATTGTCGAGGGGATTTGTACTGACCACCAATTTAAGGTGACACTTCTACACTGACCACCAATGCAAAGGGGGATTTACACTGACCACCAGTGTAAGGGCAATTCTGCACTTACCACCAATGTAAAGGGAAATGTACACTGATCACCATTGTAATAAAGAATTTACACTGACAACCAATGTAATAGGGGATTTTACTACAACAACCAATAAAGGGAGATTTCCAATGTTACCAATGTAAGGGGGCATATACACTTACCACCATTGTAATTGGAAATTTACACTGACCATCAATTTAAAGAGCGCTTCTACATGGACCACCAATATAAGGGAAGATTCAAAACTGACCACAAATGCAAGTTAGGATTTTTTTTACTGACTACCAATATAAAGAGAAGTTTCTAGACTGGACACCAATGTAATGGGGATTTACCCTGACCACTAATGTAATAGGGGCATTCACAGTAACCACCAACGTAAGGAGGGATTTACACTGACCACCAATGCAAGGGGGGCATTCACACTAGTCACTAGTGTGAATGAAAGGATTGTACACCAAGCTCCAATGTAATGAGAAGATTTACACTGACCACCAATGTAACTGAGACATTTAGCCTCCGTTCACATTTGTGTGTGTCGGGAACACATGCAAAATCGCTTTCCTGACACCACAGAAACATGCTGCCTTTTAGCTGATACACAGCAGTGCTATTAATTGTTAATGACACCCTCATGCATCTGCTGACATGTGCCTTTTCACATAAACCAAAATTCACAGTACGGTGGCATTGTGTGATTTGGAAAAAGGGTTAGAGACTTTTATCTGCATTTCTAGCGCATAGAGTTGCCCATTGAAATGAATCGGCTGCCCTACATGCAACCTACATCATTGTCCACCCTGTCAGTACACCTTTACATCCTAAAACCCCTGCTAACCTCTGCACCCCAAACCTCCCCATCCTCTTCACCCCAACCCCCCCCCCCCCCATTCCTTTAAGTTTACCTCCCTCCTCTGCTCACCTTTTTGCACCCACCTTCCTTACATCTATACATCCCCTTCTTGCTCATCTGTGCATCCCAAACTGTAATTCCTTCTCTGCCTACCTCTGCCCACTCCACACTACCGGCCACCCCACCCACTAACTTTACTTACCTTTGCAGAACATGGCTGATGGTGATGACCACAGTTGCAGGCAGCACTTTCAATCTTGCCCCTTTACCTCCCCTGTGGGCAGAATTCAGCAGAGCTGATGGTGGATATGACCTCAGGGGGGCATGATATATATATATAGGAATGCAGCCTCTATTTACATATCGATGTTGCTGGTCTGCAGCTATTTACATATTAATGCTGCCGCTATTTACATATCAATGCCAGTTATTTACATGTATAAACAGGGTCTGCAGGTGAGTCAATGGGGCAGAGCTGGGAAGCATTAGTAACAGAACTTTACACTGAGATATCGGGACACAGTACATAACTAAAACTTCAAGGGACAATGGAATTTAAACTGGGATAGTCGGCAAGTATGAGGCAGCTGCTTTGGGCCCCACAACAATGATGGGGCCCAGGGTAGTTGACCCTTTTGTCCTGCCTTAAAGACGGCCCTGGCCCTCCCTAATACTTGCCTAAGCCTGATCTCGATCCAGCGATGTGCACAAGACCCGAAGCTCTCCCTCTCCTGATTGGCTGAGATGCAGCAGCAGGACCCATTGGCTCTCACTGCTGTCAATCACAGCCAGTGAGGTGGGAGCAGGGGGTGGGGCTAAGCTGCATTCTCTGTGTCTTATGGATGCAGAGAGCCTGCTCAGGAGTGAGCATGCATGAGTGCCCCCACAGCAAGCGGCTTGCTATGGAGAGGGTCCCAGGGCGCCGGCAGGGGACCCAAGAAGAGAAGGATCGGGGCTGCTCTGTGCAAAACCATTACGCAGAGCAGATAAGTATGACATGTTTGTTATTTTTTTTTAATAACATGTTTTCCTTTACAATCACTTTAAGCTGGCCATACACACAGATATTATTTTCCTATAGCTAATGTGTGTTTAAAGTGACAAGAAATGGCGCCAGAGATTATTAAATCGTATTCAGTGAAGCTGCTCCTTTAAAAGTGAGTGAACCACTCAAATTAAATTAGTAGTTGGTGAAGAAAAGTGTGGCGCTAACTAATTAATGTGGGTGATCACTTTATATACACCCTCAACAATCTATTGCATAAATGGATGACAAATAGCAAAAAAAGCTTACTGATGACGTGTCTAACATGAAATGCATAGAGGCTACGTGTCCGCTTTTCACTGACGTCATATCCGGTCTGGCTAGTTTCCAACCCCTGGGCTGTGGAACGCACGTCGTGGCTTTTAGGACGGCATGCAGATTCACTTTGCCGACATCCAATCCGATTCCCTAAAAACAGACAGATGGGGATCGTTCCCCATCTGTCTATCAGATCGAATGGCAGTTGGGTGTAAATGGACATCCCACAGGCCACAGAGGGGAGCGGGCTGTGTCTGTCTCCGCTCTGCATAAGCCGAGTGGACAAGGACTAGCCATCTGCCTAACCCAGCCTTTTTACCCCTGAGGAACCCTTAAAATAGTTTTCAGGTCTTGGGGAAATGAATATATCAGGAGTCATTGGGAAAAAATGCCCCTTACATTGATTGTCAGTGGGAAAAATGTCCCCCTTACAGTGGTGGTCAGAATGCCACCTTTTCAGATAGCTATAATGCCCATTGGGGTCATTCCACTGGCCCTGCCAATAGCAATGGCTCCATAAATCTATCGTATAGGAGGTCAAGCAAACACCACTCAAGGAACCCCTAGCAACCTCTGCAGGAGCACTGGTTAAAAATTATTTTAAATCCTTTCCCATTTTACTCTGAAAATGGGTTTTAATGCAGTCTGTGAGCTTAGTAGAAAGATTTCATGTCTCGACGGGAAGTTAGTGTAAATCCCCCAATGGGGTCACAGGCCATGAATAAAATCCCAAGACAGGTTCTAGCTCTTCCCTATTCTCTCTAAGGCTCGATTCACACCTATGCATGTTGCTTTTGAGCGTTTTTGGAGGTTTTTTTTTCATGCTTGCCACGTTTTTTTTACATTTTTTTTTTACAGTCTTAAAAAAAATTAAAAAAAAAAAAAACGCTGCAAAAACGGTGCACTTGCGTTTTTGATGCTTGTCCATTGAATTCTATTACATGCAAAACGCTGCATTTTGCATGAAAAAAAGTCCCTGACCCTTTCCAAAAATGCAGAGAAACAAAAAGGCATTGATGTGAACATGTTCCATAGGAACCCATGTTAAAAAATTCTGCAAAATGCAAAATGCATCAAAAAACGCGCTAGTGTGAATGGAGCCTAAAGCTAAAAAAAAGTTTTTGTTAAAGCTGGCCTTTAATTAATGTGCAATGACAGGATTGTAATGTGCTTCGCAGCAGCAGGTCAGGAAAATAGGCCTCAAAATAAACTCTGTCATATCAAAATTAAATTTACTTTTCTGTCCCTCCCCAGCCTCTTCTTTGGCTGGCGTGGGATGACGCAACTGCTACGCATGCACAGCAGTCAGTCATCATGACACACGAGGACCATGCCAACAATGTAAGCTGAGCTGTGCATTCGCAGCTCAGTTTACGTGCTGGAGAACACTGTGAGCAGGCAGGTAGTTGTATTTTATTGCAGAAGAGATACTACATGTGTTTTGCCTGCTCGCAGTTAGTGCCGGTTCACACAGGGGCGACTTGTCAGGCGACCTAGCCGCCTGACAAGTCGCCTCCCGTTCTGTACAATGGAACCGTTCTAATAGGAGCGATTTAAGTCGCTCCGACTTAGAAAAAGGTTCCTGTACTACTTTGGCGGCGACTTGAGGCGACTTGCTTAGACTTCTATACAGAAGTCGTTTTGCAAGTCGCCGTGGAAGTCGTGTGCAGGTCGCCTCGGTGAGGCGACCTGCAAGTCGTGCCGCCCCTGTGTGAACCGAGGTTTAGGGACAGTGGAATTTTAGTTCCTCTTTTTAAAAAATCCGCTTGAACCAGTATTTGTGGCCTATCATCAAATTGTATCTTTGCCTCTTAAGACATAGATTTAAAAGTAAAATGTTTTATTCTCACACTCGATGGTTGCTAAAGAAAACCAGTCATGTTCTCATTTACCTGTAGAGTGCATAGTATTTCGTTTAAAGGTCTTCCTCTCCCCCTTGTGTCCGGGAGAGGGCCTGTAAAATTATGGTTGTAAGTACAGTGTGCAAATAAGGCAGACTCTGGAGAGACAAACTCACTCTGGTGCCAGGGCTGTAGAGCTGAATGCGTTTAGTTCCTCTGCCAGCTACGTCATGGACCCGAGGGAAGCACAATGCCGCCTCTTCTGAAGTCCGCCTAGTTTACATGCATGTAGCTGGGACTTTACAGCCCCCTCCAAGTCAGAGGGCAGCATGTATATGGATCTCAGTTCATGTATAGTGTTAGAAAAAACTTCCAGATAAAGTGTATATCGAGCGAAAAAACATTTATTTGTAGTTTTGAATAGGGTGGCGGAGAAATGGGATGCTAGGACACCTGTTAGCTGTGTACAGATGCATTGGGACATTATGTAGCACTGCTGCAGTAGCGTAAAAAAATTGATTCTGCATGTGTGCTTGCAAGCATGCTTGTGTAAATTGTATTTATTTATTTATTACAGGTACTGTATTTATATAGTGCAGTAAATCTATGCAACACTTTACATATATATTGTACATTCTAATCAGTCCTTGCCATCAAGGAGCTTACAATCTAAAGCCAGGTACACACTAACAGTTTGTTTTCGCCCAGCGGGTTGCATGAAAAAAAAAAAACTGACGGCTCCGGCCGGAGGTTAGTTCAGTGTTCTCCCCCGCTGAGCTGTTGTGTTCTGACAGGGGGACGCCCCCCCCCCCCCCCCCCCCACACCAGAACACTCTGATTAGCGCTTTCTGCCATTGGCTAGGCTTACCTATAGGTAAAAGTCCAAAAAGCTGGTTTACAACCACTTTAACGCATGCTGTTAGACAGGATAATTCAGTTGGTTGCAGGCTGGCTGGTAAGTTAAGCTGGGAATTTTCTTTGGTTTTGTTTGACATGCGATGTCGCCTTAAGGACACTCCCACGCATTGGTAAACGCAGTGCGTTTTCAGGTGCAGTGAGAGCTGATCAGCAAGTTCTGCCTGGGGGAGGAGGGTAGGGGTTGTGGACGGTCTCCCTGTCCTAACACAATAGCGCAATAGGGAGATCGCTGTACTAGCATGGGTTGAGCGTAAAAAAATAAAAATACCATGTGCACAAGGCATAACTTGCAAGCGCGACACTAGCAAAACTCCTGGCAATATCACCGGCTGCACAGAGTGTTGCAGGATTGTGTTATGATCATGGCGCTGCTGGGTTGGGAGTTGCTGAGTTTTGTCATGTTCTGCACACGGCCTGCGTGCATCCATCTCCCTGACACCACGCTCATTCTGGAAATTGTTTTCAAATGTTGGCCAGTACATAAGGAAAAACAGACTTTAGGATTTATTTAAAATATGGGGAAAAAAAATGCAGCCGGGGCTCAGCCCAGAGCAGAAGCAATAACTTTCTCTGTTCTGGCTCTCTGCATTCAGCTGGACTATAGATCACCAGCACAGTACTGTAGAAGGGTCAAAGGACCCTCTCCGCCCTGCGTTACTGGGTGGGGGCCACTCTCCAGTCCTGCTGAGATCCTCTGTGCTGGGAACAAGCCTGTACTTGCTGCTGCTGCCTGACTCTGTGACTTTACCCTCTATGATATCACAGATCAACCATAAACCCAGAGAGAGGCTGCTTGTGATCTCACCGCGCTCTAACCCTGAGCCATTAACTCATTCACCGTACCCCTGTGTCCTACGCACAATGCCCTTACACAAAACACATATTGTTGTACCCACTGCAAAAAAAAATTTCCACTGAATCCTGCATCAATACATCATCTTGTAAGACAAACAGCAGGAATGCAATCCATTTCAAACTTATCTGTGTATGATCGTCAGTGAACATAACCCAGATCTCTCCCCGTCTACCTGAAAGCTATTTGCAAATTGTAACACGTCCTAATATTTAACCAAGTCCATCAAGCCTTCTATTTAGGCAGCGTCAGCCCTCGGTCACGCCTTAGCTGCACAGTACTGTCGAAAATGTTAAAGGGATTTAAAACGAAAGCAAATGTGATTATAACCAGGTCAGACGCAGCCATACCGACCCTGTGAGCTTACAATTAGACCTGCAGTTGCTTGGGTGCAGGGTGTTGCTAGTCACCAAACTGCTCCCTGCTCTTTATATACACAGTACACCATTGGGAAGTTCTGCACTGCAGAGGCACCAGTCAATATGAATGTCCTTCTGTAATATGGAGGTCTATTTAGTTATTATTAAAGTGGTAGTAAAGTCTGTGAATAAAAGGAAAAAAATGGGTCCCCTGGCAGATTTAAAGTGGTTGTAAAGTCGAAACATTTTTTACCTCCAAGCGGAGTTCTGCCTAATTTTTTTTCTTTAAAAGTCAGCAGCTCCAAATACTGCAGCTGCTGACTTTTAAAATAAGGACACTCACCTGTCCAGGGTGCCCGCAATGTCGGCACCCGAAGCCAACCCGTCCCTCGGGTCTTGGGTGGAGGCGCCGCCATCTTCAGTAAGGGAATCAGGAAGTGAAACCTTATGGCTTCACTTCCTGGTTCCCTACTGTGCATGCGCAACTCGCGCTGCGCAATCCCACTGATCCCTGCTGGCTTCTGGGACCTGTGCGTCTCCCAGAAGACAGCGGGGGGGGGGACAGAGAAGGCGCCGGAAGTGGCGTAGATACCAGCGGATGGCTCAGCTATCTTTGCCCGGAAGTATCCTGTATTAGACAGGTATCTGCTCCCCCGTGAAAGGTGCCAAATGTGACACAGGAAGGGGGGGGGATTCCGAAGAGGGGAAGTTCCATTTTTTGGTGGAACTCCGCTTTAATGCAATCCTTGCATTAAAGACGAAGTAAACCCTGATGGGTTTTACTTCCTCTTTTGCTCCCTGCAAATAAAAGCATAATGGGCTAATATGCATTGCATACTAGCCCATTCTATGACACTTACCTGCAAACGAAGCCCGCGCTATGCCCTGTGCAGGCCGCATCCATCTTCTCCCCTCTTCCTTCCGGGGCCGCAGACTCCAGCTCTGTGACTGGCCGGAGCCACATGATATCACTCCCGCACATGCGCACGGGAGCCGTCAGTCATGGCACACGCTGGGGAAGAAACGGCACGGAGGTCCATTTCTTCACAGCGCATGCGCCGATGACGGCATTGGCGCACTACAAGTGATATATCTCCTAAACGGCGCATGTTTAGGAGATATTTCCACTACCTATAGGTAAGCCTTATTCTAGGCTTACCTATAGGTAGAAGTCACACAAAAGGGTTTACAACCACTTTAAGGTAAAACATGTTTAGGTATCAGCATCCCCCCCTTACCCTTAGGGCTTGATCACACTTGACTAATTTTCTAACGCTCAACAAATGCTCCTATAGCCTCTGTATGGCGTTAGTATAGGCGTCAGACAGGTGTCAATGAGCTTTAGTATGGGCATTTTGCAAGCACTAATGAGGAGGTAAAAATGCTCCCTAAATGCCCTATGGGCAGTTTTGAAGCATTTGACGAGCATTAAAACTGCTCCACAAATGCCTATTCTATTACAGTAATTTGCGGAGCATTACTATAGACTTTAATGGGAGGCGTTGAAAGGCTTCAAACACCTCCTGACTCGACATGAGGCTACAATTTTGAAGCAACGCGGCCCTAACGCTTAGTGTGAACAGCATTATGTGCTGTCTATTGTATCTTGTGCATTGGCGCTTGAGGGGCCTTTTTAGCGCCTCTCAAATGCCTGCTCCTAATGCCACTGTGAATTCAGCCTTACCTGAGCCCTCATTCAATCCAGTGCTGTGCACGTCTGCAGCTCTTCTCTTCCCTCACTTTTGGGTCTTGCTGGCTTTGCTGGGGCATCTTTGGCCCCCGATGCTGTCAATCAAAGCCAGTGACGAGCGAGCGGGGGCGGGGCCGAGTCCTGCTGTCTGTGTCAATAGAAGCAGCAGAGGGACTCGGTGCAAGCACGCACGAGTGTCCCCATGGAAAACATCTTCCCATGGGGCACTGGACAGAGGGGAGGGGCCAGGAGCGCTGGCGGGGGACCCAGAAAAGAGGAGGTTGACGGCTGCTCTGTGCCATTCCATTCCATGGCACAGAGATGGTAAGTATAGACATGTTTGTTTTTATTGTTTTTTTAAATATATCTTTACAATCGCTTTAAAGTAAATAAACTTCCATCCCTCTATAATAAGGCTTACCTATAGGTAGTGTAAATATCTCCTAAACAAGCAGTTTAGGAGATATTTAGTGTACATGCAGCCAGTGACATCACTGGCGCATGCCCTCTGAAGAAACGGCCACCCGTGCTGTTTCTTTAGAACCCTGTGCCATGAACGGCGGCTCCCACGCGAACGCGCGGGATTGACGTCATTGCTGCTCCGGCCAGTGACAGAGCCAGAGACCGCGAAGCCGGAAGCAAGACGGGTGAAGATGAGAGCTCCCACAGCGCTGACATCTCATCACTGGAAGAGCTTAATTTTAAGGTAAGTTTAACGTAATGTACTAGCACATTATGCCTTTACCTTGCAGGTACAAAAAAAAAAAAATCATCCAGCGGTTTACTAGTACATTATAACAGACTTACCTTCAAACTGAGCCCTCCAGTGCTGCGCTGACACAGCTCTCCCTGGTCCCTAGCGGCTTCAATCTTCACCCGGTCTTCCTTCTGTGTATCGTATCCTTGGCCGCTTGATTGGCTGAACCGAAGTGACATCACTACCGCGCATGCTCCATCGCTGCGGCATGCAGAGTGGGCCGTAAATGTGGTCTTACCCTGTTTCCCTGAAAATAAGACCTAGCGTGATTGTCGGTGATGGCTGCAATATAAGCCCTACCCCCCAAATAAGCCCTAGTTAAAGTCCTTGTAGGTTTTATTTTCAGGGTAGGGCTTATTTTCGGGGAAACAGGGTAGGGCTTATTTGGGGGGTAGGGCTTATATTGCAGCCATCACCGACAATCACACTAGGTCTTATTTTCAGGGAAACAGGGTAGCTGCGCATGTGCCGCTCAGATCACATTACCTACTGACAGACAGACCTTATAACAGAAGAGAACCATAAAAACCCTGCCTGTCAGCAGTTTATGAGATTTTCACTTTACTACCACTTTAAAAGGAAACGATCACGAATATTCTACTTAAGTTTCTACTGCAAAATTTAGCTGTAATTTGTTATGCAATTGTCACAGTTTAGTGCTATGCCATAATTTCACTAGAACCTTCGGGGCCCTGGTGCAAGAAACCATGAAGGGCCCCCCCTGACCCCCACCCCTCTTCAAAAACAAGCACGATTTTGATCATCTTTTTTTCAATATATAAAACAGTAAAACATTTTTGTTTCTGATTTCAACTTGCTTTAACCACTTCAGTCCCGGAAGATTTAACCCCCCCCCCCCCCCCCATGACCAGGCCTTTTTTTGCGATACGGCACTGCATGACTTTACCTAACAATGATGCTTTCATGCGACACCGTACCCAAATAAAATGTATGTCCTTTTTTTCCCCACAAACAAATAGAGCTTTCTTTTGGTGGTATTTGATCACTTCTGCTTTTTTATTTTTTGCGCTATAAACAAAAAAAGATTGGCAATTTTAAAAAAAACAACAATAATTTTTACTTTCTGCTATAAAACACATCCAATAAAAAAAATAAATAGAATTTCTTCATCAATTTAGGCCAATATGTGATCTGCTACATATTTTTGGTAAAAAAAATCCCAATAAGCGTATATTGATTGGTTTGTGCAAAAGTTATCACGTCTACAAACTATGGGATACTTTTATGGCATTTTTCTTGCTTTTTTTTTTTTACTAGTAATGGCGGCGATCAGCGATTTTTAGCGGGACTGCGACATTTCGGAAGAAAAATCGGACACCTAAGTGCTAAAAATATGCACTGTTACTGTAACACTGTCAGGGAAGGGGTTAACACCAGGCGCAAACAAAGGGTTGAGTGTGTCCCTAGGTGCTTTCTAACTGTGTGGGGGATGAACTGACTGGGTGAGCAGGAACAAAGGATCACTGTGCTCTCCCCTGTGAGAACGGCAATCTGCCTTGCTTATATAGGCAGATCGCCATTCTGCCTCTCTGGGGAACAATCGGTGGGTCCTGGCATACATCGTGTCCGGCGGACCCGTTGATTGGCTTCCCCTCTGGCCAATCAGCGCGCGCCTCTGGTGGTGTGCGTGGGCCCCCTGCTGTCTATTACACTAAATGATGTACAGGTACATTGTTTCACGCAATAGAGCCGCCCTGCTGCAGTATATCTGCGGTGGGCGGTCTTTAAGTAGTTAAGGACAATTTTGGAATAAGCAACTGCGGAATGCGTGGGAACCTGAGTAGGGAGGCAGTTTTAACCTACTTTCCTGCTCCGGTCACGGCACCCTTTCCATCAGTCCCAGGGCCCTTGCCACTGGTCCCAAGTCTCTTCTGACTGGTTTCGGGGCCATTTCCATCGGTGCCAGGGCCCTTTTCTCTGGTCCCAGGGCTCTTCCCTGTGAGCCGGGGGCCCTTCCCACTGATCCCAGGGCCCTTTATTACAGTCCCACAGCGGGAACCTTTCACATGTTCTGCAGCAGAACCCCTTCCCGCTGTCTTCGCCCCCTCCCCACGGTGGCGGAATGCCAGGGCCCGATCTCAATTGCGACTCTGGTAGTTCTGTCACTGCATCATGGTATTTCATGTACAAATTTGTAGGTTCACATTCTGTAGATCACAGTGCAATCAACATGCTTCCTAAACGACTTTTGCTATAGAGTTCAGCTATAAGCCACCTAGAGACTGTACTGAATTTAGTGAAAGTCTATTGACAGCTCAGACGCATACTGTTGCAGTGACTCAGAAGGGAATGTACTAAGAATCCGGGGCAGTTATGCTTAGTGACAGTTGCTAGCTTAAAGCTGGCCATACACTAGTAGAGTTTTGACTGACTGTTTATACAAACGATTGTACAAACAATTGTATGAAAATTCTCATTAGTATATTTGAAGACATGAGGAATGCTGTTTAGAAGTACATTGAAAAGTGTTTTTACATTCGTTTTGAGCGTGAATGGACTTTCCCCTTTCTCCTCTATGTTATCTAATCAGTACATGTATACAGGGTCGTATAGCCTAGGTTCACACTTGTGCGATGCGGGAACCAGCGCGATTACAGCGCCAGTTCCCGCATCGCATCTCTCCCGCAGGCAGTTCACACTGCCCTCTGCGAACCGCTGCGGATGTCAATACATTGTTTATGACACCCCCAGATCGGTTCACCAATCGCAGTGCGAACTGTGAACTCGCACAGGAGTCGAATCGCATAGGTGAGAACACCCACGCGATCCGATTTCAGTGCACCTTTTTTTGTGCAAAATCAATGCGAGTTCAGCCATACAACTGTATGGCTGAACTCGCATTGCACAGACATTGCATGTGATCTTCCCCGCAGCGAGGGTGCAAATCACACGCAATATCTGTATTCGCACAAGAGTGAAAGGCGGCACAGTGGTGTAGTGGGTAGCACTCTCACCTAGCAGTAATAAGGGTTGCTGGTTCGTATCCCAACCATGAAACTACCTGCCTGGAGTTTGCATGTTCTCCCTGTGCCTGCGTTGGTTTCCTCCGGGTACTCCAGTTTCCTCCCACACTCCAAAGACATGCTGGTAGGTTAATTGGCTTCTGTCCAAAATTGGCCCTAGTATATGAATGTGAGTTGGGGACCTTGGATTGTGGGCTCCTTGAGGGTAGGGACCGATGTGAGTGTGTGATGTATGTGTAAATTGACGGCGCTATATGGGTACCTTAAATAATATGGGACAATAGGGACAATTGTAGACATGCACACTCACTCAGGTTGAACTGGATGGACTGGTGTCTTTATTCAACCTTACTAACTATGTAACTATGTAACCTAGGCTTATAGTAGTTTCTAGGCAGTTGAGTTTATAAGCATTTTTTTGAAAGCAAAAAAATGCGTTCAGGACGGATATTCAGAAGCATCTGAAATGCCAAATGCTTGTAACAGCGTGTAAACATGTCTAAACACGGCAACTTGCGTTTATAAGCGTTTTCATTCACAGGCGTTTTAATGGGGAATCATTTCTGACAGAGAGAGAGAGGGATTTCCCATAACAAATGGTCAGAAATGATTCCTTAGGGCTCATTTACACTTGCTTTCGCTTCAACAAGGCTTAGGACACGCTTTGTTAAAGCTCTCCGAACATTACTCAAAGCTCCTGTCACTAAATAAAATGGTTCGCTTACAGTCTTGTTTACACCTTGCTTTTGCTTTGCTTTGGCTTTGCTTAAAAAATTATACCCCATGTAGCTTCAGTGGTGCTTTAAAGCGTCTTCAAAGCCTCCATAGAAGTCTATGGCAAAGCTTGCTTAAAGCCCCACTGAAACCTCATCAAAGCACAAAGCAAAAGCAAGGTGTAAACAGGACTGTAAGCTAACTATTGTATTTAGTGACAGGGACTTTGACTGGCATTCATAGAGCTTTAACAAAGCGTGCCTGAAGCCATGTTTTGAAGCAAGAGTAAACTAGCCCTTATTAAAAAAGGCTTCTAAATGAAAACATTCATTAACGCCCCTAAACGCGACATGTAAAAGTGGCAAAACTGACGTTTATTTCATGTTGGATACTAGCTGTCAAGTTACATCGTTTAGAAGAGGTTTTCAAAAGTCCAGTGTACATGAAGCCTAATAGTGAATTGCCAGCTCTTATTTTCAAAGATTCAGGGCTCATTGACACAATTTGTCAGGAAGTGGTAAAAGCAGGTGGTTAAGCCATGGTTTTCCTATCCCCCACTTAGGACATGCAGCCACTTAGGGCTGTACACATGCGACAACAAAAATGAAACCCCCTGTAGAGTTCATCTTTGGTACTGCCTGCTGAATGTAACCTATTCAAATAAATGGGGACTGCCTGCAAAGCATGTGGTTGTGGTGCAGTGGCCTGGCCTTTTCAGGATTAAAACAGGGGATGAGGAGGCAACATTTTGCCACTGGCCATCTATCAACCACCCTGTGAAAAGTGATCCAACGAGAATTACTTTTCAGAGGGGCGTCAAGGGCTGCCACATGCCTAAAGGAGCCCTAACTGAAGAAGCTAAAGTTAGAAGCTGATTGGTTACTTTGCAAAGCTGCTCCAGGTAATGTCTGCTCCAGCTTCATTAAATTCCCCATGTGTATGATGTCCCTGAAGGCAGGATAGAAGGGTTAATGTTTTTTTCTGTGCTGTTCTGCTGTTATCTGGGTCAAGTCGGCTGTCTTTCCTGTGAAACTGTCACAATGTAGATGTGTGGTGGATCTGAGGAGTTGATTGGCTGGATTTTTCCTGCCGAAATTCTACGGATCCACATAAAAAGGGGCTCGCCAGTACCCCAGAGAGTTCTACTAAAAACTACTGCCAAGATGTAGGCTGTTACCCTGCCGGTCGGTGCCCCCATATGACGGAGCACACGGGAACCTGAGGACTCTTATGAACACTTAAAGGACTCCTGCTACCTCCTGTGGATCACTTGCCAATTAAGGCGCCCCAACAGGTCACGTTTTCAGGCTTTCCATTATTTTGCACAGGTGATTTGATCAGTTTCACTGCCTTAGTAATTACCACAGCTGTTTCATCTGAGGGAAATCCTGAAAATATGACCTGTTGGGGCGCCTTGAGGACTGGAGTTGAGTACCTCTGTATAGGATTATACATAAGAAGTTGCCTACAAGAACAATTCCTGAATATCTGCCTTACTTCGGTAAAGTTCCAGTTAACTGATTATTGCACGGGTATCCAAAGAACTAAGGCTTGTAGCTAAGGGGACTAATGCCGCGTGCACACGGTCGGACTTTCCGGCATATTTGGTCCTGCGGACCAGAGTCTGCCGGACAATCCGCCAGTGTGTGGGCTCCGGCGGACTTTTCCGGCGGACTTTTTCCCAAAAGCCCGCCGGACCTAGATTTGAAACATGTTTTAAATCTTTCCGTCGGACTCAGTTTCGGGCGGAAAGTCCGCTCGTCTGTGTGCTGGTCCGACGGAAAGCCCGCTCGTGTGTATGCTGGTCCAACGGACCAGATACGACGCGAGGGCAGGGTATTGCATTTCGCGCTCACTGCAATAGGAAAAACAGATTTTCTTATTGCGGCGAGCGCGGAGCATACCAGGCCCTTAGGTCTGGTATGGATTATAAAGGGAACCCCCCTACGCCGAAAAAATGGCGTGGGGTCCCCCCTAAAATCCATACCAGACCCCGATCCGAGCACGCACACTGGCCGGTCAGGAAAGGGGGTGGGGACAAGCGAGCGTGGGGGGGTGGGTGTTTTGGGGGAGGGGGGCCCCCTGCGGGGCCCCCCTCCCCCAAAGCACCTTGTCCCCATGTTGATGAGGACAAGGGCCTCTTCCTGACAACCCCGGCCGTTGGTTGTCGGGGTCTGCGGGCGGGGGGCTTTTCGGAATCCGGGAGCCCCCTATAATAAGAGGGCCCCCAGATCCCGGCCCCCCCACCCTATGTGAATGAGTATGGGGTACATGGTACCCCTACCCATTCACCCAGGGAAAAAGTTTAAATAAAACACTACACAGGTTTTTAAAATATTTTATTAAACAGCTCCGGGGGGGGATCTTCCTCTGGCTTCGGGGGTCTTCTTCCGGCTTCGGGGGTCCCTCCGGTTCATCTTCTCCCGGCGTCCGGTTGGTTCTTCTCCGCTCTCTTCTCCCGGTGTTCCAGTTCTTCGGCCGGCTCCTCCGCTGTCTTCAGGTAGCTCTCTTGCCAGCAGAGGTCCGGACTTCTGGGCTTCTTGTCTTCTGGGCTTCTTGTCTTCTGGGCTTCTTGTCTTCTCTTCTCTTCTCCAGATGTTGACACGACGCTCTCTCTGGCTGGACTGCTCTCTGAGGGCTGCGTTGTGACTTATATAGGCGGAGACCCCACCCCCTTTTGATGTCACAGTCCCTGGGCATGCTGGGACTGTGACTTTTAGGGGGCGTGGTCACTGGGTGATGGTGACCACGCCCTCTAAAACGTCACAGTCCCAGCATGCCCAGGGACTGTGACATCAAAAGGGGGCGGGGTCTCCGCCTATATAAGTCACAACGCAGCCCTCAGAGAGCAGTCCAGCCGGAGAGAGCGTCGTGTCAACATCTGGAGAAGAGAAGAGAAGACAAGAAGCCCAGAAGTCCGGACCTCTGCTGGCAAGAGAGCTACCTGAACACAGCGGAGGAGCCGGCCGAAGAACTGGAACACCGGGAGAAGAGAGCGGAGAAGAACCAACCGGACGCCGGGAGAAGATGAACCGGAGGGTCCCCGAAGCCGGAAGAAGACCCCCGAAGCCGGAGGAAGATCCCCCCCTCCGGAGCTGTTTAATAAAATATTTTAAAAACCTGTGTAGTGTTTTATTTACACTTTTTCCCTGGGTGAATGGGTAGGGGTACCATGTACCCCATACTCATTCACATAGGGTGGGGGGGGGCGGGATCTGGGGGCCCTCCTATTATAGGGGGCTCACGGATTCCCATAAGCCCCCCGCCCGCAGACCCCGACAACCAACGGCCAGGGTTGTCGGGAAGAGGCCCTTGTCCTCATCAACATGGGGACAAGGTGCTTTGGGGTGGGGGGGCCCCGCAGGGCGCCCCCCTCCCCCAAAGCACCCACCCCCCATGTTGAGGGCATGCGGCCTGGTATGGTTCAGGAGGGGGGGGGGGCGCTCGCTCGTCCCCATCGCCTTTCCTGACCGGCCAGGCTGCGTGCTCGGATCGGGGTCTGGTATGGTTTTAAGGGGGGACCCCACGCCGTTTTTTCGGCGTAGGGGGTTCCCCTTATAATCCATACCAGACCTAAGGGCCTGATATGCACCGCGACGGGGCTCGCAAGGTGTCAGTCTTGCCGATAAAAGCGACAAGATTGACATCCTTTTCTAGTCCCGTCGCACCTGAGTTCACGTTCAAAATGAACGGACTTGTCCGTGTGTGGGCAAGTCCAGTCATTCTGAAAGTCCGCCGTAACTCAGGTGAAAGACGGGCAGACTTAGCCCGCCGCAATAGTCCGGGCGTGTGTGGGCAAGTCCGTCCGTTTTAAAGTCCGGCGCACCTGGCGGACAAAGTCCGTCAAAAAGTGTGCCGGACCAAGTAGGACAGAAAGTCCGACTGTGTGTACGCGGCATTAGGCTAGAGTAGACACTACACATAGAGTCTGGCATTGGTCTGCAATCTAGTGTAGGCTATATTGCTGAAATTAGGGACAATGCGGTTCGATGTGTGTATGCCCAGGGTCTATGGCTTCCTCAACTGGCGTGCATACCATGTCCTGCACTGGGCCATCCTCCTACCTACATGTTATTGCCTGCAAATGCAGCATGGTAGGTTAGCCTACATGGTAGATACCATAAACTCTGTGAGAGGCATATTTCAAGTCTATTTTTTACTTGTGATTTTCCAGAATATAGCAGATCTTCTCATAAAAAGCATGATATGTAATGTAAGACAGTTTACCCCACAACAATCTTCCCAAATGGAGCTCCATACATTGATTCTCTCGTTCTTGGAGTGTCCAAAATAAAACTGAATTTATTTGTCCAGCAAATGGCCTCATTTATGAAAAATCTCACAAAATGTAGTTAATGATCCTCTTACAGGTCAATCCAGCAGCATGTAGACAATTTGGTCGTTTTGTTCAAGGTCAAAAAAACAGAGCAACTACCAATATCCCAAAAGGCCAGAGTGAGAAACTTAACAATGCAGCCATACCAAAGACAAATGTTTACGATCCAACACCAAAAGCACTACAAGCACAGCATAGCACAACACAGGCCCTCAAGGGGGTCAGAAATGAGGGGCCAAACATACCCCTAGAACCAAAATGTACATTTAAACATTTGCAGAATTAAAGGATTTTTTGTGCTATACGTATGGCCATATGGGAGAGGTTTGGCAATTTATTACTCACTGCTGGTGTTGTATTAATAAACGCTGTGACTAAAAAGTCACTGTATAACTAGATCTTCAAAGATGTGTTATTAATACACAATTGGTTATCAACTGACCTATCCTCCCAGGATAAAGATATGAAAGCTGCTATCAATTGGACAATGTGGTATATATTGTATTCTGAAGACTAAATCCGAATGTGTTTGGCTGTTATAAGACTGCTTTGATCGGTAGCCTGTAATCCAAAAGATTGACTTGGTTTCCACAATATGAATGTGTTTTTGGACATCTGTAGTTCCACATCTGGCTTTACATCATACAATAAGTAAGCCCTGAACACAATCATGCGATAATGCTCCTGTATCAGAAGCAGATACCTTCATTTCAACGGATCAGATGGATCTGAAGACTAAAGCTGAATATGTTTGGCCATTTTAAAATGTTATTTTTGGCATCTGTAGTTTCAGATCTGAACATACAATAGGGAAGCCCTCAACACAATCATGCAACAATGCCCCCATATTAGAAGCAGATTCCTTCATCCCAACAGATCCGAGGGATGGGAATATTTTTGCGCCAGTGCCAAGACAGCAAAGATAAACCATCTTGACCCTAAGTAGGAGGGTATGACAGGTATTATAGTGAATTTGAAATTCACATTAAAGTGAATGTAAAGCCATATGCAGAAATGGATAGAGTATGGAAGTGTTCGAACCTTTTTTAGGTTTGTACTGCTCTCTGTGAGATTCACTTTATTAGTCCTGGTGACCACTATCTAGATATAGAAAGTAAATAAAAATCCATAATTTTTGAATTGTCAAAATAACAGGAGGTGAGGGGAAATGTTCCAGTGGAGAATCCAATAGGAAGGTCTCCCCATGGGATACAGAAAAGCAAAAGAGGGGTCTTAACCACTCCCTACTGTATCCAAAACAAAAAGAAAAAGTTTTGGCTTTGCAAGTTGGAGATAGATATACCTAGACGACTGTTGGATGTGACTCAGAGATATAAATGTTATATATTTAAGGGCCTGTCCACACAGGTCTTAAAATCTGTAGGCTGGAAACAGTGCATCAAATGGCTCAGTACACCCATGCTTCATTTGTATTATTCACTGCGTACCACCAGAACCAACAAGGCCTACCGTGTTCAGGGTCTGATGTTACAAGCCCACTGAGTATTAATATTCAATCCAAAGTGTTGGATTATGCATTTCAGACCTTTTTGCAACATTATAAAAGAAGAGAAACATGAAGGGACTTTCAAGGTAGTGTACTAGAGATGTCATAAAGTATATACTATGCAATTATTTTTTTGTTTATTTTTTTTTTTTTTAGTCTGTTTCATTAGGAAACCCCCTTAGTGGGTTCAGAAGGATATTTGTCTTGATCATATTTATTTTAAGCTGCAGTTTTGCTTGATGTCGCTGGAAGTCTCTGAAAGGTTGTTATATCTAAAGATCAACACATGCTCACTTTTCTCTTCCGGGTGTTTATTTCCATTGGACCATTTGGGATGACTCACATAGTATCCAATATGTAGGTTGGGACGAATTGTACATAGTTGACTAAACAGTAGATCATTATGTGTGAGTGTACTCTATCTCAATATGTATAAACCTTATCATATAGCAATAATTGTTGAATATATTTTTCTAGACCTTTGGGGTTGTGTTCTCCTGTGGTCCCTGGCAGCACCTCTTCTCTTTTCCTGCCCTAATATCCACATGATTGTATAAGATGGTTTTTATCATGCTTGTAAGTACACAAGATAAAATAATACATTTGTACTTTTGTTTTATGTATACCATTGATATTATTGATTTATTTTGTATCATATATTTTAGATTTTTTACCCACCGTTAACTCCTGAAGAAGTTGGAAATATTCAACAAAATGCATTGAGTCGATTGCTCATCTTTCTTCAATAATGTTGTGATTATACTATAAATAATGTACGTTTAGAAGATGGTGTCCTCATTATTTGGAATAATCAGACAGGCAAAATATGAGCAATGTGGTGAAGTTCTTAAGATGTTTTACTATGTGTGAGTCTTGCTATATCAGGCTCAATTGTGTACATTTTTATGACTGTTCAGATAAAACAAACAATTTTTATTACATTGTATTTACTTTATGGCTCTTCTCTATTACATTGAAAGTCCCCTTGGTGTTAGGAGAATACCTGTAGTGAGTGGAGTTCAATAGCCAAAATCATTAAACTAAGCACAGTTCTCAGTTCTTAAAGTGGAGTTCCACCCACTTTTACAACTCTTCAGCATTCCTCACTAAACTGTGCACTGTAAACGAATTGAATATTTTTTTTTTTCTCAGCACCTACTGTATATCTGCTGTATTCATTTTTCACTTCCTCCTCCCTGGCCGTGGCCCATCGCATCGTTTCCTGTTTGCAATGCCTTCTGGAAAGGGGCGGCAACTTCCTCTGACACTGCCGCTGCTATGGAAACCTGACCTGAAACCTATTACACTGCTTGTGCTGCACTGAGCATGTGCGAGATCTGCAAGGATGATATCTAGGAAGAAATACAGTCTGGCTTCAGATGCCCACACTTAAGATGGCCACGGCCTGCTGTAAGTTTATAAAATAACAAACTACTGCTTTAAACTAACAAAACAGACCTTAGTTTACAGAGTAACTTTACTAGAATACATTAAGCTTGTGTATTATAGGGGTATTTTTATTTAAAAAGTATAATTTCGGCCGGAACACCACTTTAAGAGGTTGAATTGTCTGAACCGCTAGATAGATGGTCGGTGTGGGAGTCACAAGCCAAGGTCATGAAGGAGAAGAGTTTCGTAGTTGTGAGTCACAAGCCAAGGTCAATGCTGGAGAAGAGTTTCATGGTTGGGGGTCACAATAGAGGCAGCGGGCAGGATAATGTGTGGAGTACAATAATCTGGCAAACAGGAAGTGCAGTGACATCGCTTAAGTCAGGAAGTTCATGGGAGGAGCAAAGAGTTCAAGGTTGAGCAGAAGTCAAGGCACAAGTCAGGATTTTCCAATGGCTCAGACAGGGTGCTGTCCAGCATCTCAGGTAACTCAACGAGAAGAGTCATTGCCAGACACAGCAGAGATCCCAGGTTCAAGTTCAGGCCCTGACACTTGGGATGTTGGTACCATTGTACACATTGTATAATCCTAGGTCCATATACGCTCTTTATGGCCTTTTTGCAACAAGCGATTCTGCGACATATAGAAAAATCACTTTTTCAAAGAATTAATCAGACCAAAAGTTTTTCTGGCTGTTATCGACCGGACTGGGTTACGCTTGAGGCCCAAGTGTGTTCTCTGCTTCCAATAGATCTTCTCATGTGAATCCTCTCTCAGGATCGTAGAGCAATATTGTGCCCAACCATGTCACACTGTAAAACTTGCTCCCTCAGGTCTATAAACATACCCGTGGCACCTCTTTTCAATAAGCCATTGTTTCCCCTGGGCCTTTCCCCTCTCTGTTTTTCATGGTGGATTAATAAGAGTTGGTGGTGGATAATGAGCATAAAACACTTTCTAGATCACAGAGGAATCAGCCCTGTAGAGTACTGACCCTAAACCCTAGAGATGCCCACATCAGAAATGTTCCACCTCCACCAAATACTCAATTTTTTGAGTTCTCTTAAGCAGACCTTGAATGACATTACCACAAGGACAATGTTTGAAAACAGGTGTATGCGGGGCACTGGCTCGAGAGGGGGCATTTTGATACTTTAACTTTTACTCTCCGCAACTATGACTAAGCAGCCTTATCGGTTGGCATGGGAAGCAGATCTGGGAATGGAGATAGATTAGGAAGACTGGTCCAGATTGTCTACCATGGTGCACAGGGAGATCCTCAATACTACACTAAAAGAGGTAAATAAAGTTTTGTCTCTCTGGTACATAGTACCATCAAGAATTGCCGCGATCTTTCCAGATGCTTCTCAAAATTTCAAGGGTTTCGGTCTGGAGTGCACCATGTACCACGTTTGGTGAACTTATCCAAAAAAAACGCTTATGGACCAGAGTGTTTACCCCGATTCATTATATGACGTCTGTCAATATTGTATAATGTTAAAACTGCACTATTTAGTGATTTAAAGGATAATATTCCTAGCCATGCCCGATTCTTCCTTTTGGGCATTCTGCTGGCTGCAAAAATGTCTATTGCATAGAGCATGGGAATCTCCAGTGGTGAACATAGCCACGACTAAGAACAAACATTCTTGGGTAATGCTCCATGAAAAGTTAGTATTCGTCAAGATAAACAAAATAGATTTGAGAATGTTTGGAACCCCTTGATAAGATATCTACAATCAATCCCCTCTCTGATTTGGGGGCTATGCTGGGGAGCAAAGTGCCGAACACTGAGCTACCTTCTACAGCCTGTTCTTTTCTTTTCCTTCTCTCCAACTTCAGTTTTTAAACCTTTTTTTCTTTTCCATGTTCTTTCTTTCCCCTTGTCCCTTCCTATTTCTTTTTCTTTTTGATCAGCTAAGCACACTTTCCTGCATGCATGCTTGAGCTAAGGGCAGATGGATTTGAGAAAGTAAATGCTACAAGAATCATCTGGCCTTACGCAAGATGGCCACGGCCAGAAATGTTACGCGGGGGGAGGGGGTTCAAAGTGATTTCTCAACAAAATAAAGCATGGAGAAATGCATAGATGGGGAGTTTGCTTTGAGTATTAAAAATTAATTAGTGTTTTTGGTTTGTGGTGCTCAGGTGCAGTGAAGATCTGCTTTAATCTCTGTAGTGCAAGGGGCCCCACTCCAGGCGTATTTTTATTTTTTTCTTGTGTCTGGAATTGGGCTTTAAAACTTCATCTTCCTGTCTCAAACAGTACGTGAGAATGGTCTATCAATGTGGCACTTTCATAAACTATTATAAAAAAATAGAAATGGCTACAAAGTGGAATTTCAGGTCCATAGACTACCTGAAGTTATTCTTCAAAATCTCTTTTGTACCGAACGAGTAATTTACTTTTATCAGATTTTTAAAACAAAAAAGTTTTTTGAATACGTAATTGTGATCCAGATGATTTATCTACTGCGTCCTATAAACAGTAAAACGGCCTTTTTGTGTTAAATGTTATCCAAACATCACAGCCGACTATACATTAAACAAAGGGGGGAAATAGGAACAGAGGAGAGGTACAGCAGAAGGGCTCTATGACTAATATTTTCCACTCTGTAATTTAACAAACTCTCTTTCCGTAATGACAGATAGCTCTGCAAGGGACATACGTGTCATAGATCTCAGCCAAATAAGAAGGCCTGGAAATAAATTAAACATCAAAAAGAGAACACTGGTCTGTACAGCAGACTTCTTTCATAGGAAACCATAAAAAAAAAAAAAAACGTTCAGTGGATGTAAAGCAACCAGCCCCGGGCCAAAACACGGCACTAAAAGCATTTTAAGGATGCAGGAGTGAGGTGATTACAGTGTCCTGACCTCTGTCAGGATAGGAGATATGGCAGAATGCAGGTAGAGTTCCCTCGCCTGGGGCACCAAAATGGGGACCACAATGAAAACTTTTATCCCTTCATGCATAGCCTACAATGGCTCTGTTACACAGCAATTGTTATTGGAAAAAAAGGAAAAGCAGACACTTTGTGGAAATGGGTAAATATAACCCTCAGGATTCCATAGGCCACCTCAAGGAGACCCATGGCTCAGCAGCTGTTGTAGGCCATGCAGTCTGCTAATAGGAGAAGATCCACTGCTTGTGTAAACCAGGCTATTCACCAACACAGAGCTTCCCAAACTTTGATCACCTACATTCCCATGGAGACTACCAATGTTTGAATACCACCTGTACTATTAAAGCCTACCACAAGTACTAACTGGTACTACCGCTGCACCTTTTATGCTTGTGGGGAGGTGCAGCGAGGCAGAAAACACACAGTGTCCAGTTACAGAAACAGAATTTGTATTAACCACTTTAGCTCTTGAAAATTTACCCCCCTTCATGACCAGGTAATTTTTTGCGATACTGCACTGCATTACTGTAACTGACAATTGCGCAGTTGTGTGACACTGTACCCAAATAAAATGTATGTCCTTTTTGCCCACAAATAGAGCTTTCTTTTGGTGGTATTTGGTCATTTTTGCGCTGTAAACAAAAAAAAGGCCGACAATTTTGAAAAAAACAAAAACTTTTTGCTATAAAATATATCCAATAAAAAAAAATGTAAAAAATCGAATTTCTTCATCAATTTAGGCCAAAATGTATTCTGCTACATATTTTGGTTAAAAAAATCCCAATAAGCATATATTGATTGATTTGCCCAAAAATTATAATGTCTACAAACTATGGGATATTTTTTAAAATTTTATACTAGTAATGGTGGTGATCAGTGACTTATATCGGGACTGCGATATTGCAGCGGACAATCGGACACTACCTGACACTTTTTTGGGAACCAGTGACACTAATCACTGTAGTAATGACACTGGCAGGGAAGGGGTTAACATCTAGGGCGATCAAAGGGTTAAATGTGTGCTCAACATGTGTTACTGTGTTTGCTGTGTGCTGTTTTTACTAAGCAATGTGCTGTTTTTTACTTCCTGTTTTGCAAGGAGAAAAAATAGCACATTGCTGCTATCAGAAGAGAGCCCTGTGTTTATTTACATACACAGGGCTCTTTTCAATAATTACGGAGAAGATCGTTGAGTGCTGGCGACCAATCAGCGGCCGGTACCCGCTGATTGGTTCGTGCTGCAGCCCATCACTGCACAGCTGGGGCGACGCACAGTCATAAAGTGGGTAAAGTGGTTGTAAATGCTCAAGGTTTTATACCTTCACGTATAAAAAACCTTTTGTGTGCAGCACCCCCCCCCCCCAATACCTACCTGAGCCCCATCTCGATCCAGCGATGTGCACGAGAGCTCTCCGGGGGTCTCTGCCTCCTCATTAGCTGAGGGAGCAGTGGGAACCAGTGACTGGTACACCTGTGGGTTACCTACACTGAGCAATAGACTTCTGTTATTACCTGCAGGTTTTGGTGCAAGCACACCAAAACTTCTGAATGCAGGAGTTTTGGTGCACTTTCAGAAAGTGAATCACACCCACAGGATATAATAGATGTCTATGGCAAAGTGCAGCTAATAGATATAAAATAGACGGTGCAGCGCTGGATATATGACACAAGAATTGTGAACAGTGATAAATCAATGAGTCAAACAACCTACAACGGTGAATAACATCCAATAGGAAATCAGATCGGCTAATATATGATAAATCAATTAGGTGCTCATGAAATATTGCAAGGACATAATAAAATGTAATAAAAATTAGTTCATATAGTGAAAAAATTGTTCATTTGGTGAAAGTGAAGGTGAAAATAAAGTCCAAGATTAATGGTATTCCATGCAGGACCCGGGATCAATATTCCACCGTTAGTGCTGCCCACCACCTGGTGATAAAGTAATGGGGGCTTACCGGAAAGCCTGCGACCACCCTTATTCAGGGGGGTCAGAACAGGCTTAGTAGAGATATATGGATCACGAGGGATGTCCTGCAGGAGACACTGCTGAAAGTCCGCCAACCTCCTTCATGGACAGCTACTCAGCAACAACTTGGAGTACTTCACAGGATGTGGTCCCATGATCACTTCATATAGAGCAATGAATATATGCTTCCACAGATCCGACGAAGGTGAGCCATAAATGCCAAAAGAAAAAAAGACTCCACTAGTACCCCTGATGACGTCAGTTGTGACGAAACGGCCGCAGGGTCACAACGCTAACACGCATTGCGCATGTGCGATTTCATTTTAAACGGCAGCGGAGTTTTTTTCTTGTTCTATCCCTGCTAGAAGTTTTATGTGTAATGTTTTAAACTTTAATAAACCAGCCAGAGATTCTCTGCACTAGTGGAGTCTTTTTTCTTTTGGCATTTATGGCTCACCTTCGTCGGATCTGTGGAAGCATATATTCATTGCTCTATATGAAGTGATCATGGGACCACATCCTGTGAAGTACTCCAAGTTGTTGCTGAGTAGCTGTCCATGAAGGAGGTTGGCGGACTTTCAGCAGTGTCTCCTGCAGGACATCCCTCGTGATCCATATATCTCTACTAAGCCTGTTCTGACCCCCCTGAATAAGGGTGGTCGCAGGCTTTCCGGTAAGCCTCCATTACTTTATCACCAGGTGGGGGGCAGCACTAACGGTGGAATATTGATCCCGGGTCCTGCATGGAATACCATTCATCTTGGACTTTATTTTTACCTTCACTTTCACCATATGAACTATTTTTTCACTATATGAACTATTTTTTATTACATTTTATTATGTCCTTGCTATACTTCATGAGCACCTAATTGATTTATTATATATTAGCCGATCTGATTTTTTATTGGATGTTATTCACCGTTGTAGGTTGTTTGACTCATTGATTTATCACTGTTCACAACTCTTGTGTCATATATCCAGCGCTGCACCGTCTATTTTATATCTATATTCTGAGCCCTCATATCGGTGTTATAGTGTTTAGCAGCAGGACTTTCATCACATTTTTCATATACAGTAATTTCTTGTTTATGCACATATCGCAATTCTTTTCTTTTTATTAAAGTGCAGCTTACCAACAGGAAAGCCAGAGGTGCACTGCGCTGCACCCGCAGTGTGGGTAAACCGCAGCGTATCAGTTTTTGAAGCAGCCTCCATCAAGGTGAACGGAGGGTCCGATTGGGTCCGCCTGAGAAATGGACAGGCGGACCTGATCAGACTGACCGAGTGAAAGGGGCCTCACACGATCAGTCTGATCAGGTCCGCCTGTCCATTTTTCAGGCGGACCCAATCGGACCCTCCGTTCACCTTGATGGAGCTGCACATGTAAACCCACTAGTGTCCGTTTACACCTACCTACCTCCAATACGATCCGCAAAAAAAAAAAAAAAAATAGAAGGGGATCTATCCCCTTCCATCTGGGCAGATCAGAGTGGCCCATAGAGTAGAGCAGGTTGTGTCCTTGTCCGCTCTACATATGCAAAGTGGATACGGATCTTTCATCCGCCTGCTCCGCTCATTGTGGCCTGTGACTGGTTACCAAGTCGCTTAAGTGGCCCTCACTTTTCAAGAGGTTGTGTACCCCTTTAAGGTAAATAAAAAAGAGCATTTAGAGGATCCAGTGATCAGATAGAGGGTGAGGTGAAAATAATCCCAGACTAGGGTTTGAAGTGAGAAGGTATTTGCTGTTTGCAAGGGTTACATTGCTGTCTGTGTCCCAGTTTAGAAGAATCTCCTCTCTTCCAAAATGATAATATTCTAGACAGAATGTGATGGGAAATGAGGGACAACTATTCTAACCCTTGTCAACTATGCCAAAACTAAAAGACAAAACTTTCGGCTGGTGCTTGGCTTTAAAAACGGACGCCCCCCCCCCCCCCCCCGTGTGTGGAATAGTATGGGACATTACAGAGCTGGTGACAGGCGTCCTCACTCACCATTCCTAAAGAAGGTTTCCCAGGCTCTGACCTGTCACTGTAGTATTAAGTCAGAGGTCACAAGCCACCCACAGCCAAACAGTGGCCATGTGTCATGTGAGTGTAAACATTATAATCTCCTACACTGATTTTTATTCCACCACCCAGCTTGGTAACGAATCTGCAAAACGTCATCCAGGACAGATGTCATGGCTGGGCTACTGACAGGTGACAATAGCATCTCTAACATGACGCCGGGCCTAGCTCCTTGATATCGTCACATGCTACACAGAGCATCAGACGGCTCTTACGGCAAAGCTTCTCTTATCGTTCCCCCAAGCAGGATAATAAGGATAAGGATAATCTTATTTCTCGCTAAGAAAGACCCATCAAGCCTGCCAACTTGAGTTTTCTGTTCACTCTGATCCCTTGGATACATTTACTACAGTTCTTAAAGCTCCATGCGGTTCTTTATTGAAAACACAATTACTTTCTGGGATTGGGCAGGCAAAATATCCAAATGCTTGATATGGGTGATTTAGCTGCACACTGTTCTGTTGATGGGTGAATTTTTAGTTATTATTAAAATAAATTTTATGCAACTTGCACATTTTTGCTGCCCTATTCCTTTGAGTCACATTCACAATGGTGCTTGATGCAGGAGCTTATCCAGTCTCCATCTCAATGGGGTTATGTGCAACCAATGCTCCAACCAGCTAAGAACAAAATAGCCAGCCACATGCATGGTGTATCAACATATTCCCCCGGGCATAGGTCTACACACTGCACATTTTTACGCAAGTTCCAGCATATACTCATGTATAGTGTGTGCCACCATTCTAGGGGCGGCTGTAAGCAGAACCCGTATGCGGAAATATATTCTATTTTATGTCATAGGTGGCATCATATGCCCGCATGCATGAGGCCTTCTATATGGCCAGCAAAAGTCGTGGCCATGGGTGCTTTGCTATGGCATCATGTGTTTTGGCGAGTGCAAAAATGCGTGTGGGTGCCATTTGCAAATAAAGGCCCCCTGCACATTTGCTAAACAGCAGAGCGGTTTTGTGAGTGTTGGGAAAGAGCAATATTTTCCACTCATTCCTGAGATGCATAGATTTGAATAAAGCATAAAGCTGGCCTTACACTGGTAGTTTTTTTGTTCAGCCTGCTACACAGCACAGATAGACCAATCTCCTGCTGTACCCATTGTGTTTTGACAGCCGGTGTCTTGCCGAGAAAGTTCCCTCGGCGGATAAGTTCCCCCCTGTACTGCGCAGGCGCAGCGCCTGCGCAGTACGAACTACTATCAGCCGCCGGAGATAGCCGAAGGACAAAATCTACAATCAGCTGTACACGGCGCCTGCGCCCTAGGTCCAGGTTCCTTCCCCACCATCCAAGTGGACCTAGAGGGGGAATAAAAAAGAGCCGAGCGAAGCGAGGCTGTGCCCGAAGCGTGGCGAGTGAAGCGGGCCTGCGAGGGGCCCTCTTATAGGCGCCATGTACAGCTGATTTTCCCCTATTCATCTTCGGCTATTTCCGCTGGATCCTACTGCGCAGGCGCAGCGCCTGCGCAGTAGAGGGGGGTCCTTATCAGCTGAGCGGAACTTTCTCGGCAGAACACCGGCCCCACCAGCTTATTTGTCCTAATTTCTCAGCAGTCACATGATCACTAGGTCTGCTCTTCTCCCCCAGCTATGAGGGTGAGAGGTCCCTAAAGCTCTGGATTGATAGTGGTACATCATACAGGAGCTGTTGTCAGTCTACAGCTAGGGGCAGGCTGGGAAGTGTGGTTGCCTGCATCATCACAGGGAGGCTACTAGAATGTACAGTGCACCATACATCGGTGCGGCGTCCTGTACACTCATACACAGGAAAGGGGTGGCTGGCACAACAGTGAGAAACCAAGAAGTAATCTAGGTTTCTTGTCATGATGACCTAGGAAGATAAGGCTGCTGTCAGGGTCCCTGGGTTACTTAGTAAAAAAGAATACAGTAATAAATAAAGCCTATTCTAAAAAGAGTTATAGCTCAAATGTATAAACAATAAACATATAATTTTGTGGGTTACACTTGCTATCCCCCCCTTCTATCATGAATGCTCCTGCCAGACTCATCAACCTTACCAACCAGTTAGTGGCCATCACCCCTCTCTGCCAATTATTCCATTGCTTTCCGATCACCCAACAAATAAAATTCAGAATACTGACAACATACAAAGCCATCCAAAACTCTGCTGTCACGGTTAGGAGTCAGGCTTGGGGGCCAGTAGCTATAGCAGTAGAGAGGCTCCCACCGACCAGCTGGATAAGTGTAGAAGTAGGTCATCCTTGTGGATGACGCAGGCTCACTCGAGGTGCTGGATCCAGGTACTAAACAGTGTTCCCCAGAGCTCCTGATGGTAGAGATGAGTTTTGCTGCATGTTAGTACCAGGTCGCAGTCCTCAGGATCACCGCACCAGAAGGTGGACAAGCCGGGGTCCAGTAGCAAATATAGCAGGTAGGGATCAAGCTGAAGCATAGTCAGTAAACAAGCCAAACATTGGTAATAAGTGGTTGCAGGTTGGGATTAAGCAGAAGCACAGTTGAGGAACAAGCCAAAGGTCAGTAACACGTGGTAGCTAAGATATGGTAAGCAGCAGGTGTGACAGGAGCGAGATATTGGCTGGAGAGAGCACAATGATCTGGCAAACAGGAAGTGCAGATACATAGCTTGAATCAGGAAGTTTATGGGAGCAGCAAAGAGTTCAAGGTTCACAAGAACACAAGGTTGTCTAGCCAATCAGGCAAGGAGCTGCCCAGCATCTCAGGTGACTCAAGGAGAAGAGTTAATGCCAGACACAGCAGAGGTCCTGGGTTTAGTTCCAGGCCCCGACATCTGCACTGAGCTACATTACCACCTTCATCTCAAAATATCACCCAACCTGTCTGTTCCAAACCTTCCAAAACCTCCTGCTCTCTAGGTCCCTCGTAACCTCCACCCGTGCTCGCCTCCGGGATTTCTCCAGAGCCTCTTCCATCCTCTGAAACCTTCTACCCCAATCTGTCCAGCTGATCTTCAGCTACTCTGTCCACCTTTAGGTAATTCCAAAAATGTATCTCTTCAGGGAGGCCTATCCCACTACTACTTAAAACTGAACTTTTACTTTCTCCATCCTAACCTATAACTCCTAACTTGGACTGTATTGTATCTATACTACTTCCCTTTACTTTCTAATACACTGAGCAAACCGGTGATGCTTTACAAATCCTGGATGATAATACTACTGATACTTTAAACGGTGATTTATTTTGTCTTTTGGAGTTCAGTTTAAGTTCTAAATTCTTGAACTTTATTTCACCCCTAGCAATCTTCGAGTATAAAGATGAAAGAGAATAAAGAGGATCAGTTATTTATTTTACAAAGCAAAAGTAAATGTGTCCTCTGTGGTCAGCAAAGTAGGAGTGACAATTGCTTGGTCACCACATCATGTTGCACTATTACTAATAACAAAGACAGCAACCGTACCATCACTTAGCAATTAAAAGCAGTTGACTGAGCATGCACAACATAAAATTAATATTAAAGGCACACCTTTACAATCATATAAGTGGGTCACAGATGTTTCACTGCCTAATTTCCAAATCTATCTTACCAGAAGGTATTTTTATGGAAACCCAAACACTAACATCTAAGATAAGGCTTCAATATGGTAATGGAATTTCAACAGATATTTTCAATATTTTTAAATAAGCAGCTTTCATTAAAAAAATCCTTGGGGAACCTTGGGATCCTGCCATAAATTTCCTTGTTCTGACACCTCCCGATCAAAGGTGACAACACTAATGTTAATGTATCCCAACTGTGCTTCTGTATTATCCAGGGGATCGTTAAGGCCGAGGCACTGGGGGCATGTGACCTGCATCTCCTGCAGGGTGCCCGCTACTGAAGCAGCCGGCATCACTTCCCACCTGCTGCTTGCTTGTCACAAAAACAGGCCTCAGAACCAAGCTGCACTAAGGCGGAGATGATTTGTGCTGGAAGGGGGGATTTGGAGAGAAAAGATTTCTGCCGGGAGGAAGTTGTGCTGGTATTTGTGCAAGGAGAAAGATTTGTGCTGGGAGATTGGGGGAGTCAGCAGAGGAGGGAATTTTTTCATTTTTGTTTGGGGAGCATTTCTGCTTGTAGGGGAACTTTGTGATGGGGTGGAGCGTGCATATCAGTGGTTGATTTTTCTTTTGGGGCAGTGGTACTTTTGCTCAGAGGGGAAAGTGGCGGAGAGTGTTGCTTACAGGAGACATTTTGCACTCTCTTGACTCCTACACTCTGTGCATTACACACCCTGACTCCTTCAATCACTTAGTTTTGTACTTCTGACCTCTGCACTATGTTCAGTACACGCTCCGGACCCCTGCATTCTGTTCAATACACACCCCTGACCCCTGCAATTTACACACTCCTGACCCCTGAACTCTGTTCAATACACGTTCCGGACCCCTGCACTCTGTTCAATACACACCCCTGACCCCTGCAATTTACACACTCCTGACCCCTGAACTCTGTTCAATACACACTCCTGACCCCTGCACTCTGTTCAATACACACCCCTGACTGCTGCAATTTACACACTCCTGACCCCTGAACTCTGTTCAATACACACCCCTGACCCCTTCAATTTACACACACCTGACCCCTGAACTCTGTTCAATACACGTTCCGGACCCCTGTACTCTGTTCAATACACAACCCTGACCGCTGCAATTTACACACTCCTGACCCTTGCAATCTGTGCGTTACACATCCCTGACGCCAGCGCTCAAATTGTTTTGTACTCCTGACCAATACAATCTGTACAATACACATTCCTGACCCTGCACTCTGTACAAATTTCACACTTCGGACCCCTGTACGATGCACATTACATACTCCTGACTCCATGACATACTTCTACACTGCAAATTACACACTCCTGACCTCTGCACTCTGTGTGTTGCACACACATGACTCTGCATTTTGTGCATTACCTACTCATGACATCTGCACTCTGTGTTTTATGTACTTCCAAACCTTGCACAGACTGCAGCCCTTGCACGATATGTACACCTGAAGCTTGCATTACACATCCTTGAACCCTGTCCTATGTCCTTACAGACTCCTGTACAATACTGTATACACTATATTGTACATTACAGACTTCTGACCAAAGATTCTTGCTAAGCAATCCCTGACTTTTTTTAATGAAGGCCTTCTTAATGGTAGTCTCGGCCAAAATGTCAGCTCTTTGCCTATTTTCACTGTGCACAGAAACATTTCATTTTTAACCCCTTCATGCCTAAGCCTTTTTCTGACAATTGTTGCTTACAAGTTAAAATCCGTATTTTGTGCTAGAAAATTACCTAGAACCCCCAAACATTTTATATATTTTTTTTAGCAGAGACCCTAGAGAATAAAATGGCGATTGTTGCAATATTTTATGTCACACTGTATGTGATCAGCGGTCTTTCAAATGCAATTTTTTTGGGGGAAAAAATACACTTTCATGAATTAAAAAATACCAAAACAGTAAAGTTAGCCCAATTTTTTTGTATAATGTGAAAGATGATGTTACGCCGATAAAATAGATACCTAACATGTTATGCTTTAAAATTGCGCACACTTGTGGAATAGCGACAAACCACGGTACTTAAAATCTCCATAGGCGACGCTTTAAAAATTTCTACTGATAACCAGTTTCGCGATACCACACATTTAAAATAAATTCTGATCATTTTAACTGCTGTCACAAGGAATGTAAACATCCTTTGTGACAGTAATTGGCAGTGACAGGTCCTCTTTTTGGAGGGATTTGGGGTCTATAAGGCATTCAAAACGCCAAGTTTGGCTGTTTTGAATGCTGTTATTTTTTAAACGTTTGTGAGTTTAAGTCTTCTGTAAACCGGAAGTGATGTCATGATATCGCTTTCGAGTTGCTAGATCCCAGACCCGATTGAAGCTGATTCTGGCTTTGGTCGGATCTCCGGCCAGCTGGCAGATGTGCCGGCTGGTTGTTCAGGCCACCCGGTGGGACGGGAGAGCCGCGGAAAGCAGCGGGAGGAGGGGGGGGACGTCCCCACCCGCTGCTTGGGATAACAGCCGAGCAGCTTCTTAGCCACATTGGTTGTTATCACAAGAAAGCTGACCATCGGTGCTAATAAATTGGTACCGGGGTGATGCGTGCAGCTGCCACCCCTTTAAGCCAAGGCCGCATATTTGCGTAAGGCCAACGTTAAGGGGTTAAAAAGGATTGTGCTGAGGTTTTTATACATGTCTGTGAGACTCTTGCTTCAAGAGCAATCAAAGCATATTTTATGGCTACAAGAAGGCTCTGGTTTTATCTAACCATGCCCTTTAAAGCCCCTTTCACTGTTAGTGCAATTTGGCCACACCCAGTGCTTGCTGCATTGTGCCACATTACTGCTCTCCTAAGGCTGCTTTCACACTGGGGCGGTAGGGGGCGTTGGCAGTAAAACAGCGCTATTTTTAGCGCTATTTTTACCGCGGTATTCGGCCGCTAGCGGTGCGGTTTTAACCCCCCGCTGGCGGTGAAAAAGGGTTAAAACCACTCGTACAGCGCGGCTATAGCCGCGGTATTGCCGCGGTATAGCCGCGCTGTCCCATTGATTTCAATGGGCAGGAGCGGTTTAGGAGCGGTAAATACACCGCTCCTTCACCGCTCCAAAGATGCGGCTTGCAGGAGATTTTTTCTTCTCCTGCCAGCGCACCGCTTCAGTGTGAAAGCCCTCGGGGCTTTCACACTGAACAAACAGCAGCGGCTGTTTTGGGTCGGTTTGCAGGCGCTATTTTTAGCGCAATAACGCCTGCAAACCGCCCCAGTGTGAAAGGGGTCTTAGGGTGCCCAAAGGTTTTGCTATGAGGACCTGTAGCCTGTGCTTCTTGTATCTTGTGAAGTGTGCAGAGGAAGCACTGCAATGCAAAATGCACGCAGAGGCAGGTAAATGCACAGGTGTTTTCTGCGCATTTTTCAATGCATTCTGGTGTGAACGGGCTCTAAAAGGTTGTATAAAAAGTTTAGGACAGCAAAACACTTTTAGTAGTAAAATAATACATTTTATATAGAGATGCACACATCAGACCAAAAAAAAGGGGCAACCGAGGCTGCACAAGGGAGAGAATGATTTGGTTTTAAAAGAGGGGTAGTCCCTCCAAATGAGTGACAGTTGGGACCTATGTCTCCATGTGCTGCTTACTCCTCCCCCCTTATGAGCTCTGCCATACAGTAGGCTACAAAAGGTTGATACCAAGTGAAATTCACAAACTTACACTGCTTGCTTTGAAAAAATAATTTAATGATGTATTAATGGTTACAGGGCTGCATTAATTAGTGCCTATTATGTGCCCGGAGTTCAGCTTTAAATACAAGCTTTGCTTGTAAATGAGGTGGCTTTTATTTTCCCTAAGGCTAATAATGAAAATGCACTGAAAGAAATACAGCTCAGGCACAACACAAAAGGATTTTAGAACTAACAGGAAAAAGGGCTCCTGCAGGTTTCTGAAGACCTGTGTATGTGCCTGGGGCCCTCAATCCTGTTTCCAGGCAGAATAAGGAAACTTTGGCTGTAGAGATCCAGGTACAGCCTTGTAGAGCCCTCTGCTGTTCTAAGAGTGAAGTGTACAGAATGCAGGTACATGCTGTGTGTGATCACGGGGCTTGTTAATGTGTTCCTTTGTGGAGATGTGAAAGTTATTTCCATGTAAAAGGGACAAAACCTGCAGGTGTTCCACAATTTATTTAATAATAAAACCAATGGAGCTGGGTGTAAGTGGAGTTCCCTGTACAGGTATACCCTACTAGGGGCAGCACAGTGGTTTAGTGGTTAGCAGTGTCTTACAGCACTGAGGTCCTAAGGCCCGCCATAGACGGTTCGAGTCTCAGCTGGGTCAGCAGGAACTGGCCAAAACCCAAACTTGGGTACAACCAGCCTGCCGGATTTACTTGAGATTATCGCTAGCAGCTGCTATAGCCGCCAGCAATAATCACTGTCTTCTCCCAACTGGGATGGCCTCCCCCACCGGGAGCAGACAATGGCTCGGCAGGAGGGATTCACCTGTCAGCTCTGTCTGTATTGATGGGGGAATTGTGCAAATTTCTTTCCTGTAACCCATGGTAAATTACTTGGCTCCCGTCAAAAAAATTGGGCCCAATATGATATTCGATTAAATGCGCCCAAGATGGTTGCCTCATTATCTGCCCAATGCATAGTCATTATGGTTAAATCAGCCCGCTCCTGCCTCTGTCTCCACTATGTGTAGAAGTCCACAGGCATCTTGGGTTGAACACTCAAACAAAGAAAGTGCATAACACAAAATTTCAGTACAGCCATTTAGCAGATGTGGGCTGTATGTTTTTTTTTTTTTTAAATGGTAACACCCCCTTCCACTCTACTGATTATCAGTCATTTAATCCTCCACTTTTTTTACTTGATAAAGGGTATTCCAGTTCTTTACAGCCTTTAAAAACTTTAAAGTGGCTGTAAAGGCAGTAGGTTTTGTACCTTCATGCATGAAAGTAAAAACCTTCTGTGTGCTTCTCAGCAGTGGGAGCTGTTGGCTCCGACTGCTGTCAATCACGGCCAATGAGGAAAGAGCGAGGGGGCGGGGCCGAGACATGGCTCTATGGGGTTGATTTACTAAAGGCAAATAGACTGGGCACTTTGCAAATTTGCTCCAGAGCTTAGTAAATGAGCAGAAGCTCTGCTGACTTCCACCATCCAATCATGTAGAAGCAAAAATGCTGTTTTTTTTTTTATTTTCCTTGCACGTGATTGGGTATTCTTTGCAAAGTGAATCCTTACCTCATTTACTAAGCTCTGGAGCAACTGCACTTGCAGAGGGCAACGATACAGTCTATTTGCCTTTAGTAAATCAACCCCTATGTGTCTTATGGACACATAGAGCAGGGCTTGGGAGCCAACATGCATCAGTGCCACCATAGTAAGCGGCTTGCTATTGGGGGCACTGGTCGGGGGGGGGGCAGCAGTGCTGACGAGAAGAGGAGGATTGGGGCTGCTCTGTGCAAAACCATTACGCAGAGCAGGTAAGTATAACAGCTGAACTCTGGGCACAACTTTAATTTAAATATATTACTCAACAGACACAAACTATATAAATCCACTCTGTTCGCATCAAATGCCTTTGAAAACACAGTTGTTACCTTGTGAAAGTAGCAGTGACATCATCACTGTGCTGAGCATAGCCTGTGCAGAGACCAGAGCTGTGGGAGGAGCCCAGCAGCTCCACCCACTACAAGCTGCCTGGAGAAACTACAAAAGGGGGCTGAGACAAGACCAGTCAACCTGCATAAGGAGAGAGAGCAGCAGTGAGCGGTCTTTATTACAGGAAGGAAAGGTTTCACACTGGATTACTACACAGATCTGTAAGAAATACACAAAGCCCACCAAGATTCAAAAAATAATACACATGACAAATGTATTTAGACAATATTTGCTTATCCTAGAGTTCAGCTTCAAAGCACACTCAATGCTACCTATAAACTTCCAAAATAATTTTTCACATGAAGACTGGACACCTTTAGGTGCTGTTCGGTACCAGTAATTTTAGGGCCCATTGCTGCAGAGAGCCCCCAATGGGAACACTCAAAACCTGAGTTAGTCTGCAGTATGTAATATACTGCTTCTGCACAGAGAAGCACCCCAACTGCACTGCAAATACAGATACCCTTACATCGCATTGTATGATCTTTGGAGGTATGCTTTAGTAATGACATAACTAAATCTGAATTAGTCATTAGCGAGCCTTACATCAGGGTTCTCTTCAGAGTCCCCCTTATATTAAGGTCACCATCAGTGTTCCCCTTACATCAGAGTCTCCCTTACATCGGGTCTACTTAAGGGTCACCATCAGATGGCACTTACATCAGGATCTCCATCAGAGTCCCCCCTTACATTAGGGTCTCCCATAGGGATGAGCCCGATGTTCGAGTCGAACGTAAGTTCGACTCGAACATCGGGTGTAATGCCGCGTACACACGGTCGGACTTTCCGGCATACTTGGTCCGGCAAGCCAGAGTGTGCCGGAAAATCCGCCCGTGTGTAGGCTCCGGGGGAATTTTTCCCAAAAGCCCGCTGGACCTAGATTTGAAACATGTTTTAAATCTTTCCGTCGGACTCACTTTCGGGCGGAAAGCCCGCTCGTCTGTGTGCTGGTCCGACGGAAAGCCCGCTCGTGTGTATGCTGGTCCAACGGACCAGATACGACGCGAGGGCAGGGTATTGCATTTCGCGCTCGCTGCAATAGGAAAAACAAATTTTCCTATTGCGGCGAGCGCGGGGCATACCAGGCCCTTAGGTCTGGTATGGATTATAAAGGGAACCCCCCTACGCCGAAAAAACGGCGTGGGGTCCCCCTAAAATCCGTACCAGACCCTGATCCGAGCACGCAGCCTGGCCGGTCAGGAAAGGGGGTGGGGACGAGCGAGCACCCCCCCTCCTGAACCGTACCAGGCCGCATGCCCTCAACATGGGGGGTGGGTGCTTTGGGGGAGGGGGGCGCCCTGCGGGGCCCCCCCACCCCAAAGCACCTTGTCCCCATGTTGATGAGGACAAGGGCCTCTTCCCGACAACCCTGGCCGTTGGTTGTCGGGGTCTGCGGGCGGGGGGCTTATCGGAATCCGGGAGCCCCCTATAAGAGGGCCCCCAGATCCCGGCCCACCCACCCTATGTGAATGAGTATGGGGTACATGGTACCCCTACCCATTCACCTAGGGAAAAAGTGTAAATAATAAAACACTACACAGGTTTTTAAAATATTTTATTAAACAGCCCGGGGGGGGGGGGATCTTCCTCCGGCTTCGGGGGTCTTCTTCCGGCTTCGGGGTCCCTCCGGTTCATCTTCTCCCGGCGTCCGGTTGGTTCTTCTCCGCTCTCTTCTCCCAGTGTTCCAGTTCTTCGGCCGGCTCCTCCGCTCTCTTCAGGTAGCTCTCTTGCCAGCAGAGGTCCGGACTTCTGGGCTTCTTGTCTTCTCTACCCTTCTCCAGAAGTTGACACAACGCTCTCTCCGGCTGGACTGCTCTCTGAGGGATGAGTTGTGACTTATATAGGCGGAGACCCCCCCCCCCTTTTGATGTCACAGTCCCTGGGCATGCTGGGACTGTGACGTTTTAGGGGGCGTGGTCACTGGGTGATGTTGACTATGCCCCCTAAAACGTCACAGTCCCAGCATGCCCAGGGACTGTGACATCAAAAGGGGGCGGGGTCTCCGCCTATATAAGTCACAACGCAGCCCTCAGAGAGCAGTCCAGCCGGAGAGAGCGTTGTGTCAACATCTGGAGAAGAGAAGAGAAGACAAATAGCCCAGAAGACAAGAAGCCCAGAAGTCCGGACCTCTGCTGGCAAGAGAGCTACCTGAAGACAGTGGAGGAGCCGGCCGAAGAACTGGAACACCGGGAGAAGAGAGCGGAGAGCGGAGAAGAACCAACCGGACGCCGGGAGAAGATGAACCGGAGGGACCCCCGAAGCCAGAAGAAGACCCCCGAAGCCGGAGGAAGATCCCCCCCGGAGCTGTTTAATAAAATATTTTAAAAACCTGTGTAGTGTTTTATTATTTACACTTTTTCCCTAGGTGAATGGGTAGGGGTACCATGTACCCCATACTCATTCACAAAGGGTGGGGGGGCCAGGATCTGGGGGCCTGGGGCATGCGGCCTGGTACGGTTCAGGAGGGGGGGCGCTCGCTCGTCCCCACCCCCTTTCCTGACCGGCCATGCTGCGTGCTCGGATCGGGGTCTGGTATGGATTTTAGGGGGGACCCCACGCCGTTTTTTCAGCGTAGGGGTTTCCCTTTATAATCCATACCAGACCTAAGGGCCTGGCATGACCCGCGACGGGGCTCGCAAGGTGTCAATCTCGCCGATAAAAGCGGCAAGATTGACATCCTTTTCTAGTCCCGTCGCACCTGAGTCACGTTCAAAATGAACGGACTTGTCCATGTGTGTGGGCAAGTCCGTTCATTCTGAAAGTCCACCGTAACTCCGGCGAAAGTCAGTCGGAAAGACCGGTCGTGTGTGGGCAAGTCCGTCCATTTTAAAGTCCGGCGCACCTGGCGGACAAAGTCCGTCAGAAAGTGTGCCGGACCAAGTAGGCCAGAAAGTCCGACCGTGTGTACGCGGCATTAGCCTGTTCGCCGAACAATGAACATTATGCGGTGTTCGCGGCAAATTCGAAAGCCGCTGGAACACCGTTAAAGTCTATGGGACACTAACAAGAAAAACCAAAAGTGCTCATTTTAAAGGCTTATATGCAAGTTATTGTCATAAAACGTGTTTGGGGACCCGGATCCTGCCCCAGGGGACATGTATCAATGCAAAAAAAAGTTTTAAAAACTGATGTTTTTTCAGGAGCAGTGATTTTAATAGTGCTTAAAGTGAAACAATAAAAATTAAATATTCCTTTAAATATCGTGCCTGGGGGATGTCTATAGTATACCTGTAAAGTGGCGCAGTTTTCCTGCGTTTAGAACAGTACCACAGCAAAATGACATTTCTAAAAGAAAAAAAAGTAATTTAAAACTGATCGCAGCTATAATGAATTGTCGGTTCTCTGCAATATAGATAAAACTCTTTGGGTCTGGTATGAATATTAAGGGGAACCCTGAACCAAAATTTTTTTTAAAATGGCGTAGGACCCCCCCAAAATCCATACCAGACCCTTATCCGAGCACGCAACCTAGCAGGCCGCAGGAAAAAAGGGGGTGACGAGAGAGCGCCCCCCCTCCTGAGCTGTACCAGGCCACATGCCCTCAACATGGGGAGGGTGCTTTGGGGTCCCCCCCAAAACACTTTGTCCCCATGTTGATGGTGACAAGGGCCTCATCCCCACAACCCTTGCCCGGTGGTTGTGGGGGTATGCGGGCAGGGGGCTTATCAGAATCTGGTAGCCCTCTTTAACAAGGGAACCCCAGATCCCGCCCCCCCATGTGAATTGGTAACGGCCCTACCATTTCACAAAAAAGTTTCAAAAATGGTAAAAAAGACAAGAGACAGCCTGGAACAAGTCCTTTATTAAAACATAAAAAAAAAAAAAAAGTCCCGCGATGTAAATCCACGCCGCCCGACGGACCGAAAAAAAAAAAAAAAAAGCAGCAGCAATTCCACCTCCATGGGAGGCTCCCGCTGACTGACGCTTCTTCTGGGTGACAGCTGTTATATAGCTGAGGGCGGGCGGTGACCCCGTCCCCCTCTGATGCCACGGGGCCATCTGGCCCATGGGTTGTAGCTTGGAGACCCCTGTATTAAACAACACTACCCATGCCCCTCCTTAGTCTACTTTCACACTGAGGTGCTTTACAGGCATTTTAGTGCTAAAAATAGTGCCTGTAAAGCGCCTCTTCTGTCACTCCAGTGTGAAAGCCCGAGTTTGCGGGATTTTAAAAAAAGTCCTGCAAGCAGCATCTTTGGGGCAGTTTAGGAGCGGTGAATACAGCGCTCTCAAAATGCCCTTGCCATTGAAATCAATGGCCAGTGCTGCCGAAGCGCCTGCAAAGCGATTCGGCAGCGGCGCTTTTAACCTTTTTTGGCCACTAGCGGGGGTTAAAAGCGGCCAAAAAGAATCGCTAAATTTCCAGTAGAGCGCCACTAAAACTAGCAGCACTTTACCACCGACGCTCTCACCGCCCCAGTGTAAAACTGCCCTTACATGGCATAGCATAACTTCAGCCCCAGAAGATTTTACCCCCTTCCTGACCAGAGCAATTTTTACGATTTGGCACTGCGTCGCTTTAGCTGACAATTGCGTGGTCATGCGAGGTTGTATTCAAACAAAATGGACACTCTTTTTTTCCCACCATCTCTGCGATTTTTATTTTTTAAGCTATAAACAAAAAAAGCGACAATTTTGAAAAAAAAAAGCAACATTTTTTTACATTTGCTATAATAAATATCCCCCAAAAATAGATTAAAAAACACATTTTTTCCTCAGTTTAGGCCGATATGTATTCTTCTACATATTTTTGGTAAAAAAAAATCGAAATAAGCGAAAATTGTTTGGTTTGTGCCAAAGTTATATCGTCTACAAAATAGGGGATAATTTTATGGAATTTTTATTATTTTTTTTTTTTTATTATTAGTAATGGCGGTGATCTGCGATTTTTATCATGACTGCGACATTATGGCGGACACATCGGACACTTTTGACACTATTTTGGGACCATTGTCATTTATATAGCGATCAGTGCTGAAAAAATGCACTGATTACTGTAAAAATGACACTGGCAGGGAAGGGGTTAAACACTAGTGGGCGATCAAGGGATTAAGTGTGTCCTAGGGAGTGATTTTAACTGTGGGGGGGATGGGCTACCTAGGACATGACAGCGATCACCGCTCCCGATGACAGGGAGCAGTGGATCTCTGTCTTGTCACTAGGCAGAACAGGGAAATGCCTTGTTTACAGAGGCCTCTCCCCGTTCTACCTCTCCACACCACAATCATGGGCCGCCGGCGAACATCGAGTTCCCATGGGGGCGCTGCCGCGGCATGTGGCGGCACGCGAGCGCCCGATAGGCGGCAAATTTAAAGGGACGTACCTGTACGCCCATTTGCCTGCCTGTGCCATTCTACCGACGTATATTTGTGTGCGGCGGTCGGCAAGCGGTTAAGCAAGCGCAAAAAAAAAACAAAAAACTAAAAAGGTAGGCAGCAATTTTAAAATATATTTTTTTAAGTTATGCTATATAAATAGGAACATTTAACAAATATAATGCAGGTTTTACCCAAATTTGGCTGCAAAAATAAAAATATACTTTAACTTTACAATGAACAGAAGTCAACCTATGCTGAATTCTCCATATAATTCTACAGAGAATCCAGCATTAGGAAAGTTATTACTGCTACAACAAGGACAATGGAGGGTGAACTAAAATGTTTATTGGGTAAAATCTCCATGCTGGGGTTCTGGATACATTTGACAAGCAGGACAAATGCATCCAACTGAGCAAATCTGAATGGACTTTGCATCCGTTGAATCACCGATTAGTTGCTTAAATCTCACCATATCTCAGGTCTAGGGGCAGTAAACTGGCACTTGAGCTCACAGGTCCACCCACTTGCTGCAGCCTTGGCCAGTTTTCAGAAGATCCAGCATTGTCCTGCTTTGATCTGCTTCTCTGCTCAGGCCTGGTGCTGCCATCTTCCTCTATGACATCACCAGGAGGAGGTTGTCTCTTCGGGGTTTGGACAGCTACCTCCTAAGGACATGTCACTAGACCCACCCCATGCTCCGGGAGTGCAGCACATCATTGTGGCCTAAGCAGCCAAAACATGAAAATGAAAAAAGTAAACACCCCCCCCCAAAAAATAATAGGGGGGGGGGGGTGTTCATGTAAGGAATGGGGGAGGAGGTGAAAGTAAGTCTAGAGTTAAAGAGTTTTAACCTCAAAAAACCTGTGGTTTGGCCCCCACAGAGCCCTGATCTTACCATCATGCAGTCTGTCTGGGATTACATAAAGAGACAGGAGGCTCTGAGGCAGCTTACATCCACAGAAGAGCTGTGGTTAGTTCTCCTAAATGTTTGGAACAACCTACCTGCCGAGTTCCTTCAAAAACTGTGTGCAAGTGTACCTAGAAGAAGGCAAAGGGCGGTCACACCAAACATTGATTTCATTTGGATTTCTCTTCCATTCATTTACTTTCCATTTTGTTAATTGATGAAAAATAAACTATTGACACTTCTATTTCTGAAAGCATTCTTCATTCAAAGAATTTTTCAAACCTGCCTAAAATGTTTGCACATGGTGGCTGCATTTCTTTTTCTATAAGGCTCGGTTCACACTACCGCGACTTGGGATCCGACTTGTAAGCCCTCAAGTCGCCCCAGAAAGAGATTCACATTACAGTGAATGGGAGCGTCTTAATAGACACTACTGAAGTCGCTCCGACTTCAGAGCGTACTCCCTGTACTACTTTGATCCGACTTTGATCCGACTTCAGCCTATTGACTATCATTGAAGTCGGATCGCCGTCTCGCATGATCCGACTTCGGCATGCGACTTGTGCTCAGATGATCTTGAGGGGGAACTCCGCGCCAAATTTTAAATAAAAATCCGGCATGGGTTCCCCCTCCAAGGGCATACCAGGCCCTTGGGTCTGGTATGGACCTTGAGGGGAACCCCCTACGCCGAAAAGACGGCGTGGGGGGTCCCCCCCAATCCATACCAGACCCTTATCCGAGCACGCAGCCCGGCCGGACAGGAATGGGGGTGGGGACGAGCGAGCGCCCCCCCCCCCTCCTGAACCGTACCAGGCCGCATGCCCTCAACATGGGGGGTTGGTGCCTTGGGGGAGGGGGGCGCGCTGCGGCCCCCCCACCCCAAAGCACCTTGTCCCCATGTTGATGAGGACAAGGGCCTCTTCCCGACAACCCTGGCCGTTGGTTGTCGGGGTCTGCGGGCGGAGGGCTTATCGGAATCCGGGAGCCCCCTTTAATAAGGGGGCCCCCAGATCCCGGCCCCCCACCCTATGTGAATGAGTATGGGGTACATCGAACCCCTACCCATTCACCTAGGGAAAGTGTCAATTTAAAAAAAAACACTACACAGATTTTTAAAGTAATTTATTAGACAGCTCCGGGGGTCTTCTTCCGACTTCGGGGGTCTCTCCGGTTCTTCTCCGCGCTCTCCGGGTCTTCTGCCGGGCTCCTCCGCTATTTTCTGCTCTTTTGCCGCTCTTTTGCTATAGCGGAGGAGCCCGGTCTCCAGCCTTCTTCTCTTCGGGGGTCTCCGGTTCTTCTCCGCGCTCTCCGGGTCTTCTGCCGGGCTCCTCCGCTATTTTCTGCTCTTTTGCCGCTCTTTTGCTATAGCGAAGGAGCCCGGTCTTCAATCTTCTGCCTTCTGCCCTCTTCTCCTGATGTTGACACGACGCTCTCTCCGGCTAGAATGCTCTCTGTGCGCTCTGCTCTGACTTATATAGGCGGTGACCCCGCCCCCTTATGCCGTCACAGTCCCTGGGCATGCTGGGACTGTGACGGTTTAGGGGGCGTGGTCATCACCCGATGACCACGCCCCCCTTATGTCGTCATAATCCCAGCATGCCCAGGGACTGTGATGGCATAAGGGGGCGGAGTCACCGCCTTTATAAGTCAGAGCAGAGCGCACAGAGAGCATTCTAGCCGGAGAGAGCGTCGTGTCAACATCAGAAGAAAAGAGGGCAGAAGACCGAAGACCGTGCTCCTCCGCTTTAGCAAAAGAGCGGCAAAAGAGCAGAAGAGAGCGGAGGAGCCCGGCAGAAGATCCGGAGAGCGTGGAGAAGAACCGGAGAGACCCCCGAAGTCGGAAGAAGACCCCCGGAGCTGTCTAATAAAATACTTTAAAAATCTATGTAGTGTTTATTTTTAAATTGACACTTTTTCCCTAGGTGAATGGGTAGGGGTACGATGTACCCCATACTCATTCACATAGGGTGGGGGGCCGGGATCTGGGGGCCCCCTTATTAAAGGGGGCTCCCGGATTCCGATAAGCCCTCCGCCCGCAGACCCCGACAACCAACGGCCAGGGTTGTCGGGAAGAGGCCCTTGTCCTCATCAACATGGGGACAAGGTGCTTTGGGGTGGGGGGGCCGCAGCGCGCCCCCTCCCCCAAGGCACCAACCCCCCATGTTGAGGGCATGCGGCCTGGTACGGTTCAGGAGGGGGGGGCGCTCGCTCGTCCCCACCCCCCATTCCTGTCCGGTCGGGCTGCGTGCTCGGATAAGGGTCTGGTATGGATTGGGGGGGACCCCCCACGCCGTCTTTTCGGCGTAGGGGGTTCCCCTCAAGGTCCATACCAGACCCAAGGGCCTGGTATGCTCCTGAAGGGGGAACCCATGCCGGTTTTTTATTTAAAATTTGGCGCAGAGTTCCCCCTAAAGATTCATACCAAACACAGTGGCGGGGATCCAAGTCGGATCCCCGTTCATTGAAAGTCGGACACATGTCGCAGGGCAAAGTCGGATCCAAGTCGTGTTGAAGTCGCATTGCAAAGTCGCGTTGAAGTCGTGTTGCCCCTGTGTGAACCGAGCCTTAGGCTTTTTCCCCTTTGTTTTCACCTGGTGATCCAACCAGTAACACACCTCCTGTATTAGAGTGCCCCCTACTCTGGTTGAAGGAGCACAGGAGGCACTTTTGGACAGCAGCATTGTCAGTCCGGGAGGGGTGGAGGGTTAATGGACTAACAGATTTAGATACACTAACACATTGAAGCCAAACTCCAGCTCACACTGCAATTGCTAAAGCAGCTACAGCAACAGGTTTTTTTTTTTTGCTTTTAGGATAAAGGTTTCACATGAATAAAAAAAAGCTGATCATGGTAAGCACCCCTGTCTGTGGTCAATGGTTTGTCTCAGCACTGATACATTAGCATGACAACTTGTTCTGCTGAAATGAAGTATTTGTGTTGGTAAGGGGGAATTGGGGGGGGGGGGGAGGGGGTAAGTATTGTTCTAGGAGGGGAAATTGGTGGTGGTGGTGTGGTATGGGGGGTCTAGGAGTAATGATTCAGGGGGATTTGTGTTGGGAAGGGGGATGGGGGAAGAGGATTTGTGCTAGGTGGGGGGATTTGGGGGTTTTTGCTAGAAGAGGATATATACTAGAGGGGCAAAGGGGATTTGTGCTAGGAGGAGAATTTGTTTTTCTTGGGGGGGGGGGGATTTGTGCTAGGAGGAGAATTAGTTTTTCTTGGGGGGGGGGGGGTATTTGTGCTAGGAGGGGGATTTGAAGTGGGGGGGGGAGAGGATGTGTACTCGGAGGGGAAATTCGAGGAAGATTTGTGCTAGGAGGGGTGATTTTTTTTTTGGGGGGGGACATTTGTGCTGCAGGGATTTGGGAGATGGAGGGCACACAGACTTGTGTTGGGAGGGGGGATTTCAACAGGGGGATACATTTGTACTGGGAGGAGGATGGATTTATGCTGAGAGGGTAAGCATGCAGATTATTGCCCATTTTTTTGGGGGGGGGGATTTTTGCTGACACATAGGCGGCACTTTTTATAGGCTTACCTGTAGGTACAACCTCTTTCGCCACCTACCGCCTGCCGTATTGACAAATGATGGGCAGACGGCAGCTCTATTGTTCTGGGACGACGTCACATGACGTTATCCCACTCTTGCCCATGGGGGCGTGCAGATCGGTGGTGTACTCTCTTGCCGTGACACGGCGCATCACAGATCTCGGTAAAGAGCCAATGACGAGGCTTTTTATCCATGTGATCAGCTGTGTCCAATCACAGCTGATCACATGTAAAGAAGGAAATGTCAGTTATCGTCATTCCTTTCTTCATACTGACAGAGTGTGAGGAGAGTTAATCAGTGGCATTTTCTCACAGGGGAGATCTGCACAGATAATTAGTGCCCTGATTATCAGTGCAACCCCAACAGTGCCCAGCAGTAATGCCAGTCAGTGCCCATCAGTGATACCTTTTAGGGCCCATCAGTGCCTGCTCATCAGTGCCCACCAGTGCCACCTATCAGTGCCCATCAGTGCTGCCCATCAGTGAAGGAGAAAAATAACTTATTTGCAAAATTTTATAACAGAAACTAAGAAAAACTTTTTGCTTTCTCCAAAATTGTGGATCGTTTTTTGTTTTTTTTAGCAAAACATAAAAAACCCAGTGGTGATTAAATGACACCAAAAGAAAGCTCTGTCTCACAAAAATTATAACAATTTGGTTTGAGTACAGTGCTGTATGACCGCGCACATTTCATTCAAAGTGCAACAGCGCTGAAAGCTGAAAACTGGCCTGGGCAGGAGGGGGGTGAAAGTGCCCAGTAGGCAAGTGGTTAAGTAGCCTGTAAGTGATTCAGCCCACTCATTATAAAAATATAATATTAGGGTGGGCAACTCCTAAGAATATAGAAGGTGGTGCCCAAATCTTCATTAGATGACCTAGAAAATGACCTATGACATAATACACAGTGATGCACCTATGCCAAAACACAATCACCCGCAGGTACGTGGGTGGGCGGCTTTCAGTCACCTTTCATCAGGCATCCCCAGCCTACAGGAAGCTCCTTGTCCTAATTGCTGTTGCAGAGCCTGAATGGGGCACTCTAATACCTCTCCAAACAATGCACCCGCTGCCTGGCTGCAGGATGAAAGCAGAGGAAGGGCGATGGGGAATTGGCAGGTCGGGCTGGCGGTGATGAATGTGTGGTAGGTGATGGCTGCAGACCAACGTATGCGGTAGTGTAATGCAGACCCCGGCCCTCTTTCAGCAGCCGGCTTTGTTTATAGTACAAAGAATAACTTCACTCTGAATTTCACAAGTGAAAGCGAACTTAACAGAAGCAGCTCCCCGCAGGCCGAGGGTGACGAAAGCAGCTCATGTATAAGAACGACTTCATAAAGTGTTAGAAATATCATCACTGTGGGCGCAGGGTGAGCTGCAACCGCAAATAGGACCGCATTTACTGTCCATCATATCACACTAATGCCCCGTACACACGGTCGGACTTTGTTCGGACATTCCGACAACAAAATCTTAGGATTTTTTCCGACGGATGTTGGCTCAAACTTGTCTTGCATACACGCGGTCACACAAAGTTGTCGGAAAATCCGATCGTTCTGAACGCGGTGACGTAAAACACGTACGTCGGGACTATAAACGGGGCAGTGGCCAATAGCTTTCATCTCTTTATTTATTCTGAGCATGCGTGGCACTTTGTCCGTCGGATTTGTGTACACACGATCGGAATTTCCGACAACGGATTTTGTTTTCGGAAAATTTTATCTCCTGCTCTCCAACTTTGTGTGTCGGAAAATCCGATGGAAAATGTGTGATGGAGCCAACACACGGTCGGAATTTCCGACAACAAGGTCCTATCACATGGAAAATCCGACCGTGTGTACGGGGCATAACACTTTGTATCATCAAAACCGTACAAGCAAACCTTGTTTAACCGCTTCTGAACCGCCCCACATTTCGAAAGCACCCCTTAGGGACACATTTAACCCTTTGATCGCCCCCTGATGTTCACCCCTTTCCTGCCAGTGTCATTAGCACAGTGACAGTGCATATTTTTGGCACTGATCACTGTATTAGTGTCACTGATCCCCAAAAAAGTGTAAAAAGTGTCAGTTAGTGTCTGATTTGTCCGCTCCGATATCGCAGTCCTGCTATAAGTCGCTGATCGCCTCAATTACTAGTAACAAAATAAAAATAAATTAAAATTCCATAAATAAATATCCCATAGTTTGTAGACGCTATAACTTTTGCACAAACCAATCAATATACACTTATTGGGATTTTTTTTTACCAAAAATATGTAGCAGAGTACATATTGGCCTAAAATGAAGAAGAAATTAGATTTTTTTTACATTTTTTTATTGGATATGTTTTATAGCAGGAAGTAAAAAATATTGTTTTTCTTTTCAAAATTGTCGGTCTTTTTTGTTTAGAGAGAAAAAAATAATAACCCCAGAGGTGATCAAATACCATGAAAAGAAATCTCTATTTGTGGGAAAAAAAGGACATTGATTTTAATTGGGTACACCATGCAATTGTCAGTTAAAGTAACGCAGTGCCTTATCACAAAAAATGGCCTGGTCATGAAGGGGGGTAAACTGAAGTGTTTAAAGTGTTTGTAAGCCCTTACATATACCCAGTGAAGTGACTGCGCTCAGGTGATGCACAGAGATTAAACAAAATGTTTATCTGTAGTCTACATCTGTTCAAGGTGCAGAATTTATAAAGCTTGTCTGAGCTTCTGCAGAGGTCAGTGAGAAGAGCTCTGACGGCTGTTTGGAGGGAAGAGACACCCCCCCCCCCCCCCCCCCCGTTTGTCAGACATGACTCATGCTGATAGCAGAGGAACGAAGCAGCAGACAGATATGACACTTAGCCCTTTTTTACACCGGTTCGATCTGTCATGCAATTTGGCAGTTTCAAATCGCATGACAAGTCACACACCGTTGCCGGCAACTGAACCATTCAAATTGCCCAACGCATGTCACAGTGACTTTGAAAAAGGTTCCTGCACTACCTTTTTCTAATATCATTGCGACTTGCATAGACTTCTGTTAACCACTTCAGCCCAGGAAATTTTACCCCCTTCCTGACCAGAGCACTTTTCGAGATTCGGCACTGCGTCGCTTTAACTGACAATTGTGCGGTCGTGCGTCGTTGCACCCAAACAAAATTTACGTCATTTTTTTTCCCCCACAAATAGAGCTTTCTTTTGGTGGTATTTGATCACCTCTGCGGTTTTTATGTTTTGCGCTATAAACAAAAGAAAGAGCGAAAATTTTGAAAAAACACAATATTTTGTACTTTTTGCTATAATAAATATCCCCATATTTTTTTTAAAAAAGCGAATTTTTTCTCAGTTTAGGCCGATATGTATTCTTCTACATATTTTTGGTAATAAAAATTGCAATAAGCTTATATTGATTGGTTTGCGCAAAAGTTATAGCGTCTACAAAACAGGGGATTACTCATAATGGTGGCGATCTGGGATTTTTATCGTGACTGCGACAATATGGCACATCAGACAATTTTGACACATTTTTGGGACCATTGGCATTAATACAGCGATCAGTGCTAGAAAAATGCATTGATTACTGTAAAAATGTCACTGGCAGTGAAGGGGTTAACACTAGGGGGGCGATCAAGGTGTTAACTGTGTTCCCTGGGTGTGTGTTCTAACTGAAGGGGGAGGGGACTGACTAGGGGAGATGACAGATCGCTGTTCATACTTTGTATGAACAGACGATCTGTCACTTCTCCCCTCAGAGAACCCGGATCTCTGTGTTTACACACAGAGATCCCGGTTCTCGCTGTGTCACGAGCAATCGCGGGAGCCCGGTGGTCACCGAGACTGCCGTGCACTCGCATCGGCTCCTGGGGCGAGCAGCGGACGCGCGTGCCCCTAGTGGTCGCCTAAGGAAGCGATGTAACATAACATCAATTCGTCTGCCCGTGCCATTCTGCCGCAGTAAAACTGAGGCGGCTGGTTGGGAACAGGTTAAATTAAGTCGCTAATCGCACTGATGTGTGGCTTTGAAATTGCGCTGAAGTAGCGGGATTTCATGGCCGCACCAGTGTGAACCAGGGTTTAGCCCTGGTTCAAAACAGTGTGATTTGTCATGCCGTTTGACAGTAGCAAATCGCATTGCAAGTCACACCCTATTGCCGGCAATGAAACCGTTCAAATTGCCTCGACTCGTGTCGCAGCGACTTTGAAAAAGGTTCCTGCACTTTTTTCTGACTTCATTGTGACTTGCATAGACTTTAACAAAGTTGCAAGCCACAATGAGAGTTATATGGCTTTGAAATCTCCTGAAATAGCACGATTTCAAAGCCACACCAGTGTGAATCAGGGCTTACTGCTCTTAATTGAGACAAATACACACTATAGAGGGATATGCCTTGTTCATATTTCATGTCTGAGGTTTACAACCACACCACTTGCAGACCACTTGACTGTAAATATTAGGGGTGCAACGGATCAAAAAACTCACGGTTCGGATCGTTCCTCGGATCAGGAGTCACGGTTCGGATCATTTTCGGATCAACAAAAAAAAAAATCTCCCCCACTGTAATATCCACAATCTCCCTATTGGCAGGGTGTGGCAGAGTATTGGCAGAGTATTGGCAGGGTATTGGCGGTATATTGGTGGGTATATTGGCAGAGTATTGGCAGGGTATTGGCAGGGTATTGGCGGGTATATTGGCAAGGTATATTGGCAGGGTATTGGCAGAGTATTGGCAGGGTATTGGCAGACTGTTGGCAGACTATTGTCAGGGTATGGAAGAGTATTGTCAGGGTATGGAAGAGTATTGCAGCAGGGCATTGCAGAGTATTGCAGCAGGGCATTGCAGAGTATTGGCAGGGCATTGCAGCAGGGCATTGCAGAGTATTGGCAGGGCATTGCAGCAGGGCATTGCAGAGTATTGGCAGGGCATTGCAGAGTATTGGCAGGGCATTGCTGCCATCCGATCTCTCCCCTCCACTGTACAGATCAGTACATAGAGGGGAGAGAGGAACCGGCGTCATGACATGAGGTCGGTTTGTTACAAGTGATCGCTCCGTCATTTGACGGAGCGATCACGTGTTAAACGGCCGCCGGGTGTACCAAGATGGCCGCCGCTCCGGAGCTAGGCCGAAGCCGCGGTCTTTCCTATGGCCGAGGCCACAGAGCGCTCCGCGGATCGGGACACCCCTAGTAAATATACCTCATTACTTTGACATTAAATACCAGGGTTATGACAGCAGCTGGCTGCCATAACCCCGGTATTTTTCTTAACAGTAGGCGGCCGACTTTGCGATAGAAGTGGTCCCCGCGGTGGGTTTGCCACAGGATTACTTTTATAGGCTAATAAAAGTGATCCTGTGTATTTAATGTCAAAGTAATGACGTACAGTATATTTACAGTTAAGTGGTCAGCAATTGGTCTGTTTGTAAACTTCCCGGTCTCTTCAGGGTTTACCAGATCTGTCAGTAAACCCAGAAGCAATCCGGCCCCATTGGTGGCTGGGCAGGAAGATGGCCCTCACTTGGCTCTATTACCTCGGAGAACCTGAGCGATGTCACTTCCGCCTCTCGAGCTTAAAATAACTTAATAAAAGGAAGGTAATGAGAGATCTGAGGTCTTTTTAATCCCATATCTCTCAATAAAGAGGACCTGTCATGCTCATTTATATTACAAGGGATGTTTACATTCCTTGCAAGAGCAATAAAAGTGATAAAAAAAATTATTGGACAGTGCAAAAATAAATAAGAAAAAAAAAATGAGTATAACTCCCTATCCCTCCAAGCTTGCACGCAGAAGCAAATGAATATGTAAGTCGCGCCCGCATATGTAAACGGTGTTCGAATCAAACATATGTGGTATCACTGCAATTGCTAGAGGGAGAGCAATAATTCTAGCACTAGACCTCCTCTGTAACTCTAAACAGGTAACCTGTAAAAATGTTTAAAGTTTCGCCTATGGAGATTTTTATGTACCAAAGTTTGCCACCATTCCACGAGCGTATGCAATTTTAAAGCATAACATGTTAGATATCTATTTACTCAACGTAACATCATCTTTCACATTATACAAAAATATTGGGCTAACTTTACTTTTTTTTTTTTTCATTAAATTGTATTTTTTAACAAAAAATTGCGTTTGAAAGACCACTGCGCAAATACAGTGTGACATAAAATGTTGCAACGACCGCCATTTTATTCTCTTGGGTCTCTGCTATATATATATATATATATATATATATATATATATATATATATATATAAAATATATAATGTTTGGGGTTCTAAGTAATTTTCTAGCGAAAAATACTGATTTTATCTTATAAACAACAAATGTCAGAAAAAGGCCCGGTCTTAAAGTGGTTAAATGGGTTAAAGGGGTTGTAAGCCCTCATTTTTTTTTGTTTTTTTTCTTTATAATAACAAAACATATCATACTTACCCCCACTGTGCAGTTCGTTTTGCACAGAGTGGCCCCGACCATCGTCTTCTAGGGCCCCCCCAACGGCGTTCGCGGCTCCTCCCCGCATCGGTAAACCCCCTAGAAGAAGCGCTCTCCCTGGTGGTTACCGTGCGGGCGCGCTCCCGAATCCAGCATTTGCGTCCATAGACACAGAATGCCGGACTCGGCCCCGCCCCCCCAGCACCTGCGTCATTGGATTTGATAGCGGCAGCCAATGGCTGCGCTGCTATCAATCTATCCAATTAAGAGCTGAGAACCCCGGCCAGAGAGGTAGAGCGCATCTCCGGCGTGGGAACGAACAGGCTCAGGTGAAGGGGGGAGGGGCTGGTCAGTGATAGAAGTTTTTTAACCTTAATGCAAAGGATGTATTAAAACGAGGGTTTACAACCCCTTTAATCCTCTTTCAAGTGGGTGCTGAAGCCCATATACCACGAATGGGCCATTTTTGTTCAGCGTCTCCACACTCCAAGTGCTGCGTACAGGCAGTCCATTCACATTCAAGTCTATTAGGGCTAGCTCACACCATTTGCGGAGCGAGAGCATGCATTTTCCCATACTGCACAGAGACATGCTGCGCACGCACGTGGGTGCCGTTAAATCTTAATGGCACCCCCATGCATCTAGCAAAGTGGGGGGTGTTCACACCAACCAAAAGCATGGTATTGTGGTGCTTTTAAAAAAAATCCTGCTTTGAAATTTAATGGTTGTCCTATGTGTGCTGCATGGGAATGTGCAAAGACACACGCGTTCAGATCCCGCTTTTATTGTGTGAACCAGCCCTTAGGACACAGTGGCTGCACAGACACAGCCGCTCGTTCCAATTTGCCAGGCATTTGGGTGAGCAGCCTCGAATGCACACTGTCAGCATTTGGGCCTGCTCACCCGCACGCCTGTTACATTTCCACATGTGGCTGAGTCCAGGCAGCTGCCTCCAAAAGCCGGTGAAGGATGATCTACCGTGGACACTGGCGCACGTGTAAAAAAGCTCTGATATGAATTTTCTTGAAAAGGACGATTAAAAAATCATATTTGTATATACAGTATAAAAGAGAGGATCAATGGAATGGCAGAGTACAGGATGTACAACACTCTACTATAAAAAAAAGTGCCGCACACTTATAAAGCTCCAATGGGCCACATTTGGCAAGTGGCAATGCCTGACAAATCTGACATGTCAATTTAAAGTGGTTGTAAACCTCAGACATGAAATATGAACAAAGCATAGCCCTCTATAGTACGTTCTCTACCAAGAACACTAATGCCGCGTACACACGAGCAGACTTTCCGGCATACTTGGTAAGGCGTACCGGAGTCCGTCGGACAATTCGATCGTGTGTGGGCTCCAGCGGACTTTTTTTTCTCAAAAGTTTGACAGACTTAGATTTGAAACATGTTTCAAATCTATCCGACGGACTTGAGTCCGGTCGAAAAGTCCGCTCGTCTGTATGCTAGTCCGACGGACAAAAACCGACGCTAGGGCAGCTATTGGCTACTGGCTATCAACTTCCTTGTTTTAGTCCGGTCGTACGTCATCACGTACGAATCCGTCGGACTTTGGTTGATCGTGTGTAGGCAAGTCCGTTCATTCGGAAAGTCTGTCATAAAGTCCATCAAAAAGTCCGCCGGGCAAAGTATGCCGTAAAGACCGGTCGTGTGTACGCGGCATAAGTGTCATTTCTGTCTGATGCCTCGTTCCTCTGCTATCTGTATGAGTCACTTCTGACAAGTTTTCCTGACAACAAGAGAAAAAAAGGTGACAGGGGAGGGAGCCCCAGCACACAGCCTGTGATTAACAGCCTCAGCTCTGTTCCTGTGTGAAGGGATCTGTTCCTGTGTGAAGGTAGGGGGGGGTATGCCTTCTCTTCAATCGGTACTCACTGAGCTCTGCAGAGTGCAACTTCATCTCCTCGCCCCCTGCTTTCTGATAGCACAGACAAGCTGCATAAATTCTGCACTTTGAATGGCTGTAGAGAAGAAAAGCAACTTGTTCACCGATTGCCATTCTGATCCTCAAAGGAGAAGTACAGGCAAAGCTTGTTTGTCTGTCCTTTTTCTTTGGATCACAGGAGTGCAGTTTGTTCTGCACTCCTAACAATAGACTTGGGGGGCACACCCTAAAAATGCATTTACATTCAAGATGGTGCTGCTAGACTATTTGTTCTGCACTCCTGTGACCCGTTTTCAGCAAACCGGGGGCTGAAGCCTGCTATCGGCTGACATCACAGAGCCGATCCAGGCTGGGGCAAGATCGCGACAATAAAGTTAGGATCCGCCCACAACCCTGGACCGGCACCTGGCTCAGCTCGCTGAGAGCCTGAGCCAGCCGCTTCGTCCCCTCCAAAGCCCAGTGCTCTACTTAGCGTGGGGGCAGAGCAGGGTGCGGTGACTGATAGTCACTGCTCTCTGTTCACAGAGCTCTGAGAACCAAGCGAACAGCGGTCTTTGATCGCTCGGTTCTCAGTCTTAGAGCCAGCAGGGAATTAAAAGACCATCCAGCGCTCAAGTCAAAGTCTTCCTCAAAAAATGCAAAGTGGTTGGCAATGGGTTCAACGATGCAGCCCCCGTCAGACTGGGTGGTCTTCAGAAAATTGTAAAAACATACACAAGAGGGTGCAAACCACCATTTTTTTTAAATGTAATCTTTATTTGTAAAACAGAGAACACAGCATAGCCAACAATTCCCTACTTATGAGGGTTTGCAATTAAAATAACAGAGGTAAATGCATCGGCATATATAGCTACAAAAACATAGGACATAAAATGGAAGGAAAACTAGGGAAAAGGGGAAAGGTAAAACATCGTAGCTAAAGGGGTCACCCCTATTTGCCCCTAGGGGTTACCATGGGGGGAGCATTCTGACTATATAAAACATGAGACCCATGCTGAGGGCCAATTCTAGCACCTCAGGGTGTCTCACCATGAAGCGACCACAGGGGAACCCACCGACACCACTACTGTAGGAGGGGGGCAACAAAGCCTCCATCAAACCTCCATCCAGGGGCAATGCCACCAAACACCATTTATTAAAAGCACACAACAAAATTATACTCACAAAATACAAATAAAATCAGGCTTATCAAGTAGACAGCTCCCGCAGGTAAGATGGTTATTCCATCAAATGCCCCACGGTGGAAAAGCTTACACGTTTCGGCGGAAAGACCCCCTTCCTCAGAGCTTCCTTAGAGTGTCGGTGGGCGGACAGATGCAGCATCTACCTAGGCAGGTATGATTTTGCTTAGTGAGACCCTGAGCCAGACAAAGTGTGCATGTCAGGAGTTCTGACTTCAGTAGATGCATACTTATCCGAGGTTTAGACCTGAGCATGACAGCCAGGGTGCTAGTATTTTCAGAAGAGAGTCAGCAATGGAACCATGTCATGATTCTCTGATGACATTTTTCCAAAAAAAAAGCAACAAAGGAAACTAAATTAGAGACTAAAAAAAATAAAGCTAAAATAGTCGATCGTCTAAAGAGTCAAACGGCATAGCAGAATGAGTCTGTAACTTCATATGATATGACAAGTACCTTTGTGTAACAATGATGAGCCTGGCATACCGCATGTGACATAGCCAGGGTAACCATAATCTTGTGACAGTTATGTGAAGCAGTGTGTGTTCCCCAGAGCGTGTCCCGGCTCAGACATTTGGGAAGTCATTAGGAACTGTGTTATTAGTGCATGAGGGCTGTTTATCTAGTGATGAGAGGCTGTGTAAAGTTTATTCTCTCTCACAAACCCTCGGAAGGATGCTCGCCAGACACCCCCCGGAACACCTGGAATTCACCTGAAAAGACCTAAACTATCTCCGACCTCCCCCTTCCGAACTTCCACTTCAAAGACCAGCATCAAGTCCTGCAGTCTAGACAATGACCAAATAGTCGCCTTGGGATATATATACAATACAAGTATGATTCCATGCAGCTGTATACATATATTGGTGAATAAGCACATCCACTATATTGTATGAGGGGAGACGGAGAAACCAGACATAGCTTTGTACACCTCCAGACACATGACTCTGCACAGTCAGCTCTAGATCAGGGTGCCCAACATTTTGACCTTTCTGGGTCACTTTAGAGAGAGAAATTGTCTTGGGCCACACTAATTTACACACGGCCCGGGCTTCCCGACAGAAAAAGTCCGATGGGAGCTTTTGGTCGGACATTCTGACTGTGTGCATGCCCCATCGGACTTTTTCTGTCGGCATTTCCGACGGACTCAGATGTAGAACATGTTCTGAATCTTTCAAATGCCGACGGAGTTTAGCCCGTTGGCAAGTCCGCTCGTGTGTACGTGGCATAACTGTTCCTAAACTCACGTTTTTGGCAAAGTTTTTTCTTTTTTGCCCCCGATTTCCCCCCGCTATGTTAGCCTATTTGTCCATGTACACATAGACATTTACAGCAGTTTAGTAGCATGGGAGTTTAGAGGACATTTTCTGAATGCCCTAAAATCGCGTTCCCGAGGGGGAATTTTAAATACAAAAAACACTGAGCATTGCTAAACGCATGTAAACATGCCGAAACACGCCAAGACGCTAGGCACATTTAGCCCTTCAGTGTTTATTCATTTCAATGGCCAGAATAAATTTAAAGAGGAGCACCACCCAAAAGGGGAAGCTCCCCTTGTCAGCACCCTCCGCCTCTCCCCTGTCACATTTGGCAGGGAGAGGGGGGGGGGGCGGGTACCTGGATTTGACACCTGGCTCCAACTTTCGGCTCCGACCACTGCGGCGAGCTCCTTCCCCCGCAGTCTTCTGAGACCATTCACAATGATTCACAATGTGCAGCGCATATCACGCACGTGCAGTAGGAAACAGGCTGTGAAGCTGCAAGGCTTCACTTTGTGTGTCCCTTACTAGAGATGCCGGCGTCTGCTCCCGAAGCCCATTGTAGAATTGGCTCAGGTAAGGACATCACGGGATGCCTGGACAGGTAAGTGTCCTTATATTAAAAGTCAGAAGCTGTAGTATTTGAATTTTTTCGGAAGGAGCCTGAAGCTTCTTTTAAAAATTGTGGCCCGGCTGCAAAAATCACCATAGCACCAGCATGGAAATCCCCCAGGGTTAACGGGGCACTAGTCAAATACAAAATATCCTGGATCATGCTTTACAAAAGACTGGCGAGTATCTTCTGGGACAAACTAAATTGGAGAAGGTTTGGAACCCCTGGATCAGATCTCTTCAATCCCCTAAGTCAGGGGTCACCAACCCCCAGTTCCGGCCCACTACCGGGCCGTGGTGCTTCTGCAGCCGGGCAGCGGGTGCGGGCCGCCAGTAAGAGACATGCTGGGCTGCCGGCATAAGAGCGCTGGGTGAATGGAAGAAGCAAGTGGGCGGGCAGGCAGAGACAATATTTCTCTCCGCCCCCCGCATCACCGCTCTTCCTCCCTCAAAGCCAGTGCTCTGTCTCAGTGTCGGAGGTGCGGCGGGGAGCAGAGAGATAACATCATCTCATACTGCCCACCTTGCATCATCGCTCTCATGCGGCTCCTCGCTGTGTGAAAACAGATTCCTTGTTCAGCGGTGCAGATTGCCTGCCCCCCCCCCCCGGACAGCTAATCAGGAATGACAGAAGACTGGAGCCAGAGAGTGACAGCCGGAGGAGTCCCGGACCCTCCCTCTGCCAGGTGAGACTGGCTGCAGCATGAGGAGGGAGACACCCTGCGACATCCAGAGGGGTAATCCTACAGAGATATGACGTCATCAGTGACAGGTGAGCTGTGTGTGGGAGTACAGGTGGGGTGTGCTGGGACTTGTAGTTCACCCCCTCAGATGTCTGCCTGACAAACCACAAGGGGCGCTCCACTCACTCCACATCTGGTGACAGGCAACGTGGCAGGTGACAATCCACATCTTGTGGCAGTAAGCATGGCAGGCAATGTGGAAGGTGACATTCCGCATCTGGTGGCAGGCAGCGTGGCAAGTGACTATCCACATCTGGTAGCAGGGCTCACTGATTCTACATTATTGTGAGTTGAACTATTTCATTTATTACTACAACGTAATAATAGAAATAATGCGCTTCAATCACCCTGACACCATATCAACCATGGTGCCAGGATTACTGAAGCGCTAACACCAGCCACTGCCTGTGAAAAATCGTGACTGCCCGCCCCCCCCCCCCCCCCCCCGCTCCTTGGCACATTTTTCTTCTACGCAGCCGGTCCCCGGTGCCAAAAAGGTTGGGAACCACTTCCCTAAGTGATTGGTGGTGTTCTTGAGGTCAGATGCCTGGGTTGGGGGAAATCAGCTTCTTTTTTCCTTTCTCCCTTCTTTGCTTTTCTTCGTTCCCCCTCCCCCTTTCCCTTATCTATCCTTCTAGGTTATGTGAGCATAATTCACTTTCCTGTCGCATCATGGCAGCATACACCTGAAAGGACTGCGTAGCTATTAAACTCTGAGAGAGCCCCTGCCCCAGCATTCTCCTTTTTTTCCTCACCTGTCAAGGACCGAACATGCATCCCTTACCACTCTCGCCCCAGCCAGGTTCTAGCCTCTCCTGGGTGGAAGTCCTCACCTGTACAGCCTCTAAATGAGCTTAACGAAAGGAACCCCACTCTGATGGTCTCAGGGGTATGTTATTTATGCATTACAAACCTTAAATAGGTTTCTTGCTTGCAGCGGTCTCCAGCTTCTCTCATGCGCACTTGTGGGTAACTTCCCCCCCTTTTTTTCTCTCTGTCCCCATAGCATCCAGCTTTGTGTCTCCTCTCCGCTCTCTGTGCTTAGCGCCGAGCGTCTCAGCTCATCGCGCATGCGCAGACAGCGGCATCTCATCCAGGGCATCCCCTTTCCTGCTTCCAAGATGGCGTCGAACACCTCGGAGCGCTTCTGCGCATGCGCGAGCGTGACGTCTTCACCGCCGCGATGGCAGCAAGTTTAAAAACGCTGTAATGTCAGTTTTTTCTTGTCTCTTCTCTTCTGAGCCTGCAAGGAGGAATTCTGACCAGATTTTTTTGCTGCACTATCCAGCTGCACTGCCCTGTCTCTTTCTTACTCTCTCCATCTTGCTCAGTACCTGCTATATCTCATGCATGCTAAACTACCTATATGTTATAGGTTTGGTTCATCACCTTTCATGGAGACCGTTGCCCCGGTAGACCATCGCCAGCCTACTAGGTAAGAGGGGATGATGGGTAAGTATGAAGAAAAAGAAAAAGAGAGCCTTCACTAATGCGGTTTAAATTGAACAGCCCCACCAGGTCTTCCAGATCGTCATATTCAAGACGAGGGGAGCCTTCAAGAAGGAGCCGCGCAAGCCACAGGCAGAAGTCTCTCAAGTCGCAGAGGCCGCTCAAGTCGCAGGAGGAGCAGATCAAGTCGCAGGAGAAGCCGATCAAAATCAAGGCATAGTCACTCCCATCACAAGAAATCCCCTGCACGCAGGAAATCTTCTGTCACCCAGTCTTCCTGTCCGCCCGGGAACTCCTGCTGGATTTGTGGTGCTACAGCACTTCCAGACAAACTAGCCTGTCGCACGTGCTTCATCGAGGCAACTAAAGACAGAGAAACAGACACAAGGGAATCGAACGAACCATCCCTTCAAATCGCAGGGCCAGAAACCAGCAGACCCATACAAAATACCTCATCCGCTGCTCCATCATCATCAAAGACGTCAGACCCCCTCTCTGACATTGGTGATCTAGAGACATCCACCGTCTTTGATTTTTCACTAATCGATCCATTTGTGAAGTCAGTAAAGGAGGCGATCGACTGGGTGGAGGAAAAAGAAACTCCTCAAAAATTGGGGAAATACTTTCCAAACCTTAAAAAAGACCCGGAGACCTTCCCGTTCATTGACGAACTTGAGGATCTAATTAAGGATGAGTGGCAAAAGCCAGAGAAAAAAAACGGCCTCAGCAACAGATTAGCAAAGCTCTATCCACTTAAAGAGCCTAACGTCAACCCACTAATATCTCCTCCAGTGGTCGACTCCTCTCTGATGCGCCTCGCTAGGCACGTAACACTCCCAATAGAGGATGCAGTCACATTCAAAGATGTCCTGGATAGAAAGATCGATCTGGATCTTAAAAGAACCTACCTCTCGGCAGGTGGCGCTTGCAGGCCAGCAATAGCACTGGCTGCTGTCGGCAAGGCTATCTCAAGCTGGTCCACGATGGCCGAAACTGGTGTCAGAAGGAGTGAAACAAGAGAAAGTTATCTCAGCCCTCCAAGAAAAGTCTTGCAGGCGACTTTGTCGCAGAAGCCTCTGTGGATATAATTAAAACCACTTCAAGAGCAATGTTAAGCTCAGTAATGGCCAGAAGGGCGCTTTGGTTAAAACCCTGGTCGGCAGATCCCTCCTCAAAGTCCAACTGGTGTAAAATACCTTTTGATGGCATAAATCTTTTTGGAGAAAAACTGGACTCGGCCATTTCTAAAGACACCGGAGGGAAATCGGGACTCATTCCTTAAGATAGAAGGCCCAGACAGCAGAGACCACCTGCTTCTAGAAAAAATCTCCCGGATAAATACAGGGAGGCAAGATCCTACAGGCCTGGGAAAGAGTATAGGAGGAACTGGAAGAACCCCCAGTCATCATTCCTCAAGCTCCAAAAGTCTAGGATCCCTACCACAGGGGATCAAAAGTCTTTTTGAAGGTGCGTCCGCCCAACCAGCTATAGTGGGGGCCAGACTCATGAGATACAAGCAGGTCTGGGCGGATACAATAAAGGACCCATGGACGATAGACACTGTCCAGTTCGGGCACAAATGGAAATTCAAGACACGGTCTCCAAGAGACCAATTCTCTGTAACCAGATTACCGGCATCTCTGGAAAAAAGGACGCTACTAACAAGATACGTCCAAGATCTGCTACAAAAGGAAGCCATAGTGGAAGTTCCACTATCCCAAAGGTCAACGAGATTCTACTCCCCGTTGTTTCTGGTGAAGAAAAAAACAGGGGATCTCCGTCCTGTTCTAGACTTAAAGAATCTCAATCGCTCAATCTCAGTCGAGACATTCAAAATGGAGAGCCTCCAGTCAATTCTTCGGGCCATGAATATTGGGGATTGGATGCTTTCCATCGATTTACAAGACGCCTATCTGCACATCCCCATTCACATTTCATTTCAAAAGTTTCTCTGCTTTGCAGTAGGTCTTCACCATTCTCAATTCCGAAGTCTCCCGTTCGGGATCTCCACCACTCCAAGAACATTCACCAAAGTCTTACTGCCAGTAATAGCCTTACTGAGAGAACAAGGATTGAGAGTCCATCATTACCTGGACGACATCCTCTTGCTAGCAGACAATCAGGATTCCCTTCTACTGCATCGATCCATTCTGATCACCACCCTACAAAACTTCGGCTGGATTATAAACTGGGGGAAAAGCAACTTACAGCCCACCCAGAGAATGATATCCCTGGGGGCGGAACTAGACACCCGTCTCAACACGATAGAACTCCCGCGGGAAAAAATTCCCAGTCTAATTCAGAAGGCAAGAAAGTTATTAGCTTCTACCACACTACCAGCCCGGGAGTACCTCAGCATACTGGGGTCATTCTCAGCAACCATCCCGATGGTACAATGGGCCCAATGGAACACCAGACCCCTGCAAGCATCACTGTTAAGACAGTGGAACGGGGTGTCATTGTCTCAGCCAATCATAATCCAGAAAGAAGTAAAACAATCACTCTGGTGGTGGACCAGATTGAACAATCTGAAGAGATGCAGGCATATAGTCCCTCTTCCTCAAGAAGTAATCACTTCAGACGCCAGCCTGAAGGGCTGGGGGGCACATTACCGCCATCACGCAGTCCAGGGCCTTTGGACATTCAAGACACAGAACGTGGTTTCAAATATATTGGAGATGAAAGCAGCATTCTAAGCTCTGTTAGCCTTCAGCCCCCTCCTCAGGGGGAAAGAAGTCCTGCTAAAATTGGACAACAGGGTGGCAGTTGCCTATATCAACAGGCAAGGGGGCACCAGGAGTCGCTCCATGATGCAGGAAGTCCACCCAGTCTTCGAGTGGGCACAGCTGAACCTGTCGGGATTAACGGCAACGTATGTACCAGGAGTTCAAAACCAACTAGCCGACTCTCTAAGTCGGACCTTTGTATCAAACAACGAGTGGGCTTTAAGTCACCAAGCCTTTACCCTCATAACCCAAACCTGGGGGATACTGGATATGGACCTGGCAGCAACACCGGTCAACACGAAATGCCAGAGGTAACTAGCCAGAATTCCTTTCCCATCGGCAGAAGGCACGGATTGCCTACAGCACAACTGGAACTTCCGTTTGGGGTACATCTTTCCGCCAACGCCACTCATTCCGAGATTCTTATTTAGACTCAAGAAGTCGAAATCCACAGTGTTAGCAGTCCTCCCATTTTGGCCGAGACGACCATGGTTTACGACGCTCCTCCAATTTAGCACAGCAGAACCACTGACACTCCCAATGACAGCGGATATACTGTCGCAGGGGCAACTCCTTCACCCATTTCCGCAGAGGTAGCATCTAACAGCCTGGAGATTGAAAGGACTAGGTTCTTAGTCCAAGGATGCTCCCAGAAAGTGGTAGACACTCTCCTTAAGGCCAGGAAATGCATGACCAATAAAACCTATAAAAGGATCTGGGAGAGTTTCCTCTCAATCGCACAACGGCAATCCTGGAATCCGGCATCTCCATAAGTTGCTCAGATCCTTGAGTTTCTCCAGCTAGGACTAGATAAAGGTCTTAGGTCTAGTACCCTGAAGGTACATGTATCAGCCCTGTCCGCCATGACAGGAGTGAAATGAGCTCAGGAACCTCTTATCATCCAATTTCAGAAGGCCTGCCTAAAGTTGAGACCACCTAGAAAACCTTCCTTCCCGACATGGGATCTTTCAGTAGTGTTGGAAGCCTTATCCCATGAGCCATTTTTTCCATTAGAGGACGTTTCCCTGTGGGACCTAACTCTCAAGGTCACCTTCCTAATAGCAATTACATCGACCAAAAGGGTCTCGGAAATTCAGGCCTTACAGGCTAAGGAACCATACCTAATGTTCTATCCAGACAAAGTAGTCTTAAAACCATTGGATCGCTTCATCCCGAAGGTGTCATTGTCCTTCCACTTTAATCAAGAGCTATGTCTCCCCACCCTCTCCACAGAACAGGGTGATCCACACCCACTTGATATAAAGACCAATATCCAGGCCTACCTCTTGGCAACCAGCGATCTGAGGAAGACAGAGAACCTACTAGTCATTCCTCATGGCTTTAGAAGAGGACAAGCAGCAACCTCTCGCACCATCGCAGCATGGTTGGTGAAGATCATTAAAAGAGCTTACGCATCTAAAAACACACGAGTACCTGAGGGCTTAAGGGCACACTCCACAAGGGCAATGGCGACCTCCTGGACGGCCTACTGCAGGGTATCATCTGAAACCATCTGCAAAGCAGCCACTTGGTCTTCAAAAACCACCTTTATTTCTCATTATAAACTGGACTACGCTAGATTGATCACGGTTGAATTTGGGAGAGCATTTATTCAGGCTAACTCCTCAATACCTTCTAAATAAAACTTATCTTCTGCTCATACCCACCCGAGTTATTCCCCATAGGTGTATGCTGCCATGATGCGACAGGAAAACGGAAAATTGTATACTCACCTTTCCGTAATTTTCCTTTCCTGTCGCATCTCATGGCAGCATACAGATGCCCACCCATCTGAGGTGAGGTATATATATACGGAGAATGCTGGGGCAGGGGCTCTCTCAGAGTTTAATAACTACGCGGTCCTATCAGGTTGCGGGGGCGGAGCCACAACCCATAGGTGTATGCTGCCATGAGATGCGACAGGAAATGAAAATTACGGAAAGGTGAGTATACAATTTTCCGTTATTTGGTATTTGAAACGCTGCATGGTGTTATCGCACCCTATGGCGCAGATCTAGAATGATATTGGTATACCTTGATTCCATGCTGCTTTATGTGCATTGTATTGTCAAAAGTATTGGGACACCTGCCTTTACACGCACTAGAACTTTAATGGCATCCCAGTCTTAGTCTGTAGGGTTCAATATTGAGTTGGCCCACCCTTTACAGCTATAACAGCTTCAACTCTTCTGGGAAGGCTGTCCACAAGGTTTAGGAGTGTGTCTATGGGAATGTTTGACCATTCTTCCAGAAGTTATACACTTGGGGGCTAGGAATATGCGTGCATCATACATACTAGGGGAGAACAATTGGAGGAATCCTGTCAAAAACCATGAATCAGACAGAGACAGAAGTACAGTTAAATCACACTTGTTTAATATTAATATGGATAATAATAATAATTCAGGAACCGGAACGGATAGTCAGACAAGCCAAAACATCAGGGAGCCAGAGAATAGTGTAGTAGAACAGCAAGCAGTATCTGGAGCCAGAAGGAATGTCAGCCAAGCAAGTCTTTAACAGGAACACAGGAGAGCGTCTCTAGAGATGTGACCAAGGCGAAGGCAGAGATCATCTGGGCTGGATGGCTTAAGTAGGTAGGACCGACGAGCAGGATCATCAACAGGTGAGTCACTGTGGAGAGATAATAGCTGGCAATTAGCCAACAGCTGAGCGGCCAAGCTCAGAGAAGGAAGGGCTGGCCCCGGCACTGAGAAATCCATAGTGGAGTTTTGGTAGATCATAAGCTCAATAACAGCATGCAATGCCAAGCTGCGGTTTCCAAAGCGAGCAAAGTCCTTTCTTGTATTAGGAAAGGTATGGACTCCAGAGAGGGAGATATTATTATGCCCCTGTACAAATCATTAGTAAGACCTCATCTGGAATATGCAGTTTCGTTTTGGGCACCAGTTTACAAAGAGGATATCGGGGAACTGGAGAAGGTGCAGAGAAGGGCAACTAAACTGATAAGAGGCATGGAGGAGCTCAGCTATGGGGAAAGATTAGAGGAACTGAATCTATTCCCTCTTGAGAAGAGGAGATTAAGAGGGGATATTATCATCATGTACAAATACATAAGTAGTCCTTATAGTGAACTTGGTGTTGAGTTATTCACTTTAAGGTCATCACAGAGGACAAGGGGGCACTCTTTACTTTTAGAGGAAAAAAGATTTAATCTCCAAAAAAGGAAAGGTTTCTTCACAGTAAGAGCTGTGAAAATGTGGAATAGACTTCTTCCAAAGGTGGTTCTGGCCAGCTCAGTAGATTGCTTTAAAAAAGGCCTGGATTCTTTCCTACATGTACATAATATAACTGAGTACTAACATTTATAGGTAATGTTCATCCAGGGAAAATCCGATTGCCTCTCGGGGAATCAGGAAGGAGTTTTTTTTTTTTATTCCTCTGCTGTAGCAAATTGGAGCATGCTTTGCTGGGGTTTTTCACCTTCCTCTGATCAACTGTGGGTGAAAGATTGTGTATATGGGATTTTTTTTTTTTTGGTTAAACTAGATGGACGAGAACACCTGGCTCGTAGTCTCTGTTCTAATTCATCCCAAATGTGTTCTATCAGGTTGAAGTCAGGACTCCTTCACCCCAAACTCGCTCATCCATGTCTTTATGGACCATGCTTTGTGCACTGGTCCAAATCATTTGATGGAGGGGGGATTATGGTGTGGGGTTGTTTTTCAGGGGTTGGGCTTGGCCCCTTAGTGCCAGTGAAGGGAACTATTAAAGTGATTGCAAAGTCTCGTTTTTTTAATTTAAAAATAACAAACATGTTATACTTACCTCCTCTGTGCAGTGGATTTGCACAGAACAGCTCAGATCCTAGTCTTGTCGGGTCCCTCTTTGGCTCTCCTGGCCCCTCCCTCCTATGGGTGCCCCCACAGGAAGTAGCTTGCTATGGGGGCACCAGAGCCAAGTCACAGCTCTGTGTGTCCATTTAGACACAGAGCTGCGGCCCGGCCCGCCCCCTTTCTAACCTCATTGGCTGATTGACTAATTGGCTGATTGATTGACAGCAGCAGGAGCCAATGGCGCCACGCTGCTGTCTCAGCCAATGAGGAGGGGAGTCCCGGACGGCTGAGACATTCCTACAACATCGCTGGAGCTAGAGGCACCTCAGGTAAGTATTAGGGGGCTGCTGCACACAGAAGGCTTTTTATCTTAATGCATAGAATGCATTAAGATAAGAAACCTTCTGACTTTACAATCACTTTAACCACTTGCTGACCGCCTAACGACGATATACGTCAACAGAATGGCACGGGCAGGCAAAATCACGTACCTGGTACGTTATTGCCTTCCCGCGGGCGGGGGGTCCGATCGGACCCCCCCTCCCGGTGCCGGCGGCGGTCGGCTTTGGTCTGGGAGCGTTTAGTGATGAGGGGGAGGCCTTTAGTGATGAGGAGAGAAGACATGCGAGTGAGTGCACAACACCACACACATCACAGTAGAACATGCCAGGCACACTTTACACCCCCGATCCCCCCCCCAATCACCCCCCCCCCCCAGTCACACTGACACCAAGCAGTTTTTTTTTCTGATTACTGCATGGTGTCAGTTTGTGACAGTTAGAAGTGGTGGGGCAGTTAGTGTTAGCCCCCTGTAGGTCTAGGGTACCCCCTAAACCCCCCTAATAAAGTTTTAACCCCTTGATCACCCCCCCGTCACCAGTGTCGCTAAGCGATCATTTTTCTGATGGCTGTATTAGTGTCACTGGTGACGGTAGTTAGGGACGTAAATATTTAGGTTCGCCGTCAGCGTTTTATAGCAACAGGGACCCCCATATACTACCTAATAAATGTTTTAACACCTTGATTGTCCCCTAGTTAACCCTTTCACCACTGATCACCGTATAACCGTTACGGTTGACGCTGGTTAGTTCGTTTATTTTTTATAGTGTCAGGGCACCCGCCGTTTATTACCGAATAAAGGTTTAGCCCCCTGAGCGGCCGGCGGTGATATGCGTCGCCCCAGGCAGCGTCAGATTAGCGCCAGTACCGCTAACACCCACGCACGCAGCATACACCTCCCTTAGTGGTATAGTATCTGTACGGATCAATATCTGATCCGATCAGATTTATACTAGCGTCCCCAGCAGTTTAGGGTTCCCAAAAATGTAGTGTTAGCGGAATCAGCCCAGATACCTGCTAGCACCTGCGTTTTGACCCTCCGCCTTGCCCAGCCCACCCTAGTGCAGTATCGATCGATCACTGTCACTTACAAAACACTAAACGCATAAAAAAAAAAAAAGATTTATTTATATTAATGTAAACATCCCTTGTGACAGTAATAGGCAGCAACAGAGTACTCTTTATGGAGGGGTCTGGGATCTATAAGACCCCAAACCCCTCCACTGCAAAGTATTCAAAATCCCAAAATCTGCATTTTTGAATACCTTGGATTTTTTAAAATTGCCGCCGTTGGCAGCCGAGTAAACCAGAAGCGAGGTTATGACGTCGCTTCCAGGTTACTACATCGGAGACCTGATCAAAGCTGAATCTGGCTTTGTTTGGTACTCCAGCCAGCCAGCGGATGTGTCGTGTATTAGTGGGTGATTTAGAATGATGCATTCTGCTTAGCAGATTGAAGAGTTCAAGGCAGAGGGTATGTCCTGTAGTGGGTAGAGATGAAGGATCGTGTCAGAGCTCAGTCAGAGCTCACTACACTAGTAATGGCGGCGATCTGCGATTTTTATCGGGACTGCGACATTATGGCGGACACATCAGACAATTTTGACACATTTTTGGGACCCAAAAAACAAAAAAATACTGCGCTACCTATAGAAACTATTCCCCCAAAAGCAGCAGTTAAACAGTGAGATGTGCACTAAAATAACTAATAAAAAAGAAATAACCACGCTTTTTGGGACCATTGGCATTAATACAGCAATCAGTGCTATAAAAATGCATTGATTACTGTAAAAATGTCACTGGCAGGGAAGGGGTTAACACTAGTGGGCGATCAAGGGGTTAATGTGTTCCCTAGTGTATGTTCTAACTGAAGGGGGGAGGGGACTGTGCAGGGGAGATGACAGATCGCTGTTCATACCCTGTATGAACAGACGTTCATACAGGGTATGTTCTCCCCTCAGAGAACCGGAAACTGTGTGTTTACACACACAGGTCCCGGTTCTCTGTGTGTCAGCAGCGATCGCGGGAGCCCGGCGGTGATCGTGACCGCCATGCACTCGCATCGGCTTGGAGGGCGCGCGTGCGCCCCTAGTGGCTACAGGGCGAAGCGACGTTATATAACATTGTTTCGCCCAGCCGTGCCATACTGCCGCAGTACAACTGTGGCGGCTGGTCGGCAAGTGGTTAAAGGGGTTGTAAACCCTCAACGTTTTTTACCTTAACGCATTCTGCCCCCGAGAGCCCCCCCCCCCTTTTACTTACCTGAACCTGATCTTTCCAGCGACGGGGACGAGCACATCAGCTACAGCCGGTGTCTTGGGGGCCTGATTGGATAGATTGATAGCAGTGCAGCCATTGGCTGCCGCTGCTGTCAATCAAATCCAATGATGCTGGAGCCGGGGGGCGGGGCCAAGTCCTGCTGTCTGTGTCAATAGACGCAGCAGCAGGACACGTGAGCGCATCAGCACTAGTGTCCCGAGGAAGAGCGGCTCTCCAGCGGGGCACTCCAGAAGAGGAGGAGCCAGGAGCGCCGCTGAGGGACCCAAGAAGAGGAGGGTTGGGGACACTCTGTGCAAAACCAACTGCACAGAGGAGGGAAGTATAACATGTTTGTTTTTTTAAAACACGAACCTTTAGTTATCCTTGAAGAGAGTTCAGCTATTTTTTTTTTTTAAACAGAGGGGGTTCACCTTTAAATTCCTTCCAGTGATAGAATCCACCAAATATACAGTTTAAAAAGTGCTAGTGTTTGTAATTATCTCTGGTACTCCAACATCATTAATCATCTAAGATAAGGAAAAAGCTTTCCAAGCTGTTTTAGAGTTGTCACGTGTAATAAATCAATAAATTCTGTTAAACTACAAAGATCGGGAGCTTCCTGTCCTGTCATGGTCACTCTGGCCAATCATAGGTTGTTCCGCACCATAACCTTTGGCTGGCAATAGATCGAACAGACTGATACCCAACCTTGTCTAATCCTGTCCTGACACTGGCTATTTAGCAGACCTCTATACTAGGTATGGGAAACAATATACTCTGAAAAAAAACAGTACACAGGTTGTTCTGTTAATTTTCCATTCCTGTCTGTCAAGTTTAGGCAGGTTCTGCATCATCCTTTAAGTAGTCTTTATTCTCATCATTATCTCCATCGCAGAATTAGGGGCAATTTAACAGATCCAGGCTGTGTTTGCAATGACAGTGTGCTCCGCCTTAGGCTACAGCAGCTTTTGCAATGTGAACGTGTAGCCTGACAAAGATCTCTCTGTGATATTAGCCCTGATCTAACTTCACTGCTTGTTTAGAAATTAACACCATGGGATCTACAGGCTGAAATCACAAACTGATGGAAGTACTTCAGTCCTAGAGATTAGTAACCAAACACGCCACGGATACTGTGAGGGGACGGCTATGGGGGAAGGCATAATCCCTCTGTATAGGACACAGGTTGGATATGGAAGCATAATCTGACTAGAGATCATTGATTGGTTTGTGCAAAAGTTATAGCGTCTACAAACTATGGTATAGATGTCTGTTTTTTTATTATTTTAATATTTTTTACTAGTAATGGCGGCGATCAGCGATTTTTAGCAGGACTGCGGCAGACAAATCTGGCACCAAGTGACACTTTTTGGGGACCAGTAACACCAATACAGCAATCAGTGCTAAAAAAATTTACTGTCACTGTACTAATGATACTGGCAGGGAAGGGGTTAACATCAGGGGCAATCAAAGGGTTAAATGTGTTCCCTGAGAGTGCTTAGTAACTGTGGGGAGTGGGGGGGGGGGTGCTTTGACTGGGGGAAGACAGAGACCTGTGTTCCTGCTTACATAGGAAGACCGCCGTTCTGCCTCTCTCGGGAACAATCACGTGGTGCTGGCGAACCCGCTGACTGGCTCCCGCTGGGTCCATTCACAGTGGCAGGGGGCCGCCTGCGGCGTGTGTGTGTGCCCCAGACCCAGAACTAGAAATCACGTACAGGTATGTGATTTTGCCCAGGAGGGCAGCCCTGCCGCAGTATAAATGCATGGGTTGGTCCAGAAGAGGCTATCCAATACTAAAAGCTTGTTATTTTTAGTAGGTATTTGTCAAAACTCATTCATGCTTTCTTTTTACTGTGTGTGTCCTGTTGGAGAGACTTGCCCTCACTTCCTGTCTCAAAGAGCCAACAGAAAGTAAAAGGTCATCTCTTTAAAGTAAGGCCATATCCCTTTTTTGGCCTCTTGCACTGGAATGACCTGGATCTCCCCATTTTTATCTATTAACCTCCTCATCCCTATGCATTAGATATAAACAAAAACAGATACTGTATATTTACAGTCCACTCTTGCTGACAACACGGTTTCTCCATAGATACAGTAAAGGGAGTGAGTGTTGTCCCCCTAGGACAGGAAGTGTGTTATAGGCGGGGACACCAGGTAAAAACAAAGGAGGAACAAAAAAAATAATGTGGGCTTTTCATCTAAAAATAGGTAAGTTGCAATATATTACATTTTTGTTTGCGGGTTTAGACACGCTTTAAAAGCGGGACTTCAGTCATTTTTTCATTTTTCCATCTATTAAATCCTCTGTCCTTGTTGTTTTAACTTTGGATAATAAAACATTTTTTTTTTCTGCCAGTAAATACCTTATACAGCCCACTTCTTGTTTCTTGTCTGGTCATTAGCCTAGGCCAGTGGTCTCCAAACTGCGGACCTTTGCTTGCCTTTATCAGGCCCTTGAGGATTTCTTCCTGCCACTGACACCAACAATGGGGCATAATTCCTGCCACTGACACCAACAATGGGGCATTATTCCTGCCACTGACACCAATGATGGGGCATTATTCCCCACACTGACACTATTTCTCCCTATAATACCAAAGATCGGGCATTGTTTACTCCCACTGGGCACAGTCCGGCCCCCCTAAAGTCTGAAGGACTGTAAGCTGGCCCTTTCTGACCCCTGGCTTAGGCTAATGGCATCACGCACAGCTCTCTCTCTCACTCTCGTGAGTTTGCCAGGAAGAGGGCCAATGAGAACTGCAGAGCTGGATTTGTGTGTCTGTGTAAATCCAGGAAGTGAACAGGCAGCAGCTTCAGCTGCCCACAGTTAAAATGACTGCAGCCACACTCAGTGGAGGGAGATTTCTGCGGGCAGCATATTTGGCAATTACAGAATCACAGATATATAAAATAATATGTAAAGTGGTTGGAGGGAAGCTTCAGAGTGGCAAAGATGTTTTTATTACAAATTATGTGAGCAGACTGCAGTTCCTCTTTAAGCAACAAGTCATTCCCATCTATCCTTGCCCTGGAATAGCTAAGAATTTCATGTTCCTATCACACAGATGTATACACATACTCTAGTTCAGGGATAGGCAACCTCGACCCTCCAGCTGCTTTGAAACGACAAGTCCCATGAGACATTGCAAGACCCTGGCAATCACAGTCATGACTCCTAGAGGCAGAGGCATGATGGGATTTGTAGTTTCACCATAGCCGGAGTGTCGAGGTTGCCTACCCCTGCTCTAGTTAATCAGAGAAGAGTTACTTACATGTTTTTGTAATTATGGACTGTAGAAGGAAACACCAATGCCGCGTACACACGAGCGAAATGTCCGACAGAAAAAGTCAGACGGAAGCCTTTCTTCGTCTACCTCGATCATGTGTGGGCCTCATCTGACTTTTTTTTTCAAAAATTCTGACGGACCTAGAAATGGAACATGTTCTAAATATTTCCAACTGAACCAATTCCTATCGGGAAAACCGCCCATCTGTATGCTGTCCCGACGGACCAAAAATGACTATAATAATAATAATAATAATAATAACAATAATGATAATGTGGCCAAAAAAAATACTGAACCTAAAATGATCAGCTTGGAATACCTGCTGTCACCAAAATCAACAAAAATAAAAACTAGCAGGTACACTGATCAAGGAAACCCCTAATAAGCTCATAGCTCCCAACTGTCCCTGATTTCGAGGGACTGTCCCTGATTTGGAGCAATGTCCCTCTGTCCCTCATTTTGGTCTGATCTATAGAGTTGTATATAAAATGCACTTTTTATCTTTCAAAAAGTGTTTCCCAGTGCTAAACCTTTCATCCCATTTCTAAATAGCTGCATTTGTAAATATTAAAAGCAAATTTAAAGATATAGTAGTGGTAAAAAAAAAAGCATTTGTGGATTTAGTTTTTTTTTTTTTTTTTGGTTAATTCTCCTTTAAGGGGGCGTGTCCTATGCCTACATACGTTTGCTAGTAGGTGTCCCTCATTCCCATCTCAAAATGTTGGGAGGTATGTAAGCTGGTAAATGTAGTTCAATCAGTGCAAACGTTTTTCAAACAGTGTGGCGCTGCAGCTCTCTTAATGTTCCACTGGGCGATGGGGAAACATATGAATTTTATTAGACAAAAGAAAAGAGAGAGCGCACATCTGCTCTAGTGTAATACCATTTATAAAGAGTAGTAAATTAAATCTTCACTCAATACACTCACATTTTGCAGAAAGTAAAATAGGCAGTATTTACAGCCAACTCTCCTGGGTCGCCACTTTAGGATCTGGAAGGAAAAATCTAGATCTCCGAGGATTTTGCTGACAGCTTGAGATCTGAGCTGCAGACAGACTGCCGTGCCCGATTCACTGCGCATGCACCCGGTCCAGGTGGCGCCATTTACCATGAGGATAAACCGCAACACAGAGGAGAACAGAGGGGACGCCCACTCAAGATACCCACTGCATTATATAAATTCATATATAATGCAGTGGGTATTTAGAGTAGGCGATACTTGATAAAGGAGGCCATGCCCCTGAAACGCGTCGTCATTGCAAACTTGACATGTGTTCTCTCTCCTCTTTGCAGTTTATCCTCATGGTATGCGGCATTGGCTGGACCGGGCGAACGCACAGTAGATCAGGCACGCCAGAGCTGAGCCACAGCATTCTCTCTGCAGCTGAGATCTCGAGCTGTCAGCAAGCTCTTCGGAGATCCAGATTTTTCCATCCAGATCCTACAGTGGTGACCCAGGAGAGTTGGCTGAAAATACTGACATGCCTATTTTACTTTCTGTAAAATGTGAGTGTATTGAGTGAATATTTTATTTACTGCTCTTAAAAAACAGCATTACACTAGGGCGGATGTTCGCTCTCTCTTTTGTCTCATTCAGTGGAATACCTGCTGGTATTCCAAAACAAAATATTATGTGTATACTTACAGATGGATCCCCAAAGGTAAAGAGGCTCCTTCTGTTAGAGGAGTAGGAAGAGAATCTTGGGCCAGCGATAGAAAATTACCACAACCATTTATAGTGTAGCCAAACAAAATAGACTACCATTAGCTTGCAATTCCAGCATACTGATGTTAGCCTGGCTTCGCAAACTCCTACTAGGTTCCCAAAAGCTCACATTCAATTAATAACTTTCTGAAAGTCAGTACTTGCATATCCATTTGAAAATCTCCCTACCTGTGACTATGCCTGGTTCATTCTAGACCAAGAATTACTAAAGGGTGGCAGGAGGTTGTGTACCTACATTTCCTACGCCAAGAAGCTTTGATTTTTCCATGAAAAATCTGGCGCAAGGTATGCCATAAGTGTGCTATAGCACCTTATGCTTCTTCCTAGCTGAATGCAGTTACAGTTAATTACATTACAATGCTATAGCTTTACTTTAAAAGAGAAGTATGGGGAAAAGTGATACTTACATAGGTGGATGCAGCATCGGTCCCCCGCCGACTATAAGACCGAGCGATTAAACACCACCGATCAATCAGTTCTCAGAGCTCCGTGAGCAGACAGCAGCTGACTGTCAGTCACCGGCACTCTGCTCTGCCCCTCCCTGCACACACTGGAGCACTGGGCTGCGGAGAGGGCGAGAGCGGCCGGCTCAGCCTCTCAATGGCTCCATGAGAGGCTGAGCCAGTGCAGGCATGTGGGCAGATCCCGACCATATGGTCACAATCTTTCCCGAGCCTGGAATTGCTCTGCGACGCCAGCCGCCAGCGGGCTTCAGCCTGCTGTCTGCTGAGAATAGGTCACAGGAGTGCAGAATGACCTGCACTTCTGTGATCCACAGGAGAAGTACAACTAAACAAGCTTTGGCTGTACTTCTCCTTTAATCCAGTTCTACTGTTAGACAATATCATACAATGTATAGCCAGGGGACCTAGACAACTACAAAGATTGAGGCCGTCCAGTGGTCATATAGTATAAGAGTAGGTCTATTGAAACCGACTCACAACCATAATCACCTTTAGAGACCAGATCTTTCAGGAACTCCAGTGGCAAGATTTCTCCACCAAAAATCCAACTTAAGACCCACTGCCTTAGACATGACAAAGTCAAATGCTTTGTCATGTGAAATCGCTCCAGGTTTTTCTATAATTTTTTCATAAAAAATAAGCGTAACCCAACTGTAAGGCTCTGTTCATACCTAGGCGTTTTTGGGCGTTTTTCTGCTCTAAGCCGCAGCTCTAAAAACGCTCCATCAAGACAAATCCTATTCATTTTAATAGCCCCTGTATACATCTGAGCATTCTGTCACCTAAAGCAAAACAAAAAAAGTACAGGAGCTTCTTTTTTGGTAGATTACAGGAGTTTTTCATTCTTTTACATTGGTGACTTTTTTTTTTGTTTTGTTTAATATATTTTATTGAGAAAAAAGAGACAATCTAAACTGTATAGCATTGGAACATATGTTCCATGGTGCAACAAAAGCAATACATTGGACTAATATACTTAATATAGAAAGCTTAAACTTGTCCAAATTAACACTCAGATAGACCAATAATACACCATAAGAAATAACAGGAGAGAAGAAGTGCAGTGTATAGTAAAGAAAAGGAGGGGGGATGGGGGGGGGGGGGGGTTATTTTTTTTGTTTAATATATTTTTATTGAGGAAAAAGTAGACAGTCTAAACATTGAACCGTATAGCATTGGAACACATGTTCCATGGTGCAACGAATACATCGGTGACCTTTTGACCTCTACAAAATCGTGGCAAAAAATCACGCGACTTTCTGCCTAAAAAACAATACGCTCAGGTGTGAATGGAGCCTAAAGTCTCCTACACACGATTGGATTGTTGGCCAACAAAACCGTGGGATTTTGTCCTAAGGGCGTTGGCCCAAACTTGTCTTGCATACACATGGCCACACAATTGTTGGCCAACAATTACGAACGTAGTGACGTACTAGAGGTATTACTTGGTTTTTTAACTCTTTAGCGCCACCCTTTGGGCTCCTTCTGCTAATTTCGTGTTAGTAGAAGTTTGGCGAGTGTTGATTCACGCTTTTCTTTTCGCGTTTTTCATTTAGCGTTTTTCAGTTTGCGATTTCCAGTTCGTTTCTGAACGGCCGTTCGTCAACCAGACATGTTGCGGAATCGGAGGAGATAAAGTGTTATTTATTATTTGTTATTGGCCTTGGAGTTATTGCTTTGACATTTTTTGGTTGAATAATAATGATTTGATTTGGTATATTTTCTATATTTTTTTGGATTCATAGAATGCACTTTTTGGTTAAGTTCTATTGGCAGATAGCATGTCTAATTTTATTTGTTTTCTTTTTTTAATGCACAATAAAAAATTGTGGAGAATAATACTTCCATGTGTTTGACTTCAAATGACAGTTTGGGAGTAGGCAGTTACATTTAAAAAAATACAATGTAAAATTGACAAGAGACACCAACATAGTTGTATCTTTGTTCTTAAAAACAACGGGATAATGGTGTTGTGGTAACTTTCCCAAATAAAAAAAAAAAAGCATAATAATATTATTCTTAATTTTACTAATAAAAAAAAAGCCTTTGAAAATTTGTTTGCAATAACTCCATCAGTATCACCAGCAAAGCAGCTTCATTATTATCCCATTAAAGAAGAAGAGAATTGTGCGCTGCATTTGGAGATTTCATAATTCGCCACGTCACGAATGTTAATTCTCCATTACAAACGCTAGTTTACAAAACCGACCGCTTCTGGCTCGTCCTTGCTTTCGAGCATGCGTGTTTATACTTTGTACTTTTGTCCGACGAACTTGTGTACATACACGATCGGAAAATCCGTCAACACACATTTGTCTGCGGAAAATTTGAAAACCTGCTATCCAACATTTGTCCGCGGAAAAATCCGACAACAATTGTCCGATGGAGCATACACACGGTTGAATTTACCGCCAACAGCCTGTCATCACACAATTCCTGTCGGAAAGTCCGATCGTGTGTACAAGGCTTAATTAAGAGACACAAAAATGACCGCAGAAGAGATATAAGAGATTAGAGGGTGATCCAAACCCACTAAAAAATAAATCAATTTTGGTGGATTTGAACTTAAAAATACAAACCTTACAGTAAATCCAAACATTGAAGTCAAGCTCCAGATGATATCAGAACCACGGGTTCTTCTAGATACAAGAAAGATATATCAGAGAATTCTGAGGCCAGGCTACTTTGACTCAGGTGCAGGGATTGCTGAGTGGCTTGGAGCAGTGCAGTGCAGTACATGCAGAAATAGTAGTCGTGATGGATTATCGGACTGTATGCCAATCCTGGTTGTGACAGTTTAATTCACTGAATAAACAGTAGCGAAAATTTCTTTGGACCAGTGGCATTAGTAAACACCAAGACTGGTGCTATACACAATCACCTGGCAGTGCTGAAGAATGCCCTCTCAGTACAGGGCCTTATTTATCACAAAACAGGCCCAGAACACATTTGTCCCTTTGCCCCATGGCTGGGACGAAGCATTTTCATATCCGATTAGCAAATAATTGTTTTATTCAGTATTCAGCCCATGCAGAACTAGCTGACCCCTCTGTGATGTGTCATTTTGGAATCATGTATATATTTTAAAAGGGGTATGACATAAAAGCTAGCTCAAAAGAACCAGAGGTCACAAACTATACTTAGGGAAATCAGGCAGCCTTTATAATCTGTCACATATACACACTCAACGGCCACTTTATTAGGTACACTCAGCTAATACCGGATTGGACCCTCTTTTGCCTTCAGAACTGCCTTAATTCTTCGTGGCATAGATTCAACAAGGTGTTGGAAACATTCCTCAGAGATTTTGGTCCATAGTGACATGATAACATTACGCAGTTGCTGCAGATTTGTCCACCACATCCCAAAGGTGCTCTATTGGATGGAGATCTGGTGACTGTGGAGGCCATTGGAGTACAGTGACCTCATTGTCATGAATCAAATATATGTCAAAGAAAAAAATTCTAAAACATTAGCAGCGCTAGTGCAAAAATAGCAAATATTTAAAAATATCAATGAAATTGCTTAATGCCCCATACACACGGTCGGATTTTCCGACGGAAAATGTGTGATAGGACCTTGTTGTCGGAAATTCAGACCGTGTGTAGGCTCCATCACACATTTTTCATCGGATTTTCCGACACACAAAGTTTGAGAGCAGGATATAAAATTTTCCGACAACAAAATCCGTTGTCGGAAATTCCGATCGTGTGTACACAAATCCGACGCACAAAGTGCCACGCATGCTCAGAATAAATAAAGAGATGAAAGCTATTGGCCACTGCCCCGTTTATAGTCCCGACGTACGTGTTTTACGTCACCGCGTTCAGAACGATCAGATTTTCCGACAACTTTGTGTGACTGTGTGTATGCAAGACAAGTTTGAGCCAACATCCGTCGGAAAAAATCCTAGGATTTTGTTGTCGGAATGTCGGAACAAAGTCCGACCGTGTGTACGGGGCATTAGAGTCCACTTAAACAAAGTATCAAATGGTGATCCACTCAGTGAAAGTCCATTAAGAAAAGGCAGGTGAGTGTAAACTAGACGTGGAAGAAGATATTAGCAGCGATCCCAAGTCTCCATCACCACACCACTTGTGCCACAGCCCTGTAGTTAATCCACTTACCAGACCCTGCTGATTAACACACTTATCCACACTTATCCACATAGCGTAATCCAGTAAAACAATTATTTAATAATTTAAAATTGTCATGTTCAAGAAACCAATTTGAGCTTTGTGACATGGTGCATTGTCCTGCTGGAAGGAGCCATCAGAAGATGAGGACACTGTAGTCATAAAGGGATGGACAAGGCCAGCAACAATACTAAGGTAGGCCGTGGTGTTTATATAATGCTCAATTGGTACTAAGGGGCCCAAAGTTTGCCAAGAAAATATTCCCTGCACCACTATGCCACCACCACAGCCTGAATTGTTGATACAAGGAAGGATGGATCCATGCTTTTGTGTTGTTTACGCCAAATCGACAAATTCTGACCCTACCATCTGAATGACGCAGCTGGAATCGAGACTCATTACACCAGGCAACGTTTTTCCACTCTTCTATTGTCCAATGTTGGTGATCCTGTGCGAATTGTAGCCTCAGTTTCCTGTTCTTAGCTGACAGGAGTGGTACCCGGTGTGGTCTTCTGCTCCTGTAGCGCATCTGCTTCAAGGTTCGATGTGTTGTGCATTCAGAGATGGTATTCTGCATACCTTGGTTGTAACGAGTGCTTATTTGAGTTGCTGTTGCTTTTCTATCACCTCAAATCAATCTGCCCATTCTCCTCTGACATCAAACGGCATTTTCGTTCCACACAACTCCGCTCATTGGATATTTTCTCTTTTTCGGACCATTCTCTGTACACCCTAGAGATGGTTGTGCGTGAAAATCCCAGTAGATCTGCAGTTTTTGAAACACTCAGACCAGCCCGTCTGGCACCAACAACCATACCATGTTCAGAGTCACATAAGTCCCCCTTTTCCCCATTCTGATGCTCGGTTTGAACTAGAGCAAGTCATCTTTACCACTAAATACAATGAGTTGCTGCCATGTTATTGGCCGATTAGCAATTTGTATTACCAAGCAATTGAACTGATGTACCTAATAAAGAGGCCAGTGAGTGTAGATCAAGAAAAAAATGCACACACGGTCATGGGAACACAATACAACATACCCAACATTTTGGTTTTCTTTGGGCTACTCGTTGTTGCTGGCTATTGACCTTATTTGTAGACCTCCAACATGGAAGTTAGTTGACTGACCACCCCTCAATCTGTCCTTTTGTGAGAGTATTATCACATGTCAACAAGACTGGCAGAAGGGCTTTGGAAAGACAATAGGGGATTATGGGACAAAAAAGAATGGCTCTGCGTGTTTAGCTTACTTAGCCTAAAGTAACTCCTTTGAAGAAACAAGACCAAGTCCCATGACATAAACATTAATATACAGTATGTTCCTACTCTGAATTTTAGAGAAGCTTTAAATAGTTATATTTTACAACATTCCTAACTTAATTTCTTTACCATGTCTTAACTGCATTTATTTCCAATTGTCCTCACACAAGCTGAAACCAATATTGGCTTGAAAGATATTTTGGGCTTGGTTTGCATTAACATTCTTTATGTGTGGTTGCGAATGGAACAAAAAAGTTCTTATTTTTTGCACTTGAATTTAACTTTTACTTTGGACCTTTTGTGCTTAAAGAGCCATTCGAACCAAAATGGATTTTTAAATTTTAGGCAGTATCTGGTAGACCAAGTTATTTTATAGTTTCCTAAATCTCCTAGAGCACATATGTCAAACACAGGGGTTGCGGGCCGAATCCGGCCCACCAGGCCTTGTCATGTGGCCCTCGCACCCAGTTTTGCAGCCAGAGCGAGGCAGAACACCATCCCGCCACCTCCGGGTCTCACCCTCCCCTCCCTGCTGTCACTTGTAAACACAGAAACCTGTGTTTACAAGGGAAGGTTTTGCTCTCAGCGACTCCTGGAAATAACAGTTCTCTACACGCACTCATGAGGGGGACAGATCTCCAGAATCTGAGAGAGAGAACGATCTCCCTGCAAGGCGAGGCAGATCTGCCTACACAGGGAGGTACTAGAGCTGGGCCATGTAGGATAGAGAGATTCAAGGAAGCTTTGGGGGGTTGGGGTTGAACAATGTACATAGCACAAAACCCTAAACCCTGCACTTTGTACACAGTGCACCCCTGAACTCTGCACAGCACACTCCTAAACCTGCAGTCTGTACATAGCTTACCCCTGAACCCTGTACTCTGTACACAGCACACCCCTGAAATCTGCACTCTTTACACAGCACCCTGTACATAGCACACCCCTGAACCCTGCACTCTGTATGTAGCGCACTCCTGAACTTTGTACAGAACGCACTCCTCAACTCTGCAATCTGTATATAATGCACTCCTGAACATTGCACTCGGTACATAGCGCAATCCTGAACCCTGCAAGCTGTATGTAGTGCACCCCAGATACAACCGGCCTTTGACTGCAACCATACTGCTGATGCAGCTGCGATGAAATTGAGTTTGACATCCCTGTCCTAGGGAATCTCAATCAATTCCTCCATCCACACTAAACAAAATGGATGGCCAAATCTCCTGCTGCTGGCTAATGTATTCTGACAACCAGCACCCATGGCTGTCAGAATAACTGAAGAGCTTTCACAAGGGCGGCCAGAGGATAGTAAAAACAGGTGGCTGAGCTGTGGTTTTACCACCTACTGACCGCCCAACAATTTTAACTTGGATTGCAGAGTTTGACAGATACTGCCTATCAAATGCACCTATTAAAAGTCAATAGGAGTGCGTCTCAACTGATGAGCTGCAGTCCCTATTCTGCCTGGCTCCTTTAATTCAAGTTTGTTGAGCCATGTTGCTATCAGCAGGGCCACTCATTCACAGAAATTGGCCAACATTTAAGCCATGTATGGCCAGTTTTAGTATGAATTAATCTATTAGTGGACTCTAATGCCGCGTACACACGGTCTGACTTTTCGACCGGACTGGTCTGGCGGACGCCGACGGACCAAAGCCGGCGGACAATCCGATCGTGTGTGGGCTTCACCGGACCTTCAGCAGACTTTTCCAGTCGCAAATCTGACGGACTTTAGATTTGGAACATGCTTCAAATCTTTACGTCGTAACTCCGCCGGACCCAGAAATCCGCTCGTCTGTATGTTAGTCTGACGGACAAAAACCCGACGCCAGGGCAGCTATTGGCTACTGGCTATCAACTTCCTTATTTCAGTCCGGTGTACGTCATCACGTACAAATCCGTCGGACTTTGGTGTGATCGTGTGTAGGCAAGTCCGTTCGTTAGAAAGTCAGTCGGAAGTCCGTCAAAAGTCCGTCGAAAGCACTCTGGAAAGTCTGTCGGACCAGTCCGGTCGAAAAGTCCGACCGTGTGTACGCGGCATAAAGGATTAAATCACCCAACAAGCCTCGACCTACAATATATCCCTCGGGGCTTTCAGCAGAGTTCCTCCTCCTGCTGGCTTTTATAAAATAAAATATCCAGATAACAGTGTGAAATCCTCTTAATGGTCACGAAAGGTGGGTGAGACCAGTGATTTGTACTGTCACTTACTATTCCTGGTAAACGGACTTAAGATGCCAAAGCACAGCTCCATATTTGCTAGAGATGTTACTAACCCAGTGATAAATTATGGGAGCTATATGGGTTAAAAAAAGGGAGTTATAGAATGATGGACTCCCACATTGTTACAAAGGTTTGAAAACTCTGCAACCAATTAAAGCTTGTTTCCATTTTCCAATTAAAATAATGCTTAACAATTTTCTCACACCACATGTATGGTAAAAGAAAAATAGCACAAAAGCTTACAGAGAGACCACCAGAATAAGCAGATTTATTACCAAAGAAGGTGGAGGCTGTCTATAGCCAGCTTTACACAATAACAATTTATTAGGCCTCTTTCACATGGGGCGGACTCTGTTCTGATTAGCAGGTCTCACAGATCCCCTTCTGACTGGAGCAGAGCGGGCGGATGACATGTCCGCTCACTTTCCTTGTCAAAAGAAGTTTATTGAGTATACAATGTTATAAAGATACATAAAGTAAGTTTACAAGGATCTATAAAGTAAGCTCATTGTTTTACAGTAGGGTTTATATAGGTAAATATCATGGAATTTCAAATATTAAACATCGGGTTCACGTAAACCTAAATTAAAGATATATATCATTTCCTTAGTTACTTTTGTAGGTATTTAAATGATTTATACCTACTATACATATTGTTTACAAGTAGAGTGTATATAGGTCAAATAAATTCTGATAATGAGCTTTAATCGTAAGGTGGAGAAAAGGAAAGAGAAAGAAGAAAAAGGGTTGAAAGGCAGAGGTATGGTCCACAAGGTTGTCCCGCTCGTCAGTTTATTATTCTTTTTAGTTCTCTTTGAAGCCTTAGAATGGGTGTCTCTGTAAGTCATTTAATCTGTTACCATGGCAACAGGACAGAGTCATTGAAGTTTGACAGGAACTGTTGTTTTATCCAAGGATGCCAAAGTTTTTCAAATTTTGGAATTTGATTTTGATCGATGGCTACCATCTTAGCATGGGACATTGTATTATTCATTCTGTGAATTGTTTCTGCTAGTACCAATGTAGGAGATTTCCATGCCTTGGCCACTGTTTGTTTTGCAGCCGTTATTAGTTGGATCATAAGTTTGAATTGAGAGAGTGTTAACCATTCCGGTTTTAGATTAAGTAAAGTTAAATATGGATCTGGTTGTATTATTTTTTTAAATATTTTAGATGCAATCACGAAGACTTCCTTCCAGAAGGTTTGGATTACTGGGCACGTCCACCATATGTGTAAATATGTGCCTATTTCTGGGCATCCTCGAAAACAAAGAGCTGAGGTATTAGGTGAATATTTTGCCACTCTAGCGGGTACAAGGTACCAGCGAGTTAGGACTTTATAATTTGTCTCCAGTGCTAAGATGTTGGGTGAAGATGACTTAGATGTGAGCCATATGTTAGACCAGTCCGTGTCTTCTAAAGTTCGTCCCAGGTCCTCCTCCCACCTCTGAACGTAAGAGGGTCTATTAAGATTTGCTACTCCATATAATTGATTATAAAGTGATGAAATTGTACCTTTAGCAAATGGATCTTTTGTACAGATTGATTCAAAAATGGATAATTGGGATAATGGTGTATCCCCCTTTAGGAATGGTGTATAGAAATTTTTGATTTGGAGATATCTAAATATCTCAGAGTTTGGTAGATCATATTTTTCTCTAAGCGATGGGAATGAAAGGAATGATTTAGATGCTATGAAGTCATTTAGTGTCTGAATGCCTGATGTTGTCCAAGCTTTAAAAGAATTTGGGTAGATCCATGCCGGATAAAAGGCCGGATTTCTGATAAAAGAAAGGAGAGGATTGTGTGGAGATTGTAACTGATATTTGGTTTTTAGTTTATCCCAGAGAGATAAGAAGTGTTTAGTTATGGGATTATGAATTTTAAAGCGGTCTTTAGGATCAAGCCATAATAAATTTGATATTAATAGAGGGTCATTTTCTGAAGCCTCTATAAATACCCATAATGGGATTTCCTGTTTTGCATGGTATTTGGACAGACTGGCCAAATGTGCTGCTCTGTAGTAGTTAGTAAAATTAGGGTATCCCAGGCCTCCTTTATTTTTGGGAAGATGTAGTGTGTGTATAGGTATACGTGGTTTAGAAGAGCCCCATATAAATGAAGTTGCTCTTTTTTGTACTATTCTCAAAAAATAGGAAGGAATTGGAATAGGGAGGACTCTGAATAGATAAAGCAATTTGGGTAGAATAGTCATTTTGATTGCATTAATCTTCCCTATCCAGGATAAAGGAAGTTGCGACCATTGTTTTATTAGATTTGTGATCTGTCTTAATACAGGAGGATAATTGGTTGAGAATAAGTCAGAATGAGATGCTGTTAAATGAATTCCAAGATATGGGATTGATTTTTCTGCCCATGTGAATGGGGTCCGCTCACTTTCTACAGAACAGACACGGACAGAGCCGGTTCTCCTCTATGGGCGGCCAAACAAGTAAATGGACTCCACTGTCCGTTCATACCGACTTCCCTCCGATCTGTCTAAACAGAAGAGGACGGATCCCCTTCTATTTTTTTTTTAGCAGACCAGATCGGACCCGAAGGTAGGCGACTTGAGTCCATATCATTTTAGAGTGGTCATAAGGAGTACTTCTGATTACCGGAAGTGCTGTTGACCACAAATAGAGATTTTTTTGTGATGGTATCAAGAAAAGGGAAAGAATGTGTAATTTTCACCGCTACACAACATTATTATTATTGTTATACAAGATTTATATAACGTCAACAGTTTGTTACAACATCATCTGTGTCTTGTGATCTGTGGTCACCCATGGTCATTTTCTATTCAAATTTCTAGCTAGTACATTGATTTATGAGAAATACTTCTATACTTCATAAGATTGATAACATTTAATTAGGTGCCAATTGCTAGCTAGCAGGGGTGAATGCTGAGAATTTTGTTTTAAAGCTAAACTCTGGCCATAGAACCCCCACCCCCTCTAGCGAATCCCCCAGTGGTTTCAAAGAAATCTAAAATTCTCATCTAAATCAGAGAATTAAAATTTTTGGTCATCTTGGAACAATTCTTCTCTCTTTTAGGCTGCAGTGTGAGGGTCCTTTATCAGGTGTCCACATTGCTGCCTGCTGACATAGACACCTCCCAAGGGCTCCATCGAGGTGTACTGACATCTTCACGGGAGCAGCACCAAAACTAGACTGCTGTGGTGGATCACTGGTCTTCACTGCCGCTGAGGGTCACAGCAGATTTAGGTAGATCAAAGTGGGCTTAAGAAGGGTTTTTGGTGGTTGGGAGTAACAATAGTAATAACTATACTGCTCCACCCACATGCAATTCTAAAGTTTTAAGAGGTTTGTCTGCTGATAGCCAGACATATTGATTTTCCATGAAAATGGCCAAAATCATATCAATAAGGCAGCAGCCATCTTGAGTATAGGTCTACTGTTTGGGAAGTACTATACAAATTGCCATTAAAGTACCAATAATCATAATACTTCTGATCTGAGCAGGTGTTCGTTATTGCACATGGAGTACTGTACAGTTGCCCAATCTGCATGTTTTTGGCAGAACTGTGTCAGTCTATGATGTAGCCCCAAACAACACCAGCCATTAATTATGGGGGGGGGGGGGGGGGGAACAGTGACAGGAGAGTTTAGGAAACCTTTGATACTTGTTTCGGACTAGTCAGAAGTTCCAGCCTCCTAGGCAACATAATAATAATTATTATTATTATTATACAGGATTTTTATAGCGCCAACAGTTTACGCAGCGCTTTACAATATAAAAGGGAGACAATACAGTTATAATACAATAAGATACAAGAGGATTAGGAGGGCCCTGCTCAGAAGAGCTTACAATCTAATAGATAATATCATTGATATTGTTTTAATTCACCAAAACGACGATGGACATTGCTGTCCATGTCCATATTCAAATAACTTACAAACTGTGTAGTTCTCTTTTCTCTCCCTTGATTGTGACAGTGGTCATGGAGAATGTGGGCAGCTGAAGCCGGCCTGCCTTTCTTTCTGGGATTTTGTGCAACTGACTACCCAGCATGCACTTCCTATTCTTGCGCCTGTGCCGAAATGACACTGTGAGGTGCGCTTTGTTGTTGTAAGGAAATCTCATCATAACACCTGGGCTTAGATGCTGGAAGACTAATGGGATCGATGACCTAGATATCCCAGGAGTCAACGGGCCAGGCTGATGATGAAGTCGCCTAAGCAGCCACGACCAAGGGGGATCCTATTGAAAAAAGGTACTTTCTCTTGTTATTGCACAACATAACTATCCAAACATTACAGCACTATGGGTGGACATTACAACGAGGCTAATTATTAAAAATTAGTGGAACTCTGTTTTAAGTAGGGTTGCACCAATACTGATACTGGTATCGGTGTCAATACCGAGCATTTTCACGAGTACTCATACTCATGAAATTGGTCCAATATCCGAAATCGATACTTTGTGGTGCAATTTGCATCCATACAAAATGAATGGTTGCAAATCACACTGCAAGGTATTGCATGTGATTTAAACAGGAATGCCCTGTGATTCCTGTCCAAACTGCATGCGGTTCCTAGTGACAACGCTAAGGGTATGCGGAAGGCACCTGCCAGAGGGTGACAGTTTCCACTGTGAGGCTCTAGTGAGCGTAGTGCCCGAGGCAGTCGCACAGGCAGCGGCGAACGGGGCACTGAGGATGGTTTAATCAGCCCCCGGATCCAAGCAAAAGAGGTGGGAGCGGTAGCCTGGTCCAGGGGAGGGGGAAGGAGGGCATCACCCATCCGTGACTGGCCTGGAGTGGTAGTTATGAGTGCAGTGCCTGCACTGACAATGCTGCAGATCAGCTCAAGATGGCCACTCCTGGGCTGTCGCTCCTCTGCGCCCCCCTCTACCAGACACTGCGTTGCCCCTGGACCACCCAGCAGCAAGCAACTACCTCAATTGGCACCCCATGGTATGTGCACCCTCCTGGGTGGGGGGGGGTGGGGATCTGGTGGAGGGGAGTTTTCTCTGCTGTACGTAACAAAGAGGAGGGGGGAGTGAGGGGGGGGGGGTTGGCAAAGGAGGGTAACACAAGTAGATGTGGGGGTGCTGAACTTGGCAAGTAGGAAAGGGAGCAAGTGAGTTGGCTGAGGTGCCATCTTCTGGGCTTCTTCTGGGCCCAATTTGAGCCCTAGTGATCTCCCTTCTCTGTGTATTCAAGACTCAACCTCTTCTGTTACATGTCAGCCTGCCCCCTACCCCATGCTCCATGTGAGACATTTTACACCCCACTTTGCCAGCTGTACAACCCCCCCACCCCCAGTTCCTTGTTAGTAGGGCTAGCCTGGCATGGCAGGGAATGGGGCTGGTGGTGCCAGCATGGTCATAATGGTGTCCGTTTATGAAGCAGTGAAATCTATTCACTGCTTCGTTCTCCGGCATTCACAGTGGAGATCTTTCTCCCCTGTGTGCCTGTTTATGAAGCGGTGTAGATCGCTTCACCTTTTGAGGAGTGAAGTGATCTAGAAACGCTTCCAACAGTGGAGAACGGCCCCTGATACTGGAATCTCGTGAGACTTTACGAGATTACAGTACCAGAAATTCACAGAAACACAGAGATGTCAGTTTATTAAGCAGTGATAAATTATCACCGCTCAACACACGGACAGACGGCGTGGATTAATGTTAATAAAATAACAAGCCCCCCTACATTATCTACATGTGTATACACACACACACATTATATATACATGTATATACACATACATTATATATATATATATACACACACATTATATATATATATATATATATATATATATATATATATATATATATATATATATATATATATATATATATATATATATATATATATATATATATACACATAAATATGACAGGGGGACATGCTTACAGTGTTGGGGGGGTCTGAACGAGGCATAAGGAGGTTAAAAATCTTCCTCCTTCCCCCTCAGATCCCCCGAGATTTCCTATTCACTCCCCGATTCAGCACCTCTGAGCTGGTGAACCTGGGAGTGTGAATTCTGACTCAGATCGCCAGTGAAGCGGTGAGATCACCGCTTCATAAACTGGCCGTTACTGTGTCATTCAATGAGGATTCTCCATGTGTAGAGATAATCGGCGGGAGAACATGTTCAAACACTTCTCCCCCCGATTATCACTGTTTCATAAACTGTTTATGGACTGTGATCAGCGGCGATCCTTGGGATCACCGCTGATCACTGCTTCATAAACGGACACCAATGTGCCATCTGCCTAGATAAAGCCATTTAGCCCACATGCATGGAATGGTTTGCCACCTCCACGGGATTTGTTGCTGCTGTGTTGCCCATTCAGCGACAAAGCAACTCACATGTGAAAAGTACATATCTCACATGTCAAATCCAAATCTGCATGGTCATAGTGTCCCGTCCCACCAATCATGGAAAACCACGACTGCTTGCAGTGCTCACAGGACTGGAGAAGATGTAGGAAGGAAGCATTGCTGCACTTAAATGGTGCTTCCCTGTCTTTCTATACTGGGTTCACACAGGAGCGGTGGGGGAAACCACATGCAATTCAGCTAGGAATCGCACCGCATTCCTGTTCAAATTGCATGTGATTCTTTGCAGTGTGATTTGAGCCCATTCTTTTTATATGGCCTTAAATCGCACCACAAAGGTATCGGTACTCGTACTCGCTGGTAAAAAACTGGTATCGGTGCTTCCCTAGTTTTAAGCTTAGGCCAACACCAGCAGACAAAGGTGCCTTAGAGTGGTTGGATTTTGGCTACTTGGCGCACTGCCCTTTGGCATCTATGAGCACCTTAAAGTGGTTGTAAACCTAGTTACACCACTTGTGCCTACAGGTAAGCCTATAATAAGACTTACCTGTTGGTACTGTAAATATTTCCTAAACCTGCACGGTTTAGGAGATATTTACCATATACGCTTGCGCGACGTCATCGGCGCATGTGCACTGAAGAAACGGCCTGCTCGTGCCATTCCTTCAGTGCCGGTGCCGTGACCGACAGGAATGACGTCAATCACAGCACCAGAGCCCGCGAACCCGTAAATAACTCAGAGAGACATGTCACCGGTCACAGCGGTGTGCGCGGACCACTGCAACAGCTTCGATCTAAGGCAAGTATTTCATAATAAGCTAGTATGCGATGCATACTAGCTCATTATGCCTTTGTCTTGCAGGGTTTGTTTTTTTTGTTTAGTTTTTTAAGGCTAGGTTTCCACTAGTGCGACTTTTCATGCGATTTGGGACTGAAAAGTCGCATGACAAGTCGTACCCCATGATTTCCAATGAGTACCGTTCATATCCAGGAGGCCTTCTAGGGACCTTCTATGTCATTTTCACCTCTGTTTCTCCAACAGTGTCATAAAGCAATTCCTCAGCTGCAGAGTTTGACTACGATGGAGAATAAAGCTCAGTGTGATCCCAGGTACCAGCCGAGTTACTCAATAGCCCTTAGGCAAAGGAGAGGATACTGGGCCCCTGATGAGATAATGTTTGTTGTGAAGATCTGTCATCTTCAATGATTCACTCCTTGGTGACTATTCTCCTCAGTGTGCACAAGGAGGAATCGAGAACTATGAAGTGTCAGCTGGAACACACATGAGAATGATTCAACTAATGTGTAGAGTGACATGGAAACCATCTGAGAAGAATAATAAGGATGTGTGGGGATAGTAGGAACTAAGAAATATCATACACACACGTGATATACCCTGTGACTTAGATATGGATAGGCAAAGGTAGTTAACAACACCCACCCTGTCATATGATAGAGTGTCCTTAGGGACAATCTAAAAGAGCATAGACTAGAGGGTCAGCCTGTAATACGTCTACACAGTTGAGTTATGAAACCTTCAACCTCTTTACACCATCAAGATGACTCTCCTTGTATAGCAATCCACCACATATTGCTTTGCTGCTTAAACATCAAAGAGAACTTCCAAGAAGCTGTGATGCAGAACAAGAAGCAGCACACACGCAACACGAAACATATGGCTTATGACATTTCATGCAGCCCGGGGTCATTATTAAAGGCTATTAATGACGATGAGGCAACACAGGAGTTAGACTAATCCTTTTCAGAAACGAGTCCCTCACTAGGAGGAAAGATACAAAGTGATCCAACTTTTGCAAATAAAGTGTTGTGAACAAGAAGCTCTCTCTAATTTTGAAGCATTAAAGGACTACTATTTTCTTAAGCACCATAGTTTAAAGAATTAAATGAAAACAGTCATTCAAAACAAACAAAAAAAAAAATCAACGTTGTAAAGAGGCAATCGGTCCCGTCACACCAGCAAATTTGTAGCAGCTGCAAGTCTAATGATGCGTACACAGGGTCGGACTTTTTAGCTACAAAAGTCCGACAGCCCGTCCGACAGACTTTCAACAGACTTTCGACGGACTTTCTAACGACCGGACTTGCCTAAACACGATCACACAAAAGTCCGACGGATTCGTACATGATGACGTAAAATAAGGAAGTTGATAGCCGGTAGCCAATAGCTGCCCTAGCGTGGGTTTTTGTCCGTCAGACTAGCATACAGACGAGCGTTTTTCTGGGTCAAGCGGAGTTACGACGTAAAGATTTGAAGCATGTTCCAAATCTAAAGTCCGTCAGATTTGCGACTGGAAAAGTCCGCTGAAGGTCCGGTGAAGCCCACACACGATCGGATTGTCCGCCGGATTTGGTCCGTCGGACAAGTCCAGTTGAAAAGTCCGACCGTGTGTACGGGGCATTACTGATTACTTTGGCGATTTGTAGCTAGCTACAGTACACGACTATACAGCTTCAAATGGCTGGTGTGCCATGGTTTTCAACAGCTGCACTGGATAACATGAGCAGCTACGTGAAAGTAATATTCCAGTTAGAATAAAAAAAAGCCCAAAAGATTGAAAATAAAAAAAATGTAGATTTTGCTGAAATACTCGCCTTCTTCTTTAGACTCAGCGCTCCAGCATCTAGCTGCTGGTGCCCTTCTGGACCTGATGTCACCTAGTGTCAATCAGCAAGTTGCAAAATCAAATTTGATGCAACAAAGACCTTCCATTCAAATTTTCCCAATAACAAAAACATTAAGAACAAGTTGGTTGCAGCTACAAGTGTTGCAGCGTACACACGAGCGGACTTTTCTATTGGACTGGTCCGACGGACCGAGTCCGGCAAACAATCCAATTGTGTGTGGGCTTCATCGGACCTTCAGCGGACTTTTCCAGTCAAAAATCTGACGGACTTTAGATTTGAAACATGCTGGAAATCTTTACGTCGTAACTCCACCGGACCCATTTCCTATAGAGAAATCCTCTCGTCTGTATGCTAGTCCGACGGACGAAAACCAACGCTAGGGCAGCTATTGGCTACCGGCTATCAAATTCCTTATTTTAGTCCCGATGTACGTCATCGTGTACGAATCGGACTTTGGTGTGATCATGTGTAGGCAAGTCCATTCGTTCAAAAGTCCGTTGAAAGTCCGTCGGAAAGTCCGGCAGACCAGTCCGGTCGAAAAGTCCACCCCTGTGTACGCGGCATGTGTCATGGCCTTCTTGGTGGAACCTTGATCCTGAAGGTGACTGGTCTGGTGCCTTGGTCTACTGAGATATGACAGAATCCTAATGTAATTAGAATACATAGAACAACTCTTTTCACAGGTTTTTAACGTGGAAGAACCCTTGAAATTACGTTCCAGTCTAAAGGCACGTACACACGATCAGAAAATCGTACAAAAATACCGATTTCGAAATGATTGTACGATAATCTGATCGTTAGTAAACAGCTTTCAGGACAGGTTGTGCAAAATTATCAGACAAGCACAGACATTTTTCTCATATGATACCAAATCATCAAAATTTTAGTTTAATCAGTCCAGTTTTTGTGCGAAAATACAATATAACATTACTTCCGCATTTTTATTCTGTCGTATGAGAATTTTCATAACTTTAGAAACCTCTTCATTTTCGATATGGAGACTAACATGCAAAAAAAAAAAAAAACAATCAGAGGATCATTCGTCCGATAATCTCATTGTGTATACCAGGCATACGGAAACCTCTAACAATAGTTACTATATCTACAGCTAATTGTATATTAGCATAATGGTCAGTGGGAAGAATCCCCTCCTTACAGATAGTTCAAAAGACCATTGGTGTCAGTGGTTACTTATCTGAGAGGCAGAAATTGCTCATTACTCAAGGAACCCCTAGCAACCTCTGAAGGAACCCTGGGGTTCCACTGAACCCTGGTTGAGAAAGGCTGATCTAGCACCTGTCAGCATCAGCATGTTCATGAGTGATAACATGCTGATATTCATAAGAAAACACTAAGTCAGCTTGAGGGAGCAGAGTGCAATTATCAGTTCTCTGCTCTTTTTACTCCTACTGACCCAGTGCTTGTTTATTAAAGAAGAACATGCTGACATAATCGGGCTCAATAGGGCAAAAAGTAACCTACAAAGCACAAACGCCCAGAGCAGCTAATCAAAACTCGCCTATCACCTCCTGTAAGTTCAAATCTGATTATCTGCTATATAATTCTACACTTTGCACATGATCTTTTTGCCCTGCTTTACTGAATATGCCTTTAAGAGCATAGCAGGATTCAATATGTTCACAGACGCCTGTAAGAGCCCTTGCACACTGGGGCGGTTTGCAGGCGCTATTGCGCTAATAATAGCGTCTGCAAACCGCCCAGAAAGTGCCGCTCCTTGCATTCCAGTGTGAAAGCCCCGAGGGCTTGCACACTGGAGCGATGCGCTGGCAGGACGGTAAAAAAAGTCCTGCTAGCCGCATCTTCGGAGCGGTGAAGGAGCGGAGTGTATACCGCTCCTTTACCGCTCCTGCCCATTGAAATCAATGGGACGGCGCGGCTATACCGCCGGCAATGCGCCTCTGCAGAGGTGCTTTGCGGTGGTATTTAACCCCTTCTCGGCCGCTAGCGGGGGGTAAAACCGCCCCGCTAGCGGCCGCATACCGGCGGTAAAACGCCGCTAATAATAGCGGCGTTTTACCGCCGACGCCGCCCCCCGCCCCAGTGTGCAAGGGCTCTAAGAAAACCTCTGCCTGTGTCTGATGCCGCAGACACACGACCGAACTTTCCGTCAGAATAAAAATTTCCGACGGAGTTTCGCTGAAACGGACTTGCCTACACACGATCACACCAAAGTCCGTTTGTTTAGAACGTGATGACGTACGACGGGACTAGAAAAGGAAGTTCAATAGCCAGTAGCCAATAGCTGCCCTTGCGTCGTTTTTGGTCTGTCCGAATAGCATACAGACGAACGGTTTTCCCAATAGGAATTGATTCCGTCGGAAAGATTTAAAACATGTTCTATTTCTAGGTCCGTCACAATTTTGGAAGTCAGCTGAAGCCCACACGATCGGAATATCCGATGAAATGATTCCATTGGACCTTTTCTGCCAGAAAGTCCGGTCGTGTGTACGCGGCATTACTTGCAATGGTCCCGAAAAACAGAAAGGTTTTCCTGAATGGGGATCACTTAAGAGTGGCTGTGGTTAAATAGTGACAACTCACCAACCACTAATATATTAGCTAAAATGAGTACCAAGAATGTTCTGTCTCAAAAAATATATATAAAATGTATTTAGGTACAGTGTGGCATGACAGAGTAATTGTCAAACTATCACAGCACTGAGAACTAAAATATGGCCTGACAATGACGGGGTTGGGAAAAAAAATAACTGCCCCAAATCCTTAAAACGTTTTTTTTTTTTTTTTTACCTTACTGCATTCGGACAGTAAGGTAAAAAACCTTCTGCATGCAGCTCCCCACAGTGCCCCTAATACTTATCTGAGCACCATCTCAGTCCAGCGATGTGCACAAGAGCCAAGGCTCTCTCCAGTCTCTTGTTCCTAACAATCAGAACAGGGCTCGGGAGCGAGCCTGCATGAGTGCCCCCATAGCAAGTGGCTTGCCGTGGGGGGACTCGGCAGCGGGTGGAGCCAAAAGCGCCGGCGGGGGACCTGAGAAGAGGAGGATTGGGGCTGCTCTGTGCAAAACCACTGCACAGAGCAGGTATGACGTTTGTTATTTTGAAACAAAAAAAAACAAAACAAACAAACAGCTTTTAGTATAAATGTATTAAGTTAGAAGGCTGGCCAGAGGCTAGCCTGCATTTGTAGGAGGAGTCTGGGGGGTATATATATCCCTCCTCCTTCTTTCATTTCCGCATCAGCTCGTCTTCATGGCTCCCACCCACCCGTTCCCCCAAACCTTCATATATACATATACGCTTCATACACTTTTTCATACTCATACATTCAGGGTATGCCTGCTTTTAGGTGTACTGACCAGCTAGGCCAAGGCACACCTCAGGCCTTGGTAGTTAGGGTTATCGCATTTCAAAGTGAAGACTCTAAATACAAATATTACAGTGCTTAAAAGTATATGGTATAGATCTGTTTATGGTGAACTCCATTCCAGAATGTGTGAATGATGTAGACAAAATGTGGTCAATAGGTTTTGCTTTACAAATCCTCGATCTGTAGTAATTGCACACTGTAGTGTTTGCACTGATGCATAAATATCTGTGTACATAAAAGTGCAAAGTCATTACATTTACTCAAAACATCTTTAGCAACATACTGCTAACTGAGTGGCAGTCAATTTGAAAATTATAGAAGGCCCCAACACTTCCAGAGGGTTGCATAATAGCTGCACATTTTTTGTATTAACCCTCTCAACCCTCCTCCACGTTCCCCACAGTGGTGATCAGTAAGGGTCCTTTCACACAGGCTTTCCGATCAGGTCCGCTTGTCAGAGGGTGTCAGATCCTCCAGGCTCCTCTATAGAGTGGCGGATGTCAGCGGACTCATGTCTGATGACACCCAGTGCCATCTGATTCAATCCCGCCTGCAAAATCCAGACAGATGGTGCTCCTATTTTCCATCCGTTCGGCAGATCGGATAGGAACAGACAGGGTGTCCATTTCCACCCAATTTCCCCATAGAGGAGAGCAGGACTGTGCCCGTGTCCGCTCTGCACAGCAGAATGGACAGGACCCGTCATCCACCTGCTCAGCGGGGATCAGCAGAACCAACCCCTGCTGAGCATGCAGAATCCGCATGTGAAAGGGGCCTAACAGTGTCTTTAGACAACCTTCTCTGCATTGGCAGTGCTTTTTTTACATCACCTTCACCAACCCTGAATTGCTCTTCAGTACAGTGTTGTCTTGTTACCCCGCAGTACAGTGCGTTTTGATTTCCTAGACAATCACAGTGGTGTGCACTGCAGCTAATACTGACAGTCACCCGCCAGTAACCTGCAGCCAAGGGCCACTGTTCTCTCTGTGACAGCACCAATCTCAGTACAGCAGTCCTCAACACCCCCTTTAAAGGAAACTATAAAAGGCTCATTTACACTCACATGTGTACTGCACACTCCACGTAAAGGGTCCAATCCTGGATGCCAGTTACCAGTCATGATAAGTTGGCTCTTGAACTTCTGTAGTCCTGGTGTAGAAAATAAATGTTATACACAGAGCATTTCTGATTGTTCAGAAATAAATGATCAGACCCCTAACTGGTATGCATCGCTAGTGTTCAGTTGGATTAACCTCTAATGACTGTCTATTACTGTCGTTGACAGTAAGCTCTAACGAGCAGGGCCCTCTGATTCCTCCTGTATTAAATTGTATTGTACTTGTACTGTCTGCCCTAATGTTGTAAAGCGCTGAGTAAACTGTCGGCGGTATATAAATCCTGTATAATAATAATCAGTACACAGAGCCAACCATTGCCCAGGGTGAAGATTGAAAACTGTGTGAGGATGCTCCTTGCTCTGCACCATAACAGTCCGGCCTCCTGCACCAAGGGCACTCTTGCCACTCCTGTCATTTGAGGCACTCTGTCACCTGTACACAGGGCCAGGACAAGGGGCGGGCAGGAGAGACAGCTGCCCTGGGCGCAATGGCGGCAATGTAGGGACGGGGGGCACCTTCCTTCTGTTGCAAGGCTGACAGGAGTAGTGACAGCGGCTGTGATTCTAGTAAGTGAGTGACTGCTGGGTGTAGGATCCCCTAAACTTGTACATCCACCCGTCCACACATGTCAGGGTGCTAGGTGTTATCCTAGATTCTGAACTCTCCTTTCAGCCCCACATCCAATCACTTTCCAAAGCTTGCCGCCTCAACCTCCGCAACATCTCTAAACTACGTCCCTTTCTAACCAGTGAAACTACAAAGCTCCTGATTCACTCCCTGGTTATCTCTCGCCTTGACTACTGCAACTCACTCCTCATTGGCTTACCTTTAAATAGACTATCCCCCCTTCAGTCCATCATGAATGCTGCTGCCAGACTCATCCACCTTACAAACCGATCAGTGTCTGCTACCCCTCTCTGCCAATCCCTCCATTGGCTGCCACTCGTCCAACGAATTAAATTCAAAATACTAACAATAAGTTACAAAGCCATCCACAACTGTGCCCCCAGCTACATCACTAACCTAGTCTCAAAATACCAACCTAAACGCCATCTCCGTTCCTCCCAAGATCTCCTGTTCTCTAGCTCCCTCATCACCTCCTCCCATATCCGCCTCCAGGACTTCTCCCGAGCCTCGCCCATCCTCTGGAATTCCCTACCCCAATCTGTCAGACTGTCTCCAAATTTATCCACTTTTAGGCGATCCCTGAAGACTTTCCTCTTCAGAGAAGCCTATCCTGCCTCCATCTAACAACTGCATTATTTTCTCCATTAGCTCATCCCCCACAGCTATTACCCTTTTGTATAACTTGACCCTCCCTCCTAGATTATAAGCTCTAACGAGCAGGGCCCTCTGATTCCTCCTGTATTGAATTGTATTGTACTTGTACTGTCTGCCCTAATGTTGTTGTAAAGCGCTGCGTAAACTGTCGGCGCTATATAAATCCTGTATAATAATAATAATAATAATAATACATCATGAACGTGGCGGGGGGGGGCACAGTTTGCTATCTTTGTCCTGGGCGATGGATGACCTTGTCCCAGCACTGCCTGTAAACACAGAAGTAGGCACAGGAAGCCAGCTTCTGTGTTTAAAAGTGACAGCTGGGAGCTCAGGGCTAATGCTAGAGGCAAAAAAAATAAATTAAAAAAAGCCCTACTGACAGGAGTGACATTCCCAGGTATGGATATTTTTACAAAGTGACATTGTTCAAGCTTAGACCAATGTACCTATGCATAAACCATACCTATAGGATCCTTCTAGAAGCTGGAAATCACTGTAGTACACACCGCTATTCCGTCGATCTTCACTAGCTTCCGGGTCCCGTGCTGACGGGTTTCCCTGTTGCTCTAGTGAACACAAGAGGTCGCCTGCTCAGCATGGGCGCCATTCAAGGATTGCTTTGCATTTTCTACATGAATGCATAGTGATCACTGATTGAACAAGGTGGAGAGGTGGGGTGGTGACATCAGGGAGATCAGACAGGTATAGTATATGCAAAGTTACATGTAAAATTTCTTCTGGAAGGTGTGGATATGATAGCTACGATAACTTCTCGACATGCACGGAACTTAAGAAGTGGCTTGGTAAGCTATGAAATGTCTTCAACATTACAGAACAAGTGCAGTTGAATATCACCAACTACTACTAGGAATACTATGAACTGGATAAATGAGAACCTTCATAGACTTCAGACAATAAAACTCAACAAAATTATTTGCAAGAGTACTGCAATCTTTACAGTGGATGTAAATATCTCTGGCCTCCCAACTGTTGTCAACAAGACTCGCTGGCTGTTTTAGATCCACAACAGCTGGAGAACTGATGGTTTCCTATACCTGCCTTCCAGATTAGATGATTTCAATTCATCTATGAGATCAAAAACATATTTAAAAGCAGAAAACAGCTGTATCTCATAGGCCTGTAATGAAGGGCTGCCATTTCTATCCAGCACATCCTCAGTTAGTTTAAGGATTTGCTATATTCTGCATTTCCTGTCATTTTTCAGGAGCTCTTCAATCAGAGGTAACATAACACCCCTCCCTAATCCTGAAGATCCTACACAAAGGAGACTGACAGAGGAGATTAATAGTCTTCAAGGAGCATCCGGCCTGGGACATTCCCAAATCCCCCTTCCCGCCGACCCTTCAAAGTACAGTTGTTTTTATATGTGGTTCACTGCCAGATCCCCTAATAATACAGGTATATGGTGCAGGAACACAAGAAACGGAACAGATCATGACATAACAATCTGACCAGTTTGTTCAGGCCAGTCCTGTACATGTCTGGCTATATCAGGATCTGTGTACACACAACTGGGTCCAGTATGAACAAAGCTATGATATGTGCAGTATATACACTGGTTACACATGGTAGGTACGCCAGATTATCCCTTTAATAAGAGAAGCATATGTTTTACATAGGATAAGCAGATGACTGATTGAGACCAGGTGAGATGATTACCTCCAGCCTGCATCCATTGTAATCAGCCAGCCGTAGAACATGTGTCACATGTTAACTCTTTATCACCTAAAGCCCTAAAAGTGATTGTAAAGTCGCGTTTAAAACAACAAAAAAACAAACAAACAAACGTTATACTTACCTGTTCTGTTGCAGTGGATTTGCACAGAGCAGCTCGGATCCTCCTCTTCTCAGGTCCCTTTTTGCTGCTCCTGGCCTCTCCCTCCTGTTCAGTGCCCCCACAGTCAGCAGCTTCCTATGGGGGCACCCGAGCCTGTGTCACAGCTCTGTGTCCAGTCAGACACGGAACCCTGACCCGGCCCGCCCCTTCTCTCCCATGATTGGCTGGCTGACTGACTTTGACTGACAGCCACGGGAGCCAATGGCGCCGCTGCTGTATCTCAGCCAATCAAGAGGAGTGTCCCGGAAGGCTTGGACATTTGTGGACAACGCTGGAGAGAGAGAGGGGGCTCAGGTAAGTAATTAGGGGGTGCTAGGGAGGCTGCTACACACAAAAAGTTTTTTATCTTAATGCAGAGAATGCATTAAGATAAAGGTGCAGGTGTTGGGTCAATGGCCACCATCCATTTTGCCACACAGCTGTAGACACAAAAGACCAACCGCACACAATCTTGCAATGCCGCAACCTTATGTGATTATTTTAGGTTTCATCAGACCTAATGGACAACCGTTGTCATAGCGGTAGACATCAGGTGCAGAAGACCTACCACTCTGATCAGTAAATGTAGCCATTAAACTAAAAGTCAAGATGATGGTTGTATAATCTGGCTAGTTTTTTATTAATCTTTACATGTATGCTCAGCCTAAAAGGTCCCCTGGCTTTCCACCCAGCACCTTCAATTTCCCAATCAAAGGTTGTTGAGCCAGGTGGTACCGATAGGATCGCCTATGGCTTAAATTTTGCCTGATTTCTATGAATATGAGCTATGCATGGCTAGCTTCAGTGATGGCAGATGAACTGATGAGCAAGTCACAGTCCACTGATGTAAATGTAAAGCTCTTGTGATTAGTCAAGGCGTTGGGTCGATGGCCACCATCAGTTGCTACACAGCTATAGACACAATCGCACACAATCTTGCAATGACACAACTTTGTGTGATTAAGTAACTACACAGCTCCACCATGGTTTCCTGGATCACAGGGGACAGCTATCTCATTGGATGCTGGTGCCCAATGTGACTCGTGGCCATCTTTTGTCTGGCAGAGTCTATTTAAGACCCTGGTTCCCGGGCTTGGCGCGCATCTCTCAAGACAGATGCTGTCAGTGCACCTGAGACCTGCTGTTATACCCTATGTTGCAACATTCTGTGAGTGTGCCCGGTCGGGATGTCTTCCCGCTGGGTAGTTGTGCTTTACCGAACTTCAATACAGTTCTATTACTGCAACTGAACTGGTGTTTACTGTCACCGCACAACACTGCCCCTCCCCACATGCAGTATATGTGTCTCAGTTGCGGCCGCCTCCCCTGACACCTCCGCCACCCTCCCTATTCATGTGCCTGGCCCCTTTCAGGACGCCGGACACATGAAGTACTATGGCGGGGGTGTGTATTTTGAAGCACGTGATTAGAGCCAGAGGCTCTAATAGGCTTCAAAATAGGGTGGGCTCGGAGCGCAGAGCACTGCGTCCCGATCCCACCCTGTTGTGTGGCATAGCGAATTCATTTTCGTTATTTTCACACTAACATTCCTTCCTGCCAATCAGCAGGCAGGTCAGTGAGACCTGTCTTCTGATTGACCAAAGCATTAGGCCAATCGCGGAAGAGGAGACACGATGGAGGAAGCCTGAAGACGAGCCGAGGGGACAAGACCCACAGCCACCGCTTCCCGCCAAGGAAGAGAGTCCTGTCACTCCAGGAGAGGAGCGGCAAGTGCCGCCGGACCGGCCGCGCGCGGGGCGGGGGGGGGGGGCAATTTAGTGAAGTGGCAGCCGAGCCTGGCTGCATTTGGTGGGCACAAGTGGCTGCATATACTGAGCACAAGTGGCTGCATTTGACGGGCACAAATTGCTGCATTTAATGGCACAAGTGGCTGCATTTGATTGGCACAAGTGGCTGCATATGATGGGGCACAAGTGGCTGCATATGATGGGCACAAGTGGCTGGGGCACAAGTGGCTGCATATGATGGGGCAAAAGTGGCTGCATATGATGGGCACAGGGGCTGCATTTGATGGGCACAGGGGCTGCATTTGATGGGCACAGGTGCTGCATTTGATGGGCACAGTGGCTGCATTTGATGGGCACAGTGGCTGCATTTGATGGGCACAGTGAGGCTGCAATTGATGGGGGGGGGGGGGGGGGTCAGTATTTTTCAGTTTGTTTGCGCCCCCCAAAAAATTTTGAGCACCAGCCGCCACTGTGTGTCTGCCTTGATAGGCTGTTTCCAATAAATTGCTGCGATCTTCTACAACCTTGTGTGATTATTTTAGGTACCTCCAGACCTGACAGAAAACCATTGCCATAGTAGTAGGCATCAGGTACAGAAGACCTCCCACTCTGATTAGTACATATAGCCCTTAAACTATCAATAGTCAAGATAAAGGTTGCCTGATCTGGCTGTTTTTTGATAATCCCATTTTTCTAGACCTTGTGCAGGACCATGGGCTGACCACTGTGGTGGAAAGCAATTGATCAAGCAAGTTAGAAAACCCGTAAGGATTCTTTCAGACAGGTGGCAAGCTTACTGCCCTCTGAAAAGCAATTTGCGGTGGATCAGGTTTAGCAGCTGCTTACAGGAAATTTTTCATATTGCCGGGCAGTAATTCTACATTGTGGGACTGCACCACAATTGCGAACCAAACGTGTGGCACATTGTTGCGATGTGGTCCCACTGATCTTAATAGGTGCCGCCTGTCAGATTCTGCAGACCAAGTTAAAAATGCTTTGTGGCTGCAGCATGTGTACAGCCCGCTAAGGCTGTAATGTTAGAATTTGGGTGGGCAGCTGGAGGGCAACAAAACCGCAACTCAACTGCCTGTTATTACTGCCCCTCCCAAAAATACTAAAACTATGGCGCGGCTGGACCACACAGAGATAAATGGGGCTCAGCCAATAAAATAAAGTTCAAATTACCACTGCTGGAGATGGTTGATGCTCCCCTGAACCAGGTTCTAAAGTATACCTAAAAGCAAGCAAAAGAGGGCGCCACTATCTAAGCGTAAGTCGTTTTTTTGTTTATAGCACAAAAAATAAAAACAGCAGAGGTGATCAAATACCACCAAAAGCTCTATTTGTAGGAAAAAAAGGACATAAATTTTGTTTGGGTACAGTGTTGCATGACTGCGCAATTGTCAGTTAAAGTTGCGCAGTGCCGTATCGGAAAAATTAGCCCAGTCATGAAGGGAGTGAAACCTTCCTGGGCTGAAGTCGTTAAAGAGCTCAAAGCTTTGGAGGGGTGCATTGTATGTTAATTTTCTTTATACTGGCCAACATCTGCCACCCAATTGCCCATTCTGAACAACAGAAGCTGTCTAAAGAGTCCCAAGTATAAATCTGCCGAACAACTAGAAAGGCAAGAATTTGTTTTTATTATTAATATTTTTAGGTATGCTGTGTGAATGGGAACACAAACATTTGGTGGGAGGTTTCTCAACTTTGACGGAAAAAAGTAGAAATACGCTGCAAGTACAGTATGTGCAAGTGTAGTTTCGGAGGTGTCGATGGACAAATGATACAACCAAAGGCTGGTGCACACTGCCCTCTAGTGGCAATACTCAGCTATTACAATTTGTAGATTAGAGGAGTAGTTGTTTTATTTTTACGGGTTCGCTTATATGCAAGTGTATTTTTTTAAATTTTAAATAGAGAAATGTTGGGGAGATTTCCCTTTATTTCCTGTCCTATAAACACAACAAGTAATCTTGCCAAAGCCAAGGGATAGACCCTATGATGTTCATTAACTAAAACTAGAGAGTGCAAAATCTGGTGCAGCTCTGCATATGAACCAGAATCAGCTTTCAGGTTTTATTGTCAAAGCTTAATTGAACAAGCTGATTGGCTACCATGCACAGCTGTATCTGATTTTGCACTCTCTGTGTTTTAGTAAATCAACCCCTATAAGACAATTGTCACTGGAACAGGTATTCCCACTGGGAAATTTCCTCATCTCCTCCTGCTTCTGTAACACCTCTAAATTTGGGGATTTTCTATTACTCTCTGTATAATGGTCACTAGGATCACTGAACATTATAAAGCCGCAAGCACGGTGTGCAGAAGTAATAAGCAAACCTTTTTCTCATATATTTATATAAGTAAGAAATCTAAAAACAATTTGGTTTTGACCAGGATTGTCAAACTACAGGTACTCTTTAAATAAGGGGGCCCAGCTACTTTATACGTATATATAAACCAAAAAACACAAACTTATTATATTGCAACTTACCACTCCTTAGATGTGTTTGTTAGTTCTCTTCTGCGACTAAGGTCGATCTTGCCAAAAATGCTGTGTCCTTGTAACGTCCCGTGCTTTGAACTGGAATCACAAATAATGTTAAAGTATATGTAAACCTCCACCTTGTAAAACAAACTATTCTGTAGAAAAGAAAGGCAAAACATTTGTGTATACATATAAAAAAAACATGACTGAGGGACCATTAGAGTGTAGAGACTCCAATTATCTATAAAACAATAAACACTTGACCAATCCCTCCTTCCAAAATGGCCAGACAACACATTTTATTTGGAGTCGAATGGCCATAGCAGCCTTTTATTACAAACCATTAAATACAATATTCACAAGAAAACAAGTTTAATGCATATAATACAATGCATAACAAATAAACCAACCTCAGCTTATGCCCAGTCTAAGGTCTTTAAAGGCCTATATACTCACAATTGACCGGTTGTATCTACCACCCAATGACACTAGCTAAAATTGCACACGCCTGCAACCAGTTTGAGAACGTATGGGTAATCAACCGATACCGCCATTTTCTTCCTCCTTCTTACATCCATCTGGTCTAACTGTAAAGTTAAATTTCTCCAATGGCAACAAAGAAATACATTTCCACATACTCACCCTTCCATATACGCTCCTTCACTTCCCGTTTTAGATGCGCACCCAAAGGCCCTTCAAAACACACACACATCGCATTTTTGCAGCATTTGCCAGACGTACCCCGACAACTCCCTTGTCAGCCGCTTTGTCGTCCGACGCCTTACAGGCTGTAGTTACTGCAGACACTGCCAGCCGTTGACCAGAGGAATCGGACGGTCCCACACCCGATCCCTGCTGAGCTGTCATCTAAGCCCCCCTGGAGCCCCCTTGAATAGAGATTGAATAAGAACAAGAAAGAGGACATGAAACAAAAGGCTCACCTGGCTGCTTCTGTCCCTCAGGACATCCAGCCGCAGATCCGGATCCCCGTGAGTTCAACATCTTCAGAGCAGCTGAGCACCCCTTCAGACCAGCTCTGTTCACCAAGCCACGCTGTCGCTCTCTCCCCTCAGCAGGCTCCAGGGTGCAGTTGCCGGCCCCAGAGTCCGGCGGATGCCCACTGATGATGTCAGCAGCAGCCGTCACACCGGAACCACGGGCGCTCCCTCTCCTACTCCCACGCTGGGCTCTATGAGGGGTGGAGAAAGCCTCACCAGCCGACGCTCAGCCCCCTCTATCCGCGGCGCACGCTCTGCGATGCCCGGACGCTCCCGGGACCTGGCCGGCACCCGCGACTCCCACGCCGGGCCGCACTAGACATAGGCAGGGAGCCTGTATAGCCAGCCGCACCACCCATACTGAGAAGGTGTGAGGGCAGGGGAGTGGGTACCAGATGAAAACACTCCCGCCCTGGGTTTGCCGTAGACAGGGATTCCTCCCGACTCGCACAACAGGGGAAGCAAGCATGCGCTTGGCTGGTGGGGTCAGAGGGTCCCTTGAGGGGCTCCCAGACTCAGGAATGAAGCGCTCAGAAGGCCTAGACCTCCTAGCACGTGGGTGACTAAAAGAGGGCCCAGGAAATACCTGCCTGGGCTCCTGCAATAAGTCTGATAGTTTGTCTTGTAGCCACTCAGGGCCTCTGGCCACAGCCGCAGCATGTTGTCCCAGTCACCAACATTGTGTTCTGCCTACAGGTGAAGTCCAGGAACAAAAAGGAGAAAACTGTCTGATGCTGTGATGAGCTGTGACTGAGCTGTGACACAATCTCCCTGTTAGCAGAGTATTGAAATCATGCTGGAAGTTATGTATGCAGTAATACGGCTTATCAATGCATGTCTTTACAGAATGGAGAAACATGAACACAAGAACAAAGAGAATCCAAGTACATAGAGAGGATAGACAAACAATACTACAGCGCCACCTGCTGCTTAGACAGGCATAATGTATACGCAGTATATAGTCAGTTTATAAACAACTTTTCTGTTGTACTTTTCCAACACCCCCCTCCTCTCTACCCACTACAGGTCACACCCTCTGCCTTGAACTCTTCAATCTGCTAAGCAGACTGCAGCATATCAAAATCACCCACTAATACTCCACCTCTTCTGCAGGCCCGGGTCATGCTGGCCCTCCTCCTAGTTTCACTCAGCTCCAGGCCATGTACTTTCTATTTCCCCTTTTTTATAAGTGATCACATTCCATCTGTTCTCAGTCGCATTAACACCTCAGAAAGCTAGAGGAGAGACAGCAGCACACTAGTCTTCCCAGTGAATGGCTGTTCGGGGGGGAGGGGGGTAGCGTGTCAGGACAAGTCCTGAAAGCAGGCCGAGTTCCAGCACAGCTACAGGACAGACCAACAGGAAAGCAGAGGGACTGGCAGAAACACCAGTTATTTCACACAAAAAAAGCAATAAAAAGAGAACCGGATAGGATGGCTTTTTATAGGACGTTTGACAGGCGGTGAGGGGGGTGACAAATATTCTCACCGCCTTTTTTTTTTACTAAAAATGGTGACTCGCTTTCACTTGAATGGGTTGCATTAAGAGAGGGTCAAGACAACTAAATGAGTCTCGAGGACAGAGTCGAGACAACTGAGCGAGTCTCGGAACAGAGAGAGTTGAGACAACTGAGCGAATCTAGGGGACAGAGAGAGTCTAGACTACTGAGCGAGTTGAGATGACTGCGTGAGTCGAGGGGACTGAGTGAGTCTAGGGGACTAAGAGAGTCGAGACAACCAAGCAAGTCTAGGGGACTGAGAGAGTCTAGACAACTGAGCGAGTCTCGGGGACTGAGAGAGTCGAGAAAACTGAGCGAGTCTAGAGGACAGAGAGAGTCGAGACAACTGAGCGAGTCTCGGGGACTGAGAGAGTCGAGACAACTGAGCGAGTCCAGGGGACAGAGAGAGTTGATACAACTGAGCGAGTCTAGGGGACAGGGAGTCTAGAGGACTGAGTGAGTCTAGGGGACAGATAGAGTCGAGACTACTGAGCGAGTCGAGATGACTAGGGGACTGAGAAAGTCGAGACAACTGAGCTAGTCTAGGGGACTGAGAGAGTTGAGACAACTGAGTGAGTCTAGGGGACTGAGAAAGTTGAGACGACTGAGCTAGTCTCAGGGACTGAAAAGGTCGAGACAACTGAGTAAGTCTAGAGGACCAAGACAGTCGAGACAAGTAAGCAAGTCTAGGGGACTGAGACGGTCATGACAACAGAGAGAGTCTAGGGGACAGAGAGAGTCAAGACAACTAAGTGAGTCTAGGGGACTGAGAAAGTCGAGGTGACTGAGCGAGTCAAGAATATTAAGTGAGTCTAGGGGACAGACATATTTGAGACGACTGAGCGAGTCAAGATGAATGAGTGAGTCTAGGGGACTGAGTGAGTCAAGAATATTGAGTGAGTCTTGAATGGGTTGCATTGAGCAATTGTACTGCCTGACAAATGTTACGTGCCATGTAATTTTTTCTGCAGTGGCGAAGCAAAGCATTGCAGCCATAGCATGTTTACATCCCTTAGTTGCTGCATCTCCTTGTTGAGGTGGGTAGTCATACCGCGGCTCAACTGTCTGCTTTTACATCTCTTCGGCCATCCCTGTGAACAAGCCCTAAGAGGGCTCATGCAGCAGTTACCTATAGGATGGTCAGCCCTGGACGCAGACTGTCTATCTCTAGAGCCGATCATCAGGTAATCGCTGTGTGAGCAATTACATGTGAATAGTTATGAATAGCTTTGGCCGCTGTAAAGCTAAATATACACACACACTTTATAAGCAGTTACAGCAAACAGGTGTTTTCCTTTTAGGATAAAGGTTTTACATAAATAAATAAAAAGCTGGTCACTGTAAGCACCTATGTCAGTATTAAATGGTTTGTCTCAATCCTATAACTGCTGCATCTGCGAGACAGCTTCTTTCATTTAGAAACAACAGACTTACTGGCAGGATCACCAGGTGAAAATAAAATAAAGAAAGCTTAAAAATAGAAAACGAATGCAGCCACGGCATCTGAAAAGTGGTAAGCTGCAATATAATAAATATTTGTTTTTGGGTTTGATAAATTAAAGACAGAATCTTTAGATCTGTATATATGAGCCCAGTCCTAACTTGTTCTCTTTAAAAGTTACATCAGATAAGGGACATTGGGAAACACGATACTGTGGAAGTCTGTACTACCCCCTGATTTTCCACACTGTTGCAATGAGCTGCAAACCAGTTCCTGTTACATGCGGCATCGCAGTATAACAGTTTTCTGCAACCAAGGCACTAAAGAAATCAACAACAATTAATTCCGACTTCAGTACACAGTAACTCAGTAACCACTTAGCTAAATGAAAGCAATGAACATGGATCAAAGGCTCTGAGAATGCTTTGGCAACTCTAGTAGTTACATTTGCATGAAAGCCTCGACTTCTTGAGATTTCCACAATGTTCCTATGATGAAAGCAATACAAATTTCTAAACGCAGCCAGCACTCATTAGTACAGTGACTACAATGTGGTTTTTTTTAAAAAAAAAATGTATGTAACAGTATCAGCCGAATGATCAGCAAACAGGAGTGAGCAACTTGATGTTTACTTAATGTGACAGTGCGAGGCCTTGCCACTGTGTAAAAGTAAGCAAAAGTAACACAGGGTTCACACGAATGCAGAGTGCGGGGCTTCAGAATATCGATTCTTAGTGGAGAAAGGTGGTTGTTCAGTTTTTTTGGGGTTTGGGTATTACCGGATTGGGTTCTAGAGTTTGGAGGCGTCAAAGAGCTTTGGGAGGGAAGAAGTATTCTAACCCAGTGTTCAGGTCTTACTGGAGACCAGCAGATATAGATTTTTAGCCACGGACAAACCACTCTTTTTACCACCACATCCCTTTATTGAATAGATACAGAGGAATTTGTGGGATTTTTAAGGTACAAGTAAGATACAGTGATCTTGTAGAATAATATAAAATATATTTTATTTAAACAGAGATAAAAAATTGTCTAAAACAAATTTTGGCAAGTACATAGGACATAGTTTTTATGGATACAGCACTTTAGATGGAGTTCCCAACATGTTTCGCCCCACATCCTGGGCTTCCTCAGGGGATGCTGTCCATTTAGGGTACAAGCCTTCCCGGTCTTTTAAGGCAATGTATTCTACAATCAATAATAATTCAGGGGGTCTGCAACCGTCACAGAAAACCAAGAACTACAGGTGACCATAGAGGGCATTCAAGGACCGGAAACAAAAGTTTTCAAGAAAGCTCAAACTTGCAGCCACGGAGACCAGCAGGTGTGTGTATAGGTGCACAAAGCCTTTATAAGGATAGGCTTGGCCATAGCTAGCAGCTCCCATAAGAAGACAGGTGTGCTCCACTCAGCAGACAGTATTCCATTCTGGAGTCAGGTGGGTCTGTGTCTAGAGGACTGTGAGTTGAGATAGCTGAGCAAGTCTGGGGGACAAAGAGAATCAAGACGACTGAGTGAGTCTAGGGAACAGAGAGAGTTGAGATAACTGAGAAAGCCTAGGGCAAGGTTTCTCAACTCCAGTCCTCAAGTATCCCCAATAGGTCATACAAAAAACACAGTCACTTCCAGCGCTAATACCGGTAGGTCTTCCAAGGTGTGGAATAACAGATATCAAATAAAATGGTGGTGTGAAAGGTATATAATGGTATCCAAAACTGGGTGGATGCTGCCCTCCTCTGATAGGGTAATCCGAAAGGAACTACAAGAAAAACAAAAATGGAAGGCGCGCACACCTAGTGCATTACCAAAGAAAATTTAATAATAAAAATGTTTTATATAAAAGTGGGTACTCACAAAATGCAACTGACAAACTGGCATAAAAACAATGCATGGACATGCACAGAACACAGGGTACAGCTAACGTGTTTCGGGGGCGCACCCCCTTCCTCAGAGCTAGGCTCTGAGGAAGGGGGTGCGCCCCGAAACGCGTCAGTTGTACCCCGTGTTCTGTGCATGTCCATGCATTGTTTTTATGGCCTTTTGTCAGTTGCATTTTGTGAGTACCCACTTTTATATAAAACATTTTTATTATTAAATTATCTTTGGTAATGCACTAGGTGTGCGCGCCTTCCATTTCTGTTTTTCTTGTAATCCCCAATAGGTCATGTTTTCAGGCTTTCCATTATTCTGCACAGAAGATTTGATCAGTTTCACTGCCTTAGTAATTACCAAAGCCGTTTTATCTGAGGGAAATCCTGAAAACATGACCTGTTGGGGGTACTTGAGGACTAAAATTGAGAAACACTGGTCTAGGGGACAGAGAGGGTCAAGACAACTAAGCGAGTCTAGGGGACAGAGAGAGTCAAGATGACTGAGCGAGTCTAGGGGACTGAGAAAGTCGAGATGACTGAGCAAGTCCAGGGGAATGAAACAGTCAAGACGACTGAGTGAGCCTAGGGGACAGAGAGAGTCAAGACAACTAAGTGAGTCTAGGGGACTGAGAAAGTTTGAGACGACAGAATGAGTCCAGGGGACTGAGGGGGTCGAGACAACTGAGCGAGTCTAGGGCACTGAGAGAGTCAAGATGACTGAGCGAGTCTAGGGGACTGAGAGGGTCCAGAAAACCAGGGAGCTCTGACTGAGAAAGGTGAAAAGGACAGAGAGTCTAAGAGCTGAGAAAGGTACCACTTGTGTACGTGAGCACAGGTGTGTTGTTAGCCAGTCTGGAGGACCAGGGCACAAGGCATGAGCAACAATCCTGCGAAGAGGAGGAGACAAGAGGCTTGGTATTATTTTGTTTTTTTCCTGTTTTGCTTTAAATGCTGTATGAAGCTGAAACCCCTGTGAGAGCAACTATTTCAAAATTTATTTTCGTTTATTAAAAGTGGGCTTGCAAATCCTAAAATATAGTTCTGACTGGCATGGACTCATTGAAAATGCCACTACCACTGACTTAGATTCCACAGAATATCACAAAAATAAATGCAAGATGAATTGACAATACAGATAGAATAGTAGAAAAGTGTGAATAGTGTTGAACAGACAATGAAGCCATCTCAGTAACAGGGATGCTTAGGAATAATATACATGCTTGACCACCAGGTGACTATTTACTGCTATCCTGGGAGCTCCGGGGATTATAGGGAACGGCGTTAAAAGGAGTAAAGGGGCACTTGATAATAGGATTTGCGTTAAAAGAAGAGTGAGAGCTAGGCATTGCCAATATCTTTTTTCTAATATATAACATTTTATTCGGGACTCTGGGAAGGTTCCCCACCATCACAATAATGAATCCCTGACCATCTGTACTAGCTAATTTCCCCATAAAATCACAAATCTCTCTTAAATCTGCCAGTCAGCAAAGGGGTCTGTTTTAAAATCCATTTCTAACATTTTAAATAAAACCAGAGGTCTTAGTTGCACACGATTGCAAAGATAAAGGGAGGATACACACCATGCTAACACACCTCTGTAAATGGTGGTCCTATCCTAAGACTCCTGCTGGCCAAATTTCAATCCATTTATGGCCAGCTTTAGTCCTTTCTTTTTTTCTATGTTCCCTCAGTTGGTCTCTTATCTGCGCCAAGGTCTGAACATTCACAGGCTTTCTGCTACCCAGAAATTACATGCGAGTGGCCACAATTAGCTGTGGGAGCCAGCAGCCTCCCATTGCTTTCAATAGGGCTGCCTCCCACGGCTAATCGCTGGGACTCCCCTCGCTGGGGGCTCTCGGAGGTACGCAAATGTGAACATAGCCTTTAACTTCCATGTCATTGGCGCGTTTAGCTGTCTGTGGATTGTGCTGAATCAGCAGGTGACCATACTGTTCAGATAGTTTAAGATCTGTGGAGGCATGTCAATGCATAAAGAGGCTTTTTGAAACCTAACACGTCCTTTTGCATAGAGCTCCTCTTTACACTTTATCATCTATAGTTACAAAGTGCTGGTCGCTACACAAAACCTTTTTATATTATGCATTTTATTGCTAGAGGGATAGTCCTTAGCTTAGGGAGGGATAGTCCTTAGCTTAGGGTGGGATAGTCCTTAGCTTAGGGTGGGATAGTAGGTACCCTAGATAGGGACAGACATCACCTTTTAGGAAGGGACAGTTCTTACCTTAGAGAAGGGACAGTTCTTACCTTAGAGAAGGGATAGTCCTCATCTTAGGGAGGGATAGTCCTTACCTTAGAGAAGGGACAGTTCTTACCTTAGAGAAGGGACAGTTCTTACCTTAGAGAAGGGACAGTTCTTACCTTAGAGAAGGGACAGTTCTTACCTTTAGAGAAGGGATAGTCCTCATCTTAGGGAAGGATAGTCCTTACCTTAGAGAAGGGATAGTCCTCATCTTAGGGAGGGATAGTCCTTACCTTAGAGAAGGGACAGTTCTTACCTTTAGAGAAGGGACAGTTCTTACCTTTAGAGAAGGGATAGTCCTCATCTTAGGGAAGGATAGTCCTTACCTTAGAGAAGGGATAGTCCTCATCTTAGGGAGGGATAGTCCTTACCTTAGAGAAGGGACAGTTCTTACCTTAGAGAAGGGATAGTCCTCATCTTAGAGAGGGACAGTCCTTACCTTAGAGAAGGGACAGTTCTTACCTTAGAGAAGGGATAGTCCTTACCTTAGGGAGGGATAGTCCTTACCTTAGGGAGGGATAGTCCTTACCTTAGGGAGGGATAGTCCTTACCTTAGGGAGGGATAGTCTTTACCTTAGGGAGGGATAGTCCTTACCTTAGGGAGGGATAGTCCTTACCTTAGGGAGGGATAGTCCTTACCTTAGGGATGATAGTCCTTACCTTAGGGAGGGATAGTCCTTACCTTAGGGAGGGATAGTCTTTACCTTAGGGAAGGATAGTCTTTACCTTAGGGAGGGATAGTCCTTACCTTAGAGATGATAGTCATTACCTTAGGGAGGGATAGTCCTTACCTTAGGGAGGGATAGTCCTTACCTTAGGGAGGGATAGTTTTTATCTTAGGGAGGGATAGTCCTTACCTTAGGGAGGGATAGTCCTTACCTTAGGGAGGGATAGTCTTTATCTTAGGGAGGGATAGTCCTTACCTTAGGGGGGGACACTCCTTACTGAAATGAATGATAGTCCTTACCATAGTGAGGGATAGCCCTCCTTTCAGAACACAAAGGCAAAGCGAGGGAGATCGCCGCACTAACATCGCTTGTGTTAGGACAGCAATCTCTCAGTTTTTTTGCATTCAGCCCACTGGCTTAAACGAAAAAAATAATAATGTGCACTAGGCTTTAGTGAGGGATAGTCCCTACTTTAGGAAGGGATAGTTCTTGCCTTGGGGAGGGATAGTCCTTACCTTCAGGCACTTTGTATAGAATTCACCCAAGGTGTTGTACTCAACACGTTGATGTCGGATGATCTTGGACCTGGACAACAAAGAAAACATTTCATAACGTAATTGCGTTTATAATGTGATCACATTCTTAAGACATTTCATCAAAACACATTTGTTTCTGAAGCTGATCAGAACTTAAACTGGCAGCTGGAATGTGACCAGGCTACAAAATCTAAAAGATCTGCCACAAAATGTAAAGCTGCTCACTGTGAACCCTTTCACTTTAAGATCAATTTGTCACATTTTTTTTTTGCATGTAATAAAATACACATTTAAAGGAGAAGTCCAGCCAAAGCTTGTTTGGCTGTACTTCTCCTATGGATCACAGGAGTGCAGTCCATTTTGCACACCTGTAACATGTTGTGAGCAGACAGCGGGCTGAAGTCCTCTCTCTGCTGACATCAGGGATGTCAGTCCAGGCACCACGTCATCACAACAATAAAGTATAGATCCACCACGTGCCTGGACTGACACCCAGCTCAGTCTCTCAGCGAGCCGCTGAGAGACTGAGCCGGTCGCCCCCGCCCCCTCCACAGCCCAGCGCTCCAATGAGTGAGGAGGGGGCAGAGCAGAGAGCGGTGACTGACAGTCACCAGCTCTCTGCTCAGGGAGCTCTGAGAACGATGTTCGATCGCTCGGTTTTCAGTGCAGAGGTGCCGCGGGACAGATGCAGCATCGGACCGAAGTATGATTCTAAAAAAAAAAAAAAAAATCCTTCTCTTTTAAGGGCTTGTTCATAAGTGACTACATTTCTAATTCTTTGCAAACACTCCTATAGCAATAATGCGCTTTAGTATGGACGTTAGACTGGCGTTTCACAAGTGTTAATGACACTTTAAACATGCTCCCAAACTCCCTATGCGTGTTAAAACCGCTCCTCAAACACCTTTTTTTTTACTTAACCACTTCCACTGCGGCAGGGCGGCCCTTCAGCCCAAATTACGTACCTGTACGTGATTTAGTTTCCTGGGTCTAGGGCGCACCGCCTGTGAGCTGCTCCTGCTGTTATTGGACACAGCAGGAGCCAATCAGCGGGTCCAGTGGACCCAATGTCTGCCAGGACCCACCGATCGTTCCCGAAGCAGACAGATCGGTGGTCTGCCTATGTAAACAAGGCAGATCACCATTTTGTGACAGGAGAAGACAGATATCTTGTGTTTTTGATAAGCAGGAACACAGATCTCTGTCTTACAGTACAAGCACCTCCCACACAGTTAGAAAGCACCTCCCTAGGGACATATTTAACCCTTTGATTGCCCCTGATGTTAACGACTTCCCAGCCAGTGTCATTAGTACTGCGACAGTGTATAGTATTACAGGGACGTGCAGTCAGGGGAGGTAGGGCCATGAACAAAAAAAGATCGAGCTTCTAGAGCTATAGCTCAGCGACCTGGGGTCACGGGGGTGTGTAGCTGAAGTCCTACCCCACCACTGGTCAAAATTTGGGGCTCCTACGACCTATGGTTCCAGAGATACGGGGCTGTAGCCTGTCGGAAGCTACATACAGAGCGGACAGTTTAAATACAAGCTGGCACACTCTGTATGCAGCAGGCTGAGAGGATGAGCTCACAGTGCCTATTCTCACTTCTTGTCAGAAGCACTGAGCTCAATGGACAGCTTGGAGCCTTGGACTAATGGTAAAGTACCATTGGCCCAAGCTGCCCAATAAAAATGCTGCAGTGGAGGCACGCCTCTCACTGCAGTGTCATAGAAGGGGGCATGTGTCTAAAACACAAATGCTCCCTTCCAGCCCAGCCTTCTTAACTAGAAGGATAAACATGGGTTTATGTGTATAAGGTTTACCCACAATCCCATGTTTTTCTCACACAGTTAAGAGGGAGAATGAGAATCTGCTGCTTGTTGAAAAGGTACCATTTTAATCTAACTAAATCATATATTATTATGCTATATGTTATAACATAATAATTTATTATTTATCCATTTACTGTGAAATTACTGGTTGGAAGTTATAACTTCAAACTTCAGTAATTTGTCCGTTAAGCCACCTGCTTGAGTACAGTTTTTGAAAATATAGTAAATCACCTTAAAAAACAATACAGTGAGAGTAACGCGGTATACAAGCGTTTAGCAAGATGAACTATATATTTTTTTAAATCCTGACTTGATTTGCAAGCGCTGTCTCGCAAGACGAGCAGGACTCAAGCCGCTGGATGTATTACCGTATGTGGCCAGAGGTCCGGGGACGCTGGAGAACTTGGAGACACTCCCAGCTGGGTGGGGCAGGCGTAACATGCGTCGGAGCACCCGAAAGTGTCAACAGTTCCTGAGTGTCTCAGAGACTCACCAGCTCCCCCGTACCTCTGGCCACATACAGTACTGCATACACCAGCAGTGGTTGTGGAACGATCTGAGTTTCCATTATTTCTTATGGAGGAACTCGCTTTGATATACAAGTGCTTTGGATAACAAGCATGCTTCTGGAATGAATTATGCTCATAATCCAAGGTATTACTGTAAATAATAATTATTTGTATATTACTTACTTGTATTAACCCCTTGCCACCCAGGCCAATTTTGACACTCCTCTCCTACATGTAAAAATCGCCATTTTATTGCTAGAAAATTACTCAGAACCCCCAAACATTATATATATTGTTTTAGCAGACACCCTAGAGAATAAAATGGTGATCGTTGCAACTTTTTATGTCAGCAATTTTTCAAACACTTTTTTCTTTTTTTTTTAAAGAAACTGTTTCAAAAAAAAAAACAAAACAGTAAAGTTAGCCCAATTTTTTTGTATAATGTGAAAGATGATGTTACACTGAGTAAATAGATACCTAACATGTCACGCTTTAAAATTGCGAAAACTCATGGAATGGCGCCAAACTTCGGTACTTAAAAATCTCCATAGACACGCTGTAAACATTTTTATAGGTTACATGTTTAGAGTTACAGAAGAAGTCTAGTGCTAGAATAATTGCTCTCGCTCTAAAGTTTGCGACGTACAGTATCCCACAAAAGTGAGTACACCCCTCACATTTTTGTAAATATTTTATTCTATCTTTTCATGTGACAACACTGAAGAAATGACACTTTGCTACAATGTAAAGTAGTGAGTGTACAGCTCGTATAACAGTGTAAATTTGCTGTCCACTCAAAATAACTCAACACACAGCCATTATTGTCTAAACCACTGGCAACAAAAGTGAGTACACCCCTAAGTGAAAAGGTCCAAATTGGGCCCAATCAGCCATTTTCCCTCCCCGGTGTCATGTGACTCGTTAGTGTTACAAGGTCTCAGGTGTGAATGGGGAGCAGGTGTGTTAAATTTGGTGTTATCGCTCTCACTCTCTCATACTGGTCACTGGAAGTTCAACATGGCATCTCATGGCAAAGAAGTCTCTGAGGATCTGAAAAAAAGAATTGTTGCTCTACATAAAGATGGCCTAGGCTATAAGAAGATTGCCAAGACCCTGAAACTGAGCTGCAGCATGGTGGCCAAGACCATACAGCAGTTGAACAGGACAGGTTCCACTCAGAACAGGCCTCGCCATGGTCGACCAAAGAAGTTGAGTGCACGTGCTCCGTGTCATATCCAGAGGTTGTCTTTGGGAAATAGATGTATGAGTGCTGCCAGCATTGCTGCAGAGGTTGAAGGGGTGAGGGGTCAGCCTGTCAGTGCTCAGATCATACACCGCACACTGCATCAAATTAGTCTGCATGGCTGTCGTCCCAGAAGGAAGCCCCTTCTAAAGATGATGCACAAGAAAGCCCACAAACAGTTTGCTGAAGACAAGCAGACTAAGGACACGGATTACTGGAGTCATGTCCTGTGGTCTGATGAGACCAAGATAAAATTATTTGGTTCAGATGGTGACATGCCTGTGTGGCGGCAACTAGGTGAGGAGTACAAAGACAAGTGTGTCTTGTCTACAGTCAAGCATGGTGGTGGGAGTGTCATGGTCTGGAGCTGCATGAGTACTGCCTGCACTGGGGAACTACAGTTCATTGAGGGAACCATGAATGCCAACATGTACTGTGACATACTGAAGCAGAGCATGATCCCCCCTCTTCAGAGACTGGGCCGCAGGGCAGTATTCCAACATGATAACGACCCCAAACACACCTCTAAGACGACCACTGCCTTGCTAAAGAAGCTGAGGGTAAAGGTGATGAACTGGCCAAGCATGCCTCTAACATCCACCAGCCCTGTGATGTTGTCATGGAGGAGTGGAAGAGGACTCCGGTGGCAACCTGTGAAGCTCTGGTCAACTCCATGCCCAAGAGGGTTAAGGCAGTGCTGGAAAATAATGGTGGCCACACAAAATATTGACACTTTGGGCCCAATTTGGATATTTTAGTGTACTCACTTTTGTTGTCAGCGGTTTAGACATTAATGGCTGTGTATTGAGTTATTTTGAGGGGACAGCAACTTTACAATATAATACGCTATAGTTGCTGATCTCCACCATTACCAGTAAAAAAAAAAAAAAAAATTCTATAAAAATATCCCACAGTTTGTAGACACTATAACTTTTATGCAAACCAATCTATATACACTTACTGGGATTTTTTTCTACCAAAAATATGTAGCAGAATACATATTGTGTCTGGAGGCGTTGGGCTTGTTCACACTTGCTCAAAATACTGACGCCGTCATTACTAGTAAAAAAATAAATAAAAAGTCCATAAATATATCCCATAGTTCAATGTTTCTCAACTCCAGTCTTCAAGTATCCCCAACAGGTTATGTTTTCAGGATTTCCTTTAGCTGAAACGGCTGTGGTAATTACTAGGCCGGGTTCACACTGGTACGACGTGACAGTCGTACCACTTTGGATCTGACTTTGCCCTGTGACTTGAAGTCCGACATGCGTCCGACTTCAATGAACAGGGATCCGACTTTGATACCCGACAATACCAGGCACTGTCTGGTATGGATCTTTAGGGGGAACTCCACACAAAACATAAAAAAAAAAAAAACACGGCATGGGTTCCCCCTCAAAGAGCATGCCGGGCCTCTCGGTCTGGTATGGATTATAGGGGGAACCCCTATGCCGAAAAAACTGCGTGGGGGTCCCCCCAAAATCCATACCAGACCCTTATCCGAGCACGCAGCCCAGCAGGTCAGGAAAGGAGGTGGGGATGAGCGAGCGCCCCCCCCCCCCTCCCACCTCCTGAACCGTACCAGGCCGCATGCCCTCAACATGGGGGTGGGTGCTTTGGGGCAGGGGGCAACCCTGGCTGTTGGTTGTCGGGGTCTGCGGACGGGGGGCTTATCGGAATCTGGAAGCCCCCTTTAAGAAGGGGGCCCCCAGATCCCGGCCCCCCACCCTATGTAAATGAGTATGGGGTTCATTGTACCCTTACCCATTCACCTAAAAAAAAAAATGTCAAAAATTAAACACAGTATACAGGTTTTTAAAGTAATTTATTAAGGCAGTACTTATATGGGCATGGGGCGGGGGTCGCTGTGTGACATCATCATCATCACACTGAGGGAACACATTTAACCCCTTGACCCCCCCCCTAGTGTTAACTCCTTCCCTGCCAGTGACAGGGAAGGAGTTTAGCGCTGTGTAATAGCGCTGTATAAATGTCACTGGTCCCAAAAAGTGTCAAAAGTGTCCGATGTGTCCGCCGCAATGTCGCAGTCCCAATAAAAAAAAAAAACGCTGATCGCTGCCATTACTAGTAAAAAAAAGAATAAATAATAAAAATGCCATAAATCTGTCCCCTGTTTTGTAGACGCTATAAGTTTTGCGCAAACCAATCAATATACGCTTATTGCGTTTTTTTTTTTTACCAAAAATATGTAGAATACATATCGGCCTAAACTGATGAAGAAATTTGTTTTAAAGAAAAAAAAACCTTTGGGGATATTTATTATAGCAAAAAGTAAAAAATATTGCGTCTTTTTCAAAATTGTCGCTCTTATTTTGTTTATAGCGCAAAAAATAAAAAACGCAGAGGTGATCAAATACCACCAAAAGAAAGCTCTATTTGTGGGAAAAAAAGGACATCAATTTTGTTTGAGTACAGCGTCGCACGACCGCGCAATTGTCAGTTAAAGCGACGCAGTGCCGTATCACAAAAAATGCCCTGGTCATTAAAGCGGTGTTCCGCCCCCAAAAAAAGAAAAAAATGAAAAGCCAGCAGCTACACATACTGCAGCTTCTGGCTTTTAACAATCGGACACTTACCTGTCCTGGAGACCGGCGATGTCGGCACCGCAGCTGATGTTTCCATGAGCTGTCTGGTGCTGCGGGTAAGGGAATCCGACAGTGTAGCCTTACGGCTTCTCGCCGGGAACCCTACTGCGCATGCGCGAGGCCTCGCTCCTCTCTCCTACTGGCCCAGCGACAGGGAGAGGAGGAGGGAGCCCCGTGGTGATGTCACAGGCCGCGGCCCGGACCCCCGGAAGTGGGAACAGGATACCTGTCAAAGACCCCCTCCCCCCCGAAAAGGTGGCAATTGTGGTATCAGAGGGGGAGAGGAGACAAACAAGTGGAAGTTCCACTTTTCGCTTTAAGGGGGGTAAAACCTTCCGCTGAAGTGGTTTAAAAATGATCCCAAACTCCCAATGCGCAGTTTTGACGTGTTTTATACGTGTTAAAAAACGTTCCACAAACGCTTTTTTTTTTTGTTTGAAAGGAAGTGACATCACAGGAAATAAACACTGTGAGGTGTGGTTGTCATGGTGAATGTTTCCTGTACATACCCCATTAGCAGGAAAGGTAGCAGCATGGATTCCCTTACTTTGCTTTATTTCATGTCTGGCCTCTTGGAGATGAAGCTGATGTATTAGCAATGGCTGAGCAGAGGAAGAGAAGGGCATTGGATACATTACAGATATTCATGCCCTGTATCATGATTTACACCCCTACCTGCAGAAGTCATCAGCCATCTTCCAGCAGCACAAACAGGAAGTGACTGCAGGACACTCTATGCTCCCCTCTATCATTACAGGGCATTGTGGGACATTATATTCCTCCTGCATGATTTTTTTTTTTTTTTTTTAAACTCATTTTAACGAGCTAAAACCTCAACGCCAGTGCGTTTGTGGAGCGTTACCATAGACTTGAATGTAAGGCGTTGAAAGGCTTCAAAGGCCTAGTTCACAATGGCAGTGAAAGGCATTTGAGGGGCGTTTTTAACCGCTTCAGCCCCGGAAGATTTTGCCCCCTTCCTGACCAGAGCACTGCACCATTTTAACTGACAATTGCGCGGTCGTGCGGCGTTGCACCCAAACAAAATTGACGTCCTTTTTTTCCCACAAATAGAGCTTTCTTTTGGTGGTATTTGATCACCTCTGCGGTTTTTATTTTTTGCGCTATAAACAAAAAAGTGCATCAATTTTGAAAAAAATATTTTTTACTTTTTGCTATAATAAATATCCCCAAAAATATATAAAAAACCTTTTTTTTTCCTCAGTTTAGGCCGATATGTATTCTTCTACATATTTTAGGTAAAAAAAAAATCGCAATAACCGTATATTGATTGGTTTGCGCAAAAGTTATAGCGTCTACAAATTAGGAGATAGTTTTATGGCATTTTTATTTTTTTTGACTAGTAATGGCGGCGATCTGCGATTTTTATCGGGACTGCGACATTATGGCGTACACATTGGACACTTTTGACACATTTTTGGAACCCTTGGTATTCATACAGCGATCAGTGCTATAAAAATGCATTGATTACTGTAAAAATGTCACTGGCAGGGAAGGGGTTATCAAGGGGTTAATTGTGTTCACTAGTGTGTGTTCTAACTGAAGGGGGGAGGGGACTGTGTAGGGGAGATGACAGATTGCCGTTCATACTCTGTATGAACAAACGATCTGTCTCTTCTCCCCTCAGAGAACCAGAAACTGTGTATTTACACACACAGATCCCAGTTCTCAGATTGCCAGCAGCGATCACGGGAGCCTGGCGGTGATCGAGACCGCGGGCCACAGGGCGAAGCGACGTAGCATAACGTCGTTTCGCCCAGCCGTGCCATTCTGCCGCAGTACAACTGGTCGGCAAGTGGTTAACGCTCCTCAAGCGCAAATGATACATTGGACAGCACACAGCGATGTTCCCGTTATCAAAACATGAAGCGTTAGCGTCACTTCACAAGCCTGGTGTCAAGTCTGGAGGTGTTTGAAGCCTTTCCATGCCTTCCATTCAAGTCTATGTTTTCACCGCATCCAATTCGCGTGACATGACCGGCTTTCAATGGAGCCGGTTCACACATGTCCAGGGTATGCGCGGTTCCCTGTGCGTTTTTGGTGTTCGGTTCAGGTGCGAATTCAGGCAAAAATTGGCCCCAGGTTGGAAACAGCAACCGCACATTTGTGAACCTGTGAACCCTCAAGGCGACTTTTATTCAACTTGTGCCCATAGACTTTAATGGAAGTCGCCTCCAAGTTAGATCCTCATCTTAAAGTGGTGTTCCGGCCGAAATTATACTTTTTAAATAAAAATACCCCTATAATACACAAGATTCATGTATTTTAGTAAAGTTAGTCTGTAAACTAAGGTCTGTTTTGTTAGTTTATAGCAGTAGTTTGTTATTTTATAAACTTACAGCAGGCCGTGGCCATCTTAAGTGTGGGCATCTGAAGCCAGACTTTATTTCTTCCTGGATCTCATCCTTGCAGATCTCGCACATGCTCAGTGCAGCACAAGCAGTGTAATAGGTTTCAGGTCAGGTTTCCATAGCAACGGCAGTGTCAGAGGAAGTTGCCACCCCTTCCCAGAAGGCATTGCAATCAGGAAATGATGCGATGGGCCGCGGCCAGGGAGGAGGAAGTGAAAAATGAATACAGCAGATATACAGTAGGTGCTGAGAAAAAAAAAAAAAATATCCAATTCATTTACAGTGCACAGTTTAGTGAGGGATGCTGAAGAGTTGTAAAAGTGGGTGGAACTTCTCTTTAACCGCTTGCTATCCGCGCTATAGCCGAATGACGGCTACAGCGCGGACCTGCATTCCAGGGAGGCCGTCATATGACGGCCTTCGCTGTGCACGTGCCCTGCGCGCGCCCTGCAGGGCGCGCGTGGAGCGCGATGTGATCACCGAGTCACTGAGACTCGGGTGATCACCGATCCAAGTAAGGGGCCGGTCCCGGCCCCTTACCATGTGATCAGCTGTCAGCCAATGACAGCTGATCACATGATCAAAACAAAAGCTCGGTAATCGGTTTTTTTTTCTCCTCGCGCTGACAGTGCGAGGAGAAAAAAAAGCCGATCACCGGCTCAGCAGCAAGGGACATCGGTCCCGAAGAGGAGGAGGCAATAATGCCTCAATTGTGCCACCAGTGCCACCTTACATTGCCACATCACAGTGCCCACCAGTGCCACGTATTAATGCCCATAAGTGCCACCTATCAATGCCTACAGGTGCCACCTATCAATGCCCACCATTGCCACCTAACAATGCCCACCAGTTGTGCCAATCAGTGCCACCTAGCAGTGTACAAGATCAGTGCCCATTATTGCCACCAATCAGTGCCCATCACTGCCACCCATCAGTGCCCATCACTGCCACCTATCAGTGCCCATTGGTGCCGCCTCATCAGCGTACATCAATGAAGGAGAAAAATTACCCTTTTAAAAAATTTTATAACAAAATATAAAAAAAAAAAAATTTTTTTTTTAAAAAATCGGTCTTTTTAAATTTTTTTAACAAAAAAATAAAAATCGCAGAGGTGATCAAATACCATCAAAAGAAAGCTCTATTTGTGGGGAAAAAATGATAAAAATTTCATTTGGGTACAGTGTTGTATGACCGCGCAATTGTCATTCAAAGTGCGTCAGCACTGAAAGCTGAAAATTGGTCTGGATAGGAGGGGGGTTTAAGTGCCCAGTAAGCAAGTGGTTAATTGATGTGATTTGGATCCGACATTACAGGAAGATTACACAGGCATTGCCTGAAGTTACTTCAAAGTCGCGCTGAAGTCACCTGGCAAAGTCGCACTGCAACTTTCAGGTTGCGGCAGTGTGACCCGAGCCTTAGGGTCTAGCAGTGCGGAGAACTGGAATAGTAAATCTTCTTTTCTATAGCCCCCCCCCCCAACTAAATGAGCAGTTAACCCTTGCAGCACAGGTGCAGCTCAATTGCAATATATCCAGAGAATATCCAGGTTTCCAGGGTTAGGCTTTAACCACTTGCCGACCAGCCGCCGCAGTTGTACTGCGGTAGAATGGCACGGCTGGGCGAAACGATGTTATGTTAACGTCGCTTCGTCCTGTGGCCACTAGGGGCGCACGCGCGCCCGCTGCTCCCCCCCCCCCCCCGAGCCGATGCGAGTGCCCAGCGGTCACGATCACCACCGGGCTCCCGCGATCGCCAATGAGAGACGGAGAACTGGGATCTGTGTGTGCAAACACGCAGTTTCCGGTTCTCTGAGGGGAGAAGAGACAGATCGTCTGTTCATACAGAGTATGAACAGCGATCTGTCATCTCCCCTACGCAGTCCCCTCCCCCCCTTCAGTTAGAACACACACTAGGGAACACAATTAACCCCTTGATCGCCTCCTAGTGTTAACCCCTTCCCTGCCAGTGACATTTTTACAGTAATCAATGCATTTTTAAAGCACTGATCGCTGTATAAATGCCAATGTTCCCAAAAATGTGTATAAATTGTCTGATGTGTCCGCCATAATGTCGCAGTCCCGATAAAAATCGCAGATCGCCGCCATTACTAGTAAAAAAAAAAAAATGAATAATAAAAATGCCATAAAACTATCCCCTATTTTGTAGACGCTATAACTTTTGCACAAACCAATCAATATACGCTTATTGCATTTTTTGTTTTTTTTTACCAAAAATATGTAGAAGAATACATATCGGCCTAAACTGAGGAAAAAAATTGTTTTTTTTATATATTTTTGGGGGATATTTATTATAGTAGAAAGTAAAAAAATATTGCGTTTTTATCAAAATTGACGTTTTTTTTTTGTTTATAGCGCAAAAAATAAAAAACGCAGAGGTGATCAAATACCACCAAAAGAAAGCCCAATTTGTGGGGAAAAAAGGACGTCAATTTTGTTTGGGTGCAACGCCGCACGACCGCGCAATTGTCAGTTAAAGCGACGCAGTGCTGCATCGCAAAAAGTGCTCTGGTCAGGAAGGGGCTAAAATCTTCCGGGGCTAAAGCGGTTAAACGTCTAGGTGAACCGTGCCTTCCAAACTTATTGTTATGGATCCAGCTGTGCCCCTGGAAAATAAGACTGCTAGGATAGAGGAACACATACTGCAAAGTCAGCACTACGGACCCTGCAGTCCATTTGTGGTGCAGAATGAAATGGATGCTTCGCTGAGCGCCTGTGTGATGGAGCCGCGGTTCATGGGGCACTTATCATTATACAGAGCACAGCGCCTCCCTCCTCCCTGCTCTGCTATGACACCCCATGCTGATATTCTTGGGAATGTAGTCTGCCAACACACTTCTCTGACAGCATGCCAGTCATCACATTTGGATTAAAAGGTTACATTAAGGCAATGAGGCCTTAAGGATGTGCTGGCACAGGTATATTATACTTACTGGATGCTATTGGCTCAGATGAATGGGTTGCTGTGCTTGCGACATTTGTGCGCAAATTCGCACGCACGATCCACACATATGTAAACCTACTCTAAGAGCCCTTTCACACTGCCAGCGCAGGGGCATTGGCAGTAAAGCGCCGCTACTTTTAGCTGTGCTTTACCGTTGTTTTTGCAGCGCTTTTTAGTCACTAGTGGGGCGCTTTTAAAGCCCGCCAGTGGCGGAAAAAAGGGTTAAAAGCGCTTCGGTGGCACTGCCCATTGATTTCAATGGGCAGGGGTGCTTTAGGAGCGGTGTTTACACCGCTCCTAAAGCACCTCAAAGAAGCTGCTTGCAGGACTTTTTTGGACATCCTGCCAGCGCAGCGCCCCAGTGTGAAAGCACTCGGGCTTCCACACTGGGATTGCAGATGAGGCTTTTTTCAGGCAGTTTACAGGCGCTACTTTTAGCACTAAAGTGCCTGAAAAATTCCTCCAGTGTGAAAGGGGTCTAATAGGGCGTACACACGGTCGGACTTAGTTCGGACATTCCGACAACAAAATCCTAGGATTTTTTCCGACGGATGTTGGCTCAAACTTGTTTTGTCTACACACGGTCGCACAAAGTTATCGGAAAATCCGATCGTTCTAAACGCGGTGACGTAAAACAAGTACGTCGGGACTATAAACGGGGCAGTGGCCAATAGCTTTCATCTCTTTATTTATTCTGAGCATGCGTGGCACTTTGTGCGTTGGATTTGTGTACACACGATCGGAATTTCCAACAACGGATTTTGTTGTCGGAAAATTTTATATCCTGCTCTCCAACTTTGTGTGTCGGAAAATCCGATGGAAAATGTCCGATGGAGCCCACACACGGTCAGAATTTCCGAAAACACGCTCCGATCGGACATTTTCCATCGGAAAATCCGACCGTGTGTACGGGGCATAAGAGTGCAAAACCCTCATGAGCCCTCAGATTTTGCCGTCCACGCTGTAGCCGAAAGACGCTACAGCGCGGACTTGATTTGCCGGGAGGGCGTCCCTGGACGTCCTCCCGTGCTCGAGCGGCCTGTGCGCCCCCTGAAGGGCAGGCGCGGCGCGCTCTGTGATCAGCGAGTCTATGAGACTCGCCAGATCACAGATCAGAGTAAGGGGTTGATCCCAACCCCTTAACACGTGATCAGCTGTCAAAAAAAGCCGATCACTGGCAGCTGCGAGAGGGACATGGGTCCCGATCGTGAAGGTACCTAGCAGTGCCCACCAGTGCCACCTACCAGTGCCCACCAGTGCCACCTACCAGTGCCCACCAGCACCACCTACCAGTGAACACAGTACCACCCATCAGTGCCCACAGTGTCACCTCACAGTGCCACCTATCAGTGCCCACAGTGTCACCTCACAGTGCCACCTATCAGTGCCCACAGTGCTGCCTATACATTAATTAGTGTGTCATTACCAGTGATGCCTATCAATACCACCTACCAGTGCCACCTACCAGTGCCCATCAGTGCCACCTATCATTGCCCATCAGTGCCCATCAGTGCCATCTATCAGTGCCACCCATCAATGCCACCCACCAGTGCCACCCACCAGTGCCACCCATCAGGGCCCATCAGTGCTGTCTTATCAGTGCCCATCAGTACCATCTTATCAGTGCCCATCAGTACCATCTTATCTGTGCCTATCAGTACCATCTTATCTGTGCCTATCAGTACCATCTTATCTGTGCCTATCAGTACCATCTTATCTGTGCTCACCAGTGTCGCCTCATCAGTGAATATCAATGAAGGAGAAAAATGACCCGTTTGCAAAATTTCATAACAAACTATGAAACTTTTTTTTTTTAAATTTCTGTCTTTTTTTGTTTGTTTAGCAAAAAACGAAAACCCAAGTGGTGATTAAATACCACCAAAAGAAAGCTCTATTTTTGTGAAAAAAATGCTAAAAATTTAATTTGAGTACAGTGTTGTATGACCGCGCAATTGTCATTCAAAGTGTGACAGCGCTGAAAGTTGAAAATTGGTCTGGGCAGGAGGGGGGTTTAAGTGCCCGGTAAGGAAGAGGTTAACACACCTATTACATTAAGATGTATTATAGATATGTTTTTTTGTGCATTTGTTTTGCAGATGCCTCCTCTGTGTTGGTTTTCTATTGTATTGGATTCCTGTACTATCATCTCGTGCTACTAACGCTTTTTAAACGCATCTCAAACAACACATCTCCTGTATTAGTGAGACACGACTCTGGAGGAATGAGCATTGGAGGCACAGCGGCCTTGTCATTTTGGGGGGAAGGGAATGTTAAATGCATTAGCAGATTTAGATACACAAACAAATACTACACTTTATAACCACAGCAGGAGCTGATCAGCGGGTCCTGCAGACTCGATGTCCTCCGGCTCCCGCTGATCGGTCTGTACACAGGCAGATCTATGTAAACAAGGCAGATCACTGTTCTGTCAGGAAGGAAGACATAGATGTTGTGTTCCTGCAAAGCAGTGACACAGATCTATGCCTTCCCCTAGTAAAAGCACCTCCCCCACTAGGCACACAGTTAACCATTTGATCACCCCTGATGTTAACCCCTTCCCTGCCAGTGTCATTAGTACAGTGACAGTGCATATTTTTAGCACTGATCACTGTATTAGTGTCACTAGTTCCTGAAAATTATCAGTTAAAGTAACGCAGTGCAACATCACAAAAAATGGCCTGGTCAGGAAGGGGGGGGGGGGGGGTAAACCTTCCGGAGGTCAAGTGGTTAATTAATAGCCCCAGTTTAGCTGGCCATACATTATACAATTTTATTATTCAATTTCCTTTGGATTTACCTTCAACTGTGTAGTGCAAGGGCCTGTCTGATTGCATAGAAATTGAAAGTGTTGAGGTGTGACCTCATATTATATGTTTTTGTTATAAGGAAAATTGTACAAGAAAATTGTATAATGTATGGGCAGCCTTAGACCCCATTCACACAGGGGCAACACGTCTTGCAGGTCGCCTCACCGAGGCGACCTGCACACGACTGCCCGGGCGACTTGCAAAACGACTTCTGTATAGAAGTCTATGCAAGTCGCCCCAAGTCGCCCCCGAAGTCGTACAGGAACCTTTTTCTAAGTCGGAGCGACTTGCGTCGCTCCCCTTAGGACGGTTCCATAGCACAGAACGGGAGGCGACTTGTCAGGCGACTAGGTCACCTGACAAGTCGTCCCTGTGTGAACGGGGTCTAAGTGCTGGTTTTCTGTGGGAGGTGAAACTTCCTCGGCATCAGTGGTAGCATAGGTGTGTGCAGGGGGTGTGCCAGGTGTGCCTGAGCACACCCTAATCACTGCAAGGGGTGCTGATTAGACATGTGCAATTTGTTTAGTTCCAAATTAGTTTTTTTAACTAATTTTGACATTCGTTAATTTCCGAATTTTTCAATTTTCGAAATTCCAAATTTCCGAATTTCAAATTTTGGAATTTCCGAATTTTCGAATTTCAAATTTCCGAATTTTCAAGTTTTCAGATTTCCGCATTTTCGAAAATTTTGGAATTTCGGAAGATCGGAAAATCAAAATTTCGGAAATTGGAAATTCAGAAATTGGAAATTCGAAAGTTCGGAAATTCGAAAATTCAAAAATAACAATGAAAATCTGAACATTCAAAAGAATGAAAATCTGAAAACTCGAAAATCTGAAATAATAACTAACTAATTATAAATATTAAATTCTAGGTATTGGAATTTCCTTTCAAATTTGGCTGTTAGTGAACGTAACGAATACAAATTTATCCGAAGTTACGAATTATCTGAAATAACGAATGCCGCATCTAAACAAATGGAACGTAACAATCTAATAATAATAAAGAACAATAATAATAATAATAAAACCTTTTTATTATTATTATTATTTATTATATATTTGTTCCATTCCATTCGTTTAGATGCGACATTCGTTATTTACGATAATTCGTAACTTCGGATAAATTTGTATTCGTTACGTTCACAAACAGCCAAATTTGAAAGGAAATTCCAATACCTAGAATTTAATATTTATTATTAGTTAGTTATTATTTCAGATTTTACTGATTTTCTTTCTTTTCTTCAGATTTTCGAATTTTTGGATTTTCCAATTTCCGAATTTTCAATTTCCGAAAATCCGAAAATTCAGAAATTCGGAATTTGGAACTTTAAAAATTTTGAAATTTTAAAATTCCGAAATTCGAAAATTCGAAAATCCGAATTTTTGGATTTCCGAAAAAAGCAAATAAACGAATGAAAAGAAAATGAACAATTTTTTGTCAGTGGACGTGTCTAGTGCTGATTCCCCCTATTGCCTGGGCTTCCCCCCCCCGTGTTGCGTTCCCAGAATGGAGAATGGGGGAAGAGGCTAGTAAACATGTCAGTTACCGGCCCCTTCCTTTTCTAAACACAGTGAACACACTCACTGGGTTCATTCATAACTGAAGCATAGTAAACCATGTTTATTATGCTTCAGGTTGTGAATGAACAGGAAGCCGCTCAGCACAGAGCACTTCCCATTCATTCCCTCTACAGCTGAGGCTGCAGAGAAAGGGGTGTGTTTTGGGGTGTGTGTTTGATCTTTGGGGTGCACACACTAATGTAATAGACTGCACACACCTATGAGTAGTCTCTGCAAAAAACAGACGGCCAGCTTGGCCAGGCATTTGCTCATTGATGTCTATGGCAGGACACAGTGTTGACCCGGGAGATTGCACTCAAAATACAGGGATGGGGGGTGTATATAGATCATGTGACCACCCTCGGGGATCACTCCGGGGTCTCTGGTGAATGTCAGCTGAATTAGAAAGGAAATCGGGCTCAATATAACCCGAGAAATCATACACAGAACACTGATAACCGAGGGCCCCCCCCCATGGATGGGATCTTCTGTTTATCACAGGTGAGCCCCACATCACCCCCATAACGATTGTTCAGACTAGAGGACGGCTCACACGTGTCGGGGGGACGCTCTTTGGAACCTGCATAGCCGATCCCGTCACCTGTAATGGGCCAATCATCTGTGCAGGGGAATGCCCCGCCCCCTACAAGGATGTGTATATATGTAGCTGCATTGCCAGGAATGCCTGGGCGGCATGTGATTGGTCCAGTGCAGTGATGGCTTCCTGGTGGGATGGGCCACATGAGGTGGGAGGAGTCTCTGGACACACCCAACATCGCCATGGCTAGATCTAGGGAAGCATGCAACAGATATGGCAACCTAAATCTGACCATACATTATACAATCTGATTGTACAATCTCCTTAGAGATCGCCATACATTATACAATCTGAGTGTACAATCTCCTTCGGGATCGCCATACATTATACAATCTGATTGTACAATCTTTTTCGGGATCGCCATACATTATACAATCTGATTGTACAATCTCCTTCGGGATCGCCATACATTATACAATCTGATTGTACAATCTCCTTCGGGATCGCCATACATTATACAATCTGATTGTACAATCTCCTTCGGGATCGCCATACATTATACAATCTGATTGTACAATCTCCTTAGAGATCGCCATACATTATACAATCTGAGTTTACAATCTCCTTCGGGATCGCCATACATTATACAATCTGATTGTACAATCTCCTTAGAGATCGCCATACATTATACAATCTGAGTTTACAATCTCCTTCGGGATCGCCATACATTATACAATCTGATTGTACAATCTTTTTCGGGATCGCCATACAGTATACAATCTGATTGTACAATCTCCTTCGGGATCGCCATACATTATACAATCTGATTGTACAATCTCCTTTGGGATCGCCATACATTATACAATCTGATTGTACAATCTCCTTCGGGATCGCCATACATTATACAATCTGATTGTACAATCTCCTTTGGGATCGCCATACATTATACAATCTGATTGTACAATCTCCTTTGGGATCACCATACATTATACAATCTGATTGTACAATCTCCTTCGGGATCGCCATACATTATACAATCTGATTGTACAATCTCCTTCGGGATCGCCATATATTATACAATCTGATTGTACAATCTCCTCTGGGATCACCATACATTATACAATCTGATTGTACAATCTCCTTCGGGATCGCCATACATTATACAATCTGATTGTACAATCTCCTCTGGGATCACCATATATTATACAATCTGATTGTACAATCTCCTCTAGGATCACCATACATTATACAATCTGATTGTACAATCTCCTTCGGGATTGCCATACATTATACAATCTGATTGTACAATCTCCTCTGGGGTCACCATACATTATACAATGAATTGGTATTAGTAGACTATACAGTACACACACACACACTAGTACACGCCCCCTGCTCAGGTCACATGACACCCCCTGGAGTGAATTCTCTGGTCGGCCAGCCCCGGCCTGTTTGTGGAATCTGCCGCCTCCAATCGGCCGCCAGCACAATCTGCGCAGATTGACAACCGCAAGTCAGGGCTCGGGCAGGCGACGTCATGACGCAGGGGACGTAGTATGGGCAGGAGCTGGCCGTGAAGCCGAAGCGGCCATCTTGGAGCATCAAGGAGAGCTAGAGGAAGACGAGAGACAGGCCGGGCCCCGGGGCCGGAGGAGGAGGAGAGGGCCCTGGATAGCCGAGTACACGGGGGAAACATGTCTGAGACATACGGTGAGAGGAGGACGGCTGGGGGTGAGAGGAGGACGGCTGGGGGTGAGAGGAGGACGGCTGGGGGTGAGAGGAGGACGGCTGGGGGTGAGAGGAGGACGGCTGGGGGTGAGAGGAGGACTGGCAGGCTGGGGGCGATGAGGAGACAGGTGAAGGGACATCAGGGAGGAGGACGAGGGATGGATGGAGGGATTGGAGTGACGAGACATTCCAGTGATGGGGGGCTGTGGGGGGAGGATGGGATCAGTGACGTCAGTGATGCAGACTGTGTGGGGTGACAGATGATATCAGTGATGGAAGTGTGGGGGATGGTAATCTGTGAGGGGTGGTAGTTGGTGATGGAGGGTGCAGGTTGATAGGTGGATACGGGTTGACAGCTGATGGTGATGTCTGAAATGGTAGGGGGGCAGGTGACAGGTGATGGAGGGGGGCAGGTGACAGGTGATGGAGGGTGACAGGTGATGGAGGGTGACAGGTGATGGAGGGGGGGCAGGTGACGGAGGGGGGGCAGGTGACGGAGGGGGGGCAGGTGACGGAGGGGGGGACAGGTGACGGAGGGGGGACAGGTGACGGAGGGGGGACAGGTGACGGAGGGGGGGACAGGTGACGGAGGGGGGGACAGGTGATGGAGGGGGGGCAGGTGACGGAGGGGGGCAGTTGACGAAGGGGGGGCAGTTGGCAGGTAACGGAGGGGGGCAGTTGACAGGTGACGGAGGGGGGCAGTTGACAGGTGACGCTGGTGATGGATGGAAGAAGGGTGTGAGTTGACAGGAGATGAAGGATGACAGTTGCCAATGGTGATGGAGGGTGAGAGGTGACGATGATGATGACGATGGAGGGCGGGAGGTGACGATGATGATGGAGGGCGGGAGGTGACGACGACGATGGAGGGCGGGAGGTGACGACGACGATGGAGGGCGGGAGGTGACGACGACGATGGAGGGCGGGAGGTGACGACGACGATGGAGGGCAGGAGGTGACGATGGCGGGTGACAGGTGACGTTGATGGTGATGATGGAGGGTGGGAGGTGACATTGATGATGGTGGGAGGTGACAGGTGACGTTGATGATGGAGGGTGGGAGGTGACGTTGATGATGGAGGACGGGAGGTGACGATGATGGAGGGTGGGAGGTGACGATGATGGAGGGTGGGAGGTGACGATGATGGAGGGTGGGAGGTGACGTTGATGGAGGGTGGGAGGTGACGTTGATGATGGAGGGTTGGAGGTGACGATGATGGAGGGGGGGAGGTGACAGGTGACGTTGATGATGGAGGGTGGGAGGTGACGATGATGGAGGGTGACAGGTGACGATGATGGAGGGTGGGAGGTGACATTGATGATGGAGGGTGGGAGGTGACGATGATGATGGAGGGTGGGAGGTGACGATGATGATGGAGGGTGGGAGGTGACAGGTGACGTTGATGATGGAGGGCGGGAGGTGACGTTGATGATGGAGGGCGGGAGGTGACGTTGATGATGGAGGGCGGGAGGTGACGTTGATGATGGCGGGCGGGAGGTGACGATGATGGCGGGTGACAGGTGACGTTGATGGTGACGTTGATGATGGAGGGTGGGAGGTGACAGGTGATGATGGAGGGTGGGAGGTGACAGGTGACGATGGATGGTGGGAGGTGACAGGTGACATTGATGGAGAGTGGGAGGTGACAGGTGACATTGATGATGGAGGGCGGGAGGTGACGTTGATGATGGAGGGCGGGAGGTGACGTTGATGATGGAGGGCGGGAGGTGACATTGATGATGGAGGGCGGGAGGTGACGTTGATGATGGAGGGCGGGAGGTGACATTGATGATGGAGGGCGGGAGGTGACATTGATGATGGAGGGCGGGAGGTGACGTTGATGATGGAGGGTGGGAGGTGACAGGGGATGATGATGGAGGGCGGGAGGTGACGATGATGATGGAGGGCGGGAGGTGACGATGATGATGGAGGGCGGGAGGTGACGTTGATGATGGAGGGCGGGAGGTGACGATGATGATGGAGGGCGGGAGGTGACGTTGATGATGGAGGGCGGGAGGTGACGTTGATGATGGAGGGCGGGAGGTGACGTTGATGATGGAGGGCGGGAGGTGACGTTGATGATGGAGGGCGGGAGGTGACGTTGATGATGGAGGGCGGGAGGTGACGTTGATGATGGAGGGCGGGAGGTGACGATGATGATGGAGGGCGGGAGGTGACGTTGATGATGGAGGGCGGGAGGTGACGTTGATGATGGAGGGCGGGAGGTGACGTTGATGATGGAGGGCGGGAGGTGACGGTGATGATGGAGGGCGGGAGGTGATGATGGAGGGCGGGAGGTGATGTTGATGATGGAGGGCGGGAGGTGATGTTGATGATGGAGGGCGGGAGGTGATGTTGATGATGGAGGGCGGGAGGTGACGTTGATGATGGAGGGCGGGAGGTGATGTTGATGATGGAGGGCGGGAGGTGATGTTGATGATGGAGGGCGGGAGGTGACGTTGATGATGGAGGGCGGGAGGTGACGTTGATGATGGAGGGCGGGAGGTGACGTTGATGATGGAGGGCGGGAGGTGACGTTGATGATGGAGGGCGGGAGGTGACGTTGATGATGGAGGGCGGGAGGTGACGATGATGATGGAGGGCGGGAGGTGACGTTGATGATGGAGGGCGGGAGGTGACGTTGATGATGGAGGGCGGGAGGTGACGTTGATGATGGAGGGCGGGAGGTGACGGTGATGATGGAGGGCGGGAGGTGATGATGGAGGGCGGGAGGTGATGTTGATGATGGAGGGCGGGAGGTGATGTTGATGATGGAGGGCGGGAGGTGATGTTGATGATGGAGGGCGGGAGGTGACGTTGATGATGGAGGGCGGGAGGTGATGTTGATGATGGAGGGCGGGAGGTGACGTTGATGATGGAGGGCGGGAGGTGATGATGGAGGGCGGGAGGTGATGTTGATGATGGAGGGCGGGAGGTGATGTTGATGATGGAGGGCGGGAGGTGATGTTGATGATGGAGGGCGGGAGGTGACGATGATGATGGAGGGTGGGAGGTGACGATTATGATGGAGGGTGGGAGGTGACCTCAGTGGTGAATAGTACTGGGGGTACATTGTGGGTAGTCCAGAGTCTGGAGGTTCTGATGACAGATGTGGTCGGTATGCCACGTTCCGGGGTGTGGATTATATTATATGTATTATTATTATATTCTTCTTGGAGTGTCAGAACCGTAGAATGTGTGGAATCCTCTATTCCTGTAACCCAGTAACTCTGTGAGTAGTTGGCAAGTTTCTGAGAAATGGACGATACGTACTTTAAGGAAGTGATCAGAGACAGCGGGACTTGGGGACATGGTGGCCCTGAGCAGTGACAGTACAGATGTTCTCTCATTTGATGGCAATCCATTCACCCCCCTCCCCTCCCCCCACACACACTCCACCCTCCTCTGTTCTCTATCTCGGTCTTATGTGAGCCTTTTTCTTCTCACTAATACTTCTCTAATTTTTTTATTCTCCTCCATCCAGCATTTGAAAGCCACAATTTTGTTTCCTGTTGATGCAATCACTGAGCCATGACAGCGGTATGCATGGACTGCTGGTTGCAGGATGGTTCAGGAGGTTCAGGCATCCACGTCCTTTAGGGGACGGCGGACATTTTTTTGAAGCCTTGCCCTGAGCCAGTTTTTTCTCAAAGCCTTATTACAATCCACAAAATCCAGGTTGGCTTTTATCTCCAACTTTCATCGTCCTCCAGGTGACCTATAACAACTTTAATCGCAGTGTAAGAGAGAGAGTCTCATTGTGGTGATTTGTTTATCAAGTCATGAGGAATATGAGTGCTGTAGGAGGTCTCTGGGATATGGGCAGTCTGCTGTGTGGCCGTAGTTTGGGATTTGGAAAAAGTGAATACGTTGTGAGGCTTTAAGAAAATGGCTGCCTTCCTCTGTGTTGTGAGGCGTACTGTACTCAAATGGACAGCCATTGGTAGAGATGTGAAGGGGGGGTGGGGTCAATCCTGAAAGCCCGTCTCCAGGACACGTATCCTCAAGCCCACGCTGCAAGGGTTAAAGACTCATTTAAATCTGGGGAGCATAGAGAAGAATATTTTCTGACCCGGTCCCCACAGCATATTCTCCCCGATGCTGCACTGGTCTAAGTTCCTGGTGTCATCAAGACCAATGCAGGGTCTGTATCCCTGCATTAGATGTCACGATGCTGAGGGACCGTCCACTGCTGGAGCACGGGGGAGCGGAGGATCAGGTAAGTAAAGCGCTTTTACTCTCCTGTAGAATAAACAAGCAGTTAAAGCGCCATTAAACCCAAAAATGTGTTATCGCGGCTCACCAATCATTATATGTGGTGTCTGCATTTGTTTTCTGTATGAAGGTGCAAAGGGGGCACCTTTTGGACAGCAACATTGTCAGTCTGGGGGGGGGGGGGGGGGAGTATTAGATGGACTAGCAGATTTAAACACACTAACAAACTCCAGCTAATACTTTACAAGCAGTTATAGCAAACAGTTTTTTGTTTTTTTTTTGGCTAAAGGTTTTACATGAGTAAATCTTATTATTATTATTATTATACAGGATTTATATAGCGCCAACAGTTTACGCAGCGCTTTACAGCATGGGGGCAGACAGTACAATTCAATACAGGGGGGGATCTCAGGGCCCTGCTCCTTAGAGCTTACAATCTAGGAATCATTGTAAGCACCCCTGTCAGTGGTAAATAGTTTGTCTCATCTTTGCAACTGATAGATCTGGAAGAGAGCTTGTTCTTCTTCTGACTTGCTAGCCGGATCACCAGATGAAATTAGAAGAAAGTCTAAAAGAGAAAACGAATGCAGCCACATCTAAATCACAATCACATTAAAAAAAAAAAAAAAAAGAAAAATAGGAAAGCTGTAATATAACAATTTTTTTTTTTTCTTTTGTTTTTTTTTTTTTTTTTTCTTGCCGCTTTAACGCCTACAATGCAGGCACAGCCCCGCTGCAAGGGAGGTTCTTCAATCTTTCCTGGAGTTGGGCTTTAAAGTGATTATAAGGCCCCTTTCACACAGGCTGTCCAATCAGGGCCGTCTGTCAGTTTTTCAGGCGGAAACTGATTGGATCCTCCATTCACCCCTATGGAGCAGCGGTGACATGTCCGCTGACACCCGCCGCTATCCAATCCGATCCTGTCTGCCAAATCCAGAGGGATGGTGGTCCTATTTTCTATCCGTCTGGCGGATTGTATTAAAACGGACAGGCGGTCGGTTTTCATGCGATCTCCCCATAGAGGAGGGTGGGACTCTGACCGTCTCTGCACAGTGATTGGAGATGGAGCTGTCATCTGCCTGCTCAGCATAGTGACCCCCCCGCTGAGCAAAGCGGAGTCCTTCACACGGATCCGCCCCGTGTCAAAGGATCCCAATGTTTTTTTTATTTTTTATTATTTAAATAATAAACCTGTTTTACTCACCTGCTCTATACACATAGCATCCCCGATCCTCCTCTTTTCGGGTCCCCCGCTTGCTATGGGGGCACTCATGTGTTCTCTCCTGAACCCTGTTCTTTGTGTCCTCTGTGAGCTCCGCTCCCTCATCACTGGCTCTGATTGACAGCAGCGGCAGCCATTGCTGTATCTGAGCCAATGAGGAGGGAGAGAGCCAGGAGAGCCTCGGCTCCAGTCACAGTGCGGAGGGGGGGGGGGGGGGGCTGAATACAAAAGGTTTACCGTACCACGTTTTGAGCCAGCTTGGCCCAAACAAACTATGTAGAGTGTGTGGAAAGATGGAGTTCTTTAAATTCAGTGTAGCTGTGCATGGCTCCGCCCACAGAGCCCCATCGTCCATTCACAGAACTTTGTAAATGGAGGACTACAAGTTCCGTCTACCACCCTGGAAGAGGGTATTGTAGAGCACGGCACTTGTTGTCTTCCTCCGGCCCTATAACAGAAGGTCCGCAGCTTCCAAATGGACCTGGCCAATGGCTCCCACTGCTGTATCTGAGCCAGTGAGGAGGGAGAGAGCCAAGAGAGCCTCTGTTTCAGTGCACATTGCTGGATGGAGATTGGGCTCGGGTAAATGTGGGGGGGGGGCTGAATACAAAATGTTTACCATACCGCGTAGAATGCACTAAGATGAAAACAACCTTCTGCCTTTAAAACACTTTACAGGCTGGGTTCACGTTATAGCGATGTCAGACGTTGCATGTGATTCGCACCGCATTGCTGGACATATTTATATACGATGTCTGTGCGATGCAAATTCAGCCATACAGATTGTATGGCAGAATTTGCATCACGTTCGGACCAAAATGGTTCAGGACCATTTTTTTTTTTTTTTGGGGCTGCACTGGAATCGGATTGCATGGATGTGAACACCTATACGATCCGATTCCTGCACCATCTTGACAGTTCCTACTGCTATCAGAGAACCGATCTGGGGATGTCATTAACTTTGTATTGACAACCGCAGTGGTTTGGATAGGACAGTGTGAATTTCCTGCTGGAGACATGCGAGCACTGGAATCGCACTGGTTTCCGCATCGCAATAGTGTGACCCGAGTCTTAAAGATGTAAACCCGAGACAGAAACAATCGGGTTTTGAGATAAACCATTGCACAAAATGACTTTAAAGCGGCGTTCCGGCGAAAAAAAAAAATTAAAGGTCAGCAGCTGCTGACTTTTAATAGTCGGACATTCATATGTCCCAGGGTCCAGCGATGCGGAGGGAACGAAGCCCCGCTCCTCTCTGCGGCGCCGGCATTGTCACTGTGCACCCTCTAAGAAGAGGGTTTCCACTCCCCCCAAATGTGGCATGTCAGGGGGTTACATTCCCTTAAAGCGGAAGTTTTCATTTTTTGGGTGGAACTCCACTTTAAGGTAAATGATTAACTACCTACTTCAAATGAAGTATAGCTACCTTTAGGAAAAATTTAACAAATGCAGCTACGTTGGTAAAAGATTTTTAAAAAAAGTGTATTATTTTTGCAGAACATTGCAGCCTCAATCAGTGCATTGCGGGAATGAGGGTCCATATGGAAGCTGCGGACCTTCTGTTATAGGGCCGGAGGAGGACAACAAGCGCAGTGCTCTACAATACCCTCTTCCAGGGTGGTAGACGGAACTTGTAGTCCTTCATTCAGAGTTCCGTGAATGGATGATGCGGCTCTGTGGGTGGAGCCATGGACAGCCACGCTGAATTTTTAAAGAACTTTCCACACACTTTACATAGTTTTGTTTGGGCCAAGCTGATTCACATGAACTCTGTCCCCCTCTAACCTGTGAGGATGCTGGATGTGCGCTATAAACGGTTTGTTGTGTTCCGGGTGCGAGTCAAGACTTCCTGTCTCATACCTGGAACACACTAGATTCTACAGATAAATCTACCGCAGTGCTGCTTAGAGCAAGAGATATATATATATATACATACACTCCCTCTGATTGGCTGAGTCAGAGAGGCGGGCTGATGATGTCCCAACCTCTACCAATCAGAGGAAGCTTTGTGTTCATTGATGGAATACATTGCTTGCTTTGAGGGGCGCTGCAGTAGACTCTTCTGTGCTCCGGGTTATAGGACTGGAAGTCTACAGTCACAGCTCTCTGCTCAGAGTGGAGGGGAGAACTGAGCGATCAGCAGTCTTTGATCGCTCAGTTTTAACTACCAAGCCGGCGGGGGACAGATGCATCAAATCAATGCTGACTCTACCTAGGTTAGTATAAATCAGGGATATGCAATTAGCGGACCTCCAGCTGTTGCAAAACTACAAGTCCCATCATGCCTCTGCCTCTGGGTGTCATGCTTGTGGCTGTCAGTCTTGCAATGCCTCATGGGACTTGTAGTTCTGCAATAGCTGGAGGTTCGCTAATTGCATATCCCGGGTATAAATGTTTTGCTTTTTTTTTTTTTTTCCAAAGCCATACTTCACTTTAAAACGCGGTCCAGTTTTGCTGCGATTTGTCGAGCAAAGCGTGTCGCCCAAAAGACGCTCCTGCTCCTTTTTTGGCTGACAAGCTTCGTAGGATGTTTTTTGCTGCGATTTGTCACAGAAAAACTGCCTTGTGTTTAGGTGACGAACGGCACCCCAACACGCCTGGTGCGTTTTTGCCACTATTGTAGTGCGATTGGAAATCGCGGTCAATCTCTGCCCACGATCCCAAATCGCCTGGTGTGAATGGGGCCTTATGGAATGTTAGGTGGGAAGATTTGGGCAGTGATTGGGATATGAGGCTGAAAGGAGAGATCAGAGTCCAGCGAGATCCCTGGTATGAGGGTGGGGAAGGATACTCGTGTTATTGATCTCGATGAAAAAGTTGGGGGAGGGGACATATGAGCGTATTATGTTCCCACCAGTGTGCTGGATTGCAGTATGTTAGAAGAAAATACATTGTGCTGTAACACGCACAACCTACACAGAGCAGTAATCCCCGGAAGATGTTAGAATGTGTTTTTAGATGGTCATACATTTTTCTGTGTTCACGCCTGAGCTTTGAAACCTGTCGTATGAATGAGACTTCAGGGCTTTGGCACTCGGCCATATATAAGGCATACAGAGTAAAATACACCATATTGTCAAAAGTATTGGGACACCTGCCTTTACACACATGAACTTTAATGGCATCTTAGTCCGTAGGGTTCAATATTGAGTTGGCCCACTCTTTGCAGCTATAACAGCTTCAACTCTTCTGGGAAGGCTGTCCACAAGGTTTAGGAGTGTGTCTATGGGAATGTTTGACCATTTTTACAGAAGTGCATTTGTGAGGTCAGGTACTGATGTTGGATGAGAAGGCCTGGCTCACAGTCTCCGCTCTAATTCATCCCAAAGGTGTTCTATTGGGTTGAGGTCAGGACTCTGTGCAGGCCAGTCAAGTTTCTCCGCCCAAAACTCGCTCATCCATGTCTTTATGGACCTTGCTTTGTGCACTCGTGACCAGTCATGTTGGAACAGGAAGTAACTGTTCCCACAAGGTTGGGAACATGAAATTGTCCAAAATGTCTTGGTATGCCGACGCCTTAAAGCGGAGTTCCACACAAAAATGGAACTTCCGCTTTTCGGAACCCTCCCCCCCCTCCGGTGTCACATTTGGCACCTTTCAGGGGGGTGCAGATACCTGTCTAAGACAGGTATTTGCACCCACTTCCGGCATAGACTCCCATGGGAGTCTACGCCTCTTCCTGTCCCCACCGCGCTGTCTGCTGGGAACACACAGGTCCCAGGAGAGAGCGGGGACAACTTGGGAAGCGCAGCGCGACTCGCGCATGCGCAGTAGGGAACCGGGAAGTGAAGCCGCAACGCTTTACTTCCTGATTCCCTCACCTAGGATGGCGGCGGCAGCTGCCTAGAACCGAGCGGGTTCTCGGCGTCCCCTGCCGACATCACTGGACCCTGGGACAGGTAAGTGGCCATGTATTAAAAGTCAGCAGCTGCAGTATTTGTAGCTGCTGGCTTTTAATATTTATTTTTTTTGGCGATGTGGGTGGACCCCCGCTTTAACCACTGCAGCCCCAGAGGGATTTACGCCCTTAATGACCAAGCCATTTTTTTACGATACGGCACTGCAAAATTTTTTTACTTTCTGCTATAAAACATCCAAAAAAAATGTAAAAAATCAAATGTATTCACCAGTTTAGGCCAGTATGTATTCTGCTATATATTTTTGGAAAATCCCTATTAGCGTATATTGACTGGTTTGTGCAAAAGTTATAGAGTCTACAAAATAGGGGATAGATTTAGGAACTTTTACTTTTTTTTTTTTTTTTTTTTTGCTTTTACTGGTAAAGTTGGCGATCTGCGATATTATTATTATTATCATATTATTATTTTTTTTTTTTTTTTATGCAGGACTGCAGCATTGCGGCGGACAAATCTGACCCCAAGTGACACTTTTTGGGGACCAGTGACACCAATACAGTGATGAGTGCTAAAAAAAAAAATGACACTGGCAGGGAAGGGGTGAACTGTGTTCCCTCACTGTGTGTTCTAATTGTGCGGGGGACAACAGAGATCGCTGTTTCTGATCAATAGGAACAGCCGATCTCAGTGTTGTGCCCTGTCAGAGCGGGGATCCACCTTATTTACATAGGCAGATCCCCGTTCTGCCTCTCTGTGGAATAATCGTGGGTGGCCAACGAACATCGAGCCTGCCAGACCCGCGCGCGTAAGTAGGTACTACAGGTACGTAGTTTTGTATAGCCGGGCCGTCCTGCTGTACAAAACTACATACCTGTAGTACCTACTTATATATGTATATGTGTGGTGGGCGGTGCAGAAGAGTTCCATTTACTGGAACTAAGGGGCCAAGTCCAACCCCTGAAAAACAACCCCACAGCATAATCCCCCCTCCACCAAATGATTTGGACCAGTACACAAAGCAAGGTCCATAAAGACATTAATGAGCCAGTTTAGGCAGAATCCTGACCTCAACCTGATAGAACACCTTTGGGATGAATTAGAGCGGAGACTGCGAGCCAGGACTTCTCATCCAACATCAGTGCCTGACCTCACAAATGCACTTCTGGAAGAATGGTCAAACATTCCCATAGACACACTCCTAAACCTTGTGGACAGCATTCCCAGAAGAATTGAATCTGTTACAGCTGCAAAGGGTGGGCCAACTCAATAATGAACCCTACAGACTTATGCCCCGTACACACGGTCGGACATTGATCGGACATTCCGACAACAAAATCCTAGGATTTTTTCCGACGGATGTTGGCTCAAACTTGTCTTGCATACACACGGTCACACAAAGTTGTCGGAAAATCCGATCGTTCTGAACGCGGTGACGTAAAACACGTACGTCGGGACTAAAAACGGGGCAGTGGCCAATAACTTTCATCTCTTTATTTATTCTGAGCATGCGTGGCACTTTGTGCGTCGGATTTGTGTACACACGATCAGAATTTCCGACAACGGATTGTGTTGTCGGAAAATTTTATCTCCTGCTCTCAAACTTTGTGTGTCGGAAAATCCGATGGAAAATGTGTGATGGAGCCCACACACGATCGGAATTTCCGACAACACGCTCCGATCGGACATTTTCCATCGGAAAATCCGACCGTGTGTACGGGGCATAAGACTGGGATGTCATTAAAGTTTGTGTGTATATATGTATGTATGTATGTATGTATATATATATATATATATATATATATATATATATATATATATATATATATATACACACACACACCCCAAAAATTTTGACAATATAGTGTATGCTTCCTGTTGTGGCTTATGTGAGCTACAGCGTATTTTGAACCCATAGACCCGCATTACAAAAACGCCGTGGGTGATTATACATGAGTAAACGCCGGCACTCACATTTGCAAACGTACGGGTGTATTTGTCAACAAATAAAATGTAACCTTTTGAAAAATACATGCATGTAAACCCGAGTGCCATTGTTTACACGCACATAGCTATGCACGGCATTTTTTTTTGTAATGCAGGTCTATGGGTAAAATACATCGGGGGGGAACCACAACACTGAGTATTTTACTCCATATGGCCAAATACCTAATATACGGCCCTGTGCAAGAATCCTGAGTGAGAGGTCCAGGAATGGGACCCGCAGGAAACAGGCCAATGCCCCCAATGTTGGTAATATATATAAAGGTTGTGATTTGTTGTTGGCTTACTTTGATATCTATTACTTCTACAGGATGTGCATTGAGGCTTGTGGTCTGTAGCATTTTTTTTTTTAGCTTTATGTACGCCTTTTTTCACCACAAATGTATACATAGGCAGGCCGTACATGATTCATTTTCTTTCCTTCAACCAGCAAGTTGAACAAAAGAAAATGAAACTGTTTCCCCCATCTACACACTCCTAGTTGCCACCAGAATGCATTCATTAAAACCCGCTGGCTTTAGCTGGCGGCAGCGATCGAACAATTTTTTTCCATGAAGCTGGTTGTACAGGTTCAGCAGGGACCGGCCGAATTGCGATCCATCTATAGGCAGAGTCTGGCTGGGTGTACAGAGGTCGATCTCTCGACCAGCTTCTGTACAACTAGCTTCAATCGCTCTATAGTGTTTCCTTGTGTTCTTCGTTCATTTTTTACATAGTACCTTCTATTTGCTAATAGTGCATCTATTTATCTTATTTACTAATCCTTCCAAATGCTTCTTTATGGTTTTAAATAAATAATTTAAAGGTGGGACATAAATTATATTTGTACAAAGCCCACCCCTCCCACATTACCTTACCCTATCCAGCACTTATCCCCCCAGGTCACACCAATCACGACATTGAAATTGGGCTACTTCACTTTAAGGTAGCACGATTTCAAAGTAGTGCTACTTGGAAGACCTGAACTTGCAAAAAGTAGTGCAGGAATTACTCTCACAATCTTGACCGATTCCAATGCAGACAATAAGGGGCGACTTGTCATGTGATTTCCTACAAACATCATGTGAAACAAATGTCTAATACTCATTAAGAAGGATCGTAACCACCAGAACATTAGCAGAGAGCTCACAGAGCTGTGAAAAACATGCAATTGGCAGTGTTTGATGGCTCGGTTGTTAGAGGCGCCGGGGTACAGATGCAGCATCGGACCGATGCTGCATCCACCTAGGTGAGTATGATTAAAAAAAAAACAAAACAACCCCCATACTTCTCTTTTAATGGAGTAGTCAAGCAAATTAATCCACACTGACTCACATAGCAGCTTCCGGGTAGTGCAATGACGACATGCACCTGCCTCCACATTACGCGTTACGCCCACAAGACAAGGCTTCATCAGAGGCTGGAGTACTCAGGCACCATCATGCTCTTTTTACACAATCTCCTAACAAACAGTGGCCCACTAGTCTCTGGTGCTCCTACTCCCAGGTCCTTTATACCTCAATGATTCGGCTATGGGCTTGTATCATTGCACAGTATGCACATCTTTTCCATGTTCTGAAAAATTACCAAAGAGAATTCCCTTGTTGGACTGCCTGTCATTGGTGTGTTTTGTTTCTTTTTTCAGACTTTCTATTCAAGTTCCTGGTCATTGGCAGTGCAGGAACAGGGAAGTCCTGCCTCCTGCACCAATTCATTGAGAGCAAATGTAAGTATTCTCAATCATTTACATTGGTCACAGACTAAATATTAGATTATGCTCTAGTGATGGCAAATGCTATAATAACCTAATGCTGTTTATCTGAGGATCTACTTTTTCAAAATGGCCAAAAGGAAATCTGTCTGCTCTGAAACGGTGAGGATTAGGTTGGGACAATGGGGAAAGCAACATTATGGGATGGTCTTAAAGAACATTAAGGGCTTTAAAGGATACCTCCACCTAAAAGAAAAATAAATGCACATTTTTTTGCAGAAAAAAAAATTTAGCATTTTTTTTAAAATTATTATTAGGAGTCTGAAGAGCATTGCACTCGTGATCAGCAGATCATGGCTGCGGTGTCAACCTCCTGCAGACTGTCAGTACAGCTGTCTGCTCATACCTCCTGTACGGGTAGACAGTTACTGAAGTTCAAGAAGATAAATGAACTATGAGAGCGCTCGCCAGCGCCCTCGCTGTTTATTGATATCTACAAGCTGTCTGCCAAGGTGGGAAATGGTACTTGTAGTTCATTCACAGAACTCTGTGACGGAAATGACGTGGCTGTGTGGTGCGGAACCCGCATGGCAATGCATTTTTAAATTGTGACAGTGGGTGCCGGGAGAAGATCCCCCTGCCTGCTGCCCTAATGGGGGGGGGGGGTGTGGGCAGGTGCTTTAGCAACGTTAGTAATGTCATTGAAGTACAGCCCTTTCCTACAGAGCGCCAGCGGCGTGCTGTCACCCCTGACAGGCCTTCCGGTACCCCTGGTCTTCCTTCCCGGATCACGTGCTCCGACTGTATGAGGGGCCAGGGCAGCAAGGACATCGCTCCCTGTGCATGCACTAGGGAGCCGTCTGCTGCGGAGCTCTGAAGGTCCGACACCATTCCTTCAGAGTGCATACCTGTAGGTACAAGTCCAAAAAATGACTTTACTACCACTAAAATGATTACCCCAGCACGCACTTGCAGTTTACAACTTTTAATGTTGCTGGCGACTGCTCTCTCAGCGCTGCTTCCCTGAACTTCCAGTCTTCACAGCAAATAGTTAGCTGTGAACAATGCAGTCTCTAGCCAGTCAGCTTGCAGAAGGGATGAGCAGGGGAGCACATTGCCATGCTAGACTATGGGGCTGTGTGTTTCTACTGATGCACAATGTAGAGAAACACAATTCTAGTCCCTGCGTGCAAGTGTGACTCCAAGGGGGAGCTGAGAAAGGAGCCACCCCCTGAAACCTGGGGCAGGGGTCATGGCACCAACTTAACTGGAACATAGGCAAGGATTAAAAGCTAAATAAGGTGCGTACTGAGTAAGGGATCAAATCAGCTGCTGAAAGTGTGTAAAAACTGAGGGTTTGCTATCATGTTAAAGGGTATAAAAAAAGTATAATTTAGTGAATGTTCCTGTGCAATTAAATAACATTATGTACAGAACACAGCTGCAACTCATCATGATCAAGGTACATCCATTCAGTCATAAAATAGCGATGAGGCTAATTCAGTTATATAAACGTCAGTGTGCTCCAAAAGTCCATTTCTTGTACTCAGAAAACTCTGTAATCCACTTCTCTGATAAGTGAGACAAGACTGGACACGGTGCACCGAACTATTACCCAGGCGGACAGAATTGAGAAGGATCTTAAGATTATAAAAGGTCAAATCAGGGGTTCACTTTGAAAACGGGTTAATCCACAGCCAGGGAGGCATCCCCTGCACTTCTCAGCACAAGGCATAATTTCAGAGTGGTGGCAAATGGTAAGGATGATCATACACATACAGCAGGGGTCTCCCAACTGTGGCTCTGCATCTACCTAGGTAAGTATGAATAAAAAAAAAAAAACATACTTCTCTTTTAATGGATAAGTAAAGCAAAGCACAGCGATTAATCCACACTGATTTGCACAGCAGCTTACGGGTAGTGCGATGACGACATGCGCCTGCCGCCACATTACGCGTTACGCCCACAAGACAAGGCTTCGTCAGAGGCTGGAGAACGCAGGCACTATCGTGCTCTCTTTACACAGCCTTCAATCTCTTAACAAATCGCCTTTATCCGGCCCTTGGGGAACTATTCCTTCACTGACAGCAACGATGGACAACAGTGCACAAATTCCCCCCCTCCTAGCACAAATCTTCTTCCCATCCCCCCTCCCAACACAAATCTCCCTAAACTGGCACATTTAGTACTCCCCCCCCCCCCCCCCCCCCCCCCCCCCCCCCCACAAATTTCACCTAAAACAATATTTACCCCCTGCAGCCCTGCAAATTCCCCCTTCCAACACACATCTCCTCGCTCCCCTCCACCTCACATAATACCACAGTGCCCCACCCCTTGTCCCGGCCCTGCCTGACCTAGAGATTTCTGAAGGTGAAAAGAAAACTAACAGATTCCTCCCTCCACACTACTCAACTTCTGGCTGTGGCTATTGTGTTTTGCCAGCTGTCTCTGCCTGCTGTTGAAATGCCTGAACAGCAGCTGAATCTGATTGGATGTAGGTGCTGTTTGACTGCCAATTTTCCTCCCAGCTCCCACTGAGCAAATTTCGGCCAGTTCATCAGGAAACCGCAGAGGTTCCAACAGTGTTTGGCTAGCTTAAAGGATACGTTGACCTTTTGGAACATATTACACGTTTCACCTGTATGTAGGGTAGAACATGTAACCTGTTCTAGCTGTGACAGCGAGCGGGGGATCTTCTCCCCTGCGCCCGCTGTCTCTATTTGAAAATGACGCTGCCCCACAGTGCTCCACCTACACAGCCATGTTATCCATTCACAGCTACCTGTGAATGCACAAACTATTACTACAGTCAGGCATTGTGGTTGAGAGCTTGTGGCTCTGAATGGACTGCGAGGTCGCTGATGAGCAGCCTGGTAGTTTATTCACAAGCCCTGCAGCTTGTAAACAGTCAGCCATATGCAGGTACTGGCTGAAAGCTGCAGGGCTTGTCTGCAGGAGTCTGGCATTGCACCCCTGATTGCGGATGCTATGCTTTCCAGGCTCCTCAGGGAAAAAGTAATGCACATTTTTCTTCCTGCAAAACTGCACTATTTATGATGAACTTATCCCTTAGCTCCCTCCAAAACAGGTGAAAGCCAGCAGACCCAGCGAAGGATTTAATTTCGGACAAATCAGTAGTGCTTTCCATATTGGTAAAAAATAAATACATTTGTTTAAACTGTGCGGAGCCGCCGGCACTGTTTCCCAGGCTTGTGTCCCACTCTTTTACATGCGTAACCCTCTAAAATTGCATTTTTCAGAAGACTTGATTATCTCAGGTTGGGTACAACCAAGTGTTTCCTAGACCCATTACCATTAACCATAGGCACTTTCACACATTTTCTGCTTAAAGTGGTTGTAAACCCTTACAGACCACTTTGACCTACAGGTAAGCCTAGATAAAGGCTTACCTGTAGGTCCAAGAAATATCTCCTAAACCTACACGGTTTAGGAGATATTTGCAAAAGGACAGGTACCGCTGTCTACGGTGCATGCGCCGTAGACAGCGGCGCACTGAGCATGCTGCTGCCAACGGCGATATGCCGTTAGTGGCGGCTCCCGTGCACATGCGCGGAGTGACCTCATCGCGGCTCCGGCCAATCACAGCGCCGGAGCCACGATACCCGTAAAGAAGATGGATGCTCCGTAGCAGAGGGGACAGCGGTGACATTGCAGGCTCCTGTGTGTCAGCTAAGTGACGCATAATGGGCTACTATGCGATGCATAGTAGCCCATTATGCTTTACCTTTGCAGGGAAACAAAGAGGAAGTAAACCCATCAGGGTTATATATATAAAAAAAAATTAAAGTTTCTTTAAAGCGAAACTTCACCCAAAAGGGGGAAGTTACGCTTTTTTGCATCCCCTACCCTCTTAACAGTTGACACTTTAAAAGGGAGGGGGGAGAGGGTACCTGGTTTTGACTGGTATTCGTCCCAACTTCTGGTCGGATCACCTCTGTGATCCAAGCGGAAGTTAGGGCCCTCCTTCCCCGGCACCGTTCACAAAGTGCATGCGCAGTGGGAAACCAGCTTAATATTAAATAAGATGCCTGTTCTTGGACCCAAAGCCGATTGAAGAATTGGCCTAGGTGAGGACAGCACTGGATCCCTTGGAACAGGTAAGTGTCCTATTAAAAGTCAGCAACTATAGTATTTGTAGTTACTGACTTTGAAATTGTTGGAGGGAGGCTGGAGCTCCTCTTTAAGCTTGCCTGCTCTATGCAAAGCTATTGCATAGAGTGGCGGTCCCTCACTCCTTTCTGTGGGTGCCCCTGTGTGGAAACGCTCCTGAGCTGGGCTGCATGCGTCCACACTGCACGGCTCGGCCACGCCTCCAGCTCCCTCCCGCACAGGATTTGACTGACAGCAGCAGGAGCCTATGCCTGGTGTGTGTGTGTGTGTGTGTGTGTGTGTTTAAATTTTTTTTTTCTTTTTTGAGAGTCAGCAGCTACAAAAACTGTAGCTGCTGACTTTTAAAAAACAGCCACTCACCTGTCCCACGATCCAGCGGTGTGCTCACCATAGTCAATTTCACCTACTGTCTTCAGGCCCTGGCACCGGCATGTTCACTATGGGCACCCGGCTGTGACAGCTTGCGGCTTCACAGCTGCGCTGCGCATTGTGATTGGTGAATGCAGTCTTCTGGGACCTGTCAGTGTCCAGAAGACTGCAGGGGGGAGGGGGAAGTAGGTACCTGTCAAAATTCGAGTACCTGTCCTACCCCCCGCTCCTCAAAAGTGACAATTGTGCAAGTGGGGGGGGGGGGGGGGGTGCCGCGCAAGTCCTTAAAGCGAAACTTTCCCTTTTGGTGGAGCTTTGCTTTAATGCAGGGAGTGATTTAGAGCCATTTAGGCAGCCAACCATATACTCTCTTGCCAATGCTGCTATTACAGGCTACTCAGACACTGATTAGATATAAGTACATTTGATTAAACCACACCAGCGTAAGCTGTGAAAGAATTGAAGATACAAACTGGTATTGGAGATGGTGCACTAGATACAGCACATTGTTACTTATAAATCATACACAGGGGGGAAGGGGTTAATATATAATGTACATGTCACATACAGTGGTAGGATGGAGATGAGGGGGTTAATGTGCAATTTAAGAGATGTGAAGGTGTCAGCATACAAGTCACTAGAGCGAGCTGCAGCTGCTTACCTTCTTAGGACCCCTCCAATGATAAAATCCTCTTCCTTCATTGCAAAATAAACGGGAGGGCTCTCAATTGTAAACGGTAGTGCTGTTTACAGTTCTATCACAAGGCAAAGAGCCACTGATTGGCTCTACGCGTTTTCCCTATGATCTGCACTGTCTAAGAATGGTCGCATCCGGCGTGCATACAGGTGGTAAACAAAGTGCCATTTCAAAACAGCGCTCCAGATACCAGGTCCACCCGACCGCAGTTTTTAAATGTACATTGGTGGAGGGCAAGTGGGTAAAGAATAACAACCAACGTGTCTTCATTTCTTCCAGTTAAACAAGATTCCAATCATACAATCGGTGTGGAGTTTGGATCCAGGATCGTGAATGTTGGTGGTAAATCGGTGAAACTCCAGATCTGGGATACAGCTGGACAGGAAAGGTTTAGGTAGGATTCGGGTGCCATCTAGGATCTGGTTGTTGCATTTTAGATCATCCTTGGAACCAAACCATTTTTGTGTTTTGCTGTGAAGAGCTTTATGTTCCCCTTTTATGCCTTTCGCTGCCGGATCCGTACGGATCTGACAGCGCGTGTAAGTCTGACAAGTCGGCTTCTGGCTGTCAGATGAAAGCAGTCTGGCGCCCCGGGTGGCGCTGGATTGCTCTCATATCTCCTCAAAACGGGAACCCCGCGTTTTTAGACCCTGGATGTCTCCATTTAACTACTTCAGCCCCGGAAAAATTTACCCCCTTCCTGACCAGGCCATTTTTTGGCCTGCAACGCTTTAACTGACAATTGCGCGTTTGTGCGACGTCGCACCCAAACAAAATTGATGTCCTTTTTTTCCCCACAAATAGAGCTTTCTTTTGGTGGTATTTGATCACCTCTGCAGTTTTAATTTTGTGCACTATAAACAACAAAAAGCGACAATTTTGAAAAAAAATATATTTTGTACTTTTTTCTATAATTATAATAAATATCCCAAACAAAAAAAAAACAAATTTCTTCATCAGTTTAGGCCGATATGTATTATTCTTCTACATATTTTTGGTAAAAAAAAAATCGCAATAAGTGTATATTGATTGGTTTGCACAAAAGTTATAGCATCTACAAAATGGGGGATAGATTTATGGCTTTTTTAATTTTTTTTTACTAGAAATGGCGGCGATCTGCGATTATTTATTTATTTTATCGGGACTGCAACATTGCGACGAACACATCGGACACTGTTGACACTTTTTTGGACCAGTGACATTTTATACAGCGATCAGAGCTAAAAATAGCCATTGATTACTGTATAAATGTCACTGGCAGGGAAGGGGTTAACACTAGGGGGAGATCAAGGGGTTAAATGTGTTCCCTAGGTGTGTTCTAACTGTGGGAGGAGTGTGGCTGACTAGAGGAGGAGAGAGATCGTTGTTCCTACTTAGTCTGTCTCTTCTCCCCTGACAGAACCGGGATTTGTGTGTCTGTCACGAGCGATCGCGGGTGCCCGGCGGTCATCGCGCCTGCCGGGCATGCGTGTCAGCTCCGGGAACACGCTGCGGGTGCACACCCATGCCTGCTACAGTGTCTTAAAGAGCCGACGTACAGCTACGACGGCTCACACAGGGGAACCATCCTGCTGCAGTATAACTGTGGCGGCTAGTCGGGAAGGTGTTAAAGAGAACCTGTCGCCAAAGAAAATCACATAGGGGCCTTTTTGATGAAAAAAAAAAAGTAAATTGTAAAAAATTTAAGTTGCATTCAACCATAACTAAAAAATTTTGAGCCCCCCCCCCCCCACTGCCACATATATGCATGTACAAACGTAAATGCACCCGTCAGGGGCACCTACGCTTGAAGAGGTTGATTGCGATACACCTAGTACATATCGCAGCCCACGCCACAGTGAGAACAACGATTCTAGCACCAGACCTCCTCCATAACGCTAAACTGGTGACCTATAGGGGGCTTTTAAAGTGTCGCCTATAGAAAATATAGGGTACTGGAGTTTGTCGCCAATTCACATAAAAAACTGAAACTACCACTATTTTATTTTCTAGGGCAGTGGTCATAAACCTCGTCCTCAGGGCCCACTAACAGGCCAGGTTTTATGTATTACCTTGGGGGAGATGCAGACTAGAATACTACAATCACTGAGCAGCAAATGATATCACTTGTGATGTATTTCAGTTATCTTGCAAACCTGGCCTGTTAGTGGGCCCTGAGGACAGGGTTGATGACCACTACTCTAGGGTGTCTGCCTTCAGAAAATATATTTTTGGGGTATATGTAATCTTCAGGCCTGAACATGTGCGAAAAAGCCACAAAAACGGCTCTGGCAGCAAAAGGGGGTAAGAGAGTGCACAGCAGAGCCAAGGATGGCGCACAGGGACTGCAGATCGGCGGAAATCTGCCTGCTGAGCTAATAGCAATAAAGTCCCGATGGGGGATCAAACCCTGCCTTGCTGGGGGGGGGGGGGGGTTTCATAAACCATCATTAATAAATGATGCAAGTTCATAAGATATGCAGTTTATGAGAACATGTGATTTGATCTTTAATTCCTGTCTCCTCTTATCAGATCTGTTACCCGCAGCTACTATAGAGGAGCAGCAGGGGCACTGCTTGTCTATGACATTGCAAGGTGAGCATATGTAATTTTTTTATTACATTTTTTTTTTTGTTTTTGAATTTTGTCGTCTCTCAGATAAGGGTTTCTCCGTCCAGAAAGGTTCTTTAAACCAGATTTGTGCACCCAGGAGACGCGGTGTCTCAGCTTCGCCCGACCTGTGTACTAACATTCTGGTCAGACTTGTTCTAGGGGTTTGCTGAGTGCTGTTTGTTATTGGCCCAACAAAAGGACAATCATTAACTGCTCTGGATATGGTTCTCAATGTCATATGATTGCGGACAAGCTTTGGACATAAACATGTCACATGCTGTTTATGTGAAGTATTGACACTTGTGATCAATCTGAGTCATTCCCTGCTGACACAATAGGGGAGATTAAACTAAAGTTGCTGCATACAGAATCTGGTGCAGCTCTGCATAGTAACAAATCTGCTTCCAGGTTTTATTGCCAAAGCTTAATTGGACAAGCTGAAGTTAGAAGCTGATTGGCTACCATGCACAGCTGCACCAGGTTCTGTGTGCACCAATTGTAGTAAATCCCACACAGTATATCAGATTTATATATGTAGGCTGTGTTATTCGTTGATTTAAAGCCTATCTAAACCCAAAAACATAATGCAGCTTACCAATCCTTAAATGTGGTGGCTGTATTAGTATTTTTTTAGGCTTTTTGTTCCCCTTTTGTTTTCACCTAGTGATCCTGGCAGTAACACACATCCTTTCTTGGGGTGTATAGGATTGCGTTCAGGTGACAGCGTTATATGCGGCACCTCATCCCTGATTGGTTAATTGGGGGGGGGCAAACAGATATTTTATGGTATTTTAGTGGTGCCAAATTTTTCTATTTTTGGGACCGCTATACTCTCATAAAATATCTGTTTGCCCCCATCCTTTCTTAGGGTGGCTACACTCACTCTTTCACTGTATCTATTGAGGAGCAGCATAGCCACACTTGTACAGCGGCATTGTTTAACTGTGGAAAGGGTGGTGTTGGATGAAGTAGTAGATTCAGATGTACATAAGCGACTGACAAATTAAAGTGGTAGAATATAGACTATCACATTTAGAGGGCACCTCATCCTGAGATTTTTGAGAAAATGAAAGTGGTAGTGATGTGCACCAAAAAAAAATATGGATTTAACCTCTTGCCGACCGCGCTATTGCCGAATGACGACTACAGCGCAGTCGCACATTTCCCGAAGGGTGTCTATTGACGTCCTCCCAGAACCCTACCTCTGCACGCATCAGGAGCGCTGTGACCACTGTGTCCTTCAGACACAGCTGATCACCGATCAGGGTAAAGGGCAAATCACAGCAGCCCTTTACCAGGTGATCAGTATAGTCAGTGTTTATCTGGCGCTCCAGATGGAGTAATCCTTAGGGTCGGTTCACACTACAGCAACTTGGGACCCGACTTGTCAGACCTCAAGTTGCCCCAAGTCGCTGGACAGAAGAAATTTTATTGAAGTGAATGAGAGCCGTCTTAATGTACACTACTGAAGTTGCTTCAACTTCAGAAAAGGTTCCTGTACTACTTCAAGGCGACTTCTAGGCAACTTGTACCCATAGATTTCAATGGAAGTTGCCTCCAAGTCGGATCTCCATCTATATTGAAGCGACTTTACAGGAAGAAGAAAATAATTTACCAAGGTATTTCCCACGTTTACCCAGGCAACCCCCTCCCTCCCACAGAGCTGATTATTCTGTGATTGGCCACAGCCAAAGTCGCCTGTCCTGGAGGCAACTTTAAGTCGCGTTATAAGTTGCGCAAAGTCACACTGAAGTCGCCTACAAATCGCCTTGCAAAGTTGCATGTAAGTCGGGTTGCCCCTGTGTGAACCGAGCCTTAGGGGTATAGTCTGTGGCTGTAATGACTGGATGGTGATGTAAATGGGTATTAAGGGTTAAAAAGGAAGGCAGCCATCTTTCAGAGTGTGTCCAGAACGCTGCAAGACATGTAAGGTAAAAAACAGGGAGGGGGAGGCGCCGACCTGAGTGTAGTATTAAAATGATGACTTTAATAGGATAAGATTAAAAACACTTACAAGACGATAGAAGATGCATGCTCGTCAAAGTAAAGACATTTACTTTGGGCCAGCTTGGCCCAAAGGAACGGTTTTAAACTAGAGTAACACCAGACCTGGAGTTAGGCTATAATAGAAACCTAAAAAAGGAAAAGGTGAAAAGAGAGCCTTACCTGCAGTAATTACTAGGACCATGCAGCTTATACATGAGGGAACTTTAATACACAAATATCAAATGGTACCACATTTCTGAAGGTAGGAAAAAAAAAAAAAAAGGTCCGTTGAGCACTCGGTACTATATTTAGAAGCCACTGAGCTGAACTTTACAAAATGTGTGAAGATCCGCTTTAAAATCCTTACACCTCAGTAAAAAATGAATTAAAATAGACAACCTTGTCTGATCAAGATGCAGCTGGGTCATAAAAATCTACACACACACATATGTCAACATAACATCCCTGGGGTAATAGAGCACCTGACACTATGGTGAAGTGAAATCACTGTTTAAACACCATAGATGAGGAATATTCCCACAGTGTACAGGATAGCATGGGATATTGTTCTCAGTGTGACCAGTGTTCACTGCAGTACAAAAAGACACAGCATAGGAGTATAGTGCATGGACCAACAGGTCCGCTCACCCAGCCTGGAAGCAGTGTGGACTTGCATGTATACTGGCTGTAGCTTTCCTGCCTGCACATCTGTTGGATTTGGATCAAGGATGTGGCCGTGTTGCTGGTCAGGCACTAGGTCAGCGGCGGGTGCAGTTTGATGTGATCCGGTCCCGTAGCGCTCTCAGCATCCCTTAGTTAAAATGAGTGCCGTAGTACTCTCAGATTCCTGTGAGCATGTGCGTGCTGGCAAGCCGACGTCGATAATGACGTCCGTGCGTCATTCATGTGGTGTCGTGACAACCGACTAGTTTCAGCTTGAGCTACTTCTGGAATGGAGGGGGGGGGGGGGGGGTAGTGGTGAGCTTTTATTTCTACTCTCCAAAAAGCATGGAAGGAAGCGCAGTTATTTGCTTCCGCCACTAGAGGCCACCTTAACCATCAACACCACATACAATTCATCTGCAGCTGGCTTCCGTCAATCAAGTTTAACCCCATATTGGGGAAGCCTAGAGTAAAAATGAAAATGGGGGCAAATACGTAGCAGGAGAGAAGCAGGGAAGCATTTTTCTTAAATGGCAAGCCAAGACATTAAATTTGAATCCTTATTAGGGAGGGAGAGGAGGTGGGGAGGCCATATGGCAGAGAGAGGAACAAGAAAATGAGGAAATAAAAAAAAAAATGAAAATCAAGTAGAAACAAAAGCGAAAACAAAAAGAAAGCATATAGGCAATGTGCCTGCTAGAGGGAGAGCATTTATTATTATATGCATCTAGTAGATTGAGTTTTTAGATTTTCAGCCAAGTATGGCGTCTTAGCGATCAAGAAATGCCCCAAAGTTGCATTCTGTATTTAAGCCAGCAGGAGCGAGTGTATTGAGGCGATAGATCCACATCTTCTCCTTCTGTAGTATATATACCCTTCACCTTCATTCCCTCTGATTTACCACCATTGAAATCAAAGAAGTGTGCAGCTACTGGAGACAGGTCCTTTTTCTTCTCCTTTTTGTTAACACCATTGATGCTCCTGATGTGCTCACCGATACGTACCCTCAGTTGGCGCTTCGTTTTACCTATGTAATAGCTATGACAAGGGCACTCCAACATGTAGACTACCCTTTAAGTGGCACAGTTGACATTTTTAATCTGGTACTCTACAGTGTGGCCAGCATCGGTGAACACAGCAGTCCTATCGACATGTCTACACATTTTGCAGTGGCCACATATCGGTCGCCTCCACCTTGAAGTCCTGATACCGTGAGCAGTTTCTGCGAATTCGCAAGAACTGACCCACTGGGATCCCCTTGATTAGGGGTGCTAGATGGTGGCTTGAATGCATGTGGCCACTGCCAAATGTGTAGACATGTCGATAGGACTGCTGTGTTCACAGACGCTGGCCCCACTGTAGAGTAGCAGATTAAAAATGTCATCAACTGTGCCACTTCAAGGGTAGTCTACATGTTGGAGTGCCATTGTCATAGCTAAAACTTAGCGCCAACTGAGGGTATGTATCGGTGAGCACATCAGTAGCATCAATGGTGCTAACAAGCAGGAGAAAAAGGACCTGTCTCCGGTGGCTGCACACTTCTTTGATTTCCATGGTGGTAAATCGGAGGGAATGAAGGTGAAGGGTATATATACCCTCAACCTGCCACCACTATTCTCCTACAGAAGAAGAAGATGCGGATCTATCACCTCAATACACTCGCTCCCGCTGGCTTATATACAGAATGCGACTTTGGGGCATTTCTTGATCACTTAAGCCCCATACACGTTGTTAGATTTTCTTCAGATTTACCAAAACCATATAATATGAGGTCAAACCTTTAAGCCTCGTACACAAGATCGGACTTTCCGACAACAAAACCATGGAATTTTGTTCGAAGGGTGTTGGCTCCAACTTGTCTTGCATACACACGGTCACACAAATGTTGGCCAACAATTACGAACGTAGTGACATACAAAGACGTATGTGATATCTCCATTACGAAAGCTAGTTTTACAAGACCGGGCGCTTCCGGCTCGTCCTTGATTCCGAGCATGCGTGTTTGTACTTTGGACTTTTGTCCGACGGACTTGTGTACACACGATTGAAAAATCCGACGACAGACATTTTGTTGGCCGAAAATTTTAGAGCATGCTAGGCAACATTTGTTGACGGAAAGCCCGACACCAAATGTTCGATGGAGCATACACACGGTTGGACTTGCCACCAACAAGCTCACATCCAATATTTCCCGTCGGAAAATCCGACCGTGTGTATGCGGCATAAGAGTTTCAATTTGTATGCAATCGGGCAGGCCCTTGCACTACACGGTTTTGGTAAATCTGAAGACAAAAATCTGCAGGAAATCTAATAGTGTGCATGGGGCTTAATACGCAATACTTGGCTGAAAATCTGAAATCTCAATCTACTAGGTGCATATAATAATAAATGCTCTCCCTCTAGCAGGCACATTGCCTATTTGCTTTCTTTTTGTTTTCGCTTTTGTTTCTACTTGATAGATGAAGATATATATATCTCTCTATCTCTCTATTTTTTTTTTTTTTTTTTCCTTGTTCCTCTCTCTGCCATATGGCCTCCCCACCTCCTCTCCCTCCCTATTAAGGATTCAATTTAATGTCTTGGCTTGCCATTTAAGAAAAATGCTTTCCTGCTTCTCTCCTGCTACCTATTTTTACTCTAGGCTTCCCCGATATGGGGTTAAACGTGTTTGATGAAAGCCAGCTGCAGATGAATTGTATGTGATGTTGATGGTTAAGGTGGCCTACTGCTACGGGACCAGATCACATCAAACTGCACCTGCCGCTGACCTAGTGCCTGAGCGGCAACACGGCCACATCCCTGATCCAAATCCAATGGATGTGCAGGCGGGAAAGCTACAGCCAGTATACATGCAAGTCCACACTGCTTCCAGGCTGGGTGAGCGGATCTGTTGGTCCATGCACTATACTCCTATGCTGTGTCTTTTTGTACTGCAGTGAACACTGGTCACACTGAGAACAATATCCCATACTATACGCTGGACCAGCCATTCTCAACCAGGATTCCGTGGAATCCTGGGGTTCCTCCAGAGTTTGCTAGGGGTTCCTTGAGCTGTGGCTGATGAACCACCTTTTTGATGGTGCCTACAGAGTTCGAGGTTCAGCATCACTTAGCAAAGCCAGCAGCATGACACCAAATATCTTTTTAGCTGTCTTTAAAGAGGAAGTAAACCCTGATGATCTTTTTCTCGCTGCTGCAGCCTGCAAATGAAAAGCATAATGGGCTGGTATGCATCGCACACTAGCCCATTATCTCCCACTCTACCTGCAAAAGAATCCAGCGATGTTCCCTGTGTGGGCAGCGTCCATCTTCTGGCCCTCTTCCTTCCGGGCCGCGGAATCCGGCTCTGTAAAATTCCAGAGCCGCCAGACGTCACTCCTGCACATGCGCACGGGAGCCGCGACTAACGGCATAGGCTAGGGAAGAAACGGCACTTAGTCTCGTTTTTTCCCCACGCATGCGCTGTTGGAATTTTCAGTGGACTACAAGTGAAATATCTCCTAAACGGCGCACGTTTAGGAGATATTTCCACTACCTATAGGTAAGCCTTATTCTAGGCTTACCTATAGGTAAAAGTCCAAAAAGTGGGTTTATTACCACTTTAAGGGTGGCATTCTGAGCACCACTTTAAGGGGGACATTCTTCCTATTCGCCACCAGTATAAGGGGCTTTATTCCTATTGACCCCTGATAAATTGGTTTTAGTAAGGGTTCCTCGAGACCTGAAAATTATTTTTGGGGTTTCTCCAGGGTTGAAAGGTTGAGAAAGGCTGCGCTGGACTGATATCCTACTGTTACAGTGCTGATTATATATGACCTCACTGCATCACTACTTCCTAGCCTCACCCTCCTGTGGAAAACTTTGGACTTGGGATACATACCCACGGTGGTCATTGGAAAAACTTGCCCCCCCCCCCCCTTGTTTCACTCGCAACCTTGAGGCTATTATTGGAAATACCTGAAAATGCTGCTCATCATTTTGACCCATTTGCTTCAATCCTGTATGACGCCGACCAGAGACCAGCGTGTAATTCTGTTTTTTCTGAACTGCAGTATGAAGCCAGTGGGTCAACTGTCAGACAGTTAGCATTTTCGTAATGGCAGTATCATTACTCCTCCAGTAGATGGCAGCAGCATCCTTGTTTAAATCGACACACGTTTATTAATGGGAATGTGGAGTTTTGCAATGTCATTTTGCTTTGCCTGAGAGAATAAAATTTAAATTAAAAGGTGTAAGGTAGGTCATACATTGGGCAATTTTTTTCTTTCCATTCCTTCAACAATGGATTGAGGGAAAGAAAATCGCTTGATTCCCCCATCAACACGTTCAGGGTCCATGCACACTGGGCTTAAAAAATTGCTGCTTCTAGAGGAGTTTAACGTTTTGCCTGTAGAAGCAGCTAATGTTATCCTATGTGTCCATACACATTAGGGCAATTTAAAGGCATATTTTAGGCTCAGCGTTTAGAGGCAGAAAAAAAAAAAAACTCTTTTGGTTTGCGTTTTTGAGAGCAGTTTTCTTCCAGAAATAAACACAGAATACTTCTAAAAAAAACAAAAATTCTCCTATATGAGCGTTTTTTTTTTTTTTTTTTTCTCCCAAAAGAACTGGCGCTTTTTTAAGCCCAGTATTCATGTACCCTCAGTGTTGATGGGGGAATCCCTCCTGCAGCGCTATTGTGTTCTGCAGGCAGGGAGCCTTCCCCTCCAGCAGAATACAACGATCAGTGATCGCATGAGGACCACCCGACTGCCTATAGATGGATTGAAATTTGCACAGTTCAGAAGGAATTTTCATCCATCTATGGTTGGGTTAAGAAGTCACATTCTGATTAAAAAGGCTGCATTTGTTTTAGGTAACACTGTGCATTCCACCAATTGACTTCTTGCCCTTTATGTGAGCGCCAGGTTTACCTCTTCTAGCAGATTTGCACTTTTCATAATGAAATGAAGCCTTTTATTTTCCTTTTAGCCCAAACTATCACCCCTCACTTATCCTCTGCATGGCCGCCCTGGATCTGTACCATTTCTTATTGTGATTTTTCAAAGACTGGAAAGTCCCAAGTGCCAGGCTTCCTGTAACATCATATGATGCACTGTGGTGGATGAGAGAGGTGGGTGGGAGTAGTGGAATGACAAAGCAATCCAAAAAAAACCCCCAAATAATATACAGTATTTAATGATGAAATAAAAGGGGAAAAAAAAGAGCAGTATAACTGCGTGGAGCTGTCATTAAGACACAGATACACTTTGGTGAATACGCTGGGGCTCCATAAAAAACAAAACAAAGAGAAGGCAGACAAATGAGAGCTTTAAAGTGTTTGTTGGCCTAAAAAATAAATAAAAAATGGATCCTGTTTCATTAAAATGTTATACAGCACAGAGCTTGTGCTGTGTAATACCTGGCTAATCCTGCCTGGTTCTGCCCTCCCCCTGTGAACTGACCACGGTTTATCATGGCTGCTGAGCCCTGACACCGTAGTCAGTTTATGTGCCACCGTCATCCGATGTCTCTCCTTGCTCCCTCCCTGCCTGTCAGCTGTGTCATGGCAGATCACTTCCCTCCTGCTGCATAAATTGTTTTCTTGCTATAATCCCCTCTGTTACATTACAGTATGTGCCCCAGTGCATGTTATTAAAAATATGCTGCTTCATACCCATCACGTGACCACCCGCAGCTCTCCTCATTTCTCCCAGCTGACGTCAGCTGGGTGTTCTCAGCCCCGCCCTCTGTAGCTGTTGGATCGGGAAAGACAGTGGAGGGCGGTCACGTGAGCGCCGAGTGGCACTCTGAAATTAAATATGAAGCTGCATATTTTTGCTAAATAACATGCACTGGGGAACATACTGTAATATAACAGAGAGGATTGTAGGAAGAAGGAAAGCGGCTTTACAACCACTTTAATACATATTATGGAGGAAGCAGAACTTAAATGTAAACAGCGAGTTGGTTATAATCCGCACTGAAAACAAGGAGACACATCAGGAAGTAAACTATTGTTTATTTGCAAACCGCTTACTTCCCATGATGCTCTGTGGTAGACCAGAGTGGAGGGCAAACTTTCCAATGACGTAAGTGTCTCATTGATTAAATCAGTGCGCACAGGAGAGATCCTCAGGTCTCTGCCAACGATCAAGCCATCCTCCGCTGCCTAGATGCCGTGGAGACGTTTTTGGACACAAGAGGGTTGATTTACTAAAACTGGAGAGTGCAAAATCTGGTGGAGCTCTGCATTGAAACCAATCTCCCTCCAGGTTTTATTGTCAAAGCTTAAAGAGGAACTGCAGTCTATTTCTGAAGCTTCCCTCCAACCACTTTGCATATTATTTTATATGTACTGTGATTCTGTACTCCACTGAGTCTGGCTGCATCCATTTTAACGGTGGGCAGCTGAAGCTACTTCTTAAATCATTCGTCTGATGATCTCACCGTGCATATGAGGCATAATGTCACCTTTATCTTTTATATTTTACCAAACAGTTGGGTGATTATATGTCCTCTAAAATTCACTGTTTTTTTTTTTTTTTTTGTTTTTCTGAAATTTTGCATTTTATAATCCGTTAATTTTGTGTGACACAAAAATCTGGAACTTCTACTATTTTATTCTGTAGGATGTCTGCTCTCAAAAAATATATTTGGGAGTTTACTATTAACTTAGGGCCATAAATGATGGACAGCTGCATGTAGGCATGCCTTTATTGTGTTCCCATAGTATCCTTTTATCAGCCTGAGACTGGGGGCTTTTATGGCCAATTTTTTCCTATGAAATCCTCCTTTCAGAAATGTAAATAATATATAATAAAGTGATTGTGGAGTTTTGTATGAACAGTGTAGATTTTTTTTGCAGCGCAGGTTCTGTGTTTTTGAAGTCCTTCTTTTTTTTTTTTTTTCTCTCTAATAAAGTATCAACATTTACCATAGATGGAAAGAGATGTGAGAAATGACACACTGGCGTTGCTTGCGTCATGATTGTTGTGTTGCAAGGAATTCTTGTTTGCTATCTCTTTGGATGTCTCCAGTTTATCTTTTGTTCTGGTGGTATTTCTCGTCGTTTGTCGGTGGTATGCATATACATCTAAAAGGAGGTGTAGAGTCACATTGTTCTCCTGGGGGGCTAAAACTTCGAGGAATCTACTTCAAATAGAAGTCTTCAATCAAACTGGTATTTGGCCAGAATATGAACCGGAGGGTCGGGGTGTTACGGCCGTGCCATGATTTTGGGTTTCGGCAGCTGTGGGCTACATCCGTCCAGCCTTGGTAAAATATAAGAGCTGAAGAAAGCTCAACAGACAAGTCTGTACATCTGTATAGAGAGATGTAGGCTGCCATTGCTGGCCTTCTAAAATGCTAGTTGCCTGGCTGTTTTCTGGCTTCCATACTTTCTCAGTCATTTCTTAATGTAATGGCGGCACTTCGGTCAAATCCACAAGCAAGATAACCTTTGTTTTGGAAGAAGGATGCATAAAATTACTGCTGCTCCTCTATGCCAATCTCTTCACTGGCTTTCCCTACCCCACCGTAAAAAATTCAAAACATCAATGTGGATGAGGATCCAACTTGGAGGTGACTTCCATTAACCACTTAAGCCCTGGACCATTTTGCTGGCCAAAGACCAGAGCACTTTTTGCGATTCGGCACTGCGTCGCTTTAACTGACAATTGCGCGGTTGTACGACATGGCTCCCAAACAAAATTGACGTCTTTTTTTTTTTTTTTCCCCACAAATAGAGCTTTCTTTTGGTGGTATTTGATCACCTCTGCGGTTTTTATTTATTGCGTTATAAACAAAAAAGAGCGACAATTTTGAAAAAAACGCATTATTTTTTGCTATAATAAATATCCCCCAAAAATATATAAAAAAAAAAAAACATTGTTTTTCCTCAGTTTAGGACGATATGTATTCTTCTACATATTTTTGGTAAAAAAAAATCGCAATAAGCGTTTATTGATTGGTTTGCGCAAAAGTTATAGCGTCTACAAAATAGGGGATAGTTTTAGGGCATTTTTATAAATTTTATTTATTTTTTTTTTTTTTTTACTAGTAATGGTGGCAATCAGCGATTTTTATCATGACTGCGACATTATGGCGGACATGTCGGACAAGTTTGGCGCTATTTTGGGACCATTCACATTTATTCAGCGATCAGTGCGATTTTAAAATTGCATTGATTACTGTGTAAATGTGACTGGCAGTGAAGGGGTTAACTCTAGGTGGCGCTGTAGGGGTTAAGTGTGTCCTAGGGATGTGTTCTAACTGTAGGGGGGATGGGCTAGCTGTGACACATCACTGATCATAGCTCCCGATCACAGGGAGCTATTATCAGTGTCCTGTCATTAGGCAGAACGGGGAGATGCTTGTTTACATTAGCATTTGCCCGTTCTTCCTCTCCGTGAGACGACCGCGGGTATCCCCGCAGACATAGAGTCCGCGGGACCCGCGATCCTGCTTGCGGAGCTCTCGGCCGGCGCACGCACGCAATGGCACGTCGGCAAATTCAAAGAGACGTACAGGTACGCCCATTTGCTCAGCTGTGCTATTGTGCTGACGTGCATCGGCGTGGGTCGGTTGGGAACCGGTTAAAGTCTATGGGCACAAGTCGGCTAGCAGTACAAATAGCCTTGAAGTAGTACAGGGATTTTTTTCTAAAGTCGGAGCGACTTCAGTAGCACTAATTAAGGCAGCTCTCATTGACCAACATAGGATTTCACATGTAACGTGGCAGATGTCGGATCCCAAGTGGTGACAGTGTGAACCGAGTCTTGGGCCAGGTGACTGGCGCATGTTCAGGGAACGCCTGTGTAATCTTCCTGTAATGTTGGATCCAAATCACATCAATTAAAATGAGGATCTGACTTGGAAGCGACTTCCATTAAAGTCTATGGGCACAAGACGTATAGAAGGAACCTTTTCTAAAGTCAGTTAGTAGTGCTAATTAGGACATCTCTCATTGACTAAAATGGTATTTCACATGACTTGGGGATATCACAAGTCAGATCCCAAGCTGCAGCAGTGTGAACAGGGCCTTGGAGGCCATGCACACTGGAAAAAAATTCTGCTTCTCCAGGAGTCTTGCCTGTAGAAGCAGCTCCATGTTCTCCTATGTCTCCATGAACATTAGGACGTTTAGAGGCGTATTTTAAGCTCAGTGTTTTGAGGCAGAAAAACACTTCTGGGTTGCGTTTTTAGAGGTGGGAGAAATGATAAATGCATGTACAAAAACTTTTTTTTTTCTGCCAAAAGAACTGGCTTTTTTTTTTTCTTTTCTCTTAAGCCCAGTGCGCATGACCTCAAAAATGTAAATCACCTCTGAAGTGTACCTGTCACCTGCACAATACAAGAGCTCCCTTCTTGTGGGCTTTTGACTGGTGTTAGTCAAAGTGTGCGGAGTGTGCCACTCTAGGTGCAGAACTATTATGGCGCGTGCACACGAGCGGACTTTACGGCAGACTTTGCCCGGCGGACTTTTCGACGTACTTTACGACGGACTTTCTGAATGAACGGACTTTCCTACACACAATCCACCAAAGTCCGTCAAATTCGTACGTGATGACGTACGACCGGACTAAAATAAGGAAGTTCATAGCCAGTAGCCAATAGCTGCCCTAGCGTGGCTTTTTGTCCGTCGAACTAGCATACAGACGAGCGGACTTTTCGACTGAACTCGAGTTCAACGGATTGATTTAAAACATGTTTCAAATCTAAGTCCGTCCAACTTTTGAGAAAACAAAGTCCGCTGGAGCCCACACACGATCAAATTGTCCGACGAAATCCCGTCCGCTGGGCAAAGTCTGCCGTAATGTCTGCTCGTGTGTACGCGGCATAACTGTGAGAATATACTTTAGGGCTGGTGTCATTGACATTAGTTTGAGACGCTTCTGAGATCATTCAAAATTCATTAACAGGTGCGTTTGACCGGTGGGCAATTGCCTTCTGAGCTGCATTTAGCCTGCTTTTAGGCCTGGTTCACACCTATGCATTTTTTAGTGCGTTTTCAGCTTTGCAGAAACACACTACAGTCCGTTTAACATGGTTTCCTATGGGTCACATTCACATCTGTGGATTTTATGGAAAGGGCCAGGGGCTTGTTTTTGGTTCCATAGACTTCAATGGATCAAAAACGTGTATTGAAAAACGCAAAACGCACCTGGAATATGCAAACTGCAACCTGCATAGGTGTGAATCAGGCCTTAGCAGGTTTCTATCCTCATAGTCTCATAGAATGCTGTTTGGAAGCGAACAAAAGCCCGTTGACACAGGCCCTTATTGTCATTTAATAGTGGGAGTATGGTGAAACAGTTTGCATGAGCATGTGTCTTCCATTTTGACTTTTTTTTTTTTTTTTTTTTTGGATACTGACCACTGATGGTAGGTAGGAGTAGTGCTAAGTTTTAACAGTATAGCTGACGCTATGCATGCGCTGTGAATAGGTGAATGCGCATTTTATTTACAGTAAAAAGTAGGGATGCACCGATACTGGTATCGGTGCCGATACTAGCATGAGTATCGGTACTCTGGGAAAATGCTCCGATCCCGGAAGTGACGTCAGTTGGGGGCGGGACTCCTCCTTATGGCACCAGGACGGGGGGGGGGGGGGGTCGGGAAAATCCACAGCAGAGTGGGAACAGGCTGACAGCTGGCCACACTGACATTCCTACTCCCGGCTGTCTTTTTTTCATTATGCAGCACTGCTGTGGTCCTCTCCTGCCTCTGTAAGCAAGAAGAGGGTGGGTGATGTCATGACTCCTCCCATCCTGTTCCTGCACAGAGAGAGAGCTAGCTGGATGGCTGGCCGCTTGTGTTTCTATTAGGGCTGGGAAAAAAATCGATTTAAATCTTGAATCGAGTTGAGAGGTCAAATCGTTTAAAATTCAAGCAAATCGATTTTTTTAAAAATTTTTTATTTTTTTTCACTGCGCCGGTTCCGAGGTGCTGCGGGCATGAGTTTTTAGGCGAGGGGGCGGCTTCGGCCTAGTCCGCAGCTTCGGCCTAGTCCGCGGCTGCGGCCGGACGCCGCGGACTAGGCCGAAGCCGCGGCCTCGCCTAAAAGCTCATGCCCGCAGCGCCTCAGGACCGGTGCGGTTTACAAAAAAAAAACTCGATTCGAATCGTGAATCGAGTTTTTTTTTTAAGAGAATCGAAGATTTTTTTTTTTAAGAAAATCTCCCAGCCCTAGTTTCGTGAATCGAGTTTTTTTTTAAGAGAATCGAAGATTTTTTTTTTTTTTTTAAGAAAATCTCCCAGCCCTAGTTTCTATGTGAGGCAGCTGTGGAATCGTCCCTGGAAGCAGAACCGAGTAATGAGGAGAGCAAGTCCTGCAAACGGGTTAGTGTAGTATGTACAGGACAGTGTCAGCAGGGTACAGACCAGTCTTATACACTAGCACCATACAGTATATACAGACCAGTCTTATACACTAGCACCATACAGTATATACAGACCAGTCTTATACACTAGCACCATACAGTATATACAGACCAGTCTGCACCCCAACACTGTACTGGTATATGTTATACACACACCAGTCTGTATATGATGTAAGGTACGGTGTCAGTGTAGACTGGTCTGTACCTAACGCCCTGTACGGCGCCCTCCCTGTGTTGCCTCCTTCCCCCACCAACTGTCGCCTCTGCCCCCATGTCTCTCAATGACCCTCCCATTCTCTTCCCCCAGCAATCACAGGCTTTTTCTTCTCAATTCTCCCACCCCACAATCCTTATTTCACCCCACCTTCAACTACCCTGCCCTCACTTACCCCTCTACTTCCCACCCTGTCCTCACCACAGCCTCACCCAACTCCCCAACAACCCCCCTCCCAAACCACCGCCCTACCTACGCGATATCGGTAATTGGTATCGGCGAGTACTTGCAAAAAAGTATCAGTACTCGGTGTTAAAAAAATGGTATCGGTGCAACCTTAGTAAAAAAGCTTAACTCGGGCTCCTCCTATGTGACTAATGCCCTTGCCTCTTCTCTTTGGCACTTGGGCCAATATTGCAGTTGTGATATAATGTACAATGCAGGACCAGCAGCCCTGCATTGTAAGGACACTGAAGGCCCGCTCACTAGCCAGAGCATCAGAGGAAAGAGGAAAGCCCTAACTGCCAGTAGAGCAAGGGTTAGGGGTAGGCAAAACTGCTTTTTAATGGAACCCTAAACATAAATGAGCCCGTAAACTTTGCAGTCTTGCCTCACTGCAAGGGTCATTTTTTCCATATTCCCCCAAGTTCAGCTTAAAGTGTTACACAACAGTAAAATCAGTCTGTATTTGCAGTAAAGCATGCGTGTTATGCTCACTGTGGAACCTAAGGGGTTATTCGTCTGCATCGTGTAAAGACTGTTTGATCCTGGCTTCTCTGATCCTCTCCTTCCACAGTCCCCAATTCATCTCCTGATAGTACAAAGCCTTGGAGGCACTCTGCACATGCTCAGTTTGGTGTATATTGTTAGACCTTTTTTTTTTTTTTTTTTTTTTTTTCTTGGGAAGGTGTATGTGATCAGCACTGTCCAGACAGAGGGTCCGGGGTCATGCAGCCTCATAGGACAGTCAGAGGAGAATGAAAACTTCTCCTACAAGCTTTAGCTAGTGTTTGGCTGGACACTAATAGAAGTCACAAGACTGCTATATACTGCTAAATAGAAAAGGTATTAGCAGTTTATAATAACGAAGATAATTGCATTTCCATGTTCTGTGTACTGTGGGAGACCAGATATAGTGAATGCAGGCTCCTGGGTTTAGTAACATTTTTAAAGTGATTGTAAAGTCTTGTTTAAAAAAAAAAAAAAAAAAAAAAATGTTATACTGCTGTGCAGATGGTTTTGCACAGAGCAGCCCGGATCCTCTTCTCGGGTCCCTCTCTCCTATCGAGGGCCCCCTCAGCCAGCAGCTTTCTATGGGGCACCCAAGCCGAGTCACAGCTCCGTGTATCCATTCAGACACGGAGCACCAACCTGGCTCCGCCCCATTTCTCCCCTGATTGGGTGACTGACTTTGACAGCCGTGGGAGCCAATGGCTCCACTTCTGTGTCTGCCAATAGGGAGGAGTGTCCCGGACGACATTTGTGGACATTGCAGGACAGAGATGAGGCTCAGGTAAGTATTAGGGGGTTCTGGGGTGGTTGCTACACACAGTTTTTTTTTTTTGTTTTTTGTTTTTGTTTTTTGTTTTTGTTTTTTAATCTTAATGCGTAGAATGCAATAAGATAAAGAACCTTCTCCCTTTACAACTCCTTTAAATCTGGCTATCTAATAAAATATTCAAGAAGACACAGGAAGAGAACCTAAGAGCATACATTGGCAATGGCAGTATCCTAGTAATGTGGGAACCACTTGCACCATTATCAGTTGGTTACACTGTAATCTGAGAAATACCAGCTTTCAGAGAACTGACATCTTGTCTCCATTTTTTCTTTTGCAGCCGGGAGACGTACAATTCTCTCACTAACTGGCTGACTGATGCCCGGACACTGGCCAGCCCTAACATCATCATCATCTTATGTGGCAACAAGAAGGATCTGGAAGCAGAGCGAGAGGTGACGTTTCTAGAGGCATCCCGGTTTGCCCAAGAGAATGGTGAGAGGAATTGGGGTGTAAGGGAGGATCCTCAGTGTACTCCTCACCTTCAAAGGACTGTTATGAGTATTCTTACAACCCAAAAAAATACACAAGTTTGCCATAGTTTCTAATGTTGGTCTAGTTATGAGTTTCATAAACTTTTCATTAATTGTATTAGCTGCAGTTACGAGGACCCCCAGATAATACTAGTAACCTAGGCAAAGATTACATGGCCAAAGGCTTCTTAGTGTCTGGCGACCAGGAGCGCTTTATCCAATAAAAGACTCAATATATTTTTTTATTTTTTTTTAATGTGCTGTTATACTTTACCTGCCTCCCACCCGGCCATTGCATACAAACAGCTGGGCGGTGCCTTCCCAAGAGCAGGAGGGTGTATACATATAGTCTTCCTCTCCCATCGCTCGTGCACGGCCTCTAGGGCGCTCAGCGGCGTGCCCTGTGACCAGAATGCAGCGGATTATAGATTGGGGTACAGGGCCAATGAAATTGGCCCTCTGCCATGTGATTGCTATAACCAATCACAGTGATTACACTTGTAAACACAGGCTGCATGTTGCAGTCTTTGAACCGCTTCCTCTCACAGTGATTGGTGATGAATTAATACCACCAAAAGAAAGCTCTATCTGTTTAGAATATTGTTATCCAATTAAAGGGGAAGCTCCACTTTTCTAACACCCCCTCTCCTTCCGCTGCCACATTTGGCACCTTCGGTGGGGGGGGGGGCAGGTACCTGCTCCCACTTCCGGCTCACTTCTCCATGGCACAGCATGATTCGTGCATGCGCAGTAGGAAATTGGCTTCGCTGCCAGTTTCCCTTTGCCAAGATGGCGGTTCCAGCACCCGAGAGCTGATTCAAGAAACGGCTTGGGTGTGGACAGCGCTGGATGCCTGGACAGGTAAGTGCCCTAATAGTAAAAGTCAGAAGCTACAGTATTGTTAGTTGCTGACTTTTAATTTTTCTGGGTGGTAGTGGGTTGCATTGAGTAATTGTCGTTCAAATAGTCACACTGCTGAAAACTGAAAAATGGCCTGGGCAAGAAGGGGGGTTTAACATGTCGGTCTTCAAGTGGTTAAAGTATTATTAACCACTTGCCTACCGGGCCATAGTAAAATGACGTTCTTGACTTTGTGAGGGGATGTCTGAATGATGCCTGTAGCTACAGGCATCGTTGATATTATTCTTTCCAGCTGGCGATTCTGTGCACGATAACGATCATAGCGGCAGTCTGTCTCTCCATAAACCCCCAACCCCCCACCCCCCACCCCGCCGCCATCCGGTGCTTCTCCGGGCTCTCCCGTGCCATCGGGGGCCCGGAGAAAGAATCGGCCGTTGCCGGATGACGACGATAGAGATTTCCGGTGACCAGCTGGTCACCAGTCATCTCTATGACTGTCGGGGACCGGGTGCGACGTTATGACGTCACGCCCGTGTTCCCAGATGTAAACAAAGCCACGGTCTCGGCTGTCAGCATGAGATTGGTGATTTTTTTTTCTCAATCTCCTGCTTTCCAGCCTGGAGGAGAGATATGGGGTCTTATTGACCCCGCATCTCTCCTTAAAGAGGACCTGTCACAATAGATTCCTAAGGGATGTTTATGTTCCTTGTAATAGGAATAAAAGTGATCTAAAAAAAGTGTAAAAATAAAAAAAATTATGTAAAATAAAAAAACAATAAAAAATTTAAAATGCCCCTGTCCCCGGTAGCTTGCGCTCAGAAGCGAACGCAAGTCCCGCCCACATATATGTAAACGCCGTTCAAACCACACATGTGAGGTATCGCCACGTGCGTTAGAGCGTGTGCAACAATTCTACAACTAGACTTCCTCTGTAACTCTAAACTGGTAACCTGTAAAAATTTTCAAAGCGTCGCCTTTGGAGATTTTTAAGTACCGAAGTTTGGCGCAATTCCATGAGTGTGCACAATTTTAAAGCGTGCCATGCAGGTCTGCTGTAGATCTGGCAGTATATCTGTGTGCCTGCACATCGTATGGGGCCTTGAAGAGCAGGGGCTGGTCTGTTTGTAACATGTTATGAAAGGTGAACTTATCCTTTAAGATGAGAAAAATAGAAGGCATACCACAAAAAAAGTGAGAACTGATGCACGCTGCTGTATGTACTTTTTGTGAGTCACAGGTTTAACCGCTTCCATACCGGGCCTATTCTGGCACTTCTCTCCTACATGTAAAAATCATCATTTTTTTTGCTTGCAAATTACTCAGAATCCCCAAAGATTATATATTTGGTTAAACCTGTGACTCACAAAAAGTACATACAGCAGCGTGCATCAGTTCTCACTTTTTTTGTGGTATGCCTTCTATTTTTCTCATCTTAAAGGATAAGTTCACCTTTCATAACATGTTACAAACAGACCAGCCCCTGCTCTTCAAGGCCCCATACGATGTGCAGGCACACAGATATACTGCCAGATCTACAGCAGACCTGCATGGCATCAGCAATCTGCTGATAGCTGGTGCAGTGCTTTAGAGCAGGGATTTGCAATTAGCGGACCTCCAGCTGTTGCAGAACTACAAGTCTCATGAGGCATAGCAAGACTCTGACAGCAAGCATGACGCCCAGAGGCATGATGATGGGACTTTGTAGTTTTGCAACAGCTGGAGGTCTGCTAATTGCATATCCCTGCTTTAGAGGCTCCAGAAACAAAAAATAACAAATGCATATTTTTTTTACCTGCAAAATAATGTGCATTTATTTATTTTTTTGTTAAAAAGGGAACTTCTTTTTTAAGCTTTTAAACTGTTCCTATCCTCTGCTTGTGTTTTTAGGGTGGCTTTGTTCACCTGCAGGGTCTCCTGGAGCCACCCGTATGAGCGTGCTCCCTCCTGGCATCACAGCCTGACGTGCCAATGCTCCATGCACAGCTCAAAGCCCCATGAAGGAGTTCTTCCCCAGCAACTCCTCTAGTGATTGATTGGCACCTACGGTTGGAGAAACTTGTTAAAGGAGAAGTATAGCTAAAGGTTTTTTTGGCTATACTTCTCCTATGGATCACAGGAGTGCAGTTAGTTCTGGACTCCTGTGACCTGTTTTTAGCCGACCTTAGGCTAAAGCCCGCTGTCAGCTGATGTCACAGACCCAGTCCAGGCTCTGAAAAGATCCCAACCATATATAAAGTTGACCCTGGTGGTGTGGATGTGTCATTGCCATCATCCCATATCATTAATGAAAAAGCTGCATGAACCTCTAAAGGGATTTTTAGGGCAATGAAGACTAAAGATTATAAAAATAAATGTTTATTGTAAATTTATATAAAAAATATAGGTTATGTAGTAACAAAGAAATAAATAGAATAATTAAAGATAATATATAGCAAGATATTAACCACTTGAGCCCCGGACCATTATGCTGCCTAAGGACCAGAGGTCTTTTTCCAATTTGGCACTGCGTCGCTTTAACTGCTAATTGCGCGGTCATGCAATGCTGTACCCAAACGAAATTTGCGTCCTTTTCTTCCCACAAATAGAGCTTTCTTTTGATGGTATTTGATCACCTCTGCGGTTTTTATTTTTTGCGCTATAAATGGAAAAAGACCGAAAATTTTGAAAAAAAATGATATTTTCTACTTTTTGTTATAAAAAAAATCCAATAAACTCAATTTTAGTCATACATTTAGGCCAAAATGTATTCGGCCACATGTTTTTGGTAAAAAAAATGTCAATAAGCGTATATTTATTGGTTTGCGCAAAAGTTATAGCGTCTACAAACTAGGGTACATTTTCTGTAATTTACACAGCTTTTAGTTTATGACTGCCTATGTCATTTCTTGAGGTGCTAAAATGGCAGGGCAGTACAAAACCCCCCCCAAATGACCCCATTGTGGAAAGTAGACACCCCAAGGAAATTGCTGAGAGGCATGTTGAACCCATTGAATATTTATTTTTTTTGTCCCAAGTGATTGAATAATGACAAAAAAAAAAAAAATATTTACAAAAAGGTGTCACTAAATGATATATTGCTCACACAGGCCATGGGCCTATGTGGAATTGCACCACAAAATACATTCTGCTGCTTCTCCTGAATATGGGGATACCACATGTGTGGGACTTTTTGGGAGCCTAGCCGCGTACGGGGCCCCGAAATCCAATCACCGCCTTCAGGATTTCTAAGGGCGTAAATTTATGATTTCACTCTTTACTGCCTATCACAGTTTCGGAGGCCATGGAATGCCCAGGTGGCACAAAACCCCCCCAAATGACCCCATTTTGGAAAGTAGACACCCCAAGCTATTTGCTGAGAGGCATGGTGAGTATTTTGCAGCTCTCATTTGTTTTTGAAAATGAAGAAAGACCAGAAAAAACTTTTTTTTTTTTCTTTTTTCAATTTTCAAAACTTTGTGACAAAAAGTGAGGTCTGCAAAATACTCACTATACCTCTCATCAAATAGCTTGGGGTGTCTACTTTCCAAAATGGGGTCATTTGGGGGGGGTTTGTGCCACCTGGGCATTCCATGGTCTCCGAAACTGTGATAAGCAGTCAAGAGAGAAATCAAAAATTCACGCCCTTAGAAAGCCTGAAGGCGGTGCTTGGTTTTCGGGGTTCCGTACGCGGCTAGGCTCCCAAAAAGTCTCACACATGTGGTATCCCCGTACTCAGGAGAAGTAGCAGAATGTATTTTGGGGTATAATTTCACATATTCCCATAGCATGTTTGAGCAATATATCATTTAGTGACAATTTTGTGCAAAAAAAAAAAAAATTGTCTCTTTCCCGCAACTTGTGTCGCAATATAAAATATTCCATGGACTCGACATGCCTCTCAGCAAATAGCTTGGGGTGTCTACTTTCCAAAATGGGGTCATTTGGGGGGTTTTGAACTGTCCTGGCATTTTATGCACAACATTTAGAAGCTTATGTCACACATCACCCACTCTTCTAACCACTTGAAGACAAAGCCCTTTCTGACACTTATTGTTTACATGAAAAAGTTTTTTTTTTTTTGCAAGAAAATTACTTTGAACCCCCAAACATTATATATTTTTTTAAAGCAAATGCCCTACAGATTAAAATGGTGGGTGTTTCATTATTTTTTTTTCACACAGTATTTGCGCAGCGATTTTTCAAACGCATTTTTTGGGGAAAAAACACACTTTTTTCAATTTTAATGCACTAAAACACACTATATTGCCCAAATGTTTGATGAAATAAAAAAGATGATCTTAGGCCGAGTACATGGATACCAAACATGACATGCTTTACAATTGCGCACAAACGTGCAGTGGCAACAAAGTAAATACATTTTTAAAAGCCTTTAAAAGCCTTTACAGGTTACCACTTTAGATTTACAGAGGAGGTCTACTGCAAAAATTACTGCCCTCGATCTAACCTTCGCGGTGATACCTCACATGCATGGTGCAATTGCTGTTTACGTTTGACGACAGACCGCCGCTTGCGTTCGCCTTAGTGCGAGAGCAGGGGGCGACAGGGGTTTTTTTTTTTTTTTTTTTCTTTCTTATTTTTTTGCTTTTTTATCTTATTTTTAAACTGTTCCTTTCATTTTTATTTTTTTTTAATCATTTTTATTGTTATCTCGGGGAATGTAAATATCCCCTATGATAGCAATAGGTAGTGACAGGTACTCTTTTTTTGAAAAAATTGGGGTCTATTAGACCCTAGATCTCTCCTCTGCCCTCAAAGCATCTGACCACACCAAGATCGGTGTGATAAAATGCTTCCCCAATTTCCCAATGGCGCTATTTACATCCAGCGAAATCTAAGTCATAAAATGCTCGTAGCTTCTGGTTTCTTAGGCCATAGAGATGTTTGGAGCCACTCTGGTCTCTGATCAGCTCTATGGTCAGCTGGCTGAATCACCGGCTGCATTTTCAGGTTCCCTGTTGAGACAGGAGAGCCAGAGAAAAACACGGAAGACGGTGGGGGGCATTCCCTCCCACGGCTTGTAAAAGCAGTCTAGAGGCTAATTAGCCGCTAGGATTGCTTTTACATGAAAGCCGACCGCTGGCTGAAAAGAATGATACCAAGATGATACCTAAACCTGCAGGCATCATTCTGGTATAACCACTCAAAGTTGTGAATGGCGTACCTGAAGACAAAAAAATGGTTAACAATAAAGCACAGTAAACGGTAAAGTATAAAAAATTGCATACCTGAAAAGCAAACATGATAAAACATAATAACAATAAAACATTGCAGAATAGAATACAGTAAAAAAGAGCAGAACAATAGAGAGAATAGAGAGAGAGAGAACAATAAAACGACAACTATTTTTTTTTATTTTTTATATATATATATATATATATATATATATATATATATATATATATATATATATATATATATATATATATATATATATATATATATATATATATATATTTTATTTTTTTTTTTTACACTTTTTCTGTAACTAACTTTTATAACTGTAACCGGTTCCAGGTTCGGGTCTCTCAAAATGCGATGGCATCTTGGGAGACCCTGTGAAAGTGTGCCTAGTCTGTGCAATGCTGTACCCTACGCTAATACTCAACTAGTGCATGGTAGCGTTCAAAACATTCACCAATACAAAGACCAGGATTGTCAGGACAGGAGGGACAATAATAGCGGGTGTCACGCCTATATCCGTGCTTGCTGCAGACACAATATCTTTTTTGGGGGCGTTCGCTGGGTAGGGGTACTCGGGAGGACATAAAGAAAATGCCTCTCATGCAGCCGACTGCATTTGGTTGGGGATGTGAATGGGGGAAGTACGGGCGCTGCAGAAGCGGTGGGTTCCCAATTAGGATTGGCGAATGCAGCAGGAAGGGCACTATGGGCACGATGGGCCTGTGTTTGTCTTTTTGGTGGCAGCGGGACACTACTTGTGCTTGCCACCTCACCAGCTTGAACTGCACTTATGGGACTCGCCACGTCACCAAGTGTTACTGCAGTGCTGGTTTGACTACGACCGGGGTGTACTAGGCCGCTGGCGCTTGCCAGTTCACCAAAACGCTACCAAAAAATCTGTTGGCGATCGCAGGGATCAGGCCTGACTCTGCGAACGCTGCAGTTATGCGTTTAGTGTTTTGTAAGTGACAGTGATCGATCGATACTGCACTTGGGTGGGCTGGGCTGGGCCGGGCGGAGGGGCAAAACGCAGGTGCTAGCAGGTATCTGGGCTGATCCCACTAACACTGCGTTTGTGAGAACCCTAAACTGCTGGGGATGCTAGTATAGATCGGATCAGATATTGATCCGTTCAGATACTATACCACTAAGGGTGGTGTACAGTGCGTGCGTGGGTGTTAGCAGTACTGGCGCTAACCTGACGCTGCCTGGGGCTGGTGCTTGCCAGTTCACCAAAATACTACCAAAAAAACTGTTAGCGATCGCAGGGATCAGGCCTGACTCTGCGAACGCTGCAGTTATGCGTTTAGTCTTTTGTAAGTGACAGTGATCGATCGATACTGCACTTGGGTGGGCTGGGCTGGGCCGGGCGGAGGGGCAAAACGCAGGTGCTAGCAGGTATCTGGGCTGATCCCGCTAACACTGCGTTTTTGGGAACCCTAAACTGCTGGGGACGCTAGTATAGATCTGATCGGATCAGATATTGATGCGTTCAGATACTATACCACTAAGGGAGGTGTATGCTGCGTGCGTGGGTGTTAGCGGTACTGGCGCTAATCTGACGCTGCCTGGGGCGACGCATATCACCGCCGGGCGATCAGGGGGCTAAACCTTTATTCGGTAATAAACGGCGGGTGCCCTGACACTATAAAAAATAAACAAACTAACCAGCGTCAACCGTAACGATTATACGGTGATCAGTGGTGAAAGGGTTAACTAGGGGGCAATCAAGGGGTTAAAACATTTATTCGGTAGTATATGGGGGTCCCTGACGCTATAAAACGCTGACGGCGAACCTAAATATTTATGTCCCTAACTAGCGTCACCAGCGACACTAATACAGCGATCAGAAAAATGATCGCTTAGTGACACTGGTGACAGGGGGTGATCAAGGGGTTAAAACTTTATTAGGGGGGGTTAGGGGGGTACCCTAGACCTAAAGGGGGGTAACAGTATCTGTCCCAACACTGTAACTGTCACAAACTGACACTATGCAGTAATCAGAAAAAAAAAAAAAAAAAAACTGCTGGTGTCAGTTTGTGACAGGGGGGGGGGTGATTGGGGGGGGGGATCGGGGTGTTTTGTGTGCCTGGCATGTTCTACTGTGTGTGTGTGTGTTGGTGCACTCACATTGATGTCTTCTCTCCTCGGGCCGGAACGGAAATTACCGACCCGAGGAGAGATGACATCATTTCCTTTGCTGCTGTTTAGCATACAGCAGCAAAGGAATGATTCGATTGGCCGGCGGCGATCGCGAGGGGGGGGGGCCACGAACGGATGGTCTCCCCCTCACCACCGATGGCCGCTGGACAAACGACGACCGCCTCGGGCACCGGGGGGGGGTCCGATCGGACCCCCCACCCGCGGAAGGCAAATCACGTACACTGTACGTGATTTTGCCTGTCCGTGCCACTTTGCCGACGTACATCGGCGTGAGGCGGTCGTCAAGTGGTTAAAAAAGCGCATTCATGAAAATAGGAATCAGAGGAAATGATACATGACACTACCCGATACAATCACCACAGACGAGAAACCGTGGTGTCGAGTAGTGAAATTCCAACGCGTTTCAACGTGCTCAGTTCAGAGAAAAATGTCGTCTTCAGGGAAATGTATCACAGTCTAAATGAAATCAAAAAATGGCAAAATTATAGGCTGTATAAGTTTTATATATGTATCTCGCATATTGCGGCTCACAGTCTACTCACATCCACCCAATGCACTTCAAGGGTTAATGAAAACTCCCGTATTTGGGTGAGAGGCCCCGGTTCTCCAGGGGTGAACAGTGTCCAAAATCCACCACAGGACGGCTGGATATATAAATTATGATCCAAATGCAGGCGTGCCAGCATAAAATAATGGATGTCTGTGTATAACAGGGTAAAAGGATGGATAAAGTCCTGGTTAAGAAACGGGGGGGGGGGGGGTGTGGTTAGTAAGGCCCCCCTTCCTCTGGGCTAGTATTGAAGTGTAAGAAAATGACTTACTTGCAACAAGAGATATATAGGTCTGTAACGTCCGGAACGGTCCGCATACCCCGATAGCTCTCGGTGATGCCATATGGTCATGATCTGCCCAAAAGCCTGGACTGGCAGGGGGTTCAGCCTCTCAGTGAGCCGCTGAGAGCCTGAGCCAGGTGCTCCCACCCCCTCCACAGCCCGGTGCTCAGGTGAGCGCTGGAGGGGCACAGAGCTAGCGATTGACAGTCACCAGCTCTCTGCAGGCTGAGGACTGAGAACTGAATGATCAGTGTTTGAATCGTTCAGTTCTCTGTCTTGAAGGTGGCGGGAGACAGCTGCAGCTGGGATCAGGGCTGCAGCCATCTAGGTAAATATGATTGTTTATTTTTTTCTAACCCATACTTCTCTTTTAAATTCAATGCTGGTCACACATGTATAAATGGCACTAGAAGGCGGTGATTTGACTGTTTGACGTTTTATTGAAAGTTCAGGGAAGTGAAGGGTTTGGTTTGTCAGGATTCAAAAATGAGTGATTGGGGACAAAGACATACTGATATATAATATAATCACACAGGATGCCTTCCCTGGGATGTAAATAAGAAAGTTAAATATTACATTTAAATGATTACTACATCTAAGATTTTCTTTATTTTTTTAGTTTTGGGTGGGCACCAGTGGGTTATTATACAGGATTTATATGGATCCAATCACTTTAACCCTCTTGTATTGAAAAGTCTTGTTTAAAAAAACCTATTATTCTACTTACCTTCCTCTGTTGCAGTGGATTTGAATAGAGTGGATTCTCCTCTTCTCAGGTCTCTCTTCTATGCTCCTGGCCCCTCCCTTCTGTTGAGTGCCCCAGAGCAAGCAGCTTGCTATGGGGGCACCTGAGCTGAGCTGCAGCTCCGTGTGTCCATTCAGACACAGGGCTGCCGTTCGGCCCTACCATTCTCTCCCTTGATTGTCTAACTGACTTTGACAGCCGCGGGACCCAATGGCACCGCCGCTATGTCTCAGCCAATCAGAAGGGAGGATCCCGGACGGCTGAGGGATTCGTGGACAGAGATGGGGCTCAGGTAAGTATAGTAGTAGAATGCATGAAGATTAAAAAAAAAACAAAACATCTGCCTTTACAACTTCTTTAGGAGGGCCGCTCATAAGAGCTTACAATCTAATGGGGTGGGGCAAGTGGTTCATAGGTTGGACTTGATGGACTTGTCTCTTTTCAACCTCACCTACTATGTAACTATGAATCACTTTCTTGTTCTCATTTCTGGAGAAATAAAGCTGTAAGATGTCTCAGGGTTCAAACACATTTTATGACTCTGATTCATAGACTAGCACAGTGTTGTGTGGGGGAGGTGCAGTGGCTTTGGCGTAGAGTTAACTGAACCTTGTTTAGGAATTTGTGTCCGTCTTTTTTTTTTTTGTCCCCCTATTAAAGCTTCCAATATGTACTGTGTGAAGCATTATTTCCTGATCATCTGATATGAGCAATACATATCCATGGCTGAAGGCTCATTCACATAAATAAGTCATCCCATTAGAAGGGCATACATCTCGTCTTTCCCTGTCTGCCAGTCATGCTCATCTAAAGGGATCACAGTCAAATAATAGCCACAGAAAGGAAAAAGATGAAAAAAGAGAATATTAACGGAAAGATTTTCAGAGATAAACATGTTGACTGCTACTTGTGCGCCCCTTCTGAAAATGCTGCTAAATATTCAGTAAATGGCCTTTGTGTTCCATAAGTCATTGACCCAAAACAAATACACTGATTAGAGGTTCCTTTTTTTTCCCTCCCCTTTTTTCTAAGAATTTTATCAATGACGTTTACAGAACATGACATGAGTTACCACATCGCTACAAAATGTATGTATATTTGGTAGTGAGAACATATGTTTCAGGAATTTCATTAGGGCCCTTCCACACGGGTGCCTTCTGTTCCATTCAGCAGGGGATCTGCAAGGCATACCCTCCCGTCTGCATGCCTGAGCTAAGGGCAGATGAATTCCAGGAAGTAAATGCTACATAATTCATCTAGCCACCGTCCCGCAGCTCAGTTTCAGGGTCTTGGCAATCTTCTTATAGCCTAGGCCATCTTTATGTAGAGCAACAATTCTTTTTTTCAGATCCTCAGAGACTTCTTTGCCATGAGGTGCCATGTTGAACTTCCAGTGACCAGTATGAGAGAGTGAGAGCGATAACACCAAATTTAACACACCTTCTCCCCATTCACACCTGAGACCTTGTAACACTAATGAGTCACATGACACCGGGGAGGGAAAATGGCTGATTGGGCCCAATTTGGAGATTTTCACTCTGGGGTGTACTCACTTTTCCTGCCAGCGGTTTAGACATTAATGGCTGTGTGTTGAGTTATTTGGAGGGGACAGCAAATTTACACTGTTATACAAGCTGTACACTCACTACTTTACATTGTAGCAAAGTGTAATTTCTTCAGTGTTGTCACATGAAAAGATAGAATAAAATATTTACAAAAGTGTGCGGGGTGTACTTACGTATGTGAGATACTGTATGTTACAGTGGAGTTCACATATATTATGCGATATAAGAACATACTAATTGTATAAATGTAGTTAAGTACTGACTACATGGGATGTAATGATAAACAATCAATAGGGTGCAGGTTTCTCCATCGGATAGCCACCTGTCCCATATCTTGGTATACTTGAGTGGACATCCTCTATGTGTAAATCAATTTTCTATAAGGGAAGGTGTCCTTTATCTCCATTTTCCAACACTGGACCGTGGGAAGCATTGCCTGCATCCAGTTCCGAGTCACTGTTTTTCTAGCCAGGAATAGCATTTCAAACAAAAAAGTAGCAAGAAATTTGTTAATATCCAGATCCAAAAGCAGGCCAAGTAGACATAGCTTGGGGTCTAGGACAATTGGCAAACCCATTTTGTCATGCAGAAAGTGGATCACCTGAAGCCAAAATGGCTTGTATAATGTTTGTATAATAGGGCAAGTCCATAACAAATGATAGAGCCAGGTGCGGAAGCACACAACGGACATATTGGACAACGAGTGGGTTGATAACGAGCAATTATCTCAGGCGTTAAAGGAGTTGTAAAGGCAGAAGGTTTTTTTTTTTATCTTAATGCGTTCTGTGCATTAAGATAAAAAGCCTTCTGTGTGCAGCAGCCCCCCTAACACTTACCCGAAATCCCTCTTGGTCCAGCGATGTCCACGAGCGTCTCAGCCGTCTGAGATTCTCCCTCCTGATTGGCTGAGATACAGCAGCGGTGCTCTGGCTGCCACTGCTGTCAGTCAAAATCAGCTAGCCAATCAAGAGAGAGAGAGGGGGGCAGGGCCAGGTCAGGGCTCCATGTCTGAATGGACACAGGGAGCTGTGACTCGGCTCGGGTGCCCCCATAGTAAACTGCTTGCTGTGGGGGCACTGAACAGGAGGGAGAGGCCAGGATCACAGAAGAGGGACCGAGAAGGGGAGGATCCGGGCAGCTCTGTGCAAAACCACTACACAGAGCAGGTAAGTATGACATGTTTGTTATTTTTATAGGAAAAAATATGAGACTTTACAATCACTTTAAGTATACCCGATGTAATATGTATAATTGTGTTAGGCGATCTGACGTTTTGGGGGGAGACTGTTTGTGTTATCTAGGCTTTTTTCCAAGTCAGTGTCTTCGAGCTGTGGAGCTTTTGTTGGCTATAAACCGGTTTTACATTTGAATGGTCAACCACAAGTCAAATCACCTGTCATTGATGCTGAAGGCTCTAAGTGTCTCAAACTGACATCAAATTGATGCCATCGATACAAGTTCTTAAAGCGGAGTTCCAGCCTGGGGAAAAAAAATAAATAAAAGTCAGCAGCTACAAATGCTGTAGCCGCTGACTTTTAATATAGGACACTTACATGTCCAGGGAACCTGTGATGTCGGCACCCCAAGCCGATCTGTCTGTCCATCGGCTTCGGGTGCAGGCTCTGGTGTTCTGTCAGAATCGGTGACCCGTCAGATTAGGTAACGGAAGTGACGTTCCATCACCTGCACATGCGTTCCACTGCTACCAGGTTTGCTCATCTAACGGAACACCTGCAGTCAGAAGAAGGCAGGGGACATCTTACTACACCCAGCTACGTCTTGAATTTAACAGTAATTTTAGCAATAATGTGAGCGTATAGAAATATAGTATATTGACATCTGGGATGTTGTTTTGATGTTACAATTTGAGACGCTAGACACCAGTAGTAGGAAGGTGGCAAAGGCCATGTTGGTACACCCCGCGCTGCTCAGCGCTAAACCTTTTAGGTTTTCAAAATTAAACATTTAAACAGCATCACAGATGTCAATATACTATATTTATATACGCTCACTTTATTACTAAAATGACTGTGAAGTTCAAGTTTACTGGGTGTAGTAAGGTGTCCCCTGCCTTCTTCTGACTGCAGGTGTTCTGTCAGATGAGCAAACCTGGTAGCGGTGGAACCCAAGCGCAGCTGACGGCACGTCACTTTTGTTACCTAATCTGACAGGTCGCCGATTCTGACGGAACACCGGCATTGTAAGTAAGGGAAGCCGGTGTTCTATCGAGAAATCCCCCCCACCCCCCGTTGACAAAGGCCTACAATGGTTCTACACATGCGACCAATGTCACTCCAGCTGAAATGTTGATCAGCTGGCGTGACGTCAACACAGCACATGCGCAGATCATCGGAGGCAGTATGCGACGATCTGTTAAACACCGAGGGAGAATGTAATTGTCAGGTTCTGCCTCGCTATAGCGTGGCGGGTTTTGTGTGTGTTTTAACCCGCCCTTAGACACAGCCAAAACACGCTGTTTATCACACTGAATCTGCCGCACAACAGACAGAAACCACGGCGTTTAATACAGGCAAAACCCGCCCTGCAACAGCTAGGCAGAATCTGACAAGTACGTTCTCCCTCCGCTGTTTGTATCGCGTCGGATAATGCTTCCGACAAAATGCGCATGCTGATGTCACGCCAGCTGATCAACATATCCGCTGGAGTGATGTTTGTTAATGCGCATGCGCAGACCCATCTGAGCCATTTTTTTTGGGGGGGGGGGGAGCGCTTTTCTCGATAGAACACCGGCAGTGAAGCAGAAGAATTCAGGCTTCGCAGCCGGTTTCCTACTGTGCTTTGCATTCTGAATGGTCCCGTCATCTTCTGGGACACACATACACCGGTCCCAGAAGGCAGCGGGGGAAGGAGGAGGGCCGGATGCAACTGTGGAAGTGACGTACCTTGCCGTGGCGACATAGGACAGAAGTCCTGAAGAATTCAATGCAAAAAAGGTACCAAAAAAACAAAAATATCCAAAAACGAGTCAATTGTTTGAGACAGATTTATCTTTTTTCCTGGAACTCCGCTTTAAATATAACCAGTTTCAGAGGTTATAGTCACTGACCGGAAACAAAGAGGTCATTAACCTAAAAAGTGCAGAAACCAGAGGGTCAGTATAACCGCCAAATAACTAGCAAAAGAATGTCGACTATTGGGGATGCACTGATACCAGTATCAGTGCTGGTACCGAATATCTTCATGATTACTGGTGAAAATGCTACTGATACTTTGCGGTGCGATTTGCAGCCAAACAAAATGAATACTGACGCGTACCAATACTTTTGGTCAAGTACTTGCCGATACTTTGCAGTGCGATTTGTGTCCATACAAAATGAATGAGCGCAAATCACACTGCAAAGAATCGCATGCGATTTGAACAGGAATGCGGTGCGATTCCTGTCCGAATTGCATGCCGTTTCCCGCACCGCTCTTGTGTGAACCCAGGCTGCAATCCCTATGACAAGCCTGGGTTCACACAGGAGCGGTGGGGAAACCACATGCAATTTGGACAGGAATCGCATTGCATTCCTGTTCAAATCGCATTCGAATCTTTGCAGTGCTCATTTTTTGCACGTTCATTCATTTTTTTACTCATTCATTTTGTATGGATGCAAGTCGCACTTCAAAGTATTAGTACTTGGTATTGGCGAATACACTAATGAAGAAAGGTATTTATAAGTAATTAGTAACTGACGGGTGCAGTTGGGCATTTGTTTAAAAGTGTAACTAAACGTAAAACTTTTTTTTATTTATTTATTTTTTTTAATAGAGGGTTAGGACCCCAGAAAGGTGTTTTTTTTGGGGGTTTTTTTGAACGGTCTGTGTCCCAATGGGGAGATTTCCCTTCTTTCTGTCCCATAGTCAAAACAGGAAGTGAGGGAATCCAGGGATGTCACCAGAACTAGTGTCCCCAGTGGAACATTGGAAGATTTTCCCTCTATTCGTTTTCTGATGTCACTCCTAAATTTGGATAATAACGGTAAGCAGATGAATTTTTTTAACAAGGCAATAAAAACTGACAGGGGTTATAATTCTTCTCTACTCTATCCAGAACAAAAAAAAAAAAAAAAAGTTTGGCCTTTAGTTCTACTTTAAGCATGCTGCAGTTATTGCGTTATAAACTTTACTGATACATATATTGCTTTATTCCCTCTAGAGCTGATGTTTTTGGAAACCAGTGCTCTGACTGGAGAGAACGTGGAAGAAGCTTTCTTAAAATGTGCCCGAACGATATTAAATAAAATTGACTCAGGTAAGAGCCGGCTGTACATGCAATTCTATTTCAATCCCAAGTCCACTTTATTATAAGCTGGAGTTGGGCCCTAAAGCTGATCGTTTACCAAACCGCAGTGCTGTGATTAACCACTTCCGGACCGCGGCACGCCAATATACATCCCAAGTTTGAAGAGGAATATCGTTATGGCAGCAGCTAGCTGCCATAATCCTCTTCGGTTCTTCTTCCGCTTTCCGATAAGAGTGGTCTCTGCGGCGGATTCGCCGCAAGATCACTTTTATCGGCGGCGGGAGAGGGGCTCCCACCGTGCTCCGGTGCCCTCCGCCGATTCCCAGCGCAGTCGGCAGAGGCGATCGGATGGTGAGGGAAAGATGGCCCCCACCCGTCTCCATAACATTGCAGGGCGGAAGCGAAGTCAAAACGCCACGTCCGCCCATAGCTCTTAAAGGGCCATTTTATTATTATTATTATTATTTTTATTTTTTTCTAAATGACCATTTTTTAAATTTATTTTTATTGCGTTTTAGTGTAAATCTGAGATCTTTTTGACCCCAGATCTCATATTTAAGAGGTCCTGTCATGCTTTTTTTCTATTACAAGGGATGTTTAGAGATGTTTACATTCTTTGTAATAGGAGTAAAAGTGACACAATTTTTTTTTTTTTAAAAACAGTGTAAAAATAAAGGGTGACATAAATAAGAGGGAAAATTTTTTTTTAAACGCTCCCCGTCCTGCCGAGCTTATGCGCAGAAGCAAACGCATACGTGAGTAGCGCCCGCATATAAAAGCGGTGTTTAAACCACACATGTAAGGTAGTGGCGCAATCAGTAGAGCGAGAGCAATAATTCTAGCCCTAGACCGCCCTTGTAACTTAAAACATGCAACCTGTAGAATTTTTTAAATGTCGCCTATGGAGATTTTTAACGGTAAAAGTTTGTCGCCATTCCATGAGCGGGCGCAATTTTGAAGCGTGACATGTTGGGTATCAATTTACTCGGCGTAATATTATCTTTCACAATATAAAAAAAATTGGGCTAACTTTACTGTTGTGTTTTTTTTTTTTTAATTAAAAAAAAGTGTATTTGTTTCCAAAAAAAGTGCGCTTGTAAGACTGCCGCGCAAATACGGTGTGACAGAAAGTATTGCAACGTATTTGGGGATTCTAAGTAATTTTCTAGCAAAAAAATTTTTCACTTTTAAACAACACATCTCAAAAAGAGGCTCGGTCCTTAAGTGGTTAACAGTACATCTGTGTGACCTGTTGCCACCCATGTAACACTTCTGTGTGGTGGCAAAAGAGTGGGCTTTTACGCCAACGCACAACTCGGTCTCTGCTGTGGGTGCGCTCTCGGCACAGAAACCTCAGCCGCCCAGTAGCGGATATGTGCAGCGTGTGGGCATTAAAATCCACTATTTTGCTGTCGTACATATCTGACACTAGGTGGCTGATGTTTCTGTACTGAGAACACACTCGCTGCGCACTCCCAACATAGAGACTGAACTGTTTTTGACAGCTCCAAGTTCTTACTAATGATCGGTAGCTAACAGCACTGACTCCTGATCACATGACCACTGTGATGGCCAATCACAGTGGTCACATGATTGTCGATCCTTCCTGCGCCCCCAACCCCCCCCCCCAAGTCATTGAGAACTTTTTAAAGGGTTTACTACTTGCCGACTGCATGCTGTACATCTATTGGGACAGTGCAGGCCGGCTGCGCATAATCGCGTAGATATTAGTGATTCTGCTTTTCTGGGTTGGGGGCGCACGCACCACCTGTGCTGTGATTAGTCACAGCACAAGCCAATGAGTGGGTGCTGGCCACTGAATGTCCGCTGGTACCCGCTGATTAGCGAGTGGCTCTCCTCTCATACCTAGTATGTGATCTGGCATTTCCGGGTAGGGGGCGTGTATGCGTGCCACTGGCACGCTGCTTTTGCTGTGACTAGTCACAGCACAAGCTGATCAGCAGGTACTGGCCAATGGATGTCCGCTGGCACCAGCTGATCGTCGAGCAGAAAAACAGAACAGATCTCTGCCTGTATAAACATGGCAGAGCTCTGTCCTGTCAGCGAGCATGTGCTGGATTTTGTTTCCCTGCAAAAGGGAATAAACTCCAGCACATCCCTTAGTTAAAGCACCACATTGTAAATGCAAAAACACTGGCTAGGCACACCGTTAACCCTTTGATCACCCTTGATGTTCAACCCCTTCCCAGTCAGTCATTAGTACAGTGACAGTGTATATTTTAGCACTGGTTCCCACTAAGTGTCAAAAGTTTCAGTTAGTGTCAGATTGTCTGTCACAATATCGCAGTCCCGATATATGTCGCTGATCACCGCCATTACTAGTATAAAAAAATGAATCAAATTCCAGTCTATATCCCATAGTTTGTAGACACTAACTTTTGCACAAACCAATCACTATACACTTATTGGGATTTTTTTTTTACCAATAACCATGTAGCAAAATACATATTGGCCCAAATCAGGGGTCAGCAACCATTTCGATGTAAGGGCCAGATTCAATGTATGTGAGTGCGCCAAGGGCCACATTCACCTGCTAATAAATGAAGATAACAATCTGGACCCCTTTACATTACACAGCCTCTGCATCTCATGACCCCTTTACAGTACACAGCCCCGCACCTCTGAACCCCGTAACCTTACATAGACCCCGTACCTCTGAACCCTTTTACATTACACAGCCCCCCTGCATATTACACAGGCCCCCTCTTCCCCGCTGCACATCGCACAGCCAATTCTTTACACTTGTGGAATGGTGACAAACGACGGTACTTAAAAATCTCCATAGGCGACAATTTAAAATTTTCTACAGGTTACCAGTTTAGAGTTAGAGGACTTGTGTTAGAATTATTGCTCTCACTCTAACAATCGCGGCGATATCTCCTCAAGAGTGGTTTGAACACTGTTTACATATGCGTTCGCTTCTGCGTGCAAGCACGGAGGGATATGGGGCACTTTACTTTTTTTTTTTTAAATATTTTAGTTCATTTTTTCTATTTTTACACTGTCCCTTTAAAAAAATAAAATTAAATTCTGATCACTTTTATTGCTGTCAGAAGGAATGTAAACATCCCTTGTGACAGTAATAGGCAGTGACAGGTACTCTTTATGGAGGGATCTGGGGTCTCCGGCCAGGCAGCAGCGGCGTTCCGGCTGGTCACTCGGGCCTCCCAGTGGGACGGGAGAGCCCGGGCGAGCTGCGGAGAGAGGGGGAGGCGTCGCCTCCCGCTGCTTGGATAACAGCTGAGCGGCTTCTTGGCTGAATTGGTTGTTATCCCAAGAAAGCCGACTGCCGTAAGGGGTTAAAATGTCCGCGGGTCGGGGGCATGTGAATTCATCACGTGTACTGATGGGCTGGACATTTAGTGGCGGAGGCCCATGGGCCGTAGGTTGCCGATCTCTGGCCTAAATTTATAAAGAAATTCGATTTTTACAATTTATTTTTTATTGGATATGTTTTATAGCAGAAAGTAAAAAAAATATATTTTTAAAAAATTGACAGCTTTTTTTGTTTTGCTTTATAGAGCAAAAAAATTTAAAAAAACAGCGGTGATCAAATACCACCATAAGAAAGCTCTGTGGGGAAAAAAATTTAATACATTTCATTTATGTACAGTGCTGTATGACCGCGTAATTGTAAGTTAAAGTAACGCAATGCCATATAGCAAAAAAATGGCCTGATCGTGAAGGGGGGTAAATCTTCCGGATGTCAAGTGGTTAGTGTATGTGGGACCAAAACATTTTGTTTTTTGTATATTAGAGCTAAAAAAAAAAAAAACCTATTCGGTTTTGTTTGCTGTCCGTGTCCTTGCTGGGGACAGTCACACTTTGTATTTGTCCAGGTTACCATTATTGCTGTGACAGAAAGTGATGGAAAATCCAAATATTACAATTTTATTAAAATTACAAGTTTAATATCATGACGAGTTTTTTAAAAAATGAAAACACCTTAAAACAAGTTTACTATCTGCCTGATCTCTTTTTTATATGCATAGCTAAACAAATAATTTTTTTTAATTTCTGCCATGACTCACATTTTAAAGTGTTTTTTTTTGTTTTTGTTTTTTTGTTTTTTTTTTTGCTTTGCCATCATTTTTTTATTTTATTAAAAGTAAAGATTTGTAGATTATCCTCAGGAGGGGGTGCTCAGTGCACTTGATTTTGCCTATGAAGTCGTAAAAATGGCTGCCCCACGCATCTATTATATTGCACAATAAATGATAAAATTACGTTTTATAAAACATTAAAGCTGAACTCCGGGTTTGATCTTTTTTGCGTACTTCAGCTTAGACCCATGTACAGTAAGTATGCATATCTCATATCTGAGGGGCCACTGGGGAAGCTGACAATAACAGGGCATTCTCTGATTGGATGAAGTGAAGATTGACATCACTGCTTGTCCTATCGGAGAAAGCTTTGTATTCAATAAATAAAATTACAAGACATTCTGTGAATGGTGGCAGTGCTGAGTGAGTGACCCTGTGTGGGTACTATACAAAGGGGAGCCGCTCAGCACAGAAATTTTACATCTGAAAACATTAAAGTAGTTAAGTCGCATTGCCCCTTTACTTGTATTCTCTCTGTTTTATGAAGATCTAAAGTATTGTCTTTTTTTTATTTTTATTATAATCCTAAATACCTTTTCTCACACCGTCGTGTGACCCCCCCTCTGCTCTCCTTCCCCGATCTCAGGAGAGCAGTGGGAGGGGCTGAGATTCCCCTCTGATGCCAGCCAGCAGAGGGAGGTCACATGACCACGGAGTAGCACTGTGCAGGGAGGTATTTATGATTATAATTTTAAAAAAATTGACACTCCTTTTAGATCTTCATAAAACAGAGGATACAAGTACTGGGGATATGTATTGCAGCGGGAATAGCGGCAGGAGGAGAGGGGACGGGCAGGGAGATCGGCTCTCACTACACAGACTGAGCTGACAGGCAGGGAGGGTGGGGGAAAGGGAGAGATGTAAACTCGTCAAGGTATCTGGGATCAGCAGCCGTGATTACCGTGGTCAGTTCACATAGGGGAACATAGGAACAAGCAGGATCAACCAGGTATTTTAGAACATAGAAAGGGACAAATTACACTGCAACAGCACTATGCTGTTGTTCATGCTTTAAAGGAACTGATTTTTATTTTTTTTTTTTTTTTATTTTTTTAGGGTTACAAACAGTTTAAAAATAACTATTCATTCCTTTTACATCTCTCTTATTTTTCAGGAGAGCTTGATCCAGAGAGGATGGGATCTGGGATCCAGTATGGAGAAGCCTCGCCACGGCACGCAAAGCACATGCATGGGACGCAGCTGCAAAACAGACAGCAGTGCAACTGTTAAGCAGCAAGAGAGGTAAACTTTAACCCCTTCAGTATAGGCGTGTTGACATTCTGGGTACACAGTCCCACTAGGGGGACCAGGCAAGTTTGTTCAGTGTTATTCTATATTCTTTCAGGTTTTAACCTTTTGCTTCACTTTTATTGTTTATAAATGAAACAAGTTCTGAAAAGGTTAAAGGGGTTAGTTCACATTTTCCAAAAAAACTGCCCATGCAGTTGAGGAGTGCCTGTAGATAAAAACAAACTGAGCGGCTCTTACTAAAGTTGGATGATGCCCTTTAGTTGTAGGCCATTTACATACCTCCCAGAAATGGCATTATTCTGTCCCACTTTGTTGCTAGAACATTGCTAAGACACTCCCAGCTGTTACTTCTCACAGGAATGAGCTTTCCAATCCCCCCCGCACACGTGTGGTTGTGTGGTCTACGATCTCCTCTGTTGAAGCATTGCTGAGCTCAGACCACCTCCCTCCCACAGTCCCCAAACCATCTCCAGATAGAATAGAGCCTTGGGAGGCACTCTGCACATGCTCAGTTTGGTGTGTATTGCTAAAGAGTTTTTTTATTTTTTTGGGAGAGTGGATGTGATCAGCACAGGGCCAATCAGCACTGTCTAGAGCAGGGATCCTCAAACTATGGCCCTCCAGCTGTTGCAGAACTACACATCCCATGAGGCATTGTAAAACTCTGACATTCACAGACATGACTAGGCATGATGGGAATTTGTAGTTCCTGAACACCTGGAGGGCCGCAGTTTGAAGACCCCTGGTCTAGAGGGTCAGGGTCCTGCAGCCTCGTAGGACAGTCAGAGTAGAATGAACTTGTAAAGCTTGTAATGCCGCGTACACACAAGCGGACTTCTCGTCGGACTGAATTCCGAAGGACTTTTCGACGGAGTCCGATCATTTCGAACGTGATGACGTACGACCAGACTAGAAAAGGAAGTTCAGTAGCCAATAGCTGCCCTTGCGTTGTTTTCGGTCCGTCGGACTAGCATACAGACAAACGTTTTTTTCGATAGGAATCGAGTCCGTCGGAAAGGATTTGAAACGTTCTATTTCTAAGGTCCGTCAGATTTTTCGACAGAAAAGGTCCGATGAAGCCCACACACGAATAGAATGTCCGACGGATTCGTTCCGTCTGACCTTTTCTGCCGGAAACTCCGGTCGTGTGTACGCGGCATTACAAGCTTTAATCAGACACTGATTGACGTCATAAGACTGCTGTATGCTGCTGTCGAGAAGGTATTTAGCAGTTTATATTTACTAAATTAATTGCATTTATATGTTCTGTGTACTGTGGGAGACCAGATATAGTAAATGCAGGGGCCTGGGTTTAGTAACACTTCAAAACTTCCTCTTTTTTTTTTTGGCTACTGGGGCTGTAGGAGATGGAAGTCTGTGATCTGTTTTGATGAGTTGTTTTATATGAGAGGGTAGACTTAATTGTTTTATCTGGGGATACATAGAGGCGTTGCATACAGTAGATCCATTATTTTATTGTATTCCCTTTTTTCCTGCTGATAATTTCCTACTTTTTTTTTTTTTCCCCAGAAATATTCCTGTGAATCTACTGTTCAGACGGCGATGCACTTTTCGTCATGCCCTTCCCCCCCCCCGGACTAGACTGCACGTTTCCCTGAAATATTGCACTTAATCTACATGAAGGCTATCCCAACTGTCTCCTCTCTTTCTATATATGTATATCTGTGTTTAGAAGCCCCCATGACGGCCTGGCTCCTGATACGGCTCTCAACGCACCCGTAATATTCAATAATCTCCCATCCCTGCTTCACTCATAGCCTGTTACCTCCATTCCATGAAAGTACTGAAGAGTCAGCGCTGCCGGTGAGTCCTTTGCAAGTGACTTTAGTAGACCAGGCGTAGGCGACATTGAGGCCTGATGGTGATGGTGTGACCTGGAATGAGATTACTCGGAGAGGACTTGCTGGTAGTGAAATCACTTTTTCTTTTAATTTATCAGAAGCTGGGAACTAAGGGTTGCCCTAAGAAGTGGCACGCACCTTTTTATGGAGCTAACCAGTTTGAAGACTTTTCCTTTACGTCGGCGGTACAGCCAAAAATCTGACCACTGAAGTCCTCACCTCTCCTGAGAAGAAGCTGAGCTTACGTATTAAGAATAAAGAACAGGTCCTGAGCCCCAGTCCATCCGTGGCAGACAGCTGCCCACTTCATGCCTCCAGTGCTTATGTGCTGCGTATTATCCACGTCCCATAACGCTTTGCTGCTTGGCAGAGCTGACGTTCTCCTCTGCCGCCATATTCAGTTGCCATAATTTTGATTCTGAGGCTCTACAGGACACATTGGCCTTCTGTGCTCTGTCCTGCTCTATACATAACTATGGCTGGAAACCGTATTTCTTTGTACATGTCTGCCATATATATATGTAATGTGTTTTTGTGTCTGTCTTAATTATCTTGTTTGATGAACAGGAAAATGTTGCTTTACTTTTCTTATTTTTTTTTTTAGGTTTTTTTTTTTTTATCATGCGTTTTAAAAGAGACCTGTCAAGAAACAAGTAGGGGAGCTGCTATTGAAGGTGCATGCTTCAGGGCTGTCGTCTCAGGTTCACCATTTAGTAAAACCACTGGCAAGAACAAGCATGCAGCAAGCCTGACCATGCTTGACCTAGGGGGGAACAGGCCAGCCCTTAAATCCAAGGCGGTATTTGCATATAGGAGCAGCTTGGGTTTTAGGAGTAGAGCTTGAAGGAGATATAGATAGATAGATAGATAGATATATATATATATATATATATAGATATATATATATATATATATATATATATATATATATATATATATATATATATATATATATATATATATATATATATATATATATATATATATATACCACAGAGGGTGTCTGCTTTCCATTCATTTCATTTCAATTTTATAGCGTTTAACCAAAGGAAAGATATACATTAAGTAGTGAAGCGAGAATAAGGATAGACCTGGAGCTTGCATCTACGGATATGTTTTGGCAGTGGCAGCTTCCACATATTTATTCAGACAGTTTCCTCCTACGTTAAATACCAGTTTAATTGGAAACCTATTTGAATGATACCCTTCCATACAGTAACCTTAAGGGGTCCTCACTCATTGCAACCCTGTTGTGAACAGTTGCAAGACTCTTGTCCCACAGTTGTTTATAGCTCCCTGCAGATTTAAAGCAGTAGTGAACTTCACTTTGCAACTTATTACCTACTGGCTAGTTTATAATGAAGCTTACTTGTAGGTAAAACGAGGATCTCCTTAACGTGCACTGTTAGGGATATATTCACATTTTGCAGCTGGTGAGAAACGGCATAGTGCGATCTGAAGGGACGGCATACTCAGTATACCGTCCATTCAGAGCGCTGTGCCATGATCATAGCTCCCATTCAAACAGCCAGAGCCCGTGAACTCGGAAGGAAGACTGGGTAAGGATGGAAGCCCTGTCAGCAGTGACAGGGCGCCGCTGGAGGGGCTGGCTTTGTTTTACAATTAAGTCCTTCATAATGGGCTAGTATGCAATTACCTTGCAGGGGGCCTGGAAATTTTTTTTATTTTTTTTTTATCTGGATTTACTACCACTTTAGGTATAGACAATTGGTACCAGATTTCTCCTTCAGATGGCGCCCCAGAGCAACTTTTGGTTTCAGCTCCCAGTCCTGCTAAACCTCTGGACTTGCAGGCGGTTGGATAACTCAATGCAACTCAAGCAAGGGCCCCAGTTAGATTAAAAAAAGTCAAACTGGTAATATTTTTTTTTATTATCAATAAACCTCCGCCGTTGTATTTTTTTTTTTTTTTCTTTATAATTGACGGTAGAAAAAACTGGCCTGATCACAATTGTCATTGACGTTCTCTGTAATGATGCCTGAAATGGAAGGAAGAGAAAACAATACTGTTATAATTGTATTTGTGTGTTATAAATACAATATTAAATAAAATCTATATGTAATATTTATCAATATTTCATTTGATTTGTAGACAAATTGCCATGTATGACTAATAATCCTAACCGGTTGCTGCCCTGCGGTGGTAAAAGGGTGGACTTTAACACACACACACACATATATGCATCCCTGGGCAGCTGACGTTCCTGTGCTGAGAGTGCGCAGCACTGAGCTGTCGAGGCTGACTCCCGATCATGTGACCACTGTGACGGCTGATCACAGTTGTCACATGATTGCTGATCCTTCCCATCCAGTGATGGTCTATCCTTTACATTAAAGGTTGGGCAGGAAGGGGTTAACAAAGCCATGTAGCTTCCACGTGCCGACAAAAGGTTTATCTAAGCACAATAATCAGATATTTGCATTGAAAATGTTTGATTGTTGCTAGTCCATGACTGTGTACAGAGCAGCCATTATTGACCGCATCCAATCCTTTTATGAAATATGTAGGCAAGTTAGAGTTTGTTTCCTAAAGAAGTAGTATAACTTCATTTTTAAACGTTTCATTAAATTCACCCTGTAGCACTCGCTCATGTTCAAATCCATCTTGTGGTTGCTGAACTGCGTGGTCAGACAATTCGCCTCCCCTCCGGGCTAATTGATAGCGCTGGTCTCTGGCAGTAGGGGCACTCTGGACACAGGGGGCAGAGTCGGCTCCAGTCGCAACACGCTGTTCATTCACAAACATAACAGATCAGTCAGTGTTGCAGAGCTGTGTGGTAAATCTATCAGCTGATAGTAAACATCCACTGTGCTGGCAGATAGCTCACACAGCCCCACCGCTGACTGATGTTTTACTGTTGTAAATGAGCAGTTACCACTGTCTGGGCTAGATCTGTGTGATAGATCTGCTGGTGCCATGTAGGTTTACTAGCAGCTAGCATTTATCACATAGTCCCACAGTGCTGACTGCTCATTCATAATAGTAAAAGATCAGTCCGCTCAAAGAAGGGACAGGGTCTCAGTGCTGTACTCTAGCTCCCCTATAGTCTGGGGTGGAGCTACAGCACAGCATTGACACAACAATAAAGTTGTTTGTATCTTAACAGAACTGTGTGCTATGTGCACGGGGGATTCCAAAAGGATTTTCACCCTCTGCTGACAATTCTTCTTGAAAGTGCATATGTAGTTCTGGATACCAGTATGTTGTAAAAGGTGGTGGCTTGGGAAGGTGGGATTGTGGATGTCTCTTTAAAGCGAACCTGCACTCCATTTTAAACTATTAAAAGTCAATGCTTCAAGATGTCCACATTATTAGTCATAAAAACCTTATCTGTGCCCAACTCTGATTTAGTTTCACTATGTTGTATACTCATTTTATAACTTTGTTCATACAACTATCATGAGTCATCTTATTGAACAGTATGTAGAGTTCAGGCACTTGTATAGATTTAGGCTCCATTCACACTTGTGCCACCTGTCATGCAACTTTGGACATCAAAGTCGCATGACAAGTCGTTCCCCGTGCTTTCCAATGATAACCATTCATATATGCAGTGACTTCAAAGGAGTTCATGCGCTACTTTTGTCTGAATTTCATGCAGCTTGAGGGCCATAGACTTCAATGTTAACTCTCAAATTTTGGGCTCGAATCTTGGGTTGAATTCGGACCTGAAACGGACCAAAAGACGCACAGTGTTCCTGTGCAAATTGCATCGGAGCCGCTGCGGAGATATGTGAACCTGCTCCATGGAGAGCCGGCCACGATCTCCTGCTATTGCGAATTGGATGCGGAACCCGCATCCAACTCTCACTAGTGTGAACCCAGCCTAAATCTTTTATGCAGAATTAAGTTATAAAAATAAACATTAAAGCGGAGTTCCTGTGGTCCAGCACAAAGCCTTGCTTCTCTCCCCCTCCTCTCCGCGGCGGTGCCATTCAAATTGTGTCGGCACCCGGCTGTGGCTTCACAGCCGGCACGCACCGCGAATGGCCGGGCAATCTTCTGGGACCTCTGACATGTCCCAGAAGATTGCAGAGGGGATAGGTGATCTTCTTTCCGGTGCTCCGGCACCAGGGGAGGAAGTGGGAGCTGGGTGCCTGTAAAAACAGGGTACCCGCTCCCCCCCAATAAAAATGACATGCCAAATGTTGCATGTCAGGGGGTCACCAGCACTTAAAGTTTAAGTTCCATTTTTGGGTGTACCTCCGCTTTAACAACCACCTTATCAGTGCAGCCTCACCTGTGCCCAACAATGCTGCTTCGCCTGTGTCCGTCAATGCCGCTTCGCCTGTGTCCGTCAATGCCGCTTCGCCTGTGTCCGTCAATGCCGCTTCGCCTGTGTCCGTCAATGCCGCTTCGCCTGTGTCCGTCAATGCCGCTTCGCCTGTGTCCGTCAATGCCGCTTCGCCTGTGTCCGTCAATGCCGCTTCGCCTGTGTCCGTCAATGCAGCCTACCTGTGTCCATCAATGCAGCCTACCTGTGCGGGGAAGAGAGGAGAGGAAGAGGATTGCCGGTTGGATCATCAGAGTGGCAATCCAAAACCGCTTTCATTTCAATTGCTACACAGGTGCATTGTTTTCAAATGGTCTGATAGCTCAACAGCAACATAGGCCAGGTGCGCACACAATGCTGTCCAGAAACACTTCGAGAAGCATCACCAAGCCTGGAGTACAAGTGGCCGTCAGGGTAAACCCGCTGCAGGCAGTCGAACGTAGCCAGTGTGAGGGGTAGGGTCACAGTGCAATGGAGCAACGAGTGAACGAGTCAAGTTCTGTTACAAAATTGGGGAAACTGGTTACAGAGATGCATGAAATGAAAGTGTATGGGACAGAAGCCATCAGCAGAAAATGTGTTTATGACTGGTTCAAACGCTTTTGCGACAGGAAGGAAACGACTGAGGATGAGCCACACTCAGGTTGGCTGTCGACAAGCAGAACCCCAGGCGCGATCGAGCAAGTGCGACAAATGCTGGCACGAGATTGGCAACTGACTCTTGATGGCGGAGGAATTGGGCATTAGCAAAGACACGGTGCGCACCATCGTCCACAAAGATTTGGGTAAGTGGAAGATTTGTTCCCAGGTTGTGCCACACAAGCTGACAGACAAACGGAAAGCAAAACAGATGGAAACCTTTGGAGGCCTCATTACCATTATGTGACCAGGATCCATTCTTTCTGCAAACCGTCATCATGGGGGTGAGACCTGGTGTACCAGTTCGATCTGGAATCAAAGCAGCGTACCTGTTCTTGATCATCCTCTGTACTCTCCTGATCTGGCGCCTGCTGAATTTTTTGTTTCCCCGCCTAAAGAGTGTCATGAAAGGTGGAAGTGGCGGCAATTCAAGAATGTGTGACCGGTTCTGCAATTGATTCCTAAAGAGGCCTTTGCTGTCAGTTTCCAGAAGCTTTATAAGTATGTTACGAAGGATGACAATTATTTTGAAGGCCAATAAAAGTCATTTGTAGCTTCTGTTTTGTTTTGTTTTCTGATACCATTCACCATACTTTTTAAACACTGCTCGTATAGGCCCCTTTCACACAGTCGGACCGTTCAGGTCCGCCTGTCAGTTTTGCCGGTGGACCTGAACGGGCGCTCCATGCTAGTCTATGGAGCGACGGATGTCAACGACCCGGTCCCATCCGCTAAAAGCAGACGGATGCCTCTACGTTCAGATCCGTCGCTATCGGATCGGGTGAGATTTGATGAAAACGGATATGCTGTCCGTTTTCGTCCGATCTCTCCATAGAAACCAGCGGCGCTCGACAAGCCCCTCCCCGCTCAGTGAGCAGAGAGGAACCTGACATCCGCCCGCTCAGCGGAGATCAACGGAGAGATCTCCCGCTGAGCTGGCAGACCGAGGCGGACTCCGTGGAAGCGGATCCGCCTCGTTAGAATGATGCCTTAATGAGTCAATATGGCTACCTCAACATACATTTGTGATTACAAATTATACACATATGTATAGAAAACAAGTGTAGATGTGGCGCTGTTCTAGTGGGGTAAATATTTGATGGTAAAACCGCCGTTTTATACCTTGTGTAGTCTCCTAGACTAGGTATGAAAGCTGGATAGTTTAAATTATATATACTATAATTTAGTGGCAAGTGCCTCAAACATTGTGTGTGTGGTGCTACTGATTCATAGTGTCCATTAGCAATTAGACTAATTCAAACAAAAAATGAGTGGATGAATAAAAAAATAAAAGAAACAACGTGTGTTACAGCCTCGGTCGCCTAATTTGTGGTGGATTTTGGATTGTGCTACAGCCTCTGGCGGTTGCTTGGCAGTGTAGTTTCAATAGCCCTAGAATGTGTTTCAATGTGTATTGTTAACCAAAGGTGTGTGGGTTACACTCCGTGAATGTTAGTCACAAATATTATATACTATTTTGCAAATGTAAAAATGGAATCACATTAAATATACTGTATGCCCAATATTATATCACATACAATTGATTTGATTTAATGAATTTTTTAGTAAAGTGCAAGAAGTGCTTCCTGATCAAAATATGTGTGCTAGTTTGGCAGCTATTAGCAAAGTGACTAGTGCTCAAAAGGTTAATTAACAAAGTGACTTGTGCTCCAAAAGAAAAACCAGTGCTTGCTGGAAAAACAATTTTGTTTTTAAAAATCTTTTTATATGGCAAAGTGACTTGTGCTCAGAAGGAGTGAGTCCTTATTGAGAGACAATATTATTTAAAAATCTTCTTATCCAGGTGCTGGCTTGGTGATAGTGCTTCTTAATCGTGCTCCTAATGTGCTTACACTCACCAAATAGCCTCACTCCTGCAGGGGTATTATGCTGTCACAGTATCTACCACTGTGTAGCAACCCTGGATGGCTTCGGTCCGTGCTTTAAATGTTGTCTAGCGACTTTTAATGTGTTCACCATATAAAAAAGAGGGGATGCCCATAGCGTAAAACCATTTTAAAAGCTTTATTTTAACATAAGCAAAGATAGTACTCACATTTTAAAAGGTTAGTATAAGCATGAAAGGATAGGAACCATCACAAATGGCCGGTGTTCGTCTGACTGGAGGTGACGCAAGATGTTTGTAAACCCCTCCCTGCGCGTTTTGTCATTGGACGTCTACAGGAGCGTCCATCTTGCTACACCCCCTTCTCTTAAATAGTATGCCATGTGCTTAATGCGGTTGTGCACTGCTGTTTTGCGGCGACCATCTTGGCGTGGATAATGCAGACCGAAGTCCATGCCGCTCAAATGATGGTAATAGCTTCCAGTTACGACCCACCAGTCCTTCTCTCCGTAGTGGAGTTTGGACTGATATCCGGGTCGCTGACACAACAAGTTTGTTCGAAAGTAATTTGGAAATGGTTATGCATATCCAATGGTTAATCAGAGGGTCAAACTAAATATTAGCCTGAATATATAAGTGAATCACCGCATGTTAGCATACAGGATATATTATCTTGACGGTATATACACAACAATTTAATTAAAACTTGATATTTAATATAATGCAAATCAATTATGCAAAATATATAATGTATTGAGACAAAAATTAAAATTAAAAACTGGAAATATACAATGGAAAAAAATTAATAAAAATAAAATGAAAAATGAAAATAATCTCCTACTGGGTGAATCAGTGGTATGTGAAACTATTTTAAGGAACTATATTACTTCTGGTTAGTTAATAATAAGTAACAACCAAGTGTCCTAAGTGCTCTCACCCTCTGCACGAGGAACACCTCCACCGCGCCAAAGTCCCCTTTAAAATTATTGGAAATTGAATAAACACCAGTGAAAGTGATGACAAAAATAAATAAAATTGTACTTAATAAAATAATATTATTATAATCTAGTACATAAGAAATGAGGAGCTGCCCACTTAAATCAAAACCAAAGAATAATCAATAAATTTGATCCCAAATATCGGTTGAATACTAGCAGACACCGACACCTAGGATAAATTAGCAGGCGCTCAAAAATGCTCCAGATGTAACTAGCTATACCACCATAAATGACAATATCCGGTGATAAACACGTTCTCTGAAGGAAATCAAAAAGATATAAGTATAAGTGTGAAACAAATATACAATGTGCAATGATGGTGATACCCTCTATCAAGGACTCAATCACCTATATGTGACACACCCCTAAAAATAAAATTCAAATATCAAATTTCAACAATATAAATAAATAATGTGATTATATACCTTGCAGTATACAATAGTGGTGACACCCTCTAATAGTGTTGGTGATCTGAGTGTAACAAGCTAAATTAATAGCATACCTCAAAAATCAATGAAAATAAAGACATAATGAAATGTGCTAATACAAAATCAAACGGTGATGTGATCTAATATCTGCGTGTATCACGCCCCTATTCAACCCAGAATTGACTGGATGTATTAGATCAGGGTGTGACTAGTAATATAATGGTGACACCCTCTAGTAGTGGGTCAATTATCTGTGTATGGTACACCACATGAATGGCGGACCACACAAAAATAAACACCTGCAAACAAGAAAAATATTATAAATAGGACCTCTTATAATAAAAAAATATATAAATTGTGGTGGAAAAGCATATATATATATATATATATATATATAAGTGACAGCAAAAAATCGTGCAAATAGTTCAATTCATGCTGCAAAGTTCAGCAACTCCCAAAAACAGTTCATGAATAGAACCAGCCCTTGATAGAGGCTATAGGTGATTAAAGCTGGTGACGACAAAATATTCAATCAAATGTCCCACACAAATGATTCCTCAGTGATAGATGTCAAAAAATGATGAGTATCTCCGTGCTCCTTCCACCTCACCACTGTGCTAGTGAATCGCACTCTCCAGACATGCACTCACCAAAATGAAATGCCAGCACTTTCATGCAAGGCAAAACAAGCTTTCTTTACCACACTCCTGGGTAAATATTGCATACGAGGCTCACAAGGATGATGTTCAATGGATCCACATAAAAGAAAATGAATGCTCAAATAGTGTAATTCCGCAATGAAAATTTATTAAAAATCATGCAAACTTCACACATAGCACTCACATTGTGTAAACCTAAAACAAGCTCAAACCGTGTAATGCACAGCAAACTTCAACTCAGTGGATTCGGTAATAGCAATGGTCACGGCGGACCCGAGGTGTACAACTGCTGGATGCTCTCTCACCTCTCCCTCGGGAAACCTCCGTCCCTCCGTGCGCTCGTATCCTACTCTCCTGTGTGGCCGACAGCAAGTACGTCACAACTCACAGCCACGCCCCGACATGTTTCGTCATGGAACGACTTATTCATGGGATTATTAGTTAATAATAAGAATGGGGGAAACCAGGGCACATATTCTAGTACCCAGGTGGAATTGTACCTGTAGAGGCAGCAGTTCTATATATTTTATATTCTTCAAATTATACACATAAACAAGGATTTTAAAGCATAGCCTGCTAAGAGCTCCCTGGTCCCTCTACACGTGTCAATACACTGTAAGTGAAGGATGTAGCGATGATGCCACCATCTCAGGATGCTAGTCCATGAAGTCCCACCTCATAGTATGTCCTCAGTCTTCTGACTTGAATTAAGCTGGGTGTCATTCAACTTGGGAAACTAAGGACATCTGGTGGTTAACAAGAAGTACTGCGGGGCACAGCTCCAGACTGAAGATGTGTATTGCAGCAGTGGCTGCTTTTTTAATTTCGTTCATTGCTTGGGGCTGATGTAATATAAAATAAATGCCCAGAGTTTGGCTGTAACACATACTGAGATATTATTTTAACCAAGCTTCTTTCTTTTAAACAAATCTTGAAAAGATTCTACATTCCCTATTAACCTGCACTGGGAAAAAAATCTCATTGGCTGTTCTGAGGAATGCAGTTTTACTTTGTCTTACATGAGCTTGTATTGTGTCAGGTCAATGGAGCTACATAGTCTTCATCTATACATTGTCTGTGGTATGAGGCAGGAAATGGTAGCAGGAAGGGTAGGAGACAGGTTAAAACAGATAAAGAAACTATTACATGCATTTTTAGAACTAGCACAATGTGAAGCAGAGGTCTCCAGGCTTTTCAAGTTCCTGAGCAACAGTGAACTATAGGAAGTGAAGAAGAGACAGGCTAAATAAAAGAAAAAAAAATCACGTCTGTTAAAGGGGGTCTATTGTATAAATTAACTTCTGTGTGCACATTTTGCAATATTGATGTCAATTTATTTGACATTTTGAGGGCAAGATCGCATATTCTTGCATGCATATTTATTTTGGTATTCTGTATGCATATACTGGCTATGTTTCAACCGGACAGTGCAATCCGCATCCTTGCTGAATTTCTGTTGAACTGAGAAAAGCGATGAAGCACACACTGCAGGACTACCGAGGAGGAAGCAAAGCATGTGTATGTATAACAAGAAAATGTTTTTTTTGTATGTATCTTTCTCATTAGAATCTTTACTACAAACATATTCATTTTTCTATTTACATTAAAGCCTTCTCTTTGCCTGGGTTCACATATGTACGGGGCTGGTTACAGTGCGATTTGTAAAAAAGTCAGGTGCGTTTTCGTTTAGTTGTTCAGGTGCAATTCCACTTTGAATTGTTAAAGTGTATGACATTGGGAATCGCACTTGAACCGCGCTAAAAATCATACCCGACTCTTTTTTCTTTAAATCGCACTGTGGCCGGCCCACACACATGTGAACTGGCTCTATAGAAAAGGATTTTGGTTCCGATATCATTCAAATCGGATGCAGTTAAAAAACGCACCAATTTTCAAATATGTAATCATACAGGACTTGATTCTTAGACCATGGGTTATATGCCATTACCTTCAGATGATTTGGGACCAGCAAAAGCTTTTCTGAGAACCATCCCCCAGTGTACCCATATAGCCCTGCCCACTCTGGGAAGCTCCAGTTTTTTGCTATTGTGCTTAGGTGATTGATCTCTTCTCCCATTTAAATTTTTTTTTTTTTTTTTTTTTTTAATTCCTCCCTGATCTGACTTCTATCAAGATTTGACTGCTTATTACTTTTTGGCTCACTAGCAATTTCTGGATCAGTGGGGCTGGCCTGTAATGTTTGCTTCAGGCACTGGATCCCGCGTTTGGCGCTTGTCTTGGTATGTGGTGCAATGAATAAGTTGGTGCTGTACAGGTCCATTCTTATGGCAATCAGATCTTAAAGTGGGGTTCCACCCAAAAAAACAAAAATACCTAAAAAATCATAAAAAAACAAAACAAAAAAAACATTTGGATATTTTTTGTTTTTTTAACTTACCTCTAAATGCCTGTTGCTAGGGGGTCCCTCGTAGTCTGCCCCTTCCAGTGCCTGGGCTGGTGACATCACTTCCCCCTCGGCACAGGAAGGGCTCCGCTCTGCTCCCTCCTTCCTGTCAATCATCTGGGACCCATTACAGGTCCCAGGTGACTGAGCGGCCAATCGCGGCGCCGCTCGCGCATGCGCAGTGGGTGCTAGGCTGTGAAGCCACAGCCCAGCGCCCACATTTGCAATGCCCGCGCCGCTGAACGGAGGGGGAGATGAGCGGGGCTTCGATCCCCCGCATCGCTGGACCCTGGGACAGGTAAATGTCCAATTAAAAGTCAGCAGCTGCAGTATTTGTAGCTGCTGACTTTTATTTATTTTTTTTCATGGGCCCCCTGGGTGGAACTCCTCTTTTAAAGACCCTTTTGTGGGTATGTCCACCGTGAGTGGGAAAGCCTGAACTCTAGGTGATGTGGACATGGTAAGTCAGGGTTGCACTGTACCTTTACATACTGGTTCCTGGCTATGCATGTTTTGTTGGAATAATGTGATCTGTAGTACGTACAGTATCTCACAAAAGTGAGCACACCTCTCACGTTTTTGTAAATATTTTATATCTTTTCATGTGACAACACTGAAGAAATGACACTTTGCTACAATGTAAACTAGTGAGTGTCCAGCTTGTATAATAGTGTAAATTTGCTGTCCCCTCAAAATAACTCAACACACAGCCATTAATGTCTAAACCGCTTGCAACAAAAGTGAGTACACCCATAAGTGAAAATGTCCAAATTGGGCCCAATTAGCCATTTTTCCCTCCTTGGTGTCATGTGACTCGTTAGTGTTACAAAGTCTCAGGTGTGAATGGGGAGCAGGTGTGTTAAATTTGGTGTTATCGCTCTCACTCTCTCATACTGGTCATTGGAAGTTCTGGTCATTGGCACCTCATGGCAAGGAACTCTCTGAGGATCTGAAAAAAAGAATTGTTGCTCTACATAAAAATGGTCTAGGCTATAAGAAGATTGCTAAGACCCTGAAACTGAGCTGCAGCATGGTAGCCAAGACCATACAGCAGTTTAACAAGACAGGTTCCACTCAGAACAGGCCTCGCCATGGTCAATCAAAGTTGAGTGCACGTGCTCAGCGTCATATCCAGAGATTGTCTTTGAGAAATTGACATATTAGTGCTGCCAGCATTGCTGCAGAAGTTGAAGGGGTGGGGTGTCAGCCTGTCAGTGCTCAGACCATACGCCGCACACTGCATCAAATTGGTCTGCATGGCTGTCATCCCAGAAGGAAGCCTCTTCTAGAGATGATGCACAAGAAAGCCCGCAAACAGTTTGCTGAAGACAAGCAGACTAAGGACATGGATTACTGGAACCATGTCCTGTGGTCTGATGAGACCAAGATAAACTTATTTGGTTCAGATGGTGTCAAGTGGGGCGGCAACCAGGTGAGGACTACAGTCAAACATGGTGGTGGGAGTGTCATGGTCTGGGGCTGCATGAGTGCTGCCAGCATTCTGGCGCTACGGTTTGAGGGAACCATGAATGCCAACATGTACTGTGACATACTGAAACAGAACATGATTCCCCCCCTTCGGAGACTGGGCCACAGGGCAGTATTCCAACATGATGAAGACACCAAACGCGCCTCCAAGTTGACCACTGTCTTGCTAAAGAAGCTGAGGGTAAAGGTGATGAACTGGCCAAGCATGTCTCCAGACCTAAACCCTATTGAGCATCTGTGGGGCATCCTCAAATGGAAAGTGGAGGAGCGCAAGGTCTCTAACATCCACCAGCTCTGTGATGTCATCATGGAGGAGTGGAAGAGGAACCTGTTAAGCTCTGGTGAACTCCATGCCCAAGAGGGTTAAGGAAGTGCTGGAAAATAATGGCGGCCACAAAAAATATTTACACTTTGGGCCCAATTTGGACATTTTCACTTAGCAGTGTACTCCCTTTTTGTTGCCAGCGGTTTAGACTCTTAATGGCTAAGTGCTGAGTTATTTTGAGGGGAAAACAAATTTACACTGTTATACAAGCTGTACACTCACTACTTTACATTATAGCAAAGTGTAATTTCTTCAGTGTTGTCACATGACAAGATATAATAAAATATTTACAAAAATGTGAGGGGTGTACTCACTTTTGTGAGATACTGTATATTCTTCTTTGAATTTTGGTGTGATTTGTGTTTTTCAGATCTGTGAAGTAATTCAATTCCCCCTGTTCAGGTGCTTTCTGTAAGAAAAAACGGTCACTGCTGCTCTCTCTCCTTGTGCAGGGTGACTGGTCTTGTCTCCACCCCCTCCTGTAGTTTTCTGCTGGCAACCTGTAGTGGGTGGAGCCTGCCGGGCCCCTCTGCTTTCTGTACCGGCTATTTGCAGCACAATGATGATGTCTCTTTTACTAATTGGTAATATCTAGGTTTGGTAAACATACAGTCAGGGGCAAAAAGTATTTGATCCCCTTCTGATTTTGTATGTTTGCTACTGACAAAGGAATGATCAGTCCTATAATTTTAATAGCAGGTTTATTTTAACAGTGAGAGACAGAATAACAACAAAAATATCTAGAAAAATGCATTTGAAAAAAGTTATACATTGATTTGCATTTTAATGAGTGAAATAATTTGACCCCTTCGCAAAACATGACTTAGTACTTGCTGGCAAAAGCCTTGTTGGCAATCGCAGAGGTCAGAAGTTTCTGGTAGTTGGCTACCAGGTTTGCACACATCTCGGGAGGGATTTTGTCCCACTCCTCTTTGCAGATCCTCTCCAAGTAATAAAAGTGGCTGTAAACCCTGGTACACCACTTGTACCTACAGGTAAGCCTATAATGAGGCTTACCTGTAGGTACTGTAAATGTCTCCTAAACCTGCACGGTTTAGGAGACATTTACCATATACGCTTGCGCCGACATCATTGGTGCATGCACACTAAGGAAACGGCTCGCTTGTGCCATTTCATTCAGCAGCGTGACCGGCGGCTCCAACCAATCACAGTGCTAGAGCCTGCGAACCCGGAAATTACTCTGGGAAACATGTCGCCAGTCACAGCGGTGTGCGGGGCCGATGCAACAGCTTTGATCTAAGGTAAGTATTTCATAATGAGCTAGCATGCGATGCATACTAGCTCATTATGCCTTTGTCTTACAGGGGTTTTTTTTGGGTTTTTACAACCACTTTAAGGTTTCGAGGCTGATGTTTGGTAACTGGAACCTTCAGCTCCCTCCACATATTTTCTATGGGATTAAGGTCTGGAGACTGGCTAGGCCACTCCAGGACCTTAATGTGCTTATTCTTGAGCCACTCCTTTGTTGACTTGGCCGTGTGTTTTGGGTCATTGTCGTGCTGGAATATCCATCCACTACCCATTTTCAATGCCCTGGCTGAGGGAAGGAGGTTCTCACCCAAGATTTGACAGTACATGGCCCCGTCCATCGTCCCTTTGATGCAGTGACGTTGTCCTGTCCCCTTAGCAGAAAAGCACCTCCAAAGCATAATGTTTCCACCTCCATGTTTTTGACGGTGGGGATGGTGTTCTTGGGGTCATTGGCAGCATTCCTCCTCCTCTGCCAAACACAGTGAGTTGATGCCAAAGAGCTCGATTTTGGTCTCATCTGACCACAACACTTTCACCCAGTTCTTCTCTGGAATCATTCAGATGTTTATTAGCGAACTTTAGACAAGTCTGTACATGTGCTTTCTTGAGCAGGGGGACCTTGCAGGCGCGGCAGGATTTCAGTCCTTCACGGCGTAGTGTTATCAGTTGTTTTATTTTTGTGACCATGGTCCCAGCTGCCTTGAGATCATTGACAAGATTCTCCCGTGTAGTTCTGGGCTGATTCCTCACCGTTCTCATGATCATTGAAACTCCACGAGGTGAGATCTTGCATGGAGCCCCAGACCGAGGGAGATTGACAGGTATTTTGTGTTTCTTCCATTTGTGAATAATCGCACCAACTGTTGTCCCCCTCTCACCAAGCTGCTTGGCGATGGTCTTGTAGCCCATTCCAGCCTTGTGTAGGTCTACAATCTTGTCCCTGACATCCTTGGACAGCTCTTTGACCATGGTGGAGAGATTGGAATCTGATTGCTTTTGTGGACAGGTGTCTTTTATACAGGTAACAAACTGAGATTAGGAGCACTCCCTTTAATGCCGGCCATACACGGTTCGAATTTTGTAAGAATTTTCTTTCGAAAATCGTATGAAAGAATTTTCGTATGAATTTCGCATCATTAGTGGGCTGCAACAACGGCCGATTTTCGTGCGGCAATCGAATTTTGAGGAATCGGACATGTTGGAAATTTTCCGAAAAACGAACGATTTTCTAATCAATGATGGGAGAATCGTGCGAGAAATGTAATAAGAAAAGAAAATTTACGGAGAGAAAAGAAGATTCCCGGCCAAGAAAATTCTTTTCTGTAGCAATATGAGGTGAAATTGAAGGCTTGGTCGGCCGAATTTCGAAAATCAATGGTGGCATCATCGGATCACAAAAAAAACGAAATTTCTTATTTTGAAAAGAAAATTCGTTCGAAATTCGACCGTGTATGGCCTGCTTAAGGCTCCTAATCTCAGCTCGTTACCTGTATAGAAGACACCTGGGAGCCAGAAATCTTGCTGATTGATAGGGGATCATATACTTATTTCACTTAATAAAGTGCAAATCAATTTATAACTTAGTTTTTCTGGATACTTTTGTTGTTATTCTGTCTCTCTCTTTTTTTAAAATAAACCTATCATTAAAATTATAGACTGATCATTTCTTTGTCAGTGGGCAAACGTACAAAATCAGCAGGGGATCAAATACTTGACATGGCGTATATGGTGCACACAACATGGATTTACATTACACCCTTTGTAGCAATTGAGGAATATATTTAAACGAAAGTGTATATGCCTAGCGTTCAGCTTTAACCATATCTATTTCTCTATTCACAGCCAAGCTCTCCCGTATTTCTTGTAATCACATTGTGTAAAGACACTCAGAAATAACAATGGCTTATTTATATTACAGCAGGATATTATTGTAGCTAGGGGTTTGGGCAGTGTGATGAAGCATGCCACAAGTTAATTTGCCTGATCTTTGTCTGCAGATACATCCACTTGGGTCTTAAATTAAAACAAACAGTTTGTGACCTAGTTACACAGGCTTGGTAAGGCAGTGCAAAGGGCAATACAGCATTCTCCATGCATCCCAACAACCAATTAGAATTTATCTTTCTCTGATTACATGAAACTGAAATTTCATAGCTTGCTTCATTTGCCACAACTGCATTCTTCATGCAATAACATCTTCTGGAATATGCTGCAAAGTATTGCCGCAAAATCTGTGTTCTTTAGGTGCTGGGCCCCGTTGCGCTTTGTGGGCAGTACTGTTGAACGTGACCCATTCAAATTATTGGAGCACGCCGCAACTACGTGTAATGGATGACATTGTAATGAAGTGGTGCAGCATTTACAGGGTTAAAACAGGTGCTAAGGAGGCAATATATTGCCTCCTCAGTGCTTGTCAAACTTCTCTGAAAGGCAATTCATCACTGATCGCATTTCAGGACATCTAAACTTAGACTTATAGTGGTGGTCAGTCGGAAAAATGCCCCTCTTACATTGATAGTTCCTGAGTGGGAAGAATCTCCCCCTTCCCTTACATTGATGGTCAGTGGGAAGAATCTGCCCCTTCCCTTACATTAGGGGTCAGTGGGACAATTACCCTCTTAACATTGGTGGCCACAATGCCACCTTTACAGATGGCTAATAAAAAGATAAATAGTGTCATGCTACTGGCTCTGATAATTGAAATTGGACACAGAAATATATAGGCACCATCAGATGGGAGGTCAATTAGCCACAGCTCAAGAAACCGGTTTCTACCATTGGAGGAACCCTAGGCTTCCACTGAACCCCACTTAAATTTGGCTACCCTAATATTTTATGTATTGTGTCCCCATTGGAGAGATTTCACCTCACTTTCTGTTGTCACTGGGATAGGAAGTGAGGGGAAATTTGCACAACGGATACACCAATATCTGTACAATGTTATCCCCAAATCCCCTTTTTACCTGAAATCCCACCCCACAATTGGGCCCACTGTGCAGGTATGTGCCCAAGCTCTACAAAAATAGCGAACTCTCACCAGTGGCCTTGCCATTATACCCCATAATCAACAAGCCTGCCTTTTCCTCTGGATCCAGAGAAGGCCCTTTTCGCCTTTTAATGGTCAGTGATATCTATCAAGCATCCTATTTTGTGTCCTCAGGATAGTGACCCACTATGGACATAATCACATCCTTTGGGGGACCTTTCCTCTTCACTCCATGGCGAGCGCCACAACTCGGACACTTACTACTCATTCTACCTCCCCCTGGAAACGTCTTTTGACCCTTGACAGGTTTTGAGGTCTTATGCACAGAGACAGGTCCCTTGCGCCACTCTCTTTCCATGTTGTGTACCCTTGTCTCACGACTGATTATACACTGATCCTTCCTCCCACATTGGGAGACAGCTCTTCAACTGACCTATACAGCCCCACAATGCCAAAGAATTTAACATTTTCTTTAAAATCCTCTATAGCAGTGGTTCTCAACTGCTGTCCTCAGGATCCACTAAGAGGCCAGGTTTGCAAGAAAACTGAAATACATCACAGGTGATATCATTTGCTGCTCAGTGATTGCAGTATTCTAGTCTGCATCTCCACAAGGTAATACATAAAATCTCGCCTGTTAGTGGGTCCCGAGGACCATATAGCTATGACGTTGGCAAAGTGGTTGCGATATCCTGACCGGACATCATATGACGTCGCCAGGATATCAAGCCGCTGCGCTCCCCCGGGGCGCGCATCGCGGCGATCGTTGTTGCGGTGTGTCAGTCTGACACACCATAACTCTGATCTAGGTAAAGAGTCTCTGACAGAGATGTAAATAGGAAGAGCCGTTGAACGGCTTTTCCCTCACTCGTGTCACTCAGACACGAGTAGATGAGAGCCAATCGGCTGCTCTTCTGACAGGGCGGTCTGTGCTGATTATCAGTGCAGCCACCTCCAGGATGCTCACACTGGACCACCAGGGATGCCCACCACTAGACACCACCAGGTATGCCACCCATTGCCACCAGGGATGCCAATCAGTGCCCACAATGGGCATCACTGATTGGCAGGCATTATTGTTTGGCACTGAGTGACATCCATCAGTACCATCCATTAGTGTACATCAGTGCCACCTATGTGTACCCATCATCAGTGCCACCTCACCAGTGCCCGTCAGTGAATTAAAAAATGTACTTATTTACAAAGTTTTGTAACGGAAACAAAAAAATTTTTTTTTTTCAAATTTTTCGGTCTTTCTTTTATTTGTTTAGCAGAAAATAAAAATCCCAGAGGTGATCAAATACCACCAAAAGAAAGCTTGATTTGTGGGAACAAAATGATCAAAATTTAGTATGGGTACAGTGTAGCATGACTGCGCAATTGTCATTCAAAGTGCGACAGCGCTGAAAGCTGAAAATTGGTCTGGGCAGGAAGGTGTAAAAGTGCCCTGGTTAAGTGAGTCTGGGTAATTGCTATGGGTTCAAATGTAGGTCAGGCTGGAGGGCTCTACAGGTCAGGCTACTGGTGACTCCCCTTGGTTCTAGAAATGACCAGAAAGTTCTAGAACCTAGTGGGCAGAGGTGAGGGGGCAGTGATCTGCATATTTGAGAATTATCTCTGGGTAGGAGGCCTGGCAAGGTGGTTGGATGGGCTCATAGATATAAAAGACTAGCCAGCAGGGGATTGTCGGTTGGAAGATGGAGTGTTGAGACTGGAATCCTGAGGCATGTGAGGGGTCTTTGCCTCCAGGCTGGAGCTGAGGAGAGAGGAAGAGAAGTTGCAGAGGTATCTCCACTAACCTACCATCTCACTCAGGAGATACCCTGCCCAGTGAGCAAAGATCCAGCAGAAGGCCTGAACAGCAGTCTTTGCAGGCAGCAGGATTCAAGGGACAATGGGAGTACCTCTGCCTGATTACCCCCAGGGCCAATAAGGGAGAAGACTGCCAGATGAAATATTTAGTAAGCTTTCATTAGGCAGTGTCACAGCTAACCTAAATCCCTTGCTCTAGGACATTTCTCAAGACAACCAGGTGGGATGGCATTTCTACTAAAGCAGTGGTTCTCAACTCCAGTCCTCAGGACCCACCAACAGGCCAGGTTTGCAAGATAGCTGAAATACATCACAGGTGATATCACTTGCTGCTCAGTGATTGCAGTATTCTAGTCTGCAACTCCCCAAGGTAATACTTAAAATCTGGCCTGTTGGTGGGTCCCGAGGACTGGAGTTGAGAACCACTGTACTAAAGGAACATAGATCTCCTGAAAACAGATGGGATATTTGCTACTGATCCATTAAGGACTGAAATTCCAGAATGAAAACAGGCTGTGATTCGTTTTTGTTATCTGATTCATTTTTGGGCATTCCATAACCCCTCATCTATATCCAAGTTGTTAATCCCCTAATAAAACAACAAAAAACAAGCCCAAGGACTGGTTTCTGTGTCTGGATGCAAGTTGAAATGCATGTTGCCTGCCTGTGCAGGAGTAGGGGGACCCAGAATCTAGTGGACCTCTAGGGGATAGCGCTACATGTACTAAAAACCAGGAGACAAATTACAAAATGTTATCCAGATGGTACAGGACCCCTTCTTTTCTCCATAAATTCTGTTCTGGGGTAACGGTCCAGTGTTGGCGCTGTAATATCGAAGTAGGCTTAGTTCTACACATCATCCTGACCGACCCAGCATTCTTTTTTCGAAACCTTTCCTCCATTCCATTGAAGACTTGGCAAGACTGAGTCCTTACATTTTTTTTTTAATGATGCCTCCCACTGAGATGGAGAGACCCCCTCCCGCACAGTTTCTATGGATGCATAAAGTAGAAGAGATCAGATCTATGGAGGACCTTGTTCTTTCCTCTCACAATAAACCCAAAACCCATAAAAAACCTGCTGAATGAAGTTTCTGTTTTTGGAGGAGTGTGGGTGGGGCCAGGAGGTTAGTACCCACGTCTGGAGGAATAACACACACAGTCCAAGAGAGGGTTGAAAAGTTCTTGAATTTACAATGACGCTGGCAGTGCACAGTATCTTTTAAGCACCACACAATTTCACACAGTCATGGCCTACATTACAAGGTGCTGCATCTGCGAGGGGGTTGCTGATTTGTACAGTGCCGGCGCAAGCGGCTCCTGAGGATGTGGAACAAGTTCTACGCCGTACACCTTCAGACTGGTAAATAGCAGAGCATCCAGCATTGTCCCTAGTCTTTCCATTCTCATACAGGAGCCTTTCCCTAAGGCTAAATCTGTCCTTGTCAAGCGTGGTTCCTCTCCCTACTCTAGAGAGAAAACAAAGCAACAGACACCTCTTAGTAAGACTGTTTGAATTTAATAACAAATTGTATTAAAACACTCACATGTAAAAAACTGTTGTTGAGCGAAGGGGAGTCCAGTAAAGTAATATACGATCTCTGCAGTCCGGATGGAGACAGGTTTCTCTATGCTGTGGGCATCCTGATCCACAGTACACTTCCGGGATTCGGGCGGGATCCACAGCGAGGCTTGGAGCGTGGCCAGACAGTCACAAAGAGGCTGGAGTGCCGTAAAGCGACGCGTTTCTGAGCATGTGCGAAAAGCGCTCTTTTCTCACACTCTCTCCCTACTCTAGCCAATCACAGAACACGCACCAACCCCAGAAGAGCACTGCAATTTATTATACCAAGTGCATTTTCCAATTGGGCCACAGCAAAATGTTCCTCTGTCTCCACCCCACGTGCGCAGTGGCACAGAAACACAGCGCTGCCTACAGCATGGAGGATAAACTACTTCCTTCCTACATGATGGCAAAGCTCCCTTGCATGGGGCAACTTAGATTTCTCAAACTAGAGGTTCACCCCAGAACTTACTCTGCTGCCCCCCCCATTTTTTTTCCTTACCCAGGTAACTTTACCCAAATTGTTCTGGTCCCCCCCTCAACTTCTATAACTTACCCTTCATAACCCCCTCCCTTCTTTTCCTTACCCCCCCCCCCCCCTCCATTCTACCAGTTAATGGGCTGATTGCCCCATTATGGATAAGTAGATTGCCCACTCTGTATACCCTTTCCCTCATAACCACTTTTCCATTAATATAAAGATCTCCAATAGCTCTAAAATTTGAACCCCCCACCCAGTGTAGTTGAGACAACAGGTTAATGTAAAAGTCAAGTTAATTCATCTTGTTTATAACATGTGGAAATACTGTAGCTGTGATTCCTTTGATATCCAATGACTTCCATATGCTTACCAAATTATGGAATTATTTTTTGACTGAGAAACCTGTAAACTATAGACTGCTTTGTGAGTCAAAAATAAAGAATTAAAAAAATACAAAACAAGAAAAACCGATGCTAATTCTATCCATTCCCACTGTATTGTAAAATAAATTTTAATGGACTGAAGCAACTTTAAAGTGAATCTGATGTTGCTAATGTAAACCTAATTCCATTACTGACTTCCTTTAGAAGATGCTTGTTCAATGACTGTTTTGCCTATTTTCTGGCTGCATTTTGCTTGAAACACTGACCTAAAGCAACTATGCAGGCTGGACTCTCAAGTTCAGTGGCTGTAAAATTATTGAGACTTATTGATGTTCACCTAGAAGAGAAATAACAAATATATATAAACTACAGGTCATACTCAAAATATTGAACAGCAAGCAAGTGAAAATGTCACATACTACTTATCTATTGTGACAGACTGCACTATACAATCTGGAACATTAAAGGCCAAATTTGGGCTGAGTGCTTTTTTTTCTGTGACTGATACATATAGTCAGGTATTGGAGAGGTAGATATGGCGGCTATGGTAGGTTGTATACATAAACTGCTGAATGTTAAGGAACAGTTGCTTGTAGTTTTTTCTCTTATTCTATTATATTTGTAGATTTAATAAGACCTAATATTTCAGTCCCAATGGTTAGTTGGCACTCCTGATGTTAGTGTGGTGACAAGGGGCCATGGTAGGTACATCATCTGGGTTAACATTCTTTGGCATTACGTTGATGAGCCCACAGGACAAGCAGAATATTGCTGGCTGGGTTAAGGTGTTACATACTCCTAGTTTTGGATCAAGGGAAAATTAAGTTAAATCATTGGTGAGGGTTGGATGTCGAATATCAGAGGTCAGAGCTGGTGTGAAGATGGTGTAAACCATCCAAAATAAAACTATGTACAAAGTCTGAACTAACAGAGATTTCCAGTTGTGTCACAAGTGAATGGCAAAGATTGACCATGAGGTGCAATGCCTAGGAGCGCCTAGTCTTCACCAGAGCTCCTAATGGTGGAGTTGTAGCTTGCACTTCTAGACAGTGGCTCTCACTTGTATATAAAATCATTATACGAGGTGTGACCATTTAAGTTTTTGCAGGAGCATTGCCATGGTGGAGAATCCACTTGTCAAGCCAGAGTTCCGGTCCTTTTCTCCAAACAGATTCCTTTAACTTTTTCAGAATTTCCACGTGTTGGTTGACCATTGTATCATGTTCTATGAACTTGTAGTGAACTATCCCCTTCTGATAAAAAAAAAAACACACAAGTGTGAGCATACGAGGGTTTGCACTTTGTCCACATTTGCATCTGCCCTTTGCATTTTTGGCTGCCCACTTCTTGCGCCATCATGGACATCTTGCCACCCCTTCGCCTATGCCATTCAAAAATAATTATTTTCTCACGAGTGTTCACCATAAGCCTGTTGTAACAGAGCTAAAGCTTCACTTGCACTTTTTCCAATTTTCAGGCACAATTTGATGTTAATCCGCTGCTCCAGATTCTTGTCACTCATTTTCTGCCAACAGTGCAACGCACACATGTTATTTCCATCCATCCAGGGCTCCGGAGCACAGACCGGTCTGCCATCCCTGTCCATCCCATCACCTCCTCCCCTCCTGCGGATGATGGCGCAGCCGCTGGGCGGACACTGCCTGCTGGAGCTGGTCGAGGCCTGGTGCCGGCCGCCATTTTCCCGGGCCCCATCCTGCTGAACTGCTTGGGCCTCCCCACATCCCAGGCCCGGGTGCACGAGTCCCACATCTCTGCCCTCCTGTCCATCTTCCTGCCGGGTGAGGGAGGACTGTTGAGCCACACCTGACTATCTGCTCCAACTGAGGGACCATGGTCACAACTGCACCTGGTTATCACCTGCCCCCTTGCAACCGCCACCCCGGGCACCGGCTCCGCGGATGCCCTCCTGTGTCTGCCCCAGTGCAGATGCCCTCAAAAAAGACGCATCCTAAATTGACACTCCACTCCGCAGTAAAAACAGCTGACCTCCCCCTTAGCACAACCAGATGCTGTTTTGGTCGGGAGGCTACAGGCCTTACTGGCCAAATTGGAGATGGAGCTCGGGGACGCTCCGGTGGCGGCAACATCAGCCCCCTTACCACAGGATAGTACCACCACGATCCTTACAGCATTGAACAAAGAAGAACCTCACTGCTGATGCGCATAGATCACCTTGCTGAAGAATGCAATCTGATTAGGAATGACCTAGATAAAATAAAGGGGAGGATGTCTGAATCCAGAATTTCGGCTACTGAGGATCTCAAGGCTACCCGCGCAACCTCAAATTGGCCGAGCCATCCCAGGGAACCTCCCCAGACCCTTTCTGGTCCACTTTCTGAATTACCAAGACAGGGACAGGATTTTGGCAGAAGCTCGTAAACATCCCACCCTTAAATACGGCAACACCTCAGTCCTCCTCTTCCCTGACTTCTCGGCCGAGCTACAGAGGAAGAGAAAGACCTTCAATGATGTCCGTAAACAGCTCAGAGCAAAAAATATTAAATAAGGCATGCTTTACCCCAGCAGACTCCGGGTCCAACATGACGGCAAAGTTTGGTTTTTTGACACCCCTTCGGAGGCTGACGGCTTGCTGGCCACTCTGAGATTAATGGTCTCCTATCGCTTAAAAGTTATTTGATGCATGGATCATACATGTCCTGAATTCCCTATCCTACTATTCTCCTTTTCACAAATGCCGGAGCTACGGCAAGCACACCTTTACACTGGATACGCACTTACCCCTTGCAGTTAGACTGCAAAGATCATCAAAAGTCCCCTGAACTGTTACTCTATCCCTGTTTGGGGGAACTCTATAATAAGGTTGAGCCTGCAGCTTCAGTTCAGGGCTGCGGAGGACTGTAGTGTGGCCTAGTTCTCAGGTTACCGTTTTACAATGCTGTGTTCAGTTTTGGGTATAAACCGGCTCCCGGCCCATCCCCAGTGTTTTTGGGGGGTGCCGGGTACCGGTAGGAAAAGCACACAGTGCTTGGGAAGTTTGTTTTCTATATGTTATGTGTGGTTGGCTCTGGCTCTAAAAACACTCAAGTGGGACTCAGTTGGGACTCATTCACCCTGAAGTTAGCAATTCTCCCCTGGGATCATGGGGTCACGTGATCAGGGAACAATGTTGGTGATATCCTGGAATGTCAGAGGCCTCAACTCTAAATTTAAAAGGGTACTGATGTTTCAGTATGTCAAGACGCACAACCCACAGGTACTGATCCTACAGGAGACCCACTTGATGGGTGGTAAACTGATGGCCTTGAAAAAGCCCTGGGTTCAGAAAACTTTTCATGCCACGTATTCCTCATATGCCAGGGGGGTCTCAATATTGATAAATAAATCCTACCTGTGTAAGGTGGTCCATACAGACCCCAATGGCAAATTTGTAATTGTGGTATTGACGGCCTGGCAAAAAAGGTATATTATTGTAGGAGTTTATATCCCACCACCTTTCAAACCAGAAGTGCTGTACACTATTTTGGGAGGATTACCCCGTACTGTCCAGCTAAATTGTTAATCCTAGGAGACTTTAATAACATCCTCTCCCCTGATCTTGACAGGCCCACGCCATCACAGTCCTCTACTGGGGACCTGCTGGGGTGGACACACTCGGCAGGGGTTACTGAGGTGTGGAGGTGGTTACATCCCCAGCCTAAAGCTTACTCATGTTTTTCTACCTCATATAAAACCTCCTCCAGAATTGATTCAACTTATGTTTACTGACATAGTGGAGACAACATACCTACCTAGTGGGCTTTCTGATCACTTTCCCCTCAAGATCACTATGCGGACTCAAGAAAAACACAGTGGCGCCTTGGGGCCCCACTGGATCTCCCATGACGAGATATCAGGGCAGAGCCCACAAACATTGTGTGAATTTTGGGAACATAACGTGGGGTCATCCTCTTCTCCCACAGTATGGGATGCCTTCAAGGCATTCACTAGAGGACACTATATGTCAGCAATTAAGGCGGTAAAGCTAAATCAACAAGCCAGCAAAACGCGGTTGGAAGGGGAGATTGAGGAGGCATCAGCCACTTACGGGTCTGACCTCTCGGTCTCCAATTTCAAACCGCTGCAGTCCACAAAAAGAGATCTCCAACTCCATCTCACTGAGGTAACTCATTTAGAGTTATTCTACATCAAACAAAGATTCTTTGAGCAGGGTGATAGAAATGGTAGACTGCTAGCAATGATGTCCCATCACGACACCCCTATGACTCTGATCCCAAATTGGTCTCTCCTACAGGTGAATCTATTACATCCCAAGAGGGTATCCTAAAGGTGTTTTCAGACCTTTTATCAGACACTATACAGTACCACGCTCCCTCAGGATATGACTCCTGGCGAGATGGCACCTCTTCTGGACCCGCTGTCTCTGGAGTGGCTCTCAGACAAGAGGTCCCATCTGGTCAGGCCTATCACTGCAGAGGAAGTACATGCTATTATTAACACATTGGTAACTGGGAAGGCCCCGGGCCCTGATGGTCTACCCGTCGAATTTTAGCGGACTCATGCGGATCTCCTAGCTCCCCTGGTGGCAGACCTGTATACCCAATGTCTGGAGGAGGGAGCGCTCCCACCCTCCATGGCAGACGCGCACATTATTCTAATCCTTAAGCCCAATAAAGATCCCAAACAGTGCGCCTCATACAGGCCCATAGCACTTCTCAACATTGATTTCAAAGTTTTATCTAAATTAAGACTGGGGATTCTTCTCCTCAGTCTTCACGAGTGAATCGGGGGGCTTCAGTAACCAAAACTGCAGTGTTTATCCTCATGACACAACACAGGAAGCACCTCCATGGTTAACAGAGGACAGAATTAAAATTAGACTTGAGAAACTTAACATTAATAAATCACCGGGACCAGATGGCTTGCATCCGAGGGTACTTAGGGAACTCAGTCAAGTGATTGCCAGACCGTTGTTCCTAATTTTTACAGACAGTCTACTGACTGGAATGGTACCAGCTGATTGGAGAAAAGCCAATGTAGCACCAATATTTAAAAAGGGCCCAAAATACATCCCTGGGAATTACAGACCAGTTAGCCTAACATCAATAGTATGTAAACTCTTGGAGGGGATGATAAGGGACTATATACAAGATTTTAGTAATAAGAACGGTATCATTAGCAGTAATCAGCATGGATTCATGAAGAATCGTTCTTGCCAAACCAATCTATTAACCTTCTATGAGGAGGTGAGTTGCCATCTAGATAAAGGAAGGCCCGTTGATGTGGTGTATCTGGATTTTGCAAAAGCATTTGACAGTTCCCCATAAACGTTTACTGTACAAAATAAGGTCCGTTGGCATGGACCATAGGGTGAGTACATGGATTGAAAACTGGCTACAAGGGCGAGTTCAGAGGGTGGTGATAAATGGGGATTACTCAGAATGGTCAGGGGTGGGTAGTGGGGTCCCACAGGGTTCTGTGCTGGGACCAATCCTATTTAATTTGTTCATAAACGATCTGTAGGATGGGATAAACAGTTCAATCTCTGTATTTGCAGATGATACTAAGCTAAGCAGGGCAATAACTTCTCCGCAGGATGTGGAAAACTTGCAAAAAGATCTGAACAAATTAATGGGGTGGGCAACTACATGGCAGATGAGTTTCAATGTAGAAAAATGTAAAATAATGCATTTGGGTGGCAAAAATATGAATGCAATTTATACACTGGGGGGAGAACCTCTGGGGGAATCTAGGATGGAAAAGGACCTGGGGGTCCTAGTAGATGATAGGCTCAGCAATGGTATGCAATGCCAAGCTGCTGCTAACAAAGCAAACAGAATATTGGCATGCATTAAAAAAGGGATCAACTCCAGAGATAAAACGATAATTCTCCCACTCTACAAAACTCTGGTCCGGCCGCACCTGGAGTATGCTGTCCAGTTCTGGGCACCAGTCCTCAGGAAGGATGTACTGGAAATGGAGCGAGTACAAAGAAGGGCAACAAAGCTAATAAAGGGTCTGGAGGATCTTAGTTATGAGGAAAGGTTGCGAGCACTGAACTTATTCTCTCTGGAGAAGAGACACTTGAGAGGGGATATGATTTCAATATTCAAATACCGTACTGGTGACCCCACAATAGGGATAAAACTTTTTCGCAGAAGAGAGTTTAACAAGACTCGCGGCCACTCATTAAAATTAGAAGAAAAGAGGTTTAACCTTAAACTACGTAGAGGGTTCTTTACTGTAAGAGCGGCAAGGTTGTGGAATTCCCTTCCACAGGTGGTGGTCTCAGCGGGGAGCATTGATAGCTTCAAGAAACTATTAGATACGCACCTGAATGACCGCAACATACAGGGATATATAATGTAATACTGACACATAATCACACACATAGGTTGGACTTGATGGACTTGTGTCTTTTTTCAACCTCACCTACTATGTAACTATATGTAACCCACTTCTGCCCTCCATTATTGACACAGACCAGACTGGGTTCATGGCCCATAAATCAACGGATATTAACCTCCGCAGACTATTCACCAACTTGCATGCCATACATGACAATGTGGGCACTAGAACGGTTGCCTCCTTTGATATCGAAAAGGCATTCGATTCGATCGAATGGCCAGTTCTCTGGGAAACTCTGCGGAGGATGGGATTTCTGTTGGTTTTTATTGCCTGGCTGCAACCTATATACAAATCCTCGAAGGCGGTCATCAGACTGGGGGGCGACATCTCTCCCCCTTCCCGCTATCCAGGGTACCAGGCAGGGCTGCCCTCTCTCTCCAGCACTGTTCGCAATAGCTATGGAACTGGTGACGGAGGCAATGCGGGTCTTGCCCCACATAACAGGACTAAAAATAGCGTGGCTGGAGGAGAGGGTAGCTCTGTACGCGGATGACTTCCTACTCTTTCTGAACGACGCGGACTCCTCCCTTATAGAAGTGCTGCAAGTATTGACTGAATTCTCCAAAATAACAGGATTATGGGTAAACTGGACAAAATCCCAGTTGCTAGCTATTGACCTTGAGGCGAAAAGACTAGCCCCGACAGATATTCAACTGCAGTGGGTAGACGAAATGGTGTACTTGGGGGTGGGTGTCTTGAGAGACGCATCCAGCTTTATCCCCCTTAACCTAGAACTGATGGTCCAAGGAGTGAAGGCCAAACTAAAAGCCTGGGAGAACTTTCCTCTATCCTTATTAGGCCGCATTAACTTAATTAAAATGAAAATCATACCTAAATTTACCTACCTATTCCGCAATTCCCCACAATGGATACCTTGCTAATTTTTTTACGAAATTGAACCGAATTTTCTCCTCCTTCATCTGGGTCCCAAACCCCCCTAGATTTAAACTGTCCACACTGATGCGTCCGGTGTCGCAGGGGGGTTTGGCCTTTCTGGACTGCCAGAAATATTTTCTGGCAGCCCAGCTGGTCACAGCGGTTTGGTGGCTAGTGCCGGACGCGTCCAACCCCGCGGCAGTTCTGGAGGCTGTGGTGGTCCGTTCTGTGGAGGCCCTAACAAATTTACCCCTTCGAGGTCCCAAAGCTCCATACGATTTGACCACCTCCATGCACACGACTCTGAAGGCCTGGAGGGCGGGACTGAGACTTGAGAAGTTCCCACGGAATGCAGTCTCCCCACACGCCCCCCTATGGAACAACCCTACCTTACCCCATCTTTACTCACTACCAGACCCCAAAATATGGGCCAAATGGGGTATTAAACTGTTATCTGACCTCACCACCGGCACGACTATACACCACTTCAATCATCTAGTATCCCACAACAATGTGCCTCCCTCGCATCTATTTCGCTATATGCAACTGTCTCATGCATTTAAAGCCCAAATATTACCCAACGACACGCAAATAGTGCAATCCGATCTGGAGAGGGTCACAAGATATGAATGCACCAGGAAACCAACCTCAGTCCTCTATGCACATCTCCTTAGATTTTCCTCTCCAGATCTATGAAAGCTCCGTCAGCGATGGACACAGGACATCCCGGGACTAGACTCAGAGGATTGGGAGGACATGTGGGACTTCCCCTTCAAAATCCTGATCTCACTTTGAGACCGTCTCATACAGTGCAAAATACTACACTGTGCAAATATTAACCCCGTATAGATTGCATAAGATGAGAACCTCTCTGTCCTCGGAGTGTTGGAGGTGTACTGGGGATCCGGGTGACTTTATACACATCTTCTGGTCCTGCCCAGCAATTAAAAACTACTGGTCATAAGTACTATCTGTAATGCAAGAAGTGGTGGGAATAGATATAGCCCCAACCCCCGCAGATATGCCTTCTAGGCTTAGTAGAAGAATTAGCCCCCAGGATAGCAGAGAGAACTCTGATAGGACTCCTGATTTTCTATGCCAGGAAAATGATCACTCTCTGCTGGAAAAAACATGCCCCATCATCCATATTGCTATGTAAAACACATGTCAGTAAAGTACTACCACTCTATAAGGAAACCTACCAAAATAGAGGATGCCCCAAAAAATACGATAGAGTGTGGACCAAATGGCTAGCTGAGGCCTCCACAGGAACCGCAGACTGATTGAGCATGTACATAATGCCACTCTACGGGTGGATGTGATTTTGATACATTGGGTGACTTTTTTGTATTGTAATCTCTGATATGGGTTTATTTGATATCTATGATTGTCCCTTGGGTCTCGATTGAAAGATTTGATCCTTAGATATTTCAATTGAGCAGGAGCCAATACAGCACTAGGTTGTTTTTTTCTTGTGGACGTGCTACAGCTGTATGTCACTAATAATGGAAGCAGCCCAATTGCCAGCTGGCACTGACTCCTGCGTGGAACTAGTCCCAATGCTGTGGCAGGTTTACTGTTGTTTGTCTGTTTGTATGTCTTATACTCAATAAAAAGATTTTTTTAAAAAAGGTCACATCTCGTATTATATTGTTACATATCTGAATGAAGAGCCAAAGATGTTGAGGATGGCCTCTATCACAATTCCTGTCCAAACAACCATGGAAAATGGGACAGGGTCTGCAAAAGCAATGGAAGTACACTAGTGCCAGGGTGCAGACACTGGAGGCTGAAACTTGTGAGCACTAGTATCAGAATAATAGGAGTACAGCTGGTGGTACACAATGAGTACACCAAGTTCAGTTATGAACAGAGTTGAGTCACAAGCTGGATGCACTAACAACTGAGTAAGAAGGCATCAAATTGTAGGAAGGATCAGAGTCAGAAACAAGCATTGGTTGGCAACGTGCAATGAGCAGGAAGCAAGGTACCAAGTCGATAGGCAGAATCCTGGTCAGAACTTCAGGCCAAGGTCAGTAATGGAGATGAGCAGCAATCATAGGCAGATAATGATAATTCAAAAGCAGGTCAAAAACAAGGTCAGCATAAGTTTCAAGATCATGAATCACAGGAGTGCAGACTGAAAGACCATTGCAGTGATTCCATGCAGTACTCAGTTTGTTTTAAATAGCCTGCTTGGCACCAGTATCGTTGGTGGATGTCCCTGCATGCTTGCGTGTACCCTGTGATGTGCATGTACATGTGCTCCAAGTCACATGTCTAGTTCGGCTTCTATGCCTGTTAACACGTGCACACTTATGCGTATGTGCATTAGCCTGATGGCTGGCACAAGGTATATTGGTAGACATCTGTTTACACTGTGTGACAAAAACAAACAAAAATTCCTGACCACTCTTTTTGTTCGATAATCATACTCTATTCAAATATACACTATATTACCAAAAGTGTTGGGATGCCTGCTTTTACATGCACATGAACTTTAATGGCATTACAGTCTTAGTCTGTACGGTTCAATATTGAATTGGCCCACCCTTTGCAGCTATAACAGCTTCAACTCTTCTGGGACAGCTGTCAACAAGGTTACGGAGTGTGCCTATGGGAATGTTTGACCATTCTTCCAGAATCGCATTTGTGAGGTCAGGCACTGATATGGGTGAGAAGGCCTGGCTCACAGTCTCTGCTCTAATTCATCCCAAAGGTGTTTCATCAGGTTGAGGTCAGACCAGTCAAGTTCCTCCACCCCAAACTCACTCATCCATGTCTTTATGGACCTTGCTTTGTGCACTGGTGTGCAGTCATGTTGGAACAGGAAGGGGCCCTCCCCAAACTGTTCCCACAAAGTTGGGAGCATGAAATTGTCCAAAATGTCTTGGTATGCTGACACCTTAAGAGTTTCCTTCACTGGGACTAAGGGGCCAAGCCCAACCCCTGAAAAACAACCCCACACCATAATCCCCCCTCCACCAAATGATTTGGACCAGTGCACAAAGCAAGGTCCATAAAGTTATGGATGAGCGATAGAACACCTTTGGGATGAATTCGAGCAGAGACTGTGAGCCAGGTCTTCTGGTCCACATCAGTGCCTGACCTCACAAATGCGCTTCTAGATGAATGGTCAAACATTTCCATAGACACACTCCTAAACCTTGCGGACAGCCTTCCCAGAAGAGTTGAAGCTGTTATAGCTGCAAAGGGTGGGCCAACTCAATATTGAACCCTACGGACTAAGACTGGGATGCCATTAAAGTTCATATGCATGTAAAGGTAGGCGTTCCAATAATTTTGGTAATATAGTGTACATACAGGCTGTCTTTCAAAAGGCTGGAATGGTCCATATCAAATGATCTTTTGTCCTCATTTTTTACTACCATGTGATTTCTCATCTTAACTTGGCAATCGTCATCACAAAAACCTTCCATTGCATGACACAATAATTAACTTACTCCTGGCAGTGCAGTATTGGCTGATGTTCACATGTATTTTGGGACTTGCCAAGCATTCCATATTGCTCAGTGTACTAGAATAACTCCATCTTCCCCCAGCCAGGCTGCAAATTAGACCCATACACGGCTTCTCTTGGGGCTTTGTTTACCAAAGACAACTATTAACAATTGCTGCCAAGGGAGAAGCAATCAACTTTGTTGAATGATTTTTGCCAATCACTATTAGATAATATTCACTGGTGCTGAAGATGTCTAGGTAGGTTTTGCTTCCACAAAACATACTGCCCACACCCAGCATTCTAAGAAGTGAAAGAGACACCTTTTGGTGCAAACTATGTAGACAAAGAGTACTCCATATTTCCATCACACACGTTCCTGGAAAAGCTCTCAAGGGATTGGGTGCTGCAGCAACAACCAGCTGGGAACTGGTTCAGAAGTCACAAGGAAAATGTTTGCTAGCACACCATGGATCAACAAGGAAGCGTCCAAGCAAATAATTTAATGCCTGATCACGTCAAAAGAGTAGTGCAACGTTTCGGAGTCACGCAGGACCCCTTAGTCAGGCATGTGACAAAGGGGTCCTGCGTGACTCCGAAACGTTGCACTACTCTTTTGATGTGATCATGCATTAACCACTTGCCCACTGGGCACTTAAACCCCCTCCCTAACCAGACCAATTTTCAGCTTTTAGTGCTCTCACATTTTGAATGAAAATTACTCAGTCAGGCAACATGCTACCCATATGAATTTTTGTCCTTTTTTTCACACAAATAGAGCTTTCTTTTGGTGGTGTTTGATCACCTTCTTTGTTTTTTATTTTTTTGCGCTATAAATGTAAAAAAATGCATTTTTCTTTGTTTCGGTTATAAAATTTTGCAAATTAGTAATTTTTCTTCATAAATTTTGGCCAAAATGTATGCTGCTACATTTCTTTGGTAAAAAAATAACCCAAATTAGTGTATATTATTTGGTCTTTGTGAAGGTTATAGAGTCTACAAGCTATGGTGCCAATCACTGAAAATTGATCTCACCTGATGTACTGACGGCCTATCTCATTTCTTGAGACACTAACAAGCCAGGAAAGTACAAATACCCCCCAAATGACCCCTTTTTGGAAAGTAGACAATCCAAGGTATTTAGTAAGAGGCGTTGTGAGTTTTTTGAAGTTGTAATTTTTTCCCGCAATTCTTTGCAAAATGAAGATTTTTATTTATTTTATTTCTTTTCACAGAATTGTCATATTAACAGGTTATTTCTCTCACACAGCATATGCATACCACAAATTACACCCCAAAACACATTCTACTATTCCTCCTGAGTATGGCAACACCACATGTGTGAGACTTTTATACAGCCTGCCCACATACAGAGGCCCAACATGCAGGGAGCACCATCAGGCGTTCTAGGGACATAAATTACACATTTCATTTTTTGACTACCTCTTACGCTTTTGAAGGCCCTGGAGCACCAGGACATTGGAAACGTACACAAAATTACCCCATTTTGGAAAGTAAACACCCCAGCGTATAATTTATGATACATAATGAGTCTTTTGAGCATGTCATTTTTTTCCACAAGTTTTTGGAAAATGAAACCCATTTTTTTTACACAAAGTTGTCTATTTATAGGATATTTCTAACACATAGCATGTACATAGCAAAAATGACACCCCAAAATATATTCTGCTACTCCTCCTGAGTATAGCAACACCACTTGTGTGAGACTTTTACAGAGCCTGGCCACATACAGAGGCCCAACATGCAGGGAGCACCCTCAGGGACACACATATCAAATCTAATTTGACTGCCTATTACACTTTTGTGAGACACTGATGGGCACTGTAGTGGCAAGGATGCAGCATGGATGAGAACTGATGTGGCACGGATGAGCACTGATGTGGCATGGATGAGCCATGGATGAGCACGGATGGAGCATGGATGAGCCAGGGATGGATGAGCTTGGATGAGCACGGATGGACGGAGCATAGATGAGCACAGGTGGATGGAGCACAGATGGTTGGAGCACAGATGAGCCAGGAATGGATGGAGCACGGACGAGCCAGGGATGGATGGAGCACGGATGAGCCAGGGATGGATGGAGCACAGTTATGCCAGGGATAGATGGCCCTTTACCCCGTTCCATGACGTGCCAGCTCCGGAGGACCCGACGGTCATGGACATTCCCGGTGCGTGCCCCAGGGGGTGAGGACGTTCATGGACGCCCTACCAGAATAAGCCGACCGGGCTGTAGCTGTCTTTCGGCTATGGCCCGGTCCGAATATGGTTAAATAATTTGCTTGGACGCTTCCTTGTTGATCCATGGTGTGCATGGTGTGCTGGCAAACATTTTCCTTGTGATTTCTGAACCAGATTCCAGATGGTTGTTGCTGCAGCACCAAATCCCTTGAGTGCTTTTAAATAGCTTGGACGCTTCCCTGTTGATCCATGGTGTGCTGGCAAACATTTCCCTATGTAGACAAAGGACACGCCCCAGTTCCACAAATAATTATTTTGCTAAAATTACTAGTTAAACCCATTTTTTCACCACTATGTTTCCTATGGTGTCCATTCACACCATAACAGTGTGGTTTGTTGAGTTAAAGCGGAACTAAACCCTTCTATCACTTTCAGCCAAGGAAGCTGCCATCTTGGCCTTAGTTTGATTTTCAACAGCCATGATGCTGCACATGTTATCAGTTATGGCACCAGCCATTTGATAGTTTGACAGTTTGGTTGGGAGCATAACCAATGCAACAGTTACATTCACAGCATCTGCCGGGAATTTAATTATTTTTTTTAAACTGTTAAATTGTTGGGGTTAGTTCTGGTTTCACGTGCACATTAGCCATGGAAAAGGGCTATCGCCCCATCACTTGAAAATCTGCAAACCAGTTGTACCATCTACCTTTAGCGTTTATCCTTGTACTGACCTCCTGTTATTCAGATTTTTTTTTAAGAGGACTTGGCCTGTTTGCTTACCTCCTGTCCAAGTTGCTGTATAAAAAAAAAAAAAAAATGTAATAAAATACACCACACTGGGACTGAGAACCCATCAGATGTTTTACATGTGTAGATTAAGACAAGGAATATCCCGAGAGGAGGAGAGAGTAGATAAAGTAGTGAGATGATCTCATTAGCATATGGCTGATCCTTCACTGTTTAATCAGCAAGCTGGAGGTGGAGAGAAGATACTGCTGTATCCATTCTACAGTCTATAACTCTAAGGCAGTGGTCTTCGAACTGCAGCCTGTGGCCCATAATTGGCCCTTTGCTTGCCTTTATTCAGGCTTTGGGACACTATTCCTCCTAGAGACATTAACAATGAGGCATAATTCCTGCCACTGACACCAACAATGGTGCACTATTCCTCCCACTGACACCAACAATCAGACACTATTCCTCCCACTGACACCAATGATGGGGTACTATTCCTCTCGCTGACACCAATGATGGGGTACTATTCCTGCCACTGACACCAATGATGGGACACTATTCCTCTAATTGAAACCAATGATGGGACACTACTCCTCCCACTGACACCGATTGGGCACTATTCCACCTACTGACACCAATGATGGGGCACTATTCCTCCCATTGACACCAACAATGGGACACTTCCTCTCACTGACACCAATGATGGGACACTATTCCTCCCACTGACACCAACAATGGGGCACCATTACTCTCATGGACACCAATGATTGGGCATTTTTAATGATGCCAAGACATTTTCTACTCCTACTGGCCACAGCCCAGTCCCTCTAAAGTCTAAGGGATAGTAAACTGGCCCTTTGTTTAGAAAGTGTGAAGACCCCTGCTATAAGGGCCTGTTCAGATGTGCAGCAGCCCTATGCCGTCCCTCTGAAAAGTAATCCATGGTCGTTTGCTTTTCAAAGGGGCGGTTGACAGATGGCTGGGAGGCAATAACTCACTTCCTTACACTCTGTTTTAACCCTCAAAAGGTCGAACTATCTGGTTGCAGGGTGGTCGCCCAGTGGCTCCATTAATTTGAATGGGTGGCGTTCATCAGAAGTACTGCCTGCCAAATGTAAAAAGGGGGTTTAATTTTTGCTGCAGCCATGAAGTAAAGCACCGCAGCCATGGCATGTGACAGCGCTGAGCAACTGCAGGTCCTTGTTTATGTGGGCAGCAGAACAGCGGCTCAGTCTCCTCCTTTTACTGCTGCCCGTGTGAAGAAGCCCTAACAAAGAAAGTTGTGTCATCTGCTTGGGTGTGCTGTGTGGCAGAGCTGTGTAAATCTCAAAAATGGATGACCAGAAATACAAATCCTTTGGCAGGGCAAAACAGCTCCTGTTTTTTTAGCTATTTGCCTGGAATTCAGCTTTAATCTTGAGTGATCCATCTCTGTCCATATACAAAACATAAATTCAGAGCTGTGGATAGAGGGGTACTACCAGTCCCTGGCAGCTGGGTGAATCGGATGTGGGCAGGAAGGGTGATTGGCACGGCGGGTGTGCAATTACTGGAACCAATCCTCCTGTATGGCTCACTTTGCAGCAGCTGAAATCTGTCTTTTTCTCCTTTCCCTCCCACTGGCTTTCAGCTGCTGCAGAGAGCCATATAGACAGTTCCAGTAATTGCCTCCCTGTGCACCATATATTTCCCCCTGCTTCCCACTCCCCCCTGTTTGCCCCCACCCCCACAGTGCTACTGGCTTCCCTGTTTTTTCCTTCCCATTGGCAGTTGCAAGCACACAATAGGATCCTTCAGGAAGAAGAGTGGGGGAAGGGTCCAGTAAATGTCACATTTACCAGCCTCTTGCTCTCCTGATCACTCACAGTGTTCATTCCTAACTGAAGCATAGTAAATTGGGTTTTTTTTTGGGGGGGGGGGGGAGACTTTTATTATAGAGTATAACAACAATCTAAGGTCCCTATGTTTAAGGCTAAGTTCACCTTTTACATACATAGTTACATACATAGTTCGTCAAGTTAAAAAAAAGACACAAGTCCATCCAGTTCAGCTAAAAAAATGAATAAATAAAAACATACAATCCCATATACAGAATCCTTGTCCCATAGTTGGTCCAGAGGAGGGCAAACCCCCCCCAGCAAAGCATGATCCAATTTGCTACAGCAGGGGAAAGAAATTCCTTCCTGATCCCAGAGAGGCAATCGGATTTTCCCTGGATCAACTGTATCTAGAAACTGGCCCAATCAGAACATTTTAGGGGCCCCTTCTCTGCATGGACCGGTTATGTAAAAGGTGAGCTTAGCTTTTAAATGCATACAGTTTAGATGGGAGCCAATTACCTATCACCATGTCTTTTGGATTACCTTTGGGAAGTACCCAGAGGTAGCCAATGCAAGCACTGGGAGAACATGCAAACTCCATGCAGCTAGTGTTCTGGCTGGGATTTAAACCTGGGGTCCCAGTGCTGCAAGGCAGAAGCGAACCACTAAGCCGCATATGTGTGAAAGTCCTCCAAAGACCTAATCAAGGCGTGCCGCTGCCCATGTTATGATAAGAAATTCTTGACCATATTCTCAGCATGTTTGTAAATGGTTGACCCTGGGTTAATCATCTATTTTTCCCTCATATTTGAACAAGGCTGACCACACAGCACTCTGTCTCCTGCCCCGGGATCCAGGGGATGACACAGGCCATAGCTGTCATTAGGTCAGTCTACGGAGCCATGTGACGGACTCTTTTGCTTGGTCATTGTCATTAATCTCACACGTACGCACACACGCATGTGTTTTCCTAAGAATTCCATAATGGGCCTTTCGCGTGACAGCTCCTTCTGGTCTTCCTGGGAGGAAGAGGGAGGGGAGCCAAGGGGAAAAATAGGCCAGGAAGTTTTGGTGAGAAGTTTGAGTTTCCTCTGGCCCGTCTGCATCTCCCAAAACAAGAGTAAGGGAGCGCCGTTGATATCTCAGTGTGTTTGTATGTGTGTGTTCATTCCACGCACAGCATCATGGCTTGTTTTCCTGCTGGCGGATTGATGTGGGGCTGAAATTTCTCATTGCTGGCCCCATGTAACATGACCTCTCTCAGTGTCATAAGTATACAAGTTCTCTGCCAGAGCTTCCTGTTAGTGTGTGACTATTATAAATATCACAGTACAGCGCACATTTAGGCAGCCAGATAGAGGAAACACTAGCAGTGAGAAATATGCAATAAAGGGGAACAAAGTTGCTGCTGAACATTTTGAACAAAAACTGTAAATTCTGATAATAAAAGTACTCTTAGTGGCAATTCCCTTATCCTATTGCCTCCACAACAGCACCCCTTGAAAGAATAAATACATCTTATAGTTACTTTTTTCGTTATCCACCACATTTCACCTTTCTCCATGTAGTAACACCCCAAAGATTAAACCTGATAAATTGTTTAAAGGGGAATTATACCCAACCATTAATTCTTTACCTGTAATTGCATTACTGCTCCCTAAACTAATGAGTCTTTAAAATACTTATATTTTCTAGTCCCTCCGCCGATCAATCATATGACCAATGCCATGGCACAGGTCTCTTTGTCTCTGGGGTATAGGGCACTGGCATTCAGCCAGAGCAGGCTGATACCTGTTGACTCATTGTATTGAGAAAATGGGTAGCCAACAGGAATCTGTCAAGGGTATTGGATTGCTCAAGTGGACTACTACTTATGCCATAACCTTTGCAGAAACATCTCTTTGGAGGTCAACTTGTCTTAAGAAGAGTAGGGATTACAGAGTCAAAAACACCCCTATCTCTCAAGACCTTGGGCTTCAACAGCCATTTCATTAAAGCCAGCGACCGTGAAGTGGGATGGAAGATCAGACCTTGTGATGGCAAATCTGGACAGTCTGCAAGATCTGATAAGAGATTTATGATGTCTCCATACCACGTTCTATTTGGCCAGTGTAATCACAATCACAGGAATGCCCTCCACCCTTAGCAACAGGCAAGGAAGAAGCTGCAATGGATAGAAAACGCAGATCAGGGAAAAGAGGTCCCAAGAAGAAACCATGGCATCTATTACAATCCCCTGGGGATCCCTGGTCCGGGACACAACCCTATCTAGTTTGTTGTTGAATCTGGACACCAAGACATCACCATCCAGCATTACCCCACTGCTGACAGATCTCTGCAAAAGTTTCTGGGTGAAGAGGCCTTAGCTGTTGATGGCTAAGAAACTGAACATAGGGATGCACATAAAAAGCGGCTATAATCTTTCCCAGCACCCTCAGACAGGAGGCATTTTAACGGAACTCCCGCTGTGATTGATCAGACAGGCACTTTTGCCTTGGAACGGTACTTTTGCCAGTGCTTTGTCAAGGGCTAAGCCTAAATACACCAAACTTTGTGCTGGGACTCAAGTTGACTTCTGAAGGTTTAGCTCCCAACTGAACTTTTCCAGGACTTGTACCATCTGTTGGAGATTTGAAGTCAGCTTCTGAGCCGATTACTCCCTGAGAAGCAGGTTATTCGGGTACCCCACAAATGGGAATATCTTGGGCCTTTAGCAACCCCAGAACTGGAGCCAACAGCTTGGTAAGTACCAGTGACGGCTGGTGCTCAAAATTTTGAGGGGGCGCCAACAAACTGAACAATTCTGAAAAAAAAACCTGTCAATTGCAGCCTCACTGTGCCATCAAATGCAGCCACTGTGCCCATCAAACGCAGCCACTGTGCCATCAAACACAGCCACTGTGCCCATCAATTGCCGCCACTTAACCATTAAACACAGCCACTGTGCCCATAAATTGCCACCACTGTGCCATCAAACGCAGCCACTGTGCCCATCTTATGCAGGCACTGTGCCCATCTAATGCAGCCTCACTGTGCCTGATCTAATGCAGCCTCATACGCAACTATATGTGCACAAGCATGTTTTTTGAAAACATAAAATTTTATATGTTAAAAAAAAAAAAAGAAATAAAAAAAATACACATGCACAAGTAAACTCATACAGCAAAGCAACCCTTACTGCTCATATTTAGCACTGCCTGTGTGTGACAGTCACTGTGTATAAAAATCTCCTTCTTGATTACTGTTGTTTGCCCTTAAACCAAACATGGAACAAAACTAGTACAATGTGTGTAGCCAGGTTGAGCTATAATCAATACCTTTCTCCAGAGCTCTTTATTTACATTGGTTTTTTTCTCTGCTCTATCCTTCACCCACACAATCCCTTTTTAATTACAGCAAACAGTGAAGCTGATCGGTCTCTGGTCCTAGCTGCACACACTGTCCTCTGTATGATGTGTCAGTCCGCTCCTCACCGTCCATCACACTTCAATAGGCAGCTCCTCTATCCCCCGACTAGGAGCTGTACACTTACTCTGCTTCCTGGTCTGAGTCACGTGGTGTGCACAGCATCAATCCCAGCATGCTCCGCTCCTCTCCCACCTCATCCTCACTTAAACAAAGCAGCTCCCGCCCGTAATATACTATGGGCGGAAGCCGATCAGTGCTTTGGATTGCGCTGCAAGGCAGGTTAAAAGCCCGCAAATGAAGCGCCAGGTCTGCAATCTTGTGATTGCATTGACGTGGCGCTTCCCATAGTGCACTGTGTCTGGCGCCCGAACACAGTGCACTTAAAGATTTTTTTTTTAAGGGGAGTTTAAAAAAATAAAAATATTTATTTATTTATTTATTTATTTATTTATTTGTTGTCACTGCTGGGTGGGCAGTGCCCGTGCACCCCCTATGGACGGGCCACCACTGGTAAGTACTATGCCATGAACAGGATGAATAACATCACCACAAATTTGTAGTTGCTATCTTCTATTGAAAATTGTGAGGTGTAAAATCAAGATGTGTAAGTAGGCATTTTTAATATCTACTAATGCCAGGAAGCCCCCTTGCTAAAGTGAAGCAATCACCAACTGGGTCGATTTCACCCTGCATTTTCATACCATCAGGAACTTGTTGAAACCCTGCAGGTCCAGAATAGGCTAGATGTCTCTGCTTGACTTTGGAACCGTAAACAGGTTGGAACAGAAGTCGTGAAACCACTCCCCTTCAGCCACAGTTGCAATGACCCCCAGGAAGAGCAGCCTTTCCAGAGCTGCAAGAAAAACTGCTCCGTAGATATCCTTGAATGCATAAAGCGTTAAAGAGGAAAGCAAGGAAACTCTAGTTTGTAATACACCATACTGCAGACCCAGTCGACTGTGACTTCCTGAGTCCAAACAGCCACGAAGGTTGATAGACCCCCCCCCCACTCACATGAGTGGGGGTGCCCCATCACTTGTCTCCAGATCCAGAGGGCTTAGGGGTCCAGTTCTTCTTATGGAACCAAGACATAGGCCTCTGTTTATAGCCAGAGGCTTTTTTCTTATGAAAGAAACTCTTCTTGGATTCTGAAGGCACCACTGGTTTCTGACCTGTTACCTTTGCCTTTTTGTTTTGGGGTAAGAGCATGCTTTTCTTCAAAGTCGCCCTCTGGATGAAGGCATCCAAGGGAAGTCTAAACAAGTGTTTGCCCTCAAAGGGAAGCCTTTCAATTTGCTTCTTGCAGAGATGTTTCTCCAACCAACACTTGAGCCATGGCATCCTTCTCATGTGGACAGAGATGGTGGTCTTATGGGGTCTTCTAAGGCATTCACAGAGAAACTTTTTTTTTTTAAGCAAATTTTTATTGTGCACTTAAAAGAAGAAATCATACATTGCATTAGATAGGGGTTACATCATTAATTTCAGAGCAGAAATCACACACCCATTACAACAACAACAGTGCAGATATCCATCTATCTTACATGCGCCATTTGGGTCTCCAACCCTACTCCACTTTGCAATATATGTGCTTTTTCCTTTATTTTAAACAACAAAATAATAAAGAGAAAAATCTCATAACAAAGAAATAACGCACCCCCCCCCCCTCCCACCCCCCAACCAGTTGCTCCCTCAGGGAGAGAAACACTGTGTATCTCCACTCCAAAGGGAGATGCCCCCTTTTGTATAAATCAACCAGAGAAAAGATCCCGGGGATGTCAGCATTCAGAGTTGTGTTTAATAGTACATAAGAAACCTAGCCCGTCCACAGTAAGAGGAATATGCCCGTCATCCTCCCTTTACTATCTAACAAAAAAAAGTCCTAACTATCTAATGATCTATGGTCCTTCCTCCTCCAGTGTGTTCTCAGAGTCCACCCATCTGAACCATACCTTCCTAAACTTCTTGGGAGCCCCTCTAGCCTCATAGGTCATCTTATACATCATCACATCTGTATTTACTATTTTTATCCACATTCCCAGAGTCAATAGTTTGTCATGGATCCAGCGTCTGGCGATGAGTTTCCTCAATCCGAAGTATAGGTTGCTAAGGAACCACTTAGTGCATGCATTGATCTCTTCTTGATCAAAAATCCAGAGGAGGCAGCGTAAGGGGGAGCAGATATTAGGCAATGCAAACTTATCGGAGATAAATTCAGTCACCTGCGACCATAGTGGTCTCACCTTTTTGCACTCCCACACCATATGTAGGAAAGTGCCTTCCTCCTCCATACATTTATGACAAATAGCAGATTCCCTCCTCTGCATTCGGTAAAGTCTAGCTGGTGTATAATACTGCTGATGAAGGTGCCGAAACGGGATCATTTTATCCGTAGAGGAGATAACAGACACCTAATATCAGGATGGTGGAAGCGCCAGACATCTCTAAATCTATGAGTAGACATCCACCCCGCAAGGGGGGCTGGAGTGTCAAATGCTGCCCCCAGTCTATCCAAAGTTGGAACAGATACAGAGTTGAAATCCCCTAAAATGAAGATCCTCCCCTCCGCTATCTCATATGTAGCCTGTATCATGTCATCCAAATAAGCTAGCGAGAAAGGAGGAGGAACATATACATTTACAATCGTTAGTAGTCTATTCATCACCTGTATCACCAGTATAACATACCTCCCTTTAATGTCAGTCCGGACTGCATGAATGGAAATGGGCATAGCCTTAGTGACCAAAGTAGAAACCCCCCTCGCATAGGAGGAGTAACTGGCATGGTAAGCCCCCGCAATGTGAGCTCTTTTTAGAGAGAGGAGCCTGGAGCCCTGGAGATAAGTCTCCTGAAGTAGTATTAGGTGAGGCTTATATTTTTTAATGTAGTCAAAGACCAATGAGCGTTTAAATTTGGCGTTGAGGCCCCTGACATTCCAGGCCAAAATCTTATAATTTACCTCCATGACTTAGAGATATGAAAAAATGGGGTGTCCCCCCCCCCCCTCGAGATATAGGTGGCCAAAGAATCTAGGCTCCAGGCTCCTCCTCCCATATATACAGAGCATAGTATTCATGACACCAAAACGGTCAAGGGAGACAGCCACACAGGCCGTCACTGTCATCTCCATCATTTCTCACACCCCCTGTCCTCTCCAGAGGAGCTGTATCAGGGCAAACGGGGAGAGGTTCTGACTCTCTGGCGACCACGGGCATCTAGCTACTCCGAGGCTTCAGTAAGGTTAGTGAAAAAATATGTTTTCCCATTTTCCACTATACGCAACTTAGCAGGGTACAGCATACTGTAGATCAGGTTGAGGTCCCTCAATCTTTTCTATATGGGCTGAAAAGAGGCTCTCTGTTTCTGAGTGACTGCAGAAAAGTCAGGATAGATCAATATTCGGTAGCCATCGAACGTCAACTCAGGGCCCGTTCTAGCTCCTCGCAGGATATTCTTCTGGTCTCGAAAGTGCAGTACCTTTGCTATCATGGATCTAGGGGGGGCTCCCTTTGGAGGCGCCCCTCCTGGGATATGGTGTGCCCGTTCAATGGCAAACATTTTTGTGAAAGTGCCAGGAGCAATCAGCCATTTCTCTAGAAACTCTTCAGGGTGCCTCCCCTCCACTCCCTCGGGGAACCCCACCAACCTTATAATGTTCCTCCTCATGCGGTCCTCCATGTCCACCATCTTTAAGGTGTGTTCAGACAGGGTCTTTTTTGTCACCTGCGCAGTCGTGTCTAAAGGCCTGACAGTGTCCTCTAGGGAAGCAATGTGGTGGTCAGTAGCCTGCGCCTTCTCCCTCACCTTCTGCATGTCATGTTTCATGAAGGAGAACTCCACTTTGAGCTCCTCAAAGTGATCAATCAGCTTGTTCTGGCAGCCCTGTATGGCAGCCATAATCTGGGTCAGGGATGGCTCATCCTCCCCCTCCACCACCTTGTCAGTTCTGGTCCTGATGTCTTTCAGCCTGTCCAGCGATCTTCCCCTTCTCAGCAGATCACCTCTCTGGGGCTTAGGACTCACCCTGTCCAGGGGGGGGGGTTGCCTGCTGAAGATCCTCCACAGATCTCTGGAGCGGCGGCCATTCCTCCTCCTGTGATCCGGCACCATTTTGAGAGCCCCAGGCATATTGCGCCAGCCACTCTCCCGACGTTTTGGGCCAGGGGGGTCCGTACTTCACCATCCCCGGAGGTTCCCGAGGGGTCCCTGCACACATCCCCAGCAAATCTGTCCAAAATTCGGGTGCCGCTAGCCCAGGATCACAGCAGGATTACCGGTCTGCAGACGGAGCTCCGGACCTGCACGCCTCACATGCGGCGCGTTGGCTCCACCCCCCCATTCACAGAGAAACGTAAGTCTTTTGGAAACTCTTCTTGGAACTGTCTGATTCTCTGGATTAGAGCTTTCGCTTTGGCCATTCTCCCACTGCAGCCACCAGCAGGCTTCAGGACCATTCCTACCAGAGGAAAAGATACAATTAAAAAGGGCCACTAATCTTTTTACCATGGCATCCATACATCCGGGTCTGGGGCGCCCGCGACCTGCTCCCGCTGTGATTATACACAGCGGGAGCCTAGCAGCAGGTACCGCAGATTACCACCAATTACACAGTACAAAGGCAGAATAATAATCTGCCTGTGTAAACAAGGCAGATTTTCGTTCTGTCAGAGGGGAAGGTACTGATCCTTACATAGTAGTAGGTGAGATTGAAAAAAGACACAAGTCTATCGAGTCCAACCTATGTGTGTGATTATATGTCAGTATTACATTGTATATCTCTGTATGTTGTGGTCGTTCAGGTGCTTATCTAATCGTTTCTTGAAACTATCAATGCCCCCCCCCCCCCCCCGCTGAGACCACCGCCTGTGGAAGGGAATTCCACATCCTTGCCGCTCTTACAGTAAAGAACCCTCTACATAGTTTAAGGTTAAACCTCTTTTCTTCTAATTTTAATGAGTGGCCACGAGTCTTGTTAAACTCCCTTCTGAAAAAAGTTTTATCCCTATTGTGGGGTCACCAGTATGGTATTTGTATATTGAAAGCATATCCCCTATCAAGCGTCTCTTCTCCAGAGAGAATAAGTTCAGTGCTCCCTACCTTTCCTCATAACTAATATCCTCCAGACCCTTTATTAGCTTTGTTGCCCTTCTTTGTACTCGCTCCATTTCCAGTACATCCTTCCTGAGGACTGGTGCCCAGAACTGGACAGCATACTCTAGGTACGGCCAGACCAGAGTCTTGTAGAGTGTGAATTATCGTTTTATCTCTGGAATTAATTGACTTTTTAATGCATACCAATATTCTGTTTGATTTGTTAGCAGCAGCTTGGCATTGCATGCCACTGCTGAGCCTATCTTCTACTAGGACCCCCAGGTCCTTTTCCATCCTATATTCCCCAGAGGTTCTCCCCCCAGTGTATAGATTGCATTCATATTTTTGCCACCCAAATGCATTATTTTTCATTTTTCTACATTGAACCTCATTTGCCATGTAGGTGCCCACCCCATTAATTTGTTCAGATCTTTTTGCAAGGTTTCCACATCCTGTGGAGAAGTTATTGCCCTGCTTAGCTTAGTATTGTCCGCAAATACAGAGATTGAACTGTTTACCCCATCCTCCAGGTCATAGATGAACGAATTAAACAGGATTGGTCCCAGCACAGAACCCTGGGGGACCCCACTACCCACCCCTGACCATTCCGAGTACTCCCAATTTATCACCATCCTCTGAACTCGCCCTTGTAGCCAGTTTTCAATCCATGTACTCACCCTATGATCCATGCAAACTGACCTTATTTTGTACAGTAAACGTTTATGGGGAACTGTGTGAAATGCTTTTGCAAAATCCAGATACACCACATCTACGGGCCTTCCTTTATCTAGATGGCAACTCACCTCCTCATAGAAGGTTAATAGATTGGTTTGGCAAGAACGATTCTTCATGAATCCATGCTGGTTACTGCTAATGATACCGTTCTCATTACTAAAATCTTGTATACAGTCCCTTATCATCCCCTCCAAGAGTTTACATACTATTGATGTTAGGCTAACTGGTCTGTAATTCCCAGGGATGTATTTTGGGCCCTTTTTAAATATTGGTGCTACATTGGCTTTTCTCCAATCAGCTGGTACCATTCCAGTCAGTAGACAGTCAGTAAAAATTAGGAACAATGGTCTGGCAATTACTTGACTGAGTTCCCTAAGTACCCTCGAATGCAAACATGGAGGTGCTTCCTGTGATGTGTCATGAGGATAAACACTGCAGTTTTGGTTTCTGAAGCCCCCCGATTCCTTTGTGAAGACTGAGGAGAAGAATAAATTCAATACCTTCGTCATGATGATCCCTCAACCTTGTATTTTTTAAAGGCCTTCTCCTTTGCTTTTATATGCATTTTTACATTGGAGTTAAGCAAGGTTCGTAGTTTAGGGAAGTTGGCTCTTTTGAAATTCAGTGTCTTTGTATTCCCCTTATGTTTCCTATTTGTGTGAGTTATACTGAAGCCAATTGACCTGTGATTGCTGTTACCTAAATTGCCCCGTATTTCCACATCCATGATCAGGTCTGTATTGTTGGTAATCAGTAGATCCAGTAACGCTCTATTTCTAGTTGGTGCGTCTAACATGTGACCCATAAAATTGTCCTGCAAGACATTTAGGAACTGGCGAGCCTTAGATGAATGCGCGGTTCCCTCTACCCAGTCTATGTCTGGATAGTTAAAATTCCCCATTATAACACTTCCCATCCTTGCTGCTAATCCAAATTGTGATAGGAGATCTGTCTCCCCTCCCTCAGGTTAGGGGGCCTATAGCATACTCCCAGTATTATTTTCCCCTTAGCTTCATCCCTTTGGAGCTCTTCCCTATAAGGATTCCACCTCCTCCCTAGCTCCCTTAGTGATGTCATCTCTCAGATTCACTTGTACATTATTCTAGGGCTGTTACTGATTAAAATTTTCGTGTTCGATTAATCGTTTTTTTAAAAATCGATTAATCGACTAATTTCGATTAATTATAACGCACATACAGATCCTGGATAAATCTATGTAAAAAATGGGTTTTGTCCAGTATGGCATAGAATGAGAATAGGATGTATTTGCTCATATTGTCCATCTGAAGGAGAACTTATTTTAAATTTCAATCATTTTCCTGCAGTATTTGTAATTTATTGAACCTGATGAATAATGCAGTTTTTATGACTGAGTACTCTTCCACTGGTACACCGCTGTTTTAGCTCCCCAGTTCTCAGCAGTCCAGGAAGACCGAACCCCCTGGGTGGTGTGTCAAAAGGAAGCGAGGTCGGTGGAGCGCAACATGCACAGCGCCTGCGCCTCATCGCCTAACACTTCCTAATGGCTAGATAGCAAATGGTGCCAATCACGGAAGGACAAACCTCCGTGATGACGCATCGGCCGGAAACTATGTCGGTGGAACGCAACGCAACGTCGATGTCTGTGACGTCACTGGATCTCCGACGGAACTCCCTGAAGACCCGGAAGCTGGTGGAGAGGTGAGTACCGATCAAAAGATTTTTGATCAATCAAAAAAATTAACGATTAATCAAGGAATTATTTGTTAATTTCCCCAGCCCTACATTATTCTTGATATATAGGCATACCCCTCCCCCTTTTTTACCCTCTCTATCATTGCGATAAAGGGTATACCCTTAAATGTTTGCCAGCCAATCATGAGAGCTGTTGAACCAGGTCTCTGAAATTCCCACAAAATCCAAATCCTCCTTGTACAACAGTAACTCTAGTTGCTCACATTGGTGAACATGCCACGTAGTTTAGATCGGTCACATATGATCCTCTAATTGGGTGTTCCGAGATTGCAACTAGGACTTGCTACTATACTTACCTTTATAGATAAGTGGTGCAGCGCTAATCCTCACTATACAAACATGTGTCAAAAAAACAATAGTGAGTAGAAAAATCCCAGAGTCACATCCTATATCTTAAACCAAATACAAAAAATAAATAGGAACTTGATAAAACCGTGATAGGTGACACTACACAGCAAAATTGGCTAATGTGATAAAATAATAAAATAAATATATCACGGCCGTGAAAGTAAATAAATATAACCTCTTAGCAATTTAGTAAACCTTGCAATAAAAGACATTAATCATATAGTGCAATACATATATAAATCAAGAGATAATAAAAACTGTGTGCAAACAATGCTCAAAAAAGTGACAAGGTGCAATGAAGTATTCCAGTCAAATGGGTCTGTGCCCCATACTCTATACAAGGTGACAAATGTGCAAAAACATCCAATAAAATAAAACATAAATGTCCCAAAAAGTAAAGTGCAAAACAGTGCTATACACGGAAAGTCCTTGATATAGCTAAAATTGGTGACAGCAACGGTTTAGCATGCGGCCGTTGCAATTAAAGTGCTCAGCGTGGGTAACATCATAAGTGTCTTCGTGTGCATACACACAAGTGAGTAATGGCCCCTTACCTTAGGGTAATAGGGCAAGCGCATATGATCATTAAGCCTTTGGGGTGCCCACCTAGGGGCTCCAGCGCGTCCCTCAGAGTCCTAGATCCGAGATGTGGTCCCCCTGATGAAGTCACGTGAGGTGTGACGTCACGCGTAGGGACGAGACAGGCTGCAGATACTGAGAGAGGCTTACGAGCTCGCCGCTCGTTGGATACAAATCGCTGTTTTTATTCTTTGATGTGAGTACCTTATTATTTTTAAATAAAATATTATCTGAGTAAACGGTATTACACTATTGGGATCCTTCCTGCTTTTCATATACCAACCCCCCCCCCCCCTGCACCACATCTGAGGGAACCACATCTCGGATCTAGGACTGTGAGGGACGCGCTGGAGCCCCTAGGTGGACACCCCAAAGGCTTAATGATCATATGCGCTTGCCCTATTACCCTAAGGTAAGGGGCCATTACTCACTTGTGTGTATGCACACGAAGACACTTATGATGTTACCCACGCTGAGCACTTTAATTGCAACGGCCGCATGCGAAACCGTTGCTGTCACCAATTTTAGCTAAATCAAGGACTTTCCGTGTATAGCACTGTCTTGCACTTTACTTTTTGGGACATTTATCTTTTATTTTATTGGATGTTTTTGCACCACTTATCTATACGTATCTACTCTGAAGGTCAGGTGTGTACTCGAATCGGTGCTAGCAGCTTTTCCAGTTCTAGCCGTCTTCCATATCTGATAGCGCGGGAATAACTTTATTATTTATAGTATACTTACCTTGGGTTTATGTGCTTTGGTCAACTAATGCCCCCAATACTACCTTCTGGAATATGTTGCACGCTGACTATCTCTACCTCTGGACCCCCCCATCGCCTAGTTTAAAAACCCTTCTAACTTTTTGGCCATCTTCATCCTGTGTTTCTTTTAAGCAGGAACATGGATCTTTGCTTTCCCCTAGTCAACCCCCCCCCCCCCACAGTTGGTTAGCCCAACTTAGGCATACATTGAACCCTTTGTTCGCCCCTAATGTTAACCCCTTCCCAGCCAGTATTATTAGTACAGTGACAGTGCCTATTTTTAGCACTGATCACTGTACTAGTGTCACTAGTCCCCAAAAAGTGTCAAAAGTGTCAATTAGGTGTCTGATTTGTCTGCCGCAATATCGCAGTCCCGTTATAAGTTGCTGTTTATGGGGGGGAGTTCTGTACACATTCTGTACACAGAACACCTCCGGGTAGCCATATTGCATTTTACAGAAAATTACAGAGCTGCAGATGTTGCTGATCGCCGCCAATACTAGTAAAAATAAAGAAATAAGAAAAAATATCCCATAGTCTGCAGATGCTATAACTTTTGCGCAAACCAAAAATATGTAGCAGAGTACATATTGGCCGTAAATTGATAAAGAAATCTTATTTTTTTACATTTTTTATTGGATGTGTTTTATAGCAGAAAGTAAAAAATATTGGGTTTTTTTTTCAAAACTGTTGGTCTTTTTTTTTTTTTATAGAGCAAAAAATAAAAACCGCAGAGGTGATCAAATACCACCAAAAGAAAGCTCTATTTGTGGGGAAAAAAGAACGAAAATGTTATTTGGGTGCAGTGTCACACGACCGTGCAATAGTTAGTTAAAGTAACACAGTGGTCTTGTCATGAAGTGGGGTAAACCTTCCAGAGCTGAAGTGGTTAAACAGACTTTGCCTCATCCAAGATGGCCTTCAAAGTCACATGTGGTGCCAACATCCAATTGGATAGCTGCCTCCCTGTGACCCAGGAAATCATAGAGGAAACAAGTACCTCTCAACTTCCTCCCCCATCTGCATTGCCGCTGCAGTTGAGCACCACCTGAAGTAGAGAATACAGACTGTACAGGTCAATAAATTATGATGTCTGAAGTGTTTCAAACAGATGCCATCAACACAAGCCCAAAGCCCTATGACACAAGCCCTAACCTTATCCTGGTAAAAGCACCATTTTTTATTTAGATGCAGGCTTCCCCAAAATGGCTGCACTTCTATAGCATAAGGCATAAGGCCAGATGCACACTGTTGCATTGCAGTAACATTCATTTTACATAGTTATAGTCAATAGTTATCTAAATAGCTTGTTAGAGCCGAATACAGATAACTATCTTTCTTCAGGAGCTATGGACAGCTGCTCCGGGGATCTCTGATCCCTTTATAAATCAGCAGTATCAGCTGAATCATACTTCTCTGTAAAGCAGCTATTAACCGGTTCCCGACTGGCGCACGGTGATGTACGTCGGCAGAATGGCACGGCTGAGCAAATGGGCGTACCCGTACGTCCCTTTAAATTTGCCGCCATGCCATTGCGTGCGTGCGCCGGCCGGGAGCTCTGTGAGTCGGGTCGCGGGTCCCGCAGACTCGATTGCCGCGGGGTTACCCGCGATCGCCTCACGGAGAGGACGAACGGGGAGATGCTAATGTAAGCAAGCATCTCCCCGTTCTGCCTAGCGACAGTGTCACTGATCTCTGCTCCCTGTGATCGGGAGCAGCGATCAGTGACGTGTCACACGTAGCCACGCCCCCCCACAGTTAGTAAAACTCCCCAGGACATACTTAACCCCTCCCTAGCCCCCTAGTGGTTAACCCCTTCACTGCCAGTGTCATTTACACAGGAATCAGTGCATTTGTATAGCACCGATTGCTGTATAGATGACAATGGTCCCAAAAATGTGTCAAAAATGTCCGATGTGTCCGCCATAATGTCGCAGTCACGATAAAAATCGCTGATCACCGCCCTTACTAGTAAAAAAAAAAAATTAATAATAAAAATGCCATAAAACTATCCCCTATTTTGTAAACGCTATAACTTTTGCGCAAACCAATCAAAAAACGCTTATTGCGATATTTTTTTACCAAAAATATGTAGAAGAATATGAATCAGCCTAAACTGAGGAAAAAAAATGTTTTTTTAAATATTTTTTGGGGATATTTATTATAGCAAAAAGTAAAAAAGAATGCGATTTTTTCAAAATTGTCGCTATTTTTTTGTTTATAGCGCAAAAAAATAAAAACCGCAGAGGCAATCAAATACCACCAAAAGAAAGCTCTATTTGTGGGGAAAAAAGGATGTCAATTTTGTTTGGGAGCCACGTCGCACGACTGCGCAATTGTCAGTTAAAGCGATGCAGTGCCGAATCGCAAAAAGTGCTCTGGTCAGGAAGGGGGTAAAATCTTTCGGGGCTGAAGTGGTTAAACAAAACAAGACAGTTGCCCAGCTTTTTCAGCCAACCGGGTGACGATTTCATGTCTATGGTAGACAAACTCCCATCAGCTGTCACTAAAATCTCAAATAATACTAATTATGTTAATGTAATTTAAAAAGTAATTTTCAGTTGTTTTAAAGAGTAACTCCACTTTTGTTGATGAAAAAACATCCCCCTCTGGGTGATCTATGTACATTGAAGAGATTTTAACTAACTTTGTTGCAGATTCCTACCTTTTGTTCTTTTGAGAGAATAGCTGATTGTTTCTCTGTGTCCATTAATGAGTCTGTATGGGAGTGGTTTTATAATTATCAATCAGCTGCTGCACCTGCAGGGCTCTAATGAGACAAGTTGCAGGGACTGCATCGCCTAGACATGGTTTCTCTTTGAGAGTATCTCACCAAAAATTACATTTTTGTTGCAGGGGATGCTTAAAATCTGACTTGTATCTTAGTGCAGACTTCTGGGAAAATCAGTGAGCCAATCACACAAGCAGGAAATGATGTTTCCGGGGGGCGTTCTGTACACATTCTGTACACAGAACACCTCCAGGTAGCCATATTGCATTTTACAGAAAATTACAGAGCTGCAGATTGAAAAGGAAAGGTAATTTTTTATAACATTCAATTACAATATGACTTGTGTTGAAATTATATACGTTATATAATTTTTTACATTTTTTTTTACCCTTTCGCTGCCAGGTCCGTACGTTGTATGGACATAATCCTTGCCCATCTGCGGGCCCCCTTAAGCGAGATGGTGGGGGCCAGCAACTGGAGGGGAAGGAGGAGAGCGGGCACACATCTGTTCTCCTCCACTTCTTGTTGTGACCCGGATCTGCGATCTGCATTGCAAAACATTCAGTGGAGCACAGGGGAGACATGCAGAGTCTTTTTGACCCTGCATGTCTCATTAAAGAGAACCTGTCACCTAAAAAGCATCACATAGGGGACTTTTTGTCCCCTATGTAATGGGAAAAAAAAGTTTTAGTAAAAAAAATAAAGTTGCACCCAAGCACATACCATACCCTCCCCCCCCCCCCCCCCCCCCCTGCACATACAGTGGGGACGGAAAGTATTCAGAACTCCTTAAATTTTTCACTCTTTGTTATATTGCAGCCATTTGCTAAAATCATTTAAGTTCATTTTTTTTCCTCAATAATGTATACACAGCACCCCATATTGACAGAAAAACACAGAATTGTTGACATACATTTTTGCAGATTTATTAAAAAATAAAAACTGAAATATCACATGGTCCTAAGTATTCAGACCCTTTGCTCAGTATTTAGTAGAAGCACCCTTTTGATCTAATACAGCCATGAGTCTTTTTGGGAAAGATGCAACAAGTTTTTCACACCTGGATTTGGGGATCCTCTGCCACTCCTCCTTGCAGATCCTCTCCAGTTCTGTCAGGTTGGATGGTAAACGTTGGTGGACAGCCATTTTTAGGTCTCTCCAGAGATGCTCAATTGGGTTTAAGTCAGGGCTCAGGCTGGGACATTCAAGAACAGTCACGGAGTTGTTGTGAAGCCACTCCTTCGTTATTTTAGCTGTGTACTTAGGGTCATTGTCTTGTTGGAAGGTAAACCTTCGGCCCAGTCTGAGGTCCTGAGCACTCTGGAGAAGGTTTTCATCCAGGATATCCCTGTACTTGGCTGCATTCATCTTTCCCTCGATTGCAACCAGTCGTCCTGTCCCTGCAGCTGAAAAACACCCCCACAGCATGATTCTGCCACCACCATGCTTCACTGTTGGGACTGTATTGGACAGGTGATGAGCAGTGCCTGGTTTTCTCCACACATACTGCTTAGATTTAAGGCCAAATAGCTCTATCTTGGTCTTCACAGACCAAAGAATCTTATTTCTCACCATCTTGGAGTCCTTCAGGTGTTTTTTTAGCAAACTCCATGCGGGCTTTCATGTGTCTTGCACTAAGGAGAGGCTTCCGTCGGGCCACTCTGCCATAAAGCCCCGACTGGTGGAGGGCTGCAGTGATGGTTGACTTTCTACAACTTTCTCCCATCTCCCGACTGCATCTCTGGAGCTCAGCCACAGTGATCTTTGGGTTCTTCTTTACCTCTCTCACCAAGCTCTTCTCCCCCGATAGCCCAGTTTGGCCAGACGTCCAGCTCTAGGAAGGGTTCTGGTCGTCCCAAACATCTTCCATTTAAGGATTATGGAGGTCACTGTGCTCTTAAGAACCTTAAGTGCAGCAGAAATTTTTTTGTAACCTTGGCCAGATCTGTGCCTTGCCACAATTCTGTCTCTGAGCTCTTCAGGCAGTTCCTTTGACCTCATGATTCTCATTTGCTCTGACATGCACTGTGAGCTGTAAGGTCTTATATAGACAGGTGTGTGGCTTTCCTAATCAAGTCCAATCACTATAATCAAACACAGCGGGACTCAAATGAAGGTGTAGAACCATCTCAAGGATTATCTGAAGAAATGGACATCACCTGAGTTAAATATATGAGTGTCACAGCAAAGGGTCTGAATACTTAGGACCATGTTAAATTTCAGTTTTTCTTTTTTAATAAATCTGCAAAAATGTCAACAATTCTGTGTTTTTCTGTCAATATGGGGTGCTGTGTGTACATTAACCACTTGACCACTGGGCACTTAAACCCCCTTAATAACCAGACCAATTTTCAGCTTTTGGTGCTCTCACATTTTGAATGACAATTACTCAGTCATTCACACCTGAAGTACTGACGGCCTATCTATATTCTTGAGACCCTAACATGCCAGAAAAGTACAAATACCCCCCAAATAACCCCTTTTTGGAAAGAAGACATTGCAAAGTATTTAGAAAGATGCATGGTGAGTTTTTTTGAAGTTGTCATTTTTTTCCACATTTCTTTGCAAAATCAAATTTTTTTTTTCTTTTTTTTTTTTTCACAAAATTGTCATATTAGCAGGTTATTTCTCACACACAGCATATGCATACCACAAATTACACCCCAAAACACATTCTGCTATTACTCCCGAGTATGGCAATACCACATGTGTGAGACTTTTACACAGCGTGGCCACATACAGAGGCCCAACATGCAGGGAGCACCTTCAGGCGTTCTGGAGCACCCAGGCCAATTCTGACATTTCCCTCCTAAATGTAGAAATCATCATTTATTTGCTAGAAAATTACATAGAACCCCAAAACATTATATATGTTTTTTAGCAAAGACCCTAGAGAATACAATGGTCATTGCAACTTTTTATCTTGCACTGTATTTGCGCAGCAATTTTTCGAATACGTTTTTTTTAAAAAAAAAACAGTTTTGTGCTTTAAAAAAAACCAAAACAGTAAAGTTAGCCCAATGTTTTAGCATAATGTGAAACATGAATGTTTTGAGTTACAGAGGAGGTCTAGGACCAAAATTATTGCTCTTGCTCTACCGATCGCAGCGATACCTCACATGGGTGGTTCGAACACCATTTTCATATGTGGGCGGGACTTAGGTAAGTGTTCGCTTCTGCATGCGTGCACACGGGGACAGGGGCACTTTAAAAAAACATTTTTTTTATTGTTCCGTTTACTTTATTTTATTTTTATTTTGACGATTTTTTCCAAAAAAATTTTTTTTGACCCCTTTTTTCCTATTACAAGGAATGTAAACATCCCTTGTAATAGGAATATGGCATGACAGGTCCTCTTTACAGTGAGATATGGGGTCTATAAGACCCCACATCTCACCTCTAGGCTGGGAAGCCTGAAATAAAAAATAAAAAAAACAACGATCCTGGCTTCGATCGTAGCGGTGAGTCGGTAGAAGCACCGGAGGGTGGCGGGAGGGGGGGACGTCCCCTCTTGCCTCCCGTAAGAACGATCAAGCGGTGGAACAACCTCTATGATCATTCCTATGGTGTAGGGAATCGCTGGCTGAAAAAGCTGATATCTGAATGATGCCTGTAGCTGCACCCATCATTCAGATATTCTTGCACAAAGTCAAGAACGTCGTATGACGGCGGGCGGGAAGTGGTTAAAACGCATTTTTTTTTTTAACACAAAATTGTCCATCTATACAATATTTGTAACACATAGCATGTACATACCAAAAATGACACCCCAAAATAGATTCTCCTACTCCTCTTGAGTACGGCGATACCACATGTGTGAGACTTCCACAGCCTGGCCACATACAGAGGCCGAGTATGGCTGAGCATGGCAGAATATGGCTGAGTATGGCTGAGTATGCCTGGGTATGGCCGAGCATGGCCGAGTACGGCTGAGCATGGCTGAGCATGGCTGAGCATGGCTGGGTATGGCTGGGTATAGCTAAGCATGGCGGAGTATGGCTGAGCATGGCAGGGTATTGCAGGGTATCGCTGAATATGACTGGGTATGGCTGGGTATCACCGAGTATGGCAGATTATGGCTGGGTATGGCTGAGTATTGCGGGGTATGGCAGAGTATTGCGGGGTATTGCAGAGTATGGCAGGGTATTGCAGGGTATCGCCGAGTATGACTGGGTATGGCAGAGTATGGCTGGGTATCACCGAGTATTGCAGAGTATTGCGGGGTATGGCAGAGTATGGCAGAGTATTGCGGGGTATTACAGAGTATTGTGGGATATTGCAGAGTGTTGCGGGGTATTGCAGAGTATTGTGGGGTATTGTGGGGTATTGCAGAGTATTGCGGGGTATTGCAGAGTATTGCGGGGTATGGCAGAGTATTGAGGGGTATTGCAGAGTATTGCGGGGTATTGCAGAGTATTGCAGAGTATTGCGGGGTATTGCAGAGTATTGTGGGGTATTGCAGAGTATTTCAGAGTATTGCGGGGTATTGCAGAGTATTGTGGGGTATTGCAGAGTATTGCGGGGTATTGCAGAGTATTGCGGAGTATTGCAGAGTATTGCACAGTATTGTGGGGTATTGCACAGTATTGCGGGGTATTGCAGGGTATTGCAGAGTATTGCGGGGTATTGCAGAGTATTGCAGAGTATTGTGGGGTATTGCAGAGTATTGCAGGGTATTGCAGAGTATTGCGGGGTATTGCAGAGTATTGCGGGGTATTGCAGAGTATTGTGAGGTATTGCAGAGTATTGCACAGTATTGTGGGGTATTGCAGAGTATTGCACAGTAATGCAGAGTATTGCAGAGTATTGCACAGTATTGCAGGGCATTGCAGAGTAGTGCAGGGTATTGCAGAGCATTGAGGGATGGCTGAACATGGATGGATGGATGGCAATTGTCACTGAGCAGCGCTGTGGGCACTACACATGCAGCCCACAGCGCTGCTACCATCCGATCCCTCCCCCTCTCTGCTCACAGTGTACCGATCGGTACACAGGAGGGGAGGAGAGGAACCGGCGTTGTGAGATGACGCCGGTTTGTTTACATGTGATCGCTCCGTCATTTGACGGAGCGATCACATGGTAAACGGCTGCGATCAGCAGCCATTTACCGGGATCCGTGATGCGCCAGGTCCTCTGGACCCAGCGGTCACAGGCGTTCTCGGGTGCGCGCCCCAGGGGGCGCGCGAGAACGGAATTCTGGGAGGACGTCACTGTACGCCCTCCCAGAGTTAAAAAACCGCCCTGTAGCTGTCATTTGGCTATGGGCCAGTTATTAAGGTGTTAATGAGGAAAAAAGAACTTAAATGATTTTAGCAAATGGCTGCAATATAACAAAGAGTGAAAAATTTAAGGTTGTCTGAATACTTTCCGTCCCCACTGTATACACACATACGAACCTAAGCGCATGCGTCGGGGGTGCCTACGTGTGAAAACGTCAATTGTGAGACACATGTTACATATCGCTGCTCACGTCAGAGTGAGAGCAATAAATCGAACACAAGACCTCCTCCGTAACACTAAACTGATACCTATAGGGGGCTTTTGAAGCATCGCCTTTTGAAAATATAGGGTACTGAAGTTTGTCGCCATTTCACGTGCACTCACAAATTTAAGGATGTTTGGTATCTATTTACTCGGCGAAACCTTGTCTTTTATATTTTACCAAAAAGTTGGGTAGTTTATTTTGTTTTTTTGCCCTAAAATTACCTTTAGTGTGTCAATCAAAGCCAGTGAGCTAATGAGGAGAGAGTGGGGGGCAGGGCTGAGCCACGCTCTGTGTGTGAATGGACAGTATACATTTACAGGAACAGGCGGCTTGGGAGCAAGCTTGCTCAAGTAGCAAGAGGCTTGATATTGTGGGCACTTGGCGGGGGAGCCAGGACCACCACCCAAATAGAAGTGGATTGGAGCTGCTCTGTGCAAAACCATTACACAGAGCAGGTAAGTATAACATGTTTGTTATTTTTTTTATTTTTTTTAAATACAACCTTTAGAATCACTTTAAGCTGGCCATACACTGGAATTTTATTTGAATATTGTCGCTTAAAAAATGTTCTTTTTGATTTTATAAGCATAAAACTGGTACACTGATAAAAGTTCAACAGGGGCCGGCTGAGTTTTTATCAGTGAGTGACCCTACCTGCTAAGCAGAAGGTGATCGTTTGTTCAACTGCTGTCAAAGGGACCTGTTGGAAAATTTAGCTCACTCAGCCTCTGCAGCCAATTGTTTGGAGCCGCCGATCATATATCCTAACAATAGCAAGTCAGAACACAATGTCCCAGCGGGGGGATTCCTCTATCCACCGTGTTTGTGTAGATAGAGGCAGCTGTTCGTTTTTGTTATTTTCTCGCCCCGCTGGCTGAAAAAAAAAAAATAATTGTCTGGGGCCAGCTCTAGTGGGGTAAAATTGACCATTTCTCCAAAATGGAATGTAAGACCCCTTTCACACTGAGGCGCTTTTCAGGCGCTTTCACGCTAAAAAAAAAAAAAACACCTGAAAAGCTCATAAAAACCTATTTTCATTAAAATCAACGAATGCTTTCACACTAGGGCAGTGCGCTGGCAGGGTGGTGAAAGAACGCCCCTCTCCATTGAAATGAATGGAAAGAGCTTCAAAAGATCCTGAAAAGCTCTTCAAAAGTGCCTGAAAAGCTCTTCAAAAGCGCTCAGTGTTTTTCTGGCAGTTTACAAGCGCCTCAGTGTGAAAAGGGCCTTAAAAGAAAAACGTTTTGGATAATATTCATCATGTCATTTAATGTACTGATGAGAAATATCATGCAAATGTTTTTTTTTCCAAAATGTACTCAAGTATGGCCAGATTTAGAGTTTAAATTTACAAAAAAAATATTATATTACTTTAACGCTGTATCCTGTTGGAGGGCAGAAATCCTTAAAAAAAGCAAAAAAAGCAAAAAAAGAAAAGCAAATAAAAAAAAAGTAAAAAAAAAAAAAAAGAATGAGCAGCTTGGCGTAATGCAAGCAATTATTTGATGCAGCATATTTTTTATATGCCCCCCCCCCCCAGCCAGCAGTATATCCGGCAGTTGAAGCCAAGGTCAGTTCCATAGGCTGAGGGCTATCCCTTTCCCAGTGTGCTTTGCAGCGTGCATGTGTGCAGTCTTGCACGTCCTCACTAGTAGTAATGAGGAAGGAGGGAGGGAGATGGGGAGAGAGGACCCAGCAGGGGGTGAAGTGGGTGGAGGAAAAGAGGGAACTTCTACCTTCTTTACTGTCTGCTCACCACAAATATAGCAGCATCCTCCGCCGTCTGCAAGCCAGTTTGGTTTAATCCTACAAGCCGTACTGAGTGTTCATAGGAGGGGGGGGGGACTTATGATTTCCTTAGTGATGACTTCTAGGGACTTTAGGTCTACAGGGACCCTGCTGTAAGGCTGCAATACTAGGTACATTGGCTGTTGATGACTATCAGCAGTCATATGAAAGGGAAGACGTGTCATGGCCCCAGGGCTTGTGTCAATGGACGTTGGTTTCCTGCATTTGACAAACACATCAAAACACAAGTCAGCAGAATCCCATTTACTTGTATTGAGCGATAGACATGGCAGTTCAGAGCTTGCTTTGCATTGACGTAACATGTCCTGTTAGGATTCACTGGGATCTCAGCTCTGTGATATTTTGGCGCAAGGAGGCAAGTCTCCGTGTTGCTTTGGATTTGCACAGTGGAATCTTGACTGAGGTATTGTTGATGTTGCGGCTGCCTTGACCTTACCTCTCTAATCTATAACGCCTGACTACCCCAATAATGACACCATCACATATTTTGGATTTAAATGGCAACAGCAGCCTTTTATTAACAAACCATAAATAACAAAATAACTTATAAATTCCATTCTGCTTAAACAACATATTTCACAATCATAATGTACCTAACTAACTTTTCCATGAGGCTTAGATTAATGAAGGCAAGTTTTCCTCTATTGCATCGGATGTATCTGCCACCACATTCCTACTAGGGTTGCCACCTCATCCCTTTAAACCCGAACACATAATAATTACACAGGTTCTGTGGCTGATAAAGGTGGTAATTAAACTCACTTGGCGCCATACTTGCATTAAATTAGCCTCAGAACCTGTGTAATTCATATGTGCTCGGGTTTAAAGGGATGAGCTGGCAACTCTAATTCCTACCCCGGCCCCCAGCCACAGTTACACCAACTCAATTTGATACCAGTTTTAAACCTGATGCAGCCTGATGACTGATAGCCCTTTATTGATGTCACTGAGTAAGGAAGGTACACCCATACCGAGATGGGCCCAACCCATTACACTCCGCCTGTTTTTTGACCATGTCCACCTTCAAAAACCAAAGAACCCTGCCTATTGCTATGACAAACCCAAACCCATGTGCAAAGAACACCCCGAGCAACAGTCACCCTACAGCACCCATTGCTCCTTTAAGGAAAAAACCATACGAAAAAACGTCAGAAAATTGAGGGGAGGGCAGGCAAGTGTCTTCGTCGCTGACCTGGTTCCCACTGACCAACTAGCAACTCCTACCCTTCTGCTAGACCAGTTTTTCTCAATCTTTTTTCAGTCAAGGCACCCTTTAAAATTTTGCATACTTAATTTAAAATGTAAAAAGCAAAACTAATATGTTTTATATAACACAGCAACATCTACACATGTAGGACACCCAACATTAGAAGTGACAACTTCGTTCAAAGCAAATTCACCTTTGCACCAGTGGCAGCCCGTGCATTGAGGGCGCACGGGCGCCGCCCCCCCTTTCCCTGCCGCCGCCTCCCTATCCATGCGCCTGGCCCCTTTCAGGACGCTGGACACATGGATTCCTATAGCGGGGGTGGGAGGGGGTGTTTTTATTTTAAGCACGTGGTTAGAGCCAGAGGCTCTAATCGGCTTGAAAAAAGGGTGGGCTTGGGGCGCAGAGAGTGCGCCCTGATCCCATCCAATTGTGTGACCATATCAAATTAATTTTCGCTATCTTCACACTACAGTGCCTCCCCGCCAATCAGAAGGCAGGTCGGTGAAACCTGTTTCCCGATTGGCCAAAGTGCCAGGCAAACCTATTGGATGCCTAGTGACGCTTTGGCAAGCGAAGGAAGCATGAGAGGAGTGGACACCTCTGTCGCTGCTGCTGCCCGAGTGTGGAGGATAGTGGAGACACAGAGGATGCTCTTCAGGTAAGTACCAGACCTCCCATGGGCTTGGGGGGTCTAGAACTGCGAGCCCTGAGGGGGGTGGGCAAGTGCCAGCAGCTGCGAGGGGGTTGTGTGTGTAAGATGTTTAGTGATTTTTCTCTCAAATTTTTTTATTGCCAGGGTAAGTGGCTGCATTTGACGGACATAAATGGCTGCATATGATGGGCACAAGTGGCTGCATTTGATTGGCACAGGTGGCTGCATTTTATGGGCACAAGTAGCTGCATATACTGGGCACAAGTGGCTGCATATGACGGGCACAAGTGGCTGCATATGATGGGAAAAAGTGGCTGCATATGATGGGGCACAAATGGCTACATATGATGGGGCACAAATGGCTACATATGATGGACACAGTGAGGCTGCATTTGATGGACACAGTGAGGCTGCCTTTGATGGACACAGTGAGGCTGCAATTGATGGGCACAAATGGCTGCATATGACGGGCACAAGTGGCTGCATATACTGGGCACAAATGGCTGCATTTGATTGACACCAGTGGCTGCATTTGATTGGCACAAGTGGCTGCATATGATGGGCACAAGTGGCTGCATATGATGGGGCATAAGTGTCCCTCAGCACTGTGCTCTCCCTCTGGAGTCCTGGGTGCACTTCCCTGAAAGCTTTCCCCGGGATCCTGGCTCTCTCTATTTCCCATTCAGCTGAGCATGCTGAGTAGGCTGCAGTTTTCGTGTTACAGTAGGGCTGCCAGTCCTCTGGATCACATGTCCCACAATCCTCTTCTATGCACCTTTTTTTTAATTCTATTTCTTCTCTGGCCGATATGAAGGCGGGGAAAGAAACGTAGTGGGCGGGTGCCACTCACTAGTACAGCAGCGCGCGAGGAGGAGAGGGAGAGGGAGGGGGGAAAGAAGAGCCCGCGGCTGCAGTGGCATCACTAGGGTTGGTGTCACCCGGTGCGGTAAAACATGGTGTCACCCCTCAGAATAGACCCCCCCCCTCCGTCAGTGCAGACCAGCCACTAAGTATAAACCCCTCCATCAGTACAGATCCCCCCTCAGTACAGACCCTCCTCCATCAGTATGGACCCCCCAGGACAAACCACCCCCCTCCATCGGTATAGACTCCCCACAGGACAAACCATCCCCTCCATCAGTATAGACCCCCCAGGACAAACCACCCCCCCTCCATCGGTATAGACTCCCCCCAGGACAAACCACCCCCTCCATCAGTATAGACCTCCCCAGGACAAACCACCCCCCTCCATTAGTACAGACCCCCCTCACGACAAACCACCCCCTCCATTAGTACAGACCCCCCCAGGACAAACCACCCCCCCTCCATTAGTGCAGATCCCCCTCAGGACAAACCACTCCTCTCCATTAATACAGACCCCCCTCAGGACAAACCCCCCCTCTTTAGTACAGAGCCCCCCAGGACAACCACCCCCATTAGTACAGACCCCCCCAGGACAAACCACCCCCCTCCATTAGTACAGACCCCCCAGGACAAACCACCCCCCTCCATTAGTACAGACTCCCCTCAGGACAAACTACTCCCCCTCCATTAGTACAGACCCCCCTCAGGACAAACCACCCCCTCCATTAGTACAGACCCCCCCCCCCCAGGACAAACCACCCCCCTCCATTAGTACAGACCCCCCCTAAGGATGAATCACCCCCCTCCATTTGTGCAGACCCCCCAAGGACAAACCACCCCTCCAGCAAAAAACAACCTCATCAGCAAGCACCCCACCAGCCCGTTACTGCACCAGCTCAGGCGGCTCTGGTACATAAAAACACCTGGGCGGCAGCTGGAGAGGAGAGGAAAGTGTGCAGATCATGAAAGACAGAGAGGAGGAGGAGAAATGGAACACATGTCAGGCACGGACCACCCCCCCAGCGATGTCACTGAGCGGCTGGTCTCTCTCCACACAGAGGCAGCCGCTCCGATCTACGGCTGCTACACTCTTCTCCTCTGACAGGAGGAGGGGGGATGGGCTTGGGCAGGAAACACAGCGGCGGCACAGTCTCTCCTCCTCTGATCCGCTCCTGTCAGCTGCTGGCGGAGAGAGCCATCTCTGGACATAGACAAGGAGAGGAGGAGGAGGGAGGGGAGCACTCTGGCGCTTCAGCGCCCCCCCCCCCCCCCCCCCCCCGTGGCGCCCAGTGCCCAGGCTCAGGATCGGCCCTGCAAAGAGTCAATATTTGCAGTGTTGACCCTTCTTTTTCAATACCTCTGCAATTTGCCCTGGCATGCTGTCAATCAACTTCTGGTCCACATCCTGACTGATGGCAGCCCACTTTTGCATAATCAATGCTTGGAGTTTGTCAAAATTTGTGGTTTTTTTTTTTTTTTTGTCCACCCGCCTCTTGAGGATTGACCACAATTCTCAATGGGATTAAGGTCTGGGGAGTTTCCTGGCCATGGACCCAAAATGTCAATGTTTTGTTAGTTAACACTTTTGCCTTATGGCAAGGTGCTCCATTAGGCTGGAAAAGGCATCGTTCATCACCAAAATGTTCCTGGATGGTGTTCTTAGGCAAAATTGCGAGTGAGCCCACTCCCTCGGCTGAGAAGTAACTCCACACATGGATGGTCTCAGGATGCTTTACTGTTGGTATGACACAGGACTGGTTGTAGCGCTCACCTTTTTCTTCTCCAGATGAGGTTTTTTTCCGGATTCCCCAAACAATTGGAAAGAGGATTCATCAGAGAAAATGACTTTACCCCAGTCCTTAGCAGTCCCATCCCTGTACCTTTTGCAGAATATCAGTCTGTCCCTGATGTTTTTCTTGGAGAGAAGTGGCTTCTTTGCTGCCTTTCTTGACACCAGGCCATCCTCCATAAGTCTTTAACTCACTGTGCATTCAGATGGACTCACACCTGCTGCCATTCCTGCAAGCTCTGCACTGGTGGTGCCCCGATCCTGCAGCTGAATCAACTGCAGCAGACGGTCCTGGCACATGCTGGACTTTCTTCTGCGCTCTGAAGCCTTCTTCACAAATGCAGTGGAAATGTTTTTTAATGGGATTAAGTTAATTTTCATAGCAAAGAGAGACTTTGCAATTAATTGCAATTCATCTGATCACTCTTCATAATATTCTGGAGTATATGCAAATTGCCATCATAAAAACTGAGGCAGCAGACTTTGTGAAATTAATATTTGTGTCATTCTCAAAACTTTTGGCCATGGCTGTATGTTAACCCCTTCTCGCTGCGCCTCCAACCCCTTTAACCATTGGAGACCACCGCACGCTGATTTATGTCGGCAGAATGGCACGGGTAGGCAAAAGGGAGTACCCGTACTTCCCTTTGAATTTGCCGCCTAGCGTGCCCACGGGTCCCGCAAACTCGATGTTGGCCAGCGGCCCGCGATTGCTGCGAGGAGAGGTAGAACAGGGAGATGTAAACAAGGCATTTCCCCGTTCTGCCTAGCAGCATGACAGGGATCCACTGCTCCCTGTCATCGGGAGCAGTGATCTCTGTCATGTTGTAGTGAGCCCACCCCCCCCCCTACAGTTAGAACACATCCAGGGAACACACTTAAACGCTTGATCGCCCCCTAGTGTTTAACCCCTTCCCTGCCAGTGTCATTTATAAAATAATCAGTGGCTATTTTTAGCTCTGATCGCTGTATAAATGACAATGGTCCCAAAATAGTGTCAAAAGTGTCCGATCTGTCCACCATAATGTCGCAGTCCTGATAAAAATTGCAGATCGCCGCCATTACTAGTAAAAAAAAAAAAAAAAAAATTATAATAAAAATGCCATAAATCTATCCCCTATTTTGTAGACGCTATAACTTTTGCGCAAACCAATCAATATACACTTATTGCGATTTTTTTTAACAAAAATATGTATAAAAATACATATGAGCCTAAACTGTGGAATAAGTTAGGTTTTTTATATATATTTTTTGGGGATATTTATTAAAGCAAAAAGTTAAAAATATTGCTTTTTTTTCAAAATTGTCGGTCCTTTTTTGTTTATAGCGCAAAAAATAAAAACCGCAGAGGTGATCAAATACCACCAAAAGAAAGCTCTATTTGTGGGGAAAAAAAGGACGTCAATTTTGTTTGGGTACGTCACACAATTGTCAGCTAAAGCGACGCAGTTCCGAACCCCATAAATGCTCTGGTCAGGAAGGGGGAAAATCCTTCCGGGGCTGAATTGGTTAAGAGCTTCTAAATCCTGAGGGTCGGAGGCGGGCATTCGGGTCATGTGAACGCTGTGATTGGCTGTCACTGAGGCTTTACAATTTCTAGGGTTATCCACAGAAAACATATTCAAATACCCAGCGAATCCAGTGGGGTTTTGTAGTAATCTGCCGCTCTGCTGCTTCTAACTTGGTCCTGCACTGCCATCTTCTTCTGTGACGTCTTTGTAGCAGGTAGGTTGTCTCTCCCAGGTTCATGCAACCACTCCCATGATGACACATATGTGCCTCAGCATGAGCAGGAGCATGATCAGCAGGAGTCAGCTGCAAGAACCAGGAAGAGGCAACCAGCTTTTTGATGACGCATTGCGGTGAATGCGCTGTTGAGTACCCCACCGCCTCCTAGGATGTGCAACGTAATTATCGAAGAGAAAAAAGAATCTCTTCTCTTCCTGTCCCCAATCCATCTCTTGATAGCACAGAGACTTGGGGACACTCTGCACATGCTCAGTTTGGTGTGTTATTCTAGAGTTTTTAGTTTTTCATTTTCTTGAGAGGGTGCATGTTATCAGCACAGGGCCAATCAGCATTGTCCAGACAGAGGGTCAGGGGTCCTTGAGCCTCATAGGGCAATCAGAGTAGAATGAAATCTCATCCTACAAGCTTTAACCCATTGTTTCTCAACCTTTTTACCTTGGAGGAACCCCTGGCAAAAAGTTTGAGATCTTGAGGAACCCATAAAATAATGTTCACATCTACAGCTCACAGAACATTGGTATGATCAGCGAGCTGTTGATAACAAAAATTATTTGTAGAAATAGCATTAAATTAAAGAATAAATATTAAAACGTACCTATTTAATGTGGAACTTGTGCTTCCTTTTCCTGCAGAGCTGATCCATTACATGGGACAGGGGACATGACAGGGGACATTATATGGGGCAGAGCACATTACAGGGGACATTACATGGGACAGGGGACATGACAGGGGACATTACATGGGGCAGAGCAAACTACATGGGGCAGAGCAAATTACATGGGACAGGGGATATTACATGATACAGGGGACATTACATGGGGCAGAGCACATTACAGGAGACATTACATGGGGCAGAACAAATTACATGGGACAGGGGACATGACAGGGGACATAACAGGGAACATTACATGGGGCAGAGCACATTACAGGGGACATTACATGGGACAGGGGACATTACATGGGGCAGAGCAAATTACATGGGGCAGGGCACATGACAGGGGAAATTTCATGGGACAGGGGACATTACATGGGACAGGGTACATGACAGGGGATATTACATGGGACAGGGGACATGAAAGGGCAAATGACAGGGGACATTACATGGGGCAGAGCACATTACATGGAACAGGGCACATGACAGGAGACATTACATGGGGCAGAGCACATTACAGGGGACATTACATGGAACAGAGCACATTACATGGGGCAGGGGACATTACATGGAGCAGAGCACATTGCATGGGACAGGGCACATGACAGGGGAAATTACATGGGGCAGAGCACATGACAGGGGAAATTACATGGGGCAGAGCACATTACAGGGGACATTACATGGAACAGAGCACATTACATGGGGCAGGGCAAATGACAGGGGACATTACATGGAGCAGAGCACATTACATGGGGCAGGGGACATTACATGGAGCAGAGCACATAACATGGGACAGGGCAAATGACAGGGGACATTACATGGAGCAGAGCACATTACATGGAACAGGGCACATGACATAGGGCAGAGCACATTACATGGGGCAGAGCACATTACAGGGGACATTACATGTAACAGAGCACATTACATGGGGCAGGGGACATTACATGGAGCAGAGCACATTACATTGGACAGGGCACATGACAGGGGAAATTACATGGGGCAGAGCACATGACAGGGGAAATTTCATGGGGCAGGGAACATGACAGGGGACATTACATGGGCCAGGGAATGTGACAGGGGACATTGCATGGGACAGGGCACATTACATGGGACAGGGCACATGACAGGGGACATTACAGGGGACATGACAGGGGACATGACATGGGGCAGAGCATATTACAGGGGACATTACATGGGACAGGGGACATTACATGGGACAGGGGACATTACATGGGACAGGGGACATTACATGGGGCAGAGCAAATTACATGGGACAGAGCACATGACAGAGGAAATTTCATGGTACAGGGGACATTACATGGGACAGGGGACATTACATGGGACAGGGGACATTACATGGGACAGGGGATGGGACAGGAGACTTTACATGGGACAGGGGACATGACAGGGCAAATGACAGGGGACATTACATGGGGCAGAGCACATTACATGGGACGGAACACATTACATGGGACAGGGCACATGACAGGGGACATTACATGGAGCAGAGCATATTGCATGGGACAGGGGACACTACAGGGGACATTACATGGGACATTGCACGGGACAGGGGACATTACATGGGACAGGGCACAATACATGGGGAAGAGCACATTACAGGGGACATTACATGGGACAGGGGACATGACAGGGGACATTACATGGGACAGAACACATTACATGGGACAGGGCACATGACAGGGGACTTTACATGGAGCAGAGCATATTGCATGGGACAGGGGACATTACATGGGACATTGCATGGGACAGGGGACATTACATGGGACAGAGGACATGACAGGGGACATTACAGTCACATCGCCGCGGAACCCCTGGGGACCTCTCGGTTCCGCGGAACCCTGGTTGAGAATCACTGCTTTAACCAGACACTGATAGAAGCCACTGCAGATGAGAAAAGGTATTTAGCAGTTTATATTTACTAAAACGATTGCATTTCCATGTTCTGTGTACTGTGGGAGACCAGATATAGTGAATGCAGAGTCCTGGGTTTAGTAGCACTTTAAAGTTAAAGGCGAACCTTTTTTTTAAAGCGGTAGTAAACCGCAGTTAAAGAAAAAAATAAAAATCCCTTGCATAGCAAAGTCATAATGTGCTAGTATGCAACGCATACTAGCACATTATGAGAGAGTTACCCAAAAACTAAGCTCTCCAGCGTCGCGCTGTCACTGCTGAGAGGGCTTCCATCTTCACCCGGTCTTCCTACCGGGTTCGCGGCCGCCGGCTACATGAGTGGCCTGGGCCGTGATGGCGTCACTCCAGCACATGCGCACGGAAGCCGCAGTTTACGGCATAGGCTCTGAAGGTCCAGCATGGTATAACGGCTCTTCAGAGGGTATGCGCCAATGACGTCACTGGCTGCATGCACTAAGAATATCTCCTAAACAGTGCAAGTTTAGGAGATATTCACAGTATCTATAGGTAAGGCTTACCTGTAAGTAAAAGATGAAAAATTGGGTTTACTATCACGTTAAGTAAAAAAACACATTTTATTTGTGTTAAAAAATAGGTTGTATTTTATTATCTTAGAGATGCAAAAATAGCTTCATCCCAGCACTCCAGTTAACGGAAAACACCAGTATCCCGAGCAGATTGATGCACACTTGTCATAACTGGTCCTCTTCCTCATTTGTGTGCCAAGTAAACTTGGCAGGCTGTGATAGAGAGGCAGGAGAGATGAAGGCCTGGACCTGTGCAGACACGACACTGCAGACTCCACTTTCCTGACACTCAATGGAACCGAAGACATGGCTGGGATAAATTACAGAACATCTTCAACGTTATGCCTCGTACACACGATCGGACTTTCCGACAACAAAACTGTAGAATTATGTTCGAAGGGTGTTGGCTCCAACTTGTCCTGTATAGACATCACTGAATAATGTTAGGAATAAATACTATTTTCAAAATGTGTGGGTTTGCTGTCCTGTCTTGAATAATCATATTTTTCAGGAGGGTGCAGTCATGCGTTCTAAAAAATGCACGTCTTTGCTGATTTGTCAACTCTAATTCCGGCTGGCCCTGACAGTGAATGCAATACAGACAGCTATGCACTACATTCTTCAAAAACACCCTTAAATTTAAAGCAGATCTTCACCAATTTTTTTAAAGTTATGTTCACCATAAAGCCCACCTGCAGTGTATTAATAAATGGATATTCTCATTTTTTTTAAAATTTGAAAGTATGTTTATTCTTTTAGCCACTTCAGCCTCGGAAGATTTGGCTGCTGAATGACCGGGCCATTTTTTGCGATTCAGCACTGCGCCGCTTTAACTAACAACTGCGTGGTCGTGCGTCTCTGCACCCAAACAAATTTGACGTGCTTTCTTTCCCACAAATAGCATTTTCTTTTGGTGGTATTTGATCGCCTCTGCAGGTTTTTATTTTTTGCGCTATAAACAAGAAATTTTGAAAAAAAACACAATATTTTGTACTTTTTGCTATAATAAATATCCCGATTTTTTTCTTTGAAAAGGCTATTTTTTTCTCAGTTTAGGCCGATATGTATTCTTCTACATATTTTTGGTAAAAAAAATCACAATAAGCGTATATTGATTGGTTTGCGCAAAAGTTATAGCGTCTACAAAATAGGGGATAGATTTATAGCATTTTTAGTTGACGCCGGCGGCTCCGCCTACCCCCACTGGGACTCTGTGGCTTAGGAGCTGATGGACAAATCAGATACTGCCCGCAGCCTGAGGAATAGCGGCCTCATCACGGAGCGTCCCAGTCCGTGAGGCCTCATGTTTAAGTTTTGCCTAAGGCCTCACAAAGCCTAGAGCCGCCTCTGGGCGGACACATCCGACACTTTTGACACATTTTTGGGACCATTGTCATTTATACAACAATCAGTGCTATAAAAATGCATTGATTACTGTAAAAATGTCACTGGCAGGGAAGGGGTTAACACTAGGGGGCGATCAACGGGGGTAAACTGTGTTCCCTGCTACGTGTTTCTAACTGAAGGGGGAGGGGACTGACTAGAGGAAGTGACGGATCGTGGTTCCTAGCTATTAGGAACACACGATCTGTCACTCCTCACAGAGCAGAACAGGGATTTGTGTGTTTACACACACTACCGTGTTCTGCCTCTCATGCCCGCGATCGCTTGTGGCCGGCGGTCATTATGACCGTCAGCACCCCCGCAGTGCAGCTGGCGCGTGTGCGCCTGCTATCCCGATCCCACGAACCGACATATAGCTACGACGGCTCACGGGATCGTGCAGACCTGCCGCAGTAAAATGATGACGGCTGGACGGCAAGTGGTTAAAGCATAAGCGGTTAAATCGGTTAAAGCATAACTCCACTTTTTAAAAAAAAAAACATTCCCCTCTGGGTGATGTGCAGGGATTTTAACAAACTTTGTTGCAGATTCCTACCTTTTGTTATATACACAGAAATTCCTGTGTGCTTGTCTGTATACATGTGGGAAAGTGAGTCTAATGGGAGTGGTTTGCTAATTATTATTTAGCTGCTGCACTTGCAGGGCTCTAATGAGGAAAATTGCTGGGCCTGCATCCCTTTAGATGTGATTTCCTATTGGGAGTATCTCTCCAAAAATGTAATTTTTGTTGCAGGGGATGCCTGAAATCTGACTTATATCTTCGTGTAGAATTCTGGGTAAATCAGTGAACCAATCACACAAGCAGGAAATTATGTTTCTGGGGGGGCGTTCTGTATACCATCTGTGTACAGAACAGAAAGAAGGAAGGGGAAAGGTTTGGGACTTTAAATGAGGTATACATATGATAATATGTGCCTCCATCCCTGATTCAAATGAATATTAGAAAGGAAGTTGGGACTTTGTAGGAAGCAAGTTTAGCTGCCACTTGCCTCATACAAAGTCACAACTTCCTTTCTATTATTCATAGTACAGAACAGCTCCAGGTAGCCATATTGCAATGCATTTTCAGAAAATTACAGTGGCTGCAGATTGAAAAGGAAAGGTCATTTTTAATAACATTCAATTACAATATGACTTGTGTCGCAATTGTATACGCTATATTATTTTTTCTTTATTTGCTATTTTTTCCCCATGAAAGTGGAGTTACCCTTTAAGTTTTGCAGCACTTCTGGTCACCGCTTCCTTAGCAAGTGACATTATTATATAAGCTGAATCCACCCCTCAATGGCAAAGATGAAATAGTGGCGCCATCCCCACTGACTGTGGGAGTGAGACAGGCGCTAGCGCACACCCTGATGACGTAGAGTGAGCTGGAAGTGCACTGAATCACAGAGGCTGTATATATAGGATGAGTTTAGAGTAACCAAACAAATAAACATCCACTATTGATATAGCATAAAAAATATATACATACATAAAAACATGTATAAACAACCTAATGTATTGTGACACTGTAACACAAGTGAATGGATAAGCACAAATAATCTGACAAACAAATATGACTAAAATGCAAAATAAGTGAGCTATAAATAATATTTACACCTCGTGACAGATGTGTGAGACTGGTATCGTGATACCAGCACTAAAAAAGCCTCCAAAAGCTAGGCTGAAGGAATAAATACTAAAAAAAATTATAAATATTTAAACTGGAAAAAATATATATATAGATAAATATATATAAAAAGTTAAATACTTTATACTGGGGAATAATGAAATACATTATACTGGGGAATAATGCCCCAAGGGCTGGATAAAATTCAAGCAAAGGGCCACATCCGCCCCCCTGGCCGCAATTTGGAGACCACTGCCTTAAGATGATCATACACAGGGAAATTCGATCGTTTAATGGTAATTGCAATTTGTTCTCCCATAGAAATAAAAAAATAATCAAATGAAAATTCTGCTATTTTCGACTGATCACTGAACAATTAAGTTATTGAAATCCTGATTCAACATAGCAGAAAATATGATTTCTTTCTATTTGATTGATTGTGTTCCTGTTTTCAATCAATTTTTATTTGATTGGAATTATTTTTTTAAAGGGGAACTGCGCTGCATTGGAGCACCACAAATCAAAAACACTATTTAATTCATTTTTAAGCACTTAAAGACCAAGCCTTTTCTGGTACTTTTTGTTTACAAGTTTAAATCAGTATTTTTTTGCTAGAAAATTACCTATAACCCCCAAACATTATATATATGTGTAAATTTTTTAGCAGAGACCCTACAGAATAAAATGCCAATCGTTGCAAATGACACACGGTATTTGCGCAGCAGTTTTTCAAGCGTAAATTTTTTGGAAAAAATAAATTTTAACTAATTAAAAAAACAAAAAAAAAAAACATAATCTATACCCCTTTTTTTTGTAATAATATGAAAGATAATGTTACACTGAGTAAATATATACCTAACATGTCATATTTTAAAATTACGCATGCTCCTGGAATGATGACAAACTACGGTACTTAAAAATCTCCATAAGCAACGCTTTAAATGCCTTTTAAGGTTACCTGTTTAGAGTTACAGAGGAGATCTAGGGCTAGAATTATAGCTCTCGCTCTAAGGTTTGTGGGGATACCTTAAATGTGCGGTGCAAACATGGTTTATATATACGTGTGTGACTTATGTATACATTCACTTCTGCACGCAAACACAGAGGGATGTGTTATTTTTTATTTTACACTGTCCCTTTAATTTTTTTAAAAATTTTTTTATCACTTTTATTCCTATTACAAGGAATGTAAACATCCTAGGAATCAAGAGGATGTTTTCATTAACATTTTGGGTAGAAGACTGTAGTTTCTCTTTAAAGTACAACTAAAGTCACAATTTTTTTTTTTCATTTTAGATGAGTACGGGTCATTACCCCATCAATTTTTCCCATTGGGGATTGGTTGTCCTAGTGGGGAGATTTCCCTTCACTTCCTGTGCCATAGCCAACACAGGAAGTGAGAGAAAAATCTTCCAAAGTGAGAGAAATCCCTGGTGGTCACCAGAACTAATGTTCCTACTGGAAGATTTTCCCTCTTTTCCCGTTTAACACTATAAATAAAAAAAGAATAAAAAAATAAATAATTTTTTTTTCTTTCTGCAATCAGACATATCCAAAAAAAATTAAAAAAAAAACAAATTTATTCATCAGTTTAGGCCAATATGTATTCTTCTACATATTTAAGTGAATAAGTGAATTATTTCTCTCGCTCTAACGTTTGTGGGGATACTTTACATGTGTGGTGCAAACACGGTTTATTTATACATGTGTGACTTATGTATACATTCACTTCTGCATGCAAACTCAGAGGGATGGGTTATTTTTTATTTTTACACTGTCCCTTTAATTTTTTTTTAATCACTTTTATTCCTATTACAAGGAATGTAAACATCCCTTTTACCAAAATAAGGAGGACAGGTCCTCTTTTTGGAGAGATATAAGATCAGAAAGACCACAAATCTTTCCTTTACCTTGAAAAGCAAAATATAACAAAAAAAAATAAATTGTTTTGAGCTTTGACTTAAAAAAAAGAGAAAAATTGTTTACTTCCACCCTAAACCGGAAGTGACGTCATGACGTTGCTCCAGTCCTCCAAGGTCATAGAGGCGATCAAAGATGATCTAGTCTTTTATCTCCTATGTGACCAGCCGACCGCACCGTCAGATCATTTCTCTGGCGAGCCAGTGGAGATGGTAAGCCCAAGAAGCACAGACGAGTGGGAATGACGTGCCCTGTTGCCGCTTCTGAAAGCATTCCAGCGGCTCATGAGCCACTCGGAACGCTTTCAAGGGAAAGCCATCCGCCGGCTGAACACAATACTGGGGTTATGGGTGATATCTTCAGCCATAATCCCGGTAAACCACTTATAAACTGCAACATATATATACGTATTGCGGTCGGCAATGTCACCCATCCATTTATGTCTTCATTGAAACGAATGTCCGTATTTCTACCATTAGTTCCACGTTAATCTTTTTAGATTTTTATTAAAAATTGGGGATCATATTGCTTTTGTGTGTACCAAAATTCATTTGAGCATATTTTTTTAATGAAAATCTAGATTCCATAAACAGTAATGCAAATATGATGTGACATAACAAAAATTGCAACTGCCACCATTTTATTTTACAAAGTCTCTACTTTTAGGAAATTAATGTGTGCAAAATGTAAAGTAAAATTGTAAAGAGTTACATAAAGTATAAATAAATAAAAAGTGGAGTGGGATTAGAGGATTGGAAGAAGGTTATGTAGGAGGGAAGGGGAATTGAAAAGGGAATAAATGTCCATGGCCAATATAGCCCATTCAGAGCTTCAAAAGCCCAGGAAAAAAGGAGGGGGTGGGGATAAAACCAAGAAAAAATGTAAGAGAAGGAAAACGGGAACAGAATAGGGGAAAAAGAGAAAAGAAGAAGAAGAAGCGGAGGCAGAGGAATGGGGTTCAATACAGAACCATCACAGTTCCATGGAATGGGAAGTCATTTGAGAAGGAGGAAAGTGGTCGAGCCAGGGTTGCCAAATCCATTGGAATTTGTTGTACGTGTCCCCAAGGATCGCCGTCAACCTCTCGTTTATAAGCGTGCCATGGACCCTATTGTTGACCACTTCAAAGCTGAGGAGGGGTGTTTTTCAAGATCGTGCTATGGGTTGCCTCATCACCATAAAAATGTGAGTGATTACGGTACGTTCCGAAAGCTGAATTCTTTTTAATAAATGCAAAGTACTTTGATTGGAGGAGCGGTGTATAAACATCACAATCTCCCCTCCTCCAATCACACAGCACACGACTTGTATGTTGTTTTGCTAGCAAACACTCTGTTTTTACTTGGATTCACTTGGACTTTTATGCTGTATGGTTTTAGCAATAAAGAAACCTTTTTTTTTTTAAACAATAACACACTATTGGAGCCTCATATTTTTTTTGGCATACACTCCGTGACATCCAGTTGGCTGGGATTTCCAGATAAGAATTTGATATAAGCTGGATATCGTGGAGGACTGTTCGTGACTGCCAGTGAGCTCCCAGTACGAGGCGAACCTTCTGACCCTGCAGAGGGCTATATCTGCAAGCGTCTTTGACCTCGCTAATCAAGGAGGTCCACAGCTTCTGGTAAGAGTTCCCACTTATAGAGTGATATCACATGGGATTCCCATTCCCTTGGTGGTGATGAAAAATGTGGAACTTTTATCCTGCTGGAACCCTATTCCACATTTTGAGAATATATTTGTGGATTCAGGACTTCACTGTCACTTTACAAAGACACTTATATTTATTTATATTCATTTATATTCATTTATATATTGTCACATTTATATTTATATAATTTATATTTCAATATTCACTTTATCACGTATTGGATTGCCTTATTAGTAACTTTGAATAAGCGCGACTTTTTAAAATTTATTAATCAACCACTTTGTCTTCACTTTGTCTTCTCCAGAGCTGCTGAAGGTGGAGATAGATTGAGAGCCGGTGGGGGAATTAGATTTCACCTGGGGTGTCAAAAATCCTTGCACCAGCCCTGGATAGGTTCCACTGCAAAAAGATCCCAGGCTGTAGTCCTCTGACTCACTTGAGCAGGCAACTACTGGGAGCAGTCTCCCAGAAAGTAGATTAGTAGACTTGGGGGCACTAGAAATCCTCTCCAGTAGGAAATACTGGGAAACCTAGGAATCTTTTTCACTAGGAAACACCGGGAAACCCTAGGAATCTCCTCCACTAGGAAAAACTGGAGAACCCTAGTTTTCTTTTCCACTGGGGAACCCAAAGAATCTTCTCCACTAGGAAACACTATCGAACCCTAGGAATCTTCTCTACTGGGAAACACTGGGGCACCCTAGGAATCTTCCCTATTGGGGAACCCAAGGAATCTTCTCCACTAGGAAACACTGGGGAACCCTAGAAATCTTCTCTATTGGGGAACCCAGGGAATCTTCTCCACTGGGCAACCCTAGGAATCTTCTCCACTAGGAAACACTGGGAAACCCCAGGAATATTCTCCACTATAAAACACTGGGGAACCCTAGGAATCTTCTCAAAAATACAGTCTCTGATGAACCTTGTGCTAGGAACACTAGCTGTTGCACAAACTATGTCTGAGGCAATGAGCTCAGCTTAAAGCGGTGTTCCGCCTGGGGAAAAAAAAAATAAAAGTCAGCAGCTACAAACACTGTAGCTGCTGACTTTTAACACATAGACACTTACCTGTCCAGGGAGCTCGTGATGTTGGCACCCCAGCCGATTTTTGGATCGGCTGTCGGTTGCTGCCACCACCATTCGTCGTAAGGGAAACCGGCAGTGAAGCCTTTCGGCTTCGTAGCCTGTTCCCTACTGCGCATGTACAAAGCGTGCTGTGCTTTCTAATTGGCCCGGCGGCGGGGGAAGGAGGAGGGGGCCCAAACTTCCGAAGGATAGCGCCGTCTCCCAGAAGTGGAGAGGGGTACCTGTCAAAAACAGGTACCCATTTACCCCTCCCCCTGAAAGGTGCCAAATGTGGCACCGGAGGGGTGGAGGAAGCAGATCAAAAAAAGAAAAGAAGATGCCCTGACTGGGCTGGGCCTCTGGCTAATTGAATCAACAGCAGGTGGTTATCCAGTCTTGTGGGATAACAGGTAACAGCAGAACCTTGCAAGTTAAAGCCATGGCACTACTTGCACCTGCATGCCTGCTGGTCTTTGGGAATAGAGGAGGCAGATAGGTTGCAAACCTACATTTATGGGCAGGTAAATGCTAAGTAATGTATAAGGATAAAACTTCAAAGTATGTATTACCTCTCACAGAGATCTCAGTAGTCCACTGTCAATGACTTCTGCTTTTCTGCCCAGAAAAACAGCGCCATCTTTGTTCAGGCCTCATCCAGGGTCAGCATCTACTTCTTGGATTGACATGCTGGCGCAGAGATGACACAATCGATTAAATCCTGGTACCTATAAAGCTACTGGCTGTATTAACTAATGTCTCAGTCAAAGACCTCACTGGAAAGCATACTGCTTCTATATATTGTGAAATGTCAGGGGTATATTATTGCAGAATTGGAAAGTTACTGAAAGGCTTACTTTAAACTGGGTTACATCCAATGTTTCCTGTTGAAATGATTTACTTAATTAAAATCTGAATTAAGATGTAATGGTAAGAACAAGTAATTACACTCCAGACACATAAAATGAATTTTCACGGTATGCTGGTAGACAGGAACACTCCCAGAAACAAATATTTAAGTCTGGTGGGGCTGCTCCTGTAAATTAAATACAGTCGCTCCTACGATTTGTGTCATAAGGTAAAAAGGTGAGGCTTATGGCATTACTGAGGAAAGCATAATGATGAATCGGGCCCAAAATGTTCTACTTAAAGCACCCAACAACTACATCTACCAAGACAAGCCACTATGGAGTGCACCCTGTCACTGCCCATCTAAACCCAGTCACTAAAATCTCCTATAATCTTTAACATGCTAATATAATTTAAAAAGTAATTTTCAATCTTTTTAAATCTTTAGATTTCATTAAAATAAAGCCTGTCGATCCTGCCATGAAGGTCCTTGTTCAAGTACTTCCTGCAATAGGGTGACAACACTCTCTCACTGTCTCCCAATTGCTCCCCTGCATTGTCACTCTATCACATGCAAAAGCATTTGACACAGTTCTCCATAAATGTTTACTGTACAAAGTAAGGTCCGTTGGCATGGACCAAAGGGTGAGTACATGGATTGAAAACTGGCTACGGGGGTAAGTCCAGAGGGTGGTGATAAATGGGGAGTACTCAAAATGGTCTGGTGTTGAAAGTGGGGTCGCTCAGGGTTCTATCCTGGGACCATTCCTATTCATAAACGACCTGGAGGATGGGGTAAACAGTTCAATCTCTGTATTTGCGGACAATACCAAGCTAAGCAGGGCAATAACTTCTCCGCAGGATGTGGAAACCTCTATCTTCTGAGGATCTGAACAAATTAATGGGGTGGGCAACTACATAGCAAATGAGGTTTAATGTAGAAAAATGTAAAATAATGCATTTTGGGTGGCAAAAACATGAATGCAATCTATACACTGGGGGGAGAACCTCTGTGGGAATCTAGGATGGAAAAGGACCTGGGGGTCCCGTCCTAGTAGATGATAGGTTCAGCAATGGCATGCAATGCCAAGCTGCTGCAAGCAGAATATTGGCATTAAAAAAGTGATTAACTCCAGAGATAAAACGATAATTCTCCTGCTCTTCAAGACTCTGGTCCGGCCGCACCTGGAGTATGCTGTCCAGTTCTGGGCACCAGTCCTCAGAAAGGATGTACTGGAAATGGAGCGAGTACAAAGAAGGGCAACAAAGCTAATAAAGGGTCTGGAGGATATTAGTTATGAGGAAAGGTTACGAGCACTGAACTTATTCTCTCTGGAGAAGAGACGCTTGAGAGGGGATATGATTTCAATGTACAAATACCGTACTGGTGCCCCACAATAGGGATAAAACTTTTCTGCGAAAGGGAATTTAATTAGACACGCGGCCATTCACTAAAACTAGAAGAAAAGCAGTTTAACCTTAAACTGCGTACAGGGTTCTTTACTGTAATGCCCCGTACACACGGTCGGACATTGATCGGACATTCCGACAACAAAATCCTAGGATTTTTTCCAACGGATGTTGGCTCAAACTTGTCTTGCATACACACGGTCACACAAAGTTGTCGGAAAATCCGATCATTCTGAACGCGGTGACGTAAAACACGTACGTCGGGACTATAAACGGGGCAGTGGCCAATAGCTTTCATCTCTTTATTTATTCTGAGCATGCGTGGCACTTTGTCCATCGGATTTGTGTACACACGATCGGAATTTCCGACAACGGATTTTGTTGTCGGAAAATTTTATCTCCTGCTGTCCAACTTTGTGTGTCGGAAAATCCGATGGAAAATGTCCGATGGCGCCCACACACGGTCGGAATTTCCGACAACACGCTCCGATCGGACATTGTCCATCGGAAAATCCGACCGTGTGTACGGGGCATAAGAGTGGTTAGGATGTGGAATTCCCTTCCACAGGTGGTGGTCTCAGCGGGGAACATCGACAGTTTCAAAAAACAATTAGATAAGCACCTGAACGACCACAACATACAGGGATATACAATGTAATACTGATGTAAAATCACACACATAGGTTGGACTTGATGGACTTGTGTCTTTTTTCAACCTTGCCTACTATGTAACTATTAAACTTCCAGTTTTGACTATAAACAGCAATGCCAAAGCTCATTGCACAGGTATATTCCACCATTGTCACCACCAGGATGATCACCATAAGGGCGTCCATATATGGCTCGTATTTTCTCATTTTTATTTTCAATCAGACGAAATTCTTAACATGGGTGCACCACCTGGCCCAAAGAAAGCCGATTGAATAATTGACTTTTGTCAAAGTAGCTGGTAGGAAAAGTTTTGATTCTACAGTGCCCGCATCCAATCAGATCTGACAACCACAGGCTCCTGCTGTCAGAATAAAATAGCCAGCAGATTCTTTCATCTGGGCTATTTAGCGTTGATAAAGGATTCTGAACAAAATATATTTGTTAGGTATACTGTCCAGCTTAAGCAATTACATAGAGCTGTAGCCAGGAAATGACTACAAAGAGGCTGCAGGAGATCAGCAGCATGGAGACGCAACAAAGGATGAAAAAAGAAGTTGTTTTTTTCTAAAAGGAAAATAAATGGCAGTTGTTTACTGAGTCAGTAATTAGAGACATGTATGCAAATAAAGAAAGTTAGAAGCCCCTATGAAACCACTGAGATAATTTTCAGGACTGAGGAAACCCCTGATAGTATTTATTGTATCTACAGATCACACCTTAATGTTTACAGTAACAGCCACTTAAAATGCACCCCCTTATATAGGTGGTCAGTGAAATCCTCCCTTAGGCTGGCAATAGATGGTTCAAATCTCGGCCAGTTCAGCAGGAACCCGGCGAGATTTGAACCGTGTGTGGGCAGGCTGAATGTACCAAGTTGATTGATCGATCAACTTGGGTACAACCAGCCTGCTGGATTCACTTGCGATTATCTCTAGCAGCTGCTATAGACGCTAGCAATAATCACTGTCTTCTCCCGGTTGGGGCGGCTTCCCCAGCCCACCCCCTCCCCCGCCGGGAGCAGACACTTTCTCGGCAGGAGTAATTCCTCTTCCAGCACTGTCTGTGTTGATGGGGAAATCATGCAAATTTCTTTACTGCAACCTGTGTCTGCAGGAAAGAAATGTGTCCCATCTATGGCCATTAGCCAGCCTTACTTAGATGGTCAGTGGAGACCAGAGGCTTCCTTAGATTGGTAGTGGGAAAAGGACCCCTTTACATGAGTGGAAATTGGGAGGAGGTCTCCTTTACTTTAGTGGTCAGTGCGAACAATGCTACTTACATTGGTGGTCTTTGGGAAGAATGCCCCTTACATTGGTGGGCAGTGGGAACAATGTTTCTTACATTGGTGGTCAGTGGAAAGAATGTTCTTTAAATTGGTGGTCAGTGGGAAGAATGTTCTTTAAATTGGTGGTCAGTGGGAAGAATTTTCTTTAAATTCAGGTCAGTGGAAAGAAGAGTGCTTTTTACTTTGAAGGTCAATTGAAAGAATGTCCCATTACACAGGTGGTCAGTTGGAAGAATCTATCTTACATTGGTGGTTAGAGGAAAAGTGACCCCTTATGTTGGTGGCCAGTGGAAAGAAGAATGATGTTTACATTGGTGGGAAGAATAATCCATGTACAAAAGATAGAGAGGACATTGGTTGTAGTGATTACTTATCTGTGAGTCAGAAACTACTCATAGCTCAGGGAACTCCTAACAACCTTTGGAGGAGCCCAATACTTCTACAGAACTCTATTTGAGAAACCCTTCCCTATAGTAACTCTGTCATTACAAAATGGAAAACGTTCAAGACTAAAGTAAGCCCAGCCCGTTAAAGAAGATGATGTATACTCGCCTTTGTTGGTAGCCTGTGTGTTAAAACTCCACCGCGTTGATTGCTCTTGCGTCAATGGATAACACAACATACTTCCTAGTTGGGTAAGATTGCTTCAATTAAAATTACCATCTTACCCAAGCTGCTTTATTACTTTCACAAGCTCTATGTGAAATCCCCAGTCGAATCTCAAAAATTTGACACATTGACATTTACATGTTGGGACAACAAACATCATACAGTAGCAAAAACTGTTTTTATGGCCCTTAAGGCCCCATTGGCACTACGTGTTTCCCAAGGGCGCATTTTTTTAAGCACCTTTTACAGTGTGTTTTAGTACATTTTGTTACATGCAAAAATGTGCATTTGCTGGTCGTGTTTGGAGTGCCATGAACAATAGCACTGCAAGCATGTTCTGGGAATGTGCGCACAGATGTGAATAAAGCCTTAACCCCAAGGGGGATGTGCATTTTCATGACATTATAAAGAAGCACTATAAAGCTAATTTCAGACCAGTGACTGTCTGGTCTATTTTATATTCCTACAACAAACAATCAGAGATTGAAAAGCTGTGGTTAGCTGTAGTCCACTGTAATTCTCTGATATGGGCACCTTTGGTTGTTCTTCAAGACTCAGACTGATCCCCAACCATAGCTTGCAGCCTTACACAACGCATGGTACTACTATCATGGAAACTCACATCTCTCTATCACCTCGGTAGTATCTTGGATATACACACCAGAACTGTCCAACCTTCTGCTACCCTAAAAAAGAGATATGATCTATCGTCAAGAGCTCTGTTAAGTTTTCATTTCGTTTAATTTATTTCCTCCAATTTGACCTTCTCCTCACCTACCCCCTTTGAAAAGTTTTGCAATTCAGGTGCAACAGGCAGAGGCCTGGTCTTTGACATATACAAAATTTTGATAACCCCAAGCCCTGACAAAGCACAACTAAATGATAAAATATGAACCGATTTTAAATAGAAAGTTTACAGCAGAGAAACGGGGCAAAATCTGGTGCAAGGCACACACATTTTCTCTTTGTACAACCTACTAAGAGAATCAATACAACTTTATGGCTCAAGCAGCCCATTGACAAAGGTCTGTTAGCTATCTCCAATAAATTGTTGTACCAACATGATGGCACTATAGGTCTCAGATTCCTTAGGGAATGGGAGACAGAGTTAAGTTCGGTGCACATGGGCCAAAAACAGTTGGTTCGGCAGAAACTGGCTGACTTCTTACAGCTCGTCATCTGGCTTCTGTTGAAAGAGCATGCTGGAAAACCAGCATCTGATCACCACTCACAGCCAATGGCTCATTGTGCTGAACATTGTGTTCAATGGCTCAGTGGGGAGATCGCCACACTAACATCAGATGTGTTAGTGCTGTAATCTGTACGTTTTTTTTTCATTTAGCCCACTGGGTTGAACAGAAAAAAAATTCCCGTGTGTACCCAGCATTAGACTGCCTCTTTACAGATTTAGAGAAACGTAATATGTTAAGACTAGCACAAACCTCTTCTATTTGTACCAAAATACAAGAGACTAATTATAAACTTATGTCAAGTTGGTATATAGGGTCCCGAAGATGTTGGATGTTGTAAATCCTCCAGTCTCGGATAGGTGTTTGCGGGGTTGCAATTTACAGGAATCTCATATCCATATTTGGGGGGTTTGCCTCAAGATTAGACCGTTTTGGGTCGAAATCAGGAATTTAATTTTTGAAATCACTACCGTCCTAATTCAGGACTACCCTTTACAGTGCCGGAACTTTGAGTTCCATTGGGGTGTATAAGAAAAGTATAACCCCCATTTGTTAGAGGGCTAATTCCGTTTTTTGTCAAAAGACGCCTTCTATAGAACATTGGCGAAACAAGTTAATGAAATGATGGAAGCTGAGAAATGGGTGCATCGCTATAGTAATAGATTTGAAAAGTTTCAGGCTAAGTGGGAACCCTGAATCCATTACATAGATGGTACAAGGAATGAGAGTTCAATAATGATGCATTCTGTAACAAGGGGGTACTTTTTTGGAGCTTTCTTGCTGTTTTATCTATTTATTTATGTAGCACCCTCTAGTTAGGTAGGTGCTAAAGTGAGGATTTTTCTGGAGAGTATGAAAATTTAGGTAGGCCTAGCTGATGGCTAGGCCTGATTTTTTTCATTCTGGGCTGGGAGTGGCCTAGGGCTGGGCTGACTCACAGGTAGTATCACTGTCACCTCCCTCTTCCTTCTAGAACATGCAGGAAGGAGAGGAGGGGAGGAGAGGTGGAGCTGCCTGGGGTGTCTTGAGGAGCCTTGACAAGTCCCCAACTTGGAATGGCAGGAGGCAGGCCTCCTCAAATACCTGGGGTCAGCCCAGCTGGGGGAGGAGGTGTCGGGTGGAAGAGCTGGAGTGAGAGAGTGTGGAGGCTTTCAGGGCCCATGGGGGGCTCCCCGGTCTGGAGGAGGAGTGAAAAGATCTTGGAAGGAGAGGCACATGAGAGAGCAAGTAGAGGACAGCGGGAGAGAACACTTCTAAGAGTCTCCAGGGAGGACAACTGGTCACAGCCATGAGGGCTGGTGAGTGAGCACAGTCAGGAGGCACGCCTGAGAGAACTGGAAGAATGAAGTATGAGATGGATGCAGAACCAGAAGAGAGGACTGTGGGAATGGCAGTGGAAAGAGGTCTCTGCGGCCAGGCTGGTTGGCAGGGCCTGAAGAGAGCTATCTGGGAGTGGTAGCTGAATAGAGGACAGTTAGCACCTAAACTATTTCTACACCACACAGGGGCCCGAGGGCCCTGCCCGCAAAAGTAGTGTCAGGCCTAACCAGTCTGGAGGTGTAACAGTCTGCAGCAAGTGAAGTGCTGGAGGAGTGAAGTTTAGGAGGTCTTAAGCAAGAGTAAGTGCTGGAGAGAAGACTGGAGTGTATATACTGGATAGTATATAGAAGTCCTGAGCAAGTTTACACTGAATATTTCCGGACGTCCCATAATTCCCAATTTCCCATCCAAGTTTAACCCCCTCAATAAAAAAAAAAAAAAAACTATTGACTGTTCTATGTCTCTGAGTGACCGAGAGATGGATGTCTGGCTGGGCAGGGTGACAGGTGAACGACTACATTCAGCAACCCCATACGGTTACATTTATTTTCGCTCGGAACCTTTGAATCCACTGTGTTGGCAATTTAGAGACCATCCAGACTCCCTCTCCCCTTTCTTTTTTTTTCTGGGTGTAATTTTATTACTGTTCAGTAGTTATATATTTTGCAATCTAGGTTAAAGTCTGTATCTTGGGTGGGGATTTGTATGATGTATTTTTGTATGGTTTTCTTGTTTGTATATTTATTAAGAAAAAAAATAAAGATAAAAAAAAGAATCAATACAACACTCTCTATCACTGGTACTTAACCCTTGTTTTCCTACATGCTCCGTCCTATTTCTCACATTCTCAGACTATTGTTGGAGATGCCGGCAGCACTCAAGCTCACTGTCCTACAGTATATATACTGGACTTACCCTGAAGATCAGAGGAAGCTGATGAGCAGATTATTGACCCATTATTGTCTTGTTTTGTGACTGTGCATATTCTCTGGGAAGATTCATCATCCTTTACCTTTCACTATTACTTTGCACTTGCCAACTATTGAGCACCGCTAGTTCTGTTTGGCCAGAGTCTATACAGCAGAACTTTAACTATACCTGATCCCCTCCCGCATCTAAGGTGTGCTAAGGAGCCCATTGTTTCTTAGAACTATCCCACTGAGTGTAGGAATATCCAACACCATTAAGCACGCCAACGTCTTCAAGGGCCCCAATATAGCCGACAGAAGACTAAATTTAAAGCAGAGCTCCATCCAAAAGGGGAAGTTCCGCTTTAAGCACTCCTCTCTCCCTCCTATGCCACATTTGCCATGTAAATTTTTTTTGGAGAAGGGCGGGTACATAGTTTTGACAGGTACCCGCTCCCATTCTTGCTCAGACCACCTAGGTCAGTGATGGCGAACCTTTTTGAGCCTGAGTGCCCAAACAGCGACACAAATCCAACTTATTTATTTCAAAGTGCCAACACGGAATTAAACCTACCAGCGGCTCTGTACAGAGGATGGGACTGATCATCCCTCTGAACGAGCCCTAAGGGCCCAAAAACGTATAATGATTCTGCCAGATTCGCTCAGAATGCAGGGATCAGGAGTGTGTTACGCTCAGAATGCAGGGTTCAGGAATGCGTTGTGCTCAGAATGCAGGGTTCAGGAATGTGTTGTGCTCAGAATGCAGGGTTCAGGAATGCGTTGTGCTCAGAATGCAGGGTTCAGGAATGCGTTGTGCGCAGAATGCAGGGTTCAGGAATGTGTTGTGTTCAGAATGCACTGTGCAACATACACTGACCTGCCTGACACATACACTGACCTACGTGACACATACTTCCTGCACTACTGTGCAATGTAGATCGGAGGATCCATCCTCCTCCTTGCCTCTTCATGGCCTCCTCGTCCATCACATCAGGGCTCTCCTCTGCAGCGGGCAGACAGTAGTGCAGGAGTCCCCGCCATCCAGCTGCTCCTTGGTATCCCAGCCGCCGGGAGGTCAGCTAGCAGCCACTGCACCTCTCCCATGCTCATGATCTGCTCAAAGCACCGCCCCTCCGCTGTTCCACAGGTCGCATTGCCACTGAGCTAGACCAAAGTAGTCCTGGGGTAGGGGGAGCTGGAATAGGGTGCCGCAGAGAGGTATGCCCGAATGCCTCACTGGAGGTGTAGGAGTCTAGGGGAGGCAATAAGCTGCAGCACAGACCCTTGGGACAGCGGAGAAGTAACTTTACAACCCTCTATACGTCGCACATGGGGCGAGATGACTGGCTGCCCAACGCCCCCTGCCGATGCCACTGGCACTGATGCAAGGAAGTGCAAGTGACTGCCTGACTGGGGGATCATCCACTATCCTTGCGGCGCTGGCACCGTCAGCTGGCATGCCCACAGAGTGGGCCCTGCGTGCCAGCTGTGCCATAGGTTCGCCGTCACTTGCCCAGGTGGTCTGAACGGAAGTTCTCCCCTCCCTGCAATCTTCTGGGACACGTCACATGTCCCAGAAGATTGCCCAACCATTCAGAAGGTGCAGCTCAAATCACACATGTGCAGTACGCATCCGGCTGTAAAACCGCAAGCTGTAACAGCCAGGTGCCCACAGTTGTAATGCCTGCACCGAGGAGAGGAGAGGAGAGGGAGAGAATAGATTGTTCAGACGGCCGCATCGCTGGATCTTGGGACAGGTGAGTGTTTTTTTTATTAAAAGTCAGTAGCTAGCCAGCTACACTTTTTGTAGCTTCTGACTTTTAATTAACACAAAAATGACTGGAACTCCGCTTCAAGAACTGTACCTAGTTCACTTGCTATTGAGGGCCGCTACTATTACACTGCAGTCTTCTTTTACAAAAGGCCTAGGCTTATTTCCCTCATTGCAAGAGCCAATTGGCAACTTAGCCTCTAGCTGTGTAAGGTACCTATCTTGGTTGCCTATTTCTGCTCATTTAGTGAGGAGAGTTACAGTTTAAGCTAATCAGGTTTGAGTTTATTGCAACACCGTAAATATTTCAAGAAACCCTCTGTGTATTGTGTATGCTGTTAAACTTTTTACTATTATACCTTGTCCTATCTGATAATTAATTGACAATATACTCTGTTATTTTCTACAAAGTCTCGAGTTTAATTTCAGGGCGACCCTAAGGTGTTGAAAAATCACTAGCCTACCTCTGTTAAAATTGGTACCCTAAGGTGTCAGTAGTGCTGAGGAATTTATTGGAGTCACAGTAAGAACAGAGGACAGGACATAACCAGTGGCTCCTTCGGGGGTAGCACTGCAGAAGGTGGACCTTACACGTGTTAACAGTTGCGAGAAGCATGATTGCCTGTCACTGGTGGCGGACCCATGGAGCATCTACACTTAAGTTACACTATCATATTTGAGAGGTTAAACTTATTAAAGCTCTTTTGGATATAATATAAATAATATTCTCCCTACCTGGAGGACTCCTGGATGCACTTTGGGGCTCCCTTTTAGGATACCTCTACTTGCTGTTTCCTTTAAAAAAAAAAAAAAAATGATGTGGCCATCGTCCTGTTCCTTCCCATGTCCCCATTTTGTCCTCCTTTCCTTCTCCTTTTCTACATCTTCCTCTTGTCTACTTTGGTCTAACATACTATCACACCCCCCCCCCCCCCCTTCTTCCCTTTTACTGTCTTTTAATCTCATCTTATATTTTGTTTGCATTGGACTATTATACCTCTTGGAACATCTTGTGAGAGCAGAATTACAAGCCTTGGTCCAGTAAGAAATCACTTTTTAGCTAAGGTTTTAATATAGCCTAACTGGTGTTTTCAGAGATTACTACTTTACAGGAATTGTTAGCCAGACACCTACTATGTAACTATGTAACTATGACACATACCTGAGTCGGCCATTTATTTGTTTTGTTACCTATTGTATTACCTTTCGCTCTATTTAGGGTAAATATATATATATATTTATTTTTTAATATTAAGGCCTTTCTGTTTTGTATTGATGAAAACTTTTCGAATAACAATTACATGAATGAGAAAAGCTCCATCACGTTGCAGTTTTACTGTGTTGCGTTTCGTGTGTTGAATACCTGTGTCCCAACCCTATGCCTTTTTCAACTTTAGTGACAATAGTTCAATTCAATTTACCAGAATTATTTTAGTTCCATTTTACCAAAATCTTTCCGCACATAATTGACTCTCAAACAATGCTCCTGACAATGCCTTCATCTTCTTTTCTTTCCATAAGTATGAAATCATATTTCATTAGGCATCCTCCATGTACTTCCTGGATTGAGATGCAGGCTGAAATGACTTGATCACTTAAATCCTAGTGCCTTCATAAAAATCTGACACAAATTAGCACCTGTTGCAGCCTCTCACCTTCTGAGTTACTAAAAAGGTGCATTGTTGTAGTCTGGTCTCAGACTACTGGTCTCATCTTCCAACCCAGGCAAATTCATGTCTATTGGTCTCAGATCCCAATCTAGGCAAAGTCACCTCTACCAGTCTCAGATCCCAACCAAGGCAAAGTAACCTTTACTGGTCTCAGATCTCAGCCTATGCAAAGTCAACTCTACCAGTCTCTGATCCCAGACATGGCAAAGTTACCTCTTCTGGTCTCAGATCCCAACCTAGGCAAAGTTACCTCTTCTGGTCTCAGATCCCAACCTAGGCAAAGCCCAATCTATCAGTCTCAGATCCCAACCTACGCAAAGTCACCTCTACCAGTCTCAGATCCCAACCTAGGCAAAACCCAATCTACCAGTCTAAGATCCCAACCAAGTCGAAACCCCAATATACCAGTCTAAGATCCCAACCAAGGCGAAGCCCAATCTACCAGTCTCAAATCTGAACCTAGGCAAAGTCACCTCTACTAGTCTTAAATCCCAAACTAGGCAAATTCACCTCTACTAGTCTCAAATCCCAACCTAGGCAAAGCAACTTCTACTGGTCTCAGACCCCAGCCTGGGCAAAGTCACCTCTACCAGTTCCAGATCCCAACCTAAGCTAAGTTACAAGTCAAGGCTTTTTATTGATAAAATGTAATTTATAGTGCAGTTGTGTATGTGACATATCTGAAAATTAATAATGTAGTCTTGTATTCAGATTTACCTCTACTGGTCTCAGATTCCAACCTAGGCAAAGTCACCTCTACCAGTCTCAGATCCCAACCTAGGAAATGTCAAATCTACTGGTCTCAAATCCCAACCTAGGCAAAGCAACTTCTACTGGTCTCCGACCCAAGCTTGGACAAAATCACCTCTACCAGTCTCAGATCCCAACCTAGGCAAAACCCAATCTACCAGTCTAAGATCCCAACCAAGTCGAAGCCCAATCTACCAGTCTCAAATCTGAACCTAGGCAAAGTCACCTCTACTAGTCTTGAATCCAAACCTAGGCAAATTCACATTTTCTAGTCTCAAATCCCAACCTAGGCAAAGCAACTTCTACTGGTCTCAGACCCCAACCTGGGCAAAGTCACCTCTACCAGTTCCAGATCCCAACCTAAGCTAAGTTACAAGTCAAGGCTTTTTATTGATAAAATGTAAATTATATTGCAGTTGTATATGTGACATATCTGAAACTTAATAATGTAGTCTTGTAGTCAGATTTACCTCTCCTGGTCTCAGATCCCAACCTAGGCAAAGTCACCTCTACCAGTCTCAGATCCCAACCTAGCCAAACCCAATCTACCAGTCTCAAATCTGAACCTAGGCAAAGTCACCTCTACTAGTCTTGAATCCCAACCTAGGCAAATTCACCTCTACTAGTCGCAAATTCCAACCTAGGCAAAGCAACTTCTACTGGTCTCAGACCCCAGCCTGGGCAAAGTGACCTCTACCAGTTCCAGATCCCAACCTAAGCTAAGTTGCAAGTCAAGGCTTTTTATTGATAAAATGTAAATTATATTGCAGTTGTATATGTGACATATATGAAACTTAATAATGTAGTCTTGTAGTCAGATTTACCTCTCCTGGTCTCAGATCCCAACTTAGGCAAAGTCACCTCTACCAGTCTCAGATCCCACCCTAGGCAAAACCCAATCTACCAGTCTAAGATTCCAACCAAGGCGAAGCCCAATCTACCAGTCTCTCATCTGAACCTAGGCAAAGTCACCGCTACTAGTCTTAAATCCCAACCTAGGTAAATTCACCTCTACTAGTTGCAAATCCCAACCTAGGCAAAGCAACTTCTACTGGTCTCAGACCCCAACCTGGGCAAAGTCACCTCTACCAGTTCCAGATCCCACCCTAAGCTAAGTTACAAGTCAAGGCTTTTTATTGATAAAATGTAAATTATAGTACAGTTGTATATGTGACATATCTGAAACTTAATAATGTAGTCTTATAGTCAGATTTACCTCTACTCAGGGCTTTTTTCCCCTCACAATAGATGCTGGAACTTAACCATGACCACCCAAAACCCCTTCCCCCACACACACCCTCCAAATCACATCAAATAGTGGGTGTGGTCATATTTCACAAACAGTAGGAGGGTCTTAAAGGGGCATTAAATATCAGGATTGCATTACATACAGAGTGCAGAGCTGTCACTTGTAAACACAGAAACCAGACTTCTGTGTTTACAAGTGATTGTGGTGAGCAGCCACCAAAGGGTCTGAGCCCGAGGTGGTGGAACTGAGTTCCAACCAAGTTCCCCCTGAAAAAAAGCCCTGCCTCTACTGGTCTCAGATCCCAAGCATAGCAAAGCCACGGTGTCAAGGCGTTTTAATGTTAAAAGGTAAATGATACTACAGTTGTGTATTGTGATGGATCCAGAATGTATTAATGTGGTTTTGAAGTTACTGAAACGTTCAAATAAATTTTTATACGAACATGAAAAATAAATTGGCGTGCTAAAACCACACATTGATGGGAAAACACATACAAAAATACGCATTATAAGCAAAACTGGTCCTAAATGCGATCTGAACCTCTGGCTGAGTAGGGGTTAACGAGAAAGTAATAAGGAGCGCGTCGGAGAGATGAATACGCTCGTTAGCGTGCAATTTTATGCAACATCGAAAGAAAAGGCAGCAACGCCTTTGACGGGCACGCATTGCATCCGCCACCACCAGCACGCCCTCAAACCAAATACGTCCAGATCCCCCGCTGCCTGTCCTTACCACTCATCTGCCTGTGTATGGCCAGCTGCATACAATGAAGAGCAATCTGGATGGTTTTGGGGGAAAATAAATAGAAAGCAGCTTTATATCAGAGTGTTCCAGGCTGCTCCCTCTCCCAATGTATCTCTACTAGGGGCAGACTGTCCCCGATCTCCTGTCTGATGTATAGATCATAGGGGAGGATGAGCCGACCCCCTCCGGGGACACACATCGTCTATCACGTCTGCAATCAGCGCTGTCACTCGCTGCTGGGATCGGCTCCTTACCGGCGCCCTCTAGCGGGCACGATGCGTCAGCGCGGCCTGTCCTCTGTCACATGATCATGGTGCACGTGTATATGACACAAAGCCTTATGGAGGGGGAGACTTGGTCCAGGAGGAGGGGGCACATCACTACTATTACACAAGCAGCCTGCTCCGTGCCGGGAGGGGGATGTCTGATCTGAGCATGGCCAGCAGGAGCACGGGGCGAGTGCTGGGAGCCCTATAGAGCCTGGGCACAGGAGCTAGCACTCACATCCAGCCCTGGGAGCACCAGGGACAGGAGTGGGCACAGGGTAAGGTGGGGAGGGCACAGGTGAGTACAGGGTGAGGTGGGGAAGACACAGGGCAGGGTGGGTACAGGGCTAGTGTGGGCACAGTGTAAGCTGAGGAGGGCACAGTGTAAGGTGGGGGAGGCACAGTGCAGGTTGGGCACAGGGTAAGGAGGAGAGAGCACAGGTGGGTACAGGGGCAGGGTGGGCTCAGGAGAAAGAGACACCACAGGTGGGCATAGGGCAAGGAGAGAGCACAGGTGGGCATAGGGCAAGGAGAGAGCACAGGTGGGCAAAGGGGAAGGAGAGAGCACAGGTGGGCACAGGGGAAGGAGAGAGCACAGGTGGGCACAGGGGAAGGAGAGAGCACAGGTGGGCACAGGGGAAGGAGAGAGCACAGGTGGGCACAGGAGAAGGAGAGAGCACAGGTGGGCACAGGAGAAGGAGAGAGCACAGGTGGGCACAGGAGAAGGAGAGAGCACAGGAGAAGGAGAGAGCACAGGTGGGCACAGGAGAAGGAGAGAGCACAGGTGGGCATAGGGCAAGGAGAGAGCACAGGTGGGCAAAGGGGAAGGAGAGAGCACAGGTGGGCACAGGGGAAGGAGAGAGCACAGGTGGGCACAGGAGAAGGAGAGAGCACAGGTGGGCACAGGAGAAGGAGAGAGCACAGGTGGGCATAGGGCAAGGAGAGAGCACAGGTGGGCAAAGGGGAAGGAGAGAGCACAGGGGAAGGAGAGAGCACAGGTGGGCACAGGGGAAGGAGAGAGCACAGGTGGGCACAGGGGAAGGAGAGAGCACAGGTGGGCACAGGGGAAGGAGAGAGCACAGGTGGGCACAGGAGAAGGAGAGAGCACAGGTGGGCACAGGAGAAGGAGAGAGCACATGTGGGCACAGGGGAAGGAGAGAGCACAGGTGGGCACAGGGGAAGGAGAGAGCGCAGGTGGGCATAGGGGAAGGAGAAAGCACAGGGAAAGGAGAGGGCACAGGTGGGCACAGGGGTAGGGTAGGCACAGATTAAGGTGAAAGAGGGCACAGGGTAAGGTTCAGAGAGCATATGTGGGCATAGGATAAGGTGGAGAGAGCCCAGAAGGCTAAAGGGTGGGCGCAGGGTAAGTTGAAGAGTTAACAGGGGTAGGGTGGGCCCATGTGCAGGGGGAGAGAGCACAGGTGGGCACAGGATAAAGTGCAGAGGGCACAGGGGGAGGGTGGTTTCAGTTATGGTGGAGAGGACACAGGTGCGCACAAGATAAGGTGCTTAGAGCACAGGTGGACACAACGGCAGGGTGGGCACAATACGAGGGGGAGGGAGCACAGCAGGTACAGTAAAAGGGTGGGCACAAGGTAAGGTGCAGAGAGCACATGATGGCGCAGGATTGGCACAGGTGGGCACAGAGGTAGCGTGCAAAGGGCACAGGTAATGCTGCATCTCTGCCCTCTCCTACACTGAGTGTAGCACACAGACATGCATTGTCAGCCATGCACATCATTGCTCTGCCCTCTCCTGGGCATTCTATACATTTAGGAGCACACATACATTCAGCAGGGTAGGGGGCTCCAGACAGCCTGCAGACAGCCCTGGGTGTCAGTGTCTGGGCACACTGAGGACGTCGCTCCGCTGTCTCGGTAAGTCACCTAAGCTGACCATGGCAGGGACTTTCTGGATTGGCTGCGGCGCAGAGCCTCGTGCCGATGGCTTATTTTCTCCATGGCAAACAGGAGGCTCTGCATCTGCCTGGCACTGCCAGATGTCCCTGATACCCAGAGTCCTGCAGAAGCATCCCTGGCATATTGCAGAGGATTAGAGTTCTAAGTAGTTCGGGAGGGTGCGTAGGTTCTATAGATGCTGCATCAGCCTCAGATAGCAGGCAGGGCGTGTTAGCTGGGGCTGGAGGAGTGTTAACCACACCACTCTGTTTGTCTTCTCTAGGAGAAAGTTGTGCTTTGACTTGATCGCCTGTCACTGCGGAGGAGAGGAGTGCAGAGAGGAGTGCTACTTGTCAGCTGAAGAATAGAATGCGTGTCCTACCCCTGCTGGCTGGTGCTGTGACCTGCACTACCCTGTGAATGATGGGGCCAGGACGTGTGCTACGTGCAGGGGACATGCTGACACTGACATGGATAGAGTGCATCAGCTGGGTCATCCTGTAAAGAGTGAAGTCCAGCCATCCAACCAAGACCAGGGGAACTCCAGCACGTTGTCCGCTCTGCCGTGTGTCAGGATGGGGGTTGACAGATACCCACAAGTCACCGTGAAAGCATCTCACCCGCTTCCAGATGTTCACTCTACCATCAGCGTGTTGAATGGGGGCAAAAGATGCCACCTGCGCCCCTTAACCATCCCGGAGAAGACTGCTGCTGAGAACCTGTGTGCCGAAGCTGAGGAAGAAGCACTTTTGGCATCATGCACGGTGGCTCCAGTGAGGGCTCGGATGACACCCAATGGGGAAATGCCAATGGCCAGGTCGGCCACCATAGTCAATAGAGACATAGCAGGGTCTTATTCAAGGGACTTGGAAGGTGGCAGCAGTTGCCAAGAAGTCGTGGTGAATGGGCGAAGGGATGCGGTGCCCATTAAAAGGAAATGGACTGGCAGTGGGTTAGCAGAGAATACAGTTATGGTGATGGCACCAGAAAGCGGACCTTCTGTTTTCCCTCCCATGGAGGGCAAGAGGCGTAAAAACGAGGTACACACCGATACTCAGACCCCTCAAGACCTTACGTGCAGGCGAGAGGGGCCTAATAACTCCAAAACGGCTACGAACAATAATTCGGTGGTCACTCCCCAAAAAATGGCCTTCGATTATATAGTCCCATGTATGACTTACTACGGTATTTGTGTCAAGGACCACTTTTTAGGGGAAGGTTTGGGCTCGCGTGTCCTGGACGAGGTGGAATTACTTAACCGCAGTGGGAAGTTTCGGGACGGACAGCTGGTCAGTCAGAGGACCATACCATCCAAAAACATTCGTGGTGACCAGATTGCCTGGGTGGAAGGGAAGGAGCCTGGGTGTGAGAACATTGGGATCCTCATGTCCAGGATAGACCAGGTTATCATGCACTGTAGTGGAAAACTGGGCAGCTACATTATTAATGGCCGAACCAAGGTGAGCAAAATACCACCGCCTCTTAATGTTCCTCCTAAGCATGCGTTTTCATTGCAGGGACTGACGCTGCTGTACATTAATATGTATGACCATAGACATGCCGATCTTTTGTAATTGTGGTTTTTGTAATCATGCAGTTATAAAGCTGTATTAACCCATAACCTGGCTCTGCCATCAGAAAAACGCGTTGGCTGCCATTACTGGCCATCTTGTGAAAATACTAGCTGTCTGGCTTCAATACCTCTGACCCCCATACCTTTTGCCTCTGAAGCCAAAGCATCAGCATGACAGCCAGAAAATTTGCATTCTCAAAGGAGAGGGCAGCAGTGGCAGCCTCCATACTTTTCTTATGACATAGACCTTAAAAACTGATAGATAGCACTTGGGGCATGCTTTAATGACATACAGTATAATTGAGTAAGAGACCATTTTAGCATCCCTTGAACAATATTTAGCGCTTCCTAAGTGAGTTAGATGAATCAGAACCAGTGTTAGCACTATGACACGTTGGGGGGTTATTTACTAAAACCGGAGAGTGCAAAATCTGGTGCAGCTCTGCAAAGAAACCAATCAGCTTCCAGGTTGTATTGTCAAAGTTTAATTGAACAAGGTGAAGAAATGCCTCGTTTCCACCGAGCGGATCGGTTCGGTACGGTACGCTATTTTGGGTGTTTCCATTATGAAAGCGGTCCATACAACCGAACCGAACGGTTCCATTCAGGGTCCTTGCTTCAGATGTGGGGCCATAGAAAATGGAACGGTTTGGTTTGGGCGGAGCTACGATACTTTACACTGATTGGTGGACGTGTGACGCCATGACGGCATTTTTTCTAAACCCACGTATGGCCCCCTGTCGGTCCGACTTGCAATGGAAATGCTCGCCTGAATAGGCCGGACCATTCTAGGCCGTCCAAACCGATCCGACCCGAACCGATCCGCTCGGTGGAAACGAGGCATTAGAAGCTGATCGGCTACAATGCAGAGCTGCACCAGATTTTGTACGCTCCAGTGTTAGTAGATCAACCCAATTCTGTTTTCTTGAAACAACTCTTCTGACTTTTAAAGTGACAGATGTTTTCCAGCATGCTTGAAAATTTTTTAAAGCGCCGTCAAAAATTTTTGAACCGCTTTCTTAACCAAATGTTACTTGATTATTGCGATCAATATATATATTTTTTAATTCTGCTGATGAGAAAATCAGGGAGCATATTGGGAACTTAGATCTCAAAATGTGGCAACAAACGCTTTTTATAGACTGTTTTTTTAAAATGGATTATGAACACAAATTTTTGTTTTTTTTGATACTTTGGTTATATACTTTACTTTATACGTAGAAACCTTCGCCACCTCAACCCTTCTCTTCTCTACTCTGCTACTGATCACCTCTATGACAAAATCTCACCCCTGTCCTGCCCCAACCTAGCTACTCTAATTTACAACAGCTCACTGTTTTCCTCCCTAGACGAGCTTGCCCCCCCTCACTACACGCAGAATTAGGCCCCGACTGCTACAACCCTGGCAAACAGACGACACCAGAAGTCTCAGAAACGTAGCCTCGCTCTTGAGCGTCTGTGGCATAAGACTAAGACCCAGGAAGACTTCACACAATATAAATCTGCTCTCCTAAAATACTACTCCTGCCTTCACACTGCCAAACAGACCTACTGCATCACACTCCTTAACACCTTCTCATCCAGTCCACGTCATCTCTTCTCTACCTTTAACACTCTACTCTGTCCTCCACTACCTCCACCCACCAACTCACTCACTGCCCAGGAGATTGCCAATCACTTCAAAAATAAGATTGATCCAATTCACGAGATCTCCAACGTGCAGAAACCTCCCCCACGCAACACCCCATGTCCACAGATACAATCATTACTTCCCTCATTCAACCCTGCTAGTATTAATGAGGTTGCTAAACTTTTATCTAACACTCATCTAACCACCTGCCCCCTGGATCCTGCTCCCTTGGCAAATGCTACACTCACCCTCTGACTCCATTCTAAACTCTCTAACTCACATTTTCAACCTCTCCCTCTCTTGTGGCATCTTCCCAAACTCTCTAAAACACACGCTAGTCACCCCCATACAGCCCTCACAGGACCCCACCAATCTTAACAACCTATGTCCCATCTCCCTTACTCGCCTTCTCCTCCAAACTTCTTGAAAGACTGGTCTACAACCAACTGAGCTACTATCTGACCATGAACAAATTTCTTGATCCCCTTCAGTCCGGTTTTCGCCCTCAACACTCCACGGAAACTGCTCTCCTTAAACTCTCAAATGACCTACTAACGGCTAAAACCAGCAGACACTATTCTGTACTACTTCTCCTGGATCTCTCTGCTGCCTTCGACACAGTGGACCACCCCCTCCTCCTCAATAGACTCCACTCCTTTGGTCTCCGTGACTGTACTCTTCGCTGGTTCTCATCCTACCTATCCCACCGCTCCTTCAGTGTCACTTACAACTCTATTTCCTCCTCTCCTCTTCCTTTCTCCGTTGGGGTCCCCCAAGGTTCTGTTCTTGGACCTCTCCTTTTCCTGAGTCAGTTGATTGCCTCCTATGGCTTTCAATATCATCTCTACGCTGATGACGCCCAAATCTATCTCTCCACTGTCCAGCTCTCTCCATCTGTCTCCTCACACATCACCAACTTACTAACAGACATATCAGCCTGGATGTCACATCTCTTCCTCAAACTCAACCTATCCAAAACCGAGCTCATGATATTTCCTCCCTCAGTTGCCACTTCCCCTGATTTCTCTGTCAAATTGAATGGCTGAACTATCAACTTGTCCCCCCATGCCAAGGTCCTAGGTGTAATCCTGGACTCTGAACTAAGCTTTCGGCCCCACATCCTATTGCTATCCAAAATTTGCCGCCTCAACCTCCGCAGCATCTCCAAAATACGCCCCTTCCTAACCAATGTCACCACAAAGCTTCTAATCCACTCCCTGGTCATCTCCCGCCTCGACTACTGCAACTCCCTCCTCATTGGCCTACCTCTAAAAAGGCTATCCCCACTTCAGTCCGTCATGAACACTGCTGCCACCTCACAAACCGCTCAGCGCCTACTATACCCCTCTGCCAATCCCTCCATTGGCTGCCACTCAGCCAACTAATTAAATTGAAGATACTAACTATAACTTACAAAGTAGGGGTGAAACGGATAAAAAAACTCATGGTTCGGATCGTTCCTCGGATCAGGAGTCACGGATCGGATCATTTTCAGATCAACAAAAAAAAAAAAAATTGAATTTACAAAAACCTGTGAAAATTCCACCACCACATAGTCCCCACTGTAATTTCCACAATCTCCCCACTGTAATTTCCACAATCTTCCCCCAACTGTAATATCCACAATCTCCCCCACTGCTGTAATATATTATCCACGTCATCTCCCCACTTTAATATACACGTCATCTCCCCCACTGTAATATCCACGTCATCTCCCCCACTGTAATATCCACGTCATCTCCCCCACTGTAATATCCACGTCATCTCCCCCACTGTAATATCCACGTCATCTCCCCCACTGTAATATCCACGTCATCTCCCCCACTGTAATATCCACGTCATCTCCCCCACTGTAATATCCACGTCATCTCCCCCACTGTAATGGACATCTCCCCCCACTGTAATATCCACGTCATCTCCCCACTGTAATATCCACGTCATCTCCCCCACTGTAATATCCACGTCATCTCCCCCACTGTAATGGACATCTCCCCCCACTGTAATATCCACGTCATCTCCCCGACTGTAATATCCACGTCATCTCCCCTCTGTAATATCCACGTCATCTCCCCTCTGTAATATCCACGTCATCTCCGCACTGTAATATCCACGTCATCTCCCCCACAGTAATATCCACGTCATCTCCCCCACTGTAATATCCACGTCATCTCCCCTCTGTAATATCCACGTCATCTCCCCCACAGTAATATCCACGTCATCTCCGCACTGTAATATCCACGTCATCTCACCTCTGTAATATCCACGTCATCACCCCCACTGTAATGGACATCTCCCCCCACTGTAATATCCACGTCATCTCCCCTCTGTAATATCCACGTCATCACCCCCACTGTAATGGACATCACCCCCACTGTAATATGGACATCTCCCCCCACTGTAATATCCACATCTCCCCCCACTGTAATATCCACATCTCCCCCCACTGTAATATCCACATCTCCCCCCACTGTAATATTTACATCTCCACACATCTCCCCTAGGATTTTCTGCTTGCTTGAGGCGGGTGATGATGACGTCAGAGCGCCGCTCACCTAGGCCACCATCGGGTGTACCAAGATGGCCGCCACTCCGGAGCTAGGCCGAAGCCGCGGCCTTTCCTAAGGCCGAGGCGGCGGAGCGCGTGTGTGCCGATCCGAACAGGCTGAACCGTTCGGATCATGGATCGGTGACGATCCGTTGCACCCCTATTACAAAGCCATTCACAATCTGGCCCCCAGCTACATCGCTAACCTAGTCTCAAAATACCAAAATAATCGTTCCCTTCGCTCCTCCCAAGACCTCCTGCTCTCAAACTCCCTTGTCACCTCATCCCATGCTCGACTTCAGGACTTCTCTAGAGCCATCTCCCATTCTCTGGAATGCGCTACCCCAGGGATATGCAATTAGCGGACCTCCAACTGTTGCACAACTACAAGTCCCATAATGCCTCTGCCTCTGGGTATCATGCTTGTGGCTGTCAGAGTGTTGCTATGCCTCATGGGACTTGTAGTTCTGAAACAGCTGGAGGTCCCCTAATTGCATATCCCTGCTCTACCCCAATCTGTCTGTTTTTCTTCTACTTTATCCACTTTCAGACGATCCCTAAAAACGTATCTCTTCAGAGAAACCTATCTGGCCCCCACCTAACAACCGTACATTTATCTTCTCCATCAGCACATCACCCACAGTTATTACCTCTTGTATCTCTTGACCTTCCCTCTTAGATTGTAAGCTCTAAGGAGCAGGGCCCTCTGATTCCTACTGTATTAAAGTGTATTGTATTTGTACTGTCTATCCTCAAGTTGTAAAGCGCTGCGCAAACTGTTGGCGCTATATAAATCCTGTATAATAATAATAATAATACTTTAAAATATATATTTTTTTAATGTTTTTTTTGTTTTGTTACATCTTTGCTTTTGCTTTATTTTTTTTTAACAATGCACTATTTATTTCTCCGTGCTCAGTCATTTTCTTGTCTTCAGAGCATGCAGTCTGTCATGAGAAGGAAGGACTCTGTGGGGTTGATTTACTATAACTGTAAAGTTCAAAATCTGGTGCAGCTGTGCGTGGTAGCCAATCAGCTTCTAAGGCTGGCCATACGTTATACAATTCTCTTGTACAATTTCCCTCTAGATTTACCAAAAGCCATGTAATATGAGGTCAAACCTAAACACTTTCAATTTGTATCCGATCAGGCAGGCCCTTGTACTACATAGTTGAAGGTAAATCTAAAGGAAATTGAATAAGGAAATTGTATAATGTATGGCCAGCTTAACTTTAGCTTGTTCCATTAAGCTTTTGATAAAAAAAAAACAAAAAACTGGAAGCCGCACCAGATTTATCACTCTCCAGTTTTAGTAAGTCAACCCCTGTGTCCTGTAGTCCATGGCTGTGTCATGCAGGCAGGGGGTGGACCCAGGTGATATTTGTTTGCCTCATCTCCACTGGGCCATAGGGCTGTGTCAACGTGATCATGTTTAATAAGTAGAGCAAAGCTTACTGAGCTTAAATGTCACGTATTTCTGTGTGGCCTAGTTGTGCTGGCAGATATATGATCGTTGCACGAGCGCAGTAGGGAGAAATGTGTAGGACATAACATATTGGAGCTTTTGCCGCGATTTTGTACAGGTCAAAAGGTCACCAATGAAAAAAGCAGAAAAATGCCCAAATCTGCCTAAAAAAATAAATAAAAAAAAAAAGTTCTAGAACTTGTTTGAGCTTCAGGTGTTTTGGAGTGGAGAAGTGAACCATCTCCATAGAGAATAGATGATTTTTTTTCTCTCCCTCCAACGTTTTGTAGCTTTAGGCTTTAAGCTACAAAACACCCAGGTGTGAATGGAGCCTAACACACATTCCATTCACAATACATCTGCAATCGTGTTGTCAAATATTTGTCATATTTGCATCTTCGGTGTCAATCAATAACATTATAGTGACAAGCTAAGTGACTGTAACAGCAGGATAGGCTAAAGCCGCGTACACACGGTCGGACTTTTCGTCTACAAAAGTCCAACGGACGCTGACGGACTAAAGCTGGCTGGTAATCCGATCGTATGTGGGCTTCTCCGGACTTTCAACGGACTTTTTTAGCCTCAAATCCGACGTACTTTAGATTTGAAACATGCTTCAAATCTTTCCGACGGACTCGAGTCCGGTCGAAAAATCCGCTCGTCTGTATGCTAGTCCGACGGACAAAAACCCACGCTAGGGCAGCTATTGGCTACTGGCTATGAACTTCCTTATTTTAGTCCGGTGTACGTCATCACGTACGAATTCGACGGACTTTTGTGTGATCGTATGTAGGCAAGTCCGTTCGTTAGAAAGTCCGCCGCAAGTCCGTCGAAAGTCTGTCGGACAGGCTGTCGGACTTTTGTAGCTGAAAAGTCCGACCGTGTGTACGCCCCATTAGGGTTACCATAGATGGGCAGAGGTTACCAAGATTGAAGTGTTAATAAGGCCCAGCTCCATGGTGAACACTTAAGTGACTTGGGTCTTCACCATGGAGTTGGGTCTCGCTAACACTGTTTCTGTCACAGCTGGAACCATGGTTGGTCATAGTTAGGCACATGTTACTAAGAACAAAGTTTTAGTGAGGTTCAACTGTATGGTGAAGACCTAAAGTGACTAACCACAGAAAGACCAGGGGCAGCCTTAGATGATCAGATGTTAACAAGAATGACGTTTTAGTGAGACCCAACTCTGTGGCGAAGACCTAAGTCACTGTCACAGGATGGACAGGCTAAGGATGGCTTTAGATGGTCGGATGTTACAAAGAACAAAGTGTTAGGTCTTCTCCATGAAGTTGGGTTTTACTAAGTCAGTTAGATCTTCACCATGAGGTTAGGCCTCACTAATACTTCATTCCTGGTAACAGCAGGGACAGGCCAAGGTTTGCCATAGGTGGGCATATGTTACCAAAACCAAGTTTTGGGGAGGCTTCACTCTATGGTGAAGACCTAAGTAACTGTAACAGCAGAAGCAGGCCAGAGGCTTTGATTAGTAGATGTTAACAAGAATGATGTTTTGGTGAGACCCAACTCTGTGCTGAAGACCTAAGTGACTGTAGCAGAAGGACAGGCTAAGGGTGACCATAAATGGGCAAATATTACCAAGAATGAAGTGTTAATGAGATACAACTTTGTGGAGATGCCTTAAAGTGGAAGTAAACCCTCCTATCGTTTTCAGCCAAGGAAGCTGCCATCTTGGCCTCTGTTTAATCTACAACTGCCATGATGCTGCACATGTGATCCGTTATGACAACAGGCATTGGATGGTTTGACAGTTTGGTTGAGAGCACAACCAATGGGAGTGTTACATTTCAGGCACGTGCCGGAAAGGTAACTGTTTTATGGATGGGTTTACTTCCGCTTTAAGTCACTTAGATCTTCACCATGGAGTTGGGTCTCACTAAAACTTCATTCCTGGTAACAGCAAGGCTAGGCCAAGGTTGGCCATAGGTGGGCACATGTTACCAAGAGCTAAGTTTTAGTGAGACCCAAATCTAACCTAACAGCAGAAAAAGGCCAGGGGCAGCCTTAGATTAGTAGATGTTAACAAGAATGATGTTTTAGTGAGACCCAACTCCGTGCTAAAGACGTAAGTGACTGTCACAGCAAGGACAGGCCAAGGGTGGCTTTAGATGGGCAGTTGTTATCAAGAAGGAAGTGTTAATGAGACTCAACTTCATGGAGAAGACCTAAAGTCTCATACACACTACTAGTTTTATTTTTTTTATATGCAACCCAGCGGGTTGAACAAAAGAATCCGATGTTAGTACAGCAATTTCACCTGCTGAGGTATTGTGTTCTGACAAAGGGAGCCTCCCCCCCCCCCGCCAAAACACTCCAGTCCCCGCTCTCAGCCATTGGCTAAGAGCGCCTATTGGGAGCCGGTAGGCAGAGCACTTTCGGTCATGATCCTTCAACAGCAGTTAGCCAAATAGCCAGCTTCTGTCGGACCAGCTGCCAAATAGACACAGGCCGTATGTTGGACGGTTTCTATTAGAGCTGCAACTAACGATTATTTTCATAATCGATTAGTTGGCCAATTATTGTTTCTATTAATCGTTTTAATCAGTTAATAACCTTAAAAAAAAGTGTGGTGTATAATTTAGTTAATATGTAAAGTTTAAAAAAAAGGCAATTTATTCTTAAATATCTCTATGCGGTGGTAAATCTAAATAACCAACTATATGGTTAGGGAGAAAAATCTCTAATCCACTTTGAGAATAACAGACAGAAGAGATGTACTGTATATACTATTAGAGGTTGAAGCTGGTAAATATCATCAGACTCAGAGATCAAATTTTTTTTATTTAAAGAAAAAAAAAAGTTAAAGACTGTTTTGCAGATTTCAAACAGAACTGTAATACCCCGTACACACGGTCGGACTTTCTGACGTAAAATGTGCGATCGGAGCTTGTTGTCGGAAATTCCGACCGTGTGTAGGCTCCACTGGACATTTTCCATCGGAATTTCCATCACACAAAATTTGAGATCTGGTTCTCAAATTTCCCGACAACAAAATCCGTTTGCGCAAATTCCCATCGTGTGTACACAATTCCGATGCACAATGTGCCACGCATGCTCAGAATCAAGCAGAAGAGCCGCACTGGCTATTCTAGTCCTGTCGTACGTGTTGTACGTGTTGTACGTCACCGCGTTCTTGACGTTCGGAATTTCCAACCAACTTTGTGTGACCGTGTGTATGCGAGACAAGTTTGAGCCAACATCCGTCGGAAAAAAAATCCATGGATTTTGTTGTCGGAATGTCCGATCAATGTCCGATCGTGTGTACGCGGCATAAGGCTACTTTCACGAAGGGGCGGGCGCAGCGGTAAAGCGGTGTTATTTTTAGCACCGCTTTACCGTCGTTTTAGCGGCGCTATTCGGTTTTAACCACCGCTAGTGGCCGAAAAAGGGGTTTAAACCGCCGGCGGTTTAGCGGCGCTGCCCCATTGTTTTCAATGGGCAGGAGCGCTTTAGGAGCAGTGTATACACCGCTCTTACAGCGCTGCAAAGATGCAACTTGCAGGACTTTTTTTTTAGCGTCCTGCATGCGCACCGTTCCAGTGTGGAAGCCCTCGGGCTTTCACACTGCGGAGACAGGAGAGGCTCTTTACAGGGGCTAGTTTTAGCGCTCTAGTGCCTGTAAAGTGCCTCAGTGTGAAAGCAGCCTAATATATTATATGCTGGCCATACAAAAACAATGTCTTCCTTCAATAAAAATAAAAAATGTAATTTTAAGAACGTTTAATTTTCTAATCGTTAGTGGGGTCAAATCGACATTTTGTTTTCAACCACAGTGACGGGAAAATTTAGAAATAGAAAACTACTTGGTCAAAAATTTTTTTAGACAGTGTATGTGATTTTCGTTCAGAAATTACATTCATTTCAAAACAAAATGTTAAAAACAAGTGAAAATTTCAAACAACATTCTTTCATTCAGCGAATGTAGAAGGATTTTTCGTATGAAAATTGATCGGTGTGGCCAGCATAAGGCTCGGTAAACACCTATGCAGTTTGCCTTTGATCTGTTTCTGTAGTGCTTTTTGCTGTGCGTTTTGATTTTTGCAAACATGATTTGCATTTTTTTTTTTTATGCTTTTTTTTTTGGCCAATTTGTTGTTGGGCAGATAAAAAAACCCAGAAATTGCTGCAAAAACACACTACATGCTTTTCTGTAGCTTCTCCATTAAAATATGTTGAACCAAAAAAAGCACCGTTTTGCGCTGAAAAAAGTCCCTGACCCTTTCCAAATACGCTGCGGACGAAAAAAAAAAGCATAGAAGCGAACATGTCCCATAGGATAACATGTTAAATGAACTGTAGTGCGTTTCTGCAAAAAGCACCAAAAAAAACACATAGATGTGAACCAGGCCTAAGACGTTTAGTAAAATAATGGGGTTAAAAAAACTAAAATGAACCCTTTATAGTAGGGCTGGGGAAAAAAATCGATTTGAATCTTGAGTTGAGAGGTCAAATCGATTCAAATTTTCAGCAAATCGATTTTTTTAGATTTTTTTTTTTCACCAGGACCGGCGCTGACACCGCGTCAGTCCTGAGGAGCTGCAGCCAGGAGTTTTTAGGTGAGGCCGCGGCCTAGTCCGTGAGGCCGGATGCCGCGGACCAGGCCGAAGCCGCAGCCTCACCTAAAAACTCCTGCCTGCAGCTCCTCAGGACCGGCACGGTGTCCATCAAAAAAAAGAAAAAAAATCGATGTGAATCGAGTTTTTTTTTTTTTAAAATCACAGATTTTTTTTTTTTTTTTTTGGGAGAAAATCGCCCAGCTCTACTTTATAGTACAAAAAAACTCGCTACTGTAAGGGATTTATTTTTTTACTGTGGAACAGTGAAAGTAATGTTTCCAGTAGCTCTTTTTGTACTATAAAGGGCTAATTATAGTTTTTTTTTCAACCCCATTATGTTACTGGCCGATTAATCGATTATGAAAATAGTAATCGATTAATTTCATATTCGATTAGTTGTCGATTAATCGATTAGTTGTTTCAGGCCTACTCTAAATATCGGTTGTAGGAATTTTCTGAGCGGCACGGAAATCTCTACTCTCCATTCAGCAGTTGGGAGAAGAGGTTGGAACGGTAGGGAGGATGTCAGATAATTTTGTAGCATCTCTCCGTTGTTTTCCTCTAGCAAAGCCAATGACATCTCTGTCAGATCTTTGTCTGAACTGGTCATGGATGAGAACGAAACATTTTAGTTTCACACACAGTAATAGAAATGCTTGTGTGATGACTGTATTAGCTGTATACACTGACAGCTGCAGGCAGTCTACACCTTGTCTGTCCTCTCTACTGCTCACTATGGAATGTTTCAGATTTCCTGTAAAGGATGTTTTTGTTGGGATCGTGACCTCAAGAGCAAGACCTTCATCTAAAGTTCTTCTAGTGAAGCTCTATCTTATTTTCTAGTTTTGGGTAAACTGAAGAACCTCTATCAGGGTGTTTTTTGCCATACAATGCCTTAAAAAAGTATTCATACCCCTTGAAGTATTCCACATTTTGTCATGTTACAACCAAAAATGTAAATGTATTTTATTAGGATTTTAGGTGATAGACTAACACAAAGTGGCACATAATTGTGAAGTGGAAGGAAAATGATGAATGGTCTTCAAATATCTTAAAAGTGTGGCGTGCATATTTGGGGATGTCTCTACCAGCTTTGCACATCTAGTGACATTTTTGCCCATTCTTCTTTGCAAAATAGCTCAAGCTCTGTCAGATTGGATGGAGAACATCTGTGAACAGCAATTTTCAAGTCTTGGCACAGATTCTCAATTGGATTTAGGTCTGGACTTTGACTGGGCCATTCTAACACATGAATATGCTTTGATCTAAACCATTCCATTGTAGTTCTGGCTGTATGTTTAGGGTCGTTGTCCTACTGGAAGATGAACCTCCGTCCCAGTCTCAAGTCTTTTGCAGACTCTTAACTTGTTTTCTTCTAAGATTGCCCTGTGTTTGGCTCCATCCATCTTCCCATCAACTCTTCCCTGTCCCTGCTGAAGAAAAGCATCCCCACAACATGATGCTGCCACCACCATGTTTCATGGTGGGGATGGTGTGTTCAGGGTGATGTGCGGTGTTAGGTTTCTGCCATTTTGCTTTTAGGCCAAAAAGTTTATTTTTTGTCTCATCTGACCGGAGCATCTTCTTCCACATGTTTGTCCCCACTAGAGCTGGGCCATTTTCTCCAAAAAAAAATATCTCCGATTGAAAAAAAAAAAAAAACTCGATTCAGGATTCGAAACAAGTTTTTTTTTTTTTTTTTTTGATGGACACCGCGCCGTTCCTGAGGAGCTGCGGGCAGGAGTTTTTAGGCGAGGCCGTGGCTTCGGCCTAGTTCGTGGCGTCCAACCTCGCAGACTAGGCCTAAAAACCCCTGCCCGCAGCTCCTCAGGACCAGCACGGTGTCAGCGCCGGTCCTGGGGAGCTGCAGGCAGGAGTTTTTAGGCGAGGCCGTGGCTTTGGTCCTAGGCCGAAGCCGCGGCCTTGACTAAAAACTCCTGCTCACAGCTCCTCAGGACCGGTGCGGTGTCATGCGCCGGTCCTGGTGAAAAAAAAAAATTTAAAAAATCGATTTGCTGAAAATTTGAATCGATTTGACCTCTCAACTCGATTCAAGATTCAAATCGATTATTTTCCCCAGCCCTAGTCCCCACATGTCTTCTCACCATCTGCAAGCGGGACTTTGTATGGCTTTCTTTCAACAATGGCTTTCTTCTTGCCACACTTCCATAAAGGCCACATTTGTGGAGTGCACGACTAATAGTTGTCCTGTGGACAGATTCTCTCACCCCTGAGCTGTGGATCTCTGCAGCTCCTCCAGAGTTCCCATGGGCCTCTTGTCTAATTTTCTAATTAATGCTCTTCTTGGTAGGTTTGCAGTTGTGTCATACTCTTTCCATTTTCAGATGATGGATTGAACAGTGCTCTGTGAGATGTTCAAAGCTTGGGATATTTTTTTTTATAACCTAACCCTGCTTTAAACTTCTCCACAACTTTATCCCTGAGCTGTCTGGTGTGTTCCTTGGCCTTCATGACGCTGTTTGTTCACTAAGGTTCTCTAAGAAACCTCTGAGGGCTTCACAGAACAGACTCTATTTACTAATTAGGTGACTTCTGAAGGCAATTGGTTCCACTAGATTTTAGTGAGGGGTATCAGAGTAAAGGGGGGCTGAATACAAATGCACGCCACACTTTTTAGATGTTTATTTGTAAAAAAAAATGAAAACCACCATTTATCATTTTCCTTCCACTTCACAATTATGTGCCACTTTGTGTTGGTCTATCACATAAAATCCCAACAATATTCTTTACTTTCTGCTATAAAACATGTTCAATAAAAAAAAATGTACATTTAAAAATTTAGGCCAATGTGTATTCTGCTACATATTTTTGGTAAAAAATATTCAAGGTTGCGCAGCGCTTTACAACATGAAGGCAGACAGAACAGTTACAATATAACCCAATACAGGAAGAATCAGAGGGCCCTGCTCATTAGAGCTTACAATCTAAGAGGGAGGATCAAGTGATACAAACGGTAATAACTGTGGGAGTTGGGCTGATGGAGCAGATAAAAGTACAGTTAGGTGGAGGCCTCTCTGAAGAGAAAAGTTTTCAGGGATCGCCTGAAAGCGGATAGCGTAGGACAGGAATACGCAATTAGAGGACCTCCAGCTGTTACAAAACTACAAGTCCCATGATGCCTCTGCCCCTGGGTGTCATGCTTGTTGCTGTCAGAGTCTTGCTATGCCTCATGGGAATTGTAGTTCTGCAACAGCTGGAGGTCTGCTAATTGCATATCCCTGGCATAGGAGATATTGTGGTAGGGAGTTCCATAGAATGGGAGAGGCTCGGGATAACTCCTGGAGGCAGGCATGGGAGGAGGAGTTCTTGGGAGGAACGAAGAGAACGATTTGGTTGGTATTTTGAGAATAGGTTAGTGATTTAGCTGGGGCTGGGTTATTGTTAGCATTTTGAATTTAATTTGTTGGGTGAGTGGAAGCCAGTGGAGGGTTTGCCAGAGAGGAGTAGCAGACACTGGCAGCAGATTTGGACCTTGTCAACCAAGGAGGAAGGGCAGATTTGGTTGACAAGACGTTTTTGTATTATCCAAGGAGAGGCACGAATTTGCTGCAGCATCGTGGATTCTTAACCACTTCCGGACCGCCCACCGTCGTTATACGTTGGTACTTTTGAAGTTGTTTCGTTGCTATGGCAGCAGCTAGCTGTACCGGTATCCTCTTCTTCAGCGGGCGGTCCGCTTCAAGATAAAAGTGGTCTCTGTGGCGGATTCACTGCGAGATTCACTTTTATCGGTCCGGTGATGTCGGCAGCGGCGGAGGTGATCGGATCCTTTCCCTAGCCTGACATAGAGACGAGTGAGGGGAATCTCCATATCATTGCAGGGCGGAAGCGACGTCAAAACGCCCATAGCTCTTAAAGGGGCCATTTTTTGTATTTTTTTTTTGTATTTTTTTTAAATGACAATCTTTTTTATTTTTTATTACAGTATAGTGTATATATGAGATCTGGTGTCTTTTTTTTACCCCAGATCTCATATTTAAGAGGACCTGTCTCGCTTTTTTTCTATTACAAGCGATGTTTACATTCCTTGTAATAGGAATAAAAGTGACACATTTTTTTTTTAAAAAACAGTGTAAAAATAAAAGGTAAAATAAATAAGAAAAAAAAATGTTTTAAACGCGCCCCGTCCTGACGAGCTTGCATGCAGAAGCGAGCGCATACGTGAGTAGCGCCCGCATATGAAAACGGTGTTTAAACCACACATTTGAGGTATCACAGCGATCGATAGAGTGAGAGCAATAATTCTAGCCCTAAACCGCCTCTGTAACTAAACACATGCAACCTGTAGATTTTTTTAAACGTCGCCTATGGAGATTTTTAAGGGTAAAAGTTTGTCGCCATTCAACGAGCGGGCGCAATTTTGAAGAGTGACATGTTGGGTATCAATTCACTCAGCATAACATTATCTTTCACAATATAAAAAAAAAATTGGGCTAACTTTACTGTTGTCTTATTTTTTAATTAAAAAAAGTGTATTTTTAAAAAAAAAAAAAGTGCGCTTGTAAGACTGCTGCGCAAATATGGTGTGACAGAAAGTATTGCAACGACCGCCATTTTATTCTCTAAGGTGTTAGAAAAAAAAAGTATAATGCTTGGGGGTTCTAAGTGATTTTCTAGCAAAAAAAATATTTTTAACTTGTTAACAACAAATCTCAGAAAGAGGCTCGGTCCTTAAGTGGTTAAGGTGGGCATATTTCTAATGGGGGAGCACTGTGGTGAATTCATGTAAGGCACGGTTTTTGAGGATCTGTGAAGATTCAGGAAGACGCATTGTGTTTTTGGACACTTATTTGATAATTATTTATACAGCATTAAATTGCAGTGGAACACTGGATATATTGTTTGGACTATCATTAGAAGATACATTGTTATTAATATTGTATTTATTCAACATTGGCACATAGTAACAGTTTGACACAATTAGAGATTAGATATGGTTTCAGCACAGCATCAAATTGTTTAGTATCCTGTCCTGCTATGTTGCTAGGATGTTGCTAAGACACTCCCAGCCAATTTAAAGTGGTTGTAAACCCATTACAACCACTTTAACCTGCAGGTAAGCCTAGATTAAGGCTTAACTGTAGGTGCAAGAAACCTAAAAGGTTTAGGAGATATTTGCAGAAATAGCGGCACCGATGTTTACGGCGCATGCGCCGTAGACAGGCGCACTGAGCGTGCCGTTTCTAACGGCGATCAACTCCGGGATAGATGGCGCCGTCGGAGGAGGTGAACTAGGGCCGATGCGGGGGGCTTCGATCTCAGGTATTTCATAATGAGCTAGTATGCTATGCATACTAGCTCATTATGCCTTTGTCTTGCAGGGTGTATTTTTATTTTTTTTTCAGAGGCTTTACTTCCTCTTTAAACATGTTTGCACGCACTCTCTCTCCCCTGTAGCAGTAACTCTGAGCTCAGTAAGATAGTAGATTACACATGTGCGTGGGTTTGAGCGCATGCTCCTGTGATATTGGGGGTGAGCAGTAACAGCTGGGAGTGTCTTAGCAACGTCCTAGCAACAAGGCAGGACAGGATGATGCTATCTCTGGGAGTTTTTTAGCCAGGTATCAGAAGGTAAGTAAATGGCCTACATAAAAACAAGGTTGGATATATATTTTTTTTATTATCTGGGTAGGGCTGCAACTAATGATTATTTTCATAATCGATTAGTTGACCGATTAATCGGATAATAACCTTAAAAAAAGTGTGGTGTATAATTTAATTAATATGTAAAGTTAAAAAAAAAGGCAATTTATTCATAAATATCTCTATGCAGTGTTAAGTATAAATAACCAACTATATGGTTAGGGAGCAAAATCTATAATCCACTCTGAGAATAACAGACAGAAGAGATATACTGTATATACTATTAGAGGTTGAATCTGGTAAATATCATCAGACTCAGAGATCAATTTTTTATTTTTTTTATTTAAAGAAAAAAAAAATTAAAGTCTGTTTTTTAGACAGAACTGTAATTAAATAATATGTATGACAGACTCTCTTGTCATAGGCAGGTGATAAAAGCTGCCTGCGCTTGCTGTCACTTATGCCAGCCATACAAAAACAATTTTAAGAACGTTCCTTCGATTTTCTAATCGTTAATGGGGCCAAATCGATGTTTGAATTTTCCCACCACTGTGGGTGAAAACTAAGGAGCAGAATAGAAAACTTCTTGGTCAAAGGAATTTTCATACAGTGTATAGTATAATAAAGCAAGGTAAAAAAAAAAAAACTTCTGGCTTTAGAACCACTCACTTCCTGCTCAGGACTACATGTCCCATGAGGCATTGCTCCTCACACATTCACAAGTTCTCAGGCACTTACTGACATGTATGGACGGTGTACTGAGCTGTATGTATGCTGCACCGTATTTCCTGATATGTAAACAAATAATGCATTCTGTATGCAGGCCAACTAATCGGCTGACTGATTAATCGATTATGAAAATAGTTGACAACTATTTTCATTATTGATTAGTTGTGGATTAATCAGTTAAGTTGTGTCGGCCCTATATCTGGGTTTAGATACAGTTTAAGCCGCGTACACACGGTCGGACTTTTCGTCTACAAAAGTCCGACAGCCCGTCCGACAGACTTTCGACAGACTTTTGGCGGACTTGCGGCAGACTTTCTTACGAGCGGACTTGCCTACATACGATCACACAAAAGTCCGATGGATTCGTACGTGATGACGTACACCGGACTAAAATAAGGAAGTTGATAGCCAGTAGCCAGTAGCTGCCCTAGCGTGGGTTTTTGTCCGTCGGACTAGCACACAGACGAGCGGATTTCTGGGTCCGGCGTAGTTACGACGTAAAGATTTGAAGCATGTTTCAAATCTAAAGTCTGTCAGATTTGAGGCTGGAAAAGTCCGCTGAAAGTCCGGGGAAGACCACACACGATCGGATTGTCAGCCAGCTTTAGTCCGTCGGCGTCCGTCGGACTTTTGTAGACGAAAAGTCCGACCGTGTGTACGCGGCATTAGGCTTGTACATTGCTTCGGAAGGTGGGTTTGGCATTGGCGCCCTCTTTTCTTATTGGCTTTTCCCAAAGTGTTTGTACTTGTTCCGAGTCCTAAGGATCTCTCTAGATATTGTATGATAACACATTCTTTAATTCAGTTCATCCATTGAAACAGTTACTACCGTACAACCCTTGTAAGTGATACTTATCTGTGTCTCTGTTTATACAAGACCAAGTATGCTGAAGAGCAGGAGAATAGTCCTGTTGTACTGGTGGTGTCATGGCGCTTTGCTGCATGCTGTTTCTTAAAGGGAGATTTTGGCTTCCTTTTTTTTTTTTATTTCATAGTAAGTGTCAAAGCACTATATTAAATGTAAATCTTGTCCGGTAAATTTAAACAATATTTAAAGCCATTTTGGGCAGCACAGTGGCTTAGTGGTTAACATTTCTGACTTGCATTGGGGTCCCTGTTCAAATCCCAACCACAGCATGGAGTTTGCATGTTTTCCCTGTGCTTGCGTGTCTTTCCCCCGGGTACTCCAGTTCCCTTGCACACTCCAGAGACATGCTGGTAGGTAATTGGCTCCTGTCTAAACTGCCATAGTTTGTGTAATGCATGCACGTGAGATATAGGGACCTTAGATTGTAAGCTCCATGGGGACAGGGACTGATGTGAATGTACAATGTGTAAATTGTCGTGCTATAAAAATGCCTCAAAGGGTAACCCCACTTCGGTGGGGGGAAAAAAAAAAGCCAAGAAAAAATTTATATAGCCTAATAAAATTGCTACTAGAGTAGGGCTGGGAGATTTTCTTAAAAAAAACTCGCTTCACGTTTCGAATCGAGTTTTTTTTTTTTTTTTTTGGACACCGCGCCGGTCCTGAGGCGCTGCGGGCATGAGTTTTTAGGCGAGGCCGCGGCTTCGGCCTAGTCTGCAGCGTCCGGCCTCGCGGACTAGGCCGAAGCCGCGGCCTCACGTAAAAACTCATGCCCGCAGCGCCTCAGGACCGACGCGGTGAAAAAAAAAATCTAAAAAAATCGATTTGCTTAAATTTTGAATCGATTTGACCTCTCAACTCGATTCAAGATTTAAATAGATTTTTTTTCCCCAGCCCTATACACAAGTCATATTGTAATTGAAAAATTACCTTTTTGTTTTCAATCTGCAGCTCTGTAATTTTCTGTAAAAATGTAATATGGCAACCTGGAAGAATTCTGTACACAGAAGGTATAAAGAATGCCCCCCAGAAGTGCTTGTGTGATTGGCTCACTGATTTTCCCAGAAGTCAGCACTAAGATACAACTCAGATATTGAGTATCCCCTGCAACAAAAAATTCATTTTTGTTGAGATACTCCCAAAGGGAAATTGCATCTAGTGCCGCGTACACACGACCGGTTTTTCCGTCAGAATAAACTGACGGAGTTCCGCTGGAACGGACTTGCCTACACGCGATCACACCAAAGTCCGATCGTTTAGAACGCGATGACGTACGACAGGACTAGAAAAAGGAAGTTCAATAGCCAGTAGCCAATAGCTGCCCTTGCGTTGTTTTTGGTCCATCGGAATAGCATACAGACGAGCGGTTTTCCTGATAGGAACTGATTCTGTCGGAAAGATTTAAAACATGTTCTATTTCTAGGTCCGTCAGAATTTTCAAAAGAAAAAGTCCGATGAAGCCCACACATGATTAGAATATCCGATGGAATAATTCCGTTGGACCTTTTCTGTCGGAAAGTCCAGTCATGTGTACGCGGCATAAAGGGATGCAGACCCTGCAATTTTTTCGTTAGAACTCTGCAAGTGCAGCAGCTGATTGATAATGATGGAATCACTTCCATTCACATTCACTTTCCATGTCGATACCGAGAAACAATCAGCTATTTCTTCAGTATTACCAAAGGTAGGAATCTGCTACAACGTTTGTTAAAAACCCTGCAGTTAAATAACTAAAAATATTATTTTAGGATAGAGTAGGTAATTCAAGAGGCAATATGCCGTCTCCTGAATGCCTGTGTTTGTGCTGTACAGTCCTATTGATATCAATGGCTGAGTCTGACAGGAGGTGCCGCCTGTCAAACTCGACAAGCTAAATTTGCCATAACCGCAAAGCAAACATCAAAACCACAGCATGTGTACAAGCCTCTCTGGGTCCATGTTAGGCTTTCATTGAGTGGTTGGAGAGGGGAGGGTAGAAACGCAGCCAAACCACTTGTTTTTACCGCTTGCGTCACATCGTTTATTATTGGAACAAGTGTCCCCAGAATAACATTTACCCTCTGTTGCTGTTTTTGGTAACAACTCAAAATGTGGAATTCTCCCCTAATTGACACGACCGTGATCACCAAGACAAATGGTGAGGGTGAATCCTCCCAGAGATGACACACACCCACACACATGAATACAAAGAAAAGAGCCAGCAAATCCAAACGTCCTTGTTGCTTCTTTATTGGTGCATAAAAAAGTGAGTAAAAATATATAGGGGCTTACGCATTTCAGCTGACAAGCCTTGATCACAGCACAGTGCTGTGACCGCAGTGACAAGAAATTTCGAAGGAGCAGGATATAAAAAAGTTTCTTGAACAAACTTTTAACAGTTTATGCCACGTACACACGGTCGGACTTTTCGACCGGACTTGTCTGACGGACGCCGACGGACCAAATCCACTTTAGACTTTAGATTTGGAACATGCTTCAAATCTTTACGTCGTAACTCCGCCGGACCCAGAAATCCGCTCGTCTGTGTGCTAGTCCGACGGACAAAAACCGACGCTAGGGCAGGTATTGGCTACTGGCTATCAACTTTCTTATTTTAGTCCGGTGTACGTCATCACGTACGAATCCGTCGGACTTTGGTGTGATCGTGTGTAGGCAAGTCCAGTCGTTAGAAAGTCCGTCGAAAGTCTGACGGACGGGCTGTCGGACTTTTGTAGCTGAAAAGCCCGACCGTATGTACGCGGCATTAATGTGGTTTTCTTTTGGGCAAAGTCCATTGATTCCAAAATGGAAGGTAAAGGAAATTTTGAAGTACTTAAGAATGATGTGCGTCAAATCATTGGATATACTGGGAATTTTAGTATGAATTTTCTCTACTAGTGTATGGCAAGCTTTATCATTACAAATGAGTATCAGCATGCCGTGTTTTTTGGTCCTTTTAGGCTTTACAATGCGCAATCATCACAAATTATTTTAAACCTGTGATTTATCTTGCTTATTTTGGACTCTCTGGGCCATCCTAAGATCTAGTGGTCAGCGGTCAGGATTTCTTAAATGTCTACTGGTTTTGTATACTGTTTACAATCAAGAGTTGTTGAAGTTTTCTGGAAGTGGTTATTTAACCCTCAAGGTTTACACATCCGAAATATTCCCAAGAACTCGCAGATCATCCATCTCATAAAACTGGATTGTCAGGATTCTACGTGACATTGATGACCCCTGAGACTAAGCACACAACAACAGTCGCACGGATGGAATTAATTTGCTCAATGCAACTGCTAAATGGCCGCTTGTGAGAGCCACCTAATTTAATTTGAAAGGTGCGCACAGAATTAGTTACTATCTGTTCACATGCTAACATTTTCCTAGCGTGACATCGGTCACAGGAAGATATAGGGTTGAAACGTGACAGGCTAAGCTTGCTATAATTGGTAATATAAGGTGGGATGCTTTTGTGTATACAAAAGTAGTATCTGGTTAATGCTAATGGTGGTATCTGGTTATGCGAATGTGGAAATTATTCTGTTAAATCTGTAAGCCATAAGGAAAATTTAGTTTGTATTCAAACTTTGCGAGCAGTATCACGGAGGTGTTCGGAATTGCACCTATACTGCGCTATAGTATATCGCCACACATAAATGTGAATAATCATCTTGGGTTGAGAGCCCATGAAAACTAAATGGGCAACTTTACTGCAACACACCTCAACACAGGGAAAATGTATAAAAACACATCTAGGGGGGAATATACCCTTATGCCCCGTACACACGGTCGGATTTTCCGACGGAAAATGTGTGATAGGACCTTGTTGTCGGAAATTCCGACCGTGTGTGGGCTCCATCACACATTTTTCATCGGAATTTCCGACACACAAAGTTTGAGAGCTTGCTATAAAATTTTCTGACAACAAAATTCCGATCGTATGTACACAAATCCGACGCACAAAGTGCCACGCATGCTCAGAATAATTTAAGAGACAAAAGCTATTGGCTACTGCCCCATTTATAGTCCCGACGTACGTGTTTTACGTCACCGCGTTTAGAACGATCGGATTTTCCATCAACTTTGTGTGACCGTGTGTATGCAAGACAAGTTTGAGCCAACATCCGTCGGAAAAAATACATGGATTTTGTTGTCGGAATGTCCGATCAATGTCCGACCATGTGTACGGGGCATTAGGGTATAACTTCATCACAAATAATATTTTTAGGTATAGGTGGATATTGATGGAGGTGACCTCTGTCTAGCTAGCATATAACCAAAAACTGTCTGTTTAACATAGTCCCTATAGCCTTGTCAAACCTGAATTAAGAGCTACATGGCGTCCACCATTGTTGGCCTTTGAACCGATGGTTTCAGGTCTTGTGAGTCACTGACCTGGAACAAGTATGCAAAGAAGCTTAACAATGGTAAGTGGTTGGACTATAGCCAGGGGATAATTCAGACGGATCTCCCAGTCCCTAATAAGTATACAATAAAAAGGAAAAAAAGAGGATAATCCCCTTTCTCAAAGACAAATGGGATTTTGCAGGGAAATACTACGTCCACCGATAGTAGGTAAAGATCAATCAAGTTGATAAAATATACAAGTTTTATTTAGACATAATTAAAATGCATAGCAAAATGACATTTAAGAGAATATGACCATCCAGTAGTACATTTCAGAATTCATTTGTGACTGTCAGCCAACATGGTTCGCAAAGAACTTTTCGCTTCATCAGGGCTAAACACGACGTCACTGATTCATATTGACTGTATAAACAACAGATAAGCTATAATTACATGGTGGTCATACATGCTATCAAATCAATTCAAAAATTGGAATTGTTGTACTATGATTTGATAGCATGTATGACCACCATGTAATTATAGCTTATCTGTTGTTTATAGAGTCAATATGAATCAGTGATGTCGTGTTTAGCCCTGATGAAGCGAAAAGTTCTTTGCGAAACATGTTGGCTGACAGTCACAAATTAATTCTGAAATGTACTACTGGATGTTCATATTCTCCTAAATGTCATTTTGCTATGCATTTTAATTATGTCTAAATAAAACTTGTATATTTTATCAACTTGATTGATCTTTACCTACTATCGATGGACGTAGTATTTCCCTGCAAAATCCCATTTGTCTTTGAGAAAGGGGATTATCCTCTATAAGTATGCAAAGAAGGTTTTTAGACATTCCTGACCATATGCATGTTCCATACTAGTGGTTTAGGAAATACTGAAGTCGGATGAGCAACATGACTGTCAAACTGCTAGAATTTTCAGAAGAAATCAACAATACCAACATTCATGTTTCTTATGGTATAGGCTTCCTTTAAAGAAGACCAAGCTTACTTGACTCATGGCTCTAATTTTCATTCTAGCATCTTGTGCACCTGTCAACCACACCATATAAACTTGCCCATAAGAATTTAGAGGGTGTTTGGTGTACAGCAATGATGTGTCCACCCACAGCCAAGAAAAATATGCTTGGTATATTGGGGAGAGGGGAAGAAGGAAGAGGAGGGAGCATGCTGCCATTGCTTATTTATTGGAGAAACAATGGCAATTGGAATGGGCTTTCTAACAAGACTTCTCGTTCCCTCTGACGATGCCTGGCTTGTTTTGTCCCTGTCCGTCCATAGGATCGAGGTTGTCACATGATCTGAACCATATCCGCCCATAGGATCTAGGTTGTCACATAATCTGAACCATATCTGGATGACATTTAGGTGTCCTTCACACTGTTGTGTTGCAGTAACAAGCAATACTGTGTGTTGGGGTGCCATTCATTTTCAGTGGGGCGCTGCATTAAACGTGGTGCAGTCCAATTTTCAGGCAACTGACATGCTGGCAGCCCTTATGTAACCAATGAACTTCCCTAATGGAAGGACATGGTAACAAGCAATATAATGTGCACTTAATGCACCACAACAGCCCATAGTAGTGTGAATGGATCCGTCCTTAAAGGAACCCTGAATTCAGGCTGGGGATCCCATCTGCTGAGTGCAACCTACAAGTGTAAGCAGTCACATAGCATAGAATCCTGCAACAAGAGGCTGCAGTCTACAGAAGCTATGTAAAAATAACGCTGAAGCTGGCTGCCACAGATGAAAGATATAAACTCAGAGGACTCTACCAGGAAAAAAAGACTCAAAAGGGTTTGGATCACCTGGGAATTTGTAGGACCTTTTTCTCTGTTGGGTCTGATAGTTGCATTCCTGATCTCATCACATAGAAGCCTCCTCTGTTTTAGATCAAACCGACTTTAGGAGTAATATTATATATTCTGATACAGTTATAGTACCTTTTTAGAAAGCCCCAGCTGACCATTCCAAGGGGGTTACAATTGGACAAGATTGAGAACCTTGCTCAATATCAATGTTATGTATCTATAGGTAAACCAGGTGCCGGAACCTGACCGCTACTCTAGACAAACAGGTAAATGCCCGGCTAATTGGCTATCTCTTGCATTATTGCTTTGAGGTGTTAATCAGAAATGAACATGGAGTTGAAGAAAGTGGAAATGCTTAATCTGCATCCGCAGCCTAGAAAATGCTGAAGCTATTGGATCACTATGACAGCGAGGGAATGAGTATTTTCAAAAGAAGAGGTATATACATACAATACATGGTGTATGCATATGCAGTTGCCCTCCTGTGTCTGTGAGCTGAGAAAATACAATAAAAATACAACATATACAGCAGACACCAAGAAAACCGAGGAATTCCGAGCACTCTGGTGTACCCAGAACTTATCGCCAGGAGCTGATTGGCTCCAATGTGTTGTGTGAGCACCGTTGCTGGGCATTGTCTACCGGATGAAGAGGATTTCCACTTTTTACTTGTTAAGGGAAACACCGTGTGTTGTCTTATGCCCTGTACACATGGTTGGACATTGATCAGACATTCCGACAACAAAATCCATGGATTTTTTCCGACGGATGTCGTCGGAAAATCCGGTCGTTCTAAACGCAGTGGTGTAAAACACGTACGTCGGGACTATAAACGGGGCAGTAGCCAATAGCTTTCGTCTCTTAATTTATTCTGAGCATGCGTGGCACTTTGTGCGTTGGATTTGTGTACACACGATCGGAATTTCCGACAACGGATTTTGTTGTCGGAAAATTTTATAGCCTGCTCTCAAACTTTGTGTGTCGGAAATTCCGATGGAAAATGTGTGATGGAGCCTACACACGGTCGAAATTTGCGACAACAAGGTCCTATCGCACATTTTCCGTCTGAAAATCCGACCGTGTGTACGGGGCATTAGATGTTCATACCCTGTTTCCCCGAAAATAAGACCTAGCGTGATTGTCGGTGATGGCTGCAATATAAGCCTTACCCCCCAAATAAGCCCTAGTTAAAGTCCTTGTAGGTCTTATTTTCAGGGTAGGTCTTATTTTCGGGGAAACAGGGTAGGGGTAATTTGGGGGGTAGGGCTTATATTGCAGCCATCACTGACAATCACGCTAGGTCTTATTTTTGGGGAAACAGGGTAGCAATAGCTAAAATTTAGGATATTTTGAAAGATCAAGAGCAGTTGTCAAATGATTGAACTAAATAATACATGGTAATGTTTACTAGCAAGGGCCAGTAATTTTGTGTGGGTCAGTGGATCTGAAATTGGTGAAAAACTTGAATATGAAAAGTTAAAAACTCTATTGGTAATCTTGCAGATCGTTTGTTCTGTTTTATAATACGCATATTTGTACAAAACAAATGTTTTTTCAGCCTGTACTGGCCAACTTGAAGCCCCAGATAAGCTCAGGGGTTGGTTAATGATTACTAGTCAGTGGCAGATACTGAGTCACAGTGACAATCCACCTAAGGCAGCATTAACCCACAGTAAACCATTTAGTTACTTGACCTTGTTGTTATGTACAGGTTACTGCTAGAAGCTTTTGATCTTGAGGACAGAAGGTGGAAATGCCACACACTGAAACCCAGCCATTTTATAGAGAGGTAGAGATACAGCTTCAGCCTGAACTCCTCCTGACTATGCTCCTCTAAGAGGCTGAAGCCATATCTCTACCTCTCTATATATTGAATGGGTTCCAGTGTGTGGCGATTCCACCTTCTGTCTTCCAATCTGTTTCAGCTAGCCTGGATGAGCTTGTTTGAACGTCGGCACCCCCCCCCCCCCATCTGTGCTTTTGACTGCAGGGGGAAGTTTGCAGTGCTTTGAATGGTGCGCCAAGTTTTTGTGTAGGGGTCAATCTTTTACCAGTCACAGCACCCTTCCAAAGTTTGCAGAACTGTTAGGCACACTAATCCAAAATGTAAAAAATGTAAATGTTACTTATCCTGAGCCTGGGATGATGTACTCAACCACCTTGATGAATTAAAGTGACAACAAAGGTTGTTTTTTTTTTTAAAATAACAAACATGTCATACTTACCTCCACTGTGCAACTCGTTTTGCACAGAGTAGCCCCGGTCCTCGACTTCTGGGGTCCCTCAGGGGCTCTCGCGGCTCCTCCCCACAGCAGATAACCCCCCCGGGAGAAGCGCTCTCCCAGGGGGTTACCCTGCGGGTGCGCTCCTGAATCCAGCATTCGGCATCCATAGAGGCCGAATACAGGACTCGGCCCGCCCCCTGGCGCCCGCGTCATTGGATTTGATTGACAGCAGTGGGAGCCAATGGCTGCGCTGCTATCAATCTATCCAATCAACAGCCGGGAACCCCGGGCAGAGAGGCAGCGCGTCTCCGTGGGTCAAGTTCGAGGGGTAAGGTAAGTAAAACGGGAGGGCCGGGGGGGCGGTCAACGACAGCCCCCCGGCCCTCCCATTTTACTTACCTTACCTTAGGATGCATTAAGGTGAAAAAACACGAACCTTTACAACCCTTTTAACTTTACATTAGAGAGCCCTCACATCTCTCCAGAATACCTAGATGACAGAGTCCCCCCCCCCCCCCAATCACATCAAATTTCCCTGATCTCTGATTCAGGGCACATTTGGTCCCATGTTAGCGGCACCCTGGGGGAACCCAAATGGCATCCTGGTTGTGAAATGCTGGTTTTTAGAGAGTGCACCACACTTTCGCACCAGATGGTTTGGCTCTGAGGAAGAGGGTACTACCCTTGAAACTCATAAGCCAGGTTGGATTCGGGTCATGCCGTCCTAAGCCCAGGAGCATGCAGAGTAGACCAATGAGCTTTGACATCTTGATGATGAGCTTTGCTTGATATGGTGTTTGTGAGTAGATTTTAATTTTACAATAAATGTTACTTTGGTATAATGCACTAGGCTCATTGTTGTGTTTTTATAGTTATTCAGGCTTACCCGGTCCAAAGAGGGCAGCAAAGCGTGGTGTATTTATTGTTCCAGTGCAGAAGTGGATGTATTTGAAGAACGGGTGCTAGGTCCTCACCACACTCATGTGCAGGAGGTGCTTTGTCTTGTAGAGAGTGCACCACACCTGGGCTTTGTATGTACAGGTCAATATGTACCAGATCTAGGCTATGTAATTATAGAACACAGTGTACTAAAGATTGGGTACCAGTTCTGTACTGTATACAGCATGTACAGGTCATAGTTTGGTGTACTAGAAAGTGTGTTACCGACCTGGGTTGTGTATGTGTACATGTCATGGTGTGGTCAAATTTGTATGCTGGGCTTGAACTGTGTAGGTACAGATAATAGTGTAGCAGAGATTGCATAGTACAGTAGAGATGTACTGGACCTCGGCTCTATACATACATGATTGTATTGGCTCTAAACATTTTGTACATTGGTTGTAATGTACACACAATACAGTGTACAGATAAGCCCTTCAAGGGAATATGTTAGGATAGACATATAGACGTTGCCCTTGCTGACTGGTTTATAACGATGCAGGCTCTGGGGGTTGTTGACCTGGAAAAAGCACGCTATCGGTAAAGTGTGAAAAGTCAGAAAACCTTCTCAGAATTCCTGTTCCAGGTTAGTGAATCACTAGTTGGTGAAGTCGGGATCAGTAAATGGCAAATCCAGCATTTTTCACCATAGATTCACTTTAAGAACCCCATAGACATGAGATGTTCAGGAGAAAAACATGATTACCAGGTTAGAAAACCCGCCTCGATTGCAGTTGTGCAAGCCAGCGGCTACAGCCCCTGTACTGCTCCCTTCCGCAAATCCCTCCCTGAGATCTTTCCATTCTCAACTTGCCAACTTGGCAGAGCTGAGCTGACAAGTTTATGGATTGCTCTGGAGTCTGTGAGCGATGGGAGGCCCTCTGATATCTCTGGCCAGTTTAATAGTCCTTCAGCACTACTATGGATGTCCATGTTAATTTGCTGGGAAGTTTAGGCTGTATGCTCCTTTAGGGTTAGGGACTCGTGTCTTCCTTTTAAGAACTGGAAAATGTGCTGACACTGTATAGAGGACTAAAAAAAAAAAAATCACCAAAGTCATGTTGACACACCAACCTATATGAAAACTGTATACTCCCAGAAACGTGCATATTTGTTGAAAAAGGGGTATGAATGTTCATGTAAAAGTCTTTGCAAAGAGACATTTTAGGACTGATGAGCCATTGATGGTCAGATAGGTAGGTGGAAAATACTAAAGCTACATTTCACACTTGAACAGTAATGTCTTTGGTCATTTTTCATGTGTTTTCAGGCTTAAAGTGGTGTTCCGGCCGAAATAATACTTTTTAAATAAAAATACCCCTATAATACACAATCTTAATGTATTCTAGTAAAGTTAGTCTGTAAACTAAGGTCTGTTTTGTTAGTTTATAGCAGTAGTTTGTTATTTTATAAACTTACAGCAGGCCGTGGCCATCTTAAGTGTGGGCATCTGAAGCCAGACTGTATTTCTTCCTGGATCTCATCCTTGCAGCTCTCGCACATGCTCAGTGCAGCACAAGCAGTGAATAGGTTTCAGGTCAGGTTTCCATAGCAACGACAGTTTCAGAGGAAGTTGCCGCCCCTTCCCAGAAGGCATTGCAAACAGGAAATGATGTGATGGGCCATGGCCAGGGAGGAGGAAGTGAAAAATGAATACAGCAGATATACAGTAGGTGCTGAGAAAAAAAATAAAAAAAGATCCAATTTGTTTACAGTGCACAGTTTAGTGAGGGATGCTGAAGAGTTGTAAAAGTGGGTGGAACTCCACTTTAACTGTTTTTTGTTTTAGCCAATAGAAATCTAGTTACTTGGAGGAGGAGACCTCTGTTGAGCATGAAATTGTGCTAAAAATGCCTATTTTGCCAGCATTTTTTAGGCGCACCCATCTCTCGGGTCCAAAAGCACACGATCGTGCCTCAAAGAAGCTCCTGTACTTTTTTTGAGCCTTAAGTGACAGCAAAGCACTCAGAATGTGAATAGGCACAATAGAATAACCTAAAAAACGAAGCATCGTGCACTGAAGCCCTTTTGTAAACGTGCTTCAAATTTCTCAGATGTGGATGAAGCATAAAAATGAAAAGAAACTCCTTTATTTATTCATGGCAACTCCACCAAATCAAGTATGAGGCTCTCAGGAGCTCTTGCTGTCTTCTACATACAAGATGCCATCCCAGTGACCATCCCTCTAACTGTCTAACAGAAATTCTTTGGACTGGTTACAGCTGGGGCCCTGTCCTTCATTGGCAGTTTCCGACTCCCCTATGTGTATGAACAATTTAGCTTTGGAATCCCAAACACACTTACGCAGAACAGCCAGAAAACAATTCCAAAAATGCCTAAAATGCAGTTCTGCTCTCTGCCTGCCTCCCGTCACAACAGTATGGTCCCTACTAACCCTTCCACTGCCAGAGTCGGCGATTTCAACTGCAGTGTTTCCAAGTAGCAGAAAAGCTTAAGGTCACAGGAAACATCATTTTAATAGTATTTTATGAGAAAGCAGTCAACCACATTTTACAGGGGTGTAGTAAATATTTCAGAAAGTTGATGATGGTTGAGATAAGGCAGTTTATGGCAAGCACAGAGAACATCCTGACCCAGTTGGAGGACACAGCAGATGCCTGCTGGCAGGGTTGGCAATACACCACCCCGTATCCCCTAAAAGTGCCTCTGAGGGCGACTAGTGACACTTGCTTTATTATATGAATTGAGTTGGGATATCGTTTGAGTATACTGTGAGCAGCAACTATCTTCCAGTATCGGCAAATAAGGATGTATTCATTTTCTCTTTGCTTACAAAGTCAGAAGACAGTTCACTTCGGTAAACACATGCTAAAGTGAACCCAAACTTAAAAAGTATGTTATAGGAAACATTTAGAAATAGCAAGTGTGCCTGAGCAGTACCATTTTAAAATGTACTTTTTATTTATTTTTTTTGGAATTTCTTTAGAAAAATAGTAATGCACATCCTGGTATGTGAGTGTGCCTAGGCACTCCTGGGTCTACATCCTCATAGCCGTACATCTGTAGCATCCTTTCTCAACCTTTACAACGCAGAGGAACTCTTGAAATAACTTTCTGGGCCCAGGGAACCCCTGTTATAAATGTCTGTATCTATGATACGTTAGTGTGATGGTTAGTGAGAATACTTCTTATGCCCCGTACACACGGTCGGACATTCCGACAACAAAATCCTACAATTTTTTCCGACGGATGTTGGCTCAAACTTGTCTTGCATACACACGGTCACACAAAGTTGTCGGAAAATCCAATCATTCTGAACGCGGTGATGTAAAACACGTACGTCGGGACTATAAACGGGGCAGTAGCCAATAGCTTTCATCCCTTTTATTTATTCTGAGCATGCGTGGCACTTTGTGCGTTGGATTTGTGTACACACGATCGGAATTTCCGACAACGGATTTTGTTGTCGGAAAATTTTATAGCCTGCTCTCAAACTTTGTGTGTCGGAAAATCCGATGGAAAATGTGTGATGGAGCCCACACACGGTCGGAATTTCCGACAACACGCTCCGATCACACATTTTCCGTCGGAAAATCCGACCGTGTGTACGGGGCATAACACTTGTGGACGTTAGGAAGAATTACCCTCTTAGAGATCACTAAAAAGATCAATAGCGTCGGTGGGAACTTATCTGGGAGGCAGAAATTGCTCATTGCTCAAGGAACCCCTAGCAACCTCTGGAGAAACCCTGGGGTTCCATGGAGCCCTGGTTGAGAAACCCTGATCCGTAGTGTGAGATCTAAGGCCTCAAGAACTAAGGGTGTATGGCAATACGCAGGATCCTACTGCCGGGATCTTGCTTTTCTCTTGTCCTCACTCATCTCTCCATGGTATCTCTGGAAGCAACCATGGTTGTCACACAGACTGGATCTCAAACATGTTTGCCTTTTGTTCATCGTTGGGGCGGATTTGGTAAAACCGAAGAGTGCAAAATCTGCTGCAGTTGTGCATAGAATCGGCTTCCAGGTTTTATTGTCAAAGCTTAATTGAGCAAGCTGATTGGCTACCACGCACAGCTGCACCACATTCTGAGTGCTCCCATTTTAGTAAATCTCCCCCATGGTGTATTGATGGGACTAATGATGTACAAAAGCGAGATAACATTGGTTATGCTGTCTTTTCAGCTCACATGAAGTGACAAGGACACTGTATTTCTGGCAGGAACAATGGACATGTTCTGTACTTGCTAAAATTTTCCTAGTCTGAAAAAATAAAACAAAGGATCCTTTCAGATGAGATAACCACATTTACACAAAGACTGTTGAGCTGTGCTTACGCATTAAGTGGTTGTAAACCCTCACATATACCCAGTGAAGTGACTGACCTCATGTGATACACAGAGATGAAACAAATCCTCCTACATAAGTTGTACCTGTTTATTTACAGTATTTGCTTCTCTACACCTGTTCAAAATCCAGTGTTTATAAAACTTGGCTGAGCTGTCAAAAAAGGGGGTGGTGAGCTGAATTTACACACTGGAGAGCTCAGTGAGGAGAGCTCTGAGAGCTGATTGGAGGGTAGGGACAAGCCCCCCTTCACACAGCACACATTAGAGATGAGGCTGTGAATCAGCTGGAGGTCCCTCCCCTGTCACCTTTTTTCTCTTGGTGTCAGGAAAACTTGTCAGAAGTGATTTATGCTGATAGTAGAGGAACAAAGCAGCGGACAAAAGTGATACTTGGTGCTCTTAATTGAGACAAGTACACACTATAGAGGGATATGCTTTGTTCATATTTCATGTCCGAGGTTTACAATCACTTTAAAGCTTTGCCAAGCAAAAAGAAAAATGCTTTAACCCATAGCAGCCAGTCAGAATTTTTGTACCATTATCGACATCTTTTTGAAGCGGGGAGTAAAAATCCTGCTTGCTGCATTTTTGGTGCTTTTTTGGCAAAGTGCACCAAAAATGCACCTCCCCATTGAAATTCATTGAAAACGCAGCAAGAACGCATCAAAAGTGCACCTGTGTTGCATATTGATGCATTTTTTGAGTCACATGAACTATGAAAAACACACCATAAGCAAGACGAAATTGTGGGCGTTTTTGGCAGCCATTATCGGCACTTATTTTTCTTTCGGCACAACACTGAAACCTACTTTTGGCCGAAATTTTGGTGCATTACAACCTCCTAATGCAGGCCATACATGGGTAGAATTACGAACAAATTTTCTTTCGAAAATCTGAAATTTCACGAGTTTTGTGATCTGATGGTGCCACTATTGATTTCGAAATTCGAACAACCAAGCCTTCAATTTCACCTCCATGTTCCTACTTTCCTACAGAAAATACATTTTGTGGCCAGGAATCTTCTTTCCTTTCCTGGAAATTTATTTTCTTGCACTCATGCGCATTTCTATTTCGATTCAATTTCTTGCACTATTCTCCCACCATTGATTAGAACAGTGGTCTCCAAACTGCAGCCAGAGGGCCAGATGCGGCCCTTATCTGGCCCTTGGGTTGCTATTCCTCCCAATGATATCAGGCACTATTCCTCCCACTGACACCAATGATGGGACACTATTCCTCCCAATGATGGGGCACTATTCCTCCCACGGACACCAATGATGGGGCACTATTCCTCCCACTGACACCAATAATTATGGGGCACTATTCCTCCCACGGACACCAATGATGGGGCACTATTCCCCCCACGGACACCAATGATGGGGCACTATTCCTCCCACGGACACCAATGACTGGGCACTATTCCTCCCACTGACACCAATAATGATGGGGCACTATTCCTCCCACGGACACCAATGATGGAGCACTATTCCTCCCACGGACGCCAATGATGGGGCACTATTCCTCCCACGGACACCAATGATGGGGCACTATTCCTCCCACGGACACCAATGATGATGGGGCACTATTCCTCCCACTGACACCAATAATGATGGGGCACTATTCCTCCCATGGATGCCAATGATGGGGCACTATTTCTCCCACGGACACCAATGATGGGGCACTATTCCTCCCACGGACACCAATGATGGGGCACTATTCCTCCCACTGACACCAATAATGATGGGGCACTATTCCTCCCATGGATGCCAATGATGGGGCACTATTCCTCCCACGGACACCAATGATGGGGCACTATTCCTCCCACGGACACCAATGATGGGGTACTATTCCTCCCACGGACACCACTATTGGGGCACCAAATGTTTATTCTCATGATGCTGGGTCCGTGACATTTTCTACCCCCACTGGCAACAATCCAGCCCCCTTAAAGTCTATAGGACAATAAAGCTGGCACTTTATTTGAAAAGTTTGGAGACCCCTGGATTAGAACATTAGTTTTTCCAAACATTTCCAACATGCCCGACCACTCAAATTCGATGACCGCACAAAAATCGACCATTGCAGCGGCCCACTAATGGTGCGAAATTCGACCGAAAAATTCTTAGTTCCGGTTCTCCAAAGAAAATTAATTAAGGCTTACTTGCGTGTTGCTATTTCTTTCGTCACTTTCTGAAAAAGTCCAAATTCTGCTGGAATCCGAAACACAAATTGCAGCAAAAATGCACCTGAAATGATTTTCTATCCATCCTATCTTTAGGAACCCATACATTTGGTATACATAAAATAGAGATGATACTATAAGTGCTGTTATGGGGGATCAAAAAGAATGCATGTTGAATTGAACCCTTGCAATAACGTGTAGAGCGAGAGGACCTTGTTAATGTATAGAACACAGGGTTTGAAGAACGATTGCGTGAGAGCGGGATTTTATAAAGTGCCCCCGCCTATACGTGTCCATGTCCTGTCGTTTCTGTCTCTCCTTGTTTGGATGAAGGTCTCCGCAGGCTGATACTCGTGAGTCACCAGGCCACGGTTCAAATCCTGGCCTCTGACGTAGGCGTTATCTTTAGCTGCGTAGGTCCTGCAGTTACAGGAAACTGTATATGGAGGCACTACATAACGTGTGTGTGGGCTGTACAGTTCACTGTTAACCCCTCGTACGCCCTCTTCCTCTGCCACTATACTACTACGTGATATGTAATAACTTCAACTATAGATCCACCAAACTCCATATTGTATCTTTTATATTGGAAATTGTGTTGGTGATCGCCGTCCCCTTGGGAGCGATGACATATTGAATGGTCGGGATAGAATATGTTCCAACATAGGCGAGTCTTGTACTGCTTGTGTTGCGGTGCAAATTTGTGTATATCTAAATGTCAAAGATTTACCCAGAAGTTGACTTTATACCCAGCCATGACTGTGAGCAGGAGCAGGGTTCCTCTGGCTGTTATTTACGGAAAGTTGAATGAAGCTCCGCACACCCATGTATAGGATTTTCATACGATAATACCGAAGCATGACTTGTGTGTCGGGATCTTTAATGCCTTATGCCAAATATGTAAAATTTGACAAATTGACAGGGGATGCAGCACATAATAGAAGCAGCTTTAGGCTCTGTTTCCACTAGTGCGACTTTTCATGCGACTTGGGACTGAAAAGTCGCATGACAAATTGTTTCCCATGATTTCCAATGAGTACCGTTCATATCTGTGCGACTTCAAGTCGCAGCGACTTCAAAGTAGTCCCTGCACTACTTTGGTCCCACTTTGATGCGACTTAAGGTCCATAGATACAGGCATTGCTTCAAATCGCGGTAAAAAGTCGCGGTAAAATCGCGGTAAAAAATCGCTGCAAAATCGCGCGACTTTGGGGACGCAATAGTGGAAACATAGCCTAAGCGTGATTATAAAATATGTAAATAAATGAACAAAATACCTCCTAGATCAGGGATATGCAATTAGCGGACCTCCAGCTGTTGCAAAACTAAAAGTCCCATCATGCTCTGCCTCTGGGTGTCATGCTTGTGGTTGCCAGAGTCTTGCTATGCCTCATGGGACTTGTAGTTCTGCAACAGCTGGAGGTCCGCTAATTGTATATCCCTGTCCTAGATAATAAAAAAAAATGAGGACTCATAAATATCTACTCAGTCTACAGCCGTATGGCCAACTGGACCATGCTCTAAAAAAAAGAAATAAAAAAAAAAAAGCTTACACCTATCACCGAAAAGCTGCACGTTTTTCAGGCTCCAGAAATCCTTATTATCGGAACTGTATAGGCCGTTTGTCATATCTTTCTTCTCTTGTTCAGCAGCTAAAATTAAGATCAGGATCAGGACTTAGGCCCGGTTCACGCTGATGCGAGTTCATGACGAATGCGATGCGTCAAAAACACTTTAAATTCGCATGTCATCCCTAAAGTCATTGTTTTCAATGACGGTCGTTCACATACATGCGTTGCGATTCCTCTACGAATGGGATGCGATTTAAAAAAAAGGGTCTTGTGCGAGTTTACTGCGTTGCGAATTTAGTCTCCATAGACATCAATGTAAATCGTTCTTGAATCGCATTGATGGTTCACATATGTGCAAATTCCACCACACTACTCTCCACAAAAAGTACACAGGAAGGTAACACCTTTTTTTTTTTTTTTTTTTTTTACATTATGATTCCATTGGCTAGAATATCAATCGCAGCTATGTCCAACTCCTGAAATTCGCAGTAAAATCGCGGTAAATTCGCACCTCACAAAGGACAAAAAACAGAACAAAATCACAGCGCATCAGTGTGAACCGGGCCTTATGCCGCGTACACACAGTCGGACTTTTCGTCTACAAAAGTCCGACAGCCCGTCCGACAGACTTTCGACGGACTTTTGGCGGACTTGCGGCAGACTTTCTTACGAACGGACTTGCCTACATACGATCACACAAAAGTCAGACAGATTCGTACGTGATGACGTACACCGGACTAAAATAAGGAAGTTGATAGCCAGTAGCCAATAGCTGCCCTAGCGTGGGTTTTTGCCCGTCGGACTAGCACACAGACGAGCGGATTTCTGGGTCCGGCGTAGTTACGACGTAAAGATTTGAAGCATGTTCCAAATCTAAAGTCCGTCAGATTTGCGGCTGGAAAAGTCCGCTGAAAGTCCGCTAAAAGTCCGGGGAAGCCCACACACGATCGGATTGTCAGCCAGCTTTAGTCCGTCGGCGTCCGTCGGACATGTGTAGACGAAAAGCCCGACCGTGTGTACGCGGCATTAGAGATTGCATTTAGGATAAAGTTATCAGCAGAGCAGGCTACGCATGTGTGCTTATAGCATATGTGTGAACAACTTCAGGCTTGTTCTGAATCACAGAACAAGTGTGTGTGTGTGTATGTATGTGTGTATGTATGTATGTACATGTATGTGTGTGTATGTATATATGTGTATATGTGTGTGTGTGTGTGTGTGTGTATATATATATATATATATATATATATATATATATATATATAAATTACATACATACACACACTCCCAAAAGTGAGTACACCCCTCACATTTTTGTAAATATTTTATTCTATCTTTTCATGTGACAACACTGAAGAAATGACACTTTGCTACAATGTAAAGTAGTGAGTGTACAGCTTGTATAACATTGTAAATTTGTTGTCCCCTCAAAATAACTCAACACACAGCCATTAATGTCTAAACCGCTGGCAACAAAAGTGAGTACACCCCTAAGTGAAAATGTCCAAATTGGCCCCAAAGTGTCAATATTTTGTGTGGCCACCATTATTTTCCAGCACTGTCATAACCCTCTTGGGCATGGAGTAATATATTTTATATATGAGATTCTGGACTTCCGCCTGCGGGTACAGGGGGCGCACTGCTTCTGCTGTGATAATTCACAGCAGAAGCCGATCTGCGGGAGTCGGGCACTGGATGTTCTGCGGCACCCGCCGATCGTCGGCAATGCACAGATAACTGAGATATGCCTATGTAAATAAGGCATATCCCAGTTCTGACAGGGGGAAAGGGATCGATCCTGTGTTCCTGAAAAGCAAGGACTAGAATCGATCTCTTCCCCTAGTGAAAGCAGCACACATTTAACCCTTTGATCGCCCTAGTTGTTTAACTCCTTCCCAGCCAGTGTCAGTACCGTGTCAGTACATATTTTTAGCACTGATCAGTGTCCGATTTGTCTGCCGCAATATCGCAATCCTGCTATAAGTTTCTGATAGCCACCATTACTGGTACAGGCATGCCCCACTTTTAAGTACATATTGGGGTTTATTTACTAAAGCTAGAAAGTGCAAAATCAGGCTCACTTCTGCATAGAAACCAATCAGCTTCTTACCTCAGCTTGTTCAATGAAGCTTTGGTAATAAAACCTGGAAGCTGATTGGTTTCTATGCAGAAGTGAGCCTGATTTTGCACTTTCCAGCTTTAGTAAATAAACCCCATTGCATACTTAAAAGTGGGGTATGCCTGTATAAAAAAAATAACTGAAAAAAATTCCATAAATATCCCATAGTTTGTAGAAGCTATAACACTCGTGTAAACCAGTTAATATACACTTATTGGGCATTATTTTATTTTATTTTTTTTACCAAAAACATGTAGCAGAATACAAATTGGCCTAAATTCATGACATTTTTGATTAGATTTTTTAAAAACTTTTTTATTGGATGTATTTTACATGCAGAAAGTATAGTTTCTTTTTTCCAAATTCTCTCTTTTTTTTGTTCATAACGCTAAAAATAAAAATTGCAGTGGTGATCAAATACCACCAAAAGAAAAATCTATTTGTGGGAAAAAAAGACATAAATCTTATTTGGGTACTGTGTTGCACGACCGTGCAATTGTCAGTGAATGTAACGCAGTGCCGTATCGCAAAAAATGGCCTGGTGGTGAAGAGGGGGGTAAATCTTCCGGGGGGGGGGGGGGTCAAGTGGTTAATGCAGCAGGGGGACTAAGAAGTTAGCCCGCTTACCTTGCAGTGTTGGGGCTCAGATTCAGTTCCCACCAGGAACCCTCTTGATACTGTATGCCCTTCACCCATGTTTGTGTGTGTTACCTCTGGGTGCCCCAGTTACTATTCACAATCCCAAAAATATACGGAAAGCTTGTCTTTTGACAAAAGCGGCTCTAGACTGTATGCGACTTTGGTAAAAATGTCGTAAATAGTTCTATATGCTCCGTAAAAGCAGAAGCTTTTGTTTTTTCCCCTTAAAATGCGTTCAATGTATCGTGAGATAAAATAGTCACGCTCTCTTGTTTTGCAAACTGGCATTGCCCCTTTAAGAATGGCCTCCAGGAATGCAGCGGCCCTGACGCAGGGTGATTTATCTACAGGATATGGTGAGGGCTCCTAAAGCGGTGACGCAGGTGGAGCCAGCCAGGAGAGATTAGGACAGGTTCATCGTAGAGCTGGCACGAAAACATTGGGCTGGGAAGAGGGGCTCACAGGCTGTGAGGCTGCATTCACACCTGAGCGTTTTCAGCTTGTAAAACGCCCAACAAGCAAAATCCCATTCATTTCAATGGCACCTGTTCACATATGAGCGTTTTGTCTCCTGAAGCTCAAAAAAGTACATGAGCTTTTTTTTTGGCAGTTTACAAGCATTTTTGGCCCCATAGACTTCAATAAAAACGCCTGACTTGAGCAGAAAAAAACGCTCGTAAAACGCTTGAAAATGCCCGTAAAAAACGCCATGAAAACACTCAAATAGCATCTCTTCACCTTAATTTCCTCTCTCTCCTCCCCCTAGCGCTAAACAAAAACACCGAAAGCTGTGAAAACGCTTGTAATACACTTCAAAAACGCTTTGAAAAAGCTTGTAAAAAAGCGTAAAAAAAAAGCTCGAAAAACGCCTGAAAACGATACGCTTATGTGTGAATGCAGCCTGAAAGTGTCCAAAATAGAATTGAAGAACCCTCTACAAAGTAATCCCTCAACCACGTATGATTAATGCCAGCCACACTGTGCAACGTGATTTATCTTTGGTTTGGTTGTCCATATTTCATACAGCGTACCCCCACACAGTGCATGAATTATGAAATGGAAGGATTACATTACAGAGACGTAATGTTCCTGATCATACAAGTCCATAGAAAATATTCCAGTCATTCCAGGAGTTTCTCTTCCTGTCTTTGGTTGTATTTCATTCTATGTACTGTATGCACACACATTTATTAAGATTTTTATACGGTTCTACCAGTGCCACAGCGCAAACGCCATAGCCACCCTTGGCACATGGTCATGGTGCCGTCCCATTGAATTTACCAGGTGCACCTGCCGATCACAAGTCGCTGAGGTAAAACCTAGCATGCTGCACCACAAAGCAACCCAAACTCACTAGTCTGAACTGACACTGGCATTTCTAATGTAACGCAAAGGCCTGTTTTTTTTACCATGGCCTTCTGCCTGTTTGAATGAGGCCTAGATAGAACCCAGTGTTGCCAACCGTCCGTTTAATTTACGGGCAGCCCGTAAATTTCAGCCCGTTTTCGGGCCGTCTGTAAATGTCCGTTACAGGCAACTGTGCCAGTAAAGAAGATGGCTCCTGGCCGACAGCACAACTGCGCATGTGCAAATCTCGTACATGTTCGGCAGGGCGGGCGCATGCACAGTGAAGTGATTGCACCGCCTGGCACCATTTTTTGAATGTCAGGCGCTCTGTTCTCGTTGGCATCTCACCACAGTGACAGCAGAGGAGGAGGAGGTCGGTCTGTCTCTGCCTGGAACGGAGGGATTGCTGAACAGAGCGCCGCTGCGCTGACTGATCATCCACTCTCCACTCCAGGTCAGTCAGAAACTGATTTGAATTGTGCTGATCAGCCTGAGCCGAGGAGGGAGGACATCTAGAGCTGAGCCATTCAATAGGAGAACACTACACACGTGCCATGTACAAGCAGCCTCTGACCCCCTGTGCCATGTCCAAGCAGCCTTTGACCCCCTGTGCCATGTCCAAGCAGCCTCTGACCCCCTGTGCCATGTCCAAGCAGCCTCTTACCCCCTGTGCCATGTCCAAGCAGCCTCTAACCCCCTGTGCCATGACCAAGCAGCCTCTGACCCCCTGTGCCATGTCCGCGTAGCCTCTGACCCCCGTACCATGTCCACATAGCCTCTGACCCCCCCGTACCATGTCCACATAGCCTCTGACCCCCCCGTACCATGTCCACGCAGCCTCTGACCCCCTGTACCTTGTCCACACAGCCTCTGACCCCCCGTACCATGTCCACGCAGCCTCTGACCCCCCGTACCATGTCCACGCAGCCTCTGACCCCCCGTACCATGTCCACACAGCCTCTGACCCCCGTACCATGTCCACGCAGCCTCTGACCCCCTGTACCATGTCCACGCAGCCTCTGACCCCCTGTACCATGTCCACTCAGCCTCTGACCCCCTGTACCATGTCCACGCAGCCTCTGACCCCCTGTACCATGTCCACTCAGCCTCTGACCCCCTGTACCATGTCCACGCAGCCTCTGACCCCCTATACCATGTCCACGCAGCCTCTGACCCCCTGTACCATGTCCACACAGCCTTTGACCCCCTGTACGATGTCCATGCAGCCTCTGACCCCCTGTACCATATCCACACAGCCTCTGACCCCCTGTGCCATGTCCACTCAGCCTCTGACCCCCTGTACCATGTCCACACAGCCTCTGACCCCCTGTACCATGTGCACTCAGCCTCTGACCCCCTGTACCATGTCCACGCAGCCTCTGACCCCCTGTACCATGTCCACGCAGCCTCTGACCCCCTGTACCATGTCCACGCAGCATCTGACCCCCTGTACCATGTCCACACAGCCTCTGACCCCCTGTACCATGTCCACTCAGCCTCTGACCCCCTGTACCATGTCCACGCAGCCTCTGACCCCCTGTACCATGTCCACTCAGCCTCTGACCCCCCGTACCATGTCCACGCAGCCTTTGACCCCCTGTACCATGTCCACGCAGCCTTTGACCCCCTGTACCATGTCCATGCAGCCTCTGACCCCCTGTACCATATCCACACAGCCTCTGACCCCCTGTACCATGTCCACTCAGCCTCTGACCCCCTGTACCATGTCCACGCAGCCTCTGACCCCCTGTACCATGTCCACTCAGCCTCTGACCCCCTGTACCATGTCCACTCAGCCTCTGACCCCCTGTACCATGTCCACGCAGCATCTGACCCCCTGTACCATGTCCACGCAGCCTCTGACCCCCTGTACCATGTCCACTCAGCCTCTGACCCCCTGTACCATGTCCACTCAGCCTCTGACCCCCTGTACCATGTCCACGCAGCATCTGACCCCCTGTACCATGTCCACGCAGCCTCTGACCCCCTGTACCATGTCCACGCAGCATCTGACCCCCTGTACCATGTCCACGCAGCCTCTGACCCCCCGTACCATGTCCACGCAGCCTCTGACCCCCGTACCATGTCCACGCAGCCTCTGACCCCCTGTACCATGTCCACGCAGCCTCTGACCCCCTGTACCATGTCCACTCAGCCTCTGACCCCCTGTACCATGTCCACGCAGCCTCTGACCCCCTGTACCATGTCCACTCAGCCTCTGACCCCCTGTACCATGTCCACGCAGCATCTGACCCCCTGTACCATGTCCACGCAGCCTCTGACCCCCCGTACCATGTCCACGCAGCCTCTGACCCCCCGTACCATGTCCACGCAGCCTCTGACCCCCCGTACCATGTCCACGCAGCCTCTGACCCCCGTACCATGTCCACGCAGCCTCTGACCCCCTGTACCATGTCCACGCAGCCTCTGACCCCCTGTACCATGTCCACTCAGCCTCTGACCCCCTGTACCATGTCCACGCAGCCTCTGACCCCCTGTACCATGTCCACTCAGCCTCTGACCCCCTGTACCATGTCCACGCAGCCTCTGACCCCCTATACCATGTCCACGCAGCCTCTGACCCCCTGTGCCATGTCCAAGCAGCCTCTTACCCCCTGTGCCATGTCCAAGCAGCCTCTAACCCCCTGTGCCATGACCAAGCAGCCTCTGACCCCCTGTGCCATGTCCGCGTAGCCTCTGACCCCCTGTGCCATGTCCGCGTAGCCTCTGACCCCCGTACCATGTCCACATAGCCTCTGACCCCCCCGTACCATGTCCACATAGCCTCTGACCCCCCCGTACCATGTCCACGCAGCCTCTGACCCCCTGTACCTTGTCCACGCAGCCTCTGACCCCCCGTACCATGTCCACGCAGCCTCTGACCCCCCGTACCATGTCCACGCAGCCTCTGACCCCCCATACCATGTCCACGCAGCCTCTGACCCCCTGTACCATGTCCACGCAGCCTCTGACCCCCTGTACCATGTCCACGCAGCCTCTGACCCCCTGTACCATGTCCACGCAGCCTCTGACCCCCTGTACCATGTCCATGCAGCCTCTGACCCCCTGTACCATGTCCACGCAGCCTCTGACCCCCTGTACCATGTCCACGCAGCCTCTGACCCCCAGTACCATGTCCACGTAGCCTCTGACCCCCCCCCATACCATGTCCACGCAGCCTCTGACCCCCCGTCCCATGTCCACGCATCCTCTGACCGCCTGTACCATGTCCACACAGCCTCTGACCGCCTGTACCATGTCCATGCAGCCTCTGACCCCCTGTACCATGTCCATGCAGCCTCTGACCCCCTGTACCATGTCCACGCAGCCTCTGACCCCCTGTACCATGTCCACGCAGCCTCTGACCCCCTGTACCATGTCCACTCAGCCTCTGACCCCCTGTACCATGTCCACTCAGCCTCTGACCCCCTGTACCATGTCCACGCAGCATCTGACCCCCTGTACCATGTCCACGCAGCCTCTGACCCCCTGTACCATGTCCACGCAGCATCTGACCCCCTGTACCATGTCCACGCAGCCTCTGACCCCCTGTACCATGTTCACGCAGCCTCTGACCCCCTGTACTATGTCCACGCAGCCTCTGACCCCCTGTACCATGTCCGCGTAGCTTCTGACCCCCTCCTGTTCCATGTAAATGGAGAAATATGGTTAACCTTAAACACATTGCGAATAGCACTAGCAACATGTTTATTGTTTTAAATATTGATATTTGCACTGTTTAGCACTGAAAACAGGCATTTTAGGTACTTTTTTGCAGTGCCAGTAGAAAATGCAGCTCTGTCAGTAAATTGCATGTTTTTTGCCAGTTAAAGAAACTTGGTGCCGTTTTGTAAATTTTGCCGTCCTGCCAGTAAATTTCACTTCGGGGGGTTGGCAACACTGTTGCAGAGGATTTTTTATTTTTTTTGTTAAATGCTATGGTTTACTACCGCTTTAAAACGAAAGAATAGCTAAGAGTGGATGACTTATTTTAACCTGCATGTTTACATGGTTTCTGGGTTCCCCAATCAGCCTATAATTAAAGCATAGATGTCAGCGACTTTTGCGGGGCTTTGTGGTAAATCTACGCTGAGCTCATCATAGCTGTGAGCCTATATCGTTTCTTATACAGTATGTTCATAACCTAGCTAATTGCACCTAAAAACAAATTCTACGGTAACCTTTGGCCAAGCCTGTAGACTCAACCCCAACCCTGAAAATGTATTTATGTTTTTGCCCATTCGGGGGCAATAGGTTCACATTTAATCCGGCTCCGCCAATAGCACAAAAGTTTTTTTTTTTTTGCTTCCCTGCCACTCCATTCAGCTGGCGGGTGCAAAACCAAGACCTCAGTACTTGTTGGTGTGGGAAGCACATGGTTCACTCTTCTTGCTCCCACATGGCAGCGCTGGTGCTTGGTAATGATGGGCCACGTAGACGCTCAACGCTGCAATATGGGGTGAGGAGGAACCTTTCCTCACCTCTGCGGTTGAACAGGGCGCCGGGAGAGTGAAGGGAAGGTATGTATGTATTTGCAGTTGTTGGGACCAATATTAATACAAACCTATTGCTTTTCCGTGTATGGACATAGCACAGCCTCATATTAGCTGACCATTAAAGCCTACCAAACTTCCTAATTCTCTACGTGAACCTAACCAATATCTTGTCTATTCACATAAACAGCTGAATTGGTTTTGTCCACAAGATCATCATAATGCTGTGCTCACTCAGTCCTACATCCAATGGTGTACACGTAGTGCTCAACCCGATGCTACCCTCCTCAAGGGGGGAAACTCTAGACAAAACTCTGATATGGGACAGGGGGGCGCCTAGTGCATTACCACCGCCCAATTTTATTACATACAAGAACCAAAAACATACAAACATGGGAAGATACAAGCATTTCCAGCTTTAGGCAATGTCATAATTGCTGTGGTTGGAAATCTGACACGTTTCCGGGGAACTTGCCCTGAGGAAGGGGGCTTATCCCCCGAAACGTGTCTGCTTTCCAACTGCAGCAATTATGGCATTGCCTAAAGCTGGAGCTGAGTTTTGAAACGCTTGGACCTTCTCATGTTTGTGATTATTTGGCTCTTGTATTAAATTAAAATGTGGTGGCGGTAATGCACTAGGCATTTGTGCCCTCCAGTATTTTTTAACAGCTAAATTGGTTTGCCAATGCTAACGCCAGTATTTTTCACTGCCAGAATACAACATATCCATCAATTTTCTCCTCTGATTAAGTTAATTCCCTTCCTCATATGTTTTTTAATTCTTTATTTTTCGTGGATTTTGGAAAGTAGTTGGGAACCATCTGTATAATACTTGACAACAGTAATAACATCTAAAAGCATTTCTTCAATAGACTAAGTAAACCCCACTGTAATGTAACACTGTATAGTTAATAATATTTTTTATTTTTTTGTCTTCTAGGGAATGGTGGCTTGTTACCCCGGCAATGGGATGGGATACGTACGGCACGTGGACAACCCAAACAGAGATGGGCGCTGCTTAACTTGCATATACTACCTAAACCAAAACTGGGACACAAAGGTAAGGCTTAAGAATGCCTAAAACCCTTGTGCCCAACCTGCAGCCCTTTGGTACATGATGGTGCAGCCCTTGGACTTTAGCTGTCTGTAATGGGACGATGATTAGGGTAATAGTATTGATCTTTATTAGCATTATGTAAAATGTTCCCAGTGTTCTGAAGAATATCCCCAGCCAACAATGTAGCATTTCTACAATCTCTGTCCCTCATTTCCTCTATTCGATCTGCAGAGACAGTTCTCAAAAACATAAACTCAGGGCCGGGACAAGGGGTGGGCAGGAGGGGGAGCTGCCCTGGCACTGTGGTATTGTGTGAGGTGGAGGGGCACCACAAGGAGATTGGGGGGGGGGATTTGTGTTGGAAGGGGGAATTTGGGGAGTGGCAGGGGGTATATATTGTTGTAGTTGGGGAAATTTGGGGGGGGGGTGCACTAAGAGTGGTAATTTAGGGGGATTTGTGTTGGGAGGAAGAAGATTCTTGCTAGGAGGGGGGGATTTGGGGGAAATTTGTGCTGGGAGGGGGGATTTGGGGGAAATTTGTGCTGGGAGGGGGGATTTGGGGGAAATTTGTGCTGGGAGGGGGGATTTGAAGTGGGGGGAGAAGATGTGTACTAGGAGGGGAAATTTTATGGGTAGAGGATTTGTGCTAGGAGGAAATTTTTTTTTTTTATGGGGGGGGGGCAAAGATTTGTGCTGAGAGGGGGCTTTCAGCAGGTGGGTGGATTTGTACTGGGAGGAGGAGGAATTTATGCTTAGGGGGTAAGCTTGCAGATTAGTACTCCGTGATTTTTTTGGGGGGGGGGGGGGGGTGATATTTTCTGACACAAAATGCTCATACATCTTGGGGGGGGGACACAGTTTGGCATGTTCGCTCTGGGCTCTAGAACCTTGTCCCGGGACTGCATACACTATATTGCCAAAAGTATTGGGGTGCCTGACTTTACACGCACATGAACTTTAATGGCATCCCAGTCTTATCCCGTAGGGTTCAATATTGCATTGGCCCACCCTTTGCAGTTATAACGGTTTCAACTCTTCTGGGAAGACTGTGCACAAGGTTTAGGAGTGTGTCTATGGGAATTTTTGACCATTCTTTCGAAGCGCGTTTGTGAGATCAGGCACTGATTATGGACGAGAGGGCCAGGCTCACAGTCTCCGCTCTAATTTATTCCAAAGGTGTTCTATCAGGTTGAGGTCAGGACTCTGTGCAGGCCAGTCAAGTTCCTCCACCCTAAACTTACACATCCATGTCTTTATGGACCTTGCTTTGTGCACTGGTGTACAGTCAAGTTGGAACAGGAAGAGGCCATCCCCAAACTGTTCCCACAAAGTTGGGAACATGAAATTGTCCAAAATATCTTGGTATGCTGACGCCTTAAGAATTACCTTCACTGGAACTAAGGGGGCAAGACAAACCCCTGAAAAAAAACCCCACACCATAATCCCCCCTCCACCAAATGATTTGGACCAGTGCACAAAGCAAGGTCCATAAAGACATGGATAAGCAAGTTTGGGGTGGAGGAACTTGACTGGCCTGCACAGAGTCCTGACCTCAACCCGATAGAACACCTTTGGGATGAATTAGAGCAGAGACTGTGAGCCAGGCCTTCTCATCCAATATCAGTGCCTGACTTCACAAATGCGCTTCTGGAAGAATGGTCAAACATTCCCATAGACACACTCCTAAACCTTGTGGACAGCCTTCCCAGAAGAGTTGAAGCTGTTATAGCTGCAAAGGGTGGGCCAACTCAATATTGAACCCTACGGACTAAGACTGGGCTGCCATTAACCACTCGGTGTCCGCGCTATAGCCAAATGACGGCCACAGCGCGGACCTGAATTTCCGGGAGGCCGTCAATAGACCTCCTCCCCTTTGCACACTCCCCATGCGCCCCCTGTAGGGCGTGCGCTGTGATCACCGAGTCACTGAGACTCTGGTGATCACAGATTCGAGTAAGGGGCCGATCCCTGCCACTTACCACGTGATCAGCTTTCAGCCAACGACAGCTGATCACGTGATGTAAACAAAAGGTCGGTAATCTATTTTTTTTTTCTCCTCGCACTCCTCACGCTGACAGCATATAAATAAAAAGAGAATAAAAAGCCGATCACCGGCTTACGTGCAAGGGACATCGGTCCCGAAGAGGAAGAGGCAATTCTGCCTCATCTGCGCCAATCAGTACCCCCTGCCAGTGCCACCTGCCATTGCCACCTACCAGTGCCACCTATCAATGCACACAAGTGCCACCTATCAATGCCCACCAGTGGTGCCAATCAGTGCCACCTAGCAGTGCTGCCTATCAGTGTAACCTATTAGTGCCCATTATTGCCACTTATCAGTGCCCATCACTGCCAGCTATCAGTGCGACCTATTAGTGCCACTTCTCAGTGCTAATCAGTGCCGCCCATCAGTGCCACCTCTGTGTTACCTCTCAGTGCACACCAGTGTCAACTCTCAGTGCACACCAGTGCCACCTATCAGTGCCCACCAGTGCCGCTTTATTGGTGCCCATCAATGCAGCCCAATGGTGCCCATCAGTGCAGCCTCATCAGCGTACATCAATGAAGGAGAAAAATGACCTGTTTGCAAAATTTTATAACAAAATATAAAAAAATATAAATGTTTTTTTTTTAAATTCTGTTTTTAACAAAAAATAAAAACCGCAGAGGTGATCAAATACCACCAAAAAAAGCTCTATTTCTGGGGAAAAAAAATGATAAAATGTAATTTGGGTACAGTGTTGTATGACCGCGCAATTGTCATTCAAAGGGCATCAGCGCTGAAAGCTGAAAATTGGTCTGGGCAGGAGGGGGGTTTAAGTGCCCGGTAAGCAAGTGTTTAAAGTTCATGTGTGTGTGTAAAGGCAGGGGTCCCAATACTTTTGGTAATGAAGTATATATTGAACATTATGTGCTTCCCTTTGGTGATGTCAGGGGCACATTTGAGGCCCTCTTTAGCTCATACATTGACAACCATTGGCCTAAACCGTGTCACCAAGCATAAGCTCAGGTGTGATCAGATAAAAGTCCTGACTTCCCTGAGCTATCTCGCCAAGAAGCTGTCACTGCGGACAGCCAGACATGAGCAGCCAAGGCTTTCCCTGAGCTGTGGACAAGAATGCCCTGTCCACCTATGATTGGGGGTTCGCAGTGACAGTTTCCTGGCAGGATAGCTCAGGTGGGTTAGGACTCTTATCCCGACTCTCCTGAGCTCATCACTCAGTAAGGCTCGGTTTCCACTAGTGCGACTTTTCATGCGATTTGGGACTGAAAAGTCACATGACAAGTCGTACCCCATGATTTCCAATGAGTACCGTTCATATCTGTGCGACTTCAAGATGCAGCGACTTCAAAGTAGTCCCTGCACTACTTTGGTCCCACTTTGATGCGACTTGAGGTCCATAGACCTCAAGAATACACAGGCATTGCTTCAAGTCGCGGTAAAAAATTGCGGCAAAATCGCGCGACTTCGGGGACGCAATAGTAGAAACATAGCCCAAGTGTTTTACATTTGCACAGAGTTGTATTTATTGTTTCGGGGACGTGAGCTCAGCTGGCAATGGAATTAGGATTTTGCTGAACTCCATAAATAGCATATAGCTGGCAAAATGGTCAGTTTAAGTCCGTTAAGTATTAACTTGGTTGTTGCATTCATGAAATTAAGAGCCCTTGCACACTGGGGCGGGGGGCGGCGTCGGCGGTAAAACGCCGCTATTATTAGCGGCGTTTTACCGCCGGTATGTGGCCGCTAGCGGGGCGGTTTTACCCCCCGCTCGCGGCCGAGAAGGGGTTAAATACCACCGCAAAGCGCCTCTGCAGAGGCGCATTGCCGGCGGTATAGCCGCGCCGTCCCATTGATTTCAATGGGCAGGAGCGGTAAAGGAGCGGTATACACTCCGTTCCTTCACCGCTCCGAAGATGCTGCTGGCAGGACTTTTTTTACCGTCCTGCCAGCGCATCGCTCCAGTGTGCAAGCCCTCGGGGCTTTCACACTGGAATGCAAGGAGCGGCACTTTCGGGTCGGTTTGCAGGCGCTATTATTAGCGCAATAGCGCCTGCAAACCGCCCCAGTGTGCAAGGGCTCTTAGAGCAAAAGTTCTCTGACCTCAGAAGAAGCCCAGAAGTTCACTGGAAAAATCGGACATCATGGCATTAAAACATCACTGAATGTAGTCATTAATTAAGGACTAGTCTCGTTTTGAGATTTTGGTGTTTACATGCTTAAAACAGTTTTTTTTGCTAGAAAATTACTTAGAACCCCCAAACATTATATAACACCCTAGAGAATAAAATGGCGATCATTGCGATACTTTTTTTTGCACCGTATTTGCGCAGCGGTCTTACAAGCGCAGTTTTTTTGGAAAAATAACTTTTTTGAATAAAAAAATAAGACAACAGTAAAGTTAGCCCAATTTTTTTTTATATTGTGAAAGATAATGTTACACCAAGTAAATTGATACTCAACATGTCACGCTTCAAAATTGCGCCCGCTCGTGGAATGGCGTCAAACTTTTACCCTTAAAAATCTCCATAGGCGACATTCAAAAAATTCTACAGGTTGCATGTTTTGAGTTATGCCCCGTACACACGGTCGGACATTGATCGGACATTCCGACAACAAAATCCTAGGATTTTTTCCGACGGATGTTGGCTCAAACTTGTCTTGCATACACACGGTCACACAAAGTTGTCGGAAAATCCGATCGTTCTGAACGCGGTGACGTAAAACACGTATGTTGGGACTATAAACGGGGCAGTAGCCAATAGCTTTCACGATCGGAAATTCCGACAACGTATTTTGTTGTCGGAAAATTTTATATCCTGCTCTCAAACTTTGTGTGTCGGAAAATCCTATGGAAAATGTGTGATGGAGCCCACACACGGAAGGAATTTCCGACAACAAGGTCCTATCACACATTTTCCGTCGGAAAATCCGACCGTGTGTACGGGGCATTACAAAAGAGGTCTAGGGCTAGAATTATTGCTCTCGCTCTAACTATCGCAGCGATACCGCACATGTGTGGTTTGACCACCGTTTTCATATGCGGGCGCTACTCACAAATGCGTTTGCTTCTGCACGCGAGCTTGTCGGGACGGGCAACAATTTTTTTTTTTCTTATTTATTTTACTTTATTTTATTTATTTTTTCACTGTTTTTTTTTTTTTTTTTTTTAAATTGGATCACTTTTATTCCTATTAGAAGGAATGTAAACATCCCTTGTAATAGAAAAAAGCATGACAGGTCCTCTTAAATATGAGATCTGGGGTCAAAAAGTCCTCAGATCTCATATTTGGACTTAAATGGAAAGAAAAAAAAAAAATTTGTCATTTGAAAAAATGACAAAAAAAATGGCCCTTTAAGACGTATAGGCGGAGCTGACGTTATGACGTCACTTCTGCCCTCCTATAGTATGGAGACGGGTGGGGGCCATCCTCCCCTCACTCGTCTCCACACCACAGACATGACAGGTCCCGATCGCCTCCGCCGCTACTGACGGCTCCAGTAGCGGCGGAGGGCGCAGGAGAGCGGTGGGAGGGGGGTGGCATTTCTCCCGCCACCGATAACGGTGATCTCGCAGCGAATCCGCCGCAGAGACCGCCATTATCGTGAACAAGACCGGCTCCTGAAAAGATGTTGTGGCAGCAGCTGCTGCTGTTACCGAGATATCCAGCAGCCATAAAGTGCCGACGTATATGTACAGGCGCCAGTCGGTAAGTGGTTAAAGTGTATCTAAATGCAAAAATAAAGTCACTTTTGTCACTTTAAAGAGGAGGCTGGACCTCCTCTGCAAAGTGACAAAAGTGACTTTATTTTTGCAGATCGCCGCCATTACCAGTAAACATAATAAAAAAAATATAAAATTCCCTAAATCTATCCTGTAGTTTGTAGACGCGATAACTTTTGTGCAAACCAATCAATATACGGTTATTGGAAGAAAAATTTTACCAAAAATATGTAGCAGAATACATATTGGCCCCAAATTTTGATTTGATTTTTTTCAGTTTTACTACTGGATATGTTTTATAGCAGAAAGTAAAAAATATTGTTTTGGTTTTTTTTTTTCAAAATTGTCGGTCTTTTTTTTTAATCTATAGCGCGCAATAAAAAAAAAACAAAACGCAGCGGTGATCAAATACCACCAAAAGAAAGCTCTATTTGTGGGGAAAAAAAAAGGACATAACAATTTTAATTGGGTACAGCGTCAGACAACCGCGCAATTGTCAGTTAAAGTAACGCAGTGCCGTATCGTAAAAAATGGCCTGGTTATAAGAGGGGTAAATCTTCCGGAGGTTAAATGATTAATGCAAATGCAATACCTGTAGGCCTTTTCTTTCACCCATGAAGCCTGGCTGAAATACTCTCACTCCTATGTCCTGGCTTCTAGAACATGGCAGACATTGGACGCTCATCCCCAGTATTGCAGGAGCAAGCAAAACTTGCTGATTTCAAAAGCTGTGTGTGTGTAGTCTACGCGTTTGTGGACTGCCTATTGCAGATGTACTGCGGCAGAGTGACCCCCGCTGCGCTCGATCATGTACGTGATGCAGCACCTCCAGGTAGGGGCTGCGCGTGTGCCCGCCGCCCCGGCTGTGCTGTCATTCGCTACAGTACAAGCCGATCTGTGGGTTCCGGCTAATTATTTATGGCTGGAACCTGCTGATTGGCTGAGCAAATGACAGAACAGGGGTCTGTGTTGGTACATAACACAGCGATCTCTGCAGACGGCAGCGATGGGCTGGTTTTGTTCTGCCTGCAAAGCAGGGAGTAAAAACCGGCACATTGCTCAGTAAAAACTGTACACAGCACACATAGTAAACATTATTAGGCACACCGTTAACCCCTTGATTGCCCCTAAATGTTAACGCCTTTCCAGCCAGTGTCATTAGTATAGTGACAGTGTATATTATTAGCACTGATCACTGTATTAGTGTCACTGGTGATGTCAGGGTCAGTCAGTTAGTGTCAGATTGTCCGCCGCACTATCACAGTCCCATTTTATAAGTCACTAATTGTCACCATTACTAGTAGTAAAAAAAAAAAAAAAAAAAAGAAAAACTCCAGTGTATACAGTGGAAACTGATTGCGAGTAAGGAGGTAACTCGGTTTACGAGTGTTGTCTCGCAAAAAAGGAGCACGATTCAGGCCAAAGCGTGTGCAGTACCGCCTTTTGCCTGAGGTGGGGGGACACCGGAGACGAGCGGCGCCGATCGCAGCCTATCGGCGCCATTCGGAAATGCACGGAAAGGCCCGAAGACAGCTCGGCTGACCTTGGCAAACCTCGGGAACGGAGTCTTTCCGAGGTTTGCCGAAGTCAGCCGAGGTGTCCTCGGGCCTTTCGGCTGTTTCTGAGGCTCTCCGGCGCCCCCCCCCCCCCCCACACATGCGGTACTGCATGTCATTTGAAGTCAATGCGGAACAAATTATTTTCCTTTCCATTAACTTCAATGGGGAAACTCGCTTTGATATGCGAGTACTTTGGATTATGAGCATAGTCCTGGAACGGATTATGCTCGTAATCCGAGGTTCCACTGTGTGTATATGTGGTATATATATATATATATATATATATATATATATATATATATATATATATATATATATATATATATATATATTCCATCATTTTATAGACGCTATAACTTTCATGCAAACCAGTCAGTATACATTTATTGGGAATTTTTTTTTACCAAAGACATGTAGCACAATACAATTTGGCCTAAATTTATGAAGATTTAGATTTTTTTTTAATGTTTTATAGCAGAAAGTAAAGTTTTTTGTTTTTTTTTTTGTTTTTGTTTTTTATTATTTATTTTTTTCAAAAAGTTCATATTTTTTCATTTATATAATAAAAAATAACCCAGTGGTGATCAAATACCACCAAAAGAAAGCTTTGTTTGTGTGAAAAAAAATTATATAAATTTAGTTTGGGTACAGTGTTGCATGACCGCACAATTACAGTTAAAGTAGCGCAGTGCTATACAGCAAAAAATGGCCTGGTCATGAAGGGGGTAAAATCTTCCGAAGTGGATACTTTCTCTTCCCCTATCCCAACACTGCTAAGCTCAGCCATTGTTGGTATAGGGGTACAGAGAGCACCCACTTTGATTTCACTTCTGCAATGCTGGAATGAGATAAAATGATCCACAGCAAGTATATCCCTAAGTGTTCACCCTAAAGATCGATTACTAGTTTAAAAAAAATAAAAATCACAATTTGTATTTTCCTTCATAATTTTTTTTTTTTTTTTAAGGTTCATGGGGGACTTCTACAAATCTTCCCAGAAGGCCGATCAGTTGTAGCCAATATTGAGCCAGTATTTGACCGTCTGTTGATATTCTGGTCTGACCGACGAAATCCTCATGAAGTAAAACCAGCCTATGCCATGCGGTGAGTATCTCTGCCTGTATATAATATGTCTGTGTACCTATAACATGTGTCTGTACTCATCCATGGACAGAGCTTTATCTTAACACCTTCCTGTTCCATTGTTCTGATTGGACATCATATGACGTCCTTCAGAACAAGCCACTCGCGTGCACCCAGCCTCGCCCGGACACACCGCATCTCCGATCACGGTAAAGAGCCCATGACGTGGGCTCTATACCACGTGATCAGCCATGACCAATCACAGCTGACCACAGTGTAAATAGGGAAATGTTGGTTATCTGCAGTCCTCTATTCACTCTGACAGGGTGTGAGTAGAGGAGAGCCAATGAGCGGCTCTTCTGACGGGGGGGGGGGTCTGTGCTGATAATCAGTGTATTGATTATCAGTGCAGCCTCATCAGCGATGCCTGCCATTGCCCACCAGGGATGCCCACCAGTGGTGCCAATCAGTGCTGCATTTCAGTGCCCATCAGCGATGCCTCTCAGTGCCTCCTCATCAGTGTTGCCTCATCAGTGCCCATCAGTAGTGCCTGCTCATCAGTGCCCATCAGTGATGCCTGTCAGTGCCTCCTCATCAGTGCCCATCAATGATGCCTGTCAATGCCTCCTCATCAGTGCCCATCAGTGATGCCTGCCAGTGCCTCCTCATCAGTGCCCATCAGTGATGCCTGCCAGTGCCTCCTCATCAGTGCCCATCAGTGATGCCTGTCAGTGCCCATCAGTGATGCCTGTCAGTGCCCATCAGTGATGCCTGTCAGTGCCTCCTCATCAGTGCCCATCAGTGATGCCTGTCAATGCCTCCTCATCAGTGCCCATCAGTGATGCCTGTCAATGCCTCCTCATCAGTGCCCATCAGTGATGCCTGCCAGTGCCTCCTCATCAGTACCCATCAGTGATGCCTGTCGGTGCCTCCTCATCAGTGCCCATCAGTGATGCCTGTCAGTGCCTCTTCATCAGTACCGCCTCATCAATGCCCATCAGTGCCTGTCAGTGTAGCCTAATCAGCACACGTCAGTGAAGGAGAAAAATGACATATTTACACAATTTTTTTTTCAACATTTTTTTTCCATTTGTTTAGCCGGAAAAAAAAACCCCAGTGGTGGTTAAATAACTCCGAAAGAAAACTATCTGTCCCTCAAAAAATTATCCAAATTTAGTCTGGGTACAGTGTTGTATGACCGCGCAATTGTCATTCAAGGTGCGACAGCGCTGAAAGCTGAAAATTGGCCTGGGCAGGAAGGGGGTGAAAGTGCCTGGTATTAAAGGGGTTAAAGTTTATTTTTATTTTTCCTGTTTTTGTTTGAGAAGGGTAGGGATAAAACCCTCACCAGCTTATTTTTTTGCTGGGGAATTTTCCATTTATTTGCTGCCCTAGAGGTGCAGTAGAAAGTTAGAGGAAATCTCTCAAAAGTTAGAAGAGTCTAAAGCCGCGTACACACGGGTGGACTTTTTGACCGGACTGGTCCGACGGACTTCCGACGGACTTTTTAACGAACGGGCTTGCCTACACACGATCACACAAGTCCGATGGATTCGTACGTGATGACGTACACCGGACTAAAATAAGGAAGTTGATAGCCAGTAGCCAATAGCTGCCCTAGCGTCGGTTTTTGTCCGTCGGACTAGCACACAGATGAGCGGATTTCGGGGTCCGGCGGAGTTGCGACGTAAAGATTTGAAGCATGTTCCAAATCTAAAGTCCTTCAGATTTTCGACTGGAAAAGTCCGCTGAAGATCCGATGAAGCCCACACACGATCGGATTGTCCGACGGATTTGGTCCGTCGGACCAGTCTGGTCGAAAAGTCCGACCGTGTGTATGCTGCATAACTCTTAAGCCAGGTACACAAGGGCAGAATATCAAGAGACATTTGCCAGTTGAAAAAAAGCGTCCGACTCCCAATCAGTGCTCTCAGCCAATGCTGACCAGAGCAGACAGTTTTTTTTCGAATAGTGTGTATCCGGTTTTAGACAACTGTCCTCACTGGATGATTTCCCATTATCTCTTGTCTGGAGACAGTTCTAAAATGTTGGATTTCCCCTTTTTCTAGACAACAATGGTCACCAGTACGAATAGAGGGCTTAAAGTGATTGTAAACGATTATTTTGTAAAACAACACATTCAGTTTAAAATTGAAGTGAAAGGCAAAAAATTTGTGTGTAGATATTAAAAAAAAACACATTATAAATACCTTTTTTTTCCCCCTCTTCTTTTTTTTTTTTTTTGTGAGCACATTCCCTTTGTTCTCAGCTGCATAAGAGCTGGGGGGGAGGAGAAGCAGTAGCACACTGATCTTCCAAGTGAAAGGTTGCGCAGGGGGCGTGTTGTGTCAGGATAAGTTTTGATTGGAGGAGAGCAGCCTGAGTTCCCAGCATAACTAAAGACCTGACCACACTGTGCTTCTCCTGCTTGGTGTGGTCAGTTTTTTAATAGGAAAGCAGAGGGACAGGCACACCTAGAGTTCACATAAAGGAAGCAATACAAAAAGAACAGGATACTTTATCATACAAGTATATGGTACAGCAGGCCCATTTTAGGAATATGAAATGTTGGGGTAACAAACGCTTTAAAGTGTTACTAAACCCACATAGTAAAAATCAGTCTATATATGTAGTAAAGAATGTTTGCTATACTTACTGTGGAACCTAAGGTGATAATCCTCTACGTTGTGCTAAAAGGATGAAAAAGCCTATCTTCTCTGATCCTTCGCTTCTTTTACTGTCCCTAATTCATCTGCTGATAGAACAGAGCCTTGGGGGCACTCTGCACATGCTCAGTTTGGTGTGTATTACTAGAGAGTTTTTTTTTCTTGGAAGAGTGCATGTGATCAGCACAGGGCAAATCAGCATTGTCCAGACAGAGGGTCAGGGGTCCTACAGCCTCACAGGACAGTCAGAGGAGAATTAAATCTTCTCCTACAAGCTTTAAACAGACACTGATAGAAGTCATAAAACTGCTATATACTGCTGATAAGAAAAGGTATTTAGCGGTTTATATTTACTAAAATAATTGCATTTCCATGTTCTGTGTACCGTGGGAGACCAGATATAGTGAATGCAGAGTCCTGGGTTTAGTAACACTTTAATTTCCCCAATGGGGACACAGCAGTAAAAAGACGGTCTGACCCTTCTTCACCCTATCCAAAAACTAAAAAAAAATAAAAAAAGATACAGATACAGTACAGTGAGTAAAGCTGGCATACATGGGTTGTCTTTTTTTTTTTTTCAACCAGAGGGTTAAATGGAAAAAATGGACCCCATTCCCTCATCTACACATTCCAGGTGGATGCGGGAATCCTCCCTGTTGTGCGATTGTATTCATTGTCTCAGTGAGGAGACTTCCCCGCCATCGGAATACACAGAGCAGCTCTGCTGGCCATTACCTGTGGTGCTGATCGAGCTGCTTTTTTTCCAAAAGGGCGGCTGTACACAAGTTGATCACTAGATCTATAACGGATGGCAATATTCACATGTAAGATTCCGACATGCTGGTTGTACCCAAATCAATTGATGGATCGACTTGTGTACATTCAGCCTGCCCGTAGATGGTTCAAATCTCGGCTGGTTTAGCATCGAACCATCTATGACCTGCTTTAGTAGCAGCGTAAACCTGCTTACAAGCAAACATAACCATTCATTATTCTAGTCTGCTGTGTATCCCAGATATACGCCCGCTATTTATACGTCCATGTTCATTAGGAGTGAGGATGAATTTGAGGGTTTAGTTTATTACCTTTATTGTGTCATAGTCTGTGTATAGTGACATTCCTGTTTTTCTTCTTCATCCACAGGTATGCAATTACTGTCTGGTATTTCGATGCAAAAGAACGATCAGAGGCCAAAGATAAATACAGATTAGGTAAGAGGAGAGACCGCCTTGTAAATCATCGGTTAGAAATGTATGTTTGCTTCTAACTTACAGCAGTACAGTAATGTAGAACAGTCCTATAGAAGGGAAAGGGTATTGTAACATCAGTAAAGGTACATTTGTATACCTCTAACAAAGCGGATCCATGAAATCAAGTGAAAAGAATCAAGAGGTTTTTTTTTTTTTTTTAAATTAACCACTTCATCTCTGGAAGGTTTCATGACCAGGCCATTTTTTGCGATACGGCACTGCGTTACTTTAACCACTTGCCGACTGCTGCACGCCGATGTACATCGGCACAATGGTAGGGGTGGGCAAATGGGCGTACCTGTACGTCCCCTTTAATCGGCAGGGCTAGTGGGCGCGCGCGCCAAAGGGTACAGGGTGACCGTTCCTGCTGGACCAGCGGACTCTGTGCCCGTGGGACCGGCGGACTTGATGTCTGCCGGTCTCCCGGCAATCGTGTCACAGAGCCGCAGAATGGGGAGATGCCTATGTCAACAAGGCATTCCCCCATTCTGCCTTGTGTCATGACAGAGATCACTGTCATCGGGAGCAGTGATCGCTGTCATGTGAGTTGAAGCCCATCCCCCCCACAGTTAGAATCACTCCCTAGGACACACTTAACCCCTTGATCGCCTCCTAGTGGTTAACCCCTTCACTGCCAGTGTCATTTACACAGTAATCAGTGCATTTTTATAGCATTGATCGCCGTATAAATGACAATGGTCCCAAAATAGTGTCAAAAGTGTACAATGTGTCTGCCATAATGTCGCAGTCATGATAAAAATCACAGATCGCCACCATTACTAGTAAAAAAAAAAAAAATGAATAATAAAAATGCCATAAAACTATCCCCTATTTTGTAGACGTTATAACTTTTGCGCAAACCAATCAATATATGGTTATTGCGATTTTTTTTTTTTGTTTTTTTTCTTTATTTACCAAAAATATATGTAGAAGAATACATATCGGCCTAAACTGAGGAAAAAAAAAAATTTTAATATATTTTTGGGGGAGATTTATTATAGCAAAAAGTAAAAAATATTGCTTTTTTTCCAAAATTGTCGCTCTTTTTTTTTTGTTTATAGTGCAAAAAAAAATAAAAAAAATGCAGAGATGATCAAATACCACCAAAAGAAAGCTCTATTTGTGGGAAAAAAAGGACGTCAATTTTGTTTGGTGCAATGTCGCACGACTGCACAATTGTCAGTTAAAGCGACACAGTGCCGAATCACAAAAAGTGCTCTGGTCAGGAAGAGGGTAAAATCTTCCGGGGCTGAAGCGGTTAAAGTGGTTGTAATCCCATTAAAAAAAATTAAAAATACCTGCAAGTCAAAGACATAATGAGCTAGGATTCATTGCATCCTAGTTCATTATGAAATACTCACCTTAGATCAAAGCTGTTGCAGCAGTCCCCGTACACCGCTGTGACCGCCGACATGTCTCCTGGAGTTATTTCCGAGTTCCGGCGCTGTGATTGGCCGGGAGCCGCCAATCATGGCAGAGGCCCTTTAGAAACGGCATGATCAAGCCGTTTCTTCAGTGCGCCGATGACGTCAGCATAGGCGTATATGGTAAACATCTCCTAATCAAACATCCCCTAAACCGTGCAGGTTTAGGAGATATTTCCAGTACCTACAGGTAAGCCTTATTATAGGCTTACCTGTAGGTACAAGTGGTGTAACAGAGTTTACAACCACAATAACTGACAATTGTGCGGTCGTGCGACGCTGTACTCAAATAAAATGTATGTCCTTTTTTCCCCCCCCAAAAATAGAGCTTTCTTTTGGTGGTATTTGATCACCTCTGCAGTTTTTTTTTTTTTTTTTTTTTTTTATGCTATATACAAAAAAGACAGACAATTTTGAAAAAAAATTTTTTTCTGCTATAAAACATACCCAATAAAAAAAAAAAAAAATTAAAAAATCCAATTTAGGCCATTGTGTATTCTGATATTTTTGATTAAAAAAATTCCCAATATGTGTCTTTTGATTGGTTTGAGCTAACGTTATAGCATATACTATGGTATATTGTAATGTATTTTTTAATTTTATGTTTTTTTTACTAGTAATGGCGGCGATCAGTGACTTACAGTGGGACTGCGATAATGCGACAGACAAATCGGACACCTAACTGACACTTTTGACACATTATAGGGACAGTGACACTAATACAGTGATCAGTGATAAAGAATATGCACTGTCACTGTACTAATGACACTGGCTGGGAAGGGGTTAACATCAGGGGAAATCAAAGGGTTAAATTGTGTTCCTGGGAGTGATTACTAACTGGGGAAAGTGCTTTGACTGGGGGAATGTAAAGATCTGTGTTCCTGCTCGGCAGGAACACAGGATCAGCACGTTCCCCTCTAAGAGAATGGTGGTCTGCTTTGTTTACATGGCCGTTCTGCCTCTTTCCCGAACGTTTGGCAGGTCTCGGCGGACATCGCATCCGGCGGACCTGCTGATTGGACACAGCGGGAGCCGATCACAGCAAGAGCGGGTCAGCGTGCGCACGTGCCCCAGGCGTGCGCACGTGCCCCAGGCCTGGAAGTGTCAGATCACATACTAGGTACGTGATCTGGCACAGAGCAGCCGCCCTGCCGCAGTGTGTGGGGCGGTCGCTAAGTGGTTAAATTCTTTTGATTGAAAATTGTACAAACATATGCACTGTTCACACATTGAAGGTAAGTATCAAATGCAGCAGCTTCGAGAGTGGTGAGAACCTCCAGTTTTGTTTAGTCCTCATGCATACTGGACAAGTGCTCTGTGTACTGGTGCGCAGTCATGTTGGAACAAGAAGGGGCCATCCCCAAACTGTTCCCACAAAGTTGGGAGCATGAAATTGTCCAAAATGTCTTGGTATGCTGACGCCTTAAGAGTTCCCTTCACTGGAACTAGAGGGGCCAACCCCTGAAAAACAACCCCACACCATAATCCCCCCTCCACCAAATGATTTGGACCAGTGCACAAAGCAAGGTCCATAAAGACATAAATGAGTGAGTTTGGGGTGGAGGAATTTGACTGGCCTGCACAAAGTCCTGATCCCACAAATGTGCTTCTGGAAGAATGGTCAAACATTCCCGTAGACACACTCCTAAACCTTGTGGACAGCCTCCCCAGAAGAGTTGAAGCTGTTATAGCTGCAAAGGGTGGGGCAACTCAATATTGAACCCTACGGACTAAGACTGGGCTGCCATTAAAGTTCATGTGTGTAAAGGCAGACATATACTTACTATATTATACTTTTGGTAATATAGTGTATGTATATTATATCTATACCTGGAATTCTTCTTTAAGGGAACACACTGATTGGTTGTAGGCAGTTATTTTATGCTTACAGTAATTATATGACCCAAAGGTTTTCCACCTCCTTTTCCTGGTGTAACCTTTTTCTTTTTGTGTCTCCTCTTCCAGCCAGCGGACAGAAAGGAATTCAGGTTCCCGTCTCTCATGGTGGCACCGTGTGATAGGAGGACCAGCACATCTCCTGGCGGTCATTCTGTGGGGACCTCTGTGAAATTGAAAGCTGCTATCACCCTGCCAGGGGCTGAGCGTCGGTTGTCGGGCTCAGCGGAGGAGCCTACCTGCGGCTGTGGAGATCTCACTGCCGTCTTATTAGATTTGCCCGCTTGGCCTATAAGGATTTTCTTGAAATGTGAATAAAGGACATGCAGATGGGGTTGCATCCAGCAGAGTATTGCACAGGGGTGGCACCTGGTATCTGCAGACTGCTTCAGAATTATTGAATGTTCATGAAAACATTGCACAAGGAGCTGGGGGGGCCGGGAGGAAGGCATCAAGGGTCTCTCCTGAATTTGTGTGTGGTCTGATCTAAGAAGAGGAAGAGGAATGAGAATCGGGTATGGGGTATTCTAAAAGAGGGGTGGTGTGAGGATACAGATGATATTGGAGACATGGCAGGGGGAGAGATGCTAACAAATGTGAACAATGTCACAGAATATAACACTTCCTGTATGACAGTATGGGGGACAAGGAGGGAATACAAAGAAACCATGTTCATTTTGGCCTTAAGCTACTGGTAACATTTGCAGCAGTGTATATTAAATAGGTTAACCCTGATCATATTGCTGATCCTGGATAATCCAAAAAAAAACCCATTGGGGAATATGTCCTGAACGCCGTGTTTTTGCTGCAGTGTCCTGCAGTGACTTATTCAGATATATGAAATGGGATCCTTTAAACCTACAAAACCAATGGCAGTATGTATTAATGCAACCTTTTTAGAAGACAACTGCAAGTGAACCTGTGCTTTGCCCAGGCCGAGCAAAGTGATGTATTTAAAGCGTAGCTCCACTTTACAGTCAAATTTGAGAAAACCCCAATATTTGTTTATGTGTTCCCATCCACACAGCATGTCTAAAAAATTTTTTTTTAAAAGGTTTCTTACCTTTTTTTGTTTCTTAGAAGGAGGTGTCATGGCTGACTGTTCCTCAAAAAAAAAAAAAAACAATATTGGAGTGAGCCTAACCCAAGTCTGTCCTCATTAACAATATAGAATGCAAGAAGCCCAGTCTCTACATGTGTAACCCTTTGTTGGGACAGGCAGTGTCAAAGTTTAATTACAATTGATGATGAAGAGCTGGTCTGCACAGTATAGGCAGGGTTAAAACTGTAGTTAAGTCAAGAATTAAAAAAAAAAAAAAAAAACTTTCCCTCTCCCCTACCTGATAAGGACATAATGTGCTAGTATGCATCCAATACTAGCAAATTTTAAGGTACTTACCTTAAAATGAAGCCCTCCAGCGGCGCGCTGTTGCCGCTGACAGGGCTTCCATCTTCACTCGGTCTTCCTTCCGGGTTTGCGGGCTTCTGTTTGGCCGAGCCGCGAGATGACATCACTCCCGCACATGGACATGAGAGTCACGGCCGTGGCACTGAGCTCTGAAGGGACGGCATGCGTATGCTACCCCTTCAGAGCACATGCGCCGTGCTGCAGAAACAATGAATATCTTCTAAATTGTGTACATTTAGGAGATATTCCTTGTACCTACAGATAAGCATTATTCTAAGCTTACCTGTAGGTAAGTGTCCTAGCAGTGTTTACTACTGCTTTAATTAAGGCAAACACAGATGCCCACGCCCAGATAAAGAGACCTACCTAGGATTTTTTCTTGCTAACGGGTCCAGAAAAGGTAAGCTATTTTTTTTAAAATTAATTCTTACCTTTTTAGATGTGTCATGGCTGACTGCAAGGTTCTTTGAATACGTTTAGAGTGAGCCTGACCCAAGTCTGTCCACATTAACAACATACAATGCAAGAAGCCCAGCCTCTACACTTTTAACCCTTTGTAAGGACAGATAGTATATAAGTGTAATTACAAATGATGGCACACATAGATGCCCAGCCCCCTCATAAACAAAGTGAACTACCTAGGATTTTTTCTTGCTGGGGGTTCCAGAATAGAGCAAATACAGTGCCTTGAAAAAGTATTCATACCCCTTGAAATTGTCCACATTGTGCCATGTTACAACCAAAAACGTGATTGTATTTTATTTATTTATGTGATAGACCAACACAAAGTGGCACATAATTGTGAAGTAGAAGGAAAATGATAAATGGTTTTTCAAATTTTTTACAAATAAATATGTGAAAAGTGTGGGGGGGGGGGGGGGGGGCATTTGTATTCAGCCCCCCGAGTCAATACTTTTAGAACTTTCACTGCAGTTATAGCTTCAAGTCTTTTTGGGGATGTCTCTACCAGCTTTGCACATCTAGAGAGGGAAATTTTTGTCCATTCTTTGCAAAATAGCTCAAGCTCTGTCAGATTGGATGGAGAGCGTCTGTGAACAGCAATTTTCAAGTCTTACCACAGATTCTTAATTGGATTTAGGTCTGGACTTTGACTGGGCCATTCTAACACATGAATATGCTTTGATCTAAACCATTCCATTGTAGCTCTGGCTGTATGTTTAGGGTTGTTGTCCTGCTGGAAGGTGAACCTCCGCCCCAGTCTCAAGTCTTTTGCAGACTAACCAGTTTTCTTCTAAGATTGCCCTGTATTTGGCTCCATCCATCTTCCCATCAACTCTGACCAGCTTTCATGTCCCTGCTGAAGAAAAGCATCCTCACAACATGATGCTGCCACCACCATGTTTCAGGGTGAGGGTGGTGTGTTCACGGTTATGTGCCGTGTTAGTTTTCCTACCACATATAGTGTTTTGCTTTTAGGCCAAAAAGTTCAATTTTGGTCTAATTTGACCAGAGCACCTTCTTCCACATGTTTGCTGTGTCCTCCACATGGCTTCTCGCAAACTGCAAACGGGACTGCTTATGGCTTTCTTTCAACAATGGCTTTCTTCTTGCCACTCTTCTATAAAGGCCAGATTTGTGGAGTGCACGACTAATAGTTGTCCTGTGGACAGATTCTCCCTCCTGAGCTGTGGATTTCTGCAGCTCCTCCAGAGTCTCCATGGGCCTCTTGGATGCTTCTCTGTTTAAAGCTCTCCTTGCCTGACCTGTCAGTTTAGGTGGACGGCCATCTCTTGGTAGGTTTGCAGTTATGCCATACTCTTTCCATTTTCAGATGATGGATAGTACAGTGCTCCGTGAGATGTTCAAAGCTTGGGATTTTTTTTATAACCTAACCCTGCTTTAAACTTCTCCACAACTTTATCCCTGACCTGTCTGGTGTGTTCCTTGGCCTTCATGATGCTGTTTGTTCACTAAGGTTCTCTAAGACACTGGTCATCAACCCTGTCCTCAGGGCCTACTAACAGGCCAGGTTTGCAAGATAACTGAAATACATCACAGGTGATATCATTTGCTGATCAGTGATTGCAGTATTCTAGTCTGCATCTCCCCAAGGTAATACATAAAACCTGGCCTGTTAGTGGTCCCTGAGAACAGGTTGATGACTACTGCTCTAAGAAACCTCTGAGGACTTCACAGAACAGCTGTATTTATAATGAGATTAAATTACACACAGGTGGATTCTATTTACTAATTAGGTGACTTCTGAAGGCAATTGGCTCCACTAGATTTTAGTGGAGATATTTATTTATTATTTGTAAAAAAATGTTGCAAACCATTTATCATTTTCCTTACACTTCACAATTATGTGCTACTGTGTTGGTCTATCAGAAAAAAAAACAGATAAAATACATTTACGTTTTTGGTTGTACAGTAACATGACAAAATGTGGAAAATGTCAAGGGGTGTGAATACTTTTTAAAGGCACTGTAAAAGGTAAGCTGCAATTTTTAGATATCCTATGTGAATGGGGACACATAACAAATATAAAGTAGGTGTTATCCCAATTTGGCTGCAAAAGATGAAATCCATTTTAAAGTGTTTGCCATAGAAAAAAAAAAAATATATATATACAGTGTGTGTATGTATATATTTGGTACATCTCTGCAATAAGTGAATATTGCTGCATGTTTTATCTTGTTAAACATGTTGCAGGTTTCCGATGAACTGGCCAAAAGTTGAGCAGCGGGGAGACCCTATTGGCACCCTACTGCCCGACTTCCTTTCATCTGAAAATCAGGGAAGTCCATGCATATCATTTTCGACCAAAAAAATCAGCTGATATCGCTGTTTGGCAGCACCCACTGTATTCTGACAGCCAGAGGTGCTATTCTGACAGCCAGAGGTGCTATTCTGACAGCCAGAATACAATAGCCTCTGCGTGAGATTTGTCCAACTGCACTGTTTAGTGTGGATGGAGGAATCTGTTCAATCCTTTTTCCTTCAACCCGCCGGCTGAACACAAATAATCTGTTGGCATACGCCTATCTTAAAATGACCTGATTTGGCATGTAGCTGGCTTGCCATCTTTTTTTAACCAGAGGTTGTTAAGCTGGCCATACACTACTATGCCCCGTGCACACGATCGGACATTCCGACAACAAAACCGTGCATTTATTTCCGACAGATGTTGGCTCAAACTTGTCTGGCATACACACGGTCACACAAATGTTGTCGGAAATTCCGAACGTCAAGAACGCGGTGACGTACAACACGTACGGCGAGCCGAGAAAAATGAAGTTCAATAGCCAGTGCGGCTCTTCCGCTCGATTCCGAGCATGCGTGGAATTTGGTGCGTCGGAATTGTCTACACGCGATCGGAATTTCCAACAACAGATTTCACCAGATCTCAAATTTTTGTTGTCGGAATTTCCGACAAAAAATGTCCGATGGAGACTACACACGGTCGGAATTTCCGACAACAAGCTCCCGACGAACATTTGTTGCCGGAAATTCCGACCGTGTGTACGCGGCAGTAGAGTTTTCAATAAACGTTCATTCAGTACATTCGATAACATGACAAATTTGCTTCAAAAATCTTTTGCTTTTAACTTTAGATTTTGGAGTGAATGGACTTTGCTGAAGGAAAACCGCATTCACTGTTAGGCCCCATGCACACGGTCGGATTTTCCGACGGAAAATGTGTGATAGGACCTTGTTGTCGGAAATTCCGACCGTGTGGGGGCTCCATCACGCATTTTCCATCGGATTTTCCGACACACAGTTTGAGAGCAGGCTATAAAATTTTCCGACAACAAAATCCGTTGTCGGAAATTCCGATCGTGTGTACACAAATCCGACGGACAGAGTGCCACGCATGCTCAGAATAAATAAAGAGATGAAAGCTATTGGTCACTGCCCCGTTTATAGTCCCGACGTACGTGTTTTACGTCACCGCGTTCAGAATGATCGGATTTTCCGACAACTTTGTGTGACCGTGTGTATGCAAGAACAGTTTGAGCCAACATCCGTCGGAAAAAATCCTAGGATTTTGTTGTCGGAATGTCCGAACAAAGTCTGACAGTGTGTACGGGGCATAAGGCCCCATGCACATTGGACATTTACCTAATCCTTCTAAATGGGAGGAGAAAAGCCGCGTCAAAGAGCCTAAAGCCTAGTTTTTGCAAACACGCTTAGGTGCGTTTAGGCACGCCAAACGCCTGGGCGTTCATTTATTTCATTGGCCAGAATATTAATTTATTTAGGTGTTCATTAATTTCATTGGCCAGAATATTAATCTATTGTGGTCATTAAAATGAATGAACACTCCACTGCTTGATGCCCCTAGTGCTTAGGTGCGTTTACACACATTTAGGCGCATCGGGCGTTTTTTGTTTTTTTTTGCCAAAACGCTGCTGCTCCACTGCCTTTAAACACCTCTAAATGCCTATTTGTGCATGAACACATAGGCTATCATTGAGGGGCATTTAGAAAATTTACAAAAAAAAAAACTGCAAAAAGCAGCGTTTAAAACGTCCTGTGTGCATGAGGCTTTAGAAATTTGTTTGAGGAAAAATTCTCCATCCTGCGCCTTCGAATTTTCTCATTATTTGCAATCAAAAATGGATGTTGATTTGATCCCACTAATTATTAGAAACTTGAATGAACGTTCTTAAAATGCAAATTTTTGTACTAAATTCTAATAGTCGTATTTTATAGTGGGGTCCCACCCGATTGCTGTATCCTCCCAATCCTGCTCTGCATCCATAGATGATCTATGCTGATAACCTCCAGACTCTTTTACATCTGCAAATGTTACTAAAAGCTTTATTTACCCCCAACCCGTGATTAATGTCCATGTAAAAAAAAAAAAAAAAGATGATGGGTGGCAAATGGAATCGATAAAAACAATCCATAAAGTGCGAATCCGGAAACTTTTTCCCAAGGCAGCCCGCTGTCCAGACATGATGCGTTTCCTTTGTCTGCTTGAAGCAGGGCCTGGGCTCTGGCAGTGAAAGGGTTAATGTGAATGTGTGCGAGTGGAATTCACATGTCGGTTTTTTGTTTTTTTTTAACTTTTTATCGCCCTTTTGCCCACAACAAGCTGAGGTGGAGATCGAATGTCTAAGAAAGAAATACTGATTTATATTGTAACAGCTGCAATAAAAATTACCTCATTACATAGCGCTGAGTCCATGCGTTTTATTGGTGGCGGTGGATATAGAAGTGTGTGCAGGAATATTTATAGATACACCATATTACCAAAAGTATTCGGACGCCCGTCTTTACACGCACATGAACTTTAATGGCATCCCAGTCTTAAGCTGGATACACACTATACAAACAATTTTCGTTTGATTTTTTTTTTCCTTTAGATTTACCAAAACCCTTATAATATGAGGTCAAACCTAAACACTTTCAATTTGCATGCAATCAGGCAGGCCCTTGCACCACATAGTTGAAGGTAAATCTAAAGAAAATCAAACAACAAAAGTTGTATAGTGTGTATCCAGCTTTAGTCCGTAGAGTTCAATATTGAGTTGGGCCACCCTTTGCAGCTATAACAGCTTCAACTCTTCTGGGGAGCCTCTCCACAAGGTTTAGGAGTAAATTAGAGCGGAGACTACGAGCCAGGCCTCCTCGGCAAACATCAGCACCTGACCTCACAAATGCGCTTCTGGAAGAATGGTCAAACTTTCCCATAGACACGCTACTAAACCTTGTGGAGAGGCTTCCCAGAAGAGTTGAAGCTGTTATAGCTGCAAAGGGTGGGCCAACTCCATATTGAACCCTACGGACTAAGACTGGGATGCCCTTAAAGTCCATGTGCGTGTAAAGGCAGGCATCCCAATACGTTTGACAATATAGTGTATATAATAACGGATAGATTAAGGGCAGGTATGCCTGGAGGGAGCCAACCCCTCTTTAAAGGTAAAGGGGCACACTGGACACCCAGCAAGAGCACAATGGCAGAGAAAGTATCAGTGCGTCCCCTCACCAACAGTACAAACAAATGGCAACCACCCCGCTCTTCCATGTGCTCTTTGCTGCAAAGGCCACTTATAGGTTGGGGTGGTTGCCATTTGTTTGTACTGCCAATTTTTTTTAATTGCTGTATGAAAATTTTGCATTTCAGGTGCATGGCACAACTGCAGGCCATGCGTTTGGCTTGTGGCCGCAGCATGGCACCATTCACTTGCATAGGCGAGTTTGTGTGTCAAACTCTGCATATAGCATAACAATTGCAAAACCATGATGCAAAGCATTGTGGCTGTGGCAATGTGTCCACTTGTAGGTGGATAGACAGGGGTGGTAAAAACGCATACCATCCACCTTTTTTTACTAAAACTGGAGTTTCATGCAGATGCTGCTCCGCATAGAAACCCATCAGCTTCCAGGTTTTATTGTCAAAGCATAGAACAAGCTGAAGTTAGAAGCTCATTGGCTACCATGCACAGCTGCACCAGATTCTGAGTGCTCCAGTTTTCCAAGGCCCCTTTCACACTGGGGGGGGGGGGGGGGGGGTGCAGGCGCTATTGCGCTAAAAATAGCGCCTGCAAACCGACCCAAAAGTGCCGCTGCTTTGTCTCCAATGTGAAAGCCCCGAGGGCTCTCACACTGGAGCGGTGCGCCAGCAGGACGGGAAAAAAAGTCCTGCTAGCAGCATCTTTGGAGCGGTGTGTATACCGCTCCTTCACTGCTCCTGCCCATTGAAATCAATGGGACACCGCAGCTATACCGCCAGCAAATCGTCTCTGCAGAGGCACTTTGCGGTGGTTTTTAACTCTTTCTCGGCCGCTAGCGGGCGGGTTAAAACCGCCCCGCTAGCTGCCGAATAGCCGCCCCCGCCCCAGTGTCAAAGGGGCCTTAATCAACCGCAATCTGTGCAACAGTAAAACCTGACTGGTGTTCTAATCCTTCCCCATTCTATCTAAAAAAAAAAAAAATAAAAAATAATTAATTGTCCAGTGATACACTTTTAGCAATGGGATAGGTTGAACATTTTCGTAACTTTCAAGCCTACCACGTGGAACAATTAGTTTATTCTGAAATTATATTTTTCATTAAACTTCTAACATTGAATACAGTCAGAGAAATCCTGGTGAAGCCACCATTTGCACTACATTGAACAATTGTTTCAGAGATCTTTGATTATAATTGTACAATTTAATGGTCGATTGATGAAAAATCAATTGCATTTATGGTTAGTATTTTCTAACAGCTGTCTAGTGTAAAGGACTACCTAGAACAGCCTCTCTCAACTTTTATACCAGGGAACTCCTGCTACGGTAATAATTACTATATCAACAGCGTATGGTACATTAACATGATGGTTATTGAGAAGAACCCCAACCCACCCACTTATTAGATAGCTAATAAGATCATTGGTGTCACTGGCATCATTTGCTCTTTGCTTAAGGAACCCTCAACAACCTCTGAAGGAACCCTTGGGTTTCACGGAATCCTGGTTGAGAAAGGCTGACCTAGACGAACCATTCATCTACTACCTACAAACTATTCCATTTATAACCAGTCAAGTGGGCCCACTCGTTACATAGTGGGTGATTTTAAAGGAGATTGTACAATCAGTTTGTTATATTTGTGGACAGTTTATTTTGCTGCAAGGCTTGTGGATCTTACTATTGCACCGCAAAATCAATTTGCTGGGTAGGAGCCCAGGTGGGTGAAACCCTGAATCTGTTTATAGGTGTTGGTGGTACTATGACTGCTTTAACATTTTACAAATCTCTTGTGGCCTGAGGTCTAAGATCCTGGTGTCATCGGGACTAATGCAGGGTCCAAAGCAAGGGAGAATCTTCAGGTTTCTCAGAGTTCAGCTTTAATGGTTATGTCCCCAGAGTTCAGACATTATTTTAAAATGTTATTTTTAATTTGAAATTATTTGATATAATGCCAACAATTTGTGCAGCGCTTTACAAAAATATGGAAAGCGGTACAGTTACAATGAAATTCAATATAGAAGGGTCGAGAAGGCCCTAACTTTGTTTTAATTTTATTATAAATTATTTTATATAGTGCCAACAATTTGCGCATCGCTTTCCAAAAATATGGAAAACAGAAGTTACAATTACATTTCAATGCAGAAGGGTCAAGAAGGCCCTTCTTTTGTTTTAATTAATTTTTTTAATTGAATTTAAAATATTTTTTTATTATTTCATATAGTGCCAACAATTTGTGCAGCGCTTTACAAAAATATGAAAAACAGCACAGTTAAAATAAAATTCAATGCAGAAGGGTCAAGAAGGCCCTGCCTATAATAGTTTGCAATCTAAAGACAATGGATATAGTTATATATATTTAACTGACAATTGCGCGGTTGTGCGACGCTATACCCAAACAAAGTTTATGTCCTTTTTTTTGCCCCACAAATAGTTTTCTTTTGGTGGTATTTGATCACCTCTGTGGTTTTCATTTGCGCTATAAACAAAAAAAGACTGACAATTTTGAAAAAAACCAAAATGTTTTACTTTCTGCTATAATACATATCCAAAAAAACAAAAAACAAATTCATTCATCAGTTTAGGCCAATATGTATTCTTCTGCATATTTTTGCTAAAAAAAAATCCCAATAAGCATGTATTGATTGGTTTGCGCAAAAGTTATAGCGTCTACAAAATAGGGGATAGATTTAGGGACTTTTAATGTTTTTTATTGTTTTTACTGGTAATGGCTGGGATCTGCAATCTTTAGCGGGACTGCAGCATTGCGGTTGACAAATCTGACCCTAAGTGAACTTTTTGGGGACCAGTGACACCAATACAGTGATCAGTGCTAAAAAAAAAAATGCACTGATCAATGTATAAACAAAAGCAAAGATTTTTCCTCTTGTCGGACTTTAAAAGGCTGGAGTCTTTAAACAATATTTAATTCAAAAATATAAATTTATTACAAAAAGTTAAAACATGACAGTGATAAAAGAGATGGATGCAAATGAGGTCGGATGTTAGCAAACAAAATGTATATAGATCTAATACAACAATGGTAAAAAAGCCACCACACACAGCTGTCCAAGCATTAAGCTGGGACAGGAAGCCCGACGCGTTTCAAGGTTGTAAGTAGTTAGACCTCTTCTTCAGGGGCCGATGGTGAAGTATATGTTTGTCTGAAAATATTTTACAAAAATTACAAGGTAAGCAGACATAACTAATACAGAGCAATTCATGATCATATGCATTAGACATACAGAACACCTAATTTAGTACATTAGAAATATTCTGACCGTATTACTTTTGAGCCAACATCGAAGTAGCATCCAGCTTCAAGGAAAAAATTGGGGATAAATAGTTTGCCGCCAGGGATCGGATCCATGGGCCAGGGCTTCACATCAAGGACCAGCATCAGGACTGAACACAAAGGGCGTCCTACCACTGAAGAATGTCACCATGGATTCAAGGAACCCCTTACCCCTTTATCATCTAAGGGAGATGAAGGCGAATATAGGGGGGGGGGGGGAGGAAAGGAAGTGTGGTAATTTACTCCAACAGGAAAAGAACATAGCAGTAAAGCAAGCCTATACAAGAGATAAGTACTAGCAGCTGGTTGATATAATTGGTGCAGTGGGAGGGCTCGCCCTCCAAGTCCCTGTTGCGCAGGCCAGCCCCCCTGATCCCACGCAAGGTTCACTTCCTCCAGAGGGAAGGGACGTACTGACGTCAGCTACTGGAGGAGGAGAGATGGCAAACACAGGCTGGGCCGTGATTGGCGTTAGCGGCTCGCGGCGAGCTGGGCGTCATGGCAACGGTGATACAAACACCGGCCACATCCGTCCATGTAAAAGGAGGCCAGCAGTGTCAAAACAGGGAATGACAACAGTGGCCCCCGTGCGCCAAGTGAGCAATCGAGGCCAGACACAGGGCGCCCCCCCGAGCCTCACAAAGGCCGTTGATCCGCTTCCCATAATGGCAAACTATTGACATCCATCGGGACCCTAAGAAAGTGCATCAAATTGCAATTAATGTAGATTTTAAAGTGATCTTGATTTTAAATAGGGAAGGAGGGGAAGAGATCTCAGAGGGAAGGAAGGAGAGAAGAAGAAAAAAGAATAAAAGATAAATAGCAAAAAGAGACAAAGAGGAGATGGGGATAGAATTATGCTGCCCAACCATTCAGCAAAGCATATGACTACAGATTAATAACCCACATCCTGATTTGCAATGTAAGTATGTATATGAGCACACATATCTACAGAAAAGTTTGAAAACAAACAGAAGACGTGAAGAATAGACCCATGCATCTACCCATGAGGAGAATTATTCCTCAGAAATAATTAAAGAAATTCAAGAAAATTGAGACATATTCGCCTCAATGAGGTCCCATTCCGAATCCCCGGAGGTGTAACCCTCCAAAAAGGGTTCGAATGAGATAGCATCATTGAGGCCCGGCGGTCTGGTGGCCTGGAGTCGATAAATCCATTTCTGTTCCTGTTGTAACAGGATTTTATTCCAGTCGCCACCACGCAAGCCTGGGTGGACCAAATCCAATATTAGGAAAGAGACCTTGGGAAAAATTCCCGCATGGGGAACTGTAGGGGGATGATCTCACTAGGACAACACAGAGATCACTGTTCCTGATCACTAGGAACAGCCAATCTCAGTGTTGTCACCTGTCAGAACGGGGATCCACCTTGTTTACATAGGCAGAACAGGGATCTGTCTTTCTGTGGAGTGATCGCGGGTGGCCGGCAGGCATAGAGTCCACGCTCCCCAGGCGTGCAGCTCGCGCTCACAGTATCTCATGCACAAAATGATGTACAGGTACGTTGTTTCGCGCAGCCGGGCTGCTCTTCCGCAGTATGTGTGCGATGGGCGGTCCGGAAGTGGTTAAAGCGTGTAGGAGAAGTTTTCATTCTCCTCTGCCTGGACAGTGCTGATTGGCCCTGTGCTGATCACATGCACCCCCCCCCCCCCCGAAAAAAAAACAAAAAAAAAAACTCTAGCAATACACAGTAAACTGAGCATGTGCACAGTGCTTCCTGGGGCTCTGTACAATCAATGGATGGATTGGGGACATTAAAAGAAGGAGAGAATCAGAGAAGACAGAATCAAACAGCCTTTTACAAAATGCAGAGGATTTACCCTTTAGGTTCCACAGTGAGTACAAGCATGCTTTACTGCATACACACACTGATTTTACTGTTGTGAGTTTAGAAACACTTTAATTAATTCTCTGCATTAACCACTTGCCGACCGCCGCACGACGATGTACGTCCAAACTTTAAAGGGGTATATCGTTGTTATGGCAGCAGCTAGCTGCCATAACCCTGGTATCCCCATTTTCGTGCGGCGGCCAGCTTTCAGATAAAAGTGGTCCCTGCGGCGGATTCGGCGCAAGATCACTTTTATCGGTGGCGGGAGAGAGCCCCCCCCTCCCGCCGCGATCCGGTGCCCTCTGCCGCTTACCGGAGAATAAAATAAATAATAAAAATAAAAGAAAAATTTTTTAAAACCCCCCCCGTCCCGGCGAACTCGCGCGTAGAAGCGAACGCATACGCGAGTAGCGCCCGCATATGAAAACGGTGGTCAAACCACACATGTGAGGTATTGCCGCGACCGGTAGAGCGAGAGCAATAATTCTAGCCCTAGACCTCCTCTGTACCATAAAATATGCAACCTGTAGAATTTTTTAAACGTCGCCTATGGAGATTTTTGAGGGTAAAAGTTTGACGCCATTCCACGAGCAGGCGCAATTTTGAAGCGTGACATGTTTGGTATCAATTTACTTGGCGTAACATTATATTTCACAGTATAAAAAACATTGGGCTAACTTTACTGTTGTCTTATTTTTTTATTCAAAAAAGTGAATTTTTTCCGAAAAAAGTGCACTTTTAAGACCGCTGCGCAAATACGGTGCAAAAAAAAGTATTGCAACGACCGCCATTTTATTCTCTAGGGTGTTAGAAGAAAAACCATATATAATATTTGGGGGTTCTAAGTAATTTTCTAGCAAAAAAAAACTGTTTTAAACATGTAAACACCTAAAATTGAAAACGAGGCTGGTCCTTAAGTGGTTAAAGTAAAAAAAATACTCCCTCACCCCCCTTATACTTACCTCTCTTGATCCAGCGCTCCAGCTGCTGTCAATCAGATTTTGTGAGCAGGGGGTGGGGTTGAGCTACGATGTGTGTTCCAATAGGCGCACACAGTGCGGCTCAGGATTGAGCCCACAGAACATGTTTATTATTTTCCAGAAAATAAATTAGCCTTTACAAAGGCTTTTAGGGAGACAGTACAGTTACTGTACAATGCAGTTCAATACAGAAGGGTGCAGAGGCCTGGATCGGAAGAGCTTACAACTAAAAGACAAAGGTTTATGTTAACAGTTAATATTAAATTTGACAACCCTAGAATTAAATCTAGAAGAACAAACCAGAGTTTATAACAGATAATAGAAAAGAGATGTAAAATCAAGGCTAGCAGACGTTTTGCTGATTTACTTCTTTGGCCCTAGGACAGTTTTCCTTTCTACACCCTTACTTAACACAAGACAAGATAGGTGAAATAAAACTTATGAAATCCTTAGTCAGCATTATGAAACAGCAGTGTTATAAAACCTAAATCTTACTGTGCTTCTAGATCATTGGTTCTGAGGGTGTGCCACAGCATAAAATTATTCAGCAGAGAATTCAGAGCCATAACCTTTGTTAATTCCTCTCCGGCTTGGCACAACTCATGGAGATCAACAGAGCCCTGATGGGACACGTGTGCTTCACCAAAGGATGCCTGGGGGTGTTATTTGCTTTTATGTGCATATGACAGGTGTGCATTAATACTTCTACTGATATTGTTCTTCTTGGAGACATCTTTTACTTACAAGGAAACTAAGAGGCAGCCACTCTCATGCATAAGAAATTGCCACAACGCTCCGTACCTTACAGCAGCCAGTTGGACTTGGGTGTACTTGAAGATCAACTATTACCTACAAATGTCTTGTGATCTAGACACTCCTGTAAGACCACAGACAAACCATCGACCTCTACAGCAGCAACTGCAAAAAGGTCAAGAAGATTGGAAAAGTCAGCAAAGTGAGTCTCCATTACTTTGCTTTCTCCTGTCGGCATATGTGCATGCCGCAGAGCCTGGTTGGCTTCTAGTGTTGGTCTTCACTCTACCAGTCTGAGTGCTGCCATGCAGAGGTATACAGGAGGCTATTATGAAGAAAAATCAAATACTGTATATAGCCTTTTGTGACATGTCAGATGCTAAACTGCACCCCCCCCCCCCAGATTTTGGTACCTCCAATTGCGTATACATACTGTAATTTTGGCCTATTTAAAAATAGTTCCTCAGGTCTTGAGACTCTGGAGATAAAATGACACTACATGCAGGTAACCGGGAGGTCAATACTTTACTCACACTTTCAGTTCCCAAAAAAGTTTTTGGTTCTTGTGAACATAAAACAAGGATTTTTTTGCCTATACACTGCACCTTCATTCAGTGGCTAGGAGAAATTAACCACAATATAAAATCTCTGGGCCAATACTAACTTAACCTGAAAGGTTCATGAGATCTAGGAATATGTGGCTTTTTTTTTTTGCTTCCTCTTTGTTGAGCATGAGGGCTTTAAAGAGGACCTGTACTGTGGAATCTGTGCTCAAAAAACAAGGAGAGGGTAAAGGGCTAGTCACCACTATGACCCCTGCAGCTGTTCTTCCCCTCAGGATTGACTTAAGCCAGCCATAGATTGTTCGAATCTTGGCCAGTTCAGCAGGGACCAGCTGAGATTTGAACCATGTATGGGCAGGCTGAATGTACCCAAGTTGATCGATCGATCAACTTGGGTACAACCAGCATGTCAGATTTTACATGCAGTTATTGCTAGCAGCTATTATAGCCACTAGCAGTAATCACTGCGTTCTCCCGGCAGGGGACAGCTCCCCTCGCCCCCGCCTTGAGAAAACAATGGGTCCGCGGGAAGGATTCCCCCATCAACACTGACTGTAATTATAGGGGGAATTTAGTGATTCTATGGCCGACTTTACCAAGTCTATGTTTCTCTGTCAAAGGTCTCAATTCACCCAAAAATATCAGTCATCTGATATCCTAACCCTCATATGGTCCCCTGACACAATGTTTACTACTCCCAAGTCCCAGTCCTACGATAAAGCAATCTGCTTGTATCTGTACTGTATTTGTGTGAGTTGACCCTCAAACTCTTGAGCAGTGTAAGGGTCACCAGGTAGCTGGAAGAGTGGCTACAAATGTTTCATAGGCGCTCAAAGTTAGCTGTTTACAGCTCTTTTATGATGCACAGGGCAGACAAATGCCAGTTAGGTATGTTCCTGGGTTGGTTTGGCTCAGAGTAGAAGGCCCAATCAGCCAACAGTGGGCTATAGCCTGCTGTAAGCTGATGTGGCAAAGCCGCACCAAGCTCTGGAAAGATCCCAACAACCCACCTAGCTGCTTGATTGACAGCTGGTTCCTCCTCTCAGTGCGTGGTTGAGAGCTGAAGCAAGCTGTGCCCGCCTCCTCTCCTGCCAGTTGCTCCAGTGAGAGCTGGAGGAGCAGAGCAAAGAGCGGTGACTGAGCAGGTCGAGAACAGAGTAATTAACGTTCATGTGTCCCAGCATAGAGGTTCGTTTTGGATCCAACAACAAACTTCTCCTTTAAAATGGTGTGCAGACCTGCTAATAGGGTGGAATCCCAAACATATTAAACATATGCCAGATGTATTTTTTTACTTTCTCTGGATCAACTGTGGGTATAGGATTCTGTACTTAGAGGTTTTCTATTTTTTTTCCTTCTATTTATTGAACTTGATAGGCTTGTATCTTTTTTCAACCTGCCTAGTTATGTACAGTAGCTATGCAAACAGGTTTCATTTTTTCAGGTTTTTTTTTTTTTTTCACCGGAAAACCACATTTACTGTAGAGTTTTCAAGACAAATATACCAATATGCTCCTTTGAATTGCCTTGTCACTACAGTTGAAAACGAACGTTGATTTGACCATGCTAACCATTTGAAAATTTAAAAAATGTCCAAAAATGTCTAAACTAAATTTAATTGGTTTATGGCCAGCTTGCCATGGCTGTCTGTGAAGGGAGGGAGAGCCTTAAAGCTGAAGTCCAGGCTTTGTACTCCCTACCCCCAAGGCCCCAAAACCCTCAGTAATATTTATGCTTTTTTACTTATTTTTAATGTCTTAATCACATGACGTCTTGGGTCATCTTCAGTCCCCTAGTACTGATAGGCAATTTCTGGATGATGTAGAGAGCAGAGTACATGAACTGCTGCAACAAAACACTGTGGGGTTGATTTAATAAAGGCAAATAGACTGTGCAATTAGCAAAGTGCAGTTGCTGCAGTTGTTGCAATACTTATTTTTACATTAAGTATTAAGGATAAAGTGAAAAAAATGTAAATGTGAAATTTCATATGATCATTTCATATTTATCACTTGGAGTCTGCAAGATGCAAGTTTCTCTCAAGCTCCATTCTCTCACAGGGCTATTTCTTCCTATGGCTGCTGTGATAAAAACAGATAGCTGAACTAGGAGTAGAAGGGACACCCTGCGGCTTTAGTTAAAAAAAAAAAAATGAATGGTGAAAAGTTTACAGAAGCTCACAGTAGCCTGTGAACATTCTCAGACTCACCAGCAACAGCTCTTTTGGCCAGATTTGCCAGCCTAGGCCTTATAGATTCTGCTTTTAACCTTCAGCAACTAACTTCTGATTAGTTACCCAGGGTTTCCATTTTTTTCAGTTACTTTTTACCAACTTTTCAACCCCCTTTTTTATTATAGCATAGTGCACATCATTGCTAGTCAGTACTAGGACTTCCTGTGAGCCAACACTCCCGTGTGCTAATAACGCTCAACTTTCCCCCGTGATGCATAGCTCCCAACTGTCCCTGATTTTGAAAGACTGTCCCTGATTTGGAGCAACTTCCCTCTGTCCCTCTGCCCCCTCCCCCTCATTTATCCCTCATTTTGGTCTGATCCATATAGTTTTATATAAAATGCACTTTTTTTCTTTCAAAAAGTGTTTCCCAGTGCTAAACCTTTCATGCAATTTCTAAATTGCTGCATTTGTACATTTTAAAAGCCAATATAAAGGAATAGTAGTGGTAAAAAACAGTCCTTGTGGATTTAATTAACCATTTTTGGTTAAATCTCCTTTAAGAGGGTGTGACAGGGGGGCGTTTCCTATGCCTACATAGGTTTGTTAATAGGTGTCCCTCATTCCCATCTCAAAATGTTGGGAGGTATGGAGATGCTTTGCGTGCTTTTAGCACAACATGGACAACTGACCCTTCTTACAATTTCTGTTGTACCCTCCACCCTCGCAGGGGGAGTTTACATCTTTGAGTGACAACCTGCTGGTGCATATAGGGCAGGGGTCTTCAAACTGCGGCCCTCCAGGTGTTCAGGAACTACAATTCCCATTATGCCTAGTCATGTCAGAGTTTTACAATGCCTCATGGGATGTGTAGTTCTGCAACAGCTGGAGGGCCGTAGTTTGAGGATCCCTGATATAGGGCATAGAAAGGCCGTGATGTCACACTATTACCAGATTTTAGACCTATTTTTTGAAACATGCACAATGAAGAGCATAGAAAAACATTAACAAAGATTTATTTTTTTAAGGGAATATTTAGATACATTTTAAAGTGTTATAAACACAAAGCCTGCATCTGCATCCTTGGCCGTGGGTATCTTGGAGACGTAACAAATGTATCTGTTACCCACCCATTCAGAAAGGCCCGTCAAGGTATATAGTAAAAAACAGAACAGGGCCTGCAGTCTCAGTGAGGACAAACACCATATTCTGTGTTCTATAGAGCCTGACGCAACCAAACAGTATGTTTGGCTGAGCTAATTAACTCAATGCAATTGTCATTGTTGAAAATGTTTATGGTCTCTGTGCACTACCATATTTGTCCAGCAGATGGCGCTGCATGGTGATTCTAGATCACCTAGATCAGTGGTTCTCAACCTGGGGGTCGGGACCCCCTCGGGGGTCGAACGACTATTTGCCAGGGGTCACTGAATCCTGGGCTGTTCCTGAAGCCCGCATCGCATTCCCAGGCTTTTTGCGGCCGCACAGCTGGGCTGTTTCTGGAGCCTGCGGCCGCCCACTCAGCCTCTTCGCAGCCGCCTATTCAGTTCACAGTATGGCCAGGGGGCAGAGACTAGAGGTCAGCTGACTGGTGAGGAATGTGAAGTGGGAGGGGCTGCAGGAGACCCTATCTCCTGATTTCGTCATAGGTGTCACTGCTGCGAGATACCATAAAGTCGGAGACGCAGTGAGTAACACCTGTGATTAAAGTTGCTATTAAAAGTCCCCACTACAGTTCTCAGATCAGTAGATGTCCTTGATCAAGAGCACCTAAGTTGGCTGATCAGAACACCACCCAGCGCTGCCACTGATCCCACCCCCCCCCCCCTACACAAGTACTGCCACTGATCCCATCCCCCACCAGCACTGCCACTCATCCCAACTACCCCCCAGCACTGCCACTCATCCCATTCACCCCATCCCCCACCAAGGAGTAAGGGAAGGAATAAAAATAGAGAATGCATGGAAGGGAGGGGAAAAGGGGCTGAGGAACAAAGAAAAAGGGAGAGAAAGAATAAGAGAAAGAACAAGAAAGACGGCTAGAAAGTGGGATGGGGGAAAAAAAAATTAGGATAGAGAGAGATAAAAGGGAAAGAAAGGAGAATAAAGAGAGTGGTACATCCTAAAATGTACCATAAGGGGTTTTAATACTGTACGAGTGGAAGGGACTCGGGGAGCACTAAATATCCGTGGGTTAGGGGCGCAAATTACTTGTCTTGCCTTGGGTGCTGACAACCCACGCTACGAAAATAATTTTACTGTTAGGGGTCCCCACAACTTGGGAGATTTTATCAAGGGGTCACGGCACTAGAGGGGTTGAGAACCACTGACCTAGATGAACCTGCTGCGCCAAATGAATGCTCTCAACATTTTTAACATTGAGGAACCCTTGAAACTTTTTAGTCTCATCAAACCCCTGCTAATAATTACTAAATCTATGACTGGTGCTTTAGTGAGATGATCAGTTGTAAGAATGTTCCTTATATCTGTGGTCAGTGGGAAGAATATCTCCCCCTTATAGGTTGCTAAAATGATCAATTACGTTAGTAGTTACTCATCCGAGAGGCACAAATTGCTCATTGCTTATAGGAAGGAACTTTGAATAACATAAATATTTGTAAATGGGTCGGGTTTTTAATGCAGAGGAGACCTACTACGCCTCTTCTGCATTAAAGGGCTTGTAAAGTCTCCAGGTTGTTCACCTTATGCATTAAGGTGAAACATTTTCTGTGCTGCAGCTGCCCTCAAGCCCTCCCTTTTTCTTACCTGAGCCCATCTATTCCAGCGATCTGCACGAGCCCAGCGACTCCAGCCATTGTCTCCATCCTTATTGGATATATAGATAGCAGCGGGAGCCAATGGCTCCCGCTGCTGTCAACAAAATCCAGTGACAGGAGTGAGGGGGCGAGGGTGAGTCCTGCTGTCTGTGTCAATGGACGCAGCAGCGGGACTCGTGAGCGCACCTGCATGGGTGCCCCCATGGCTTTCTGATGAAGAGGAGGAGCCAGGAGCGCCCCCGGGGCACCCCAGAAGAAGACAGAACTACTCTGTGCAAAACCCTTGCATGGAGCAGGTAAGTATAACAAGTTTGTTATTTTATTTATTTATTTTTTTAAACAAACTTTTACAATCACTTTAAAGTATACTTTCCTGTCTGCACTGTACACTGTAGCGCACAGCTCATTGTACAGTTTCTGCATCTGCCGAGATGAGTGACCTCCTGCACATGCATGGGAGTGATGTTATCTTGGCTTGGGTAATCAAAATGACAGAAGATCAGAACCCAGAAGAATGCCTATGCAGGCGCTAATTTTAGCGCTATAGCGTGAAAGCAGCCTAAGAGATAAATACCGCATCAGTTGTTGAGCTAAAATAACTCATGGGGTATTTATCACAAAAGTGGTAAATTCGCTAAACAACATGTGTTATTTTTCTCAAATGCAATAAATTATTTATATTTTGCGATATTTCAAGCTTAAATTTTGCATTATTTTTGGCATTTTTTCACTTTTATTTTAACCACTTGCGGACTGCCCACTGTAGATATACTGTGGCAGGGCGGCCGCTCTGCGCCAGGTCATCTGACACTTCCAGGTCTGGGGCGTGCAGGAGCGCCACTGCCGACCTGCTTAATGTCCACCGGCACCTGCCAATCCTTCGGTACACAGAGGGACAATGGCAATCTGCCTATGTAAACAAGGCAGATCGCTGTTATGTCAGTACAGAAAGCATGGATCCTGTTTCTCTGCAAAGCAGGGGCTCCGATCCATGCCTTCCTCTAGTACAAGCACCTCCCCCACAGTAACAAAACAGTAGCTAGGCACACAGTAAACCCTTTGTGACAGTGACAGTGCATAGTGTTTAGTATTGTTTAGTGTCACTTGTCCTCAAAAAGTGTCACATAGTATCGCTTCTCGGCCTTTTGGCTAAGATCAAGTGTAGTAAAAAGTGTCACATAGTGTCAGATTTGTCTGCCACAATATCGCAGTCCTGCTATAAGTCGCTGATTGCCACCATTGGCAGTAAAAAAAATAAAAAAATAAAAAAAAATATATATAGATATATAGATATATCTCTATCTATCTATCTATCTATCTATCTATCTATCTATCTATCTATCTATCTATCTATCTATCTATCTATAACTGCACAGGTGATCAAATACCACCAAAAGAAAGCTCTATTTGTGGGAAAAAAAGGACATCAATTTAATTTGGGTACAGCGTCGCACGACCGCGCAATTGTCAGTTAAAATAACGCAGTGCCTTATCGCAAAAAATGGGCTGGTCATTAAGGGGGTAAATCTTCCGGAAGGCAAGTGGTTAATGAAGGCTAACACTGCACCAGAAGGCACACAGCAATATTATGAAACTATAAAAACATTCCCAAAATGATCTCCCTCTGATGAAATGTTACAATTTATTTACATTAACTGAGCTCAGAGGAGAACATTTTCACACGTTGTATACTTTTCACTTCCTGGCCAGTGCAGAGTTCCTCTAATTGTTGTTTTGCATATTTTTAAAATACCGCCAGCAAACACCAGGTGATAAATAACGAATGTGTGTTTTTTTTTTTAATTAATTCACTTGATTTATCAAAATTTTTTTTAACTGTATTTATCTCACCATTTTAACAAATGTGTGGTATTTACCTTTGCATTCCATATTTTACTTTGATGAATTGACTCTTTTATTATCTCGTGCAATATTTCCAAACAATGAGTCACATAACTGTGAAATGTGGGGACAATAAAAATTCGCCTCTGCCTCACATCAATCCGCGCCTCAGAATCACTCAGCTATTAGATGCAGTAGACCCAAGCAGCTGCCTTAAAATTGAAACGTGTAATAAACAATAAGTCTGAAAATCAAAAAAATCCGTGTCCAATCCTTGACTTGTTAAACTTATTGAGGCAGCGCTAAGTGTCCGATATTATAAAACACTGTATATAGAACCAATGTTTAAAAAGACAGGAAAGTTCATAATTAAAGATGCAGACTGTGGATGTGAGGGTAAACGTAGAAATCCTTTCACCAATAGCAATCACCGCGTGAGGGGGTCACCCCCCGTGAGATTGCACTCACCACAATGTCTATAACTGCAAGCCTTTGAATAATGATCTTTATATCTTTGCCGTCTCCTTACTTCAGCCACCAGGTGGTGCAAGACCCTCACGGTATGTACAGCATGGGGAGAAAATGAAATCCCAAATAGTGTGATATTGCTTAAGACAGTTTATTAAACAACTCATAAAATCACATTCCCCATTTAAAATATGCGTACCAGATATATATATAAATGAGCATTGAAAGGTGCACTGTGCCTGTATTAGTGTTCCCCGGGAGGAGTTCCTGGATGCGAGCTGTGCACGGCTAAACCGTTCGCTTCCTGGTTACCTTCCGTGGAGCGCAAAACGTCACTTCCGGTTGATTACGACCCTGACGCGTTTCGTCACTTCCGGACGCCCTCAGATGACGTCCGGAAGTGACGAAACGCGTATATCACACTATTTGGGATTTCATTTTCTCCCCATGCTGTACATACCGGTGAAAGGATTTCTACGTTTACCCTCACATCCACAGTCTGCATCTTTAATTATGAACTTTCCTGTCTTTTTAAACATTGGTTCTATATACAGTGTTTTATAATATCGGACACTTAGCGCTGCCTCAATAAGTTTAACAAGTCAAGGATTGGACACGGATTTTTTTGATTTTCAGACTTATTGTTTATTAAATGAGTCACATAACCTTCATATCGCATGCGGTAACCTTTAGTGAATTGACCCCAATGTATGCATACATAGATACATTGGTCCAGCTTTAACCAGTGTAACTATTCATATGCCATATACAGTGGAACCTTGGATTACGAGCATAATCCGTTCCAGGAGAATGCTTGTAATCCAAAGCACTCGCATATCAAAGCGAGTTTCCCCAAAGAAGTCAATGGAAACGAAGATAATTCGTCCCATTTCTATTGCATGCAATACATCATGTGGGGGGGGGCACCGGAGAGCCTCGGAAATACTCGGAGACAGCTCGGCTGAACTCGGAAACCCTCGGAACGGCTCGGAAACACTCGGGAACAGAGTATTTCTGAGTGATTCAGAGTATTTCTGAACAGCTCCGAACCGTTCTGAGTGTCACCAGCGCCCCTGCACCTCTGGCCAAATGCGGTACTGCACACCCCATTCGCTTGAATCCTGCGCGTTTTGCGAGACAACACTCGCAAACCCAGTCACGATTTTTTTTTAAAAAGTCGCTCGTCTTTCAAAACGCTCGTTAACCGCATTACTCGTAAACCAAGGTTCCACTGTACTTTTAGAATCCAGAAGAAGGAAAGGGGAGCCGCTCACCATACAAGCCAACTTGGGTTTATTGAAGCGAAGACGTCTTTGCTTCAGTAAACCTAAGTTGGCTCTTATGATTAGCAGCTCTCCTTATCTTCTTCTGGATTATACAACTGCTACATGTTCAGGGGTTCATGACCGTGGAGAACTTGCTCCAGCCATCTGGAAACAAGAGACGGAAGAGGAGCCTGAAGTGGATCACTATTCAGACTAGCATACTGACTTTGCATATGCCATACCTGGCTCATTTCCCTGGAAGCTGGAAATCACAGAAGTACACACCGCTACTTCAGTGATCTCCACTTGCTTTTGGTTCCCGTAATGAGCAGCTGTATATATACACATACATAAAAAAAGATATAACATATTAGAAAATTCATTAGAAATTATTGAGGGATTATTAAAAACGTTAATTAAGAAGTAGAAGTACTAGAAGTAGTAGAAGTACAAATATACAAGGGGAATAAAAGTATCTCACAAAAGTGAGTACACCCCTCAACTTTTTGTAAATATTTTATTATATCTTTTCGTGTGACAACAGTGAAGAAATTACACTTTGCTACATCTTCAGTAGAAAACTCTCCTGCGCTCAGGTGTCCAGTGACTATATGTGTGGTGCGACCACCTTATTGAGGTAATGCCTGACATCTTGCAGCCCTCCTTTGAACAATGGGTATTCATAAACTAAAAAGGAACAAGAAAAGAAGGAGGGCGCACCAACCTAGTGCATTACCACTGGTAGACTTTATTACAGCATAAAAACAGCAAGAAGTATACTCACAAACGAGCTATCAAAAACGGCTTTTAAAGCGGAGCTCCGCCGAAATTTTTTTTTTTAAAAGTCAGCAGCTACAAATACTGCAGCTGCTGACTTTTAAAACATGGACACTTACCTGTCCAGGGCGCCCGCGATGTCGGCACCCGAGGCCGAACCGTCTCTCCGTCCTCGGGTGCTGCCGCCTCCATCTTCGGTAAGGGAATCAGGAAGTGAAGCCGTGCGGCTTCACTTCCAAGTTGCCTACTGCGCATGCGCGAGTCGCGCAGCGCAATACGGATGGTCCCTGCTGTCTCTGGGACCCGTGTGTTTCCCAGCAGGCAGCGGGGAGGGAGCAGGAAGTGGCGTAAATAAACGCAGATTCTGCGGCTATCTATGCTGGAAGTGGGTACAGATACCTGTAATTAACAGGTATCTGTACCCCCCTGAAAGGTGCCAACTGTGTTACTGGAGGGGGGGAGGAATCTGATGAGTGGAAGTTCCACTTTTGGGTGGAACTCCACTTTAATTTGTGGTACTAGCCAGGACAACTATGGTTCCACCTTTCTAGTGTGCTCCTTGTCACTATAAGATTCACTTTGGGGCTTACTTATGGGGTCTACTAGTTTCAGTGACTAGGATCCGGGACAGACAGATCCGACATGCAGAATAGTCAGGTTTTAGTTTTATGCATAGTAGTTAGTTTCCAGTTTCTAGTTTGGTTTGTTAGGAATCCTATGCCCCGTACACACGGTCGGACATTGATCAGGCATTCCGACAACAAAATCCTAGGATTTTTTCCGACGGATGTTGGCTCAAACTTGTCTTGCATACACACGGTCACACAAAGTTGTCGGAAAATCCGATCATTCTGAACGCGGTGACGTAAAACATGTACGTCGGGACTATAAACGGGGCAGTAGCCAATAGCTTTCATCTCTTTATTTATTCTGAGCATGCGTGGCACTTTGTGCGTCGGGTTTGTGTACACACGATCGGAAATTCCGACAACGGATTTTGTTGTCGGAAAATTTTATAGCCTGCTCTCAAACTTTGTGTGTCGGAAAATCCGATGGAAAATGTGTGATGGAGCCCACACACGGTCGGAATTTCTGACAACAAGGTCCTATCACACATTTTCCATCGGAAAATCCGACCGTGTGTACGGGGCATAATACTTTTTTAACATTATGTAATCTCATGTCATCATATGTGTATCACCGCCATTGGTTTACAGTGAGATTCTCATTAGGTGTGATCGGGCAATGGTCTCTCTGTAGTACGATGGTCAGCAGAGGTATCCTCCAGTGCATGTATTTTTGGGAGAGTGCTATAATTGTGGTTTTAAACAATTCCTTAAGCCTTCGTTTTGACGAATACCCTTTATAATATATAATATAAATATTTTTTTAATAAAATTTATTATATTTTAGTTTATTTCTATGGGGACGTTTTTAGCCCCTTAGTGGTTATACCTTATTGCTGTCTTCTAATGGTGTTATTAATGGTATAGGCTTAAGAGAATTTGTATTCATCTATAGACCTCTTATCTATTTATCATAATTAATTTATTTCTATGGTCTATTCTCTTGGTATTATTGTTTATTGTTTATTGTTTTTTTGTTTTTTAGTCTTATTTATATGGCTAAATTTGGAACGCGGGAACACCCGCACTTCCTGGTCCCTTGAGCGGCATTCTACACACTGCCAACAGCGCCTCCACGGTTTCCGGGAGCCTGGGATGCCCCTTATTATCCCCCAATACCAGCTCACAATAAAGGACTATCACAGGAGCAACATATAGGAGGCAAGGTACGATGGTTCACCTACCTTTGGAGGTGTGTGTCCCGAACATTTGTATTCCGTGATTTATGATCTATGCTGACAGTACCACACATATATTGGTTCAGCATGTATTAAACAACAACAACAATAAGTAGTATTTGTTCCCAGCTGTTGGAGTAAGGCTCACACTTAGGAGGGATGGGGCCAGAGAGGGGAAGTCCCTATGGGTGGGTGTTGCCCATTGGTGGGCGTCGCTACCAATTGGGCCTTGCAGACACAGACACACACACACACATATATAAAGAGGCAACTACGAGAGATCAGCCATTGCCCGCTCAGGCTCTGAAGAAAGGGGTGCTCCCCCGAAACATGTTAGCCATCAGCCATTTGTATCGGTCTGACCCTCTTGACAATAGGTCCTGGTGTGCCGATCTTCAGAACAGCGCATCTGCGCCCTTGTCAAAGCCGTTTTTGATAGCTCGTTTGTGAGTATACTTCTTGCTGTTTTTATGCTGTAATGGTAATGCACTAGGTCGGTGCACCCTCCTTCTGTTCTTGTTACTTTGCTACATCTTACCAGCCATCCCCATTTTATTCAAGCGTTGAATGTATTAATAGAGTCAGAGTGCCACCTTAGTGGATCATGTGACCGGGCAGGTTTATCTCCCCAGCACACATATACCACAACAAAGATGGCGTTTTGTATGGCCTGGGGAAGGAGCAAGCATGCTCCGAATGTGAAGTCACCTCCTCTCACCCTGCACCCGGAAGTGACGTCATCTCCGATCGCCCCTGTGTTCCCTGCTGTTCTCATAGGCTAAGAATGCTGGAATCCACCTGCACGAGCTGTCAGCTGCACTTCAGAGACACGGACGTTTAGGAGAAAAACACCCCTGGATTTTGCTCCAGGATTACTATCATGTTTGTGTTTATGCTCCCTTTGTGAGTAGTTTCACTTTTGACCTATAATTAAATGGTTTACCAATACTGCACTTAGAGGCGCTGCGTTTCTTTTCCTCAGTTCTGACAATGAACTTGTGTTTTGCCCATGCATGGATGACTGGTTCACATTAAGGTGTCCGTTTATGAAGCAGTGATCAGCGGTGATCCCGAGGATCGCCGCTGATCACAGTCCATAAACAGTTTATGAAACAGTGATAATCGGGGGAGAACATGTTTGAACTTGTTCTCCCGCCGATTATCTCTACACACGGAGAATGCTCATTAATGACACAGTAACGGCCAGTTTATGAAGCGGTGATCTCACCGCTTCACTGGCGATCTGTGTCAGAATTCACACTCCCAGGTTCACCAGCTCAGAGGTGGTGAATCGGGGAGTGAAGAAGAAATCTGGGGGGATCTGAGGGGGAAGGAGGAAGTTTTTTAACTTCCTTATGCCTCGTTCAGACCCCCCAACACTGTAAGCATGTCCCCCTGTCATATTTATGTGTATACATATATATACATATATACATATAATGTGTATATGTATATATATATCATATGTGTGTATATACATGTATATATAATGTGTGTGTGTGTATACATATGTGTATAATGTAGGGGGACTCGTTATTTTATTAACAGTAATCCACGCCGTTGAGCGGTGATAATTTATCACTGCTTGATAAACTGACATCTGGTACTGTAATCTCGTAAAGTCTCACGAGATTCCAGTATCAGGGGCCGTTCTCCACTGTTTGAAGCATTTGTAGATCGCTTCACTCCTCCAAAGGTGAAGCGATCTACACCACTTCATAAACAGGCACACAGAGGAGAAAAATCTTCACTGTGAATGCCGGAGAACGAAGCAGTGAATAGATTTCACTGCTTCATAAACGGACACCTAAAGCGGATCTTCACTGCATCTGAGCACCACAAACCAAAAACACTATTTAATTCATTTTTAATATTCAAATCAAACTCCCCCATCTATCCATGTATGCATGCTTTATTTTATTTAGAAATCACTTTGAAAAACATCCCCCTACCATTATTGGCTGTGGCCATTTTGAGTAAGGGCAAATGATTCATGTAGCATTTACTTCCTGGAATTCACCTGCCCTTAGCTCAAGCATGCACGCAGGAGATTGTGCTTAGCTGAGAAAACCCTCTCCCCTCCTGAAGTCTCCTGGTATGTGTAACATCATTTGCCTAGACAGAAAATCAGGAAGTACCTGAGGAAATGTAAAAAAAAAAGTTTAAAACAAATAAATATAATATACTATCCTCTCTATTTACTAATGCATGAGGATTAAAAATAATCACTGTTGATTAGGAGAATGAAGTTCCACTTTAAATCTGTCTGATCCCAACAGTAGAACATATTCCCCTTTCCCTCCTGCCACTCTATTCAGCTGCTGTCAGTGTTGGGGTTAGGAATACATAAAAGAGAGTGCAGGGGTCAGGAGTGTGTAATGCAATGCGTTCAAGGATCAGGAAATATCTAACACACAGAACCCTGTAGTCAGTGCTGGGTTTAGGAATACATGACACACAGAGAGCAGGGTTCAAGAGTGTTTAATGATGGGACAGTAGTATGTAATGCATAGTAGGAGTCAGGAGTGCAAAACAAAAAGTGCAGGATTCAGGGGTTATGTACAGTGCAGGGGTCAGGAGAGAGAAACATTTCCCCTGCATGCAATACTCTCCCAAACTTTACCCTTTCAGCAAACATCTTCACTTCCTCTCCTCCATAAAAAGCCAACAATAATCCTCCTCCGAAAAAGCCCACCATCCCAACACTTCCCAGAATAAATATTCTTCCTCACCAATCCCTCCTCCCAGCTTTCCTCTTCTCTAGCACAAAGTCTCCTCCACCTGCCAAAATCCCCCACTTCTTTCCCATCCAAGCAAAAATCCCCACCCTCTGAATTAACCTTTCCAGCACAAATCATCCTTCGCCCTAATCCCCTTCCCAGAATAAATACTCTTCCTCCCCAATCCCCCCTCCTAGCACAAATTCCCCTTCAAGCACAAATCATCCCCCTCACAGCACAAATCATTTTCCCACTTCTGTCACAAATCCTCTCTCCCAAAGCCCCCTCCCAGTGCAAATCTTTCTCCACCCCCCAAATCCCCCATCCCAACACAACCCCCCCCCCAGGTCACTGTGTCCCCCTGTTGCAATTCTCTGTCTCATTAAACTAATTGCAAACCTCAGATCAGCACAGTTGATACAGAGAGATGTCTCTCCTCCTTGGTTCCTCCTCCTGTTCTGTGTACTTGATAACATCAGAGACAAGGAGGAGCCTAGAGGAGGCTTCTGTCGGCTCTGCAGTGATTGCTATAGGCACCCAGCTGGGAGAGATGCTGGGTGCCATAGAGGGGGCGATCGTGGCATCTGGGACCCTAGGCATCCCACAAGAGATGCGGGACAGGTGTCCCGGGTGCTCGTGTTCCCCTACCAAGCAAGTTATTTGGGTCGAGTGCTAGAACTTGTTCTTGCAACAGGCTCCGGGACTCAGCCCAGATTCATGGGATGCTGGGATTTTGTTCAAATCTTAGGATGGTCCTGTGGAATCCGGTATGTTTGGGAGGTATGCCTTACAAGTTGTTCACATGTGCAGCCTATATAGCTGCTCCTATGAAAAGCTATCTGTGGTGGACCACTTTTCAGAGGGAACTTGACAAGTTGTAACCCTCAGCATGCCTCACCACTGTGCCACAATGCACATGGTTGCAGGGCAGTTGTGGTGCAGCCATTGAATGGGTTACGTTCAGCGGAGGTACCACTGGCCAAAAGGGACACACCGATTAATTTTTTCCATGACTGTGGCATATGTACAGCTCTGTGTGGCTGAATGCCTTTGTTTAGGCAGGCAGTTGAGTGACGGTAAAACCGCAACTCAATCGTGGTCTGTGGGAACGAGCCCTTAGTCCACTTCTCCTGAGATAAAGTTCCATGGAAAGGCACACACAGCACGCAGCGATAGGTACAAAATGACAAAGGACAATGTGAAATGTAAATAAACCTCAGATTTCTTGTACAAAATTTTTTCTGTACATTTTACATATTATAGTTGCAGTGTTTCCGTGGTCAGTCCACTAAATGATTTAACTTGTTGCTTGATATTGCTGTAGTCTTTGGAAAAATAAAAAAGAATCCCCATATGCCTTGTGTATGGGGAATTTTCTGAACAAAACCACTTTCTGATGTTTTAGTTTCAGTCATAGGCATGTGCACCGGGTGTGCCGGGTGTGCCCAGGCACACTCTAATCACCCCATGCACAATAGTGTTATCGCTCTGTGTAGCAGCAGAAACAGGGGAAAGATCTCCCTCTTACCGGCTCTGCCATAAGAAAAGTGTTTATGCTCTTCTCTTTCACTGTGCCGGCAGGGAGATCAATGTGCCGGGGTCATATATATGTAGACACCCGCACACACCTGTGTGTTTGAGCTTAAGGGTGCACACCCTAATGCAATAGGCTGCGCACACCTATGGTTTCAGTCATTGCACAGCTAACCCTAAAATCAGTTTAAATGGTTACAAATGATCGTACACAGCCTTTTAAAGTGGACCTATAATGGTTACAAATGATCGTACACAGGCTTTTAAAGTGGACCTATATTCAGGAAATCTTACCATTCAGTCACAGGGAGACAAGTCAAGTGCCAGTGATATACTGCTGGCAGTTGAAATTCTGAAGCTGCTTTTTTGTTTATGGCCACCTTTTTTTTATTTGTTCCAAAGTGCTTTTCTGGCAGCCACCATATTAGTGAAGGTGCAAGTTAAACCCATTGTTTCTAGACCCCACTCCCTGATTACATCATTAATAAATTCTAGTAATTTGAAGTGTATGGGATATATCTCTGATGATATCAAACTCCTGTGTGACTAGAAAAACAGATTTTGCCTAGGCACTGTCCCATGACAGAACTTGTTTTTTTGCGTCTATTTGTGAATTATAAGCTAATAGTACATTGTTTTTATTGATTTGCCTTGTCACATTAAACTGATCTCTGGTCTAAATAGAGAATTAAAAACCCCTTGACAAAAAAGATCCCACGTTACCCACTTTCTTTGTATTAAAATTGAAAATCTACCTAGAAGCCCCAATTACTTACCTGAATGTGACAGGCAGAGTACCATGTCTTCTTTTTTCTGGTCTATAGTGTTAGATGGACTTTCTTAAAGTGCCCATGTTTGCTCCCGATGAGTACCCTGCCGGAGTACTCATCATGGCCCAAATGAGTACTCCGGCAGGGAACTCATTTGGGCCATGAAGACTTTCAGCAGTGGTATCATGACATCACCATGTGAGGATCAGCAACAAGACCGATTGGTGAGCCTGGACAGCAGCAGCAGATCACTGGTCTCCACTATCAGAAATGGTCATGCAATTTGGGACTGAAAAGTCACATGACAAGTCGTACCCCATGATTTCCAATGAGTACCGTTCATATCTGTGCGACTTCAAGTCGCAGTGACTTCAAAGTAGTCCCTGCACTACTTTGGTTCCACTTTGATGCGACTTAAGGGCCATAGTCCTCAAGAATACACAGGCATTGCTTCAAGTCGTGGCAAAATCACGCGACTTTGAGAACGCAATAGTGGAAACATAGCCTTAATGTGAAAATGGGTATGTGTCAGTGTAATGGGAGGTATAGGGGAGGGGGTTCCCAGAGATGGACTTTAAACTTTGCTAATAAAGTTGAGCACTGGCTGATATTCTGTACATTTATTTTCAGGGCAAGCTTTCTGAGGTCTGAGGTTCCTTCGTTTCAAGCCAAGCAGTGCTAATGCACAAAGGTTTAGCTAAATGTTAAGAAAAAAATCTGCAAAGACAACAAACATGCGCACACTATGAGTGAGAGGATGGGGGGGAATCACAGAGGTGAGAATGGCCATAAAACTATTTATATTACTTTCACACTGGAGTGAAGGGGTGTCGGTGGTATAGTGCTGCTATTTTTGGCGGCATTTTACTGTCATTTTAGCAGCGCTTTTTGCCAAAACGCCTTAGTGTGAAAGTAGCCTAAATAGTGATTTAGAAAGCTGACATTCAGTCTATTAACTGGTCTTTTAAGCAAAATTACCACTTGTAGTTCAATGGTTTTCCTTCGCCAAGTATTTCTAATGCGCCTTTATAAAGCAGAGTGGCTTCTACAAATATTTGCAAATGTATGCAACTAAATCCCCTGTTTTAAAGAAAATTGTTGAAACAGTGTAGGACGGTTCATGGCTAGCTTCTATACATTTTGGGAAGTTTTTGTGTTTTGTTTGTTTGTGAAAAGCCCTTCCATGTGCACCTTGATTTGAAAGGCTAGTTATAAATTGATTGAAGTACTTTAGTGGTCATCGTTTGGGTTTTGCTTGGTGGATTTATTGTGGAGACATATTGGAGGTCTTCAGCTGCCTTTGTGCTGTGCTGGGCTTTTAGTGTGTCCCAGCACCTTTTAAGGAGGAATTGGCTACCTCCAGGCCTACCTGCCCTCAATGTTTTCAATGTTATATATGTTCAAAGATAGAGCTCTCCTAAGCCTAGTACACACGTGCCGAAGGATGGCCGTTATCGGCTGGTTTAATAGAAACCAGCTGACATTTGGCCTGTGTGTACGGCAGCCAGTGTGCCAGCTTCTGTGGAAGGGGCATGACTGAAAAGGTCTACCAATTGGCATTCACTCAGCACTCTCAGCCAATAGCTGAAAGTGCTGACTGGTGGGTTCTGGCGGGGGGGGGCCATCTCCCTGTCAGAACATGATAGCTCAGCATGGGAGATTGCTATGCTCACATCTGGTTGTTAGTACAGAGGCTCCTCCTGAGTTCTTTGTTTTTATTTTCGTTCAGCCCACTGAGTTGAACGAAAAAACCTGCTAGTGTGTACCAGGCTTTAGATTAGAATTAGGGACCACACTTTACAGTGGGGCCTTGTGGAGGCAGTGTGGCCTCCAAATGTATTTTCAAATGTGCGCAACTAAAACCTCTTTTTTTTATGCAAATTTTTTAAACCGTGTGATTTTTTTTTTTTTTTTTGCTGGCAGCTGGTAAGTGTGCTGGAAATTGTTTTATTTTTTTATTTTAAAGTTCCCTTTAAGATCCAAAACATTTATATCTATCACAGAGTTGTCTGATTGGGAGAAATGATGTCCCAAAGGTGTGCCATAATCATATTTTTATGTTCTTTTATAGTGTGTCTTTATATATTGTATTCTCTATCCTGTTTCACCAATGTAACAGAAAGGCCAACATTGGGGCTGTTAGAAGATTCCTTTCAGGGCTGGTTCACACCAGAACGTGGACCAGGAAACCCACGTTCCATGCGCGTTTGCCACACTGTTTAAAATGCACTGCAGTTGAGATCTGCAGCGGGTTTCAAAATTAAAGTGGTTCTAAAGCAGTGGTTCTCAACTCCTCGGGACCCACTAACAGGCCAGGTTTGCAAGATAACTGAAATACATCACAGTTGATATCATCATTTACTGCTCAGTGATTGCAGTATTCCAGTCTGCATCTCCCCAAGGTAATACTTAAAATCTGGCCTGTTAGTGGGTCCCTAGGACAAGAGTTTTTACCTTTATGCTATGCATAAAGGTAAAAACCTTCTGTGTGCAGCAGCCCCCCCCCCATACTTAACTGAGCCCCATCGCGATCCGGTGATGTGCACGGCAGCTCTCAGCTCTCTTGGGACTCTACCTCCTTATTGGTTGAGACAGCAGCGAGGGCCATTGGCTTCTGAGAAAAGAGCTGACCTGAGACAGGTCTGGACCTGAGTAAAGCAGGATTGGGGCTGCTCTGTGCAAAACCTCTGCACAGAGCAGGTAAGTGTGACATGTTTATTATTTTTTTTAAAGAAAAAACTTGCCTTTAATATTACTTTAAGTTACTGACACCCCAAACACAGGTCACAAACATAGTCCGTTTGCCTGCAGCAGATTGTATGGTACAGAAGTACCATGTGATTCTGTTGCAGTGAGTTTGCAAAAGTAGTGAATGCACTACTTTTGGTGTGGTGCAGTGCAATTTCAGCCCATTCAGAATGGGCTGAAATCGCGCCATACAGAACTGCATGTTTCTGTGTGATTCCGGTATGAACCGGCCCTTTAGGTTTCATCCACTCTTATGGGTTGCAGTTCTTTGAAAGTACCGTATTTCTTATACCTTCTAGTACTGGATTGTATGTGGTTAAAAAAAAAGAATAAACCTACAGACACATGATGAAACAAACATAAGGAAAATGAATAATGCACACATTATTATTTATAAGTAGACTATTCTATGGAAGACTTTATTGTTAAGGGTCCTAATGAGAACTTTAAAATTATGCAGAAATGGAAAACCACTGACCTATGAGTAATACTTTTGTTGACACAAGAGGCAATGGGCTAAATCTGAAGCTCAGTTTTCTAAATCACTATTAAATAATTTTGTCACTATTCTCACCCCTGTGACTCCCCCCCCCCCCCCAATTCCATAGCCCACTTTCCTGAATAAAGCCTGCCATAGATGGCACAGATTTTGGCTGATTCCTGCTGAACTGGCCAAAATTCAAGCCCTGGTTGGCCCTGTTGGCACCACCCAGCTTAACAAACTTTGAGATGCTACAAAAACAAACTTTTTTTAAATCCAGTATCTTTATTACACAAATTTTCTTACATCAATACATCAAACACATTTTACATTCATATTATCTAAATACAGCAAAAATACTCATTACATAGAATAACCCCACGAACAGGCAAAAACAAACAAAACAAAAAATCTCCCCCTACTCCCCCCCCCAACCTCACCCCCTCAAGGGGTCCAACCCCCCCATCTCCCATCTCAAACCAGCCGACTTGTATCCCCCCTCCAGTCTATGGCAACTCACATTTCAGGGCCAAAGACCTCCAAGCAGTCTTTCCAAATAGCCTCAAACTTCCCTCGACAATTTCTATGTAGAAAAGTAAATTTCTCTTTTAGTATAGTTTAGTATAGTTTCTTTTATTTGTGTTCTCCATTCCTCCACTGTCGGTGGATAAATGGAGATCCATTTCTGTGCAATTAATTTACGTGCCTGGAACAAACTTCTCACTATTGTATCATAAATATTTTTCGAAAAGCTAGATTCCTCCATTATATTTAATATACAAATTCCAGGATCCGCTGACAGTTTAATTTGAAGCACCTCATTAATAGTTTTAATTATGCCCTGCATATATCGATGGAGTTTGGGGCATCTCCACAACATATGTATTCAATTTGTCGGGGTACCTCCACAGTGCGGGCATAGGGGGGAATCTCTGCGCTTCCACTTAAATCATTTCTCCGGGGTATAATACGATCTATGTAAAATAAACAATTGCGTTAATTTTTGTGTGGCAGATGACGATACCTTTGGGGTCGCGGACAAAGCCATTGCTCACTGATCCTCTAATAATGGTCCCAGGTCTTGTTCCCAATGGGCCCTAGAAGGGATATCTATAGATTTTTAAAACTTGTTTTGTAGCATCTCATACAGTCGTGACATAAGGCCCTGCTTTTGACCTCTCTCCCTCAGCAATGAAATTATTTTAAAGTTATTGAGTTTAAATTCAAAAGTACGAGCCTGGGTCTGTAAGGTGTGCCTAAGCTGCAGTTATTGGAAAAACCTCTGTCCTGGAATCCCAAATTACTCAGACAATTGAATGATTTAAAGCTGTCATTTTCAAACAGTTGCTCCATATATCTCAACCCCTTCATCTGCCATAGCTCAAACACTTCCAGCTTCTGCAGCTCCTCACAGTTCACATTATTCCAGATTGGGGTATAAGAAGTATAAACCTGTGGTATTAGTAATATTTTTCATTTCCTGTCAGACGTTAGAGAACAGTTTACCTGTCATGAACTTTTTATCCATTTGTAGGGTTTTTGTCTCTAGCAAGGAGATCAATGTATCTCCCTTATATAGCGGCAATATTAATCCCTGTATGGAATCGCTCTCCACAATTTCCGTCCACCCATAGAACTGCTGTATTTGTGTGGCCAAAAAGAAATTTTTAGGTTGTGAAATAACAAGTCTCCCTTTATCTTTAGCTAACATTAAGCTTGTTAGTTTTATGCGCGACTGTTTTTTCTTCCATATAAGCTTGCGGAAAAGATTCTACTATTCCGAACCAGAACATTGTTATCCAAATGGGACAGTTATGAAAAATATACAATAACTGTGGGACCCAAATCATCTTTAGGAGATTGACTCTGCCAATCACTGTTAGTGGTAATTTACACCAACTCTGGCATTTATCCCTGAACCTAAGTAATAGTGGTTTAAGGTTCAAATCAATATAGTCCTCTGTATTTCGTGTTACCTCAATCCCAAGATATTTGAGTTTATGTTTTATTTGTATTTGTGTAGCGCCAATTGGTAAAGAGATATTCACATCATGCAGCGGTATCCATATTGATTTCTCCCAATTCATACAAAACTCCGAGAGCTGGCCAAATGCAGAGACAAGCGTCACAAGTTCCTCCAGGGAGTTTAAAGTATCACCCAAAAAGATAAGGGCGTCATCCGCATATAAAGCTATTTTTTCTTCCCTTCCCGAGCGTCGAAACCCTACTATCCCCTCCGACTGTTTTATGGCAGCAGCCAATGGTTCCAGTGCCAGATCAAACAACAGTGTGGATAGAGGGCAACCTTTTCTAGTCCTCCTGGACAAAGAAAAAATTGGTGACATAGTGTTATTGATTCTCAGTCTCGCCTTTGGATCCTTATATAATAATTTTAGCCAAGATAAGAAGCCTAGACCTATACCGAAGGCACTCCATGTCGCCCATAGGTATTCCCATTCCACCATATCAAAAGCCTTCTGCGCATCAAGGGACAGAATGGCACCAGTCCCCCCATTATCCATTGATAGCTGCAAGTTCAAAAAGAGTCTTTGAATATTTGTTGCCACAGATCTAGATGGAATAAACCCTGATTGATCCCTATGAATCACAATTTTAATATATCTGGATAGCCTATTTGCCAGTACCCTGGCTAGGATCTTAACATCAGATGTAAGAAATTGGGCGATATGAATCTGGTTTTAATGGGTCTTCATCAGATTTTAAAATTACTATTATTATTGTTTTTGTCGTGATTTAGGGAGTTCCTGTGTAATATAGGCTTCATTCAGAACTTCTGGCAACAGATTCTGACCATATATTTTATATATCTCCACAGGGAGTCCATCCATCCTGGGGCTTTATAGTTTTGGATTTGCCTCACTGCAGCTTCCAACTCTAACAGAGTTATAGAGTGATCCAGAGATTCACTTTCTATTGGTGTCAATTTAGGTAACACTAGATTGTCCAGGAATTGTTTACTTTGATTTATTTTATTTGAAAATTCAGATTCATAAAGCCGTATAAAGAAATCCATAAATGTACTCTGGATACTCTCTGTGTCATATACCACTTCACCTTTTATATCTTTAATGGCAGCTATTCCAGACAGGCCTTTTTGATTCCATGCTATCATAGCCAGCATATGTCCCACCTGCTAACCAATTTCTTAATGTTTTTGACTCTGTAGAAATCTACTATTTTCTGCCTTGACTATAGATAAGTTTTTATATAGCTTCTGAGCTTCCTGCCAAGCTAAACGTTTTTCTTCTGTAGGGTCTACTATAAACTCCTGTTCTATCTGCTTAACCCTTTGCATTGCTTCCTCCTCTCATTGCCTAGTTGACTTTTTAATTCTGGCTATTTCTTTAATTATCACGCCTCGTAAATAGGCCTTCATAGCATCCCAGACAACTACCAAAGAGGTTGAGCGCTTGTTATCTCTTAAAAAAATCCTTGAAACCGCAGTTCTATTTGACTCTTCTCTGGAATCAGGGTCAGCCACTGAGGGTTGACGTTCCACATTGGACGAACCAGTTGTTCCCTTCACTCCAGAGATAGAGTCAATGGAGAGTGGTCGGAGAGTCCCCTTGATTCATACTGAATTGATTTTAGCCGTGGGAGAAAACTCCCATTTCCCAGGGCCAGATCAATTCTCGATAATGACCCATATGTGGTAGAACAACATGAGTATTCTCTACTAGCAGGGTATCTCAATCTCCACACATCCATTAAGCCCATCTCCTGTATCTGGCCAGCCAATCTTGTTACATTCCCTTTCCCTTTACTCTTATTATCACTCTGTCTGTCTACCTCTTCATTCAATACGTTATTAAAATCCCCAATTTTTAATGTTGGTACATCCGATCGTTGTGCCATTTTTCCAAAAACCTTTTTTAATACATCATTCTTATATGGAGGAGGAATATAAACTTTCACCAGAAAAAACATTTTATCATTTAAAGTTGTAATAAGGGGTTAAATCCTGTGTTACATTTATTCATAGGCTCATTCATATATTTACCCTTTCAGATATGTGGTCAGTAAATGCAAGGATTAAAACACACAACACACAAAGAATGTAATAAAGGAGATTTACTTAGCTTCGATTAAAGATGTATTACAGATGATACAATACGGGATAAATTCAGCATTCAATCCAGGGAACCCCTCAACTTCTGAAATTTTCAGAAAGTTCTGGAAGTCGACAGTCTCTTCAATGTCCAGGCACATTCATGTCCTGGAAGAAGTTCCCTGCCATTCTCTATTGTCTAACCTTTTAAAGGCTTGAAAGAAGGCGCGAAGAAACTGGTTTTATCTGGTACTAACAAAATGACTAGCCATAATGGTCCTGAGACAATGTGACCATATGTTAGCTCAGAGAGATCAATGTTGCAGAAACATATATATTTACATATATAGAAACAATCACCTAAAAACTATCATAGTTAATAACTCATAATACCATATTCTTTGTAAATCAATTATGAATATAGATCTGTACTACAAAAGTGCATAAGAGCTTTACAAACTTTGACTGAAAAATCGAAGGAGCTGGGTGGAAAATTGTAGATTTTGCTAAACCTTTGTATATCACTATGGCTTGGACCAAGAAGACGGGGACATAACACTGAAAGCTTGAAAGCTTGTCCTATACATTGAACTATGCAAAATAAAAAAGTATCACAGACAGCAATCAACTGTGTTGTTGCAAGTGCAGTAATACGGCTACCATCGTGAATCACTGTTAGACAACCAGACTTTTAAGCATACAGTAGGTCCATTTTAGATCAGATATTTAGCGAGGTATGACGCAGCACTCGTACTTTGGTGGCAGATTGCCCAGTCCACTTCCCATAGGTGCAACGTTTATCTCTTCCTTTGGAATGACTGGTTTGAAGCTGAAATTTTGAAGCAAAGATGTGAAATAGAGGAAGAGTTCCATTCGTCCCAAGCTTTCTCCAAGACATACCCTTTTTCCTATCCAAGAAAAAAACAAGGCAACGGGAAGTCATTAGATAATTCGTAAATTTTGGATTCATTATTTAATTAAGAATACAGCAGAATGAGTGTCTTAAGAGATAAACAATCCCTCTTTGACAAAATATGGTCCCCTTGGCTGGCTTATTTACAGGTCCCAGACATACGGAAGTGACTTTGGATTGTCGACGGAAGATGCCCCGACGGATCCAACTTCTCTCCTTCTCCTCTTCCCACCTTTCCTTTCTTTCGTTTCTCACCAATCATGGCATTATGCCTTTACAGCCTTCTTTTCTCCTTTCTTACTTAAGATACTTATGCTCATGTTTGTGGGGAATGGAGTCTCCAATATATGACCATTATGATATTTGGCCATGGGAAGAGCTTTAAAAATCACATATTACAGGGCAAAGGTTCTATTATTTTGTAGACCAATTTGCAGAGGTTACACTTTAATGAAGTTTAGACTTCATGGTCCTTACGTTTTTCATAATATGATTCGCTAGGCAGTCGTCTTGATGGCTGCCTCTTAGTGTTTACGATGTTATCGATTCTTCATATGCAATTTATAGCCAGATGCTTGTTTTTTTTCTTTCTGTATGTATTGATGTGTTTATTTGGGGCCTTATTGAAGACCTAACTCGATTGATATGGTCTTCTTTTGTTCTACCCCCCCCCCCCCATTTATGTACCATCTTTGTTATATGTACTTCAGTGGGGGCTGGTGGAATTTTTTTGGGGGGCGGCAAACAGTATGCCACCCCCCTGTCGGTTGGTAGCACTTACCCCATCACCGGACGCTTCCTCCTGCTTGGCGGCAGCCTCCCGTTCTCCTGCTCTCTATTACCGGCGGCTTTCTGTTCCCCTGCTCCTGTTCGCCTTCTCGTCCAACATCAGTGCCTGACCTCACAAATGCACTTCTGGAAGAATGGTCAAACATTCCCATAGACACACCCCTAAACCTTGTGGACAGCCTTCCCAGAAGAGTTGAATCTGTTATAGCTGCAAGAGGTGGGCCAACTCAATATTGAACCCTACAGACTAAGATTGGGATGCCAGTAAAGTTCATGTGTGTGTAAAGGCAGGCGTCCCAATACTTTTGATAATATAGTGTAGGTCTGGGATTGCATGGTAATAAAATAACCTGCATGGATTTAAAGTGATAGTTGACCTCATAATTCCTTTAGAGGTCCACATTGTGCTGTGAGCAGACTACATATATGGTGTGGAAGGCATAGAGGTTGATTTACTAAAGGCAAATATGCTGTGCACTGCAAGTGTAGTTGCTCTAGATCTTAGGGGAAGCTCTGTTGATTTCTATCATCCAATCGTGCAAGCAAAAGTGCAGTTTTTTTTTTCCTTGCATGTCCCCCTTAGATCTACAGAGATTGCACTTGCAGTACACAGACTATTCGTCTTTATCAAATCAACCCCATAGTGTTGAAATATGTTATAGTGGCATTTAGTCTATTTTTTAAAGGGTGAGCACATTTCCAATAGTTTGGGTGAAGGTCTTTGTAGGTGGCACTAGATTACAGACTTTGAATGCACAAAAAAAGCTTTAATAGAAGCGATATATATACATATATATATATATATATATATATATATATATATAGAGATATATATATATAGATATATATATATATATATATATATACACACACACAATATATATATATATATTTTTTGAGAATTATTATATATATTATTACTGTGGGACTTTAAGGACTACTCTATGTTCAGTGAAATTTGAGTGCTGAACAAATTATACATTTCTATATACTGGTATTATACAGTAAATACATTTGAATTTCAATGATAAAATCATGTTGGAAATGAAAATAATAATAATAATTACCAGCTCCAAAAGGCATGTGGGCATCATTCTTCTTAAAAACACCATTGTCATCCAGAAAATTGTTGGGGTTAAATTTGTAAGGGTCTTTGTAATAACATGGATCATGGTGGACAGAGGCCAGGAGTGAAGTAATGTATGTTCCCTAAATATAAAATAAATAAAAAAAATACACTTTAAAGTTATATAAATTGTAGGCAACATGTGTTTTTATTTTGGCTCTTTCTACAATCAAGGGAGCAATGATTTTTTGTTCTGGTCTGGTCAGGGTTTCACAGGCCGGGAGCTTGAGTGCTCCCCCCCTGGGAGAAACTTCCATAGAATTGGGGGGGGGGGGGTTCACATAACCAGCCTGAATATTTATCATGGCCTAGCCAATCCCTGGGGAGGTGTGCCTAGCAGGTGGCTGGGGAGCTGATGGATAGTATGGAGCCCTAGTGAGAATGTTCTTTCCTTAACAAGGGGGTTTCAAGCCCAGAGGACTGTTGCCCCTGAGGCAGCCTATAGACTGTGTTGCTGTTCTATGAGGTTTCAGCGGTGGCAGAGCTGGGGACCTGGAAACAAGCTGGAAATGGTTGGAGGATTTCACCAAAAAGCATCTGATCTGTAAAAGGATTGTCTCACTCACTGGGCTATGTCTGGAGGAAGCTGGAAGGTGGCAGCTGTCCTTACCCTGAATTGACTTCTGGCGACTGTGTGCTTTTGGCATGTGAGTGCCAGAGGTATCTTGGACTGAGACAGAGTGCTGGCCATTCCTCATCGCCAGCAGTGTCCTGGACTGTGAGCTTAAAGTGGTTCTAAAGGCAGAGGGTTTTTTACCCTAATGCATTCTATTAAGATAAAACGATGTGCATGAGAGCAGCGGCTCTCCCGGGTCTCTTTCTCCTTACTGGTTCACCCAGCAGCGGGAGCTATTAGTTCCCGCTGCTGTCAATCACAGCCAGTGAACCAATAAGGAGAGAGCGAGGAACAGGGCCCAGCCACGCTCTGTGTGTAAATGGACAATGTCTATTCACAAGATCGCTGCTCAGGAGCGAGTCTGCTTGAGTGCCCCCATAGCAAGAGGCTCGCTATTGGGGGCACTCGGCGGGAGGGGGAGGGGGAGCCAGGACCACTCCTCCCCCCTGCAAAACCTTTACACAGAGCAGGTAAGTATAACACATTTGTTATTTTTTTTAAATCAACCTTTAGAATCACTTGGTCCGCCGGCGAACCGTGATTGCCTAGTACAGAACGTGGCAGAACGTGGATCTGACAGTGTAAACAAGCAGATTCCCGTTCTCACAGGAGATATGACAGAGATCTTCTGTTCCCAGTGATTGGGAACAGTAATCTCTGTCATGTCCCAGTGAGCCCATCCCCCCTACAGTTGGAACACACCTAGGGAAGACAGCTAACCCCTTGATCGCCCCTAGTATTAACCCCTTCCCTGCCAGTATCATTTTTACATTGATCAGTGCATTTTTATAGCACTGATTAATGTAATAATGTCTCTGGTCCCCAAAAAGTGTCATTTGGGGTCAGATTTGTCTGCCGCAATGTCGCAGTCCCGCTATAAAATTGCAAATTGTCGCCATTACTAGTAAAAACAAAAAGTCCCTAAATCTATCCCATAGTTTGTAGACGCGATAACTTTTGGGGGGGTGGTGCTGGGCACTGGATGATCTTGTCCTGGCACTAGCTGAAAGAGAAGGAGAAGGGACACTGCAACTTCACAAGAAAAAAATAATTATTAATGGTGAAGAGTTTACAGAAGCTGACAGTAGCCTGCGAATATTCTCAGACTCACCAGCAACAGCCCTTTTGGCTAGATTGCCCCTCTAGCAGTGGCAGGCCGGTCCACAAGGGGCGAAGGGGCGCCCCAGCCTGTGGTGCCAGCCCCAGCCCGCACCATCTGTGTGGCCGTGCATCGCGCAGGGCGCCGGACCAACAGGTTTCTACCAGGTTCATCACTCCATCACAGGCATGGGACCACATCCCGAGGCCCCAATTGGCCAGTTTTATCTCTGCGCCAAGAGCCCTCCCAACCTGCGATACCAGCGGCTTCTGGTTTCCCAGCCAAACAGGACAGGAAGACCCACAACCTGCAAAGAAGACCGGGTGAAGACAAAAGCTGCGGCATCCGACAGTCCAGGGTAGCCATGACAGCTGGAGGGCTCCGCTGTAGGGTGAGTGCTAACCTGGAGGGGCCCCCCAAAATCCTCCAACACCATCCACCACTGCCCTCTAGACCTTTTAAAATGGAGCAGCTCCAGTTTTGGATAGCCTTTTTTTTAAATTCTTTATTTTTAGAATGCTTCTCACAAAGGACTAAACACAGGACTAAATCACCTTTTTAAATAAAAAAGAGAAAAAAACGCGCTATAGGTGATATAAGAGTCCAAATTGAAAAGTCCCATATAGCATAAAATGAATAGTCCCAATGGTAGTTCAAACAAGAAGGATCAATGGGTGATAAACTTCTTCCAAAGGAAACAGTAATAGTAGACACAATCAGCAGAACACTCCAACATATATTGCGCTTACCAGAAGTAAGGCTTTAAAGGGCGAGTGGCTTAAACCCAGCCTGGGCCTTTGGATGTACACTCCAGGTGAAGCAGGAAGGGCGCCCTCGTCCCGTGTATCCACAGATATATTACAAAAGAATATAACAAAAATATAGCGTAATATTGTTTTAGAAAATACGCCACACCAGAAAGAGAAAGTGACACTCAAATACCCTCAAATCATGTGTGATCATATGAAATCCTGCGCTAATTAGCTAGGACATTGGGGTGGGTGTCATGCAATCATGCAAACATAAGTGAAAAAAATATTTTTAAGGTGAAAGTAAATAATATAAGTGTAAATTGCAACGACTTCCAAAATCTGCTTACCAGATATAATTGGACAGTCGGCATGTGTAAAGCACTCCAAAATAAGTGAAGGATTGTGAAAAAGAACTCCCACCAGGTGCTGGGACAGCTAATAGTGCGAGCTGCTTACCAGAGGGCAGACCCTCGTATGCAGATATAGTGGAAAAACGGGAACCAACACCAAAGCATAGATATTATCCTCCCACATAGAGGAGTTCAGCTCCCATGGTTGAGACAAAGGATCTTCCATTCTATTACTAGTGTATTTTTGCAGCTGACTGCCATCCACCCAGAATTGAAAACTGAAAAGTGTTTGTTTTCTCTAGTCTAAATTGCTATGGTATTTTTGCAGCTGACTGCCATCCACCCAGAATTGAAAACTGAAAAGTGTTTGTTTTCTCTAGTCTAAATTGCTATGGTATTTTTGCAGCTGACTGCCATCCACCCAGAATTAAAAACTGAAAAGTGTTTGTTTTCCCCAGTCTAAATTGCTATGAGAGGGCAAGACGAGGTACACCATTCCGGTCGGGAGTGTGGCTGGGATCGTAATACATCTGCCTTTCTTTGCTTATTTGTCTGGTAAGGGGACAATCCCGAAGGTCCGTTTAATATCTATGCTTTGGTGTTGGTTCCCGTTTTTCCACTATATCTGCATACGAGGGTCTGCCCTCTGGTAAGCAGCTCGCACTATTAGCTGTCCCAGCACCTGGTGGGAGTTCTTTTTCACAATCCTTCACTTATTTTGGAGTGCTTTACACATGCCGACTGTCCAATTATATCTGGTAAGCAGATTTTGGAAGTCGTTGCAATTTACACTTATATTATTTACTTTCACCTTAAAAATATTTTTTTCACTTATGTTTGCATGATTGCATGACACCCACCCCAATGTCCTAGCTAATTAGCGCAGGATTTCATATGATCACACATGATTTGAGGGTATTTGAGTGTCACTTTCTCTTTCTGGTGTGGCGTATTTTCTAAAACAATATTACGCTATATTTTTGTTATATTCTTTTGTATTATATCTGTGGATACACGGGACGAGGGCGCCCTTCCTGCTTCACCTGGAGTGTACATCCAAAGGCCCAGGCTGGGTTTAAGCCACTCGCCCTTTAAAGCCTTACTTCTGGTAAGCGCAATATATGTTGGAGTGTTCCGCTGATTGTGTCTACTATTACTGTTTCCTTTGGAAGAAGTTTATCACCCATTGATCCTTCTTGTTTGAACTACCATTGGGACTATTCATTTTATGCTATATGGGACTTTTCAATTTGGACTCTTATATCACCTATAGCGCGGTTTTTTCTCTTTTTTAATTTGATTTGGTGGGCTACACTTATAACCGCAGCTTGTTCTTTTTCTTCTTTTTTCCTTCTAAGCGCAGTTTTTTTCTCTTTATACCTTTTTAAATAGCTTTTTTTTTTTTCTTCTTCTTTGGTTTCAGACTAACAATTAAGGGGAGTGGTTAATTGCTCACAGGTGCTTGAGGCCTATATAACTTTGTCTAGGACTCATAAGTGAGCCTGCTCATTGTGAGGCTGTTGGAACTCTGTGTAAGTGGAACTGGTCTAAGTGGTGAGTTAAAAACCAGAGTTTATAACAGGGGTCATAGTACCTGTGTAGTGTAAGTACCTGAGTGTTGTCTGAGTAGTGTGTGTGGATCGTTAGTACTTGTGTACTGTATACTTGTGTATTGCGAGTGCACATAGGTCTGTGAGTACCTGTGTATTTTGTTGTGTACCTGTGTATTGTCTTGAGTACCTGTGTATTGTCTTGAGTATTAGTGCCAGGAAGCTAGCTGTTAGGTAATTTGAACAGGGTAAAATCCCCAATCCTCACTAAATTTAATAGGTACGATGCCCGGCGGGTGTGGAGAGGCGACTCTTTGTACATCTTGCTGCATGTATGTGTTCCTTGATCATCTGATCGAGGGCGAATACTGCTGTGCAAAATGTAAGCACATTGTTTCCCTGGAAGCCCAGGTTCTGAATCTGGGGAAGCAACTGTCAGCACTGAGAAGTCCCTCCATACTAAAGGTGAGCCAGGAACGTACATGGCAGGTTCCGGCAGGGGCCAGCACAGAGGCGGGTGGAGACAAAGAGGTACAGGTACTAGCAAAGAGTAGATGGGCGACAGTCAGGAAGGGTAGAGGGGGAAGTGCCAGGGAGGCCGATCCAGGACTGGAGCATCCCAATAAGTACGCTCCATTGAGTGACATTGGTGAAACCAGTCAGGGACCAGCACTGCTGGAGCTGAGGGGCTCTCCTAGCTGCCGGGGGAAGAACTCCTCCAGGGAGAGTGGGGGGGGGGGCGGGGGGCAGCGAAGGGAAAGGAAAGACAGATTCTGGTGGTAGGGGACTCAATTCTTAGAAGGACAGAGAGGGCAATCTGTAACCAAGACCCGAAGCGCCGAACAGTATGTTGTATACCGGGCGCTCGGGTTCGGCACATCACGGATCTTGTGGACAGATTACTGGGAGGGGCTGGGGAAGACCCGGCTGTCGTGGTGCATGTTGGCACCAATGACAAAGTCAGAGGCAGATGGAGTGTCCTAAAGAACGATTTTAGGGACTTAGGAGCTAAATTGAGGAAAAGGACCTCCAAGGTAGTATTCTCAGGAATACTACCGTTACATCAAGCCACACCAGAAAGACAGAGGGAGATTAGGGAAGTAAACAAGTGGCTGAAGAGCTGGTGTAGTAAGGAGGGGTTTGGGTTCCTGGAGGACTGGGCCGACTTCTCAGTCGATAACCGGTACTATAGAAGGGACGGACTACACCTAAATGAGGAGGGTGCAGATCTGCTGGGAATGAAGATGGCCAAAAAGTTAGAGGGGTTTTTAAACTAGGCAATGGGGGGGAGGGTCCAGACCAGAGGTAGAGATAGCCAGCGCGGAAGATATTCCAGAGGGTAGTATTGGGGACATTAGTGGTAGGTTAACCAAAGCACAAAAACACAAGGTAAGTATAGTAGCAAGTCCAAGTTGCAATCTCGAAACACCCAATACGAGCACAATATGCGACCGGTCTAAACTATGTGGCATTTTCACCAATGCCAGGAGCATGGCAGACAAGATGGGTGAACTAGAGATACTGTACGAGGAGGATTTGGATTTTGTGGGAATTTCAGAGACCTGGTTCAACAGCTCTCATGATTGGCTGGCAAACATTCAAGGGTATACCCTATACCGCAAGGATAGAGAGGGTAAAAAAGGGGGAGGGGTATGCCTATATATAAAGAATAATGTACAAGTAAATGTGAGAGATGACATCGCTGAGTGAGTTAGGGAGGAGGTGGAATCCTTATGGGTAGACTTCCAAAGGGATGAAGCTAAGGGGAAAATAATACTGGGAGTATGCTATAGGCCCCCTAACCTGAGGGAGGAAGTGGAGACAGATCTCCTATCACAATTTGGATTAGCAGCAAGGATGGGAAGTGTTATCATAATGGGGGATTTTAATTATCCAGACATAGACTGGGCGGAGGGAACCGCACATTCTTTTAAGGCTCGCCAGTTCCTTAATGTCTTGCAGAACAATTTTATGGGTCAGATGGTAGACGCACCAACTAGAAATAAAACATTACTGGATCTACTGATTACCAATACAGACCTGATCACGGATGTGGAAATACGGGGCAATTTAGGTAACAGCGATCACAGGTCAATAAGTTTCAGTATAAATCACACAAATAGGAAACCTAAAGGGAATACAAAGACACTGAATTTCAAAAGAGCCAACTTCCCTAAACTACAAACCTTGCTAAAAGGCATAAATTGGGATAAAATATTAGGAACAAAGAATACGGAGGAGAGATGGGTTTGCTTTAAGAGCATATTAAATAAGGGCATTAGCCAATGTATCCCATTGGGTAATAAATTTAAAAGAGCGAACAAAAGTCCTGGATGGCTTAACTCCAATGTAAAAATGCATATAAAAGCAAAGGAGAAGGCCTTCAAAAAATACAAGGTTGAGGGATCATCCTCAGCATTCAGACTTTATAAAGAATGCAACAAGAAATGTAAGGGTGCAATTAGGACGACTAAGATCGAACATGAAAGACACATAGCGGAGGAGAGCAAAAAAAATCCCAAGAAATTCTTTAAGTATGTAAACAGTAAAAAAGGGAGGACAGACCATATTTGCCCCATAAAGAATGAGGAAGGACATCTGGTTACAAAGGATGGGGAGATGGCGAAGGTATTGAATTTATTCTTCTCCTCAGTCTTCACGAGTGAATCAGGGAGCTTCAGTAACCAAAACTGCAGTGCTTATCCTCATGACACAACACAGGAAGCACCTCCATGGTTAACAGAGGACAGAATTAAAATTAGACTTGAGAAACTTAACGTTAATAAATCACCGGGACCAGATGGCTTGCATCCGAGGGTACTTAGGGAACTCAGTCAAGTGATTGCCAGACCGTTGTTCCTAATTTTTACTGACAGTCTACTGACTGGAATGGTACCAGCTGATTGGAGAAAAGCCAATGTAGCACCAATATTTAAAAAGGGCCCAAAATACATCCCTGGGAATTACAGACCAGTTAGTCTAACATCAATAGTATGTAAACTCTTGGAGGGGATGATAAGGGACTATATACAAGATTTTAGTAATAAGAACGGTATCATAAGCAGTAATCAGCATGGATTCATGAAGAATCGTTCTTGCCAAACCAATCTATTAACCTTCTATGAGGAGGTGAGTTGCCATCTAGATAAAGGAAGGCCCGTAGACGTGGTGTATCTGGATTTTGCAAAAGCATTTGACACGGTTCCCCATAAACGTTTACTGTACAAAATAAGGTCCGTTGGCATGGACCATAAGGTGAGTACATGGATTGAAAACTGGCTACAAGGGCGAGTTCAGAGGGTGGTGATAAATGGGGAGTACTCGGAATGGTCAGGGGTGGGTAGTGGGGTTCCCCAGGGTTCTGTGCTGGGACCAGTCCTATTTAATTTGTTCATAAACGACCTGGAGGGTGGGATAAACAGTTCAATCTCTGTATTTGCAGACGATACTAAGCTAAGCAGGGCAATAACTTCTCCGCAGGACGTGGAAACCTTGCAAAAAAATCTGAACAAATTAATGGGGTGGGCAACTACATGGCAAATGAGGTTCAATGTAGAAAAATGTAAAATAATGCATTTGGGTGGCAAAAATATGAATGCAATCTATACACTGGGGGGAGAACCTCTGGGAGAATCTAGGATGGAAAAGGACCTGGGGGTCCTAGTAGATGATAGGCTCAGCAATGGCATGCAATGCCAAGCTGCTGCTAACAAAGCAAACAGAATATTGGCATGCATTAAAAAGGGGATCAACTCCAGAGATAAAACGATAATTCTCCCACTCTACAAGACTCTGGTCCGGCCGCACCTGGAGTATGCTGTCCAGTTCTGGGCACCAGTCCTCAGGAAGGATGTACTGGAAATGGAGCGAGTACAAAGAAGGGCAACAAAGCTAATAAAGGGTCTGGAGGATCTTAGTTATGAGGAAAGGTTGCGAGCACTGAACTTATTCTCTCTTGAGAAGAGACGCTTGAGAGGGGATATGATTTCAATATACAAATACCATACTGGTGACCCTACAATAGAAATAAAACTTTTTCGCGGAAGAGAGTTTAACAAGACTCGCGGCCACTCATTAAAATTAGAAGAAAAGAGGTTTAACCTTAAACTACGTAGAGGGTTCTTTACTGTAAGAGCGGCAAGGATGTGGAATTCCCTTCCACAGGCGGTGGTCTCAGCGGGGAGCATTGGTAGCTTCAAGAAACTATTAGATAATCACCTGAATGACCGCAACATACAGGGATATATAATGTAATACTGACACATAATCACACACATAGGTTGGACTTGATGGACTTGTGTCTTTTTTCAACCTCACCTACTATGTAACTATGTAACAGAATGATATAAACAGGTTCATGGTAAATTAATACATGAGACTAATGCCGCGTACACACGAGCGGACATTACGGCGGACTTTGCCCGGCGGACTGGATTTCGTCGGACAATTCGATGTGTGTGGGCTCCAGCGGACTTTGTTTTCTCAAAAGTTGGACGGACTTAGATTTGAAACTTGTTTAAAATTTATCCGTTGAAATCGAGTCCGGTCGAAAAGTCCGCCGTCTGTATGCTAGTTCGACGGACAAAAAGCCACGCTAGGGCAGCTATTGGCTACTGGCTATGAACTTCCTTGTTTTAGTCCGGTCATACGTCATCACGTACGAATTCGACGGACTTTGGTGGATTGTGTGTAGGCAAGTCCGTTCATTCAGAAAGTCCGTCGGAAAGTACGTTGAAAAGTCCGCCGGGCAAAGTCCGCCGTAATGTCCGCTCGTGTGTACGCGGCATAACAGTTGAGCCAGGGATACTCTTGACAGGTCTATTCGGCTCTATATTGGATTCGATTTTAACCGCCAGCCACTAACTTCCAACTAGTTGCCCAGGATATCCCCTTTTTTTCAATCATTTATACCTACTTTTTGGCCTTTTTATTATTACACCATAGTACACATCACTGCTGCTCAGTGCTGGGACTGCCTGTGAAACAACACTCCTTGTTCTCAGCACAACATGGACAACTGACCCCTTTTACTATTCCTGCTGTACCCTCCACCCTAGCAGCGGGAGCTCACATCTTTGAGTGCAGGGGCGTAACTACCATCATAGCGACCCATGCGGGCGCTATGGGGCCCGCAGCCAAGTGGGGCCAGTGAGGATGAGAGCACCGCCGGCACAGTCTCCCAGCCAGGGGAAGAGAGAGGAGAGGAAGAGGCAAGCTGTGACCTGTGCCCAATGCAGCGTGACCTGTGCCCAATACAGCGTTGCCTGTGCCCAATACAGCCTGGTCTGCCTGTGCAGAGGAAGAGGCAAGCTGTCCGTATCAGCAGAGAGCTGAATTGCCCGATGTAATAGCTTTCATTAGAACTTCCAGTGTTCCCGGGGCTCACGTCACATAGCTCCACCTCTTGGCCCGGCGCCATTGATAGACAGAACGCCAATCCAATGCGGGATGTGTGATGTCATCAAAGGGGTCAGGCCAAGAGGTGGGGCTATGTGACGATGAGCCTCGGGAAGACGGGAAATTCAAATGAAAGCTGTTACAGCAGGCAATCCCGCTCTCTGCTGATCCGGGTGGCTTGCCTCTTCCTCTGCACAGGGGAGGCTGTATGGGGCACAGGCAGACCAGGCTGTATTGGGCACAGGTAATGCTGTATTGGGCACAGGTCACGCTGCATTGGGCACAGGTCATGCTGTATGGGGCACAGGTCACGCTGTATGGGGCACAGGTCACGCTGCATTGGGCACAGGTCATGCTGCATTGGGCACAGGTCACGTTTAATGGGGCACAGGTCTCGCTGTATGGGGCACAGGTCACGCTGCATGGGGCACAGGTCACGCTGCATGGGGCACAGGTCACGCTGCATTGGGCACAGGTCATGCTGCATGGGGCACAGGTCACACTGTATGGGGCACAGGTCACACTGTATGGGGCACAGGTCACGCTGCATTGGGCACAGGTCACGCTGTATGGGGAACAGGTCACGCTGTATGGGGAACAGGTCACGCTGTAAGGGGCACAGGTCACGCTGTATGGGGCACAGGTCACGCTGCATGGGGCACAGGTCACGCTGCATGGGGCACAGGTCACGCTGCATGGGGCACAGGTCACGCTGTATGGGGCACAGGTCACGCTGTATGGGGCACAGGTCACGCTGCATGGGGCACAGGTCACGCTGTATGGGGCACAGGTCACGCTGTATGGGACACAGGTCACGCTGTATGGGGCACAGGTCACGCTGTATGGGGCACAGGTCACGCTGCATTGGGCACAGGTCACGCTGCATTGGGCACAGGTCACGCTGTATGGGGCACAGGTCACGCTGCATTGCGCACAGGTCACGCTGCATTGTGCACAGGTCACGCTACATTGGGCACAGGTCACGCTACATTGGGCACAGGTCACGCTATATGTGGCACAGGTCACGCTGCATTGACACTAGGGCAGCTGTGGGGGGGGGGGGGGCTGTTTGCAGGGGGGCCCCATACAACATTTTGCTATGGGGCCCTGCTATTTCTAGTTACGCCCCTGTTTGAGTGACAACCTTCTACTGCATATAGGGTATAGAAATATCCTATTACCAAATGTGCATGGGGCCAGAATTTTAGATTTATTTTCTGATAGCCTGCAAAAAAGAAAATATTAACAAAGTGATGGAAAGTGAACTTTTGTTTTTTTAATGGAAAGGTTTTGATACACAAGGCCTGTATCTGCATACTTGGCCTGTGTATATCCAGCAGATGTGACAAACGTATCTGTTGCCAACCCATTCAGGAGGGCCCCTCAGGGTATATACAGTGGTTAAAATAGATCATGTTTCAGTGAGAACAAACACCATATTCTGTGTTCAACATACAGTGGGGCAAAAAAGTATTTAGTAAGCCACCAATTGTGCAAGTTCTCCCACTTAAAAAGATGAGAGAGGCCTGTAATTGTCATCATAGGTATACCTCAACTATGAGAGACAAAATGTGGAAACAAATCCAGACAATCACATTGTCTGATTTTTGAAAGAATTTATTTGCAAATTATGGTGGAAAATAAGTATTTGGTCAATATAAAAAGTTCATCTCAATACTTTGTTATATATCCTTTGTTGGCAATGACAGAGGTCAAACGTTTTCTGTAAGTCTTCACAAGGTTATCACACAATGTTGCTGGTATATTGGCCCATTCCTCCATGCAGATCTTCTCTAGAGCAGTGATGTTTTGGGGCTGTCACTGGGCAACACGGACTTTCAACTCCCTCCAAAGGTTTTCTATGGGGTTGAGATCTAGAGACTGGCTAGGCCACTCCAGGACCTTGAAATGCTTCTTACGAAGCCACTCCTTCATTGCCCGGACGGTGTGTTTGGGATCATTGTCATGCTGAAAGACCCAGCCACGTTTCATCTTCAATGCCCTTGCTGATGGGAGGAGGTTTGCACTCAAAATCTCACGATACTCGGCCCTATTCATTCTTTCATGTACACGGATCAGTCGTCCTGTTCCCTTTGCAGAGAAACAGCCCCAAAGCATGATGTTGCTTACCCCCATGCTTCACAGTAGGTATGCTGTTCTTTGGTTGCAACTCAGCATTCTCTCTCCTCCAAACATGACGAGTTGTGTTTCTACCAAACAGTTCTACATTAGTTTCATCTGACAATGTGACATTCTCCCAATCCTCTTCTGGATCATCCAAATGCTCTCTAGCAAACGTCAGACGGGCCTCAGACTGGCTTAAGCAGGGGGACACGTCTGGCACTGCAGGATCTGAGTCCCTGGCGGTGTAGTGTGTTACTGATGGTAGCCTTTGTTTGTTCCAGCTCTCTGCAGGTCATTCACTAGGTTCTCCCGTGTGGTTCTGGGATTTTTGCTCACCGTTCTTGTGATCATTTTGACCCACGGGGTGAGATCTTGCATGGAGCCCCAGATCGAGGTAGATTATCAGTGGTCTTGTTTGTCTTCCATTTTCTAACTATTGCTCCCATAGTTGATTTCTTCACACCAAGCTGCTTGCCTATTGCAGATTAAGTCTTCCCAGCCTGGTGCAGGTCTACAATTTTGTTTCTGGTGTCCTTGGACAGCTCTTTGGTCTTCACCATAGTGGAGTTTGGAGTGTGACTGTTTGAGGTTGTGGACAGGTGTCTTTTATACTGATAACAAGTTCAAACAGGTGCCATTAATACAGGTAATGAGTGGAGGACAGAGGAGCCTCTTAAAGAAGAATATACAGGTCTGTAAGAGCCAGAAATCTTGCTTGTTTGTAGGTGACCAAATACTTATTTTCCACCATGATTTGCAAATAAATTCTTTCAAAAATCAGACAATGTGATTGTCTGGATTTGTTTCCACATTTTGTCTTTCATAGTTGAGGTATACCTATGATGACAATTACAGGCCTCTCTCATCTTTTTAAGTGGGAGAAGTTGCACAATTGGTGGCTGACTAAATACTTTTTTGCCCCACTGTAACATGACACAATAAAACTGTATGCTTGGCGAGCTAACAGTATAATAAGTGGGAGACAACTTTTATTGTTAGAGATTTTTATGGTCTCGCTGCAACACCATATTTGTCCAGCAGATGGTGCTGCAGGTTAATTCCAGATCAGCCTTTGATAACCTACACTTCTACAGAGTCAAAAGAAAGTAACCCTTTCTTTGCCTAACCCACGTTTATTAACATTTTTTTTTAAACAATGAGGAACCTTTGAAATAACTTACCGATCTCAGGAAACCCCTGCTAATAAGTACTATATCTACAACGCACGGAGTAGTGTGATAGTCAGTGGGAAGAATCTTTCCCCCTTACAGATAGATTAAAAGATCATTTACATCTGTGGTCACTCATCTGAGAGGCAGAAATTGCTCTTTGCTTAAAGAGTAACTTTACTTAAAAAAATATTTGTAAATGAGCAGGGTTTTTATTGTAGAAGAGGCATACTATGCCAGTCTGTGCGCACTGTACACTGCGCACATGCAGTTCAGTACAATATCGTCATCTACCATGATCAATGAACTGTGAATGATGTCATCCTGGCCTGACCAATCAAAATGGCCGGAGATCAGAACCCAGAAGAAGACCAGCCAAAGAAGTCAGCGGCCATTAAGGGTACTAACAGACACTGCATCGCTAGAGGGGAGGTGTGTATAGTTCAATTTTACCACTTGCCGACCTGCTTATAGTAATTATATTGCAAATGGATGGCAGCTACAGGCATGTACTGGCACGTCGCTGAGCACATGTGCACTGGTGAGCCCCCTTGGGAGTGCAGCGGCGCAATTCCGTGACCTCTGTATCCAGTGGACACAGCGGATCACAGCGTCTGGGGTATCATGTGATCGCTATGTCCAGTGATCAGGTGATTACAATGTAAAGAAATCAGTCATGAATGGTTTCCATTCATGACAGTTTGCTTACTATTGTGATTCTGTGATTGGCCCACAGCTATCACATGGTACCTGGGCCAATCACAGCACCCTGTGCAACGTGATTAGCTGTAGCCAATCACAGATCACAATAGCAGCTAAAACTATTGCTTATAACAGTGATCATCACTGTTATAAGCAATAACAGTGTAAAAAAAAATCCTTGATTCCCCCCAGAGTAGTACAATATCACTATGGTAACACTAAACTACTCTGATGAGAGTATGTAAAAAGAAAAAAAGCTTAAAAAAAGAAAAGAAAATCTTAAAGGAAAAAAGTTTAAAAAATTGAATAAAAAATTATTACATTTTTTTTTTTAATATACTGTCACCAGTCAGTATCCCTGATCACCATCACAACAATCATGGTGATGCACTGGTGACAGTATATATTTTAAAAAAATGGTAAAAAAAAAAACAGTTTACCGTAATTAATAATCAGGATTATTGATTTTTTTTTAATTTTCAGTCTTTTTTCGTTTATATAGCAAAAAATAAAAACCCCAGTGGTGATGGAATATCACCATATGAAAGTTCTATTTGTGTGAAAATAAATTATAAAAAATTTAATTTGCACGCAGTGTTGCATGACCGAGCAATTGCGAGTTAGACCCCATTCACACAGGGACGACTTGTCAGGCGACCTAGTCGCCTGACAAGTCGCCTCCTGTTCTGTACTATGGAGCCGTTCTAAGGGGAGCGACGCAAGTCGCTCCGACTTAGAAAAAGGTTCCTGTACGACTTCGGGGGCGACTTGGGGCGACTTGCATAGACTTCTATGCAGAAGTCGTTTTGCAAGTCGCCCAGGCAGTCGTTTGCAGGTCGCCTCGCTGAGGCGACCTGCAAGTCGTGTTGCCCCTGTGTGAATGGGGTCTTAAAGTAGCACAGTGCTGAATATCAAAAATGCGCTGGTTATGAAGGGGGTAAAACCTTCCGGTGGTTAAGAGGTAAAGGAACCCTTAGCAACCTCTAGAGTAGTCTTTATCAACCCTTTAATCCCAGGGGAACCGCTAAATTAATTCTCAAGTCTTATTAATTGGGGATTGATGGCAAAAATGCCCCTTACATTGGTGGTCATTAGGAAGAATGCAACCATTACAGTGGTGGTCAGAATGCCACCCTCAAAGACAGCTAAAAAGATCATTGGTGTTATGCTGCTGGTTTTGTCAAGAGGTATTGGGCTAGGAATTATGAAAGCACTAACAAATGGGAGGTCAATCAGCCACAGCTCAAGAAAGCCCTAGCAACATCTGGAGAAACCCTGCCTGATAATGGCTCCTCTCGAGGAACCCTAGGGATCCATCGAACACTGATTAAGAAAGCCTGCTCTACATATATGCATTACCCTCCTAGGTAGGTGCTAGAGAGCAGTGTTAATTTTGGCAGCAAATTTCGATTCAGTTTTAGTCTTATGCCCCGTACACACGGTCGGACATTGATCGGACATTCCGACAACAAAATCCTAGGATTTTTTCCGACGGATGTTGGCTCAAACTTGTCTTGCATACACGGTCGCACAAAGTTGTCGGAAAATCCGATCGTTCTGAACGCGGTGACTTAAAACGCGAACGTCGGGACTATAAACGGGGCAGTAGCCTATAGCTTTCGTCTCTTAACCACTAGGCGTCCGTGCTATAGCCGAAAGACGGCTACAGCGTGGACTCCAATTGCCGGGAGGGCGTCCCTGGACGTCCTCCAGTTTACTTCCACGTTGCGCGCTCCGGCGGGCGCGCATCGGGGAAGTTTTGTGCTGCCCGTTTCCCTCGGACACAGCCAGTCACAGATCGCCGTAAAGGGCCAATGACAGCGGCCGTTTACAGTGCGATCGCTCTGCCAATGAGAGAGGATCTCATATGTAAACATATGAGATCATCTCTCATCGCCGGCTCTCCCTCCTCACACAGAGACTGCGTGTGAGGAGGGAGAACGAACCGCTGCGGCGGTAAGTAAACAGAAAAGAAAAAAAAAAGTGTCAGCACTGTCATCTGTCCTGCCATCTGCCCCTGCCATCTGTCCTGCCATCTGCCCCTGCCATCTGTCCTGCCATCTGCCCCTGCCATCTGTCCTGCCATCTGCCCCTGCCGTCTGTCCTGCCATCTGCCCCTGCCGTCTGTCCTGCCATCTGCCCCTGCCGTCTGTCCTGCCATCTGCCCCTGCCATCTGCCCCTGCCATCTGTCCCTGCCATCTGTCCCTGCTGTCATGTCCCTGCCATCTGTCCCCAGTGCCATCTGTCCCCACTGCCACGTATAAGTGCCATCTGTCCCCAGTGCCACGTATAAGTGCCATCTGTCATCAGTGTCACGTGCCATCTGTCATCAATGTCACGTGTCATCAGTGCCACGTATCAGTGCCATCTGTCATCAGTGTCATCAGTGCCACGTATTTGTGCCATCTGTCATCAGTGCCATGTATTAGTGCCATCTGTCATCAGTGCCACGTGTCATCAGTGCCACATATTAGTGCCATCTGTCATCAGTGCCATTTGTCATCAGTGCCACATATTAGAGCCATCTGTCATCAGTGTCACGTGTCATCAGTGCCACGTATTAGTGCCATCTGTCAGTGCCATGTATTAGTGCCATCTGTCATCAGTGCCACGTATTAGTGCCATCTGTCATCAGTGCCACATCAGTGTCAGTGCCACGTATCAGTGCCATCTGTCATCAGTGCCACATCAGTGCCACGTATCCGTGCCATTTGTCATCAGTGTCACATGTCATTGTCCTGGTTCTCCAGGGCCTTCAAAAGTGTAATACGTAGTCAACAGATTAGATGTGTAATTTATGCTCCTAGAACACCTGATGGTGCTCCCTGCATGTTGGGCCTCTGTATGTGGCTAGGCTGTGAAAAAGTCCCACACATGTGGTATCGTAATACTCAGGAGGAGTAGCAGAATGTATTTTTGGGTGTCATTTGTAGTATATACATGCCATGTGAGAGAAATAACCTATTACAATGACAATTTTGTGGGAAAAAAAAAATCTTCATTTTGCAAAGAATTGTGGGAAAAAATGACAACATCAAAAAGCTCACCATGCATCTTACTAAATACCTTGGAATGTCTACTTTCAAAAAAGGGGTCATTTGGGGGGTATTTGTACTTAAAAAAATGATCAAGGGGTTAATATGGCGCACAATGGAGGTAGCCGAGTACATATAACTAAAAAAGGTGGGGGGAAGGGGGTGGGTTAGGGGTTCCTGAGAGGGGGGACTTGATGGTGGTAGTTAATGTTTCACAACAAGTTCGGGTATTAGTCCATGTGAGGGTAAAATGATGCTGAATAAATGGAAGGCAGCCAGTCTATAAAAGCTAGAAGAAGCTCTGGAACAAATAAAAAAGAAAGAAGGACGGCGCCCTCTAAGTGCAGCATGTATGTTAAAAATATTTATTACAATAGATAAAAACACTCACATTTGAGTTGCTAAAAACCAGCATGTAAAGTAGTTTCATCCGCGTGCTCTCGGGGGATGTGGGTGTCACGGACCAGTGGAGGGGTTCCTGGGATGTGAGTCCTGTAACCTGGGTCCTGGTAGCTGTTCCGGTGGTACCGAGGGTCCTCAGAGCCTCCGGGCGGCCAGGATATTGGTCATGGATCCTCCGTGGAGCGCCGTGCTGACCTGCGTCTTCACTTCCGGGAGCGGGGTGAGGCGGGCAGTGCTTTGCGTTCGGAGCATGCGTGCTCCTTCATCAGGCTATGCAGGCTACGCAAATTCCCCTTTTTTGTCTTTAACTACACGAATCCATCTTTCCGCTTCCATTGTCCGGTTGACCTCCCTTTTCCAATCCTCTAATGTTGGGCAGGTAATCTGCTTCCAGAATCTTGGAATTAATACTTTGGCTGCATTTAATAAATGTGGTGTAATGCTCCTCCTATAGGCCTTGATTGTGCCAGTTGTTCCATAAAATAAGAAGTCCAAAGGTGTACACTCTATAGATCTAGGGGCTAACCTCTTGATCCATGGTGCAACTGCATCCCAGAATTCCTTAATCCTGGGGCATTCCCACCACAGATGAAGAAATGTACCCCTTTGCTCGCACCCTCTCCAGCATCGGGCATCTGCTGTTGGATATATCCTATTTAATCTTGCTGGTGTCCTATACCACCTTGTCAAAAATTTATAGGCCATTTCCTGAGAATACGAGCTTATGGATGTTGAATAAGTTGATTGGATCATTTTTTTAATTTGTTCGTCTGATAGTACTTTATTTAGTTCTCTTTCCCATTCCCTGACAAAGTATGGGATTGTTTTCTTTTGGGTACTAAGTATCAGGCTGTACATCTGGGACAACATATGTCTGCCTTCCCCCAGGTGTACACACCGGCTCTCAAACCTAGTTATTGTATTTAATGGTCTCAGAAGGGGTTTAATTTTTTTGAAAAAACTTTTCATTTGATTGTATCTCCATCCTGTTATAGATATATTCCCTAGTGCTGTAACCAGCTCTGAATAAGTTGCTAAGGTCCCCCGTGGGGCAAACTTGCCACAGGTGACATCTCCATCCCTCCCCCATGCCCCCAGGAATCCTCCTCCCTCCCCCGGTGGGAACCATGGGAAACCCTCCAGTGGAGCTAAGGGGGACACCCGGGGGGAGTACTCTCCTGTTTTATTTAGATTATCCCATGTTATCAGTGCGTTCCAGGTCAGGGGGGATGTCCATTTCGAGAGTCCTCTTTCCGTATTCGGAATCCAGGGAGCTCCTGCCAGGTTCCTCCCCGCTATAGCTTTCTCTAATGGGACCCACATTTTACTAGGGGAATCATGACACCAATTCAAAATACGGACCAGCGACATTGCCTTATAGTATGTTGATATATCAGGAAGGCCCAATCCTCCTTCAGCCTTACTTCTACACAGGATGTCATATGTCAACCTTGGTCTTTTATTATTCCACACAAATGCTGTAAAAGCCTTCCGTATCTGTTTAAAAAAGATTCCTGGTAACTTAATCGGAACTGTGTGTAACATGTAAATAATTCTAGGTAGTATACACATCTTAATGGCACTCACTCTTCCAAACCATGTTAAATATTGTCCTGTCCATTTCTTTAAGTCCTCCCTTAACCCGGCTATTAGGGGAGTATAATTAAGATCATACAACATTTTTTGATCTGAGGTGACATGAATCCCTAAGTAAAACAGTGAATCTTTCTTCCACACAAAGGGGTATTCCCTCTTCAATATCTCTGCCATCTCTTGAGGGACATGACTGGGAAGAAGTATTGATTTTTCATAATTGATTTTAAAATTAGATAGCCTACCATATTTACCTACTTCCTGCATGAGTGACACTAGGGAAGTCTGAGGTGCTGAGTAGGGATGAGCCGAACACCCCCCGGTTCGGTTCGCACCAGAACCCGCGAACGGACCGAAAGTTCGCACGAACGTTAGAACCCCATTGACGTCTATGGGACTCGAACGTTCGAAATCAAAAGTGCTCATTTTAAAGGCTAATTTGCATGGTATTGTCCTAAAAAGGGTTTGGGGACCCGGGTCCTACCCCAGGGGACATGTATCAATGCAAAAAAAACTTTTAAAAATGGCCGTTTTTTCGGGAGCAGTGATTTTAATGATGCTTAAAGTAAAAAAAAAAAAGTGAAATATTCCTTTAAATATCGTACCTGGGGGGTGTCTATAGTATGCCTGTAAAGTGACGCGTGTTTCCCATGTTTAGAACAGTCCCTGCACCAAATGTCATTTTTAAAGGAAAAAATCTCATTTAAAACTGCTTGTGGGTTTAATGTCATGTCGGGTCATGGCAATATGGATGAAAATCAGTGAGACAAACGGCATGGGTACCCCCCCAGTCCATTACCAGGCCCTTTGGGTCCTGTATGGATATTAAGGGGAACCCCGCACCCAAATTAAAATAAGGAAAGGCCCTATATACTCTGAACAGCAGTATACAGGCGGTGCAAACAAGACAGGGACTGTAGGTTTGTTGTTAAGTAGAATCTGTTTGTAATTTTGAACATTTTTAACGTGTTTAGCTCCAGCCAAAAAATCTTTTCTAAGCTTTTTGGAAAACATAGGGAAGGGTTATCACCCCTGTGACATTTGTTTTGCTGTCTTTCCTCCTCTTCAGAAGATTTCACCTCACTTTTTTGTCCCAATGAAAAATGTTTTTTGAAAATTTGGGTTTTTTTGTGGAACAAGGATTGGAAAGCATCAGTGGAAAGGAGAAATTGTTTTCCCATATTAACTCTTACAGGAGAGAATTTCCCTTCCTAGGGGTAGATTTCATCTTCCTGTTGTCTCCTTCCGTTTGCAAGTAGGAGTCGTTTGTAAGTTAGATGTTTGAAAGTAGGGTCCTGCCCTATATACTCAGCAGAAATTTGGGCCTTAGGTGTTGCTGTGGCCACAACACTGTAAGCCCTCACAGGGCCCTGCTGTGAAATATTAGATCAAGAATTGTAATTACATGCCCCTGTTGAACAGGAGCTGAAAAATTAGGCCTTAGGCACTGGTGCTGGTGCCACAACACTGCAACCCCTCACAGACACTCTAGTTGGAACGCAGGAACGAGCCCTGCTGCAAAGTATTGCATCAAAAATTGTAATTACACGCCCCTGTTAGACAGGGGCAGAAAAATTGGGCCTTAAGCACTGGTGCTGGTGCCACAACACTGCAACCCCTCACAGACACTCTAGTTGGAACGCAGGAACGAGCCCTGCTGCAAAGTATTGCATCAAAAATTGTAATTACACGCTCCTGTTAGACAGGGGCAGAAAAATTGGGCCTTAGGCACTGGTGCAGGTGCCACAACACTGCAACCCCTCACAGACACTCTAGTTGGAATGCAGGAACGAGCCCTGCAGCAAAGTATTACATCAAAAATTGTAATTACACGCCCCTGTTAAACAGGGGCTGAAAAATTGTGCCTTAGGCACTGGTGGTGGCGCCCAGAACCAAAAATGTTCTTACAAGCTATCAGCGTGATGATTGAGGAGGAAGAGGATAATTACTCAGGGATAGTCACTCAGCATCAGCATAGGCAGTCTTTGAAGGGATCTGAAAAAAATTATTCAGTTACATCAGCATCAGGTGCTTGGTAGCTGGTGGTGATCCAAGACTGATTCATTTTTATGAAGGTCAGCCGATCGACCGAGTCAGTGGACAGACGCACCCTGTGATCGGTTACCACGCCTCCAGCAGCACTGAATGTGCGTTCCGAAAGAACGCTGGATGCAGGACAGGCCAGTAGCTCAATTGCATACTGTGCAAGCTCTGGCCAGTGATCCATCCTCAAGACCCAGTAACCCAGAGGATTTTCGGTGGGAAAGGTGTCCAAGTCTGATCTTGCCCCTAGGTATTCCTGCACCATGTAAAACAGACGCTGGCGATGGTTGCTGGAACCGATCATACCTTGGGGCTGCGGACCAAAAAATTGTCTGAACGCATCGGTCAGACGGCCACCTTCTCCACCGCTCCTTCTTTGACTGACCGAAGCCTCAGCAACACGTTGTCCAGAAACAGGAGTTTGTAACCTCCCAGTCTCTGGGAACGCGTTGCACAGACCTTTCTGCAAGGCCTCCCGAAGATGTTTCATCCTCTGCTCCCTCTGCGATGGCAAGATAAGGTCCGCAACCTTACCCTTGTAACGTGGATCAAGGAGGGTTGCCAGCCAGTATTGGTCCTTCTCCTTGATACCACGAATACGAGGATCCTTACGCAGGCTTTGCAGGATCAGGGAGGCCATGCAGCGTAGGTTTGCTGAGGCATTCGGTCCGGAGTCCTCTGGGTCACTAAGGACAACAACGTCCGCAGCCACCTCCTCCCAGCCACGTACAAGTCCATGTGTTCCTTGGGACTGATCCCTTAAAGACTGCTGATGCTGAGTGCCAGGCTCCACCTCCATACTGACACAATCTTCCTCCTCCTCCTCCTCCTCCTCCTCCTCGTCCTCTTCCTGTGTGATCGGCGGGCACGCAGGAACACTGTCTGGATAAAGGGGGCCTTGAGAGCTAAGGAAGTCCTCCTCTTCCTGCCTCTGTTCTGCCTCAAGTGCCCTGTCCATTATTCCACGCAGCGTGTGCTCCAACAGGTGGACAAGGGGGACAGTGTCACTGATGCATGCACTGTCAGTGCTCACCATCCTCGTGGCCTCCTCGAATGGTGACAGGACAGTGCATGCATCCCTGATCATGGCCCACTGGCGTGGGGAAAAAAAACCAAGGTCCCCTGACCCTGTCCTGGTGCCATAGTCGCACAGGTACTCATTGATGGCCCTCTGCTGCGTGTGCAGCCGCTGCAGCATGGCCAATGTCGAGTTCCACCTGGTGGGCATGTCACAGATTAGGCGGTTCTTGGGCAGGTTAAACTCCTTTTGGAGGTCCGTCAGCCGAGCACTGGCATTATATGACCGGCGGAAATGCACACAGACTTTCCTGGCCTGCCTCAGGACATCCTGTAAGCCCGGGTACCTGCCCAAGAACCGCTGCACCACCAAGTTAAGGACGTGAGCCAAACAGGGCACATGGGTCAGTTGTCCCTGTCGGAGGGCAGAGAGGAGGTTGGTGCCATTGTCGCAAACCACCATTCCTGCCTTAAGTTGGCGTGGCGTCAACCACCTCTGAACCTGCCCCTGCAGAGCTGACAGAACCTCTGCCCCAGTGTGGCTCCTGTCCCCCAAGCACACCAGCTCAAGCACCGCATGGCATCTTTTGGCCTGCGTACTTGCGTAGCCCCTTGAACGCCTACGGAGCACCGCTGGTTCCGAGGAAGAGGCCATGGAGGAAGAAGAAGAGGAGGGGGTGGAGGAGAGAGGTGTGTCACAATCAGCATTTTGGAGGCGTGGTGGCGGAACAACCTCCAACACTACTGCACCTTGTCCTGCATCCTTCCCAGCTGCCAGCAGAGTCACCCAATGCGCCGTGAAACTTAAGTAACGTCCCTGTCCATGCCTGCTGGACCATGAGTCAGCGGTAATATGCACCTTACCGCTGACCGCCCTGTCCAGCGAGGCATGGACATTGCCTTCCACATGCCGGTAGAGAGCTGGAATCGCCTTCCGTGAGAAAAAGTGGCGTTTGGGTACCTGCCACTGAGGAACCGCACATTCCACAAACTCACGGAAGGGGGCAGAGTCTACCAACTGAAAAGGCAGCAGTTGAAGTGCTAGCAATTTTGCCAAGCTAGCATTCAACCGCTGGGCATGTGGATGGCTGGGAGCAAACTTCTTTCGGCGGTGCAGCAGCTGGGGCAGGGAAATTTGCCTGGTACAATCTGGCGTCGGTGTACCAAAAGCAGATTGCCCACAAGTACTTGGCTGTGACACACCTAATTCTACACCTTCATTCCTCTCACTGCAGGTCTCAGAGAGGACTGAAGGTCTAGTGGGGTTGGAAATCTCAGCTGATGAGGAGCAAGGAGAGATCCTCTTTGTTCTTTGGTGTGGGTCTTTTAGATATGCTTGCCAACGAACTGCATGGCAGGTCAACATATGTCTGGTCAAGCATGTGGTACCCAAGCGGGAGATGTTTTGGCCACGCGAGATACGCTTGAGACATATGTTGCAAATAGCAGCGGTGCGATCTGATGCACTCGTCTCAAAAAAGGCCCACACCAGAGAACTTTTTGAATAACGCGCAGAGACTGCAGCGCCCTGCACATGTGGAGCTTTGGGGTGTGATGCAGTCAATGTGCTGCCCTTAGGCTGGCCCCTGGAGGGCATCCTGCCTCGTTGGTGATGTGCCGCCTCCTCCTCCTCCTCCTCCTCCTCTCTCCTATCAGGCACCCACGTTGAGTCAGTGACCTCATCATCCCCTCCCTCCTCATCACTGGAGCAAACCTGGCAGTATGCTGCAGCAGGGGGAGCATGACTGCCAGATTGCTGTCCTTCTTGGGCACCCCCTCTGTCCGTGCTCATGTTACTGCCTTCATCGAGCTCAGTATCATCATCAGAGCCTTCCAAACGCTGGGCATCCTCCTGGAGCATGTACCCAACACTGTGGTCAAACAGTTCGAGGGAATCCTCATGAGGACATGGTGGAGCTAGGGAAGGAGTCACTGATGACATTGAGCTGAGGGAAGAGGCCGCTGCTTTGCCAGACAAAGCACCCTGGGCATGGGTGAGAGAGGATGAGGAGGATGAGGACGGCTTGGTCATCCACTCGACCAAGTTTTCTGCATGTTGCGGCTCAACACGGCCAGCTGCCGAAAAAAAGGCCAAGCGTGTCCCATGGCCACGGGCTGATGAGGATGCACCGTCTCCACGACCAGCACTAGACACAGAGCCTGCTTGCCCTCTCTTATTGGCTTGTGACTGTCTGCCTCTCCTTCTTGGCCTTCCAGACATACTAATGGCCTGTAGCTGCACTAAGCTGGGATAGAACACCTGTAATTTTCTTCAGGTAGCTTTATATACTGTAACCAGACAAGCCTGCCTGTCAGTAGGAAGATAACAGGAACGGATCTAGCTGAACACTGTGAGCAGGACGCACTGCACTAAATGTAAATAGCAGGAACGGATCTAGCTGAACACTGTGAGCAGGACGCACTGACTGCACTAAATGTAAATAGCAGGAACGGATCTAGCTGAACACTGTGAGCAGGACGCACTGACTGCACTAAATGTAAATAGCAGGAACGGATCTAGCTGAACACTGTGAGCAGGACGCACTGCACTAAATGTAAATAGCAGGAACAGATCTAGCTGAACACTGTGAGCAGGACGCACTGCACTAAATGTAAATAGCAGGAACAGATCTAGCTGAACACTGTGAGCAGGACGCACTGCACTAAATGTAAATAGCAGGAACGGATCTAGCTGAACACTGTGAGCAGGACGCACTGCACTAAATGTAAATAGCAGGAACGGATCTAGCTGAACACTGTGAGCAGGACGCACTGCACTAAATGTAAATAGCAGGAACGGATCTAGCTGAACACTGTGAGCAGGACGCACTGCACTAAATGTAAATAGCAGGAACGGATCTAGCTGAACACTGTGAGCAGGACGCACTGACTGCACTAAATGTAAATAGCAGGAACGGATCTAGCTGAACACTGTGAGCAGGACGCACTGCACTAAATGTAAATAGCAGGAACAGATCTAGCTGAACACTGTGAGCAGGACGCACTGCACTAAATGTAAATAGCAGGAACAGATCTAGCTGAACACTGTGAGCAGGACGCACTGCACTAAATGTAAACAGCAGGAACGGATCTAGCTGAACACTGTGAGCAGGACGCACTGCACTAAATGTAAATAGCAGGAACGGATCTAGCTGAACACTGTGAGCAGGACGCACTGCACTAAATGTAAATAGCAGGAACGGATCTAGCTGAACACTGTGAGCAGGACGCACTGCACTAAATGTAAATAGCAGGAACAGATCTAGCTGAACACTGTGAGCAGGACGCACTGACTGCACTAAATGTAAATAGCAGGAACAGATCTAGCTGAACACTGTGAGCAGGACGCACTGACTGCACTAAATGTAAATAGCAGGAACGGATCTAGCTGAACACTGTGAGCAGGACGCACTGCACTAAATGTAAATAGCAGGAACGGATCTAGCTGAACACTGTGAGCAGGACGCACTGCACTAAATGTAAATAGCAGGAACGGATCTAGCTGAACACTGTGAGCAGGACGCACTGCACTAAATGTAAATAGCAGGAACGGATCTAGCTGAACACTGTGAGCAGGACGCACTGACTGCACTAAATGTAAATAGCAGGAACGGATCTAGCTGAACACTGTGAGCAGGACGCACTGACTGCACTAAATGTAAATAGCAGGAACGGATCTAGCTGAACACTGTGAGCAGGACGCACTGCACTAAATGTAAATAGCAGGAACAGATCTAGCTGAACACTGTGAGCAGGACGCACTGCACTAAATGTAAATAGCAGGAACAGATCTAGCTGAACACTGTGAGCAGGACGCACTGCACTAAATGTAAATAGCAGGAACGGATCTAGCTGAACACTGTGAGCAGGACGCACTGCACTAAATGTAAATAGCAGGAACGGATCTAGCTGAACACTGTGAGCAGGACGCACTGCACTAAATGTAAATAGCAGGAACGGATCTAGCTGAACACTGTGAGCAGGACGCACTGCACTAAATGTAAATAGCAGGAACGGATCTAGCTGAACACTGTGAGCAGGACGCACTGACTGCACTAAATGTAAATAGCAGGAACGGATCTAGCTGAACACTGTGAGCAGGACGCACTGCACTAAATGTAAATAGCAGGAACAGATCTAGCTGAACACTGTGAGCAGGACGCACTGCACTAAATGTAAATAGCAGGAACAGATCTAGCTGAACACTGTGAGCAGGACGCACTGCACTAAATGTAAATAGCAGGAACGGATCTAGCTGAACACTGTGAGCAGGACGCACTGCACTAAATGTAAATAGCAGGAACGGATCTAGCTGAACACTGTGAGCAGGACGCACTGCACTAAATGTAAATAGCAGGAACGGATCTAGCTGAACACTGTGAGCAGGACGCACTGCACTAAATGTAAATAGCAGGAACAGATCTAGCTGAACACTGTGAGCAGGACGCACTGACTGCACTAAATGTAAATAGCAGGAACAGATCTAGCTGAACACTGTGAGCAGGACGCACTGACTGCACTAAATGTAAATAGCAGGAACGGATCTAGCTGAACACTGTGAGCAGGACGCACTGCACTAAATGTAAATAGCAGGAACGGATCTAGCTGAACACTGTGAGCAGGACGCACTGCACTAAATGTAAATAGCAGGAACGGATCTAGCTGAACACTGTGAGCAGGACGCACTGCACTAAATGTAAATAGCAGGAACGGATCTAGCTGAACACTGTGAGCAGGACGCACTGCACTAAATGTAAATAGCAGGAACAGATCTAGCTGAACACTGTGAGCAGGACGCACTGACTGCACTAAATGTAAATAGCAGGAACGGATCTAGCTGAACACTGTGAGCAGGACGCACTGCACTAAATGTAAATAGCAGGAACAGATCTAGCTGAACACTGTGAGCAGGACGCACTGCACTAAATGTAAATAGCAGGAACAGATCTAGCTGAACACTGTGAGCAGGACGCACTGCACTAAATGTAAATAGCAGGAACAGATCTAGCTGAACACTGTGAGCAGGATGCACTGCACTAAATGTAAATAGCAGGAACGGATCTAGCTGAACACTGTGAGCAGGACGCACTGCACTAAATGTAAATAGCAGGAACGGATCTAGCTGAACACTGTGAGCAGGACGCACTGCACTAAATGTAAATAGCAGGAACGGATCTAGCTGAACACTGTGAGCAGGACGCACTGCACTAAATGTAAATAGCAGGAACGGATCTAGCTGAACACTGTGAGCAGGACGCACTGCACTAAATGTAAATAGCAGGAACAGATCTAGCTGAACACTGTGAGCAGGACGCACTGACTGCACTAAATGTAAATAGCAGGAACAGATCTAGCTGAACACTGTGAGCAGGACGCACTGACTGCACTAAATGTAAATAGCAGGAACGGATCTAGCTGAACACTGTGAGCAGGACGCACTGACTGCACTAAATGTAAATAGCAGGAACGGATCTAGCTGAACACTGTGAGCAGGACGCACTGCACTAAATGTAAATAGCAGGAACAGATCTAGCTGAACACTGTGAGCAGGACGCACTGCACTAAATGTAAATAGCAGGAACAGATCTAGCTGAACACTGTGAGCAGGACGCACTGCACTAAATGTAAATAGCAGGAACAGATCTAGCTGAACACTGTGAGCAGGACGCACTGCACTAAATGTAAATAGCAGGAACGGATCTAGCTGAACACTGTGAGCAGGACGCACTGCACTAAATGTAAATAGCAGGAACGGATCTAGCTGAACACTGTGAGCAGGACGCACTGCACTAAATGTAAATAGCAGGAACGGATCTAGCTGAACACTGTGAGCAGGACGCACTGCACTAAATGTAAATAGCAGGAACGGGTCTAGCTGAACACTGTGAGCAGGACGCACTGCACTAAATGTAAATAGCAGGAACGGATCTAGCTGAACACTGTGAGCAGGACGCACTGCACTAAATGTAAATAGCAGGAACAGATCTAGCTGAACACTGTGAGCAGGACGCACTGACTGCACTAAATGTAAATAGCAGGAACAGATCTAGCTGAACACTGTGAGCAGGACGCACTGACTGCACTAAATGTAAATAGCAGGAACGGATCTAGCTGAACACTGTGAGCAGGACGCACTGACTGCACTAAATGTAAATAGCAGGAACGGATCTAGCTGAACACTGTGAGCAGGACGCACTGCACTAAATGTAAATAGCAGGAACAGATCTAGCTGAACACTGTGAGCAGGACGCACTGCACTAAATGTAAATAGCAGGAACAGATCTAGCTGAACACTGTGAGCAGGACGCACTGCACTAAATGTAAATAGCAGGAACGGATCTAGCTGAACACTGTGAGCAGGACGCACTGCACTAAATGTAAATAGCAGGAACGGATCTAGCTGAACACTGTGAGCAGGACGCACTGCACTAAATGTAAATAGCAGGAATGGATCTAGCTGAACACTGTGAGCAGGACGCACTGCACTAAATGTAAATAGCAGGAACAGATCTAGCCTAATCTAGCTAACTCAAATCAAATGACACTGTCTGTCTCTCTCTCTATCAGCACACCGGAACACACTACACAGGGCCGCCGTGCAGGCGGCCTTATATAGTGTGGGGCGTGTACTAAATCCCCTGAGCCATAATTGGCCAAAGCCACCCTGGCTTTGGCCAATTACAGCTCTCTCTACTGACGGCGCTGTGATTGGCCAAGCATGCGGGTCATAGTGCATGCTTGGCCAATCATCAGCCAGCAATGCACTGCGATGCCGCAGTGAATTATGGGCCGTGACGCGCCACACGAATTTGGCGCGAACGGCCCATAACGTTCGCAATTCGACGGACGGTCGAACAGCCGATGTTCGAGTCGAACATGGGTTCGACTCGAACACGAAGCTCATCCCTACTCAGGGATAGTCACTCAGCATCAGCATAGGCAGTCTTTGAAGGGATCTGAGATTTCAAAAAAAATTATTCGGTTACATCAGCATCAGGTGCTTGGTAGCTGGTGGTGATCCAAGACTGATTCATTTTTATGAAGGTCAGCCGATCGACCGAGTCGGTGGACAGACGCACCCTGTGATCGGTTACCACGCCTCCAGCAGCACTGAATGTGCGTTCCGAAAGAACGCTGGATGCAGGACAGGCCAGTAGCTCAATTGCATACTGTGCAAGCTCTGGCCAGTGATCCATCCTCAAGACCCAGTAACCCAGAGGATTTTCGGTGGGAAAGGTGTCCAAGTCTGATCTTGCCCCTAGGTATTCCTGCACCATGTAAAACAGACGCTGGCGATGGTTGCTGGAACCGATCATACCTTGGGGCTGCGGACCAAAAAATTGTCTGAGCGTATCGGTCAGACGGCCACCTTCTCCACCGCTCCTTCTTTGACTGACCGAAGCCTCAGCAACACGTTGTCCAGAAACAGGAGTTTGTAACCTCCCAGTCTCTGGGAACGCGTTGCACAGACCTTTCTGCAAGGCCTCCCGAAGATGTTTCATCCTCTGCTCCCTCTGTGATGGCAAGATAAGGTCCGCAACCTTACCCTTGTAACGTGGATCAAGGAGGGTTGCCAGCCAGTATTGGTCCTTCTCCTTGATACCACGAATACGAGGATCCTTACGCAGGCTTTGCAGGATCAGGGAGGCCATGCAGCGTAGGTTTGCTGAGGCATTCGGTCCGGAGTCCTCTGGGTCACTAAGGACAACAACGTCCGCAGCCACCTCCTCCCAGCCACGTACAAGTCCATGTGTTCCTTGGGACTGATCCCTTAAAGACTGCTGATGCTGAGTGCCAGGCTCCACCTCCATACTGACACAATCTTCCTCCTCCTCCTCGTCCTCTTCCTGTGTGATCGGCGGGCACGCAGGAACACTGTCTGGATAAAGGGGGCCTTGAGAGCTAAGGAAGTCCTCCTCTTCCTGCCTCTGTTCTGCCTCAAGTGCCCTGTCCATTATTCCACGCAGCGTGTGCTCCAACAGGTGGACAAGGGGGACAGTGTCACTGATGCATGCACTGTCAGTGCTCACCATCCTCGTGGCCTCCTCGAATGGTGACAGGACAGTGCATGCATCCCTGATCATGGCCCACTGGCGTGGGGAAAAAAAACCAAGCTCCTCTGACTCTGTCCTGGTGCCATAGTCGCACAGGTACTCATTGATGGCCCTCTGCTGCGTGTGCAGCCGCTGCAGCATGGCCAACGTTGAGTTCCACCTGGTGGGCATGTCACAGATTAGGCGGTTCTTGGGCAGGTTAAACTCCTTTTGGAGGTCCGTCAGCCGAGCACTGGCATTATATGACCGGCGGAAATGCACACAGACTTTCCTGGCCTGCCTCAGGACATCCTGTAAGCCCGGGTACCTGCCCAAGAACCGCTGCACCACCAAGTTAAGGACGTGAGCCAAACAGGGCACATGGGTCAGTTGTCCCTGTCGGAGGGCAGAGAGGAGGTTGGTGCCATTGTCGCAAACCACCATTCCTGCCTTAAGTTGGCGTGGCGTCAACCACCTCTGAACCTGCCCCTGCAGAGCTGACAGAACCTCTGCCCCAGTGTGGCTCCTGTCCCCCAAGCACACCAGCTCAAGCACCGCATGGCATCTTTTGGCCTGCGTACTTGCGTAGCCCCTTGAACGCCTACGGAGCACGGCTGGTTCCGAGGAAGAGGCCATGGAGGAAGAAGAAGAGGAGGGGGTGGAGGAGAGAGGTGTGTCACAATCAGCATTTTGGAGGCGTGGTGGCGGAACAACCTCCAACACTACTGCACCTTGTCCTGCATCCTTCCCAGCTGCCAGCAGAGTCACCCAATGTGCCGTGAAACTTAGGTAACGTCCCTGTCCATGCCTGCTGGACCATGAGTCAGCGGTAATATGCACCTTACCGCTGACCGCCCTGTCCAGCGAGGCATGGACATTGCCTTCCACATGCCGGTAGAGAGCCGGAATTGCCTTCCGTGAGAAAAAGTGGCGTTTGGGTACCTGCCACTGAGGAACCGCACATTCCACAAACTCACGGAAGGGGGCAGAGTCTACCAACTGAAAAGGCAGCAGTTGAAGTGCTAGCAATTTTGCCAAGCTAGCATTCAACCGCTGGGCATGTGGATGGCTGGGAGCAAACTTCTTTCGGCGGTGCAGCAGCTGGGGCAGGGAAATTTGCCTGGTACAATCTGACGTCGGTGTACCAAAAGCAGATTGCCCACAAGTACTTGGCTGTGACACACCTAATTCTACACCTTCATTCCTCTCACTGCAGGTCTCAGAGAGGACTGAAGGTCTAGTGGGGTTGGAAATCTCAGCTGATGAGGAGCAAGGAGAGATCCTCTTTGTTCTTTGGTGTGGGTCTTTTAGATATGCTTGCCAACGAACTGCATGGCAGGTCAACATATGTCTGGTCGAGCATGTGGTACCCAAGCGGGAGATGTTTTGGCCACGCGAGATACGCTTGAGACATATGTTGCAAATAGCAGCGGTGCGATCTGATGCACTGGTCTCAAAAAAGGCCCACACCAAAGAACTTTTTGAATAACGCGCAGAGACTGCAGCGCCCTGCACATGTGGAGCTTTGGGGTGTGATGCAGTCAATGTGCTGCCCTTAGGCTGGCCCCTGGAGGGCATCCTGCCTCGTTGGTGATGTGCCGCCTCCTCCTCCTCCTCCTCCTCCTCCTCCTCTCTCCTATCAGGCACCCACGTTGAGTCAGTGACCTCATCATCCCCTCCCTCCTCATCACTGGAGCAAACCTGGCAGTATGCTGCAGCAGGGGGAGCATGACTGCCAGATTGCTGTCCTTCTTGGGCACCCCCTCTGTCCGTGCTCATGTTACTGCCTTCATCGAGCTCAGTATCATCATCAGAGCCTTCCAAACGCTGGGCATCCTCCTGGAGCATGTACCCAACACTGTGGTCAAACAGTTCGAGGGAATCCTCAGGAGGACATGGTGGAGCTAGGGAAGGAGTCACTGATGAGATTGAGCTGAGGGAAGAGGCCGCTGCTTTGCCAGACAAAGCACCCTGGGCATGGGTGAGAGAGGATGAGGAGGATGAGGACGGCTTGGTCATCCACTCGACCAAGTCTTCCGCATGTTGCGGCTCAACACGGCCAGCTGCCGAAAAAAAGGCCAAGCGTGTCCCATGGCCACGTGCTGATGAGGATGCACCGTCTCCACGACCAGCACTAGACACAGAGCCTGCTTGCCCTCTCTTATTGGCTTGTGACTGTCTGCCTCTCCTTCTTGGCCTTCCAGACATACTAATGGCCTGTAGCTGCACTAAGCTGGGATAGAACACCTGTAATTTTCTTCAGGTAGCTTTATATACTGTAACCAGACAAGCCTGCCTGTCAGTAGGAAGATAACAGGAACGGATCTAGCTGAACACTGTGAGCAGGACGCACTGCACTAAATGTAAATAGCAGGAACGGATCTAGCTGAACACTGTGAGCAGGACGCACTGACTGCACTAAATGTAAATAGCAGGAACAGATCTAGCTGAACACTGTGAGCAGGACGCACTGCACTAAATGTAAATAGCAGGAACGGATCTAGCTGAACACTGTGAGCAGGACGCACTGACTGCACTAAATGTAAATAGCAGGAATGGATCTAGCTGAACACTGTGAGCAGGACGCACTGCACTAAATGTAAATAGCAGGAACGGCTCTAGCTGAACACTGTGAGCAGGACGCACTGCACTAAATGTAAATAGCAGGAACGGATCTAGCTGAACACTGTGAGCAGGACGCACTGACTGCACTAAATGTAAATAGCAGGAACAGATCTAGCTGAACACTGTGAGCAGGACGCACTGCACTAAATGTAAATAGCAGGAACGGATCTAGCTGAACACTGTGAGCAGGACGCACTGCACCAAATGTAAATAGTCTAGATAGAAGATAACAGGAACGGATCTAGCTAAACTGAAAACAGTGTATATATATATATGCAACACCTGGGATGCATATATATACACAATACACTGTAAGTGCAGCTAACTGACTGACTGTTCTGCCTAATCTATCTAACTCAAATGACACTGTCTGTCTCTCTCTCTATCTCTCAGCACACCGGAACACACTACACAGGGCCGCCGTGCAGGCGGCCTTATATAGTGTGGGGCGTGTACTAAATCCCCTGAGCCATAATTGGCCAAAGCCACCCTGGCTTTGGCCAATTACAGCTCTCTCTACTGACGGCGCTGTGATTGGCCAAGCATGCGGGTCATAGTGCATGCTTGGCCAATCATCAGCCAGCAATGCACTGCGATGCCGCAGTGAATTATGGGCCGTGACGCGCCACACGAATTTGGCGCGAACGGCCCATAACATTCGTAATTCGACGGACGGTCGAACAGCCGATGTTCGAGTCGAACATGGGTTCGACTCGAACACGAAGCTCATCCCTAGTGCTGAGAGGTAAAACAGCAGATCATCAGCATAGGCTGATACCTTATGCTCCACGCCCCCCACGCTTATTCCCCTTATCTCCCCATTACCTCTAATCTTACAGAGAAATGGTTCTAACATTATGGCAAATATTAGCGGGGAAAGTGGGCACCCCTGCCTTGTTCCGTTTCGTATGTTGAGATAGTCCGAGATTGTACCATTCACTTTAACTCTTGCTCTTGGATCTGCGTAAAGGGCCATTATCCATCCCATCATACGGTCACCTAGACCCACTCCCTTCAGAACTTCTTTCATAAAGCCCCAATTCACCCTATCGAAGGCTTTTTCTGCGTCCATCGATAGTACGATCCTTGGGGCTTTCTCTGGACCGTATTGTATCCAGTGGAGCAGATGAAGTGCCCGGATGGTATTATCCCTTGCCTCACGTCCTTTTACAAAACCTGTCTGGTCGGGGTGCACCAAATCCCCTATATGTTCTTGCAATCTCATAGCTAAAATTTTGGCAAGCAATTTAGTGTCTGAGTTGAGCAGAGAAATAGGCCTATAATTGGCGCAGTATTGAGGGTCTTTCCCCTCTTTGGGGATTATGGTTATATACGCCACCAGGGCTTCTGGGGGCAAAGAATTAACTGCATTAATAGAGTTAAAATAGTTACATAGCGGTTTTATCAACTCCGAAGAGAATTTTTTATAGTAAGCATTTGTCAGGCCGTCCGGGCCAGGACTTTTCCCTGCTGGTAGGGCCGCTATTGCTCTGCTCAACTCATTCACCGTAATTGGCTGGTCCATTTCCATCTTAATCATCTCAGATATGGTCGGCAAGGATGATTCCCTGATATATTCTCGTGTTTCCTCCCTTCTTTGATCTTCTTTATTTTCTAATTGAGCTGTCTCCGGTGTCTGAATGTTATATAGGGTCTGGTAGAATTTATGAAATTCTTTCGCTATGGCCTGTGTTTCCACTACTTTCCTATTGTGAATTAATAGATTATGAACATGTCTAGAATCTTGCTGCTTTTTAAGTTGTTTAGCTAATAGTCTCCCGCATTTGTTACCTTGCTCATAGAACCTATGGGCAAAATATCTATATTTATTGTTTATTTTACGATCCAGACATTGTGCAAGTTCTGTTCGAAGATGCCCTAGTTGTTGGATATCTGAGGGATCTAAGTTTTTTTTATGTTTAGTCTCTAATATGGTAATTTTCTCCAATAGCTCTGTCACTTCCCTTTTCCTTTCTTTCTTAATATAGGCTCCATAGGCTATTAATTCTCCCCTTATAACTGATTTATGAGCTTCCCACACTGACTGCTCAGACACCTCTCCTGGCGTATTCCTTTCAAAATATTCCCGTATTTTTACTATTAACTCTTCAGTTATCTTTTTGTTATCCAGTAGCGATTCGTTCAATCGCCAGGTTCGTTCTATATGCCCTGTCTGGTTCGGGAAGAATGTTAACGTTATTGGGGCGTGATCCGAGATAGTTATAGCTTCAATAGTACAATCCCGGACACTCTCCAGATAGAATTGATCTACCATGAATACATCAATACGCGAATACATTTTATGTGCTGTAGAGTAATAACTATAATCTTTTGCTTCATTATGCAATGCCCGCCAGCTATCAACCAGATGTTGGGTGCGTAGGCGTTGTTTTAAATATTTTAGGGCTCTAAAAGATATGGAGGATTTCCCTGATGTTGTGTCTAGACCCGGGTCTAGTACCATGTTGATGTCTCCACCCAGGATCAGACATCCTTCCCTGAATTTCTCCAGCGCCCTCAGCATTTCGACAAAAAATTTAATTGTTCCCATATTTGGAGCATAAATAGCAGCAAATGTATATCGCTGGCCATATATTGCCCCCTTGACAAATAAGAAACGACCTTCTCTGTCTGTTTGAACAGACGTTAATACCCATGGGCAAGTTTTTCTAAATGCTATTGTGACCCCTCTTGCCCTTGCAATCGGTGATACTGCATGATACCAATGGCTGAACATATGTCTCGGTAGGTTAGGTATTGATTTCTCCCTAAAGTGCGTTTCTTGGAGAAATGCTATGTCCGCTGCATAATGTTGTAATTCATGCCAAAGTTGGCCCCTTTTATGTTGTGAGCTCAGTCCCTTCACATTATAGGATACAATCCTTAATGGTGCAGCCATCCTTCAAGAGAAAACCAAAAAAAGAGAGCCAATACCATATTTGCCATTTGCCTGGAGGAAACAAAACAAAACAAAAAACAAAACAAAACAAAACGAAAAAAAAAAAAAAACCCAAAAAAACCCCCAAAAAAAAAAAAAAATGGAGAAAAAACCCCAAAAAAATTCCAACCCACCCTTCCACCCCCCCTCCCCCCAGACACTCCAAAAGTATCTCCCCATTCGGAGTATATTATCTAACTGGTGGAGGGGTCCGGGCACACCCCCTGTGCCAGATCCCCTCCATCCCCGCACTAGTACCAGTTCAACCAGTCCCATTATATCGGGACCTACCTAATGGGACAATATAACCCCGAGGGTCACCTTCTAATTCCCTCCTCCCCGAACTCTTTCTCTTATATTCTCCCTGTGTCTAAATCTTAACTATATCAACTAAAAATCCTTTTTTCCTTTTTCCTTCTCTTTTCCCATCTCTTCCCTCTCTCTTCCTTCTCTTTAATATTAGTGATTTCTTTGTAGCTGCTTCCTATACTATGTCTTACCCTCCAAAGATCTGTGTATGTTCCCCTCTTCACTCTTACAGTAATGGCTAATTTCCTCCACCTTTACCCATCACCCTTATATCACCTATTACACCTATCTTGTATATTGAGTGTCACTCGTCATCCCATTCCTTAAACTCAAGCCAATACCATATTTGCCATTTGCCTGGAGGAAACAAAACAAAACAAAAAACAAAACAAAACAAAACGAAAAAAAAAAAAAAAACCCAAAAAAAACCCCAAAAAAAAAAAAAATGGAGAAAAAACCCCCAAAAAAATTCCAACCCACCCTTCCACCCCCCCTCCCCCCAGACACTCCAAAAGTATCTCCCCATTCGGAGTATATTATCTAACTGGTGGAGGGGTCCGGGCACACCCCCTGTGCCAGATCCCCTCCATCCCCGCACTAGTACCAGTTCAACCAGTCCCATTATATCGGGACCTACCTAATGGGACAATATAACCCCGAGGGTCACCTTCTAATTCCCTCCTCCCCGAACTCTTTCTCTTATATTCTCCCTGTGTCTAAATCTTAACTATATCAACTAAAAATCCTTTTTTCCTTTTTCCTTCTCTTTTCCCATCTCTTCCCTCTCTCTTCCTTCTCTTTAATATTAGTGATTTCTTTGTAGCTGCTTCCTATACTATGTCTTACCCTCCAAAGATCTGTGTATGTTCCCCTCTTCACTCTTACAGTAATGGCTAATTTCCTCCACCTTTACCCATCACCCTTATATCACCTATTACACCTATCTTGTATATTGAGTGTCACTCGTCATCCCATTCCTTAAACTCGTTCACTTAGCATTGAGTTCCGTATACTTTATACAATTAGGTTATCTTCTAATCTTCTTTTTTCTCTTTTCTTCTCCTTTATTCCTTCTCTTCCCCCTTCTCTTACTTTTCCTAAGCGGGGTCATGCCTTCCATAGCGGTTTCTACGTTGGGCCTTTGATTGGTTTTGGTCTGATAAATGCACGCATCCCTGGGGGTCTGCTCAGTGTGCTCTGGTGCAGCTCATGCTGTCTTGATGTTTCACACTGACTCAATAGCAGGAAGGCCTATTAGACAGTGGGAGGAAACCTAGGAGGAGAGAGCATGGATGCAGATACAGCCCTGTCCAATTAGAAGGGGATGTGCCCCAAGGAATGCTGGGCGCCTGTATTTAAGTCTGAGGAGCACATGGGTTTAGGGTTCCAGTCCAGCCCACCTCTGAGGAGAGAGGTTCAGGTGGGGAGGAGGTGGCTGCCTCTCCTCCAGCAAAGGCGGCCATGTGGCCTCAGGTGCCTAACCTGAGGGCGTGAAGCCTGAAAGCTACAACCCAGGGTTCCTGTGCAAGCTGACTAAAGGAGGAAGTCTGGTCCTATGTCACTGGTATAGAGTGTCGCTTGGAAGTTGGAAGGAGGCTACCAGCTGTTCCTGGACATTTTGTGAGTACAGACCCTGAAAGGATCCTTGAGACTGAGTGTGTGTTGCTGAAATCCCCCCTCTGGTCCTAGAAGTCAGCATACTGTGTGTGTGAGCTAAAGGAGACAGTTGCGGCAGTACCTCCACTTGCTATATAATGACGTGAGGTGTACCAAGATGGCCACGCCTCAGACGACATCCAGTGATGAAACGCGTAAGACAGGACTTGGTATGCGTCAACCTAATTTCTTGAAACTTCTGGTTTTCTAATTGTGGTCTGTGAAACACATGCTGCCCAGACCCAGGAAATTACCTGTATGCTCATATGAAATTGCGGTAATTGGAGGCCCTTCAACTTATGGAAAGGTTTTATCGGATTCACGATATGAGTATCCGCTTTTATTGATTTCAAACTACGCAAACTACGCCATGGAGCAGGAGGTCATACTGATTTTGGGGACACCAGGATCGAAGGCTTATTTAACTACATGCTCTTTACCCCTGCAGGGGTAGGGGCATCTGGCGAGTGCATATACCCAAGGGGGAGCACGGAAAAGTCACTTCACTTATCTTTTGCGCGGAAGTTGTGATAAATCGTATCACTTGAAAATCAGCACAAGTCACTTTATGGGACATTTGATGTGGATAGATTTCTTATTACTATACACTTTGTTTCTAGACGTGGACTCAATATCGATTCAATTCATTACATATATTTTTTTCATTTTATTTAAAGCGGGGGTCCACCTATCTATCGTTTTTTTTTTTTTGAGTTCATTCACAAACTTTTCTTCTCAGCATTACATACTCACATATTGTGTGTAATATGTCCGCCTGTGTCAGATTTCGTCGGAAAGAATAACTTATATTATTCACTGCAGGCGGTTTCCATCTTCAATGTGGGCATTTGAAGCCCACAAGCATTTATTTCCTGGATGTGGTGAATGCTGTGCTCCCAGCATTCACCGCTCGTTCCCGCACATGCTCAGTGGCATCCTGGGAAGCCTGAGACTAGCTCCCAGGAGTCTGGGAGAGGCTAGAAACACGCCTACTCCCACGGGAGGAGAACCAGGAAGTGCAAAGAAGAATAGAAAAATAAAAGGTAATTACGGCGATTTAAATTTTTTTAAACGGCATGTCAGCATCTAGGCAAGGAAGAGAATACATACAGATATTGTTCAAAATTTGGGTGGAACCCCGCTTTAATCATTAATCTCACTTCATTTTTGGTTGTGCATATCTATTATACTGTTTCAATACACTCACAGATATTGTTATATATTACGATTTTTTACTTAGTATCACGATTGGTAGCAAATATGTTATTTAAATATTTGTTTTAAGCAGCACCATTTTCCCTTACTTTGATTATTAATTCTCTGGACCCCACTTGTAGAGTCTTCTTTCCAGGGAGGCTGCAGCTTAACATATACCTAAGCGCAGATTTTTTAGTTAAATATATAAAGGAGACACTGGCTAGTGTCTTGAAGATTTAAATCCACTGACAAAGTCCACTGAGTCTCTTCTGCTACAGAGGGACTTGTTCTTCCATAAAGATGCTGTATGGTTCAGCAGATAATCTGCTCCACAGTTCTAGAGAGAGAGAGTTGTCCTCGCTTGTGCATAGTTAATTTGGAGTATCCTACTAATTCCCTTCTCCTATTCATGTTCTCCAAATAAAACATAAAAACAAATCCCCTAGACTGGTCATTGAAGACAATGAGCAGAAAAGTGAGTGCACCTGGCTGTATGAGAATACCGTGTAACTGGCTGCAGGATAATCAGTGTGAGACCCAGGTACAGACATTCCATCAGTTCCTGCGGGAGCAGTGCTACACATAGGTAAGTTGGAAGTTGACCTTCTTTGAAACTTGAAGGTGCCTAGAAGTGTCTACAATTACAGACCAATACAACGTATTCACTCATCTTTCTACCTGTCCATAGAGCAGTCACACAGCCTAATACTAAAGGCCCCTTTGTTTTTATGGAACTGGTGTTCTCTTACCTTTGGGATTGAGTATCCTCTGAAAACTGTATCTTTGGATGTGCATCGAGGAAGACTGATTGGCAGCACATCACAAAACCTAATAAGTTCATGAATAGCGGCCTCTGTATATGGCATTTTACTTCGGTCAGAAATGGATGGGAATCGGTCTCTTCCAACAACATGGTCAATCTCTTCTTGCATTTTCTCTGGACCAGAAAACAGTATCAAACAAACGAAAGCTAAATATACATTCCTTGTGACATTATGAGCCCCCTATTCATCTCACAATTTCACATTTATTTGAAGAAGGGGAGAGGGGAAGGTGTAGCTTTAGAATACAATCAAGGTCTAAAGTAGTGGTTCTTAACCACTGGGCCACGGCCTACTGCCAAGCTTTGTCTTCCGTCCTCCTGGGCCTCAAGCCAGCTGCAAATCCCCTAATTTTCCACAGTGCCTCCCAGCTCCCATAGTGGTCCCCACCCTCTCATAGTGATCCACAGTGCCCCTTAACATCCCACAGTTCCCCCCAAAACCTCACAGTACCACTTAGTCTTCCACAGTGCCACCCAGCCTGCTACAGTGTCCCCTAGCTTGTCATAGAGCCATAGTGCCTTCATACTACAACAGTGTCCCACGGGGTCCCCCAGTCCCCACCAGTCTCCCACAGCTGCAAAGCACCCAGCATCCTGGAGAGACCTTGAATCCACTCCAGATACCCCATCCCCCATGGCTGCCCCCAGAAACCTCATCCCTTACAGGGCCACCAAGTCTGCTGAAGAGTCCCCTAACCCAACCAGAACCACCATTCCCCCACAATGACACCAAGCCCCATCCAGAGCCTTCCAGCATTTCAATACATATTTTGTATTACCATACTTTTCTTGTGTAAGTATAACGTTTTTTACTAGTTTATAGTATTGGTTACATTAGTATCCTGATGCGCTAGAGCAGTGATGGGGAACCTTTTTGAGCAGAGTGCCCAAACTGCAACATAAAACCATATTATTTATTTCAAAGTGCCAACATCCATCGCCATGCAGCACATCGCACATCTCCATCACACTGTAAACTTCTAGCACATATTATGTATTTGCTTTCAGCTTACACCTCTCTGTTGTCCGGCCACATCACATCAGTAAGCTACAGCACATTATACATCGCCATGTAACTCGTAGCACACCTCCTCACCATGCATCACACCCCTCCATTCAGTTTATGGCACACTTTCCTCTCCATCACACATCTGGTACCCCCTCTGCAACTCGCCACCCCTCCCCCCTCTGCTGTGGTACGGCAGTGGTGCAGTGACAGTCATGTAGCCCGTCTTGCTCCCTCTACCCATATACACCTCTCCTGCTATCACCGTAGCACAGAACATGGTCACATGGCGTGGCTCATTACCGGCCGCTCTGGCCTCATCTCTGGGCTTTTTCACCAGTGGAACGAAGCGGCTGCACACAGGTGACCCCCAGGCAAACAAACGCCCACTTCTCCTTCCCCGCCAGTCAATTGACTGTTCATTCCCCGGCCGAGGGAGGTGATTGGCCAGTCTGTGAGTCGATCCTGCAGCACTTTCTCCAAAGAGTTGGCTGCTGAGTCAAAGTGCTGTGTGATCTGGAGGAGGTAGGCAGTGCCGGGACACTGGGTGCTTTGTCCTCTTAGTGAAGTGTGAGGAGCCTTTGTGTGCCCAGAGCTCCTGCATGCCCACAGAGGGCTCTGTGTGCCAGCTGTGGTACGTGTGCCATAGGTTTGCCATCAGTGCGCTAGAGACTCAAGTTATGTGCAACAGTGCATTGGAATGCCATTCATTTTGAATGGCACCCCAGTGCACCCATGTTGCATTGCACTGGAAAGCATGGTATTAAGCAACCATATACTGTGGTGCACCACATATTTTTCTGTCTACTCTGGTGTGTTGGCTATGCATGTTGTGCATTAAGACACCACACCGGAACAGAGAGATCTGAATGGGCCTTAAAGATGATTTGAAAAGGTGATGATTTTGGTCGTATAGAGAAACCACTCTTATGGCCACAGGTATCAGCAGCTGAATTCTGGCATTAAAGATTAATGTTGAACTCCAGGATAAGAAGATATTATCTAAATACAAGAGGCATGAGTATTGTTACTTGAATCTTGGTGTGTATTTCTGTGCAGTAATCCAGTGTGATTTTTTTCTTTCTGCAGGAGCTTCCTACAATAAAGACCGGTCACTGCTGCTCTCTTTCCTTGTGCAGGGTGACTGGTCTTGCTACCGCCCCCTCCTGTAACTTTCTGCAGGCAGCCTGTAGTGGTTGGGGCTGTTGTGTTCCTCCCACAGCTCTCATCTCTCTACAGGCTACATTTATTTTGTTTGCAAAGGCAATTAATGCACACAATGTAGATTTACCGGTATATAATTTGTGGTGTTTCAGGAATACATTTTAAATGAAGGTTTTTTTGCCAGCAACTCAGCTTTAAACCAACTGGGTTTTTTTTTTTTTCAGCCAGTGATCCAACAGATGTATGGTATACCTTATACCATTAACCATTTGCCAACCACGCTATAGTCAAATGACGGCGACAGCGTGGCCGGCTAGTTCTGTAAGGCCATCATGCGACGGCCTTCTGTGATCATGCCCGCCGAGCGCCCGCTGCTGGGCGCAGGCGGTGCGCTCTGTGATCACAGTGTCCCCTGGACACTGCTGATCACAGATTGAGGTAAAGAGCCAATCAGTGTCTCTTTACCAAGTGATCAGCTGTGTGCAATCACAGCTGATCACGGATGTAAACAGTTGCCAGTTATTGGCACTCCTTTCCTGCTGACAGCGTGAGGAGAAAAGAGCCGATAACCAGCTTGTGTAAAATGGACATGTACACTGATAATAAGGCACTGATTGTCAGTGTCCTGATTATCAGTACAGTCCTAACAGTGCCCACCAATGCTGCCAATCAGTGCCCATCAGTGCTGCTGATCAGAGCCAATCAGTGTCGCCTATTAGTGCCACCTATCAGTGCCCCATTAGTGCCACCTATCAGTGCCCATTAGTGCCGCCTATCAATGCAGCCTCATCAGTGCCTCCTCATCAGTGCACACCAGTGTTGCCTCATCAGTGCAGCCTATCCGTGCCCATCAATGTCCATCAGTGTCGCCTCATCAGTGCAGCCTATCAGTGCCCATCAATGTCCATCAGTGTCGCCTCATCAGTGCAGCCTATCAGTGCACATCAATGCAGTCTCTTCAGCACACATCAGTGAAGGAGAAAAATTACCTATTTGCAACATTTTAAACAAACTATGAAAAAGTTTTTTTTTTTTTTCAAAATGTTTGTTTATTTATCAAAAAAATAAAAAAACAGTGGTGATTAAATTCCCACAAAAGAAAGCTCTATTTATGCGAAAAAACAATTATAAAAATTTTGTTTGGGTACAGTGTTGTATGACCGTGCAATTGTCATTCAAAGTGTGACAGCGCTGAAAGCTGAAAATTGGCCTAGGCAGGAAGGGGGTTAAAGGGCCCAGTAGGCAAGTGGTTAAAGTGATTGTAAAGTTTTTTTTTTAAGTTAAAATAATAAACAGGTTTATACTTACCTGCTCTGTGTTGTATTGCACCGAGCGGCCCCAAACCTCCTCTTCTGAGGTCCCCCGCCAGTACTCTTGGCTCCTCCTTTTCTTGGTGTGCCACTATAGGAAGCTGTTTGCTATGATGGCACACATGTGGGCTTGCTCCCAAGCTGGGCTGTGCCCTTTGCCCTGCCTCCCACTCCCTCTTCACAGGATTTGATTGACTGCAGCAGGAGCCAATGTCTCCTGCAGCCGACTCTGTCCTGTGAATGCATGGAAAGAAAGGAGAGAGGCACTACAGGCGGGCACAGCACTGGATCGAGTGAGGACAAGTATTTAGAGAAAGGGGGCGATATAATTGCTGGGACATTCTTTACCTTGATGCAGGGAATGCAATAAGGTGTAAAATGTGTAGCCGTTACAACCAATTTAAGTTATTTTTACTGTATTTTTCATAAACCTTCACAATCTCTACCATTAAAATAATCTCTGGGTACAAATACTTTTATTTAATATATTCCCCAATAGCCATGAAGGATAAAGATCCACTTGTAAAAGAAGCAGTGATAAAATCACTGTGCTCCACATACTGTAGCCTTTGCAGAAAGCAGAGCGGTGTAGGAGGGGCCCAGAAGCTCACCCACTACAAGCTCCGTGCAGGAAGGAAGGGGCGGAGACAAGACCAGACCAGTCACCAATCACAAGGGGAAAGAGCAGCAGTGACTGGTCTTTTTTTACAGGAAAGTTCTGTAAAGAGGAAAAAGTTTCACACTGGATTACTGCACAAGTCTGGAAGTAATACACAAATTAGATAAAAAATGAAGTGAGAATCCACAGGCTTCTTGTATTTAGACAATATTTGTATTTCCCGGAATTCAACTTTAATAATTAAATTAATAATTAATAAGCTATAAGGCAGGTTATAGAGAAGACTGAGATAAATTATTATGTGCATTTGAAATGCTGAATGACATACTGTCAAGCCTAATTTCCTTGCAATGCCACAGGGATAGGCAACCTTGGCACTTCAACTGTGGTGAAACAAGTCCCATGAGACATTGCAAGACCCTGACAGTCACAGGCATGACTTCTAGAGGCCGAGGCATGATGGCATTTGTAGTTTCACCATGGCTGGTGTGCCGAGGTTGCCTTCCACTGCCATAGATGCTTCTCTCTCTAGTGAGTCACTGACCAAGAAAAGATGTTCAGGTTTGGAGTTCAGCTTGTATAGACTTCACAAGGTAGTAGAGCCAGGACCATCATGGCAGACTCATGCCTGTGCTTTTCAAAAGAATTTCAGCCATGGCATCACCCATGTTTCTACACTCTCAGGTTAGCGTAAAGGTTTTAGGATGAAATATTGAAGTCACCTGCCACCTCCGGGTATTTCATGAGGACCAGGAATCCGTATCTCAGGTTAGTGCTGACTGTCTCTGTTCCACCGAACAGCAGGTTTTGAATCGTTCTGGCCAAAGATGTGGCATAGAATGCGGTTTCTGGGTTGTCCTTTTCCTTCACATGTAAAAGTGTTTAAATATGTTAAAGCTATATAAATATTCTTGCATAAAATATTTATTGTGTTCATTATAAACAAAAACCTGAAATGGCTACTCTTCCCTAGTCTATTAAAACATTTTTTTAAATGATGGTAGACTTGTTTATTTAAAGCGTTTGTTACCCTAAAAACCCCCCAAAAAACATATTCTGTTTCTAGAATAGAGGGTAGCCCCCTAGTCTGGGGCGGGGGGGTTACCTTGGGCCTTGGGCCCGGGTGCTGGAGGGATCCTCTCACAACACACTGAGGAGTCCTGTCCAGAGGCACCAGAGCAAGAGTGAGGACATCAGGAGCCAGCGAGCACATCCAAGAGATCTCCAGGAGAAGTCAGCCGGGTGGGCTGGTGAGTGTGCAGTCTTGGAGGACTGTGGGAAGTAGCCAGGTGGGCTAGTGAAAGGCGCTGTGGCAGCCAGGTGGGCTGGCAGAGCCTGAAGGGGTGGTGCTGGGACCAGTGACCATGGGAGGAAGTGCACTGAAAGTACTAGTGGTGTCACCCCATCGTTCTCAAGTATAGGGGCTCGCAGTCCCTGCCTGTAAAAGGCTTTTGCTATAGCCTTTTCTTAGGGTGACACCACTGTGGATCTGCAAGCAAGTTTGTGCAGGAGGGTATATAGACTGTATATAGTTGAAGTGTTCCTGAAGAGTTCTTTTCTGATTAGTCAAGTGGGCATCCCATAAACATCCCATCCCCATCCAAGTTTATTAACCCCTAAAATAAAACACAAAATCAAAGTTTCTGGACTGTTTCTTGTCTCAAGTGTACAAATAAAGTAATATAGTGCAGTGCTGATGAAGGTGAAATAAACAATAAAATTATCCCAATATAAAGTGAATATAATAAATGAATGTGCAAAACATAAATACACAACAATAAAATAACACAACAATAATGATAAAATTGCATAAACCAACAGTGTTATGCTGTGTAGACACGACCGGACTTTACGGCATACTTGGTTCAGCGGACCGGAGTTCGTCAGACAATTCGATCGTGTGTGGGCTCCAGCGGACTTTTTTTCCCCAAAAGTTCGACGGATCTAGAAATTAAACATGTTTCAAATCTTTTCGACGGACTCGAGTCCGGTCGAAAAGTCCGCTCATCTGTATGCTAGTCCGATGGACAAAAACCAACGCTAGGGCAGCTATTGGCTACTGGCTATGAACTTCCTTGTTTTAGTCCGGTCATACGTCATCACGTACGAATCCGTCGGACTTTGGTTGATTGCGTGTAGGCAAGTCCGTTCATTCGGAAAGTCCGTCGTAAAGTCCGTTGAAAAGTCCGCAGGACAAAGTCTGCCGTAAAGTCCGCTCGTGTGTACGCGGCATTAGTGCATATAAAGTACATAAAGTCCATATTTGACATTGAATATGGTGACTGTGAATCTGTGTGAACTGGTTGTCTTTAGATAATCCACCACCATAAGGAAAGAGGCTTACCAGACAGGTTGAACCCAACTAGGCGTATGCCTGATGAGTCAACCAAGTCAACCAAGGAGGTACAGCAACCACGACTTCCAAAATAAACCAAATCAGGTAGGGATCTGTGACAATCCGTTTGACATCAGTAGGTGTCTACCATAGGAACAGTGACCGGAATTTGTGAGCGATTCTAGAATAAGATGGTAGTTTACAAATTTGTGTGGTTTCTGTTTTTTCACTACTACAGTTCATTGTTGTATTGTTGCTTGAACCACAAAGAACTTGCCTTTCTTGGGTTCCATTGCCACAGAACACGTAATGGGAGCAGGTACAGGGAACAGGTCTCAAGGACAGGGTTCACCGATCGGAGTCCAGTACAAAAGCAGGAACAAAAGCAGGTTCAGTCAGGGACATGGCTAGCAGCGGAATTCTGAAGAAAAACAAGTGTGCCTGTGGAAATTCGGTGTGTACTGGTTGTACAAGATGGGGGATCCCTATTCACCAGTGGCTCCTACGTGGGGTGTGCTACACTTTTGTGAATCTGGATTCAGTTCTCTTTGGTCAATTAAGACAAAATCTAGAAATCGCCTGAATCCAGAGGCAGTTCACGATTAGCAAGAAAGTTCCACATTTTGACAAAATCATGAATGACAAGCAGGAATAAAGAAGTTAATTTCATTTAATTTTACTTTTTACAATTTTTTTTGAACAAGCTAGAATCTAATTGCTCAGTTTATGATTGCATTTTCAGTTAAAAGCTTATTTTATAAAGAAGAATTGAAGGTATGGATATTTTATCCACCTTGGACCAATGCAACTATGCACTTGCCATATCTGACCATTTCCCCTGGAAGCTGAACTAGACACTCCAGTGATTTCCACTTGCTTCCAGGTACTGTCCTGAGTGGTGCCATCTTGTCCAATCAGAGAACACTTTGCACTGATTCAGAAAATGCTAAGCAGTTTCTAAATGGCCCCCGTGCTGAACGGCTGATCTCCTGTGTTCACAATACAGCAGGGCAACTGTTCGGAGCGGGACATGAAACCGAATGGAGTTCACTGGGATATCGGCGTCTACTTCAGTGATTTCCAACTTCCAGGGTGCATTGGCCAGGTATAGTATATACCTAGTTACATTGGTCCAAGCTGTTATTTATAGCTCTTATTTAAAGCAATAATAAACCAAAAAAAAAAAAAACATTTATTATTTTGCAGCTTACAAATTCTTAGAGGTGACAGCTGCACTAGTTTTCTTTTTTAGGCTTTCTTTCCTTTATTTTCACCTGGTGATCCTGCCAGTAAATCAGTTGTTTATCAACAGAACAAGCTTTCTTGCAAATGTAGCAGTTAGAGTATTAAGACAAGCCATTTACTATTTGCAGGGGTGCTTACAATGATCAGCTTATATTTATCTATGTAAAACCTTTAACCTAAAAGGAAAAAAACTGTTGCTGTAACGGCTTGTGTAAGTGCAATGTTAGAGTTTGGCTTCAAGTTGTTAGTGTATATAAATCTGCTAGTACATCTAACCCTCCCCTCCCCCCCCCCGACTGATAATGCTACTGTCCAAAGGTGCCCCTGTGCTCCTTCATCCAGAGTGGAGGCACTCTACAGGAGGTGTGTTACTGGCCAACTCACCAGGTGAAAACAGAAAAAAAATACCTGAAAAATGAAAACGTAAGCAGCCACCACATCTAATGAGTAATAAGCTGCAATATATTACATTTTTGGTTTTGGGTTTTATACCGCTTTAAGTTCAGTTTGTTCTCCTGCAGTATTGTATGTGGTTCAACAATTTGAAATTACACTTCTTCATCTTCAAATGTGATATCACTTTTGTAGGGGCTGACCTGACCTGATATGCAACTTTACTTAAGCAATACATAAATGTGGTTAAGCAGTTAACCATTTAGGCTACATTCACACTATTGCGAATTGGATATATTGACTTGCTCGCATCCAATTCGCATGACAGGAGAGGAGCCGGTTCACACATCTCCTGTGCATCTTTGACTCCTTTCAGGTCCAAATTCTTACAAAAAATTGGACCTGATTCGCCGCTGAAACGGAGAACAGGGATGCATCGGACCCCCTGCTGCGAGCCGCTCCGCAAATAGTGTGAACCCAGCCTTAATGTAGTTATTGTACAAAGGAGTCACAAACTATTTGTGACTTCATCCTCCCTTTTGGAGATCCCCAACGTATAGATTCTAGTTGTATGTGAATCCAAGTTACTATTACCTCTTTGATCTTCATTAGGAAGCAGTCAATGTAGTCACGTGGATTTTCCGAATCCAGAGTCTCACTGTGGTGTTTGATGCTTTCGGCTAAAATGTCATAGATCATATTAAAATACTTCTCAATTTTCTTGTGTGGACCTGGCACATAGTCCATGAGGTTTGGATACATGTTGTATAGCTGTATTGTCAAAATATAAAAGTGAACCAAACTATAACTGAAATATGAAAGAGTAATAAAAAAAAAACATATTTATTTTATTTACCCTGACTGAGAACTCATACTTCAGTATAAAGCAGCCTTTCTCCATTTTTTTCACCCCAGAGGAACTCTTAAAATCATTTTCAGGTCTCGGGAAACCCCTGCAAAAATCAACAGATTTGTAATCAATGGGAAAATTGCCCCTTACATTGGTGGCTAATGGGAAGAATGAAATGTTCCCTGTACTGCAGTCGTCAAAATGCCCCCCCCTTACAGACAGCAAAAAATATTTTTGTTGTCATGCAGCTTACTCTGCCAGATGGCATTGGACCCAGAACTACCAACACATTGGTGATCAATGGGAAACATTGCCCCTTACATTGGTGGCCAATGGGAAGAATGCTCCATGTACAGCAATAGTCAGAATGCCCCCATTACAGACGGCAAAAATATTTATTGGTGTCATACAGCTGGCTCTGCCAGGTTGCATTGGACCCAGACTATGCATGCATGCACCGTAAAATGAGAATCAGTCAGCCTTAGCTTAAGGAACCCCTAGCAACCTCTGGATGAACCTCAGTTGAGAATGGCTAATATTGAGTATTCCTCTTCATACTCACCGTCCCCCAGGTGCTGCTCATGACAAGGAAGTTACTGTTAATACTCTCAATTATGGCCAACAGTCTTTTGTCTTCATAATCAAACCGGCTGCCAAATATAATAGAGCAGATTACATTGGAGACTGTTTGAGCAAAGTAGTTAGTGGGATTCACTGGAGCCCCTAAAATAAAGTGATATACATCAGTATTATTTATTTTCAATGTTTATACAGTACTGACACATTCATTATTTGCTACAGAGAATGTGTTCATCATTTAAATCAGTTCATTGGTAAACCAAGATGCTCAAAGTGAGCCCTATTCATCCCCTAACTGTCTGTGCCCTCATCCACTATAAGGAGAAGCACAAAAAGAGAGAGGCGCCTCTGGGTGTAGACGTAAGAACAGTTTATTCATAAATCACATGTTAAAATAACTCATATTTCGGAAGTCATCAAACAGCAAGTAAATGTGGAACATCCATCAAGGGGTAACCATCAGATCAGTCAAAAGGACTCTTCCTGCCTGCTGGATGCTCAGCCTATGTGTGGAGGACATCACTAGAATGGTGGGCCGGCTGCAGGGAAGACGAAAACCAAAACGAGGCCTGGAGCGCAGATGGACAGCGGGCGGGGAGAAATGACATCACTGGCAAGCGACGCGCTTCATGGTAATAACTGATCTGATGGTTACCCCTTGATGGATGTTCTACATTTACATGCTGTTTGATGACTTCCGAAATGTGAGTTATTTTAACATGTGATTTATGAATAAACTGTTCGTACGTCTACACCCAGAGGCGCCTCTCTCTTTTTGTGCTTCTCCTCAGAATCTTGCAACCTGGTTTCAGTTCTCTTTGAAGGCAGCCCTGCATGTGGACTTTCCTCCCTGGTTTGGACCTCTGGATTCCAAAATATATATATTTTTAACATATATAAAAATATACCTGTATATCTATTACCATGGACCCTTTCTTTCATGTGTTTTTAAATGTTTTTAATGTTTTCATTCAGATATACATATGAATTTTTTCCATATACACACTTGTTTGTGGGCTGTGGTTTTTTCATTTATTTTTTCCAGTTAACTGCGCCTATACTTGTATATCATCCACTATAAAGCTCATTCATGTTCCTATTGCCTGTACAGTCTACCTTGCCACCTATGTATCCCCAGAATGTCTGTGCCTCCAAACTCTCTCGTGGAAAGTACACCAAAGGGAGCAAATAAGAAAAAAACATTTTCAGAGTTTACATACACGTAACCTTAAATCAACCTCAATTCCCTCAGTTCATGTTTTAAATTACAACATATACCCATTGAATATGTACCTATGAATAACTCCCCTCTAATAAGTAGCTCTTACAAGCTAAAAGATGGTACATCCCAACTTGTATCCACAGTGGCTTGATCAGGGGACTTGTAAAGGCGGTGGGGCAAATTTATGTTGGGAAGGATGGACAGGCCCTGAAATACTGTAGAGGCCTGGTGCAATTGATCCAATGTAGGAACCATGCTACTGCAACAATCCCCAATCCAAAGCAGGATGCAATCGAATGCAACATTAAGTGACAAAAACACATAGATAATCTAAGGTTAGCTTTACATGGTCACTCTGAGCACTGGCTCTACCCTCTTTTTTTGTCAGGAAAGGACAGACAGCAAGAGGTTTATGGAAGAGCAGGATAGCCTACGACTATGTAAGCATATTTCTGCCCCTACTAAACGTTCTATGGAAGTAGGGGTGCACCGAATGGGTTTTTTGGTGTCGAAACTGATACCGAAAATGAAAAATACACTAGGCCAAAAACCGAAACCGAAAATGACCGAAACCGAAAATGAATGTTTTTAAAACATATTTTTATATAAAAATGTATTTTTATATTTTAAATAAAATGTATACATTTTTATATAACATATTGTTAATAGTATTAGCAAAATTTCCATGCGGTGCACTTCTAGCAGATATGATACAGGAGATGGTCAGAGACTGCAGACATAGTATAGGAGATGGTCAGAGACTGCAGACATGGTACAGGAGATGGTCAGAGACTGCAGACGTGGTACAGGAGATGGTCAGAGACTGCAGACGTGGTACAGGAGATGGTCAGAGACTGCAGACGTGGTACAGGAGATGGTCAGAGACTGCAGACGTGGTACAGGAGATGGTCAGAGACTGCAGACGTGGTACAGGAGATGGTCAGAGACTGCAGATGTGGTACAGGTACTCTCCCTCTTCTAGACCTGCCAGGTGCGGTAAGCTCTGGTACATAAATTATAACTAGTCCTGGGTATCCTGTAGTGTCACCCACTACTCTGGATAAACACTAATGCCCCTTACACACGATCGGACTTTCTGACAACAAAACTGTGGATTTTTGTGCGAAGGATGTTGGCTCCAACTTGTCTTGCATACACACAGTCACACAAATTTTGGCCAACAATTACGAACGTAGTCACGTACAAGACGTATGTGATATCTCCATTACGAACGCTAATTTTACAAGACCGAGTGCTTCCGGCTCGTACTTTATTCCGAACATGCGTGGACTTTTGTCCGATGGACTTGTGTACACACGATCGGAAAGTCCGACAACAAACATTTGTTGGCGGAAAATTTGAGAACCTGCTAGCCATTTGTTGGCGGAAAGTCCGACAACAAATATTCGATGGAGCACACACACGGTCGGACTTTCAGCCAACTAGCTCACATACAACATTTATTGTCGGAAAATCTGATCGTGTGTACGTGGATTTACAGTTGCTTAAAGTGGCAATATAGGCACCAAAGCAAAGTTTTAAAATTGGATTACCTACATCCACCTTGCACATAAATTTCAAAGCATGGTACTTGCTGTTCTTATATGTAAAATAGCTAGTATATTAGGTTTACTGATCCTTTCATTCTTCAGAACTGGAAACTCTTAATTTATTCATTAACATTTCAAATCTATTAAGATAACTTTATGTTTAGACCCAGGTGCCCATTGCATAGTACATCATGTAATACCTTTGCACGGGTTAAAGATTTTATGTGTATCCAAAAAGTAATATCGCTTTCTCTATCTAGCTATCTTCCTTTCTGGTCCCCATAACATCACTTCAGGTTATATCTGTCCTATAACATAATTTCCTGGCTATCTGCCTATGACCTAATCTCCTAGGTGTTGCACCTATAACCTAATCTCTTATCTCCTAATCTCCTGTAACCTAATCTTCTAGCACTCTCTCCTAAACCCTTATCTTTAGTTGTCTCTTCCATAACCAAATCTCTCGGCTTTCCATAGTCTAATGTCCTAGCTGTCTTTTCCATAACCTAAAATATTGCACTCTCCTATAACCTAATTTCTTAGCTGTTTGCCTATAACATTATCTCCTAGCTATTTGTAACCTAATCTATCCACCTCTCCTATGACCAAATCTCCTAGCTGTCTCTCCTATGACCTAAAATCCTTGCTGTCTCTCCTATGACCTAAAATCCTTGCTGTCTCTCCTATAACCTAATCCCCTGCCTGTCTCCTCTCTAACCTAATCTTTTGGTTGACACTTCCAAAACATTATTTCATAACTCTCTCTTCTTTTCCTTTTGTTTTATCTCTCCTATGATCTAATCTCCTAATTGTCTCTCCTATGACCTGATCTCCTAGCTGTCCTTGCTATGACTTCATCTTCTAACTGCCTCTTTATGACCTAACCTCCTAGCTGTTTCTTCTTCATTTTTTCTTAACTCTCGCTCTCATAATGTAATATCATTGCAATCTCCCCTAAAATCTAATCTCTTGGTTGCCACTTCAACAGACATACTCAAAAAGTGTGGTGCTTAATGCAATAGGAGGTGGGCTGAAAATCAGGGATGGGCATGGGCAACTATTACTTCTTCATAATACAACAACAGGTTAAAAGAAATCTATGGCCAAAAATTTTTTGGGCATACTTCTTTTCTGGGACACTCCTGTGACCCAGAATCAGCTGACGTCACAGAGCCGCTCCAGGCTTTTGAAGGATCCCCACAATAATGTCAGGATTAACCCAGATATCTAACTGGCATCTAGCTCAGCCTCTCAGCATGCGGCTGAGAGCCTGATCCAGCTGCTTCCACCCCTTTCACAGCTCGGTGTTCCAGTGAGCACTGGAGGGGCAGAGCAGAGAACGATGACTGACAGTGATTGCTCAGTTTTCTGTGTTAGACCCGACGGGGAACAGCTGCAGCATCCCCATGATACTGCAGCCATAGAAGTTAGTATGTTTATTTTTTTTTATTTCCTACATGTCTCCTTTAATTAACCACTTGAGCCCCGGACCATTATGCTGCCTAAGGACCAGAGGTCTTTTTCCAATTTGGCACTGCGTCGCTTTAACTGCTAATTGCGCGGTCATGCAATGCTGTACCCAAACGAAATTTGCGTCCTTTTCTTCCCACAAATAGAGCTTTCTTTTGATGGTATTTGATCACCTCTGCGGTTTTTATTTTTTGCGCTATAAACGGAAAAAGACCGAAAATTTTGAAAAAAAATGATATTTTCTACTTTTTGTTATAAAAAAAATCCAATAAACTAAATTTTAGTCATACATTTAGGCCAAAATGTATTCGGCCACATGTCTTTGGCAAAAAAAATGTCAATAAGCGTATATTTATTGGTTTGCGCAAAAGTTATAGCGTCTACAAACTAGGGTACATTTTCTGGAATTTACACAGCTTTTAGTTTATGACTGCCTATGTCATTTCTTGAGGTGCTAAAATGGCAGGGCAGTACAAAACCCCCCCAAATGACCCCATTTTGGAAAGTAGACACCCCAAGGAAATTGCTGAGAGGCATGATTGAAAAATGACAAAAAAAAAAAAAAAAAAAAATATTTACAAAAAGTCGTCACTAAATGATATATTGCTCACACAGGCCATGGGCCTATGTGGAATTGCACCCCAAAATACATTTAGCTGCTTCTCCTGAGTATGGGGATACCACATGTGTGGGATTTTTTGGGAGCCTAGCCGCGTACGGGGCCCCGAAAACCAATCACCGCCTTCAGGATTTCTAAGGGTGTAAATTTTTGCTTTCACTCTTCACTGCCTATCACAGTTTCGGAGGCCATGGAATGCCCAGGTGGCACAAAACCCCCCAAAATGACCCCATTTTGGAAAGTAGACACCCCAAGCTATTTGCTGAGAGGCATATTGAGTCCATGGAATATTTTATATTTTGACACAAGTTGCGGGAAAGTGACACTTTTTTTTTTTTTTTTTTTTTTTTCATAAAGTTGTCACTAAATGATATATTGCTCACACGGGCCATGGGCATATGTGGAATTGCACCCCAAAATACATTTAGCTGCTTCTCCTGAGTATGGGGATACCACATGTGTGGGACTTTTTGGGAGCTTAGCCGCGTACTGGACCCCGAAAACCAATCACTGCCTTCAGGATTTCTAAGGGTGAAAATTTTTGATTTCACTCTTTACTGCCTATCACAGTTTCGGAGGCCATGGAATGCCCAGGTGGCACAAACCCCCCCCAAATGACCCCATTTTGGAAGGTAGACACCCCAAGCTATTTGCTGAAAGGCATGGTGAGTATTTTGCAGCTCTCATTTGTTTTTGAAAATGAAGAAAGACAAGAAAAAACATTTTTTTTTTTCTTTTTTCAATTTTCAAAACTTTGTGACAAAAAGTGAGGTCTGCAAAATACTCACTATACCTCTCAGCAAATAGCTTGGGGTGTCTACTTTCCGAAATGAGGTCATTTGGGGGGGGTTTTGTGCCACCTGGGCATTCCATGGCCTCCGAAACTGTGATAGGCAGTGAAGAGTGAAATCAAAAATTCACGCCCTTAGAAAGCCTGAAGGCGGTGCTTGGTTTTCGGGGTCCCGTACGCGGCTAGGCTCCCAAAAAGTCTCACACATGTGGTATCCCCGTACTCAGGAGAAGCAGCAGAATGTATTTTGGGGTGTAATTTCACATATTTCCATGGCATGTTTGAGCAATATATCATTTAGCGACAACTTTGTGCAAAAAAAAAAAAAAAAAAAAAAAAAATTTGTCTCTTTCCCGCAACTTGTGTCGCAATATAAAATATTCCATGGACTCGACATGCCTCTCAGCAAATAGCTTGGGGTGTCTACTTTCCAAAATGGGGTCATTTGGGGGGGTTTTGAACTGTCCTGGCATTTTATGCACAAAATTTAGAAGCTTATGTCACACATCACCCACTCTTCTAACCACTTGAAGACAAAGCCCTTTCTGACACTTATTGTTTACATGAAAAAGTTTTTTTTTTTTTGCAAAAAAATTACTTTGAACCCCCAAACATTATATATTTTTTTAAAGCAAATGCCCTACAGATTAAAATGGTGGGTGTTTCATTTTTTTTTTTCACACAGTAATTGCGCAGCGATTTTTCAAACGCATTTTTTGGGGAAAAAACACACTTTTTTTAATTTTAATGCACTAAAACACGCTATATTGCCCAAATGTTTGATGAAATAAAAAAGATGATCTTAGGCCGAGTACATGGATACCAAACATGACATGCTTTAAAATTGCGCACAAACGTGCAGTGGCAACAAAATAAATACATGTTTAAAAGCCTTCAAAAGCCTTTACAGGTTACCACTTTAGATTTACAGAGGAGGTCTACTGGAAAAATTACTGCACTCGATCTGGCCTTCGCGGTGATACCTCACATGCATGGTGCAATTGCTGTTTACGTTTGACGACAGACCGCCGCTTGCGTTCGCCTTAGCGCGAGAGCAGGGGGCGACAGGGGTGTTTTTTTTTTTTTTTTTTTTTCTTTATTATTTTTTTGCTTTTTTAATCTTACTTTTAAACTGTTCCTTTCATATTTTTTTTTTTAATCATTTTTATTGTTATCTCGGGGAATGTAAATATCCCCTATGATAGCAATAGGTAGTGACAGGTACTCTTTTTTGAAAAAATTGTGGTCTATTAGACCCTAGATCTCTCCTCTGCCCTCAAAGCATCTGACCACACCAAGATCGGTGTGATAAAATGCTTCCCCAATTTCCCAATGGCGCTATTTACATCCGGCGAAATCTAAGTCATGAAATACTCGTAGCTTCCGGTTTCTTAGGCCATAGAGATGTTTGGAGCCACTCTGGTCTCTGATCAGCTCTATGGTCAGCTGGCTGAATCACCGGCTGCGTTCTCAGGTTCCCTGTTGAGACAGGAGAGCCAGAGAAAAACACGGAAGACGGTGGGGGGGGGCATTCCCTCCCACGGCTTGTAAAAGCAGTCTAGAGGCTAATTAGCCGCTAGGATTGCTTTTACATGAAAGCCGACCGCTGGCTGAAAAGAATGATACCAAGATGATACCTAAACCTGCAGGCATCATTCTGGTATAACCACTCAAAGTCGTGAATGGCGTACCTGAAGACAAAAAAATGGTTAACAATGGTTAACAATAAAGCACAGTAAAGTGTAAATAATTACACACCTGAAAAACAAACATGATAAAACATAATAACAATAACAATAACAATAAAACATTGCAGAATAGAATACAGTAAAAAAGAGCAGAACAATAGAGAGAGAGAATAGAGAGAGAGAGAGAACAATAAAACAACAACTATTTTTTTTTATTTCTTATTTTTTTTTTTTTTTACACTTTTTTTGTAACTAACTTTTATAACGGTAACCGGTTCCAGGTTCGGGTCTCTCAAAATGCGATGGCATCTTGGGAGACCCTGTGAAAGTGTGCCTAGTCTGTGCAATGCTGTACCCTACGCTAATACTCAACTAGTGAATGGTAGCGTTCAAAACATTCACCAATGCAAAGACCAGGATTGTCAGGACAGGAGGGACAATAATAGCGGGTGTCACGCCTATATCCGCGCTTGCTGCAGACACGACATCTTTTTTGGGGGGGTTCGTTGGGTAGGGGTACTTGGGAGGACATAAAGAAAATGCCTCTCATGCAGCCGACTGCATTTGGTTGGGGATGTGAATGGGGGAAGTACGGGCGCTGCAGAAGCGGTGGGTTCCCAATTAGGATTGGCGAATGCAGCAGGAAGGGCACTATGGGCACGACGGGCCTGTGTTTGTCTTTTTGGTGGCAGCGGGACACTACTTGTGCTTGCCACCTCACCAGCTTGAACTGCACTTATGGGACTCGCCACGTCACCACGTGTTACTGCAGTGCTGGTTTGACTACGACCGGGGTGTACTAGGCCGCTGGCGCTTGCCAGTTCACCAAAACGCTACCAAAAAACTGTTAGCGATCGCAGGGATCAGGCCTGACTCTGCGAATGCTGCAATTATGCGTTTAGTGTTTTGTAAGTGACAGTGATCGATCGATACTGCACTTGGGTGGGCTGGGCCGGGCCGGGCGGAGGGGCAAAACGCAGGTGCTAGCAGGTATCTGGGCTGATCCCGCTAACACTGCGTTTTTGGGAACCCTAAACTGCTGGTGACGCTAGTATAGATCTGATCGGATCAGATATTGATGCGATCAGATACTATACCACTAAGGGAGGTGTACAGTGCGTGCGTGGGTGTTAGCGGTACTGGCGCTAATCTGACGCTGCCTGGGGCTGGTGCTTGCCAGTTCACCAAAACGCTACAAAAAAAACTGTTAGCGATCGCAGGGATCAGGCCTGACTCTGCGAACGCTGCAGTTATGCGTTTAGTGTTTTGTAAGTGACAGTGATCGATCGATACTGCACTTGGGTGGACTGGGCTGGGCCGGGCGGAGGGGCAAAACGCAGGTGCTAGCAGGTATCTGGGCTGATTCCGCTAACACTGCGTTTTTGGGAACCCTAAACTGCTGGGGATGCTAGTATAGATCTGATCGGATCAGATATTGATCCGTTCAGATACTATACCACTAAGGGAGGTGTATGGTGCGTGCGTGGGTGTTAGCGGTACTGGCGCTAACCTGACGCTGCCTGGGGCTGGCGCTTGCCAGTTCACCAAAATGTACCAAAAAAACTGTTAGCGATCGCAGGGATCAGGCCTGACTCTGCGAACGCTGCAGTTATGCGTTTAGTGCCTTGTAAGTGACAGTGATCGATCGATACTGCACTTGGGTGGGCTGGGCGGAGGCACAAAACGCAGGTGCTAGCAGGTATCTGGGCTGATCCCGCTAACACTGCGTTTTTGGGAACCCTAAACTGCTGGGGACGCTAGTATAGATCTGATCGGATCAGATATTGATCCGATCAGATACTATACCACTAAGGGAGGCGCATGCTGCGTGCGTGGGTGTTAGCGGTACTGGCGCTAATCTGACGCTGCCTGGGGCGACGCATATCACCGCCGGGCGATCGGGGGGCTAAAACTTTATTCGGTAATAAACGGCGGGTGCCCTGACACTATAAAAAATAAACGAACTAACCAGCGTCAACCGTAACGGTTATACGGTGATCAGTGGTGAAAGGGTTAACTAGGGGGCAATCAAGGGGTTAAAACATTTATTAGGTAGTATATGGGGGTCCCTGACGCTATAAAACGCTGACGGCGAACCTAAATATTTACCTCACTAACTAGCGTCACCAGCGACACTAATACAGCGATCAGAAAAATGATCGCTTAGCGACACTGGTGACAGGGGGTGATCAAGGGGTTAAAACTTTATTAGGGGGGGTTAGGGGGGTACCCTAGACCTAAAGGGGGGTAATACTCACTGTCCCAACACAGTAACTGTCACAAACTGACACTATGCAGTAATCAGAAAAAAAAAAAACTGCTGGTGTCAGTTTGTGACAGGGGGGGGGGGGTGATTGGGGGGGGATCGGGGGGCGATCGGGGGGGGGATCGGGGTGTTTTGTGTGCCTGGCATGTTCTACTGTGTGTGTGTAGTGTTGTGCACTCACTCACATGTCGTCTCTCCTCGGGCCGGAACGGAAAATACCGACCCGAGGGGAGATGACATCACTTCCTTTGCTGCTGTTTAGCATACAGCAGCAAAGGAGTGTTCTCATTGGCCGGCGGCGATCGCGAGGGGGGGGCCACGAACGGATGGTCTCCCCCTCATCACCGATCGCCGCTGGACAAAAGACGACCGCCTCGGGCACCGGTCGGACCCCCCACCCGCGGAAGGCAAATCACGTACCCTGTACGTGATTTTGCCTGTCCGTGCCACTTTGCCGACGTACATCGGCGTGAGGCGGTCGTCAAGTGGTTAAAAACATTATGTTTCTTTCTACCCTTCTGTATAGTAAATCAAATACTACAAAGTAAAAGGTGCACTTAAAAAAACAAAATTGCATTTTTAGAAGACTTTTACCCTTTGTCTTTTTAAACTCCTTGATGAGGAACTGAGCCTCCTCTTGTATCCGCTCCTCCACACTCCTCTTCCCCATTCCAAAGTTCCTCAGTGTGAGCTGAGCAAAGCGTCGAAGTGACTTCCATCTCTCCCCATTGGTAAAGGCAATGTCTGTTAGAGTAAAAAAAGCAGGGTTATAATCACTAATGTTTGCGAGAGCCACATTTTGTTATGAAAGATCACAGAAATAAAAATTCAGCCTAATGCCACAATTATGTGAGGTTCTGTCGGCTTTTTTGTGTGCCCTAAGCTCCACTCATATTTTTACCACAGCATATACTCTCTGATATGGTAAAACAACAGCCTCTGTTAAAGAAGAAGTCCAGATATGGCATTCTTCTTCATAGTTATTAGGGATGTTCCCGATGTTCGAATCGAACACAAGTTCGACTCGAACATTGAGTGTTTGTCTGCAAACGAAATGAACATATGGGGCGTTTGTGGAAAATTTGAGTGCCGCGGAGCACCCCATAATGCACTGCGAAATTGTAGTGCATTGATGGCTGCTGATTGGCCAAAGCATGCACCTGACCTGCATGCTTTGGCCAATCACAGTGCGATCTGCTGGGAGAGCCATGATTGGCCAAAGGCAGGGTACCCCACACTATAAGGCTGCTTACACGGTGGCCGTATGTAGTGTGATAATGAGAGATTGAGAGAACTTGAGATAGATTAGGCAGGTTAGTTAGTGGCGTGCAGGCAGTTTAATATATATGTGCATTTAGTGTAGATTATATATACAGTGCAGGCAGTCTAGTATATATATATCTATATATATAGATATATATATCTATATCTATATATATATAGATATATATATCTATATATATATATATATATACAGTGCAGTCTGTGCAGAATATATAATACAGTGCGTTGAAGTGGTTAAGGGAAACCCTATCACAGGCCCTTCAGGGCTGGCATAGATTTTAAGGGGAATTTCACGCCAAAATTTAAAAAAATATTAGCATGGGTCCCCCTCAAAAAAAGTGTCCCGCGATGTCCATCCATCTGCCCGGTGGACCTTAAAAATAGAAAAAAAAGAAGCTCTGCCTCGATGGTAAACCTCCCGCCGACTGCTGTCTCTTGACTGTGACAGCTGTTATATAGGCAAGGGTGGGGCCACCCGGTGACTTACCCGAGTGACCCCGCCCCCTTCTGACATCATGTAGGTAGGTTGACTATTGAGGGTATTAGTGGTAGGTTGACTAAGTCACCTAAATCCGAGGTAAGTATAGTAACAAGTCTTATTTGCAACCCCAGAGCACCCAGTAAGGAGATAGTATGCGACCAGTCTAAACTACATGACATGTTCACCAATGCCAGGAGTCTAACGGACAAGATGGGAGAACTAGAACTACTGTTGTACGAGGAGGATTTCGATTTTGTAGGAATTACAGAGACTTGGTTTGACAGCTCTCATGATTGGCTGGCAACCATTCAAGGGTATTCCCTATATCTCAGGGATAGAGAGGGTAAAAAAGGGGGAGGGGTATGCCTGTATATCAAAAATGATGAGAGAATGTGAGAGATGACATCACTAAGGGAGCAAGGGAGGAGGTGGAAATCTCATAGGTAGAGCTACAAAGGGAAGAAACTAAGGGGAAAGTAATACTGGGAGTATGCTATAGGCCCCCTAACCAGAGGGAGGAGGCGGAGGCACACCTCCTATCACAATTTGGATTAGCGGCAAGAATGTGAAGTGTCATTATAATTAGGGATTTTAATTATCCAGACATAGACTGGGTGGAAGGAACCGCGCATTCATCTAAGGCTCACTAGTTGCTAAATGTCTTGCAGGACAATTTCATGGGTCAGATGGTAAATGCACCAACTAGAAACAAAGCGTTACTAGACCTACTGATTACCAACAATACAGACCTGATCACGAGAAGAGAGGGGGGGAGTATAGTGGCACTTGGAGAGAGACGGATGGATGGGAAACAAAACTATAGGTAAAGGTGATTATGATAATAAAATCCTGTGGTTGGTGGTAGCTTGGACCCTGGAGAGTTCAGTTCAGGCTAGAATGGGTTAGGAACACGTTTGATGGGTTAAAGATGTATATAGCGCTCTAGAGGTGCAGCCAGCTGTGGAAGAGGAAGCAGCTCTGTGGATATATAATGTGGAGAACAGCGGCGCTCATCTGAGTGCAGTATATTAAAATGATTAGTGATGAATTTATTAAGATAAAGGGTAAGGGTAAGGGTTAAAATGGCTAGTCATAGGCTGTGTAGTCCTGATCCAGATAGCCGGCGGTGTGGGGTGCTGCTGCTGTCTCGCTAGCTGCAGGGTTTTCGAAGGCTCCGAGTCAAGCTGTCAGTCGTCTCCCCATCGGCTGTAATGTCACTGGATGTGGGGCACAGGGCCAGCAGGCGTGCGTTCGGAGCATGTGTGCTCCTTCTTCGGGCTGTGATAGCATCATGATGGAATGAGGCAGTATTTACATGGTGACATGGAGGAGGGAGGAACTACATTACCCAGTGTCCTTTGCTGCTGCTACGGTGGTCAGGAGGTAACATTTTTAGTGCAGTGAAAAAGGCATAGGGGGATGTGTGGTATACATGGATATATAAAAAATGGATTTAAAAATGAATATTCTATTTCATAAGAATAAGCAGGGTTATATGGAATGGTGGGAAAAAGATATTTGGTATAGAGGGGACTGGAACTACTTGAATGATGGATATAGGGCTGGCCCTCTAATGGTGGATATTGGTAATACATGAGCCAAAAAAGGGGATAAGTACAGCACAAATTGATTAGGGTCGTGCAGATTTAGGGTGGCCATAAAGGCTCTATTGAAAGTGGGAAAATTCTATATAGAGAATTTTGGATGCATACACATGTATACATATATGTGTACACATGTGTATATAGAGAGATCAAAAAAAAAAAAAAAGGACATTATATGTATGAATGTAGATGTAAGTAGTATGAATATGTGTGAAGATAATTGAAATTATGAAACTGATTATTAGATAGGCCAGTGGATTAGGGTCTAGATGACTTTATGCAGAGAAATGGATTATAAGACAGAGTGAACCCGCAGATCCTCGTTGAGGCCTCCTGGCGCCATACTTCCCAGAGTGTTTTAATCCAAAAAGTTTCTCTTGCGCAAAGGCGCCGGAACCGTTCATATTTCTGAAGACTCTTGGAGATGGTTTCCAACACCCAAACTCGAAGGCCTGTGGATTGTTGATGGTGAAATTATAGAAAATGTCTGACAACACTACGTTTGTCAGTGCCATCTTCTACTGACCATCTGTGTTCGTCAAATCTCTTTCTGACAGTTCTAATAGTTCTGCCTACATAAAATAGGTGACAGAGGCAGGAAAGACAATAGATGGTCTTGCCCTTGGTTGTAAATTCTTTTTGACCATGCTGGACATGTTTACAGGTAAGGCAGTTGTATTTGCGGCACTGGTACATGCCCTTGATGGACAAGAAGGTAAGGGTGGGTCGTATAGGTGGTTTTGCATTTTTTAGTTTGCTTGGAGCAATTTTGCTCTTGATGTTGCAAGCTCGTCTGTAGGAAATTTTGGGCTTGTCTGGAATGGATGATTGTAAATGGGGATCTTCTTGGAGTATGCTCCAATGTTGTTTGAAGATGTGTTCCATTCTCCTATGTTGGGTGTGGTTTTGTGTTGTAAACCTGAGTGGCTGAGGTGTGCTCTCAGTTCTGGATTTGGTTACAATGGATTTAGAGGTGTGTCCATGGAGGTACATATTGAATGCCTCATCTACCAGCTTAGGGGTAGAACGGAAAAGGTAACAACGCCAAGAAAACTATACAAACCCATCAGATCAGCCCATCGGACTCAACAACATCCACAATTAAGATAAACAGCATATCCACCACCTCCAATTCATTAGCATCCCATCATGCTTCTTACACCAGGGTCCCCATTGATCCTGCATCACCTGCTGATGTAGGAGCCACTACCCATGCCGCATCATCTGCACCAACTGCCTTCACCAGAGATAATACTCCTGCAAACAAGGCAACTGCGACAGTAGGCTGTGGGGAGACCCACAATCTGCCCCCCCCCCCCATCCATGGATCCATCTTTTTTAGTGCTGGCCCCTCTACCTGTCCAAAAAAGAAAACTAACAGAAGAGGCAGAAGAGGGGGAAAACATATTCACAAGAAAAAAGGAGAAACTCTGCAAAGTATAAAAATCTTTAACTTATCTTCACACATACTGTCCACGGAGGAAACCGCTCTACTCAGTAAAGGACTCAACTTTGCCCCTAACACCCATCCCAATCCATTTACACTATTTGTTGATTTCCACAAATGAATCCGTAACCTGACAGTCAAACGGTACTATCATATTAAGGCCCTCAAGAAAAGCCTTGCAACACAGCCTCCCAATGATATCAACACAGGTGACCTTCTGGTGATAGACACTCCTGATGCTGAGGCTTTGGCTCACCTAGAGGACTTATATACAGATCTTGATGAAGAAGGATGAAATGATAGACTATTCCTTACTCAACTCCCACCATTCTCGCCTCCTATTCAACACAGCAACCTCTGTCCGAAATCGATCTTTAACCCTACCCACGTCAAGGGGCCATACATCCAGAGCTTTTATCAAGTAGTGCTCTCGGACCCACAAAGTATGTGCAAATCCTCAGGACCTGAACACGGTATGAGCTCCAATCTTACCAATCCAGAGAAACAAGCACTTCAACAACTATCCGCTGGTATGAAGATCATTATCAAATCAGTAGACAAAGGAGGTGGTATTGTCCTACAGGACAGACCAGACTACCTTAAGGAAGCATACAGATTATTATCGGACCCCAAGACCTACACATTACTCTCACAGGACCCACTCTCTCGCTTTATGCTTGAAGCTCAACAACTAGTTAACGGAGCTCGAACAGAAGGTATCATCACAGAAATTTAAGCCGCTTTCTTACTAAGGGACAACTATAGTACACCGTACTTTTACCATCTGCCCAAAATTGATAAAGCTTAGTCGATCCACCTGGGCGCCCCATAGTAGCGGCCATGGAAAGTATAAAAAACTACTGGCTGGAACGCACGGTGGGACGCACGCTTGCAGTTCGCTGCTGGTCCCATCCCTGCACACAGCGGTGCTTGTTTCAACTTTACTTCTGTTTTTGGCTTGTAATCTGTGGACATTTTTTACTGGGACTCTCTTTTATGACTTATGTGCAATAAATTTTTACCAAACGTACTTCACGAAGGAGGCCCCCTTGTGTTTCTTTTTCTCCGTTCTACTGGAGAGTCTAACAGAATAAGGTGGCAAACCGTTGGAATAGCATGGTCATATTAGAGCACACCTTTTCCCTGGAGCAGCTGTGAGGACCGTACACAGTAGAGGAATGGAAGCATACTAGGAGTGAACATCATCTGGCCTGAGACACCCACTCTGTCGCTCGGTACCCCTGCAGGGGTGATCATTTCTGGTGAGTGGGGTATCATTGGGGGGTGAGCACCTCAAAGTCACCATCTTGATTGAAAGGCACAGAAGTCACTGTGGTGTGTCCCCAAGGATGAAATAAACAGCATTTATACTTGAACTTTGTCTTCTCCACCTGGTTATAAATACACAACCCTTTGCATGGACTATTTACCCAACCCTTTTAGAAGTTAATGATTGCTTGTCATGCACTTATGAAATCGGAATTTATGGCTGATATATGCTTTTATATATTTGCATTTAACATATAGGGAGTTTGTTAATAGGGTGTCACATTAAGATATTTCACGTTTCATTAGCGCCACGGTGTCCCAATACTTTTGAATATTGGGGTAGTTCACGACCTTAGTTAATAATTTGTACATACACATGGAAATGGCAACACGGATACTACAGCAGCATTACATGCACATATAATAATAATTTTTTCATCACACAATCCACATCAACCCTGGCGCCATTTTGTCCCAAAACTTTTGAGTTTTGAGGAAACATATAATTTTTCTATTTTTTCTATTTTAATCACAGTGTTCACCTTTATCTTTTCATTCTCTAATCTGACATACGTATTTACCCCACTGGGGGGATTTGATTTATTTATTAGCGTCTTATTTACTGGTGTTACTGCTTTTTTCGGTCATTTCTGAATAATTTGTGTAGATTGCACTATTGACACCTAATTTAATTATCAGGATTCACTTACCACACCAGTCTATAGCACTTATTTAATTAGAGGGCAGCGCCGTCTTTATTCTCATATCATTTACTTAATCATTAATTGGACCCCTTGGGGTACCAATTAGGGATAGGCAGCAGCTCTCACACTGTCCTAAGCGCGGACCTATCTATTTATAATTCTAAATAATTTTCTAGCAAAAAAGAATGTTTTTAACTTGTAAACACCAAATCTCAGAAAGAGGCTCGGTCCTTAAGTGGTTAATTTACTTTTTGTCACCTTTTTATGGTGAATGGGTAGGAGTACAATGTACCCGATGCCCATTCACATGGGGGGGCGAGATCTGAGGGCCCCCTTGTTAAAGGGGACTTCTAGATTCTCATAAGCCCCCCACCTGCAGACCCTGACAACCAGTGTCCAGGGTTGTCAGGAAGAGGTCCTTGTCCCCAAAGCACCCTCCTCATGTTGAAGGCATGTGGCCTGGTATGGTTCAGGAGGGGGGGTGCCCCCCTATCCTGTCCTTCAGGCTGCATGCTCGGATAAGGGCCTGGTATGGACTGGGGGGGAACCCCACAACGCTTTTTCCCCCTGATTTCATCTATATTATTGCCGGGAGCTGGCAATACATTACAGCCGCGAGCAAGTTTCTACACATCACACAGATGCGCCACTTTACAGGCAGTCTAAGGGGACCCCCCAGGCACGATATTTAAAGTAATATTTAATTTTTATTGTTTCACTTTAAGCATTATTAAAATCACTGCTCCTGAAAAAACGGTTTCAAAAACTTTTTTGCATTGATACATGTCCCCTAGGGCAGTACCCGGGTCCCCATACACTTTTTATGGCAATAACTTGCGTATAAGCCTTTAAAATTAGCACTTTTGATTTTTCATGGTCGTGTCCCATAGAGTTTAATAGGGTTCGCATGTTTGCTCAAACTTTTTGCCTGTTCGCATGTTTTGGTGTGAACCGAACCGGGGGATGTTCGGCTCATCCCTAATAGTTACTATGGTCTAGCTTGGACCAATGTAAATATGTACCATACCTGTGAGATCCCTCTAGAAGCTGGAAATCACTGAAATAAACATCGAAACCCCAGTGATCTCCACTAGCTTTCGGGGTCCCATGCTAAGCATCAGCCCTGCTGCATTTTGAACACAGGAGATTGGCCACTTGGTCATACTGTATTCATCTATTTGCAGCCAACAGGTGGAGCTCTAGTCTTCTTTTCAAGTGTTTACCAGATTATTCTTAATTGTTTTACTTAAATAGAGCCTGTGGTTTTTAAAGCTTGATAGCTCCAGCTCAAACCATATACAGACAGTCGAATATGTTTAAAGCGGGGGTTCACCCACACCGCCAAAAAAAAAAAAATATTAAAAGCCAGCAGCTACAAATACTGCAGCTGCTGACTTTTAATACATTGCCACTTACCTGTCCCAGGGTCCAGCGATGTCGGCAGGGGACGCCGAGAACCCGCTCGGTTCTCGGCAGCTGCCGCCGCCATCCTGGGTGAGGGAATCAGGAAGTGAAGCGTTGCGGCTTCACTTCCCGGTTCCCTACTGCGCATGGGAGTCTATGCCGGAAGTGGGTGCAAATACCTGTCTTTGACAGGTATCTGCACCCCCCTCCCCCCTGAAAGGTGCCAAATGTGACACCGGAGGGGGGGAGGGTTCCGAAAAGCGGAAGTTCCATTTTTGTGTGGAACTCCGCTTTAAGCTCATCCCTCTCCCTTCTGTACAGATTTCCAATCAGAGAGACACATTCGAAAAAACAAAAAGCTACTCTTGCTCTATGGGTGAAGGTTAAAGCTTGGGTATCTAATGAGGACACCTTATGACTATAATCCACAAAAGACATGAGAAGCCAGCGGGTTATGAACTTTATCTGAGCTAGAAGATCCTTCAGCTGAGTTTGAAGATCCTTGCATCATTATTTTTGTTCTTTATTTAGAAGTGATCATCACAATACTCTGAGGGGAGCCCATCCACTAGATTTAAGTCCAATCATCCTTGCTGGGACTATTACAAATCTCTGTGCATGGCTGCTTACAGATCCAATTTAAAGTGATTACACCAAAATCAATATCAGAAAGTGATTCAAGCAAAAAAATTCAACATTATCTCACCATGTTCACCAATGAAGTTCAAGAACACAGGATAGTCTCCTCTATCTCCAAATGCTTCATTTTGGTCAATCAAGGCCTCCTTTACAGCATCATATCCACATAGGACAATTCCAGGTCTGGGGCCCAGGTACAGAGTGTAGACTGGTCCATACTTGTCTTTTAGCTGTGGAAAAGTTAAAGGAGACTTCAAATGTTTACCTAATCTATTGTCAAAACAGGTCTTTTCCCCCTCCATCATAGGTTTTCACATATTCTACCCAAAACTGCTAATGTAGCTTCTAGGTCAGTGTTACCAGTTACTATGGACATCAGTCAGCTCTATCTATCTATCTATCTATCTATCTATCTATCTATCTATCTATCTATCTATCTATCTATCTATCTATCTATCTATCTATTTACTTCTCAACTATTTTTTTGGTCAGGACTAAAAGAATACAATTTTTACAGTTTTTTAAATCAAGTAAATATGAAATATTGATATGGATAGCTCACATTTACTACCCGTGGTCAACAAGTGGAAATTTTCAAGTAAGATCAGCAGATTTCTGGAGGCTAATTTACAACCACACTGTGAAACAATTCTGAATAGCAGGGAGACAAGATTACACAGACTGCAGGGCGAGCCCTAGAGGAACAATACACTTCCTCCCTCTTTCTAGCAGAGATAGGAATCCCTGATTTAGACACTTATACACAGGGTATATCCATTCGTACAGGCAGTGTTCACCTGTTATATTGGAAGAGCCAGCATACTTGTAAATTGAGTGCCATGGGTACATATTATAATTAAGTGCATGTATAGCCAAAACAAATATTTTAGTCGTATATAGATTGTGGAAAGATTAGAACACGTCAAATCTTTATTACTGTCTGCGTCCCACTGGTTAGATTTTCCTATTCTGTTTGTTCTTTGACAACTGTTATATCATTTTACAATTGTCAGGAGAATAAGAGGCGATGATATTCAAATAGGACCACTTGTTTGTCTGACAATCAAGGAGGAAATTCTCTCACTTTGGAGAGATTTACTCTTACTTCTCTTTATAATTTCAGGACAGGAAATAAAAGGAAATCTCCCCAATGAGAAATAGACAGCTGAAAAAAAAAAAAAACTTGACATGGGTTTAACCTAGTCCTAATCCCTACTAAGAAAAAAGTTTTGACTATACGTACAAATGTAATTGCAAATTTTCCAAAAAAATAAAATAAAATTGACCAAAACATATGTAGTGCCATAGGTGAGGTTTATTATTTATATTTTGTATTGCATATTTTTTAGTTTATTTTGTTGTTTCTGTTGTAGAATGTACCCAAGCATGATTATCATGTTCATTTCTCAGCATCCTTGGTCCTGAAGAATCTGTGGGTTCTGCAAAACACATAGACCTGAGTTGTTATACATTACTGGACGCTCTAAACGTCTCTTCATATCTGCTACTCTATATAAATATCTTCCTATATTTGTTTTAATTTTAGGCTAATATTGTGTACATTTTTTGGTCACAATCTTTTATTTAATATAATAAAAATTGAAGGTTTTATAAATCACGTCGAACTGGATCTTTATAAGGTTCCTGCTAGGTGTCAATAAAGTCCCTCTATACTATTTAATTTTTTCTCAAGTGTATGGGTATCCTATGCTTAGTACCAAGAGGAAAAAAGGCTAATTATAGCAGCTAAAAAGTCCCTTCTTCTTTGGTCAGTGGTAGAAGAGATAAGCACGTGAGCCCTTTAATGCCACGTACACGCGATTGTACATTCCGACAACAAAATCCATGTTTTTTTTCCGACGGATGTTGGTTCAAACTTATCTTGCATACACACGGTCTCACAAATCTTGTTGGAAATTCCAATCGCCAAGAACGCGGTGACGTACAACACGTACGATGAGCCAAGAAAAATTATTTATTATTATTATACAGTATTTATATAGCGCCAACAGTTTACGTAGCGCTTTACAACTTGAGTGTAGACAGTACAAATACAATACACTTTAATACAGTAGGAATCAGAGGGCCCTGCTCCTTAGAGCTTACAATCTAAGAGGGAAGGTCAAGAGATATAAGAGGTAATAACTGTGGGTGATGTGCTGATTGAGAAGATAAATGTACAGTTGTTAGGTGGGGGCCAGATAGGCTTCTCTGAAGAGATGAGTTTTCAGGAATCGTCTGAAAGTGGATAAAGTAGGAGAAAATCGGACGGATTGGGGTAGAGCATTCCAGAGGATGGGGGAGGCTCTGGAGAAGTCCTGAAGGCGAGCATGGGATGAGGTGACAAGGGAGTTTGAGAGCAGGAGGTCTTGGGAGGAGCGAAGAGAACGATTAGGTTGGTATTTTGTGACTAGGTTAGAGATGTAGCTGGGGGCCAGGTTGTGGATGGCTTTGTAAGTTATAGTTAGTATCTTGAATTTAATTTGGTGACTGAGTGGCAGCCAATGGAGGGATTGGCAGAGGGGTGTGGCAGACGCTAAGCGGTTTGTGTGGTGGATGAGCCTGGCAGCAGCGTTCATGACGGACTGAAGTGGGGATAGCCTATTTAGAGGTAAACCAATGAGGAGGGAGTTGCAGTAGTCGAGGCGGGAGATGACCAGGGAGTGGATTAGAAGCTTTGTGGTGTCATTGGTTAGGAAGGGGCGTATCTTGGAGATGTTGCGAAGATTGAGGCGGCAAGCTTTGGATAGTGATAGAATGTGGGGTCGAAAGGTTAGTTCAGAGTCCAGGATTACACCTAGGACCTTGGCGTGGGGAGATGGGTTGATAGTTGAGCCGTTGATCTTGACAGGGAAATCAGGGGAAGTGGCACCTGAGGGAGGAAATATCATGAGCTCGGTTTTGGATAGGTTGAGTTTGAGAAAGTGATGTGACAACCAGGCTGATATGTCTGCTAGTAAGTTGGTAATGCGTGAGGAGACAGATGGAGAGAGCTGGGGGGTGGAGAGATAGATTTGGGTGTCATCAGCGTAGAGATGATATTTAAAGCCGTGGGAGGCAATCAACTGACCCAAGGAGGTGGTGTAGATTGAGAAAAGGAGAGGTCCAAGAACAGAACCTTGGGGGACCCCAACGGAAAAAGGAAGAGGAGAGGAGGAAGTAGAGTTGTAAGGGACACTGAAGGAGCGATGGGATAGGTAGGATGAGAACCAGCGAAGAGTACAGTCACGGAGACCAAAGGAGTGGAGTTTTTTGAGGAGGAGGGTGTGGTCCACTGTGTCAAAGGCAGCACAGAGATCCAGGAGAAGTAGTACAGAATAGTGTCCATTGGCTTTAGCCATTAGTAGGTCATTTGAGAGTTTAAGGAGAGCAGTTTCCATGGAGTGTTGAGGGCGAAAACCGGACTGAAGGGGATCAAGAAGTTTATTCATGGTCAGATGGTCGCTTAGTCGGTTGTAGACCAGTCTTTCAAGAAGTTTGGATGAGAAGGAGAGTAAGGAGATGGGACGTAAGTTGTTGAGATTGGTGGGATCCAGTGAGGGCTTTTTTAGTATGGGGGTGACTAGCGCATGTTTTAGAGAGTTTGGGAAGATGCCACAAGAGAGGGAGAGGTTGAAAATGTGAGTTAGAGATCGTAGAATCGAGTCAGAGGGTGAGCGTAGCATTTGCGAGGGAACAGGATCCAGGGGGCAAGTGGTTAGATGAGTGCTAGATAAAAGTTTAGCAACCTCAGTAATAGTAGCAGGGTTGAATGAGGGAAGTAATGATTGTGTCTGTGGACATGGGGTGTTGCATGGGGGAGGTTTTTGCGCATTGGTGATCTCCTCATGAATTGTATCAATCTTAGTTTTGAAGTGATTGGCAATCTCCTGGGCAGTGAGTGAGTTGGTGGGTGGAGGCAGTGGAGGACAGAGTAGAGTGTTGAAGGTAGAGAAGAGTTGACGTGGACTGGATGAGAAGGTGTTAATGAGTGTGATAAAGTAGGTCTGTTTGGCAGTGTGAAGGCAGGAGTAGTATTTTAGGAGGGCAGATTTATATTGTGTGAAGTCTTCCTGGGTCTTAGTCTTATGCCACAGGCGCTCAAGAGCACAGCTACGTTTTCTGAGACTTCTGGTGTCATCTGTTTGCCAGGGTTGTAGCAGTCGGGGCCTAATTCTGCGTGTAGTGAGGGGGGCAAGCTTGTCTAGGGAGGAAGACAGTGAGCTGTTGTAGATGAAAGTAGCTAGGTTGGGGCAGGACAGAGGTGAGATTTTGTCATAGAGGTGATCAGTAGCAGAGTAGAGAAGAGAAGGGTTGAGGTGGCGAAGGTTTCTACGTGTAACTGTTAGGCGGTTGGAGGGAGAAGAGGTGGAAGACAGGGAGAGAGCAAAACTAATAAGGTGGTGATCAGAGAGTGGGAGTGGATTGTTGGAAAGGTTGCACGGAGTGCACAGATAGGAGAAGGCAAGGTCAAGGGTGTTGCCGTTGGAGTGGGTAGGAGCCTGTATCCATAGCTTCAGATCAAGCGATGAGGTTAGACGTGGGGATTTCAGAAGAGAGAAAGTAGGGTAGCCAGGCAGAGAAGTCATCAAGAAAGGCTGATACTTGTCCAGGGGGCCGGTAGATGACAGCAATTCTGAAATGGGAGAGAAAAGACGAATGCAATGTGCCTCAAAAGAGGAGAGTGTCAGAGAGGGAGGTGGGTGAAGAACCTGATAGGTGCTGCATGGGGCTAGAAGGATTCAATAGCCAATGTGGCTCTTCTGCTTGATTCCGAGCATGCGTGAAACTTTGTGCATCGGAATTGTGTACACACGTTTAGAATTTCCGACAACAGATTTTGTTGTTGGAAAATTTGAGATCCAGATCTCAAATTTTGTTTGTGGGAAATTCCGATGAAAAATATCTGATGGAGCCTACACATGGTCGGAATTTCCGACAACAAGCTCCCATCGAACATTTCCCGTTGGAAAAACTGACCGTGTGTACACGGCATAAGAAATAACACAGTCCTAATAGGGAAGAAAGTTAGCTTGCTGACGTTTGAGCTCTTACCCGTCCTACGCTCCCTCCCAAAATCTCTATGCATTCACAAAGATTCAGTTTGGTATTTACAAGTCAAAGCTCCAAAGAGCAGCTTGTCCCTTAGCTTCTTGGAAGTGTCCTTGGGTGACAACCACTCGCAACAGGGTCCTGGGCACACCTGGGTAATGTCTCTAGCATTAGAATCTCAAATGCACTTGGGTGGGGAGCAATCTCCAGCAGGGGAGTACCTAGCAGATAGGCAGCTCCCTGCACATTCCTGCACCCACTCACTGCATCTGTCCTCACCCCTCTCTCCCTTCCAGCCTTCTATTCTCCTTTTAGATAGAACTAAACACCACCAAAATGGCTGCCCCCAGTGGTCTCCTTAAAAGGATTATAAATGTATGAGGAGAGGAGAGCTGGTACTGGCAATCCACACAGGGGACAAATACACTGATAATCATGGCGCTGATCATCAATGTCCTGATTATTAGTGCAGCCCCAACAGTGCTCATCAGTCCTGCCAATCAGTATCCATCAGTGCTGCCAATCAGTGCCTACCAGTGCTGCCTGTCAGTGCCTATCAGTGATGCCTATCAGTGCCGCCTATCATTGCCCATCATTCCCGCCTATCAGTGCCCATCAGTGCCACCTATAACTGCCCATCAGTGCTGCATATCAGTGCAGCCTCATCACATCAGTGCCTCCTTATCACTGCCCATAAGTGCTGCCTCATCAGTGCAGCCTATCAGTGCCCATCAGTGCAGTCTCATCAGAGCACATCAGTGAAAAAATAGAAAAATTACTTATTTACATAATTTTATAACAGAAAAAGAAAAATGATTTTTCTTGTTATAAATTTTTGATCTTTTTTCATTTGTTTAGCAAAAAAGAAAAAACCCAGTTATGAATAAATACCACTAAAAGAAAGCTCTATCGATCTAAAAAAAATGTAAAAAAAATTGTTTTGGTACAGTGTTGCATGATCGGGCAATTATCATTCAAAGTGTGACAGCGCTGAAAGCTGAATATTGGCCTGGGCAGGAAGGGGGTGAAAGTGCCCGGAAGGCAAGTGGCTAAAGATGGCTGACGCATTTCTGTATAATTGAATGTTGCACTATTGGTCTTCCTAAAGATGGCTGCTGTACTTGTACACAAACAACTTTTCAACCTAACTGTTAATCCCACAGAAGAATAATGAAGCAACAACAGGAGGAAAAACAAAAGTCTGCAGCAACTATATGGAACAAAAGAAAGCTGGACGGCCGCACTCCTGTGCAATCTCTTTATTCAGAATACATGGATATACAGTGATGAACTACAGGTATAAGCTTGATGCGTTTCACAACAATATTGGTGTGAAAAGTGTCAGTTTGTACCTGTAGTTCATCACTGTATATCCGTGTATTCCGAATAAAGTGATTGCGCAGGAGTGCATCCGTCCAGCTTTCTTTTGTTCCACGTACCTGTTTGCATACAGGGCTCGCACCCGACATGTGGGATGGAGGTTTTGAAGCAGCATGGTAAGGGAAACAGCCCTTGAACGATGTAATTGTACATATCTGCAGAAACCATAGTCCTGGCTACATATGTTTTCATTGCTAAAGGAAAAATACAAACGAAAGAATAACTCAAATGCTGTGTTTGCTGGGTAGCTTTTGCAATTTGCTGTAGTTTCATTCACACCATTGTGTGGCATTACATACAATGGTGCACCACAGTGCCATTTATTGTAAGTTGCACCCCAATGCACTTCCAAAAGACACGTGCCTTGCAATGCAGAATAGTGAGGCAAAATGCATAGTGTCCTGCATGTACTGTTGCAACAAAGTGCAGCCTTGCCCTATTTTCCTGTGCTGTGCGTTTTAGCACATTCATTTTAGTGACTGTTTAACACTCTGCACTACGATGAGTCAATACACAATGCACAGTGTTGTAGTGTGAATTGGCCCTAAATGGTTTCAGGCATTGTTAACAATTGCAGAAGTTTATCTAATCCACATAGGTCAATTCTATCAGATGTAGTGCCCTCCTCTAGTGATGCTGCTAAGCCTGCCCAAATTTAGTTTTGGCTTTACTGTAATCAGTAGTACAGTAAATTATTGTTTTTGTCTGGTTAGGGTTCCTAGCTGGGTGCTTGATTTCTCCCACCTGCTTCCGGAAGACGTTTCCAGAATATAGGGCAAGGAGAGTGAAATGACCAGTATGAATATTTATCATGCCCCAGCTAATATCTGGAGGGAAGCATTCAAAAGGTGGCTGGGGAGGTGATAAATGTTTGGGAGACGTTTCCAGAGTGTTCTACCTCTGTTGGGAGGGTTCTAGTTTTCTTAGGGCTGCTGCCCCTGGAGGCAGATTTACCGAGTAAAGGATTGCAGTTGGCGCTTCAGCAGGAGATAGGCTAAGGGCTTGTAGAAGATTGAAAGGGGATTTTTGCTACAGTCTGGGCCTCAGCTGGAGCTAGGCTGAGGTCCTGGGGAAGACTGGTAGAGGATCAGTGCAGGAGGCAATGCCAGAAGTCCTGGTCTGGAAAAAGGATCTGTTATCTCCCTCAGTGAGGATCTCCCAGTGGAAGCTTAGTGGTGTACAGCTCCTAGGACCTGATTTGGGACTTTCATGTGTGACTGCAGTCAGGAAGATTTAGTGTGAAGATTGTCCTCTATTTGATTGCTGTTATCGTTTGTGACGCTAAAACCCTCTCCCGTTCAAGTTACTCAGGCATAAATTCTAAAAAGACATCCTCTAGACTAGGGATATGCAATTAGCGGACCTCCAGCTGTTGCAAAATTACAAGTCCCATCATGCCTCTGCCTCTGGGTGTCATGCTTGTGTCAAAGTCCTTGTATTGGTTTGCATGGAACTGTGCTTGTAGCTCGCAGCCTCTGTACTAGCAAAGGAAACCTGGGCATATTCTCAGAGGCCACTCTGGGGGTAAGCGCTACACAGGTTGTAACCTGTACTTATGATTGGGACTGCAACATCTTACTATTCCATGCGGTGTTATTTTTATTTCTCAGACAGCAAAGCATATACTTTAGGTATAGTTGGGAATAGCCCAAGGCGGGTGAGGTCACCATCCCCATAGTGGGGCTGTTGAGGGGGACCACCTCCAGGGATACTCTCCAAACATGGTCAGTGAAAGTCATCAAGCTGGAATGCCCCACTTCTGGCAGTCAAGCAGTGTGACCGCAAAGTGGAGTGACTTCCCATCCCAGAATTGGAGGTAGATGAAGAAACTGAATAGATATAAATTCCTTGTTTGACTGGAGGAAGGCTAATGAATAATATTGAACATCATGGATAAGTTTAAATGGTGTCAAGGTGCTAGCCGTAGGATGGGTAATTCTGCCAGTGTCCATCAAGGTGGCGCCAGGCAAATCTCTGTGCGCATGCACGCACGTAGGTGCGTGGCGATGGGCGCACACAGGTGTGCAACAGCGGGAGCGCGCAGACGTGCGCGCTAACGCGCGCACCAACGCACGCGCGCGCATCACAGTAATCATTGGCGCCCTTTTGCCTATTTAAGCCTGCTGCTGGTACACACTGGTTGCTGGATTGTCATCAGCTTCCTGTGTTCCTTGTGCCTGTCATTATACCTGTTTCCTGTTACTACTTGGCTTGCCTGACTACTTCTGTGTTCCGCCTGCATTGACCCCGGCTTGTACCTGACTATTCTTCTACCCCACACCTGTACCTTGATCGTCCTCCTGTGTTTGACCCTCGGCTACCTTCTCCGTTCCTGATTATCATGCTGTACCTTATACTGCACTGATTCCTGTGTTGCATGACTATTGGCCTGGCTCTGACTCCGCTCCTGGTTGCTCCACGGCTCCATACCTGGAATCTCTCCTTGCATGGTTCGGGGACACACTGGACACCTTTGCTGCCATTGTGCTCTTGCTGGGTGTCCAGTGTGCTCCTGTCCCTTTAAGGGGGCTTGGGCGGCCTCCAGGCTCACCTGTCTCACACCTATCCATTCAATGCATGTGCTTCCACTGTGGAGACACTTATAAATTTAGTAGTGTTAGGACTGCAAGTAATACAGGGTGCCTTGACAAGGCTTTGCAGCTTTCACATGCGTTTGCAAATGTGTGCTAACTAAACCCCTGCTTTTAACAGACGGTTAGACAGGCTAATTTGGTTGGTTGGCAGACTGGTTGGTGAGTTGAGCTATGGAATTGTCTCTGTCTCTCTCTCCTTGCACGGTTGCCCTTTAACCTTACCAGCGCACCCCAGCAGCTCCCTGCAATCAGCTACTCAGCAACAACACCTTGGCAACCCATGCACCTTTGGGCACCGTATTACCTGTCTCACTCCCAGGGTTATGCTGCACTTAGCCGCAAGGGACGCCCCCTCTGCAATCCGGCCTCACATCCGGAACTCTGCCAGTACAATCCAGCCATGACTGAGGCCGGCGGAGGTGCGTCCCCAATAGAGACTTTGTGCCAACAGGCTACTACACTTACACGAGTGGTCCAAAGTCTTCAGGAAGGAATCCTCCAATTAGAAGGGAAACTCCAACATCTTATGCTACCATCTGCCTTTTTGGATCCTGGTCCTTCCTCCTCCAATCTCCCTGCTATGGCCTCTTCAGTACTGACTTTGCCCCCAGAACCACGGGTACCTACCCCTGAACGTTTCTCTGGAGACCGGCAGAAATTCAGATCTTTCAAAAATGCCTGCCTGTTATATCTAGCTCTGCAACCCCGGACCTTTTCCACTGAGACTGTCAAGGTTGGCTTCCTCATCTCCCTGCTGACCAATGAACCCCAGGCCTGGGCCCACAGGTTATGGGAACAGAAGGACCCAGCTATTAGTTCAGCGGAAAGGTTCTTTACGGCTTTGTCGCAATTTTATGAAGACCCCCAATGCACAGCCACCGCTGAGGCCGCTCTGCATTCTCTTCAGCAGAAACAGCGCCCGGTGGAAGACTATACTGTGGACTTTCGCCGGTGGTCTGCAGATACAGACTGGAATGAGGCTGTGTTGAAATCAGTTTCGCCTGGGGCTTTCTGAATCTCTCAAGGACAAGTTGGCCAGGATCGGCATCCCAACTACCCTCGAGGGGCTCATTCATCTATCCATCCAGTTGGATAGACGCCTTCGGGAGCGCCAAGCTGAACGTTCTCAGACTCCCAAGATGCTGGTACCAGAGATCGGCGCTATGCCCGTGGGTTTGGTGCGACCCGCACTGACTCCTGAGGAGAAACAGCGTTGACGTCGAGCCAATCTCTGTCTCTATTGTGGCCAAAAAGGACACTTCCTGAGCAACTGTCCCATAAGGCCCAGCAAGTTACCCAAGAACTCTCCAGTGTACTTCCAGATGTCCGGAACCTCCTCTTCCCACCTTGCCCTTTTCATCACACTGCAGTTGGCTAACAAGGGGGTTCAGCTTCAGGCCATAGTCGACTCCGGGGCATGCAGCTGTTTTTTGGACTTGGACTTAGCAGTAAAGCTTGGCCTGCCTCTGCTCCTCAAGAAAAGTAGATTGGAAGTTCTCCTGGCTGATGGCACCCTGCCTAGTTCCGGTCCTGTGACACAAGAGACTGTTCCTCTTTTTGTTACTACTCCCGATGGTCATCAGGAATTTATAAGTTTCAACATCCTAAGCTCACCTATGTTCCCTGTCATCTTGGGTACCCCGTGGCTCCAAGCCCACAACCCCCAGATCAACTGGATCAAGAAAGAAATTTCATTTACTTCACCTTATTGCCTGCAGCACTGTCTTGTCCCTGAATCCAGCAATGCAGCCAGTCGCCTGTCAGTTCAACCTGCACCTGTCAATAACCAGAATATTCCATCGGCCTACCAGGAGTTTTCAGACGTCTTTGACAAGAAAAAGGCTGATGTTCTGCCACCACACCGGTCATACGATTGTCCAATCGAATTACTCCCAGGAGCGGAAATCCCATTCGGTCGCATTTTTCCCCTCTCGGAGATGGAACTGGGAACATTGAGACAATGATGAAAACCTGGAGAAAGGCTTCATCTGCTCCTCCTCCTCTCCTGCTGGAGCCGGAATCTTTTTTGTCGAAAAAAAGGAAAAATACCTAAGACCATGTGTGGATTACAGGGAGCTTAAAAAAAACACTATAAAAAACCGCTACCCTCTCCCTCTAGTTCCGGAACTTTTCCAGAGACTCTGTACTGCCCGAATATTTACTAAGCTTGACCTTACAATCTGGTCCGCATCCGAGAGGGTGACAAATGGAAAACAGCATTTAGAACTCGCTTTGGACATTTCGAATACCTAGTGATGCCGTTTGGATTGTGCAATGCCCCGGCCACGTTCCAGCATTTCGTAAATTATATCTTCCTAGAATTTCTAGATTATTTCGTCATCTACCTGGATGATATCCTGATATTTTCAACTACCCTGGAGCTCCATCGTACACATGTAAAGACAGTTCTGCACACACTACGGAAGCACAAACTTTATGTAAAAGCAGAAAAGTGTGATTTCGAAAAGGAGTCAATACAATTCCTGGGGCTAATTATCTCCATTGGTGGTGTTGCTATGGATCCACAAAAGGTGCAGGCAATCTTGGACTGGCCAACTCCATCAGATAAAAAGGAGTATAAAGATTTGTGGGGTTCGCAAACTTTTATAGGAGGTTTATAAAGAACTTTTACTCCATTATCTCACCAATCACCCAAGTTACCCGTTTGCATACTCGGTTCCTGTGGTCTCCGGAAGCCCAATCCGCTTTTCATAAGCTCAAATCTCTCTTTACCTCCGCACCCATCCTGCAACATCCTGACCCGGTCCTGCCGTACATCTTAGAGGTTGACGCCTCTGAAGTTGCCACAGGGGCAGTCTTATCCCAACGTCAGGGTCCTAAGTCATTACTTCATCCTGTGGCCTTCTCCTCGCGGAAGATGAGTCCGTCTGAAAGAAATTATGACGTGGGTGATCGAGAGCTCTTGGCTATTAAAACTGCCCTGGAGGAATGGCGGTACCTCCTTGAAGGTACTCAGCATCCCATCATGATATTCACGGATCACAGAAACCTGGAGTATCTTCGCACGGCTAAACGCTTAAGACCCCGACAAGCTCGATGGGCCTTGTTTTTTGCCAGATTTAATTTTCACATCTCTTCCGTCCGGGGTCCAAGAATGTGAAGGCCGATGCCTTGTCCCGGATGTTTCCTGACACCCCCGAAGAAATCATTCCCAGCACTATATTGTCTCCACAGAATTTCCTCATGATTCAAACCGACCCGAGTTCCTCACTGAAACAAGCTTCTTCACAATGTTCTGAACCAGAGGCACTGTCTTTAAGAAACCAGGAAGGGTTTCTTTGGTATCAAAACAAAATTTTTGTTCCGCAGCAAGCCAGAGCCCAGGTCCTAAAGACTTTACATGACCACCAACTTGCTGGTCATTTCGGGTGCGAAAGACTTTGGAGCTTGTTCAGCGATCCATTTGGTGGCCCACTCTGAAGCCTGATTGCAGGGAATATGTTAGTTCCTGCACCATTTTTTCAACGTAATAAGGGGTCTAACACCAAATCTTGGAGTTTACTACGCCCATTGCCTGTGCCGGAGCAACCATGGAAAGAAATATCTATGGATTTCATAGTAGAGTTACCACCCAAAAAATAATTTACAACCATCTTGGTAGTCGTTGACAGCCTGTCCAAAATGGTGCATTTCTTGCCCATGATGGGTACACCATCTGCTGCCGACACGGCGAAGATCTTCATAAAGGAGATAGTCTACCGAGCAACATTGTGTCGGACAGAGGGGTGCAATTCACCTCTAAATTCTGGAAGGAACTCTGCAGAATGCTTTCCATTAAAGTGTGCCTATCTTCAGCTTACCATCCTCAAAGCAATGGTCAAACCGAGAAGACTAATAAAACTTTAGAACAGTACTTACGTTGCTTCTGCTCCTTCTCCCAGGACGATTGATCCCTGTTACTCCCATGTGCAGAGTTTGCATACAACAACTCAATCCATGCTTCCACCAATCAGTCACCTTTCTGGGCAAACTACGGTTTCCATGCCTCATTTCTGCCTAATGTTATACCAGAGACTTCAGTCCCCGCAGTCCAGGACAGGATAAATGCCATTCAGGCTAATTACCTAACTCTCCAGGCAACTATGCAGAAAGCCCAAGAAAATTATAAAAGACATTATGACAAGAGAAGGAGAGACCCTGCTTTTAAAGTTGGAGATAGAGTGTGGCTTTCCTTAACAAATCTCAAGCTTACTTGCCCCTCCCGGAAGTTATCGGTCCATTCACAATTTCTCAAAGAAAGAAATTAACCCAGTAGCTTTTGAGTTGTCTTTACCAAGTTCCTATAAGATCCACCCAGTATTCCATGTTTCCTTATTAAAATCTGTTGTTTCCAGTCCTTTTCCAGGGAGAGAAGAAACTCCACCACCTCCAATCTCAGTGGACAACGAAGCAGAATACGAAGTAGAAGATATTCTTGACTGCTGTCGGAGAGGTAGGACTATTCAATTTCTTGTTAAATGGAAAGGTTACTCTGTAGAAGATAATTCTTGGGAACCAGCAGTTAACGTCTATGCTCCTAGACTGTTGCAGAGGTTTCAAGCTCGATACCCCGAAAAATGGGCCCGATTGGGCATTCAGAGGCTGCCCCTTGGGGGGGGGGGGGGGGGCACTGTCAGGGTGCTAGCCGTAGGACAGGTAATTCTGCCAGTGTCCATCATGGTGGCACCAGTCGAATCTCTGTGCGCACATAGGTGTACGGCGATGGGCGCACACAGGTGTGCAACAGCGGGAGCGCGCAGACGCATCACAGTAATCATTGGCGCCCTTTTGCCTATTTAAGCCTGCTGCTGGTACACGCTGGTTGCTGGATTGTCATCAGCTTCCTGTGTTCCTTGTGCCTGTCATTATACCTGTTTCCTGTTACTACTTGGCATGCCTGACTACTCCTGTGTTCCGCCTGCATTGACCCCGGCTTGTACCTGACTATTCTTCTGCTCCGCACCTGTACCTTGATCGTCCTCCTGTGTTTGACCCCCGGCTCGGCTACCTTCTCCGTTCCTGATTATCCTGCTGTACCTTATACTGGACTGATTCCTGTGTTGCATGACTATTGGCCTGGCTCTGACTCCGCTCCTGGTTGCTCCACGGCTCCATACCTGGAATCATAAAAATGTGTCTAATTTGGAGTAATTTATTAAACTCAGCATTGGGAATCTGATATTTAGATTTTAGTGAAGAGAATGAGGCAAAATGGTTGTGTTCTATAAAATTAGAAAGGGATGTCAGATTGTTACTTATACACCATGAGAAGTCTCCAGTATTATGTGTAATAAAGGGGAATTTTGGGTCTCCCACAAAAGAAGCATGTGGTGGTGTGTTAGATATCAGTTTGTATTTTTTGTTATGTAGATTCCATAATTGGTATGATTGCACGACTAGTTGGTTGAGAGTGTCTAAAGTAAGAATTTAAATCTTATTTCCCCATAATATCCTGGAGATAAATATGGTAGGATTGCGTCTTTCTCAAACCTAACCCATGGATCCATGGGGTTGGGAGTATGCCATTGTGCAATTTGTGACCATCTGGCAGCTAAGTAATATAACCAGAAATCTGGAAGTCCTCCATTCTTTTGTGATTTATATTATACTAATTTTGATAAACGAGGATGAGAATCTAACCATATAAACGTGTTAATCTCTGTTTGAAATTTAGTGATGATTACTTTATTTAGTCTAATTGGGAGTGCCCCGTTTAAATATAATAACTTTGGTAGAATTGTCATTTTATAATTGCTGTGATTCTGCCTAAAAATGATATCTTGAAAGATTTCCACATTTTAAGCATCAATCTTATTTTTTGTATTATGGGTAAGTAGTTTTTTGAGGTTAGGTCATTAATATTTGGGGTAAGAAAGATGCCCAAATATGGGAGAGACTCCATTGACCAGGTAAAATTAAATAAGGAATGTAAGGAAGTAAATGAGACGATGGAATGTTTATTGGCATACCAATTGATTTGGAGACATTCACTGTTAGGCCTGATAATGATGCAAATATTTTGAGAGTATGTAATAGGTTTGGTAAGGCTATATTGGGTTGTGTGAGGAATAAAATCATATTGTCTGCATACATGCTCAATTTATAGGTGTTATTATTAGAATTATAACCTTTGATGTCTGGATGTAATAATATCGCTGTAGCTAAAGGTTCAATCACTAAAGCGAATAGTAAGGGAGATAGAGGACATCCCTGACGTGTACCCCTGCCTAGTAGATGGGTTATGATAAGGAGCTTGAAAGGCATGGAAAAATCTGCCTTTGTATCCATATCTTTTTAGTATTATATCCAGGAAATTCCAGGAAACACTGTTGAATGCCTTATTAATATCGAGGCTGAGTAATAGGACTGATCTAGAGTTGCTATTTGCATCTTGAATTATGTTTGTTACTAGTCTAATATTTTCAGTAATTTGTCTACCTGGTATAAAACTTAATTGATAAGGGGAAATCAGGCAGGGGATTATTGATGCTAACCTGTTGGCTAACAATCTGCTGAATATCTTAAGGTCATTGTTAATTACTGAGATCTATAATTTTGAGGCAATGTATGGTCTTTGTTTGGTTTTGGGATGAGAGACCTATTTGCGAGTAACATTTCTTCTGGGATGATCTCCTTTAAGAATGTTACTGTATAATTTTGTTAATTTTGGTATTAGAAGATGGTGATATTGTTTATAATAAAAAGCGGAGAATCCGTCTGGGCCTGGAGCCAAATTTTTCTTAAGGGATTTAATTATTTGCAGTAGTTCTTCTGTGCATGGTGCGTTTAATTTATCTGTATGTGTTTGGGTTAGCTTTGGAATAGGAAGTTTATCTAACCAAGATAGTGCTGAAAATGGAATGGATGAAGTGGGTGCTGAGAGGAGATTTGAATAGAATTTTTTGAATATAGATAGGATTTCTTGGGGATGAGTGATCAATTGATTCAAGTTATTCTTGAGTTTATAAACATGGGTGGGTTTTATTGATTGATTCAGTTTGCAAGCAAACATTGTAGAATATGCATTGCTAGATAGGAAAAATTTTGCTTTTGACCAGCGGAGAGCCTTTTTTGCTTTAAATGTGAGTAATGAGTAGGGATGAGCTTCGTGTTCGAGTCGAACCCATGTTCGACTCGAACATCGGCTGTTCGGTCATTCGCCGAATTGCGAACGATATGGGCCGTTCGCGCCAAATTCGTGGCTCAGGGGATTTAGTACACGCCCCACACTATATAAGGCCGCCTGCACGGCGGCCCTGTGCAGTGTGTTCCGGTGTGCTTAGAGAGAGAGAGAGACAGTGTCATTTCATTTGAGTTAGCTAGATTAGGCAGGACAGTCAGTCAGTTAGCTGCACTTAAAGTGTATTGTGTATATATATATGCATCCCAGGTGTTGCATACATATATATACACTGTATTCAGTTTAGCTAGATCCGTTCCTGTTATCTTCTAGACTATTTACATTTAGTGCAGTGCGTCCTGCTCACAGTGTTCAGCTAGATCCGTTCCTGTTATCTTCCTTCTGACAGGCAGGCTTGTCTTGTTACAGTATTTACAGCTACCTAAAGAAAATTACTGGTGTTCTTTTGATCCTATTAGTACCACGGTCAGGCAGCTAGACTATTTACATTTAGTACAGTGCGTCCTGCTCACAGTGTTCAGCTAGATCCGTTCCTGTTATCTTCCTACTGACAGGCAGGCTTGTCTTGTTACAGTATTTACAGCTACCTAAAGAAAATTACTGGTGTTCTTTTGATCCTATTAGTACCACGGTCAGGCAGCTAGACTATTTACATTTAGTACAGTGCGTCCTGCTCACAGTGTTCAGCTAGATCCGTTCCTGTTATCTTCCTACTGACAGGCAGGCTTGTCTTGTTACAGTATTTACAGCTACCTAAAGAAAATTACTGGTGTTCTTTTGATCCTATTAGTACCACGGTCAGGCAGCTAGACTATTTACATTTAGTACAGTGCGTCCTGCTCACAGTGTTCAGCTAGATCCGTTCCTGTTATCTTCCTACTGACAGGCAGGCTTGTCTTGTTACAGTATATAAAGCTACCTGAAGAAAATTACTGGTATTCTTTTGATCCTATTAGTACCACGGTCAGGCAGCTAGACTATTTACATTTAGTACAGTGCGTCCTGCTCACAGTGTTCAGCTAGATCCGTTCCTGTTATCTTCCTACTGACAGGCAGGCTTGTCTTGTTACAGTATATAAAGCTACCTGAAGAAAATTACTGGTGTTCTTTTGATCCTATTAGTACCACGGTCAGGCAGCTAGACTATTTACAGTTAGTGCAGTGCGTCCTGCTCACAGTGTTCAGCTAAACCTATAAGTTAGTGGGGTGCGTCCACCTCACAGTGTTCAGCTAAAGCTACCTGTAGAAGGTTGGTGGTGTTCTCATACTACAGGCAGGCAGTTGATTTTGCTAGCTGCAGTATCAGTACATATATATATATATATATATATATATATATATATATATATATATATATATATATATCCCAGCTTAGTGCAGCTACAGGCCATTAGTATGTCTGGAAGGCCAAGAAGGAGAGGCAGACAGTCACAAGCCAATAAGAGAGGGCAAGCAGGCTCTGTGTCTAGTGCTGGTCGTGGAGACGGTGCATCCTCATCAGCACGTGGCCATGGGACACGCTTGGCCTTTTTTTCGGCAGCTGGCCGTGTTGAGCCGCAACATGCGGAAGACTTGGTCGAGTGGATGACCAAGCCGTCCTCATCCTCTCTCACCCATGCCCAGGGTGCTTTGTCTGGCAAAGCAGCGGCCTCTTCCCTCGGCTCAATGTCATCAGTGACTCCTTCCCTAGCTCCACCATGTCCTCCTGAGGAGTCCCTCGAACTGTTTGACCACAGTGTTGGGTACATGCTCCAGGAGGATGCCCAGCGTTTGGAAGGCTCTGATGATGATACTGAGCTCGATGAAGGCAGTAACATGAGCACGGACAGAGGGGTGCCCAAGAAGGACAGCAATCTGGCAGTCATGCTCCCCCTGCTGCAGCATACTGCCAGGTTTGCTCCAGTGATGAGGAGGGAGGGGATGATGAGGTCACTGACTCAACGTGGGTGCCTGATAGGAGAGAGGAGGAGGAGGAGGAGGAGGAGGCGGCACATCACCAACGAGGCAGGATGCCCTCCAGGGGCCAGCCTAAGGGCAGCACATTGACTGCATCACACCCCAAAGCTCCACATGTGCAGGGCGCTGCAGTCTCTGCGCGTTATTCAAAAAGTTCTTTGGTGTGGGCCTTTTTTGAGACGAGTGCATCAGATCGCACCGCTGCTATTTGCAACATATGTCTCAAGCGTATCTCACGTGGCCAAAACATCTCCCGCTTGGGTACCACATGCTTGACCAGACATATGTTGACCTGCCATGCAGTTCGTTGGCAAGCGTATCTAAAAGACCCACACCAAAGAACAAAGAGGACCTCTCCTTGCTCCTCATCAGCTGAGATTTCCAACCCCACTAGACCTCCAGTCCTCTCTGAGACCTGCACTGAGAGTAATGAAGGTGTAGAATTAGGTGTGTCACAGCCAAGTACTTGTGGGCAATCTGCTTTTGGTACACCGACGTCAGATTGTACCAGGCAAATTTCCCTGCCCCAGCTGCTGCACCGCCGAAAAAAGTTTGCTCCCAGCCATCCACATGCCCAGCGGTTGAATGCTAGCTTGGCAAAATTGCTAGCACTTCAACTGCTGCCTTTTCAGTTGGTAGACTCTGCCCCCTTCCGTGAGTTTGTGGAATGTGCGGTTCCTCAGTGGCAGGTACCCAAATGCCACTTTTTCTCACGGAAGGCGATTCCGGCTCTCTACCGGCATGTGGAAGGCAATGTCCATGCCTCGCTGGACAGGGCGGTCAGCGGTAAGGTGCATATTACCGCTGACTCATGGTCCAGCAGGCATGGACAGGGACGTTACCTAAGTTTCACGGCGCATTGGGTGACTCTGCAGGCAGCTGGGAAGGATGCAGGACAAGGTGCAGTAGTGTTGGAGGTTGTTCCGCCACCACGCCTCCAAAATGCTAATGATTGTGACACACCTCTCTCCTCCACCCCCTCCTCTTCTTCTTCCTCCATGGCCTCTTCCTCGGAACCAGCGGTGCTCCGTAGTCGTTCAAGGGGCTACGCAAGTACGCAGGCCAAAAGATGCCATGCGGTGCTTGAGCTGGTGTGCTTGGGGGACAGGAGCCACACTGGGGCAGAGGTTCTGTCAGCTCTGCAGGGGCAGGTTCAGAGGTGGTTGACGCCACGCCAACTTAAGGCAGGAATGGTGGTTTGCCCCCTTTATCCAGACAGTGTTCCTGCGTGCCCGCCGATCACACAGGAAGAGGAGGAGGAGGAGGAGGAGGAGGAGGAGGAGGAAGATTGTGTCAGTATGGAGGTGGAGCCTGGCACTCAGCATCAGCAGCAGTTTTTAAGGGATCAGTCCCAAGAAACACATGGACTTGTACGTGGCTGGGAGGAGGTGGCTGCGGACGTTGTCGTCCTTAGTGACCCAGAGGACTCCGGACCGAATGCCTCAGCAAACCTATGCTGCATGGCCTCCCTGATCCTGCAAAGCCTGCGTAAGGATCCTCGTATTCGTGGTATCAAGGAGAAGGACCAATACTGGCTGGCAACCCTCCTTGATCCACGTTACAAGGGTAAGGTTGCGGACCTTATCTTGCCATCGCAGAGGGAGCAGAGGATGAAACATCTTCGGGAGGGCTTGCAGAAAGGTCTGTGCAACGCGTTCCCAGAGACTGAGAGGTTACAAACTCCTGTTTCTGGACAACGTGTTGCTGAGGCTTCGGTCAGTCAAAGAAGGAGCGGTGGAGAAGGTGGCCGTCTGACCGATGCGTTCAGACAATTTTTTGGTCCACAGCCCCAAGGTATGATCGGTTCCAGCAACCATCGCCAGCGTCTGTTTTACATGGTGCAGGAATACCTAGGGGCAAGATCAGACTTGGATACCTTTCCCACCGAAAATCCTCTGGGTTACTGGGTCTTGAGGATGGATCACTGGCCAGAGCTTGCACAGTATGCAATTGAGCTACTGGCCTGTCCTGCATCCAGCGTTCTTTTGGAACGCACATTCAGTGCTGCTGCAGGCATGGTAACCGATCACAGGGTGCGTCTGTCCACCGACTCGGTCGATCGACTGACCTTCATAAAAATGAATCAGTCTTGGATCACCACCAGCTACCAAGCACCTGATGCTGATGTAACCGAATAATTTTTTTTGAAATCTCAGATCCCTTCAAAGACTGCCTATGCTGATGCTGAGTGACTATCCCTGAGTAATTATCCTCTTCCTCCTCAATCATCACGCTGATAGCTTGTAAGAACATTTTTGGTTCTGGGCGCCACCACCAGTGCCTAAGGCACAATTTTTCAGCCCCTGTTTAACAGGGACGTGTAATTACAATTTTTGATGTAATACTTTGCAGCAGGGCTCGTTCCTGCATTCCAACTAGAGTGTCTGTGAGGGGTTGCAGTGTTGTGGCACCAGCACCAGTGCCTAAGGCCCAATTTTTCAGCCCTTGTTTAACAGGGGCGTGTAATTACAATTTTTGATGCAATACTTTGCAGCAGGGCTCGTTCCTGCGTTCCAACTAGAGTGTCTGTGAGGGGTTGCAGTGTTGTGGCACCAGCACCAGTGCCTAAGGCCTAATTTTTCAGCTCCTGTTCAACAGGGGCATGTAATTACAATTCTTGATCTAATATTTCACAGCAGGGCCCTGTGAGGGCTTACAGTGTTGTGGCCACAGCAACACCTAAGGCCCAAATTTCTGCTGAGTATATAGGGCAGGACCCTACTTTCAAACATCTAACTTACAAATGACTCCTACTTGCAAACGGAAGGAGACAACAGGAAGTGAGATGAAATCTACCCCTAGGAAGGGAAATTCTCTCCTGTAAGAGTTAATATGGGAAAAAAATTTCTCCTTTCCACTGATGCTTTCCAATCCTTGTTCCACAAAAAAATCCAAATTTTCAAAAAACATTTTTCATTGGGACAAAAAGTGAGGTGAAATCTTCTGAAGAGGAGGAAAGACAGCAAAACAAATGTCACAGGGGTGATAACCCTTCCCTATGTTTTCCAAAAAGCTTAAAAAAGATTTTTTGGCTGGAGCTAAACACGTTAAAAATGTACCCGTTCAAAATTACAAAGAGATTCTACTTAACAACAAACCTACAGTCCCTGTCTTGTTTGCACCACCTGTATACTGCTGTTCAGAGTATATAGGGCCTGGTGGCCCCACACCTTTCCTTATTTTAATTTGGGTGCGGGGTTCCCCTTAATATCCATACAAGACCCAAAGGGCCTGGTAATGGACTGGGGGGTACCCATGCCGTTTGTCTCACTGATTTTCATCCATATTGCCATGACCCGACATTACATTAAACCCGCAAGCAGTTTTAAATGAGATTTTTTCCTTTGAAAATGACATTTGGTGCAGGGACTGTTCTAAACACGGGAAACACGCGTCACTTTACAGGCATACTATAGACACCCCCCAGGTACGATATTTAAAGGAATATTTCACTTTTTTTTTTTTACTTTAAGCATCATTGAAATCACTGCTCCCGAAAAAACGGCCGTTTTTAAAAGTTTTTTTTGCATTGATACATGTCCCCTGGGGTAGGACCCGGGTCCCCAAACCCTTTTTAGGACAATACCATGCAAATTAGCCTTTAAAATGAGCACTTTTGATTTCGAACGTTCGAGTCCCATAGACGTCAATGGGGTTCTAACGTTCGTGCGAACTTTCGGTCCGTTCGCAGGTTCTGGTGCGAACCGAACCGGGGGGTGTTCGGCTTATCCCTAGTAATGAGTTTAATTCAGCTGTGTGAAGTTGGCACCCCATGTTTGTAAAACCTGAATAAAAATATACCATTCGTTTGTGCCGCGTTTGTGCTGATTTGTGCCGCAAAAATGAGCGTTTGTGCCGGTTCGGTTTCTGAGATATTAAACATTCAATTTAATGCAAGCCCCACCCACTTTGCACCCCATGTCCCTGAATTTTAAAAACAAATGTGCCATTCTTTTGTGCCGCGTTTGTGCTGGTTTGTGCCGCAAAAATAAACGTTTGTGCCGCTTTGGTTGCGGAGATATTGTGCGTTATAGTTGCTGTAACCCCGCCCATTTTGCACCCCATGTTCCTGAATTTTAAAAACAAACGCGCCATTCATTTGTGCCGCGTTTGTGCTGGTTTGTGCCGCAAAAATAAACGTTTGTGCCGCTTTGGTTGCGGAGATATTGTGCGTTATAGTTGCTGTAACCCCGCCCATTTTGCACCCCATGTTCCTGAACTTTAAAAACAAACGTGCCATTCGTTTGTGCCGCGTTTGTGCTGGTTTGTGCCGCAAAAATAAACGTTTGTGCCGCTTTGGTTGGGGAGATATAGTGCATTATAGTTGCTGCAACCCCGCCCACATTGCACCCCATGTTCCTGAATTTTAAAAACAAACGCGCCATTTGTTTGTGCCGGGTTTGTGCTGGTTTGTGCCGCAAAAATAAACGTTTGTGCCGCTTTGGTTGCGGAGATATTGTGCGTTATAGTTGCTGCAACCCCGCCCACATTGCACCCCATGTTCCTGAATTTTAAAAACAAACGCGCCATTTGTTTGTGCCGGGTTTGTGCTGGTTTGTGTCGCAAAAATAAACGTTTGTGCAGCTTTGGTTGCGGAGATATTGTGCGTTATATGTTGTCAAACCACATTGACTTTACACCTTGTTATTAAAGCTTACATACAGAACCTAAACTCAGCTTGGGATTCCTTAATGTAAAGCTCCTCCCACTGTACTGGCACTGCACTTCATATTGTACCCTGAAAAAGGCACCTCTGCCGGGTTAGCCCCCCCATATCAAAATTTTTGAAAAAATCTTATGCAGTTTGTTAGATCTTTGTTAGATCAGGTTAGATCAACCGTTGCTTGCGTTAGATCTCACACAGAAGAAGCAATATTAACAGTTATTTGCTGGGGGGGCTAACCCCTCATCAGCCCCCCCTTATCAAAAAATTGACCAAACAGTTAGCTATTTTGGAAGCAATTTGTTAGATCCGGTATGATGAAGTGTTTTTAACGTTAGATCTCACATAATTAGAGACTGATTAAGTGATTAATGTGGGGGGGCTGGCCCCCCCTTATCAAATTTTCGGCCCAAAAATCATTCAGGCTAATAGATATTCGTTAGATCAAGTGGTTTTAACGTTAGATCTCACATCATTTGAGAGATATTCCACATCAAAATAGAGATATTAGGTGGTACATATGGACGGGCTGGCCCCCCCTTATATTCAGCGCAATGAAAATCACACCCAACTTTTGCTGCGGCGCAAAAACTTTTCCTCAGCTGCGGGGGCCCAACTTATGATCCTGCACACAAGCCCACTGCTTTCAGAAAATGCCCCTGACCTGAGCTTATCATTGCACATCCATTCCAGATGCTCGTATGTGACATCACATACATCCCACACATCACATACATCACATACAAGCACGTGGGCTGGATGCGAGAGGTGAATCAGCAGGATGAGTGTGCCAGGACAAGTAGATGTGTCTCATCTCTGCTTCCTTTTACCACTCTGCATATCACACATATCATAGATGAGAAGAGGGTACAGTGGTGGGAAAAATGAGCAGGAGGGGTTTAGATGTGGGACAGAAGAACAGGAGGGTACAGCCGTGGGGCAAATGTGCAGGGGGGGTTCAGTTTTGGTGCAGATGAGAAGGAGGTTCAGTGGTGGGACAGAAAAGCAGGGGGGGTAGAACAGTGGGGCAAATGTGAAAGGAGGTATATTGGTGGGACAGATGAGCAGGAGGTTACAGTGGTGGGGCAGGAGAACAGGGGGAACATAGGTGGTGCAGAAGAGCAGGGGGTACAGAGGTGAAACAGATGTGCAGGAGGTACATTAGTAAGGTAGATGAAAAAGCGGGTTACAGTGGTAGGGCAGATGAGAAGGTGATTCAGTAGTAGACAGAAGAGCATGGGAATATGGCGGTGGAGCAAATGTGCAGAGAGGTACAGTGGTGGGGCAGATGAGAAAAATGGTACATTGATGGGGTAGATGAGCACGGGGGTTACAGTGGTGGGGCAGAAGAGCAAGGGGGTACAGTGGTGGTGCAGATGTGCAGAAGGTGCAGTGGTGGGAGGGATGCGAAGGGGGTTCAGCAGTGGGACAGAAAAGCAGGGGAGTACAGTGATGGGCAGATGAGCGGGGGAGGGGTTTAGTGTTGGGCCAGATGAGAAGGGGGTTACAGTGGTGGGAAAATGAGCAGGAGGGGTTCAGTGTTGGGGCAGATGAGAAGAGGGTTTAGCGGTGGGACAGAAGAACAGGGGGGTACAGCGGTGGGGCAGATGTGAAAGGAGGTGCATTGGTGGACAGATGAGCAGGGGGTTACAGTGGTTGGGCAGAAGAGCAGGGAGAACAGAGGTGGGGCAGATGTACAGGGGGGTACAGTGGCGGGGCAGAGGAGAAAGGAGGTACATTAGTGGTACAGATGAGCAGGAGGTTACAGCGGTGGGGCAGAAGAGCAGGGGGAACAGAGGTGAGACAGATGTGCAGGAGGTACAGTGATGGGGCAGAAGAGAAAGGGGGTTACAGTGGTGGGGCAGATGAGAAAGGGGGTTACAGAGGTGGGGCAGATGAGAAAGGGGGTTACAGTGGTGGGGCAAATGAGAAAGGGGGTTACAGAGGTGGGGCAGATGAGAAAGGGGGTTACAGTGGTGGGGCAGATGAGAAAGGGGGTTACAGAGGTGGGAAAGATGAGCAGGGGGAACAGAGGTGGGACAGATGTGTGGGAGGTACAGTGGTGGGGCAGATGAGAAAGGGGTTTACAGTGGTGGGGCAGATGAGAAAGGGGGTTAGAGAGGTGGGACAGATGAGAAAGGGGGTTACAGTGGTGGGGCAGATGAGCAGATAAGTTCAGTGTTAGGACAGATGAGAAGATGGTTCAGCAGTGAGACAGAAGAGCATGGGGGTACGGTGGTGGGGCAGATTTGCAGGGGGTTACAGTGGTGGGGCAGTTGAGCAGGGGGGTACAGTGGTGGGGCAGATTTGCAGGTGATACAGTGATCTGAGGTGTGAAGGTGAATTGGGGTTGATCTGAGGCGTGAGAGGATGTTAATTTCTCACTACTAAAGTAGTTTACAGCATTTCCTTTATAAAAAATCCTTTTCATGATTGAGATTGTGAAGTTGACTTTTTTTGTTATAAAATCGGCATGCTCAATTTCTTTGAAAACATTTTTCGGCACACTGCTCAAAAGGCTGCTTACCTCCTGGCCTATCAGTTTTTATTAAAGATGGAAAATGGGCTGTGGAGCAAGACCGGCTGTCGCCCAAAACTATTTTCTCATTTTCAATAATCAAAGGTAAGGAAAAAAGGATGGAAAAGGTAAGAGAAGAGAAGGGGGAGGGGGAGGGGGAGGTAAGGCTGGGGGGGGTGAAATGGCGTTGGTTCAGGATAACTATGGTGAACGGGCTCCGGAACTTATCTGTAACATTAAGTCCCAAGAAGGGCAGTACCCTCTGCGGAAACGACAAACTGGTTCCATAGTCCCCAAGTTTTAGAGTATTTTTCCTGTTGGTGTTGTGCAGTGAGTACTAGATCTCCCATCTCATTTGGAATGCAGTTTTTATAGAGTTTGGCTCAGATGGAGGAGACATGTAGCAGGAAAAAGCTGGATCACCAGGAACCTTGTATTCCGTAAATTTTTGCGTGGTTTATCTGTCTCCCAGAAGTGGATCAATTTAGGGCACGACCAAAATATGTGAAGTCGTGTTCCTCCATCCCCCTGGCATCTCCAACATTGGTCAGTAGTTGCAGGGTGAGGTACCACCTTGTTAACAGTTTATAGTTGGTCTGTTTAATTTTCGTACAAACCGATGATTTCAACAAAAATCTGAGGACATGTTGTATCTGAGCAGATGTAAATGTACGCCCCAGCTTACTTTCCCATTTGTTCAAGAACGGTAAGTGTGGTTGTTCAGCCGGACAGTTCAAGAGGGCGTATGTTTTGGATAGAGCCTGTGGAAGGGAACCCTCTTTGGAACAGTATGCTTCAAAGGACGTCAGGGGACAATTAAATCCCTGTGGATTGGGCAAAGTATTGAGAAAGTGTTGTAATTGTAGCGCTGTCCACAAGGAAAGTTTGAAGGGCTCATTAGCACTACTGTGGAAGGCCATTGGCCTCCCATTAGGAAGTGGGATGCCTGGACCCTACCTGTTTGGCTTAGGGTCCGAAACATTTGGGGTTCCAGACCGGTGAGGAACTACGGTTTTTCTATGATAGGGAGCAATGGGGAATCAGGGAAGAAAGCCGGTTCTGTGTGCTGACCTGGGAGCATATGCGGAGTGTCGTACCCATTATGGGGTGTGACTTCAGCACAGGCGGTAGTTGGCCATAGCACCACAGAGCCCCTGGCAGCAGAATGTCAGTCTGGGCCTGTTCCAGTTGTGCCCACAATTTAGAGCAGCGATGCCAAAATTTATTAATTTTAAGCTACTGCCACAGGGGCCTAACTTCTCATATAAAATAACGAACTGTTATGTATTTATCATAGATTAAATAAAACATCTCACTGATCAAACTGCAACAAGCTTTTATCCCTACTTACATTGCGATTATTACTGATTTCTGCCATGTGCATGCTAGGTTTAATGCAATAATAACTTCATCTAACAATTATCTACTAACTTGGATGTTGTTATTGGCAAAGAATATGAAATCTCTGAAATGATGTGAGATCTTACGTTAAAACCTCTTGATCTTACCGGATCTAACGAATATCTATTAGCCTGAATGATTTTTGACCCGAAAATTTGATAAGGGGGGCCAGCCCCCCTCATTAATCACTTAACAAGTCTCTAATTATGTGAGATCTAACGTTAAAACCACTTGATCTTACCGGATCTAACGAATATCTATTAGCCTGAATGATTTTTGGCCAGAAAATTTGATAAGGGGGACCAGCCCGTCCATATGTACCACCTAATATCTCTATTTTGATGTGGAATATCTCTGAAATGATGTGAGATCTAACGTTAAAACCACTTGATCTTACCGGATCTAACGAATATCTATTAGCCTGAATGATTTTTGGGCCAAAAATTTGATAAGGGGGGCCAGCCCCCCCTCATTAATCACTTAATAAGTCTCTAATTATGTGAGATCTAACGTTAAAAAACACTTGATCTTACCGGATCTAACGAATATCTATTCGCCTGAATGATTTTTGGGCCGAAAATTTGATAAGGGGGGGCTAACCCGTCCATATGTACCACCTAATATCTCTATTTTGATGTGGAATGTCTCTGAAATGATGTGAGATCTAACGTTAAAACCACTTGATCTTACCGGATCTAACGAATATCTATTAGCCTGAATGATTTTTGGGCCGAAAATTTGATAAGGGGGGGCCAGCCCCCCCACATTAATCACTTAATCAGTCTCTAATTATGTGAGATCTAACGTTAAAAACACTTGATCATACCGGATCTAACAAATTGCTTCCAAAATAGCTAACTGTTTGGTCAATTTTTTGATAAGGGGGGCTGATGACGGGTTAGCCCCCCCCAGCAAATAACTGTTAATATTGCTTCTTCTGTGTGAGATCTAACGCAAACAACGGTTGATCTAACCTGATCTAACAAAGATCTAACAAACTGCATAAGATTTTTTCAAAAATTTTGATATGGGGGGGCTAACCCGGCAGAGGTGCCTTTTTCAGGGTACAATATGAAGTGCAGTGCCAGTACAGTACATTAAGGAAACCCAAGCTGAGTTTAGGTTCTGTATGTAAGCTTTAATAACAAGGTGTAAAGTCAATGTGGTTTGACAACATATAACGCACAATATCTCCGCAACCAAAGCTGCACAAACGTTTATTTTTGCGACACAAACCAGCACAAACCCGGCACAAACAAATGGCGCGTTTGTTTTTAAAATTCAGGAACATGGGGTGCAAAGTGGGCGGGGTTGCAGCAACTATAACGCACAATATCTCCGCAACCAAAGCGGCACAAACGTTTATTTTTGCGGCACAAACCAGCACAAATGCGGCACAAACAAATGGCGCGTTTGTTTTAAAAATTCAGGAACATGGGGTGCAATGTGGGCGGGGTTGCAGCAACTATAACGCACAATATCTCCGCAACCAAAGCGGCACAAACGTTTATTTTTGCGGCACAAACCAGCACAAACGCGGCACAAACAAATGGCGCGTTTGTTTTTAAAATTCAGGAACATGGGGTGCAATGTGGGCGGGGTTGCAGCAACTATAACGCACTATATCTCCGCAACCAAAGCGGCACAAACATTTATTTTTGCGGCACAAACCAGCACAAACGCAGCACAAACGAATGGCGTGTTTGTTTTTAAAATTCAGGGACATGGGGTGCAAAGTGGGTGGGGTTGCAGCAACTATAACGCACAATATCTCCGCAACCAAAGTGGCACAAACGTTTATTTTTGCGGCACAAACCAACACAAACGCGGCACAAACAAATGGCGCGTTTGTTTTAAAAATTCAGGAACATGGGGTGCAATGTGGGCGGGGTTGCAGCAACTATAACGTACAATATCTCCGCAACCAAAGCGGCACAAATGTTTATTTTTGCGGCACAAACCAGCACAAACGCGGCACAAACGAATGGCGCGTTTGTTTTTAAAATTCAGGAACATGGGGTGCAAAATGGGCGGGGTTACAGCAACTATAACGCACAATATCTCTGCAACCAAAGCGGCACAAACGTTTATTTTTGCGGCACAAACCAGCACAAACGTGGCACAAAAGAATGGCGCGTTTGTTTTTAAAATTCAGGAACATGGGGTGCAAAATGGGCGGGGTTACAGCAACTATAACGCACAATATCTCCGCAACCAAAGCGGCACAAACATTTATTTTTGCGGCACAAACCAGCACAAATGCGGCACAAACGAATGGCGCGTTTGTTTTTAAAATTCAGGAACATGGGGTGCAAAATGGGCGGGGTTACAGCAACTATAACGCACAATATCTCCGCAACCAAAGCGGCACAAACGTTTATTTTTGCGGCACAAACCAGCAAAAACGCGGCACAAACGAATGGCGCGTTTGTTTTTAAAATTCAGGAACATGGGGTGCAAAATGGGCGGGGTTACAGCAACTATAACGCACAATATCTCCGCAACCAAAGCGGCACAAACATTTATTTTTGCGGCACAAACCAGCACAAACGCGGCACAAACGAATGGTGCGTTTGTTTTTAAAATTCAGGAACATGGGGTGCAAAATGGGCGGGGTTACAGCAACTATAACGCACAATATCTCCGCAACCAAAGCGGCACAAACGTTTATTTTTGCGGCACAAACCAGCACAAACGCGGCACAAACGAATGGCGCGTTTGTTTTTAAAATTCAGGAACATGGGGTGCAAAATGGGCGGGGTTACAGCAACTATAACGCACAATATCTCCGCAACCAAAGCGGCACAAACATTTATTTTTGCGGCACAAACCAGCACAAACGCGGCACAAACGAATGGCGCGTTTGTTTTTAAAATTCAGGAACATGGGGTGCAAAATAGGCGGGGTTACAGCAACTATAACGCACAATATCTCCGCAACCAAAGCGGCACAAACGTTTATTTTTGCGGCACACACCAGCACAAACGCGGCACAAACGAATGGCGCGTTTGTTTTTAAAATTCAGGAACATGGGGTGCAAAATGGGCGGGGTTACAGCAACTATAACGCACAATATCTCCGCAACCAAAGCGGCACAAACGTTTATTTTTGCGGCACAAACCAGCACAAACGCGGCATAAACGAATGGCGCGTTTGTTTTTAAAATTCAGGAACATGGGGTGCAAAATGGGCGGGGTTACAGCAACTATAACGCACAATATCTCCGCAACCAAAGCGGCACAAACGTTTATTTTTGCGGCACAAACACAGGCACAAACGAATGGCGCGTTTGTTTTTAAAATTCAGGGACATGGGGTGCAAAGTGGGCGGGGCTTGCATTAAATTGAATGTTTAATATCTCAGAAACCGAACCGGCACAAACGCTCATTTTTGCGGCACAAATCAGCACAAACGCGGCACAAACGAATGGTATATTTTTATTCAGGTTTTACAAACATGGGGTGCCAACTTCACACAGCTGTTTAATTCATTTCTTTTTTGAGAAATTGGGCAATGTTGAGTTATAAGAGAAGACAGCAAGGACCTCTCCAATTGGGTCCTGCCTCTTTCGAAAATCTTAGGACTATTACGGTACCGAAGGGATATAGACAAGGATATTATAAAATAAGATATTAAAAAGTCCCGCAAAGGACACAATATGAATCATAACATAATAACACAATCACAAATGAATTGTTACAGCAATGTTGACAATCAAATTGTATGGATAATGCCCACACAGACACATGGAGGCAGGTTATATGGTACTTGCAGACGTGACCTCTACAGTTTCACGGTCACAGCCGCTTCTTCAGGAGGCGTCTATTAGTACATATTCTACAAAATGAAGAAAGTATAATATCAACATTACAAACCATACCTGGGATGGGGAAGACACAAATAACATAGGAAACACAGTTAATATTGGAGAGGATAATCTTGATTGAATATTGCACTCACCAACCTATACCCACAAGGGGTTTGAAGCGACACTGTGAGACGCCCTCAAGAGGCGTTCCCCCGGGGGCGGGCCAGGGAGGCACTTAAGGTGATACTATTGTGAAAAAATAGAAGTATAAATAATTGTAAACTCAGGGTCCTACTGAATAAGAGAACCACCCGGGTGTGTAGGGTCAGGCTAGAGAGTGGTGAAAGGGAAGGGGGAAAGAGAAAGGGAGAGGGGAGGGGGGGGGGGAAAGAAAAGAGGAAAAGGGAAAGGACAAAGGATGGGAAAAGGAGATGAAGGGGAAGGGGAGAGGGAACCAAGGGGAAGGACAGAAGGAGAGGGGAAAGGGGGAAGGGGGGGAGAAAGGGGGGCGAGAAAAATGAGAGGAGAGGGAAAAGGGGGATGGAAGGGAAAGGGGAGAGAGGGAAAAGAGGTGTGGGAAGGGGAAAGAGGAATGAAGGGGAGAAAGGAAGGGAGGGAAGAGGTGTGAGAAAATAGTCCTGGGGAGGAGGGGAAGGGGAGGAAAAGGGGGGGGAGAGGAGAGGGGGAAAAAAAGGAGAGAAGGGGAAAGAGAACCTACCACCTGACCAAAGTAGTATACATAAAAGGGGGCTTGGATGAGCGGAGGGTATTTGTATCAAAAAGATATACCCACCGTTGCTGTAATATTAAAATCTATACCAGACTCGATGGCAGTTCACACCCAGAATCAGTAAGTGGTGGAACAACAGTAGCCGTGGAGGCCAGACCGCAATGCCACAGGGCGCCACTGGGGAAAAGTAAATAAATAAAATAAGATTATAGCAATTTGCTAAGCATTTCTACCAGAGGTAGAAATGCAGCTCTGAGGACAACAGCTGCCATCTCTTCCAGGTCCGATCCCCCTCTGCTGCGCATGCGCGAGGAAACATCCAGCGCAGGCGCGCAGCTCCAGCGTCAACCATTGTGGAGCTGCGCGCTCCAAAACGGTTGGTGTTTACAGCACATCCAGCAGTTTACTAACGCTGCTTGGAAACTTGTAAGTACTTGCCACAAGTTTCTTGGGGAGGGTGGGGGATACTATCATACCTCTTTTCCCTTCGGTACCGTAATAGTCCTAAGATTTTCGAAAGAGGCAGGACCCAATTGGAGAGGTCCTTGCTGTCTTCTCTTTCAACTCAACATTGCCTTATTCATTTAAAGGATGATGGTACCTATTAACAACAACATCCACCTTTCTAACCACGTGGCTAACCTTTGAATTTTTTGAGAAATTATTTTGTATGTGTTCGGGTTGTGTGAATCTGTATGATCTTTATAAAGGTTATAAAGATCTTTAGTGAGAGAGTGAATTTTTTCCCATTTAATTTATTACATTGTGCTGCTCGTTTAATGAGGTGGCCTCTCAATACAGCTTTATGGGCAAGCCATAGCGTAGTTGGGGAAATATCTGGAGTTTCATTTTTGTGTGTGGGGTCTGTTAATAACGATTCATTTATTCTTCGTGACTATGGGGTGGAAGTGAGGCCTATAAATTAAGTGCTAAGAGTGGTGATGTGGTGGTCTGACCAGGAACAAGGGTGTATTGAGGCATCATGGGTGTTGGCTAGAATTATTGGGGTACAAAATATGTAGTCTATTTGTGAATAAGAATCATGTGGGTAAGAATAAAATGTATACTCACATGTGCCTACATTTAAAGCTCTCCAGGTTTCAATCAATTGTAAATCGTTTATATGTGTAATAGTGGTTTTTGCTACAATCAAGTTTAGGTTGAAAAGCTGAGTTAAAATTTCCACCCAAAATAATATGTGGTGAGTGGTATTGTTGGAGTGTATTAAAGAATTGTGTGAAGAAAGTGGTTTGTGTTTCATTTGGTGCATATACTTTAGCAATCGTCAATTCTCTACCTGCTAAGGTACCTTTGATAATGATGAACCTACTATCTTCATCCTTGTAAACCTGTTGAACCTCTAATGGGAAATATTGATGGATAAAGATTGCCACTTTAGTTTTGGAGGAGGTTGACGATTGATTAAAAGCTTGGTGAAAAGCTGTAGGGTGGCTGTCTTTCATGAAATGCATTTCTTGTAACATTAATATTTTGGCATTTCATTTTTTATATTGTAAAAAGGCTTTTTTCCTTTTGTACGGGGAATTAAATCCTTGGACATTGTGTGACAATACAGTGATAGTCATGGTATTAGTGTCAATTTTGGGGAGTCATCAGGAAGTGATAATGTGTGATAAATTGAATGGTGACAGGTGCATAGACTTCTAATAATTCTAAATATAGATGAGGTCAGCCAGGCGTACAAGGATATAATAAGACTTATATTCTGCATGAATCATTTGCTTCCTGTCCATTGTTTGAACGGATTGAATTTGTTTCTTAACTAATTCTTCTGAGTAGCCTTTCGTAACAAACCTTTTTCCAATAAGGTCCGCTTGGGTCACGTAGTCTGAATCCTTAGTACAGTTGCGTCTGATTCTTACTAACTGTCCTTTTGGGATGTTAAATAACCAAACAATGGACAGGAAGCAAATGATTCATGCACCTAAGAAAGCACAATCTAACTCAGATATACCAAGTCTAGTCCTGGACTACAATGCTCAACATAAAGATGTAGAAAAAATTATTAAAAAACATTGCTATATTTTGAAAGGAGATAAACATCTACAAAAAATTCTACCTGATAAACCAGTAATTGTTTATAGAAAAGCTCCAACATTGAGAGACATAATTGTGAAAAATGTAGTAGAACCACCCCCCAAAAATAAATTCTTTTTTTTCAATGGTAAAGGCTTTTACCCTTGTAAATATTGCTATGCTTGCCAACATGCAAAAAAATTTCAAGGAAAAAAGCATGAATTTCAAGCAACAAGTACAGGAAATATATATCCAATCAAAGATTTTATTAATTGTCACACAGAAGGAGTCGTTTATGTTCTGCAATGTTCTTGTAAATTACAATATGTAGGGAGAACCAAAAGAGCACTAAAAGTAAGGATTAAAGAGCATGTTGAAAATATTGTAAAAGGTTTCCCGAAGCATAATGTATCTAAACATTTTTCTTTAGTACATAACAATGATCCAACAGGATTATTGTTTTGGGGGATTGAAAGATACAATAAATCATGGAGAGGTGATCATAAAATCAGAACCCTCAGTCAGAAAGAGTCCAAATGGATACATAAAATGAGAACACTTGCACCTGAAGGGTTAAACATAGAATTTGACTTGAATTGTTTCATTAGTGATTATTAATTTTATATATTTTTTTCACTTGATGTTATACTTTATTTCCGGTGTGCACATTAATATCACTATTTTATTTTCACATATTTTATCAAACAATTTTCCCTTGTTGTCTGGAAGATATATGTTGATTGTAACTATAGACACAATATTCATGAGGATAATTATAACAGACTTTTTAGGTATTTTATATTTCCCATTTTTATATTTACCTATGAGCAGGTCTCATATGTATGGGTTAATATATATATATATATCTTTTTTATGCATTATTTTGGTATATATATATATATATATATATATATTTTTTTTTTTAAATACATTTTTAGAACAGTTAGTGTAGTATTAATGTTCTGGATCGGTTCGATCTGTTAATCCGTTCCTGGTTGAGACTGTATGTGAGGAGTCCATCATTCACGGAAGTATTGGATGTCTGCTACGACTTTATCCCCTCCTCTAATTAAACAGCACTGGGTTTTCCCACATGCTAGTATTTCCCTTTTTTAATCTCAATAAACTTTATTTACATGCACATGATGTTTTTATCCCATGGATAATGGCCGCCGCCTTGATAACGCTTGCTCTTCATCAAAATGGCGATTCTACCATTTCCTGTCCTAACGATAAATAAACTGATACTTTAACCAATCCGGTTCCCTGAGGAAGTCATGTGATATGACGTAACGCATAGGACGTAACCGGAATCATACACTGCAGACCAGAAGTGACGTATCGGGTGTCGTGTCACGCCGTTTCCTTGTTTATGTTTGGAGCGCTTGTGTTTACCACAGTGTAAGCGGTTATTTTATTTCAATGAATCTATTTTATCTGCAAAATCACACTATTGAAGGCTTAATTATTTTGCATGTGGATCTCACCAACTACTGGGAGGGGATGTAATCCCATGGCATGAACGGACATCACCACTGTGCAAGAAGCGCGGATCGCATCCCAGAGGATACATTTAAGCATATTTGTTATGCCGCTGAGGTGAGAGTTCTGTTAGCACTTAGCGGTGGTGTGTCTATCACAAAGTCACAAGATTATCAATCAACTCTTTGTTCTCTTTCCTATTGAAGTTTATTTATCAACATCTTACCTACCACACAGTATCACTATTGGACTCTTATTAACTCTTATTTATTTTTGATACACCTTATCTTGAATCTGTTTCATCCAGACACAATTGTGATATATTGTTACCAGGACTATCATCACTATTTTCACTATTTTATAATACCATCACTGGATTTTTGCCCTTATTCACTTATATAGATATCACGGGATACCGGGGATTTCACTTTATTGTATTTATCGTTTATTCATTGATTTTAAGTTGTATTTATGCTAGAGGTGTTGCGCAGGATCACTTGTATATTTATATATTATATATATATGCATTATTTTTAGTTTATACATAGTGAGTGGTATTCACTTTTTGATTTCACAGCAATACCATTACACACATTATTAATTTCCTAGTTTTGATATAGTAGCGCAGAAGTCCTTCTACGGACCAAGAAAAGAAGAATGGTCTTCTGGTTATCCCTCATAAAAAATAATTAATTCCCTTCAGTTCCATTGACCGGCTTCATGTCTGGTTCTGCGTCTGTCGCCTCTTGAAGCAGGAGTGTTCCAGATAGGAGCCGGACGCGGTGTAAATGGAGTACGTGGGAGGTTGCTGGGGTCGAGAAGGCCTAATTTGGTCAGAATATCTTGACCTTCAGGGATAGTGGTGGTGATGTAGGTTGTGCTATTGTGAGGAATAATTCATTTAAATGGGAAACCCCATCTGTACCGAATTCTTGCTGTGGAGAGCACAGAAGGGATTTCTTTCATTTTCCTGCGTCTGTCAGGTGTTGCTTGGGAGATGTCTGGATAGATCTGCAGCTGTATTCCATCTAATGTGATGTTTCGCATGCCACGTGCAGCACGCATCATTTCTTCTTTGACTAAGAAGTCTTTCATACATAATATAATGTCTCTGGGTGGTTTATCTGGCGGGGGTTTGGCCCTTAGTGCACGATAAATACAATCACATATGAAGGAACGTGGGTTTTATTCTGGCAACAGAGACTGGAATAATTTTGAGGAGTATGCGATTAAATCTGTGATAGATTCTGGGCACCTCTTATTCTAAGATTACTCCTTCTGTTCCTGTTGTCTAAATCTTCCAAATGTGCTTGCAGCTGTGTAAAAGCAGATGAAAGGGACTCATGTTCCCTAGAGGGATCATTAAATGCGATCGCTAATTCATCATGCTTGTTTTCTAGCAAGTCTGTACATGTGCCTATGGCTGCTATCTCCTGAGATAGGGTACTTGTGGATTTTTGAATTTTAGTTTGAAACTTAGTGAACAGTTTGGTATATAGCGTATCTAAACTAATGATCAGATCTGCCTTTGAAAGAGGAATGTACTCACTGCTTTTTAATGATTCTGTGTCCCGCTGCTGTAGGTCTATTGCAGGAGAAGGGGAGGCAGATGTAGTGGGCAGGGAGCCAGCGCCATTTTTTGCCATGCTGCCACGCTCCTGTGATCTAAGAAGATGTGAGTGAGTGACTTCTGACTGCCCCCACGTCTCCTTCTCCCCAAATTTGGCATGCATAGGATCTTATGTGAAGGGGTGCTTCTTTTCAGTGCTTATAGCGGCAGTTTATGTCCCCTATTTCGTGGCTGAGAGCCCTGTGAGCTGGAGCTCTCTATAGATGCAGCCGCTCCATCCCATGCCACGCATATGCCCCCAGAAAAGCGTTTTTTTGGCATAATATTATACGGTGTATATATACGCGTTATTATATATGATATTAAAATTAATATCTCCTAAACGTGCTCCATTTAGCAGATATTCACCCTGGATGCATCCAGTTACGTCACTGGTGCATGCGCTCTGAAGGTCTGGCATACCTTGCCAGACCTTCAGAGCTTCATGCCGGAACTGAGGGCTCTAGCACACATGCACAGGAGTGACGTCATTGCGGCTCCAGCCAATCATATAGCCGGAGCTTGCGAATCCAGAAGAAAGACCGTAGGAAGATGTCAGCCCTCTCAGTGGTGACAATACAGCACTTGAGGGCTTTGTTCCAAGGTGAGTATTTCATAATTGCCTTGCAGGTGTTTTCTTTTTTTTTTCAAAACAGCTGTGGTTTACAACTGCTTTAACTGTTGTTTATAGCAAAGCTTTTCTTCCCTGAATTAATACTTTATGTAGAAGATAAACTACAGGAGCAAAAACAATACCTTGTGTTCCTTGTTACACGTAGGAACCAATTAGTTTACTGGCGTCAGGTTAATGAAACATTCATTCCGGTTGACTGTTTTGTTGTACTACCTGCCACACAGCTCTTATGCAGGTCATGGTATACTGTATCTAGTAGTAGTTAACAGGGGCGGCCCGTCCATTAAGCAGAAACACAGAATCTCTACCTTCCCTACTGACAGAACGGCAGTCTGCCTTGTGTACACTGGCAGACAACCATTCTGTCTTTCTTGGGAGCGATCGGCAGGTCCTGGCAGACGTTGGGTCCGCTGGACCTGCTGATTGTTTCCTGCTATGTCCAATCACAGTGGGAGCAGGTCGGCGTGGCGTGAGTGCACGCCCCAGACGTGCAGAATCGAGAGAGAGAGAGAGAGAGAGAGAGAGAGAGAGAGAGAGAGAGAGAGAGAGAGAGAGAGAGAGAGAGAGAGAGAGAGAGAGAGAGAGAGAGAGAGAGAGAGAGAGAGATGCACTTAAAAACTTCTTTGCTTTGAAGCACATCTGAAGGTTTCATTCCAATCATTCATTTAAATACAGAGGCGTAACTAGAATCTTCAGGGCCCCGGTGCAAGAAACCATGAAGGGCCCCCACCAGTGGCATTGCTAGGTCTACAAAATATCTCGGGCTAGAGCCCATAGCAGCTAAGTAAGGAATGTCATACACTTTTGCGGGCATACACACACACATATATATATATATATATATATATATATATATATATATATATATCTCGTTACATATCTGAATGCAGATCCCCCACTTACATCAGGGTCCCCAGGGATCCACCACCTACATCAGGGTCCCCAGAGAGCCCCCCCTTACATCAGGGTCCTTAGAGAGCCTCCCCCTATATTAGGGTCCCCAGAGAGCCCCCCCTTACATCAGGGTCCTTAGAGAGCCTCCCCCTATATTAGGGTCCCCAGAGAGCCTCCCTCCTTACATAAGGGTCCCCAGGGATCCCCCCCCTTACATCAGGGTACCCAGAGAGCCCCACTTACATCAGAGTTCCCAGGGAGCCCCTCCTCACATCAGGGTCCCCAGAGATCCCCCCCCTTACATCAGGGTCCCCAGAGAGCCTCCCCTTATATCAGGGTCCTTAGAGAGCCTCCCCCTACATTATGGTCCCCAGAGATTCTCCCCTTAGATCAGGGTCCCCAGAGAACCCTCCTTACATCAGGGTCCCCAGGGACCCCTCCTTACATCAGGGTCCCCAGAGAGCCCCCCCCCTACATTAGGGTCCCTAGAGAGCCTCCCCTTACATCAGGGTCCCAAGAGAGCCTCCCTACTTATATTAGGGTCCTCAGAGCCCCCCTCATTACATCAGGGTCCCCAGAGAGCTCCCCTTAACATCAAGGTCCCCAGAGAGCCCCTCCTTACATCAGGGTCCCCAGAGAGCCTCCCCCTACATAAGGGTACCTAGAAAGCTTACCCTTGCATAAGGGTCCCCAGTGAGCCTCCCCTTACATCAGGGTCCCCAGAGAGCCTCCCCTTACATCAGGGTCCCCAGAGATCCTCCCCTTACATCAGGGTCCCCAGAGATCCTCCCCTTACATCAGGGTCCCCAGAGAGCCTCTTCTTACATCAGGGTCCCCAGGGAGCCCTCCATACATCAGGGTTGCCAGAGAGCCCCCCCTACATTAGGGTCCCTAGAGAGCCTCCCCTTACTTCAGGGTCCCCAGAGAGTCTCCCCTTACATCAGGGTCCTTAGAGAGCCTCCCCCTATATTGGGGTCCCCAGAGAGCCTCCCTCCTTACATCAGGGTCCCCAGGGATCCCCCCCTTACATCAGGGTACCCAGAGAGCCCCACTTACATCAGGGTTCCCAGAGAGCCCCCCTACATTAGGGTCCCCAGAGAGCCCCCCTACATTAGGGTCCCCAGAGAGCCCCCCTATATTAGGGTCCCCAGAGAGCCCCCCTACATCAAGGTCCCCAGAGAGTCCCCTCCTTTTGTCAGGGTCCCCAGAGACCCCTTTCCTTACTTTAGGGTCCCCAGAGAGCCCCCCTAACATCAGGGTCCCCAGAGACGTAAGCTAGCAAGTGGGTGTGGTGCTGCGCTAATACTGGTAACTAAACAAATGCATGAGTGCAACCGTGCTACAATGTTGATGAGTCAGAGGCTAGTCGCCTAATGTGAACGTGGGGTGTGAATAATCATCAAACACCATTGTAAGAGAATAAAAATATAAATATACTCCGCCCAGTGTAAAAAGTGACTAAATTGGGTAAAAGTGTCCGGACTTTAAAAATTGTAATAATAGCATTAACATAAGCAGTTAAAAGGCATGCAGTGTTGGACTAAACATATAGTGCATATGTAGGCAAGTGGGTGACTAAAACATTTATAGCACAATATACAACTTTCAGAAAAATAAAAATAAAACAAAAAAGTGCAATGTTACACTGTACGTCCGGAGAGATCACAATGCTTGTGGTAATGCAAAAAAGTGTCCAGTGCAAACAATAAGTGCTCAAAAATTGTCTAAAGACATAAATACAGTCCAAAGAAAGGTGGCTTGTGTAACAGCAAAATCTCCAATGATTCATCAATCCTCAAAGTGCCAAACAGTGAGATGCAAAGCAGCAAACTGGATTCTAAAATCAGTCACTTTGAATAGGTGAGGAGTGTGAAGTGTATAGAGCAGTCCTCTTCATGCAGCAATCCTACACTGGTGGATAATGGCCCCTTACCTCATTATACTGAGGTTACAGCATAAGTCAGTCACCGCTTATGGCAGCTCCTATGGAGGTTGGTCCTGGGTCCCGGACTATGCCTCTATATGCCTCAGGTCCACAGGGGGCATGGCGGCCGAAAGGGGAAAAAGGATGCCATATAGTGTAGTCATTTTTAAAACATCTAAACTTTATTCAAAGGTAAAAGAAGGTACTCACACAGTAATAACGGCAGAGGGCGCATATAACCAAACGAGCGGCGAGCTCGTACACTGCTGACAGTGGAAGGTGCCTGTCCCTGGGACTGACTTATGCTGTAACCTCAGTATAATGAGGTAAGGGGCCATTATCCACCAGTGTAGGATCGCTGCATGAAGAGGACTGCTCTATACACTTCACACTTTTCACCTATTCAAAGTGACTGATTTTAGAATCCAGTTTGCTGCTTGCATCTCACTGTTTGGCACTTTGAGGATTGGTGAATCATTGGAGATTTTGCTGTTACACAAGCCACCTTTCTTTGGACTGTATTTATGTCTTTAGACAATTTTTGAGCACTTATTGTTTGCACTGGACACTTTTTTGCATTACCACAGGCATTGTGATCTCTTCGGACGTACAGTGTAACATTGCACTTTTTTGTTTTATTTTTATTTTTCTGGAAGTTGTATATTGTGCTATTAATGTTTTAGTCACCCACTTGCCTACATATGCGCTATATATATATATATACACTGCATGCCTTTTAACTGTTTATGTTAATGCTATTATTGCAATTTTTATAGTCCGGACACTTTTACCCAATTTAGTCACTTTTTACACTGGGCGGAGTATATTTATATTTTTATTCTCTTACAATGGTGTTTGATTATTATTCACACCCCACGTTCACATTAGGTGACTAGCCTCTGACTCATCAACATTGTAGCACGGTTGCACTCATGCATTTGTTTAGATACCAGAATTAGCGCAGCACCACACCACTATACTGACTACATGGTAGCGCAGGAATAATACACTTTACAGGGCCCCCAGAGAGTCTCCCCCTTACATCAGGGCCCCCAGAGAGCCTCCCCCTTACATCAGGGCCCCCAGAGAGCCTCCCCCTTACATCAGGGCCCCCAGAGAGTCTCCCCCTTACATCAGGGCCCCCAGAGAGTCTCCCCCTTACATCAGGGCCCCCAGAGAGTCTCCCCCTTACATCAGGGCCCCCAGAGAGCCTCCCCCTTACATCAGGGCCCCCAGAGAGTCTCCCCCTTACATCAGGGCCCCCAGAGAGTCTCCCCCTTACATCAGGGCCCCCAGAGAGTCTCCCCCTTACATCAGGGCCCCCAGAGAGTCTCCCCCTTACATCAGGGCCCCCAGAGAGCCTCCCCCTTACATCAGGGCCCCCAGAGAGCCTCCCCCTTACATCAGGGCCCCCAGAGAGCCTCCCCCTTACATCAGGGCCCCCAGAGAGCCTCCCCCTTACATCAGGGCCCCCAGAGAGCCCCTCCTTACATCAGGGCCCCCAGAGAGCCCCTCCTTACATCAGGGCCCCCAGAGAGCCTCCCCCTTACATCAGGGCCCCCAGAGAGTCTCCCCCTTACATCAGGGCCCCCAGAGAGTCTCCCCCTTACATCAGGGCCCCCAGAGAGTCTCCCCCTTACATCAGGGCCCCCAGAGAGTCTCCCCCTTACATCAGGGCCCCCAGAGAGCCTCCCCCTTACATCAGGGCCCCCAGAGAGTCTCCCCCTTACATCAGGGCCCCCCAGAGAGTCTCCCCCTTACATCAGGGCCCCCAGAGAGCCTCCCCCTTACATCAGGGCCCCCAGAGAGCCTCCCCCTTACATCAGGGCCCCCAGAGAGCCTCCCCCTTACATCAGGGCCCCCAGAGAGCCTCCCCCTTACATCAGGGCCCCCAGAGAGTCTCCCCCTTACATCAGGGCCCCCAGAGAGTCTCCCCCTTACATCAGGGCCCCCAGAGAGCCTCCCTCTTACATCAGGGCCCCCAGAGAGCCTCCCCCTTACATCAGGGCCCCCAGAGAGTCTCCCCCTTACATCAGGGCCCCCAGAGAGCCCACCCTTACATCAGGGCCCCCAGAGAGCCTCATCCTTACATTAGTGTCCTCAGAGGGCCCCTTCCTTACAATAATGTCCCCTGAAAGCCCCCCCCCTACATCAGGGTCCCCAGAGAACCCCCCTTACATTAGGGTCCCCAGGGAGCCTCCCTCCTTACATCAGGGTCCCCAGGGATCCCCCCCCCCTTACATCAGGGCCCCCAGAGAGCCTCCCCCTTACATCAGGGTCCCCAGAGAGACCCCCCCTCCCCCAAGACATCAGGGTCCCCAGAGAGCCCCTTCTTACATTAATGTAACCAGAAAGCCCCCCCCCCCCTTACATCAGGGTCCCCAGACTGCTGCCCCCCCCCTCCTTCAAGAGGTTCCCCATGTACCTGGCTGGTGGAGGTGGGAGGTGGCGATCAACAGCTCTATAGTGTCCACAGGCAGGGAATCTCCATGTGGCTTGTAGTTCTCCCTGAAAGTGAAACTGATACCTGCACGGCCCCTCCCCTCCTCTCTCCACTGTTTACACTGACACTGGGGAAGAGACAACTACAAGCTGCAGGGAGATCCCACCGCATACAGGCACAATAGAGCTGCCGATCGCTGCCTCTCACCTCCCCCCACTGCATTACAAACGGCAAGCCAGAGGTGCAGGGAGAAATGCCAGGTCTTGGGCCCCCCCACAGCGGCAGAATGGCAGGGCCCAGTCGCAAGTGCGACTGCAGCGACCCCTATTGTTCCGCCACTGTTTAAATACAGGTTTAGTGAAGTACTTCACATATGGAATCAATATGGCTAATTAGTTCAAATCGCATACCATTTAACATCTATATATGCATATATTTATCTATAACATGCCATTAGAGCAAGGATAAGCAGCAGGTGTCAAATCTCTCATTCTCCTCACTCGCATTTTAATATATTGAGAATACCTATAAAAATGCAGGGAAATGGTACATTCATGAGTAAAAACTCATATATTCACTTGTAGAGGAGAACCACACTCTGCTTACAGTTTAGTGCCAGCAATCAGGTCTTCCCACCGACCTTGTATATAGAAAAAAAGTCCAAGAGGTTGCTGCACTTAAAAACTTCTTTGCTTTATTTCACAATATCTTCAGGAGAGATTTACAAAGCAAGTATAATCCTTTCAAGCAATATCACAGGCAAGAAATGCCTACACAGTTTCGGACATGAGTAGATTCAGATATGGATGGATGGATGGATTACGTTTCGGGCTAGTCAGCTTACGCCCTTCCTGAGATCCATTGAAGCACATCTGAAGGTTTCATTCCAATCATTCATTTAAATACAGGTTTAGTGAAGTACTTCACATATGGAATCAATATGGCTAATTAGTTCAAATCGCATACCATTTAACATCTATATATGCATATATTTATCTATAACATGCCATTAGAGCAAGGATAAGCAGCAGGTGTCAAATCTCTCATTCTCCTCACTCTCATTTTTAAACACTAAATCATTTATAAGAGATACTACAGATTTTTTGTCAATAATTCAAGATATAAACTTGTCATCAGATTCCATCCTGATATCATGGGACGTCTCTAGTTTATTTACTATCATTCCACATGATTTAGGAATAGAGGCATGTCAGCGATTGTTAATTCAATCAGGCATCTACAAAACCGAACAAATTTCATTTCTGCTTGACGTTTTGAAAATTACTCTTGAAGAGAACTATTTTCTTTTCAGGGATACTCATTTCTTGCAACTGAACGGAGCAGCGATGGGTTCAAATGTTGCATCCCCATATGCGAACGCATTTATGAACATGATAGAGACGTCCTTTATTTATGTCAATGATTTATTTTTAAAACATTGCCAATGTTGCTACAGATTTGTGGACGATATTTTCGCTATATAGGATGGTAACATGGAAAGCCTATACTTATTTGTTAAATACATTAACCATTTAGTACCTGGATTAAAGTTTAACATTGAAATTGGTAAAAATGAGATCTCCTTTCTTGATACTCTTCTTAAATTGAACAATGGGCAGATTACTACCGACTTATATGTGAAACCCACGGACCGTAACCAATTGCTACATTTTAATAGCTTTCATCCCCCAAACGTTTTTTCATCCATCCCAAAAAGTCAGATGATGAGGGTACAGTGGATCGTGAGTGACCCGCTGTGCCGTGATCAGAGACTGATACCCACAAGCTTTAGTTAATATCGATTACTCTAATACAGATTATAACAGATCACCCCGAAAGGAAAACAAGAGAATCCCCTTTATTATGCAGTATCATCCCTTCTCCAACAAAATCAATCAAATTGTCAAAAGACATTGGAATCTTTTAAGATCCAGTTACCCCATGGTACAGGAATTCTGGAATCCACCCATGTCCTCCTATAGAAAAGGTAGAACGATTTGAGATCGATTGATTAAATCTGATCAACCTGTGGCTGCAGCAGCCAAACTAACCTTTCTGGGACCAAAAAATCTGGGATCGTATCCCTGCTTGTCATGCATACAATGTAACTCTATGATTAAAGGTAAATACTTTACACATCCACATAGGGGTTTCAATATCCCCATACGGGGTTACTATACATGCCAATCCTCATATGTAATTTATGCCATTAAGTGCCCGTGCGGTTTAGTTTATGTAGAGGAGACTACACAAAAAATAAAAGATAGGATAGCGAGACACAAATACTCAATACGAGATAAACTAACCCAATTACCGCTGGCAAAACACTTTTTGGAATTTGGCCACAATGTATCACAATTAAAATATATGGTCCTAGAAGGTGTTGAGAAAAATAGGAGAGGGGGCAACCGTGAATTGATTCTAAGAAAAAGAGAAGTATACTGTATACATTTTTTAAATACGATTGCTCCATATGGCTTAAATGTTGATTTGGATCTTTATTTATTTGTTTAATTGTTGGAATAAGCATTTAAAAATAGCCAGATAAAATAACTTTATGATGGGGATATCTTTTTGTTTTTACTCATGAATGTACCATTTCCCTGCATTTTTATAGGTATTCTGAATATATTAAAATGCGAGTGAGGAGAATGAGAGATTTGACACCTGCTGCTTATCCTTGCTCTAATGGCATGTTATAGATAAATATATGCATATATAGATGTTAAATGGTATGCGATTTGAACTAATTAGCCATATTGATTCCATATGTGAAGTACTTCACTAAACCTGTATTTAAATGAATGATTGGAATGAAACTTTCAGATGTACTTCAATGGATCTCAGGAAGGGCGTAAGCTGACTAGCCCGAAACATAATCCATCCATCCATCCATCCATCCATATCTGAATCTACTCATGTCCGAAACTGTGTAGGCATTTCTTGCCTTTGATATTGCTTGAAAGGATTATACTTGCATTGTAAATCTCTCCTGAAGATATTGTGAAATAAAGCAAAGAAGTTTTTAAGTGCAGCAACCTCTTGGACTTTTTTTCTATATACAAGGTCGGTGGGAAGACCTGATTGCTGGCACTAAACTGTAAGCAGAGTGTGGTTCTCCTCTACAAGTGTATATATATATATATATATATATATATATATATATATATATATATATATATATATATATATATATATACACATATACATACAGTATGCGGTCAGCAAGCAGTTAAAGAAAAACTTTTCTAAGGAAAGGTTTGCCATTGCCAATCCCTTTTAAGGCTCGAATCACACTAGCGCGTTTTTTGATGCATCTTGCATTTTGCAGAAATGCACGGGAATTTTTTAACATGGGTTCCTATGGAACATGTTCACATCAATGCTTTTTTGTATCTCTGCGTTTTTGGAAAGGGTCGGGGACTTTTTTTCATGCAAAATGCAGCGTTTTGCATGTAATGGATTTCAATGGACAAGCATCAAAAACGCAAGTGCACCGTTTTTGCAGCGTTTTTGATGCGTTTTTGGTGCGTTTTTGATGCGTTTTTGCCGTTTTTTTTTAATTTTTTTTAAATTTTTTTTTTGACTGTAAAAAAAAACTGTAAAAAAAAAAACCGCAAAACGCAAATCGCGGCAAAAACGCGGCAAAAACGCGGCTCAAAAACGTGGCAAGCATGAAAAAAAACCCTCCAAAAACGCTCAAAAGCAACATGCATAGGTGTGAATCGAGCCTTAGGCTCCATTCACACTAGCGCGTTTTTTGATGCATTTTGCATTTTGCAGAAATGCACGGGAATTTTTTAACATGGGTTCCTATGGAACATGTTCACATCAATGCCTTTTTGTTTCTCTGCATTTTTGGAAAGGGTCGGGGACTTTTTTTCATGCAAAATGCAGCGTTTTGCATGTAATGGATTTCAATGGACAAGCATCAAAAACGCAAGTGCACCGTTTTTGCAGCGTTTTTGATGCGTTTTTGGTGCGTTTTTGATGCGTTTTTGCCGTTTTTTTTTTTTTTTTAAATTTTTTTTAAGACTGTAAAAAAAAATGTAAAAAAAAAAAAAACAAAAAAAAAAAAAAACGCAAAACGCAAATCGCGGCAAAAACGCGGCAAAAACGCGGCTCAAAAACGTGGCAAGCATGAAAAAAAACCCTCCAAAAACGCTCAAAAGCAACATGCATAGGTGTGAATCGAGCCTTAGGCTCCATTCACACTAGCGCGTTTTTTGATGCATTTTGCATTTTGCAGAAATGCACGGGAATTTTTTTAACATGGGTTCCTATGGAACATGTTCACATCAATGCCTTTTTGTTTCTCTGCATTTTTGGAAAGGGTCGGGGACTTTTTTTCATGCAAAATGCAGCGTTTTGCATGAAATGGATTTCAATGGACAAGCATCAAAAACGCAAGTGCACCGTTTTTGCAGCGTTTTTGATGCGTTTTTGGTGCGTTTTTGATGCGTTTTTGCCGTTTTTTTTTTTTTTAAATTTTTTTTAAGACTGTAAAAAAAAATGTAAAAAAAAAAAAAAAAAAAAAAAACGCAAAACGCAAATCGCGGCAAAATCGCGGCAAAAACGCGGCTCAAAAACGTGGCAAGCATGAAAAAAAAACCTCCAAAAACGCTCAAAAGCAACATGCATAGGTGTGAATCGAGCCTTAAAGAGACTGCTTGTCTGGCTAGTACACTGATCAACTGCATCCATCAATATTTTAGTTAACTATCTGGAACAGATAGGTATATCTGCAAAGCCATATATCCTTATTTGCATACTTGTTCCAGGTTATGGGACTCAAAGTATTGAAACAAGAGGGTAAACAAGACAGCCAAGATACTAGCATTTTCAGAATGAGAAGTCACAATGGAAGCCTCTATGACTGTTAGGAAAGGCTTTCTTTAACGCCCCCCCCCCCCCCCCCCCCAAAATAAATAAATAAATACCAAACGACTTTTCCCAAGTATAGGGCTGAGATCTATTCAAACTTGCTCACCTTCATAAGTGACCTGACAATGTCCTTTGTGTTGACCTGCAGTAGGTTCCCAATGAATGGTAAGGGCATGGGTCCTGGAGGAAGTGTTGCTTTCTCCTTTAAAATCCTCATGAAGCTCAGAATTATACAGGACACAAAGAAGATGATGATAAGGAGATATGTGGCATACCAATCCATACTGCTACCTGCCATATAGATACAATAGAAAAAAAAATCTATGATATATAAGAATCATTAGCATACAAATGTTTACAGGTGTTATATCTGTGATAGATCTCAGAAAGTAAAGGGTCTCCATGGACATCTTTCTCCCTATTATGTTACAATCTATAGATCAGCCTTTCTCAACTGTTTTAACTCAGAGAAACCCTTAAAAATACCTTTTTAATAGCAGTACTCCCTTTAGCCACAGATTGGTGCTTTTTTGGATCCTTTTTTCATTTTTGCAACGGCCGTTGCTTGTAAAATCACTAATAGAACTGCCTGGCTGGTGGTGCAGCCACCTATAATTGCACTCATACATGCTTTAATGGTATACCTATATGCTTAGGTGGTGTCATATGCTCCATTCTATGTTTTTATGTGTGTTTGTCTTTGTTCCCAGACAATGTTGTCTACATGTTAGGTGTAGAATTTCTGTCATTTTTTTGTCATTTGGTCATACTGATTTTTCAATAAATTAATATAATATATACAATTTTTGGGTTATTATTTCCCTAGGCTCTTTCTGTGTGGCACTTGGCACTGTGCCCTCTCTTTGGTATAGTGCACATTTTTTTTCATATGCTCTTTTTTGGCCTCTGAGTCCCAATCGATTTGCGTGTGTGGATAAATACCTGGTGGTACCTCCATGTACCCTCATTTAGTTGGTTCCCTATCCTTTCTTTTGTGAAAAGTTCAGACTTTCCGGCATACTTGGTCCGGCGGACCAGAGTCCGCCGCACAATCCGACCGTGTGTAGGCTCCGGCAGACTTTTTTTCCCCAAAAGTCCGCCGTACCTAGATTTAAAGCATGCTTTAAATCTTAGTCCACCGGACTCAGTTCCTGACAGAAAACCCGTTCGCCTGTATGCGTCTGTATGCTGGTCCGACGGACCAGATACGACGCAAGGGCAAAGTTCTGCATCTCGCGCTCGCTGCAATAAGTAAAACAAATTTTCCTATTGCGGCGAGTGCGGGGCATCCCAGGACCTTAGGTCTGGCATGGATTTTAAGGGGAACCCCTACGCCGAAAAATCGGCGTGGGATCCCCCCCAAAATCCATGCCAGACCCTGATCCGAGCACGCAGCCCGTGAGTGGGGAAGAGCTAGCGCCCCCCCTCCTGAACTGTACCAGGCCGCATGCCCTCAACATAGGGGGGTGGGTGCTTTGGGGGAGGGGGCGCCCTGCGGGCCCCCCCAAAGCACCTTGTCCCCATGTTGACGAGGACAAGGGCCTCTTCCCGACAACCCTGGCCGTTGGTTGTCGGGGTCTGCGGGCGGGGGGCTTATCGGAATCCGGGAGCCCCCTATAATAAGAGGGCCCCCAGATCCCGGCCCCCCACCCTATGTGAATGAGTATGGGGTACATGGTACCCCTACCCATTCACCTAGGGAAAACGTGTCAATAATAAAAACACACTACACAGGTTTTTGAAGTAATTTATTAGACAGCTCCGGGGGGGTCTTCTTTCGACTTCGAGGGTCCCTCCGATTCCTCTTCTCCCGGCGTCTGGTTGGCTCTTCTCCGCTCCCGCTGGCCTCTTCTCCCGGTGTTCGAGTTCTTCTGACGGCTCCTCCGCTGTCTTCAAGCCGCTCTTTTGCCAGCGGAGGTCCGGACTTCTGGCCTCTGAGGACAAGCAGACTAAGGATATGGATTACTGGAACCATGTCCTGTGGTCTGATGAGTCCAAGATAAACTTTTTTGGTTCAGATGGTGTCAAGCGTGTGGAGCGGCAACCAGGTGAGGAGTACAAAGACAAGTGTGTCTTGCCTACAGTCAAGCATGGTGGTGGGAGTGTCATGGTCTGAGGCTGCACGAGTGCAGCCGGCACTGGGGAGCTACAGTTCATTGAGGGAACCATGAATGCCAACATGTACTGTGACATACTGAAGCAGAGCATGATCCCCTCCCTTCAGACACTGGGCCGCAGGGCAGTATTCCAACATGATAATGACCCCAAACACACCTCCAAAACGACCACTGCCTTGCTAAAGAAGCTGAGGGTAAAAGTGATGGACTGGTCAAGCATGTCTCCATGGCAGGGGGAGGAGTGCAATGTCTCTAACATCCATCAGCTCCGTGATGTCATCATGGAGGAGTGGAAGAGGACTCCAGTGGCAACCTGTGAAGATCTGGTGAACTCCATGCCCAAGAGGGTTAAGGCAGTGCTGGAAAATAATGGTGGCCACACAAAATATTGACACTTTGGGCCCAATTTGGACATTTTCACTTAGTGTGAGGGGTCTATTCACTTTTGTGAGATATATATATATATATATATATTACACTGCCTGCACTGTGTGTGTGTGTGTGTATATATATATATATATTCAATCGCAGGTGCACTCTGGCTTTTCATTCGTGGTCTTCGTCGGCGGTTCCCACTCACGGTCGCAGGTAGTATCCAAACTTTTCGTATCATGTGCAAAATCTTGCGGTATTATTATGCTTCCTATCCTGCACCCCTTTCGTGAAAAAACCTGCCCCGGAGTTGTTGTCGCTCATGTCCCTACATCATTCGGCACAGGCGTAGTACATTCATAAAGTTCCTTCTGCCAAATATATGATTCATTCGTAGACCCAAGCCTCCAGTCACTATCGGTCATTCTCAATATCACTCGCAATAGGCTTCACTGATTATAAAATTCATTGTCCATGGGGTTGCCATCTCATTCATTAGGAGCTGAGCATGTATTGTTTGTATGGGTTTCTGTGGCTGATTGAGGTGTAATTAAACCCACCTGGTGCCTTCTCTGCACTTGATTAGCCTGGGGGGATGGGTTATTGGTAGGTGTTCAGTTCCACAGTAAGAGCCCTTGCACACTGGGGCGGTGGGGGCGTCGACGGTACAACAGCGCTATTTTTAGCGCTGCTGTACCGTCGTTCTAGCAGCGGTATTCGGCCGCTAGCGGTGCGGTTTTAACCCCCCGCTGGCGGCCGAAAAAGGGTTAAATCCCTCGTACAGCGCGGCTATAGCCGCGGTATTACAGCGGTATAGCCGCGCTGTCCCATTGATTTCAATGGGCAGGAGCGGGGAAGGAGCGGTGAATACACCGCTCCTTCCCCGCTCCAAAGAAGCGGTTTGCAGGACTTTTTTCACCGTCCTGTCACCGCAGCGCTTCAGTGTGAAAGCCCTCAGGCTTTCACACTGAACAAACAGCGGCAGCTGTTTAGGGGTGGTTTTCAGGCGGTATTTTTAGCGCAATACCGCCTGAAAACCGCCCCAGTGTGCAAGGGCTCTAAGGGATGGCATACACTCTACAACCAATTTGTATCAGATACTCCTTACTACCGATTTAGATCGGATTAATTTCATATGTTTTACAAACTGATTCGTATCAGATGCATTGCAGAGGCCGACTCTTCCAACTTACTGCGTGTCCTTCGAGATTGGTCGTAGGTTTTCATCGATTGTCCCACACTCACTGTCGCAGGTAGGACTTGTGGTTACCTGCTACCGAACCGTTACTTTATGTTCCCCTTCGTAAACCGCCTACGACTTCGTAGGTCTTACTCGGTTATTCGCACACATCCGTACTTACTGCCTTTCTCTGTTCCTCATTCGAGCCCAGTCACATCCGCGATGTTACGACTCATGACAGCCTTCACTCGGCACCACTGGTATCTTACCGACTAGGCGGTAAGAACCGTACGAATAAGCACAAGCCACCTTCGGGAACAAGTCACTTACAGCGCAGGGTCTCGAACCTGCGTCCCACACACCACACCCCTACTAAACCCCCACTTCACCTACCGACCCCCTACACCGCCTACGGAAAACACACAGTTCACCTAACTGACCCCCTATACCTCTTATTGGATACCAAGCACACACCAACAGCCGATCCGAATCTAGTCGCAACATCGGCCCTATGATTCGGATCCTCAGCAAATCACAAGCCCCCTCAACCACTAACAACGTCAGCCGATCCGAGTCCAGTCGCAGCACCGGCTCAACGATTCGGATCCGCACACAAGCCCCATTGTCACCTTACATCCACAACCGATCCGAATCTAGTCGCATAATCAGCGCAAAGATTCGGATCCTCGGCAATACGAACTCCACCAACCGATCCGAGTCCAGTCACAGCACCGGCTTAAAGATTCGGATCCTCGGCAATACAAACTTCACCAACCGATCCAAGTCCAGTCGCAACACCGGCTTAATGATTCAGATCCTCAGCATACACAAGCACTCACCAACAGTGTGCTACTTTCATCCGACTGATCCGAGTCCAGTCGCAAAACCGGCTCAATGATTCGGATCCTCAGCATACACAAGCACTCACCAACAGTGTGCTTCTTTCATCTGACCGATCCGAGTCCAGTCGCAACACCGGCTCAATGATGCGAATCCTCAGCATACACAAGCACTCACCAACAGTGTGCTTCTTTCATCCGACCGATCCGAGTCCAGTCACAACACCGGCTCAATGATTCGGATCCTTAGGATTACAAACCCCACCATCCAATCCGAGTCCAGTCGTAGCACCGGCTTAACGATTCGGATCCTTCCCAAACCAACTTTCACCAACTGATCCGAGTCCAGTCGCATACCGGCTCAATGATTCAGGATCCTCAGCATTACAAATCCCACCATCCAATCCGAGTCCAGTGGTAGCACCAGCTCAACGATTCGGATCCTTGCCAACCCAACTTTCACCGACCGATCCGAGTCCAGTCGCATACCGGCTCAATGATTCAGAATCCTCGGCATTACAAACCCCACCGTCCAATCCGAGTCCAGTTGTAGCACCGGCTCAACGATTCGGATTCTTGCCAACCCAACTTTCCCTGACCGATCCGAGTCCAGTCGCACACCGGCTCAATGATTCAGGATCCTCGGCATTTCAACTCGCCAACCAATCCGAGTCCAGTCGTAGCACTGGCTCAATGATTCGGATCCTCTGCAATAAAAAGCATCACCAACCGATCCGAGTCCAGTCGTAGCACAACGATTCGGATCCTTGGCAATGCAACCTCACCGACTGATCCGAATCCAGTCGGAGCACCGGCTTAATGATTCGGATCCTCAGCAATACAAACTTCAACCGATCCGAGTCCAGTCGCAGCACCGGCTCAGCGATTCGGATTCAGCATACAAGCCCCCTCGTCACCTTACATCCACAACCGATCCGAATCTAGTCGCAGCATCAGTGCAACGATTCGGATCCTCGGCAATACGAACTCCACCAACCGATCCAAATCCAGCCGTAGCACCGGCTCAACGATTCGAATCTTTGGCAGTACAACTCCACCGACCGATCCGAGTCCAAATCGCAGCACCAGCTCAACGATTCGGATCCTTGGCAATACAAAACTTCTTCGACCGATCTTTCACAAATAAACCACACCGGTGCTTACACCTCAGCCCGGTTCGAACTAGTTGCATCGCACGCAAACTAGCTGTCACTACGGCTGTCATTCCTTGTCCTGTTCTTCTCGTTTTCCTACTGCCTTTCCATCTGTTCTACCCAAACGCATCTATCCCCTCCTACCTTTGCAACTTGCCTTAAACACATGCATTGCCCTTCCTTGCTTTTGCTGACGCCACGTCGCAGGTCGACAGCGATAACTTCGCCTCCGCCCGGCCGTCACCCTTTGCGGGCAGAGCAAGCGGTGGCTCACAGTCTCACAGAGCTTGGACCATATATATATATATATAAAGAAAATAAATAAATAAATAAATAAATAAAAAAACGCTACTGGCAGCCCTACCAGGCACCCAGGCATCACTGCAGTATATTTTCTTAGCGACTACTCAGCTGCACTCCTTGGTGACCACACTGTCAACGGGTGCTCATTCTTTGACTGTCACCGCTCATTTCAGCTAAAACAGCAGCCAGACTCGAGGTGACCCTTATCTCACGCCTCCTAGTGTTTCTCTCCCAGGTACAAGACCCTGACTAAATCCTTAAATTAGACGTGCCAGCAATAATGGATCTGCCCAGATGGGATGAATTTCTCATCAACTGGAATGGTATGTCAACGTTCATTCCGTTAGCCTCTCCCTCTTCATCTCAGGTAGTCACGGACGCCGCAGCCTCCACAGGTCCTCGCATCAATTTTTGGCCATCTTTGGTTTGCAGGGCCATGGCCGTCAGAAATCTTCTTGATTCCCGGCTTCAGTTAGTCCTTCTCTTTGTTCGAACTCTACCTCATTATTGCAGCAGCTCATGTCTGGCACAGTAACTGGGCAGGACAAACACTGTCATTTGCCACAGACAACCAAGCCACAGCTAGTATTATAAATAAAAGCAGGTTCAACTCACTGGCCATCATGGCCTTCCTGAGCAGGCTGGTGCAACTATCCCCACAGCACCAAATAATGTTCGCTGCGCCTACATCCCAGGCAAATGCAATACTCTGGCCGACGCACTGCCCGTTTTAACTTTGCGTTATTCTTTTCGCAGGGGTCTGGAACCGACCCGACCATGTTTCTTATCCCACATTGGTCGTAGCTAACCTCGGATTAAAACAACACTTTCACAATGCTACCTGCCTTATTAATCTATCATTTTCTCACAACACCCTGAAGGCCTACCGTACTGCCTGGAAAATCTATGACAGGTTCCTAGCCTCAAACCCTGGGGCAGTATCAGGAGATTTCCATCACATCCTGGCCTTCATATCATCTTGCCACACACAGTTGGCATTTTCACACAATACCATTAGACTACTTAGCTGGCATCCAGCATTTCATCTCCTACCAAACCATCTTTGGTTGCCGCCCATGCGGTCAAGACTACCCTGCACGGTAGTCACAGACAACTCCAAATCAATAGTAAACGCCTACCTGCGACCAGTGCCATATTCTGAGACATGTCTACCATCCTGTCACATTCCCCTTTGGGTTAATTTCAGCCCGGTCGTTCACACAGCCATCTACATGGCTTTCTGTGGTTTCTTACGTCCCAGTGAATTCACAGTCACCGGCCCCAGTAAGATGTTACGTAGACGCCACCTGACACGCCACCAAAGTTACTTCATCCGGCACCTCATGGTGTCCGAAACACAACAGTCTGGTCCCAGTGTAGACATCATACTTCCCAGACGCACAACGCCTGCTGCCCCGTGGTCATTCTAGACCAGTTATTAGCTCATCCTCTCGGAGGGCAGCCATTACTACCGTTCCCTACTAGCCCTCTAAGTAGCAACCAGTTCACTAGACACGTTAGAAATCTTTTGCCCAACTTAGGCCTTGACCCCGGCCAATTTTCTGGAAATTCTTTCGCATTGGAGTAGCATCAGCAGCCTCACGAAACGGGGTCCCGGACCACGTCCTCAAGAAGATGGGCAGGTGGAAATTCACTTGCTTCGCTCGATACATTTCCAATCCACAAGCAGAAATGTCAGGAGCCTTTGGCAAGCTTGCCCTGTAGTATGTCAGTAAACCTAAATAAATCATTACCTCCCTAATCAAGTCTTTTGCGCCCTTCTCTGGCATACCACCCAGCAGATCTGGGTTTACCATACAGCAGGCCAGGGCACACTTCAGGTCTATTTTATGTTGTTAGTCTTGTGACATGTTTATGTGCTTCATATCTCTCAGGACGGAGGGCTCCGACCATAAATAGGAAGGCCTGTTTACTGGCCTGAAATTATGGGAGGAGCCCGGAGGGTATTTAACCAGACCACCCAGGATGGTCTGTGTCGGTTCCAGTGCGTGGTACCCACCCACCCATTCCCCTTCTTAGGGTACTTCTCTTCAAACAATTTCTCTACAGAAACATCCATTACTTTCTTAAGGTATGCGCCCTTCTCTGGCATACCACCCAGCAGATCTGGGTTTACCATACAGCAGGCCAGGGCAAACTTCAGGTCTATTTTATGTTGTTAGTCTTGTGACATGTTTATGTGCTTCATATCTCTCAGGACGGAGGGCTCCGACCATAAATATATATATACAATGGGGACGGAAAGCATTCAGACCAGTGTTGCCAACCCCCCAAAGTGAAATTTACTGGCAGAACGTCAACATTTACAAACGGTGCCAATTTTTTACTGACAAAATTAAAAACACATGAAATTTACTGGCAGATCCACATTTTTTACTGACACTGCAAAAAAGTACCTAAAATTACTGTTTTTTGTGCTAAACATTGCAATTATTAATATTTGAACTATAAACACATAGCTAGTGCTATTAGCAATGTGTTTAAGTTAAACAAAAGTCAAAAAACTTTTGTTTCAATTTACATGAAGGTCAGGTTACTATAACCCGGCCAGCAGAGAGTTCTCCCTTACATCAGAGTCTGCAGGATGGTGACCAGAGACCACCTTCCGCAGTGTGAATACACTAAGGTAAGGGGGGATTACTAATATAGGGGGGAACCTTTATATCAGTGCCCCCTTACATTATTGTATTCACTCCCGCCTTACATCAGTGACCCCCCCCAGACTGGCCTGGCGGCGCTGTCACTGACCTCCTCTCAGGTGCACCCAGCAGGGCTCAGTCAGATGGCTCCAGCTTGGTGGCTATTCTATAGTCTCCTCTCCACAGTCCACACGTGTCTGTCTCTTCCCGTAACCCTCATCCCGGCAGCGCTCCCACTCTTGAATCCTTTCTAGGATCCCCTCAAAGACTGCAGACATGATAAGAGACAAGAGATGGTCAGAGACTGCGGACATACTACAGGAGAAGGACAGAGGCTGCGGACATGCTACAGGAGGTGGACAGAGGCTGCGGACATACTACAAGAGGTGAACAGAGGCTGCGGACATACTACAGGAGGTGGACAGAGGCTGCGGACATACTACAAGAGGTGGACAGAGGCTGCGGACATGATACAGGAGATGGACAGAGGCTGCGGACATACTACAAGAGGTGGACAGAGGCTGCGGACATACTACAAGAGGTGGACAGAGGCTGCGGACATACTACAAGAGGTGGACAGAGGCTGTGGACTTACTACAAGAGGTGGACAGAGGCTGCGGACATACTACAAGAGGTGGACAGAGGCTGTGGACATACTACAAGAGGTGGACAGAGGCTGCGGACATACTACAAGAGGTGGACAGAGGCTGCGGACATACTACAAGAGGTGTACAGAGGTTGCGGACATACTACAAGAGGTGGACAGAGGTTGCGGACATACTACAAGAGGTGGACAGAGGTTGCGGACATACTACAAGAGGTGGACAGAGGTTGCGGACATGATACAGGAGGTGAACAAAGACTGCGGACATGATACATCCTCACAGCAGCCTCCTCCCCTGTCCACCATCATATTACTTCTCCAGTCCACATCAGATTCATCAGTGTGCTGTGTCCTCCTCCTGTACCCCTTTCACCTCTGCCCTGACCTGTGGAGAGGTGAAAGGGGTACAGGAGGAGGACACAGCACACTGATGAATCTGATGTGGACTGGAGAAGTAATATGATGGCGAATAGAGCACATCAGTCTCTGTCCCCTGCATATGCCATGCAGCCAGGGCCCAGGGACAGAGACTGATGTGCTCTATTCACCATCATATTACTTCTCCCGGCTCCAGTCCCAGTAATGTCCTCCTTTTACTATGAAGATCCCATTCCCAATCCCATCCCCCCCACAGCTTCACTCTCTCCGTACCTCCGCCTGTGTGTGCAGCCAGCCAAGTCATGCACTGCATGACAGGACAGAGTCGCCTCGTCGCCTGGCTCAGCTGTCAGCTTGCCGCCGCGCTCGATCGATTCGAAAATGGCGCCGGGCGGCGTTATTACGTTACTGCGCATGTGCCGCCCCGGCCGAGCGCATACGAGCTTTCCCGAGCCCGGCCGGCTTCGGAACGGCGCATGCGCAGTTGCGTGGCCGGCTCGCGGCCATCATTTTTACGGGCACCGGTGCCCGTAACGGGCATTCACGGGCGCCCTGAAAAACGGGTTGTTTTTACGGGCTGCCCGTAAATCTACGGGCGGTTGGCAACACTGATTCAGACCCCCTTAAATTTTTCACTCTTTGTTATATTGCAGCCATTTGCTAAAATCATTTAAGTTCATTTTTTTCCTCATTAATGTACACACAGCACCCCATATTGACAGAAAAACACAGAATTGTTGACATTTTTGCAGATTTATTAAAAAAGAAAAACTGAAATATCACATGGTCCTAAGTATTCAGACCCTTTGCTCAGTATTTAGTAGAAGCACCCTTTTGATCTAATACAGCCATGAGTCTTTTTGGGAAAGATGCAACAAGTTTTTCACACCTGGATTTGGGGATCCTCTGCCATTCCTCCTTACAGATCCTCTCCAGTTCTGTCAAGTTGGATGGTAAACGTTGGTGGACAGCCATTTTTAGGTCCCTCCAGAGATGCTCAATTGGGTTTAGGTCAGGGCTCTGGCTGGGTCATTCAAGAACAGTTACGGAGTTGTTGTGAAGCTACTCCTTCGTTATTTTAGCTGTGTGCTTAGGGTCATTGTCTTGTTGGAAGGTAAACCTTCGGCCCAGTCTGAGGTCCTGAGCACTCTGGAGAAGGTTTTTGTCCAGAATATCCCTGTTCTTGGCCGCATTCATCTTTCCCTCGATTGCAACTAGTCGTTCTGTCCCTGCAGCTGAAAAACACCCCCACAGCATGATGCTGCCACCACCATGCTTCACTGTTGGGACTGTATTGGACAGGTGATGAGCAGTGCCTGGTTTTCTCCACAGATACCGCTTAGAATTAAGTCCAAAAAGTTCTATCTTGGTCTCATCAGACCAGAGGATCTTATTTCTCACCATCTTGGAGTTCTTAAGGTGTTTTTTTAGCAAACTCCATGCAGGCTTTCCTGTGTCTTGCACTGAGGAGAGGCTTCCGTCGGGCCACTCTGCCATAAAGCCTCGACTGGTGGAGGGCTGCAGTGATGGTTGACTTTCTACAACTTTTTCCCATCTCCTGATTGCATCTCTGGAGCTTAGCCACAGTGATCTTTGGGTTCTTCTTTACCTCTCTCACCAAGGCTCTTCTCCCCCGATAGCTCAGTTTGGCCGGACGGCCAGCTCTAGGAAGGGTTCTGGTCATCCCAAAAGTCTTCCATTTAAGGATTATGGAGGCCACTGTGCTCTTAGGAACCTTAAGTGCAGCAGAAATGTTTTTGTAACCTTAGCCAGATCTGTGTTTTGCCACAATTCTGTCTCTGAGCTCTTCAGGCAGTTCCTTTGACCTCATGATGCTCATTTGCTCTGACATGCACTGTGAGCTGTAAGTTCTTATATAGATGGGTGTGTGGCTTTCCTAATCAAGTCCAATCAGTATAATCAAACACAGCTAGACTCAAATGAAGGTGTAGAACCATCTCAAGGATGATCAGAAGAAATGGACAGCACCTGAGTTAAATATGAGTGTCACAGCAAAGGGTCTGAATACTTAGGACCATGTGATATTTCAGTTTTTTTTTTTTTTTAATAAATCTTCAAAAACGTCAACAATTCTGTGTTTTTCTGTCAATATGGGGTGCTGTGTGTACATTAATGAGGAAAAAAATGAACTTAAATGATTTTAGCAAATGGCTGCAATATAACAAAGAGTGAAAAATGTAAGGGGGTCTGAATACTTTTCGTCCCCACTGTATGTGTATATATGTATATATATATATATATATATATATATATATATACACACTAAAACTGGCTGTACGCCACTAACCTGCCTAATCTATCACAGGTTCTTTCAATCTCCACGCTATTATCACACTACATACGGCCACTGTGTAAACAGCCTTATATAGTGTGGGGCGTGGACTTAGCCCCCTGAGCCATGATTGGTCAAAGGCACCCTGCCTTTAGCCAATCATGGCTCTCACAGCAGATTCGCGCTGTGATTGGCCAAAGCATGCAGGCCAGGTGCATGCTTTGGCCAATCAGCAGCCGTTAATGCACTGCGATCTCGCAGTGCATTATGGGGCACTCCGTGGCAATCAAATTTGCTGTGAACGCCCCATATGTTTGTTTGTTCTGCGAACATTTGAATAGTGGATGTTCGAGTCGAACATCCAGACTATCCCTAGTAAACAGTTGTCTATTATGATTGGTGTTGATATGAAGAGCACTTTTGCCCTGTACACACGATCGGATTTTCCGATAACAAATGTTGGATGTGAGCTTGTTGGCTGAAAGTCCGACCATGTGTATGCTCCATCGAACATTTGTTGTCAGACTTTCCGCCAACAAATGTTGGCTAGCAGGTTCTCAAATTTTCCGCCAACAAAACTTTGTTGTCGGAATTTCCGATCGTGTGTACACAAGTCCGACGCACAAAAGTTCACGCATGCTTGGAATCGAGCAGAAGGAGCCACACTGGCTATTGAACTTCCTTTTTCTCGGCTCGTTGTACGTGCTGTACGTCTCCGCGTTTCCACGTTTGTAATTGTTGGCCAACATTTGTGTGACCGTGTGTATGCAAGACAAGTTGGAACCAACAACCTTCAAACAAAATTCCACGGTTTTGTTGTTGGAAAGTCAGATCGTGTATATGGGCATTTTACTTTTTGTCCCCTGTCCTAAACAATTCCACCCTTACCAGAAGTATATATGCCTTCATCTCCCAAATAATGCCTCAAATAATGGGGTTCTTTTTTTAAAGGCAAATGAGACTGTTCACTTTGCAAGTGAATTTTCCCCAGTGCTTAGTGAATGTGGTGACATTTTGCTGTGCACTTATTCTTTAACCCAATCATAATAACTGTTTACAATCACATGCAAGGAAAATAAAAAAAAAAATGCATTTTTGCTTGGACAGGAGTAGATGATGGAACTCAGAATTCTCTTGCAAAGTGTAACTTCCATTGTAAGCCGAACAGCCAGTTTGCCTTTAAATCAACCCTACTCTTTACATGCTAGAGAGAGATGATCCCATAGAAGTCTATAAACATCCACTGCACAGATAGGACCAGATAAGATTTTGATTCTAAAGGTTACATTTTTTTTTTAAAGTAACAAACGTTATACTTTCCTGCTCTGTGCAATGGTTTTTCACAGAGCAGGGCCAATCCTCTTCTTTTTGGGTCCCCTGTGGACTGTCCTGGCTCCTCCTCCCTGCCTAGTTCCCCCCATTGGCAAGCCTCTCGCTATGGGGCACTCGAGCAGGCTCGCTCCCAAGTGCATTAAGGGAAAAAAAACTTCTGCCTTTAGAACCACTTTAAAGAAGAAACACCATTCCTATTTTTTTTAATCCAAATTTAGTCAAAGAGATTTGCAAAAAAAAAAGGACCCACGGGAGTCACTAAACTATTTGTTGCATGGTAAGTTATAAAGGATTACATTTTTTGTTCCTATACAAATATATATATATATATATACTGATTTAAAAAACATTAGGAGGAAGTGTATATTTGTGACATTGGTACCTACAGAACATATTGCAAATATTGGATCCAGTATGTAGGTATCAGTTATACAGAAAACTACAAAAGCATGGTTAAAAATTCCCTAAAAACATCTCAAACTGAAAATACAAAAAAATTTATTTTGAAGGGTTTTATTTTAAGATTTAAAGATTTAATGAATTAATAACAACCTGTAAGTACAGAAATATGAAAGCTGCTATTGCTGATTAATTGGCAAAAGTGCAGGTTCCAGGGCTGCCATATTAACCCTCTCTAAATAGTAAATTACCTTGCAGTAAGCATGCAGCCACTGAACATACTATTACCAAAAGTATTGGGATGCCTGCCTTTACATGCACATGAACTTTATTGGCATTCCAGTCTTAGTCCGTAGGGTTCAATATTGAGTGGGCCCATCCTTTGCAGCTATAACAGCTTCAATTTATCTGGGAAAGCTGTCCACAAGGTTTAGGCCAGTCAAGTTCCTCCACCTCTAATTTGCTCATCCACAGTATATTGCCAAAAGTATTGTGCCACCCCTCCAAATCATTTGGTGGAGGGGGGATTATAGTGTGGGGTTGTTTTTCAGGGGTTGGGCTTGGCCCCTTAGTTTCAGTGAAGAGAACTCCTAAGGCGTCAGCATACCAAGACATTTTGGACAATTTCATCCTTCCAACTTTGTGGGAACAGTTTAGGGATGGCCCCTTCCTGTTTCAACATGACTGCACACTAGTGCACAAAGCAAGGTCCATAAAGACATGGATGAGCGAGTTTGGGGTGGAGGAACTTAACTGGCTTGCACAGAGTCCTGACCTCAACCCGATAGAACACATTTGGGATGAATTAGAGCGAAGACTGTGAGCCAGGCCTTCTTGTCCAACATCAGTGCCTGACCTCACAAATGCGCTTTTGGAAGAATTGTCAAACATTCCCATAGACACACACTTAAACCTTGTGGACAGCCTTCCCAGGTGAGTTGAAGCTGTTATAGCTACAAAGGGTGGGCCAATCAATATTGAACCCTATGGAATAAGACTGGGATGCCTTTAAAGTTCATCCCTGTTAAGGCAGGTGTCCCAATACTTTTGACAATATAGTGTATATATACTGATTTAAAAAAACATTAGAAGGCAGTGTTATACAGAACACTACAAAAACATAATTAAAGATTCCCTAAAAACACCTCAATCTGAAAATACAGAAAAATGAGTTTTGAAGGGTTTTGCGTTAAGATTTCATGAATTAATAACAACCTGTAAGGACAGAAATATGAAAGCTGCTATTGCTGACTAATTAACAAAAGTGCAGGTTCCAGGGCTTCCATATTAACCCTCTCTAAATAGTAAATGAATGTGGAGTAAGCATGCAGCCACTGAACATATCTTGTTTGGTGACTACTGGCTTATGAAATAGTGGAGTAGGGAAGAAGATGCACTTTTAAATACAAGTCAGCGATGTTAGCAGATAGATTTCTCCACTCCACGGATAGATCGAATTGTTTAGAAATAAGCAATCAGACCATCAGCCATTTTTTTTCTGTAGACCTAACATATGGAAACAGTTTATGTACTGTGCGTTTTTTTTTTTTTATAACTGTCTATAAAGGGATATCAGACATTCCAAGCTAAGAGATCCCTTACAAAGCGGATCTGCCTGTGGTTCACCTATACAATCATTAACACACCATACATTGGGACATTGCCTAACTGTGTCAAAATCATTTGCATCAGGGACCAGTCTTGGTCTCTGCTTGGCTTGCTTTTGGTCCCAAGACCAGCCCAACAAACAATGTAAAATAAAAGATCTTACCTGTAGTAAGGTGAATTGGTGTAGCTCTGACGGTTATTTGATTATGATTCTCTAGTTGAAGAGGGAACCAGAAACCACAGCACTTCAGGGTATATAAAGGTTACAATTAGCCTTTCTCCTCCTACTTTATTTTGTAGGGAAATGTAATTAACCCTTGCCAGACTTGAAAAGCACATGATCCTTCGTACACTAATGTTTTCTGTTTTAGGATTAGATGAAGAAAAGAAAAACAGGTGGTAAAGAAGTAACAAAGTAAAAAGCAGAAAAGTTTCTGTGTAAGTGGTAGTACCCATAGAAGGAGCCTAAGGAAGTCTATCATGGTGTTCAAACCGATATCATTGACTACTCCAGCCAGTTCAAAGAAACATTTAAAATACTATAAAGTTTCCATGAAGTAGACTTTTCAGTAACTTTACAAACGGCATGAATACATCCCGGTCATGTCACAATATACTATAAATTAAATTACCAGTGGAGTGACAGACTCTACATGTATCTTGGCCATATCATGGTCTTCAGAATATTGCCATGATACGTGTGGAGTCCTTTTTTTCCATAATAGTTTTATCAAACCTAAATACACAACATACAAGAAATATACTTTCACATAAAGGAGAACATAACATTCAACCATCATACAGAATAAACAGGACTGTTTCAGCACAGGATAATTTTAGGCATAGGTGTGCGCAGCCTATTGCATTAGGGTGTGCACCCCAAATGTATTAAAACATGGACAGTGTTAGTAGAGCAGTAGACTTGTCAGTAGGGCAGAGGTTGGTTTCAGTAGGGCAGTGGATGGTGTCAGTAGGTTTTTCTTTTCTTTTTTTTATTATTTAAAAATAAAAATTTAGGAGCCCTGTTATGGGGCTTTGGGGAATCTGCACCACACGGGGTGATTAGGGTGTGCCCAGTCACATCTGGCACACCCCCTGGGCACGCCTATGATTTTAGGAGATGTAACAACAGAACTAAACTAAAAAAAAAGGAATAGTTCAAAGCACCACTGTAGTGAGCCTCAGGGATATAGTATCAAAATGAAATATACAAAGATACACGTGTAAATGAAATACAAAAAGTTTATTATAACAAAGATAGGATAAATAAATATGATCCTCCACCTTCCACCATCTAAAACAGACAACTTTGTCTAACCATAATAAACGTCATGACATCATTCGTGCATCCACAGTCACCCATATAACTGCATAACTATAGAGGTAGGTAAGATATTGAGGGGGAGACTGCATACAACATAAATCATAATTCATAATTGCAGGGTCACGTGGTCTTAGCAAGTTAGGATACCTTTGTGAGACAGAGGATATAAATGAAAAACTGTCCAAAGGAACGCAGACCAACTTGACAGTGAAGATACAGGGATAGATGCAGTCTCTAGGAAATAACAACACTTGAACCTCTATGTTCACATGGGTGTGTGGGCCACCATCACAACGATGTTGAATAGGACAGCTATATAACATGTGAATTCCAGGAGACCCTGTCTAACCGATAATGATTGGCTGACACTAATAATGTAATGGCGAAGCTGGGGACTCCCAGCGAAACGCGTTGACATCATGCTCCTGTGTGTCTGACACTGTTCTGTACATCATCCTGTCCCCATCGCAGCTGGACTCATAGGACTCAATGGCATGGTTACAGCAGGATTTGTTTGCAGTGTGATGAGAATAATTAAGCTAATATGGGGGATCAGAAGAGCAGTGTGTATGGGGGAGTCGGCTGAGTCTTCAGCCTTCCTTGCAGCTCACAGATATCTCGGAAGCTGGCACATATCACTGTATAAACAACCCCGACACTCTGTGTATGTCCAAATAATGTGAAGAAACTTTATAACCATTCAATTTAACCCTGTGTTCTCCAAGCTCTGTACAATCAACATGTAAATTCCCCACATAAACTAAACACTCTATATACAAGTTAACTGTCCTCAATAAACAGAGCAGAGCACAGTGTTCACAGTTATTTACATGGTAGTGTAATTGTATGAACACTGATTATTTTGAGAATCATCATTTTTTTTATTGAGAATTGTTATTTTGCATCTGCTGTAGGGCAGCCTATTCATTTCAATGAATGAAAAAGAAGTCCTGAATCTTTTCCAAAAGTGTGGGGCACCCTGTAGTTTGGTCCATGTTTGCAGATGCATGGAGCTGCCATTAACAATTAGGACAGCACATTTCTTTGCATGTTGGGAAGGCATGCAATATTGCATGCGATACCCACACGCCTAGATGTGAACTTAGCCTTAAGCCTCGTACACACGATTCGATTGTTGGAAGGGGATTGTCTGTTTACAGACTGTTGTCCGAAATTCTTACCGTTAGTACGCTCCTTTTGACAATTGCTGTTCAATTTTCCGCCAACAAATTTTGGATGACAGGCTAGTAAATTTTTGTCAAACAACAGCTCCACGTCAGATTTTCTGATGGTCAGTACACAAATCAGTCACACAAAAGTCGAAAGGACAAACACGCATGCTCGGAATCAATGCTCACCAAACATGAAATTAGCAGAAGGGGCCCAAAGGGTGGCGCTCAAGAGCTGGAATTCCTCGTAGTACGTCACTATGATTATGCAAGACAAGATCCTGGCACACGGCCTTTTGACAAGAATCAGATGCTCGGTTGTCCAACAATCGTACCGTGTGTATGAGGCTTTAGAGTGTTTCGTTTATGTGGTGGATTTACACTTTGGATTGTACAGTTTGGATCAACACAGGGTTAATTGGAATGGGTATACATTAACTTCACATTATCTGGAAACCACATACACAAAGTGCTTTATTTTATCTATCTATCTATCTATCTATCTATCTATCTATCTATCTATCTATCTATCTATCTATCTATCTATCTATCTTCCCTCAACACTCCTCTCCTGTACAAGCTGCCCACTGTCATACCCTCCACACTCCTCTCCTGTACATACTGCTCACTGTCATACCCTCCACACTCCTCTACTGTACATACTGCCCACTGTCATACCCTCCACACTCCTCCCCTGTACATACTGCCCACTGTCATACCCTCCACACTCCTCTCCTGTACATACTGCCCACTGTCATACCCTCCACATTTTGCACTTTTCTTTCACTGTGCCGATGGAGAGTCGGGGTGTAGGGACCTGAATTTATTTATCCACGAGAACAACGAGAGGTTTGGTGGATAAATAAATTGAGGTCCCTACACCCAGACGGAATGAACAGGGATTATAACTTATACCTGTTTTTATAAGCCTATGAGAGATATATTTCATGCTTCCTTACAGGTTTAGTGGAAGCATACAGGACAGGAAATATGGAATACATCCTAAAATGGACTTTGGCTGACATACAGTATTATTTAAATATAGGACTTTCTTTGTAATCATTTGCAGTTATTTTTTATGTGTGTTTTTGTGCAATTTTTTCCATTTTTTTGATCCTTTAATGCTGATTAGCTGTATTACTATGTAATTGATATAAGAACTGAATTTTTTTTTTCTTCTATTTGAGAAATGTAATTATTAGGTGAATGATGATTTATGCACTAAAGATGTTTAGTTCTATATTTAGAGGAGGTTTGAGGCATGATAACGGGTGAAACTGTTTTTTGAGTAACAGCGGTAATTGAATTAGTGTGATACACCTGTGAGGCTATACCCTGTAGTGTTTAGTATAAAAGTATGTGGTTAGAATTAGATCATTGCACAAAGCCTGATGAAGAGCATGAGATGCTCGTAACTGTACAGTAGCATGTAACCTATTTTATGCCTTGAAGAGCATTTGATACAAATATATTTTTGCATTGGAGAACGTGTCCCGTAGTTTTTTCTATATACACACAGACGCATGTGTTTTTGAGCTTTGGGATGCACACCCTAATGCAATAGGCTGCGCACACCAATGGGTGTACTCACTTTTGTTGCCAGCGGTTTAGACATTAATGGCTGTGGGTTGAGTTATTTTGAGGGGACAGCAAAATTACACCGTTATACATGCTGTACACTCACTACTTTACATTGTAGCAAAGTGTCATTTCTATAGTGTTGTCACATGAAAAGATATAATAAAATATTTACAAAAATGTGATGGGTGTACACACTTTTGTGAGATACTATAGTATTGTGACCTTAATTCTATAGAAAATTTATGGAGGTAGCTGAAACTTCAAATTGCCAAGCAACTGCCAAGAAACCTTAAAGATTTAGAGAAAATCTGTAATGGAGAGTGGACCAAAATCCCTCCTGAGATGTGTGCAAACCTGGTAACCAACTACAAGAAATGTCTTACCTCTGTGCTTGCCAACAAGGGTTTTTCCACCAAGTACTAAGTCATGTTTTACTTGGGGATCATATATTTATTTTACTCGCTAAACTGCAACTTAATTTTTAACATCTGTATTGTGTTTTTTTTCCTGGATTTTTGGTTGATATTCTGTCTCTATCATTTAAAATGCACCTATGATAAAAAATTATAGACCCTTCATTTCTTTGTAAGTGGGCAAACTTACAAAATCTGCAGGGGATCAAATAATTATTTCCCACTGTACAGTATATAAATATAGATATATATACTGTATATATTTACATATATTTTTTGTGCTTAGTTTAAGATATCAGTTAAGTGTAGATAACAGAGACAGCAATGCTTTGTAGTGCAATTGAATATGTCCCTCCATTGCATTATAAAAATTGCTTTGCCAGCCCCTAACTCCAAGTGTAGTTAAAACTAAAAACAAAAATTGGAATTACGTAAAGAAAGGCAGTTTCCTTTTTCCTGGTGCCTCCATGGCGGCAAACATATGGTAAATGACTTTCTACTAGGGAAGGATCTTTGCTGCCAAAAACACATTTAATAGGAATTACAAAAGGGTAAAGAAAAAAAAAACCTGTAAAGTTTTCTTTCCAAAATTTCCTAGCTGACAATTATACAGAGGCATGTTGCATGTTGCAAGAGGAAGGACTGGCAGCATGGAAAGACAACAAAGAGACAGAAAACTTCTGCTACTGAAATGATTTAAGGCCAATGGGGACAGCCAACACTGCAGCTGCACTACTGGGAACCGACAACCTTAAGTCCAGTGTGTAAATGCCTCATGTGCCCCCAAAACATTCCACAGAAAAAGGGGCTCCTCTACTTATTAGTGCGTTTAGCTGCCCAAGTAGCAGGACCTCATTACAGGAAAGCATGAACGTGCAATGGCCAACACCATATAGTTGAGGTAGGGGCTGATATATGCACAGTCTTGTGGGTATGAAGACAAAAATGAGAATAGAGTGGGGTAGTGGGCTTTTTGTTAATTTGATCCTGTGGGTTGGATGTGGGAGGAGCTACCAACCATATGTATGGTGCTATGAAGGCACCAGGAAATAAAGGTTTGATCTCACATATTCCTTGATAGCATGTAGTCAAAGGTTAATTGTATGACCCTTTTAAGGGGAAACTTTTGTTAAATTCTCCCAGGAAGTGAGATGTGTTTACATCCTTCCTGGCAGGATTTTATATAAACTTTAGGTGGAGCTTAGCCGGGAGGAGTAGGCTGATGGAAATAGAGGAGCCTGGTAATAGAGATGTACTGGACTCAATCTGATTCTTGAAACCCCAGAATGGGTACCCCTATATTAGATTATGGAAGGTACATTGCCATTCTAAGAGGTATTTCTATATATAGTTACATAGTTAGTCAGGTTGAAAAAAGACACAAGTCCATCTAGTTCAACCAAAAAAATAAAATAAAATACAATCTCATATACACAATCCTTCACCCACAGTTGATCCAGAGGAAGGCGAAAAACCCCAGCAAAGCATGTTCCAATTTGCTACAGCAGGGGAAAAAATTCCTTCCTGATCCCAGAGAGGCAATTGGATTTTCCCTGGATCAACTTTACCTATAAATGTCAGTACCCATTTATATTATGTACATTTAGGAAAGTATCCAGGCCTTTTTTAAAGCTATCTACTGAGCTGGCCAGAACCACCTCTAGAGGGAGTCTATTCCACATTTTCACAGCTCTTACTGTGAAGAAACCTTTCCATATTTGGAGATGAAATCTTTTTTCCTCTAGACATAAAGATTGCCCCTTGTCCTCTGTAATGACCTTAAAGTGAATAACTCAACACCAAGTTCACTATATGGACCGCTTATGTATTTATACATGTTGATAATATCCCCCCTTAATCTTCTCTTCTCAAGAGAGAATAAATTCAGTTCCTCTAATCTTTTCTCATAGCTGAGCTCTTTTGTGCCTCTTATCAGTTTGGTTGCCCTTCTTTACACTTTCTCCAGTTCCCCGATAAAACTTACTAATGATTTGAATGGGGGCAAAATGATATCTCGCTCTCTGGAGTCCATACCTCACTTAACCACACGCTGACCGGGCCATAGCTGAAAGACGGCTACAGCGCAGTTGACTTGTTCTGGGAGGGCCCATGGATGTCCTCCGGAACTCGCGCTCCCCGCACGCCCCCTGGGGCACGCGAACAGAAGTGTTCGTGCTCGCTGGGTTCACGGGATCAGCACAACACGTATCACGGTAAAGGGCCAATGACAGCTGCCCTTTACCACATGATTGCTCCCTCCAATGAGGGAGCGATCATAATGTCAACAAACTGGGGTCATGCAGAGGTCCAGCTCTCTTTTCTCCTCACACCGATACAGCGTGAGAGGAGAGAAGAGAGATTGAGTGTCAAACAGTGAGTGTGCAGTGATTTTCAGAGTACAACAGCGCCCAGCAGTACCTTACAGTGCCACACAAGTGCTACTACAGTGCTAATCTGTGCCCTACAGTGCTACCATTGTCACTACACTACCCATCAGTGCCACTACAGAACCCAACTGTGCCACTACACTACCCATCAGTGCCACTACAGTACCCATCTGTGCCACCAGTGCCACTACAGTACCCATCAGTGCCACTACAGTTCCCATCAGTGCCACTAAAGTGTCCATCAGTGCCACTACAGTGCTCATCAGTGCCACATCAGTGCCCATCAGTGCTACCTCTGCCACTTCAGTTCCCATCTGTGCCGCCAGTGCCACTACACTACCCATCAGTGCCACTACAGTACCCATCTGTACCACCAGTGCCACTACAGTACCCATCAGTGCCACTACAGAACCCATCAGTGCCACTAAAGTGTCCATCAGTGCCACTACAGTGCTCATCAGTGCCACCTCTGCCACTTCAGTTCCCATCTGTGCTGCCAGTGCCACGTCAGTGCTCCATCAGTGTAACAAACGTGCCCAGTGCTAATCTATGCCACCAGTGCCACATCGGTACCACCAGTGCCCATCAGTGCCACCTGTGCCACTACACTGCCCATCTGTGCCACCAGTGCCACGTCAGTGCTCCATCAGTGCCACTACAGTGCCCAGTGCCACTACAGTACTCATCACTGCCACATTAGTGCCAATACAGTGCTCATTTGTGCCATCAGTACCACATCAGTGTCACTAGAGTGCTCATCTGCACCATTACAGCACTCATCTGCGCCACTACAGCGCTCATCAGTGCCACTACAGCACTCATGGGGTTAAGCTCTACAAGCTATGTGACCGAGCCACGGGGTACATCTAAGCCTTCCTGGTGTACGAAGGGAAGGACACCCAACTGCAGCCCCCTGAATGTCCAGAGTACATCGGAGCCAGCGGAAAAGTGGTTTGGGAGCTTGTATATCCACTCCTTGGAAAGGGTTACCATCTTTATGTGGATAATTACTATACAAGCTTGCCCCTCTTCCGCAATCTTTACCGCAAAGACACCCCAGCATTTGGTACAGTGCGAGCCAATAGGAAGCGCAAAAGCTCGTTACTGAAAGACTACAACAAAGGGAGACAGCGTCTTTGCGCAATGAAGAGATATTGGCTCCCAGGTGGAGGGACAGACGAAATGTCCACATGCTCACAACGATGCACAACGACACCTATGTGGAAATCCCCAGAAGAAATGGCCCAATCCAGAAACCAACATGTGTCTATGACTATAATTTGTTCATGGGGGGAGTCGACTTCAGTGATCAGATGATCGAACCCTACCTTCCCACAAGAAAAAGCCGCTATTGGTATAAAAAAGTCTCCATATATCTTTTCAATTAGGCCATTTACAATAGTTATGTTATTTACTGTAAATCTACAGAGAGCCCTGTATCTTATCTTCAGTACCAAGAAGAAATTATCTCCACCCTTTTGTACCCTGAAGGCCCAGCAGAAAGCATTCGCTCGGATTCAGTGAGCAGACTCCACGAACGCCACTTTCCTGAGAGACTCCCCCACCATGAAACAGGCCGGAACCGTCAGAAGAAATGCCGGGTGTGCTCCAGAGGAGGAGCTAGAAGAGACAACGTGTATTATTGTCCCCAATGTCCTTCCCAACCAGGCCTTTGTATTGGTGAATGTTTCCGCCGTTACCATACTTCTCTACATTATTAGGGAAGTATAGTAAACGTAATTGTCATTTACCGCCACGTCCCCTATGCCACTGTACATACTGCTGCCTTCTCCGGAACTGACCCTGGCCTGCTAAACGACCACGCTTCTGCCTAATGCTAAACTGTACCTACCTCTGCCTTCTCCGGAACTGTCCCTGGCCTGCAAACGACCACGCTTCTGCACAACGCTAAACTGTACCTACCTTTGCCTGCTCTGGAACTGACCCAGGCCTGTTATACGACCACGCTTCTGCCTAACGCTAAACTGTACCTACCTCTGCCTGCTCTGGAACTGACCCTGGACTGTTCGACCATGTTTTTTGCCTGTCTCTTGGACTGATCTTTTACTCTGCTACTGGAGTAGTGGGCTTCATAACACAAGGGTCTCAAATATATGAGGGGCTCCAGAATTGTTTTTCTGGATGAAAAAAAATAATTTTTTAGATTTCTCATTCCCGGGTTAGGGTCTGGAGACTCGGAGGCTTCAAAGAGATTTGGGTGGGAGAAGCCTCTACCCCTGCCCCCATTCTTTCCTGGCCTGCTACTTGTATTATGGACCATGTTTCTGTTTACTATCAGGACCAATATTTTTGCACTGCTGGCAATATCTCTACCTGCACTGACCCTGGACTGTATGTGGACACTATCCCTGCCTGTACTGACTATAGACAATATTCCTGCCTAGACAATTCCATTCACTGTCGCTGACCACGTCCCTGCCTGCTGCCTGGGTCAGGGCTCTCCTCCTGTGGGGAACTGCACTACTAAAACCACAGGTAATCTTTTGTTTACCCTTTGTTCAGCAGAATGTATTTTGGGGTGTAATTCTTGGTATGTACAAGCTATCTGTTAGAAATATCAAGGGGCTTCATAAATGTGATAGGTTGTCAGGAAATTAGATGTGGTGTTGGCAAAGTTACCATCATCATAATCATTGGAAGATGGTATAGTGAGATATTTTTCATAAGCATTCTTAATCCACACCTACTCTAAATCCTTTTCTAAGAAAATGAGCTTTAAACAGTTACATTTGTGTAGTATTATCATAATTCTTAGTACAGTTTCGGTTGAGATTGTGAAATTGGCTAAAGGAAATGTTTTTTTTCCAATTATAGTGTTGGCATGGGTGCCATAATCATAATTAGAAAATAAACATTCCTTTAAGTGAATTTCACAATCTCAAGCGAAACTGTACTGATTATGACTGCCCTGTCTTGGCATGGCTACTGATGTAGATGATGAAATGTCAGTTATGTAGGAATGGCTATTATGCTTATAAGATTGGTAAAGTGGTTGTAAATCCTCACATATATACAGTGAAGTGACTGGGCTTGGGTGATACACAGAGATGAAACAAATCCTTCTACATAATTTGTATCTGTCTATTTGCAGTCTTCTCCTCTCTACATTCCTTCAAAGTGTTGAATTTATAAAGCTTATTTGAGAGTTCAGAAAAATTAACAAATATTAACAAATGAACGAATGGTTTACATCTTTATAGAATAATTGAGATATATATATATATATATATATATATATATATATATATATATATATATATATCCTTTTAGTTATGGAAAAAGTGAAATTATATAGTTTTTTATATTTGTAAAGGTATACATATTGGTATAAGCTTCATAAGCATTCATATGGAGACCCAAACATGTGCTAGTAATTAGGAAACTTAAGTAGTTTCCCCTCACCTCCCCCCATAGGGGAGAAGAAAAGGTTTCACATTTCTTAAGATGAAAAAGTTTGTGTATATATGAGAATATAAGTTCTTTATATTACAATATTTCTTGAATAGGATACTAATAAGACCATTGGGTTTACAATAAATATAATATACATACTGATTTATGTAGTATTTGATGCAGATATTATATTGTATATGTTTAATGTTTTCACACAGTGTTCTTTCCCACTCCTCAGTAAAGTCAATGCATAGAGACGGAGCAACTCCCACAATTACATGAGGGGGTTAAAGCCCGCGTTTTTCTGTAGAACTGCAAGACATATGAAAACCTTAAACCAGCCCTTTTAAAGATAAAGTGGGGGTAAAATTTTAAGAGTGAAAGCTAGGAACAAAAGGACAGTTGGGGAGACTGATTCAGGGAGACATTGACGGAAGCTGCCACAGCTACACACACACACAAAGATACACATCTGATCCAATCTTCATCTTAAGAATATAACACATTATTGATGTTAATTTTTCATTCTACATTTTGATATCATTCTTGTAATATTTTGCTATTTTATTATTAAATCAATTTTTGAGTTTTTACACAAAAACTAAACAGACTTTCTTGGAACTTTTCTCATCAATATAATTTACAGAATATCAATATTAATACCATAATAACAGTATTTTAACAGTGGTGAGCCTTAGCCAGTTTCATTTTGTCCGAATATTGAACATTTTTAAATTATTTCTCCTTTCGCTTGAAGAGAGGAAAGATAAGCCAGACAAGCATTGATTATGCAGTCAAGCTTCCAGGAGAAACAGAACCAGCAAATGAACTTTCGGCATCATCGAATGAACCTGGAATCATAAAATCATCAAAATTGGTGAGGCGCTTGCGCATGTTCAAGAAAACTCTGTTTCTTGATGACGGAATTTCCTGCCAAGAAAGGGAACGCTTGTTACATGAATGAAGTCTGTCCTAAATTTGTAAGTATTAGTATGTTAATTTTGTTGATGAATTGTCGAGGGAGAGTAAATTAGAATTAAAAAATCTGTCAAAATGTGTTAAAGATGATGAATTATGGTGTTACATGTTCAATGAATGCTTACAGGCTAATATTAAGATACAAAAATCAAAATGTACTTTTAAGAGATTCAGCAAACAGGTTAGAAATGTGATAAAGTTAGTTAAGGCTTTTGACACAATGATATTAGGAGTTCCTAAAAGGAAATGTTGTTTGTACAAAAGGGAAAACAAAGACTTAGCAGGATAACAGTGTATGTGTTAATTGTCAGATTTTGACTGAGCGAATAGGTGATTTGCAAAGTGCAATTCAAATAAAAGATATTCAGTTGTCTGAATTACAGAACAATGTAAAAAGATTTGTGTAAATTCTAAAGCACAGTCAAGCAAGAGTTTAGAGATTAATGATAGTGCAGACTCCAAACAGAAGTCTTTTGTACCAGATATGCGGTCTATTGAGATTGATGACCAGGGTCATGAATTTTTGCTTAAAACTAAATTAATAAATAAAGATGCAGTATGCACACAAAGTTTAGACAGACAAAAGCAAACTGGCGATCAGACAGTTGCCACGTGTATGGCCACACCCAGATATGGTGAGATACACGTCACAGGCAGAACAAAAGTTTCAGAGCAGACAGGAAATGTTATTTGCTTACATTGTAAGAAATGTGGCTATGTACAGAAAGAATGTTTAAAATATAAATTAGATTCACAAAGAAAAACTTTAGAATTAGAAAACGATGACATTTCTGAGCAATTTATTCATCCTTGTCCAAACAATAGGTTGATTGATTTGCCTTATGCCTCTGAAGTCAAACAGATCAGTACACTGACTGTTAATGACAGTTCAAGCAATATGGCAAGCAATGATGTCAATGAGAGAGATGGATTACTTCCATTGCCAAAATCGGATTTAAAAAAGTATTGACTTCTCCAACATTAAATTATGTTGCTCCAATTGTCGCTGACCAATCTCATATTGAAACAATTGGTTCGATCACATAAAAGTCTTTGAAGTCAGACCAAAATTGATACAGGTTTGTTTAAAGATATTGAAATAGACATTGAGGGAAAAGATCCTAAGCCCCAAAATCAATGTAAGTTGCCATAAGAATCAATAGGTCCAGTTTCTGATATTGTACAACAATTTTTACAACAAGGAATATTAAAGAAACCACAATCAGTGGTAAATAATTGTATTTGGCCTATCAAGAATGCTGATGATTTGTATTCTTTATCAATTGATTTACGATCACTGAATAAATGCATTACAAATAACAAACCTATTGTTCCTAATTTAAATTTAATGTCACACCTGGATGCCAAGGCCAAAGTATTTTCTGTACTGAAAATCGCCAATAGTAATTTTTCTATATCATTAGCTAAAAGCTGTCAATATAAACTTGCTTTCAGCTTTAATAAAGAAACCTATGCATTCACTAGAATAATTCCAGGAATGGATATTAGTGATGGTAGTGATGGACCTTTGGCACACATATTAAGCAATTGTTAAGTGTTTATTTTGCAGACAAAGTAACAGAAAAGATTGTGAGATCTAGTAAGATCATATTACAGACACCCGATTTATCACTAAAACTTCTTATAGAGAGAATTAATTCAGGAGAATTATATGACAAATATTGCCCATTTTTTAAAACTTTACAATTTAAATCTATACAGGTAGATTTGGTAACAGAAATTATGCTTATACAAATGAATCCAGCAAACCTGTAAATGGTATTTTTAGAACAAGTGCTGAGAGAGGCTTTAAAACAGTATTTGTTAATGCTATTAAGAGTCATTCAGCAAGTCTTCCAATGTGTTACCCAAAGAATGGTTATGCTATTCAGCAAAAATTCTACAGAAAATTCTGAATTGGAAGATGCAAACAAATATAGTACAGCACGCATGACTCTAAATCTTAAAGAGGAGAAGTGAATGGACACAGTTCACTTCAGTCTTCTGGGTTGATTTGAAACCTTTCTTTGTTTGTGAAAATGAGGTTTTCGAATCATGACTAAAAGGAGAAATTGCGTCCTGTTATAGTTAAAATACATAGAATAATAGCATAAGGAGTATAGGCCAGTTTAAGAGAAATAGAGCAAAGTAAGGCAATCTGAAATGTTATTAATAAAATTTGTCTTTCATATCATAGTAAAATATTAGGATTGTGGTATATAAAATGAATAAGTAAATGAAGGTATATTTTGCATTAGTAAATTCAAAATAATGATACTCCCTTCTGTTTCAAGATCTGACTTGTAAGTCAACAAAAGAAGAGACATTTAATATTTCTAGACCTTCCAGATGAAAACAAACCCTTGAAGCTTAAGAATATCAGTTCTGGGAGATTATTTGACACAAAAGATTCATTCGTTATAATTATTGTTGTCTTTTTTATGTTCAATAAAGTTTTTCCAATTTTACAGAGTGCAGGAAGAAGAATAATAATAAGAAAAAAAAACCTCAAGACCTCTAATAAGAGAGAAACTTCTAAAAACAATTGACTTTTGACTACTGATGAAATAATTAATCCATCAGCTATATTGTAGTTTTATATATATACATTTTTATGTGACGTGATATGTTTATCATATCAAGATGTGATATTTTTTCTACATCAACTTTTACAATCACATATAGTGTATTTTCAGAGTTGAAAGGGTTAAGCCTTTTTACAATAGAAATAATAAACAAATGGGCGCAAAAAAACTGTAAATCACACAACATGAATATAATGATACACCATAAATAAAGGTTTCAACACAGTCCAGCACATATAGTATATATATAAAACATTGCAGTTATGCAAATGTTCTATATAGTGTTCCTCCAACACCGTGCCTTCTAAAGTGAAGTGTGCTTAAATGTTCAAAAAAATCAAACGTGCTTCACACGAAGTGACGTATAGATGTGCTCCCCAGATATCTCCGGCCACAGAGTGACCACAAGGCATATAATGGAGAGAATCCTTTCTCATTTAAATCGAACTTTCCAAGCCACATGTGATTCTGATCAGCTGTTTCCAGAAATCAATCAGACTCCACTTCAATCATGAATGTAAAAAAGGTCTTCCAACTAGTACATTCTAGGATGCATATCCACAGCTCCTTCCATAGAAATCTGTGAATTTGGGCTCCCCAAAAATGAGCCACAGAGAGGCAATATAGTATAATATTGTCTTTAATAAAAACACTTTCATACATACAAAAGGCACAAGTAGATAGCAGCACAGCTGTAGGATGAGGCAGGGGCCGATCCGTCACTCCATAGTGATGCAGGAAGCACGGCATGCGTCTCAGCTGAAAATTAAAGAGGGGAGCTCCTGTATTGGACGAGACACAGCCTCAATTTATATGCATTTTTACAGGTTTGCAGGTTTTTTGTGCCCATTTGTTTATTATTTTGTGTTTTATTAGTTTATACTATTTTTTGGTGCAGCATTGTAATCAATAATTGATTCACTATTGGCGCCAGTTCTCATTGTTTATATTCTCTTTACAATAGAGTCACTTTAGATAGGTGGAACATCTGGTGTTAATTAAGATAACAGTACATTTTTTCCTAAAGTACATATAGAAAGGTTAGGACTAACTTTACATTGTAATATGTATTTATTTTTAAAATCATCTCAGATATATGAATGAATTGAAGTTAAGAAACATATTTTAAGTTCAAATTTTGACAAGGTTATTTGAAAGGTTAAATGGATTATAGATTTATGCTAAACACAATTTGGATGGAAAGTATGAAACATATATTTCTGAAGTGACATCAATACTTCAAAGTATTGTATAACAATGTTACATTTTTGAATTTATGAATATTAAGGGGATTGATTTATTTGGTAAAAGAAAAAGAAAATATATAGAGGTGAAAATATTTTTATGGCATTTGAAGCAAAAGGTTTAATAAGTTCACTTTTCCTTATAAAGAATCAAAATTGAAAATATATTCAAATCAATTATCTTAAGATTTAAAATCTTGTATGGATACGAATGAGACGCAATTGTAAATTGATTTAGATAAGAAAATGATTACGATTGTTTAATCAATCATTTTGAGAGGGAAATGTTAGAAAGTTTCTTTAATCTAATATCTAATATTTATCAATTACCAGATATTAACAAATGAATGGATTAGATCTTTATAGAATAACTGAGTTGTATGTATATGTATATATATATGTATATATATACATATTTATATCTTTTAGTCATGGAAAAAGTGAAATTATATAGACTCTTATACTTGTAAAGGTATCCATATTAGTATAAGCTTCATAAGAATTCCTATGGAGAACCAAATGTGTTAGTAATTAGGAATCTTAAGTTGGTTTCCCTCACCTTCACCCATAGGGGAGAAGAAAAGTTTCACGTTTCTTAAGATGGAAAAGTTTGAGAATATAATTTCTTTATATTACAATATTTCTTGAATAGGATAATAATAAGACCATTGGGTTTTCAATGAATATAATATACATACTGATTTATGTAGTATTTGATGCAGATGTTATATTGTCTACGTTTAATGTTTAAACACATTGTTCTTGCCCACTCTTCAGGAATGTCAATGCATAGAGACGGAGCAACTAACCATTATGTGAGGGGGTTAAAGCCTGCGGTTTTCTGTAGAACTGTAAGACATATGAGAACCTTAAACCAGCCCTTTTAAAGATAAAGTGTGGGTCAGATTTTAAGAGTAAAAGCTAGGAACAGAAGGACAGTTGGGGAGACTGATTCAGGGAGACATTGAAGGAAGCTGCCACAGCTTCACACACACACAAAGACACCTGATTCAATCTTCATATTAAGAATATAATACATTATTGATATTATTTTTACATTCTACATTTTGATATTGTTCTTGTAATATTTTGCTATTTTATTATTAAATCAATTTTTGAGTTTTTACACAAAAACTGAACGGACTTTCTTGGAACTTTCCTCATCAATATAATTTACAGAATATCGATATTAATACCATAAGAACGGTATTTTAACAGAGGGAAGAGACACACCTCCCTCCATACAGCACACAGGAACAGAGTGGGGGCTGTCAATCAGCTGGAGGTTCCTCCCCTGTTGCCTTTTTTTCTGTTGGTATCAGGAACACTTGTCAGAAGTGACTTATGTGTATAACAGAGGAACGAAGCAGCAGACAGAAATTACACTTAGTATGCAGTGGGGGCAGTATGCGGCATGGGCCAGTATGCGGTGGGGGCCAGTATGCAGCGGGGGGCAGTATGCAGTGGTGGCAGTATGTGGTGGGGCAGTATGTGGTGGGGGGCAGTATGTGGTGGGGGGCAGTATGCGGTGGGAGCAGTATGTGGTGGGGGCAGTATGCAGCGGGGCAGTATGTGGTGGGGGCAGTATGTACACGGAGTAGTATGTGGAGGAGGGCAGTATGCAGTGGGGCGCAGTATGCAGTGGGGGCAGTATGCAGTGGGGGCAGTATGCAGTGGGGGCAGTATGCAGTGGGGGCAGTATGCGGTGGGAGGGCAGTATGTGGTGGGGGCAGTATGTATGGGGGCAGTATGTATGGGGGCAGTACGTGGTGGGAGCAGTATGCAATGGGGTCAGTATGTACTGGGGCCAAAATTTGTACTTTTTGGTATTCTTTTATGAAAAATAAATGTCAGTATTTTAAATTTAAATAATATTTGAATCCATACATGCATATCTCGATTATGTTTTTGTATGCTAGTTCATTTGATTTCTAGGCTCCGTGCACACTAGAGTTTTTTTAAGTGCCCAGAAGCCATTATGAGCATTTGTTTTCTGTTCCTAGAAGCTAATAGTGTTATCCTATGTGCCCATGCACACTATTTTATGCTAGAATCCTTTTTTTCAAGCTTCAGCGTCTAGCAGCAGAACAAAAATGTTTTTGTAGAGTTTTTGGGAGTGTTTTCCTGGCAGAAAGAAAAAAAAAAAACGTTAAACACTGCTAAATGTTACTAAAATGCTCCTAACAGCTTTTTTCAATGTTTTTTTTCTTCTCATGTACAGTAAAAATGCTAACACTGTAAATCACTGACCCTCCTAAAAGCTTATAAAAGCTGCTAAAACTCTACTACAAGCCGGCACAAAAGCGCTATTATCAGCATTTTTCATCCAGAGTTTTTTCTAGCATTTTTTGAGCTTATAAAAAAACGCTAGTGTGCATGGAGCACAGTATAGGAACACAGTATAGGAAATTTGATGTCAACTAGGGACACTTCGAGAGTTGCCTATATACCGAATGATATATTTGACAGTATGTACTTATTTTTTATGTAACACTTCTTTAACCGCTTCCCGACCGCCCACTGTATATTGACGTCCTGTGTTTTAAAGATGGATATCTCGGTAACGGCAGCAGCTGCTGCCACAACCGAGGTATCCATCTTTAGGGCCGGCGATTCTACACACGATAATGGTGGTCTATGCGGCGGGTTCGCCGCGAGATCACCGTTATCGGCGGCGGGAGAGGTGCCACCCCCCCTCCCGCCGCTCTCCCGCACCCTCCGCCGCTTACCGGAGCCGTCGGTAACGGCGGAGGCGATCGGGTCCTTTCACTGCTGAGGTACTGAGACGAGTGAGGCCAAGATGGCCCCCACCCGTCTCTATACCATGTGACGGCCGGAGCGACGTCATTACGACGGCTCCGCCCACTTCTCTTAAAGGCACAATTTATTTTGTGTCATTTTTTAAACGACTTTTTTTTTTTTTTTTTTTTTTTTTTTGCATTATAGTCTAAATATGAGATCTGAGGACTTTTTGACCCCAGATCTCATATTTAAGAGGACCTGTCATGCTTTTTTCTATTACAAGGGATGTTTACATTCCTTGTAATAGGAATAAAAGTGATCCAAATTTTTTTTTTTTAAAAAACAGTGAAAAAATAAATAAAATAAAGTAAAATAAATAATTAAAAAAAAAAAAAATTTTTTTTAAAGCGCCCTGTCCCGACGAGCTCGCGCGCAGAAGCGAACGCATACGTGAGTAGCGCCCGCATATGAAAACGGTGGTCAAACCACACATGTGAGGTATCGCCGCGACCGGTAGAGTGAGAGCAATAATTCTAGCCCTAGACCTCCTCTGTAACGCAAAACATGCAATCTGTAGAATTTTTTAAACGTCGCCTATGGAGATTTTTAAGGGTAAAAGTTTGACGCCATTCCACGAGCGGGCGCAATTTTAAAGCGTGACATGATGGGTATCAATTTACTTGGCGTAACATTATATTTCACAATATAAAAAAAAATTGGGCTAACTTTACTGTTGTCTTATTTTTTTTTTCAAAAAAGTGAATTTTTTCCAAAAAAAGTGCGCTTAGAAGACCGCTGCGCAAATACGGTGCAAAAAAAAGTATTGCAATGACCGCCATTTTATTCTCTAGGGTGTTAGAAAAAAAACAATATATAATGTTTGGGGGTTCTAAGTAATTTTCTAGCAAAAAAACCTGTTTTAAACTCTTAAACACCTAAAATCCAAAACGAGGCTGGTTTTGAAGTGGTTAATAAAAATTATTGGAAAAAAAATATTTTAAATATTTTAATGTTTATAATATATGGAAATAAAATAAAATAAACGTGCCGTTACTGCAATCACTAAAAAGGAAAAAAAAACCCTAAATAAAGCCCTTTAAATAAATAACCCTTTCAAAAAATTATTAACAAAGGTTGCACCCGTCCTCCACTGTGTGGCTATCCTCCCCATGTGTAAGCTCCCTGTACTCCCCACATGCCTCTCACTGGTGCTTTTTCTCAGGGTCAACTTTCAGAGGACTCGCTCCTAGCAACAGCCTGGTGAAGAACTGACTGTATATCCACCAGTTGAACGCCAAGGTAGGTGACCTGTTGGTCTTGGCGTCAATCCTAACTACTAAGAGCCCTCTCCACAGCCGCAAAGTAGTGGCACTGCAGCCAAGCCTAGAGGCCCAAGGTCCACTGTGTCCTCCTCCACACCAAAAGATGCTGCCTTGAGACCATCACAAACACTGTGAGCACATTGCTGCCATCTGCTTGTGTAGGAGGAGTGATGCCAGGTGGATGAGGGCCCTTCTTAGCTGGTCCTGGAGTGAAACCCCAACTGGGTGTTGAGAGGGATTGCTGTGACTTTAGCTAGGGTAGAAAACAGCATGGAGAGCACACCAGTCCAACAGCTGCTGGGGAATAGGGCTGAGATGTTGAGCCAGACACTGAAAGGTCAAATGGCTGCTCATTTCTGGACTCACAAACTCAAATGGCTCAAATGGCTGCTCATTTCTGGATCCCTCACTTTCTCCAAATGCATCATAAAGATAGGACCTGGGAATTAAATACAAATTTTAGACAATCCAAAACATAGCTGCTTTGCCCTAACATTATCTATGCTGTAGTTTTCAAAATACTGTACATATACACTGTGTTGACAGCTCAGTATTATATGTAAAGGTAATGACAGCGTGATGATAGTAAGGCAATAGGGAGTCATAATGAAACCAGTGCCACTTCTTTTTTTCAAAATTAACAAGTTGATAACAAAAAAATTAAATATTATGTCTGTGCTAGGCATTCAGATACGAATGCACTGAGAAAATAAAACCGTCCAACTTACAACACATTGACACAAAGAAAAACAGCTAGAAAGGAATGCAGGAACATCATAAACCCTACTTAAAGCAGTAGTAAACTGGTGAAACCCCCAAAACAAAAAACCTGCAATACAATTGCATAATGTGCTAGTATGCATTGCATACTAGCACATTATGAAAAACTTACCTTAGAATGAAGCTCCTGCAGCAGCGCCCGGTCACTGCTGAGGGAGCTAACATGTTCCCCTGGTGTTTCTTCTGGGTTCACTGGCTCCACTGCTGTGAGTGGCCAGGGCTGCCATGACATCACTCCCCCGCATGCGCGCAGTAGCCCTCCGTTTCAGCAAGGAGCTCATGAGTTCATGCACAATATGCCGGACCTTCAGAGCGCATGCACCGCTGACATCAGCGCCTGCATGCAGGGTGAATATCTCCCAAACCGTGCACATTTAGGAGATATTCATTTTACCTACAGGCAGTGGCGGCCTGGGCGCCGCCCCCTCTCTCCAGCCAACCCCCTATATATAGTGGATAAATTCATGCATTGCATGAATCTATCCACGGCCGCCGCGGCCGTCCCCTATTTATGTGTCTGGCCCCTTTCGGGTCACTGGGCATGTGAATTACAGCGGCCAGGTTTCTTTTTTGAAGAACCTGATTAGAGCCAGAGGCTCTAATAGGCTTCAAAATAGGGTGGACTCGGGATGGAGAGAGTTGCGTCTGAAGCCCACCCAGGTGTGTTGCAACAGCGACTGAAAATTTCTGTTGCAACACTGATCCTCCTCCTGGCCAATTGGGAAGCAGGTATGGAACCTGTTTCCTGATTGGCCAAAATGTCAGGCGATCCTATTGGATGTCTAGTGCTGGGAGGAGCACAGAGGAAACACTGTGGAAGCTGCTCGAGGAGAGGACACCGGAGCAGCTTTCCCCGAGCCCGCCGCGCTGGAAGATGGCCACATTCGACCGCTGCTCTCACATCCAGGGTAAGGACAGTGGGTGGTGGTTGTGGTGGTGGTGTGTGTGTCTTAGTGCCGCACCACTGAGAGTCCTCACCAGCCGCCACTGCCTACAGGTAAGTCTCATTATAGGCTTAACTATAGGTAAAAATCACCAAGCGGGGTATACAACCGCTTTAACCCAGTATCTGCAAAGATACTTAATGAGCTTCATCTTAAATTGCCATATCGTAAAAAGTCTGGGGAATAGTTGAGGAATACACATCTATCAGACTGAGGGTGACCTAAACTGAGATACCGATGAACTGTATGTATGTACATTTTATACAATTTCCATAATTCTTGCTATGATAGAGTTACATTCATAAAAAGTCATCAAACGAATATGGGAAGATGCAATCTGTTAGCCCCCCACTCCTCCAAACATGCCTATATTATAAGCTGCAGACTCACATTACACTTCCTAAGAGAGATATACGTTTATTTATTATTTTATTACAGCGCTGTCAATTTACACAGTGCTTTTACATATACAATATATTGTACGTTCACATCAGTCCCTGCCCTCAAGGAGCTTACAGTCTAAGGTCCCTAACTCACATTCATATATACACATACCCAGTGCACGAGTGCTGTGAGTACCCAAGTGCACGAGTGCTGTGAGTACCCGAGTGCACAAGTGCTATGAGCACCCGAGTGCATGAGTGCTGTGAATGCCTGTGTATGTGAGTACCTGTGTATTGTATTGTTGAGTATTAGTGTCAGGAAGCTAGTTGTTAGTAAATTGGACAGAGCAATCCCCATTAAATTAGTAGGTACGATAACCGGTGGGGTTGGAGATGCGACTCGGTGTACATCTTGCGGCATATATGCGTTCCTTGATCATCTAATCGAGAGCGAATTCTGCTGTGCAAAATGTAAGCACGTTGTTTCCCTGGAAGCCCAGGTTCTGAATCTAGGGAAGCAACTGTCAACACTGAAAAGAATCTCCATCCCAAAGGAGAGCTGGAAACATACCTGGCAGGTGCCAGCATGAGCCAGGACAGAGGCGGGTGGAGAGAAAGTTGTGCAGGCACGAGAGAAGATTAGTTGGGTGACAGTCAGGAAGGGTAGAGGGGAAAGAGTCAGAGAGGCCGATCCTGAGCTGGAACATCCCAATAAGTACGCCCTGTAAGGGACCAGCACTGCTGGAGCAGAGTGACGCCCCTAGCTGCCAGGGAAAGAACTCCTCCAGTGAGAGTGGGGGGAAGCCAAGGGGGAGGAAAGGAAGATTTTGGTGGTAGGGGACTCAATTCTCAGAAGGACAGGAGGACAATCTGTCACATGCACCTGAAGCGCCGAACTGTATGTTATCAACCGGGCACTCAAGTTTGGCACATCACGAATCTGGTGGTTATTAGGGGGGGGGCTGGGGAAGGCCCAGCTGTCATGGTGCACGTTGGCACCTATGACAAATGAAGATGGAGTGTCCTAAAAAACTATTTTAGGGATTTGGGAGCTAAATTGAGGAATAGGACCTCTAAGGTAGTATTTTCAGAAATACTTCTGGTACCTCAAGCCACACCAGAAAGGCAGAGGGAGGTTAGGGCAGTAAACCAGTGGCTGAGGAGCTTGTGTAGAAAGGAGGGGTTTGGGTTCCTGGAGAACTGGGTCGACTTTTCAGTCAGTCACCAGCTCTATAGAAGGGATGGACTGCACTTAAATGAGGAGGGTGCAGATCTGCTGGGAGTGAAGATGGCCGAAAAGTTAGAGGGGCTTTTAAACTAGGCGACAGGGGGAGGGTCCTGACATAGAGATAGCCAGTGTGGAACGTATTTCAGTGGGTAGTATTGGGTGCATTAGTAGGTTGGCTAAAACACCTAAACCAATGGTAAGTATAGTAACAAGTCCTATTTGCAACCTCAGAACACCCAATAAGGAGATAGTTTGCGTCCGGACAAAACTACGAGTCATGTTCACTAATGCCAGGAGTCTGGTGGACAAGATGGAAGAACTAGAGCTGCTACTGTATGAGGAGAAATTAGATTTTGTGGGAATTTCAGAGACCTGGTTCAATAGCTCTCATGATTGGCTGGCAACCATTCAACCCCTCCCCCAAAAAGTGGGAGGGGTATGCCTGTATATCAATAATGATATACAGGTGAATGTGAGGGATGACATCACTAATGGAGCAAGGGAAGAGGTGGAATCCTTATGGGTAGAGTTATAGAGGGAGGAAACCAAGGAGAAAGTTATACTGGAAGTATGCTATAGGCCCCCTAACCTGAGGGAGGAGGGGGAGATGGACCTCCTATCACAGTTTGGAATGGCGGCAAGGATGGGAAGTGTCATTATAATGGGGGATTTTAATTATCCAGACATAGACTGGGCGGAAGGAACCGTGCATTCATCTAAGGCTCGCCATTTCCTAAATGTCTTACAGGACAATTTCATGGGTCAGATGGTAAATGCACCAACAAGAAACAATGCATTACTAGACCTACTGATTACTAACAATACAGACTTGATCGTGGATGTAGAAATACGGGGCAACTTTGGAAACAGGGAATAAAGGTCAATTAGTTTTAGCATAAATCACACAAATAGGAAACATAAGGGGAATACAAAGACACTGAATTTCAAAAGAGCCAACTTCCAGAAATGACGCTCCTTGCTAGAAGATACTAAATGGGATAAAATCCTAGGAACAAAGAACGCAGAGGAAAAATGGGTGTGCTTTAGGAGCATATTAAATAAGGATATTAGCCAGTGCATCCCAAAGGGTAATACATTTAAAAGAGCTAATAAAAACCCTGGGTGGCTTAACGCCAACGTAAAAATTCATATAAAAGCAAAGGAGAAGGCCTTCAATGAATACAAGGCTGAAGGATCATCATCAGCATTCCAACTGTACAAAGAATGCAATAAGAAATGTAAGGGTGTAATCAGGGTGGCTAAGATAGAACATGAAAGGCACATAGCAAGCAGAGGAGAGTAAGAAAAATCCCAAGGAATTCTTGAAGTACATAAATAGTAAAAGAGGGAGGACAGATCATATTGGCCCCCTAAAGAATGATGAAGGGATTCTGGTTACAAAGGATGGTGAGATGGTTAAGGGTTTGAATATATTCTTCTCCTCAGTCACAAGGAAAACAGGGGCTTCAGTAACCAAAACTGCAATATTTATCCTCATGGCACGTCACAGGAAGCACTCCCTTTGTTAACAGAGGATAAAATCAGAAACAGACTTGAAAAACTTAACATAAATAAGTCACCGGGACCAGATGGCTTGCACCCGAGGGTCCTTAAAGTGGAGTTACACCCCAAAAAAAAAAAAAAAATTAGTAATGTGCTTAAAAAAAATAAAAATAGAACATTTGGAGAATTTTTTTTTTTACTCACCTCTAAATGCCTGTTGCTAGGGGGTCCCTCGTAGTCTGCCTCCTTCGGTGCCTGGACTCCTGATGTCACTTCCCTCTGCGCAGGAAGGGAGATCACCTCTCCACCCTCCCTCTTGTCAATCATCTAGGACACGTGACCGGTCCCAAATGATTGCGGGGCCAGTGATGGCGTGCAGTGTGGCTCGCACATGCGCAGTGGATGCCCGGCTGTGAAGCCACAGCCGGGCGTCCACAGTTAAAATGCCGGCGCCGCCGAGCAGGGGGGGGGACGAGCGGGGCTTCGATCCCCCGCATTGCTGGACCCTGGGACAGGTAAGTGTCCGATTAAAAGTCAACAGCTGAAGTATTTGTAGCTGCTGACTTTTATTTATTTATTTTTTAAATAGGAACCCCTCTTTAAGGAGCTCAGTCAAGTAATTTCCAGACCGTTGTTCCTAATTTTCACGAACAGTCTACTGACTGGTATGGTACCAGCTGATTGGAGAAAAGCCAATCTTCAAAAAAGGATCAATATATATGCCTGGGAACTACAGACCAGTTAGCCTAACACCAATAGTATGCAAGCACTTGGAAGGGATAATAAGGGACTATATACAAGATTTTAGTAATGAAAACGGTATCATTAGCAGTAATCTGCATGGATTCATGAAAAATCGTTCTTGCCAAACAAATCTATTACCTTCTACGAGGCGGCGAGGTGCCATCTAGATGAAGTAAGGCCGGTAGATGTAGTGTATCTGGATTTTGCAAAGGCATTTGATACAGTTCCCCACAAACTTTTACTATACAAGCTAAGGTCTGTCGGCATGGTCCAAAGGGTGAGTCCCTGGATTGAAAACTAGCTACAAGGGCGAGTTCAGAGGGCAGTGATAAATGGGGAGTACTCGGAATGGTTCAATGTGGAAAGTGGGGTCCCTCAGGGTTCTGTCCTGGGACCAATTCTATTTAATTTATTCATAAATGATCTGGAGGATGGGATAAACAGCTCAATCTCAATATTTGCGGACGATACTAAGCTAAGCCGGGCAATAACTTCTCCACAGGATGTGGAAACCTTGCAAAAATTCTGAACAAATTAATGGGGTGGGCAACTACATGGCAAATGAGGTTCAATGTAGAAAAATTGAAAATAATGCATTTGGGTGGCAAAAACATGAATGCAATCTATACACTAGGGGGAAAACCTCTGGGGGAATCTAGGATGGAAGAGGACATGGGGGTCCTAGTAGATGACAGGCTCAGCAACGGCATGCAATGCCAAGCTGCTGCAAGCAAAGCCAATAGAATATTGGCATGCATTAAAAAGGGAATTAACTGCAGAGATAAAACAATAATTCTCCCACTCTACAAGGTCCGGCACCTAAACGACCACAACATACAAGGATATACACTGTAATATTGATATAAAAGTGCACACACACAGGTTGGATTTGATGGACTTGTGTCTTTTTTCAATCTTACCAACTATGTAACATACTAAAGACAATTTAGACAGGAGCCCAAATAACCTACCAGCATGTCTTTGGAGTGTGGGAGGAAACCAGATTACCCGGAGGAAACCCACACAGGCACAGGGAGAACATGCAAACTCTGTGCAGGTAGTTCCATGGTTGGGATTCAAAGTGACAATCCTAGTGCTGCTAAGAAGTGCTAACTGCTTAGCCACTGTGCTGCCCATACCCTCTTGAAAGTGTTGAGGTAGGGAGCAGACAGATTGCTTCTGGAAAAAAAGAATGTATCCTTTTTTTTTATTTGTAATTTTAATCAGAAAAATGTAAGTGATTTCAAGTACACTTTTTAAGCCTTTAGAGACAGACCACTAATTCTGAGGGAGTGAGCAGGCAGATTTCATCAATGAATAGAACATGAGATGGAATCTATGCACAGACATAATATAAATATTGTACAGATGTACAACTGCAGATAATCTCATCCTTATATATGGGAGAATCATTTTTGGTCAGAGAGCAGATTTTTTTCAGACAGAAATATTGCCTGAAACTACATTTATTCAGACAAAGGTTTTAAAAATAGTACATACCGTATTTGCAGAACAGACTCTCATCCTTTTATTTCATTTCATGCAATAGTCGCCGGCCACCCATGATCGCTCTCCTGAGAGACGGGACATCGGTCTGCCAAGGTAAACAAGGCAGATCGCTGTCCTGTCAGGTACGAACAGGAAGATCTTGTGTTACTGCTAAGCAGGAAGTGTGCAGGAATCACTAGGCTAGTCCACAACCCTTAGATTGCACCAGATTGTACGCATGTAAGATTTTGATCTGCTCGTGTGTGTGTTCAGCCAGCTAAATTTGGGGGAAATCTTCCTCAAGTGGTGGCCAGCAGTATTGCAGGTGGTGATAATTATTACAGCTGGTTTTACCTTCCCAGAGTAGGCTCTCTTCTTAGGCCCCTTTCGCACGTGCGGACCGTTCAGATCCGCCTGTCAGTTTTTCAGGCGGATCTGAACGGGCGCTCCATGCACCTCTATGGAGTGTCGGATGTCAGCGGTGACATTTCCGCTGACATCCGATCCGCCCCGATCTGATCCGCAAAATCCAGATGGATGCAAACCCTAATTTCCATCCGTCTGGCGGATCGGATGAAAATGGACAGATGGTCCGTAATCATCCGATCCCCCCATTGGGGAGAGCGGAGCTCAGACAGGTCCATCCCTGCACGGAGTGCAGAGGCGGACTTGTCATCCGCCGGCTCAGCGGGGATCAACGGAGCGATCCCCGCTGAGCAAGCGGAGGAGTAAAAACGGATCCACACGTGTGAAAGGGGCCTTACTCTTCCTCCACAAAACAAGGTTCTCGTGCGGATAATGAGTCTCTGTGGATGTGCATCCCTGACACGAATTGTATATTCCCATGCTTAGGATGTTAACCAATGTGAATTAAACAAATCATCAGCTGCTGCTTTGTTAAGGTACTGGTAAGGTAATTACATCACAGGAACAGAAAATGTTGAGTAAGAAGTAAAAAAATTGAATGTAGAAGGAGGAATTTATAGCATATAAATAAGTACATCACACCACTCAGCATTGCCTTTGAGTGTAACTGCCTTTACCTTTGCCAATTATTTTACAGAATTACACTATTTGGATGATTTTTGCCATCCTTTTTATGTCTGCCTATGAGTAAAAATACTATGTTATGGCACACCACTGGAGGAACATAACCAGCAAGAGGGACAAGTTCCAGCATATCCAGGACAATATAAAGAGCTTATGCCTCTTATAATATAGGAGTCCACACCAGTCAATGAGTGAGTGGGGACAACGAAGGGAGTACGATTTGCACGTTATTTATTTTTTACTTTTTTCAAGACGTTCATTGGTATACCAAATGCATAGTGCTTTAGAACTGCAGCTTCTGGAAGAACCACTTGCTTTTGCCTGTCTTGTACCTTTCCTCAAATTTTACTTTGGCCTCCCTTCTGGCTTTCCGTTTCAGAGCTGGGTCCCTGAAAACATCCTTGTTCACCACAGCTTTGTCAACAGGGATATCAACGGAGTGGTTGGCATGAGGTGGTTGCAGTTGTACACCTTCACGAATGACTTGATCTTCGAACGCTTGGCAATTCTCTTCTTGCCCATAGTTGCGGTCACCTTACGAGGATAGCGATCAATGCCAGCAACCAGGTCGTGGCTGTACTGACGGTCCGAGGTGCCATCATCAATGTTCTTTACAATGACAGCTTTGCGGCCTGCATAGCGTCCTGTAAAACAAGGACAACTTTCCCTGGTTTTATGAATTTGCCCATCTTCGTTTCAACTCAATGGCTGCCCTGAAAAAAGTGATTTGCACTTTATTTAAAGAGACAGCACTTGGAACCTTAAAAATTGCACGATTGATCATCACATTCTGCATGTATGACGATACAAGGATATAGACTAATTTATGAATGACACATGTTTATTTATGTATTTATTCATTCTTTATTTCACATAATTTAAAATAATCAGTTTTTTAAATTGTTTATTGCAAAATTGTTTTATTTGCTTATTGCAAATGTATTTATCATGAGTACACAAGTGGGGCTTTGCTTTTATGTAACCAGGTAGCGATCAAAACACCTATGTGCATCCCTGACAGTTAGCATTACAAAATGACAAAGTACAGAATGCAATTCAGTTTATTTAGTTGTTGCCCTTGAATTTCTGTTTTACAGTTATGAACTCAATTTGAGAAATATAATCAATGAATTCAGGATCTGAAGATCAACAATGACATTGCACCACAACACTGAGGACTTTTGAAGTTTCTTTTGTCCAAGCAATCTTTACTTTTTAAACTGTCAGTTAATACAACCTATCCAATATTTTTTAACTTTCTTTAAATGAAAACACTACTCTGCTGCCCTCTGCTGACTAATAGAGATTAATGCATTTTGTGTCCGAAATTGGATACTAAACTAAAGCCAAACAGGGTAATCTAGCGAGGAATAACACTAAACTCATAAATAGGGGGCAGATTGCCAACTCCACTGGTTGATGGGGTGAGGTCAATCATATCTGGGTGGATTGTTGGCTTGAAAATAAAGTTTTGCAGGAAAGTGGTAAAGAATAGGAAGAGTTCCATGCGGGCCAGACTTTCCCCCAGGCAGATCCGTTTACCTGTAAGAAAAAAATTGAAAATATATACTTTTTAAAACTATTATTATTGTTGTCCATTAAATAAACACTTTACTGCTGCAATGTATCATGTGTGGTGATAATATAGATTAGTAATTACATAATAATTACTAATAATTTTCTGAAAACTGTACTTTTCTACAAAGACATAAATGAATTGTTTTTAAGAAGAATATTAGGAAGAAGTTTGGTAAACCCAAAAAATATAGGGGTTGATTTACTATAGCTGGGGGGTGTAAAATCAGGCTGACTTCTGCATAGAAGCTAATCAGATTCTAACCTCAGCTTGTTCAGTTAAGCTTTGGCAATAAAACCTGGAAGCTGATTGGTTTCCATTAGGGTTGTCCCGATACCGATAACCTGTGATTACGATGTCTCAGTTTATGAATGGAGAGGAGCCTCTGTCTCCTCTCCATTCATTTTCAGTGCAGCTGAGGCTGCTGAGAAGGGGACTGGGAAACATGTGTCCTCAGCCCCTTTCCCTGTCTCAAAGGGGGGATGTCAGGGGTCTGTTAAGACCCCTGATATCTTACCAAAGCCCCCCAACAGGGCTAATAATAATAATAAAAAAAGAAAAGAATAACAATAAATAATAAAAAGAAATTAATTGTAAAAAATAATAAAAAATAAAATAAAAAACACACTGTCACTGTCCACTCCCCCCCCTTTATAAAAAGAATGCATTGTAAAAAACACATAACAAAATAGTTAGTAAAAAATAATCAAAAAAAATAATTGTAAAAAATAAAATTGTAAAAACAAAAACAAAAAACTACTGACACGTGCCACTGTCACATGACATTAAAAAAAAAGTATCGGTAATCGGTATCGGCGAGTACTTGGAAAAAAGTATCGGTACTTGTACTCGGTCTTAAAAAAGTGGTATTGGGACAACCCTAGTTTCTATGCAGAAGTGAGCCTGATTTCACACTTTACAGCTTTAGTAAATAAACCCCATAGTATCTAATAGAAGAGTTGCCTTTCCCTACTCTATGCAAAACAGAAAAGATTTGGCAATAGGGACATTTTAAAGCTGAAGTATGATTTATTTATTTATTTTTTGCATAGTCCAGCTTGGACCAATGTAAGTATGTATATTCCACACCTGACCGATCCCTGTGGACGGGTGCCATTCAGAGGACAGCTCTCTGTTACTATTAAGGTGTGCTGAGCAAACAATGAAGCTGTGCTAAAATCAGAGAGTTCACTCACCTTAATTAGAGTTATTTGGAATTCATTTTTTTTTTCTTTTCTTTCTTTTTTTTTTTTTTTTCTTTTTATCTTTTTTTTTTTCTTTTTTTTTATTCATCTTTTTTTTTTTTTTTTTTTTTTTTTTTTTGCCACCTCAGAAAATTCCTAGAGAGACTAATTCAGCTTTCTCGCTCATATATGTCTCTTCTCATCTCTTCATCACTGTGGCATATGAGTTTTATTTTTAATGGAAGGACACAACAGTGGTTTACAAAAAAAATAGTTATATAAAACCTACCCTCACCTGATGAGGCTCAACCCCTAGTTCCCCTTCTCTAAAGTTTTATCTTTATTTATATATCTCACTATTTCAGATATCAAAAAGAGACAAAAGAAGAAAAAAAAAGTCCAGAAACCGTATACATATATATATAGCCCCCCCTCCCTCCCATCTCCCTCCCATCTCCCTCCCATCTCCCTCCCCTCTCCCCCCCTAACCCCTGTGCAATGCCTATGTTCTATTTGGTAGGTGGTTAAATCCTGATTTTTTCTGCATAACTCCATGTTTTTTTAAACTCCTTCCAACATTTCCATTTATCTACTTCTCTCTTTTCCTCTTTATACAAAGAAAACTGTTCCATGGTGTAGGTCTCCTCCACGGCATTTATCCAGTCCCACATCTCCGGACTTTCTTCCCTCCCCCAATTTTTGGGGATTAATCTTTTTGCTGCGTTCAATAGATGTGGGACCAGAGATGCTTTATATTGTTTCACATTCCCTTCTATGCCGTGGAGGAGAACCACCCACGGATCCTCCTTCACCTCGATTTTTGTAATCTCCTTTATCGATCTCAAGATTTTTTTCCAATATTTTTTAATTACCGGGCAACTCCACCATAAGTGAGCCATAGTACCCATCCCTCCACAGCCCCGCCAACACTCTGCCGATTTCCCCTGTTGGAACTTACTTATCCTATTTGGCGTTGCATACCACCTTGCCATACATTTATAATTCATCTCGGCCGTTTTTATATCCGCCGCTGAGCTATGGGCCAAAAATAACATTTTATTAATCGTGCTCGTGTCTTTTTGTGTTCCCAGTTCCTTTTCCCATTTTTTGATAAATGTGGGTACCTCTGCTTCTTCTTCCTTCAATATTAATTTATATAGCTTAGATACTGTGTTTTTTGTTTTTTCCGAACAACATAATTTTTCTAACGCTGTCAAGTTTTCTCCGGATCTTATCGGCTGAGGTAGATTTTTCACGAAGCGGTCTAATTGCATGTACCTCCATTCATCTATCACCCATGTGTCAGTGTTTTGTTTCAATTCAGTGATTGTGACAATTTTCCCTTGTTTAAGTATTTCTCTAAGCTGTACTTTGTCTTTTTTTATCCAGTTCCCACCTATATCTCTTTTCCCTGGTGCAAAAAACTCATTCTCCTTTAATTCTATCAGGGGAGAATTATAAATCTTATCTAACTGTTTATATACTACCTCCCATGTCTTTAAAACTATTTTTGTCAAACCGTGCGTTCCCTCATCTACTGTTCTGTGATTCGGAGGGTTCCAAATAATAGATCCTAAACGTGTTTTACTATAGTAATTCTCTATATTCACCCATCTTTTTTCTTGATTATCCCTAGCCCATTCTATTGCTCTTGATAAAATTATTGCTTTATAATATTTTAGGATATCCGGGACCGCAAGGCCCCCTTTGTCTTTATCTTGTTTTAGGGTCTTGAGAGATATTCTTGATCTTTTGTTTTTCCATATTATATTAGAGATTATTGACTTCAGTTTTCTAATATATTCTTGTGGGAGTTTAATAGGTAACATTTGAAATTTATACGTGATCTTAGGTAGGAGGACCATTTTTATGGCGTTAATACGCCCCATCCATGAAAGAGGTTTTGTCTGGAGTTTTTTCCCTTCCCTCTTTATTTCATCCAAGAGATGGATATAGTTTTTTCTATATATCTTTTCCGGGGAGTTCGAGAGCATTATTCCCAGATATTTGATCTCTTTTTTCCAGCAGAATTGGAAATCTCTCTTCAGTTTTTCCTCCTCTATTTTACTCACGTTTATCTTTAGAATTTCCGATTTCCCCATATTGATCTTAAAATTTGTTATTTCGCCATATTGTTTTAATATTTTAACCAATCTTGGTAATGTATTTCCGGGATTACTTATATAGAAGAGCACATCGTCCGCATAAGCGGACACTTTGTGCTCCTCTTCTCCCACCTTAAATCCTTCAATGTCCGGGTTATTTCTAATTGTTGCCAGGAGGGGTTCTAGAGCCAGCACGAAGAGAAGGGGGGACAGGGGGCATCCCTGTCTTGTCCCTCTCCTCATCTCGAAAGGTGGCGACAGGGTTCCATTGATCTTAATGGCCGCCTTGGGTTTTCTATAAAGTGCTTTGATCCGTCCTATCATCTTTGGGCCTATTCCTATTATTTCTAGGGTTCTAAACAGGAACTCCCAGCCCACCCTGTCAAATGCCTTTTCGGCATCACTTGACAAGAGCAGGCCTGGGAGTCCCTCCTCCCTTCTCTTCTGAAGCAACAATAGAGTTCTCACCCCATTGTCTCTTCCCTCCCTTCCTGCTATAAAGCCTACTTGGTCCGGATGAATCACCCCATTCATCAATTCTTTTATCCTCGTGGCCAGTATCTTTGAATATATTTTTGTATCTACGTTAATCAATGATATCGGTCTATAACTAGCGCATAAAGTCGCGTCTTTGGCCTCTTTGGGGATTACGGTGATTGTAGCAAAAAGCGCCTCACTACTTAGTTCAAACTCACTTCCCACCCCGTTCATGTACTTACACATTTTCGGGACTAGTATGTCTTTAAATTTCTTGTAGTAATATGTGGTGAACCCATCCGGACCCGGGCTTTTCCCCTGTGTACTATCTGCTATTGCTCTGTATATCTCCTCCTCTGTTATTGGTTTCTCCAAGGCCTCTCTAGTATTTTTTGTAATCTTGGTTAATTTGGCACATTTTAAGAATTCCTCTATCTTCCTGTTTTTATTTTCCTCACTTATCTGGTCACCATTAATCTCCCCCGTATATAGTTCACTGTAGTAGTTTTTAAATACTTCACCAATCTCTTTGGTTTCATAAACCATCTTCCCATGTTTATCCTGTATCTTTCCTATAAAGTTTAGGGCTTTTTTTTTCCTGAGCATTCTGGCTAAGTGTTTTCCCGCCTTATTTCCCCACACATATCTTTCTTTAGCTATTTGGTTGAATTTTTCCTTTGTTTCTTGTTCCATCAACTTTTTTAATTCATCCCGTTTATTGATCAGTGCAAGGTATGTTGTTTGGTGGTGTCCTCTGTGCTTTTTATGTTCTTGTTCTAAGTGAAAGATTTCTTTTATTACATTTCCCATCCTATTTTCCCTTTCCTTCTTTCTCCTTGCTCCCTCTTTTATTATTATTCCCCTTATGTAGGCTTTATGTGCTTCCCATGTCACCGATCCCGATGTATCTCCTGTTTCATTTGTTGCAAAATAAAATTTTAGCTCTCTCTCTATTTTTTTGGAAATATCTTCATTTTGCAGTAGGTCTTCATTTATTCTCCACAGTGATTGTCTCCCTTGAGCCCTGTATATCTGCATCTCCATCTCGATAGGGGCATGGTCTGATGTTGTGATTATTCCTATTTTTGAGCCTACTATCCTGTCTAAAAGTCTATGGTCTACTAAGATGTAATCAATCCTAGAGTACGTCCGGTGCACAGGGGAGTAAAACGTATAGTCTCGTGTTTTACCATTCATGATCCTCCAAATGTCTACCAGTTGATTTTTATGTAGTTCCTGTTTTATCTTCTTCATCTGTCCGTTATTCGTCCCCTGTGCCCCGGACGTACTATCGATCTCTGGTTCCAAGCACATATTGAGGTCACCCATTACTATAAGTTCCCCCTTCCTAAAATCCATTAATTTCTCCAATGTGTCCTTCAGAAACCTTACTGGGTTTTTATTAGGGGCGTATATGTTGGCGAGGGTGCATTCTATTTCTCCAAGTATTCCTCTGATGAATAAAAATCTCCCTCCTGGGTCCTGCATCATACCTCCTAATTTAAATTGTACTCCTTTAGCCAATCCTATCGCTACTCCCCTTGCTCTTTTCGATATTGCATCTCCATAGAACCAATTCGGGAATTCTTTTGATCTTAATCTAATATTTGATTCGTGTGTTAAATGGGTCTCCTGCAGGGACACCACCCCTGCTCCATAGGTTTTAAGTTCCCTCAGAATTTTATGCCTTTTTAAGTTTGAGTTTAACCCTTTTACATTATAGGATAGGAATTTAAATGCTGTCATTTTTCTGAGTTTGCTATCTTTTGTACCTCTGGCCTACCTTGAATTACCCCTTTTTCTATCAATGCATATGCACACCTTACCCCCCCCACTCCCCCTTCCCCCTCCTCCCCCCACCTCCCTCCATCCATCCTCCCCCCTCCCCCCCCCTCCCCTCCTGGCCCCAAATGGGTCCCTAGTTTTCTCCATGCCCCGAACATCAGGGCAACCAACAGACCTGTTTGTACCACAATATGGGGCTCAGTATCCCCTCTCCCCCCCTCCCTCCCCTCCCCTTCCTCCCTCCATCCCCACCCATCCGCCTTCCCCCTCCTCTCCCCACCTGGCCCTATATGAGCCCCTAGTTTGTCCGGCGCCCTGAAACTCAAGGTGTCTGACAAACCCACTTGTCCCAAGGTGTGGGACCCAGTGTAGCCTCTCACCCCTTCGATAGATTGAAAGTTTGAAGGGGTGTTAATCAGCCATCCTCTATTTTTAATGATCTGTGCACTCTATTTTTAATAATCTTCCTCCCCTCTCCCCTAAACATGTAAAGCTTCTCCCCTCATTTTTTTTTTTTTTTTTTTTCCCCTTTCTCCCCCCCTCCCCCCCCTCCCCCCTAGTCCCCCCCCATCCAACCCGGTATATCTGGTATCTGTAAGTCCAGTTTTCTACAGAACTCTTCTAGATCTTCGGGGAAGCGCAATTTTACTGATCTCCCCTCTTTGTATCCTATCAGGCAGGCTGGGAACCCCCAGCTGTATCTGATGTTTTGTTGTCTCATTTTTTCTAAGAGGGGTTTGAGGCATCTTCTTCTTGTCAAGGTTTCTTGGGATAAATCGGCATACACCTGTAACTCCGCTCCTTCATATGTCAAGGGTGGTTTTCCTCTTAATTTTCTCCAGATCTCCATTTTATCCTCATAAAATCTAAATCTTATAATAATGTCCCGTGGTCTCTCTTCTGGGTTTCGCCGGTATCCAACCCGATGTATTCTTTCTATTCTTAGGAGTTCTTCATCCTTTTTCTCTATAAGGGAGCCTAGCAATATTGTGCCCATTTTCCTCAGATCTTCTCCCTCTTTTTCTGGGACTGATCGTAACCTTATATTCTGTCTTCTATTTCTATTTTCCTGGTCTTCCAGCTTATAGAAAATTTCCTTCTGGGTTTGTTGCGCTATTTTCATTTGCTGTTTAAGGGTTTCTAGTTCTTTCTTTTGATTTTCTACTATTTTTTCTGTTTCTTCTACCCTATCCAGGAGGCTTCCCAGATCTCCTCTCATCATATTGATGTCTGCTTTAATCGACTTTTCCAGTCTCAGTAACATCTCATTCATCTCTCCTTTTGTGGGGGGGAGAGACTCGGATGGTCTCCCCTCTATCCTACTGCTTTCGGACTCTCCTTCTGATATAAAATCTTCCCTGGAGTGTTCTGGGGTCTCACCCGCCTTCTTATCTGTCCCTTTTTTATTTTCCACCTTTGCTTTTCCCTGCTTCTCCGCTTCCATATTTCTTGGGCTGGCTCCTTGTGTCATGTAATGCTTCAATGTACTGACCCCTGGTTTGTCTTTTGGAGATTTAGGGGCGCCCCCTCTTGTTGTTTTATTTGTGCTTTTACTCATCTTTGCCCTTCTTATCTCTCTTATCCGTTTACCCAGCCTTAATTCCCTGCTCTCCCTTAATTAGGGGGGAGCAGACTGTCTTACTGGAGCAGGGGGTACCGAAGGAGGTTTATGGGGATGGGTAGTAGAGGTAAAAAGGTAAGAGAGCTGATCCAGGGTTTACCTTTATCTAGGGATATCCCATATGTCAACCCTGTTGTGTTTTATGGTGATTTAGATGTTTTCCCAGCTGGTTATATTTATTTATTTATTTTTAAATGTTATACTTCTGGTGGTTTGTTGGTTCTTCCTAAACTTAGTTCTCCCTCTCTCCTCTACCCCTCCCCCGCCACAGCTCTAATACAGATTTTAACCATTTATCTCTTATGCCGGTATGTATTCCTTCATCCTCCACAACTCAGCTACTTTATGCTGACCCCGTTAATGAGCTGATGATCACATATATTCTTTTATACTTCCCTGGCGTTTTTAAATGCAGTCCCTTGATGTTTTATCACAATTACCAACTTTCTCAATGATGTTCAGTTAAGTTATTTTCACTCAGAGTTTAAACTTCAGTATCTCCAGAATACACTTGACTTCTGTCCTTTAAGACTTTCGCTTCTCATGCTGTTAATCAGTTCTCTCTCATCCATCCACCTCTCACCCTCTCCACTCTCCACTCTTACAGGTTCTGTGTCTCAGAGAAAAAACTTCCTTTGATTCCTCCAGTGCTAATGGCTGAGGGCTACTGCAGACAAAAAATCTTCTAGCCAGCCATTTGGGAGACAGGGACGACGAGGGGGAGGAGGGGGGGAACGGGGACGCCAAATCCCACAGCTATTTCACAGACATCCAGCCGTTCGTAAGACAGGGGAGACGAGGGGGAGGAGGAGGGGGGGGATGCCGGGGCTTACAAGCTGTTTCACAGATCACTTTCGGTTTGCACTTATCTTATGCTCCGGCCGTTCCTAAATGTCCTGGGATGTTTCTCCAGCGGTATCTTTTCTTCTCATGTAGCTGTCATCTTTCCTGCTGACAAGCAGGGGTTCTCCTCTCTTTGTGATGTATACACCGCGGCTTCACAGAGCGTTCCTCGAGGCGGCTTCCTGCTGCCACACTGGGACCCCTCCCTCCGTGACGGACGCTACGTTCTCACGTCCTCACCTCCCATTGCCGTCCCCCACAACAAGTTTTCACATGATTTGGAATTCATTTTAACCGGAATCCAGAGTGGAGATGTTTTTTTCCAAAGTATATGCAATGTCATTACCTTTCTCCATTCCACAATTACATTCAAAGGTTCAGCCCAGGTATAAATCTGATTGGTGGTCAGGAAAAACTGACATTTGGGGAAGAGGAGAGGGGGAATGGAGAAAGCTTAGAAAACCCTCTCCTGCATCACAGATCACCAGATGATGGAGAAAAGGGGGATGAGAAGGACTAGTTTACTACAGCAATGTCGCACGAAAGGGTTTTGCTTCCTTTAGGGGGTATCAAGATTTCATTTTCAATACATTTTTGCATACATTTCTTATAACCTGGGGCATGGTATCTTCTTAGAATCTTCCATTATGTTTCCTGAAATTTAAATTGATCAGAATAGGTATTTAGAGCCAAATAAATACCTGTGGAGAACGGCATGAACGCATCGTTTGCCTTGAAGCGATGATTCTCATCCAAGAAGTTGTCGGGGTTGAAGGTGTGAGGCTCTTTGAATTTCTCAGAATCAGTGTGAACAGAGGCGAGCACTGGGATGACTTCTGTGCCCTGCAGAGGATATAATAGAAAGTATACCTCATGTTTGATAGATCCAGTACCAGTCGTTTTTTTTATCATATCAATACAGTAAAAGTAAAAAGAGATTAAACCTTCATATACGGAAAGGCTTCTTCACAGTAAGAGCTTTGAAAATGTGGAATAGAACTGGTTCTGGCCAGCTCAGTAGATTGTTTTAAACAAGAGCTGGATGCATTCTTAAATTCATATTAATGTCTTGTTTGTTTCTCTAAAAATAGCAAACATGTTATACTTACCTGCTCTGTGCAGTGGTTTTGCACAGAGCAGACCAGATCCTCCTCTTCTCGGATCCCTCGCGGCGTTCTTGGCCCCTCCCTCCTGCCAGGTGCCCTTACAGCAAGCACCCGAGCCGAGCCACTGCTCTGTGTGTCCATTCAGACAAGAAGCCGTGTCATGGCCCAGCCCCCTCTCTCTCCTCATTGGTTCATTGACTGATTGACAGCAGCGGGAGCCAATGGCGGCTGCTGCTGTCTCAGCTAATGAGGTGGGACAGCCGAGAAGTTCCTGGACAGCCGAGGCTCTCGTGCAACATTGCTGGATTGCGATGGGTTTCAGGCAAATATTTGGGGGGCTGAGGGGAGCTGCTGCACACAGAAGATTTTTCATCCTAATGCAAAGAATGCATTAACCACTTCAGCCCCGGAAGGATTTACCCCCTTAATGACCAGGCCATTTTTTGCGATACGGCACTGCAGCGCTTTAACTGACAATTGCGCGGTCATGCGTCGTTGTACACAAAATTGATGGAAATTTTTTCCCACAAATAGAGCTTTCTTTTGGTGGTATTTGAACACCTCTGCGGTTTTTGTATTTTGCACTTGTAGCAAATTCCTGAGGCCTAATGGTTATCTCCAGAGTTAGGGAGAGCTGACATCATTCAGTGTAGAGTGGGTTACAAGGCATGGTGGGTGTAATCCAAGATAAACAGGTGGGCGCCAGACACTTTTTGAGTGCAAAGAGATTTATTGTCTCTTGAACAGAACTGGGGGAGAGAGGGTTGGGGGCCAGGACACCCTTAGGTGGATGCAAAGATAATTAGCAGACTCCGAGACTTCTATAGATAGACAGGTGTATAGGTAGGATTGCTGTCTCTTATGGCAACAATCTTGTAACAGTCACTAAGAGCCCTTTCACACCTACACCGCTGCCGCGTCAGCGGTAAAGCACCGCTAGTTTTACCGGCGCTTTACCTTCGTTTTAGAGGCGCATTTCAGATGCTAGCGGGGGGCTTTTAACCCTCACTAGTGGCCGAATAAAGAGTTCAAAGCGTCCGCAAAGCGCCGCTGCCAAGGCGCATTACAGGCGATTCGGCGGCGCTGCATATTGAATTCAATGGGCAGGGGCGCTTTAGAAACGGTGCATACACCGCTCCTAAAGCGCCCCAAAGATGCTGCTTGCGGGACTTTTCTTAACGTCCTGCCAGCGCAGCGCCCCAGTGTAAAAGCCCTCAGGGTTTTTCAGGCACTTTAAAGGCACTTTACAGGCGCTAAGGGGTCTAACGGTAATGGTATTCAACTATTTGCAACACGAACAGTTCTCCTTACTCCACACTCACTCACTGTGGGTCTTCACCAGGGGCGGACTGACAACTCATGGGGCCCCCGGGCAATAGGAGATTTTGGGGCCCCCCAGCAAGCTGCATGCTGTGGGGGGCACTCCATAGGCGGGAGGGGCGAGGAGCAGCGAAGAGGGACCCGAGAAGAGGAGGATCTGGGCTGCTCTGTGCAAATCCAACTGCACAGAAGAGGTAAGTATGAAATTCTTGTTATTAAAAAATAAATAAAATAACAATCCCTTTAATTAAAACCAGCAACTGTTGAGAGAACACCTGGGTCAGGTCTATGTACAGTATAATGTACAGAGTATGTGGGTTAGTACTGAGTAAGTAACAAACAAAACAACATATAGAGTACAGCAGTCGGGATGAGCGCCACGCTCAAATCAGAGTCCTCCCTTACACCAAAGTCCCAACATTCTCCCTATACATCACAGTCCGCAGAGTCAGTCCTCCCTTACATCAGAATCTCCCCACAGTGGCACCCTATGGCAGAGCCCCCAGAGTATCGCCTTTTATCGGTGTCCCTTTACACACACCTTTGCACCTTACTGCTTGGTGAGGTAGGCAGCTGGCAGGAAAAGGCTTTAAAAAAAATCCACTTGTTGCAGCCGCTGAACTGCGCAAGTTGTCACTGCACAGGTGTACCCAGACCTGCTGCTGGTTCCGAGGCCGAGCTCAGCAGTTCACCAATCAGAAGGCTCCAAATGGCATTAAGTGCATTTTTCATGGGTACGGGATTGTTAGAGCGATTTCTGTTGAGCGGCAGTGGGCACACATGGATCATACGGTATACACACACAGTATACACACAGACACACACACAGTATACACACAGACACACACACGGTATACATACAGATACACACACAGTATACAGACACAGTATACACACAGACACATACACAGTATACAGACACAGTATACACACAGACACACACACACACAGTATACACAATATACACACAGACACACAGTATACACACAATATACACACAGACACACACACAGTATACAGACACAGTATGCACACAGACACACACACAGTATACACAGTATATATACACACACACACAGTATACACAGCATACACACAGACACACACAGTATATACACAGACGCACAGTATACACACAGACACACACACAGTATACACACAGACACACACACGGTATACATACAGACACACACACAGTATACAGACACAGTATACACACAGACACATACACAGTATACACACAGACACATACACAGTATACAGACACAGTATACACAGTATACACACAGACACACACACACAGTATACACACAGACACACAGTATACACACAGACACACACACAGTATACAGACACAGTATACACACAGACACACACACAGAGTATACAGACACAGTATACACACAGTATACACAGTATATATACACACACACACACACACACAGTATACACAGTATACACACAGACACACACACAGTATACACACAGACGCACAGTATACACACAGACACGCACATAGTATACAGACACAGTATACAGATGCAGTATACAGACACACACACAGTATACACACAGACACAGTATACAGACATGGACACACACGGTATACAGACACAGTATACACACAGACACACACACAGTATACAGACACAGTATACACACAGACACAGTATACACAAAGACACACGCAAAGTATACACACAGACACATGCACAGTATACAAACACACACACAGTATACAGACACAGTATACACACAGACACACACACACGGTATACACACACAGTATACACACACAGAGTATACACACAGTATACAGACACAGTATACACACAGACACACACACAGTATACAGATGCAGTATACAGACACACACACAGTTTACACACAGACAGTATACAGACATGGACACACACACGGTATACAGACACAGTATACACACAGACACACACACAGAATAAACACACAGACACACACAGTATACAGACACAGTATACACACAGACACATGCACAGTATACAAACACACACAGTATACACACAGACACACACGGTATACACACACAGTATACACACACAGAATACAGACACAGTATACACACAGACACAGTATACAGACATGGACACACACACGGTATACAGACACAGTATACACACAGACACACGCAGAAACACAGTATACAGACACAGTATACACACAGACACACACACACGGTATACACACACAGAGTATACACACAGTATACACACGCACAGTATACAGACACAGTATACACACAGACTACATACACATTAGGCATATACATACACACACAGTATATACACACCAGCACATTTCATTTAGAAATCAGTCTAACACTCTGCTGCTGCCCCCATCTCCTGACATGCTGGGACTTGTAGTGCCCCAGCAGCTCACAGACACATTCAGTGGTAATACAGGAGAGGAGGATAATGTGTCTGTGTATTGGTGGGCAGGTAATCAGTAGGGAGGTGTAGCAGAGATTGGGGGAGAAGTTCAGAACATCCTTCCCCCAGGAGAAGTGCACTTCTCACACACAGAAAAACGATCTAACAGGCTCAGTGACAGGAGCTCTGCTAGAGGAAACACAGCCTCTCCTTCGGCTCACCAGAGAAAGCACTAATAAAACGACATTTAACTTAGCCAAGTTAGTCAACTTACCTTGCATCAGCCTGAAGTCCATCCCACACTGCAGGCTGTGTCCCCGCCTCCCTCTCCTCTCCTCCAGATGTCGGCATATCCTGCTCTGTATTCAAAGAAGCCGCGCGGGGGAAGGGGGCGTGTACACTGTGTTCCCATTGGCTGAGGAGGTAGTAGAGGGGCGGAGCAGCTATAGCCTCCAAAATTTTACATCAAAATGATGTCGGTGTCAGACATTTCAGGGACAGATGTAAAAATACACAGATTTTTACAATCTGTCCCTGGTTTTACTGAGGCTGGCAACCCTGATGGGGCCCCCTAGTGGCATGGGGCCCTCGGTCAGTGCCCGAGTGCCAGAATGGTCAGTCCGCCCCTGGTCTTCACTCAACGAGCTCCCAGTCTCTCTCACTAGACTTCAGATCCACTAACCACTGGATCCCCTGAGCTCTTCCACTTTAGCACTCAGTATCTTCCTCAAGTGTCACCCCCGCTTCCTTGCTGGGTCCCTGGCTTGGCACTTACAGATACTCCTCAAGCTTCACCCCCGCCGACACGTTAGGTCCCTGGCTTGGCACTCACTGATGCTTCACAGACATCACCTTTGCTGTCCCGCTGGGTCCTTGACTTGGCACTTGCTGAACTTTTCCCCCTTCTTCACCGTCCCCGGCTGGCGAGAAGTCTGCTCTGGTACTGGCCTCAGCTCACTCACTGTGGTCTTTGGTTACAAGGTAGATGGTCCCTTATTGGCGACAGCTTCCCCTTTACCTCCGACCTCAATTGGTTCCCCAGCCGGTGGAACCGTTACTTCGGGTTGAACTACAAGCCCTCAGTCTCAAACCTACACTGCTCTCCTGCTTCTGGATAGGCTCTCAGATAACCTAGCAGCCAGATTTCCCTGGGATAGGCCAGGTGGCACAGAACCCTGATCACCTGACTCCACCCAAATAAATAAGCTCTCCCAGCAGGCCAAGGGACCCAAGAAAATCCCTGCCCATTGGCTGAGACACCCCATTCATTCACAATCTGTCCTTGCTATGCCCTTGTCTTATCCAATGTCACCAGATACCCGGCCACCTAGTGACAGAAGAGAGAAATGCAGCAATTCCAGAATTAGGGGGAATCAATTGATGTCCTAAGAATTAGCTAAGGCAACTATCGCCTGGCAGCTAAATTTAATAGCAGCCCTGCCTAAACATCAGGATACTACATGCTATAAACAAAATGACAATTTATAAAAAAAAAACATTTTTTTTTTACTTTCCGCTATAATACATATCCAAAAAAATATATAAAAAACTAATTTATTCACCAGTTTAGGCCAACATGTATTCTTCTAAATATTTTTGGTAAGAAATCGCAATAAGCGTATATTAATTGGTTTGAGCAAAAGTTATAACGTCTACAAAATAGGGGATAGATTTATGGACTTTTAATTTTTTTAATTGTTTTTACTGGTAATGGCAGCGATCTGCGATTTTTAGCAGGACTGCAACATTGTGGCATACAAATCTGACCTCAAGTGACACTTTTTGGGGACCAGTGACATTATTACATTGATCAGTGCTATAACTATTATATACTATTGCTTCATGGGGGATCAGGAAGGATTTTTTCCCCCCCAGTGGGGTGAATTGGATCATGCTTTATTGGAGTTTTGTGCCTCTGGTTCAACGGTGGATATATGATTGTATATATGGAGGATTTCTACTTGTTTTTTTCCCATTGATTAAACTAGATGGATTTGTGTCTTTTTTCAACCAGACTAATATGTAACCATGTAACAGTATACAGTGAGGACGGAAAGTATTCAGACCCCCTAAATTTTTCACTCTTTGTTATATTGCAGCCATTTGTTAAAATCATTTAAGTAAATTTTTTTCCTCATTAATGTACACACAGCACCCCATATTGACAGAAAAACACAGAATTGTTGACATTTTTGCAGAATTATTAAAAAAGAAAAACTGAAATATCACATGGTCCTAAGTGTGACACTCATATATTTAACTCAGGTGCTGTCCATTTCTTTTGATCATCCTTGAGATGGTTCTTCACCTTCATTTGAGTCCAGCTGTGTTTGATTATGAAAGCCTCACACCTGTGTATATAAGACCTTACAGCTCACAGTGCATGTCAGAGCAAATGAGAATCATGAGGTCAAAGGAACTGCCTGAAGAGCTCAGAGACAGAATTGTGGCAAGGCACAGATCTGGCCAAGGTTACAAAAAAATTTCTGCTGCACTTATGGTTCCTAAGAGCACAGTGGCCTCCATAATCCTTAGATGGAAGATGTTTGGGACAACCAGAACCCTTCCTAGAGCTGGCTAAACTGAGCTATCGGGGGAGAAGAGCCTTGTTGAGAGAGGTAAACAAGAGCCCAAAGATCACTGTGGCTGAGCTCCAGAGATGCAGTCGGGAGATGGGAGAAAGTTGTAGAAAGTCAACCATCACTGCAGCCCTCCACCAGTCGGGGCTTTATGGCAGAGTGGCCCGACGGAAGCCTCTCCTCAGTGCAAGTCACATGAAAGCCCGCATGGAGTTTGCTAAAAAACACCTGAAGGACTCCAAGCTGGTGAGAAATAAGAATCTTTGGTCTGATGAGACCAAGATAGAACTTTTTAGCCTTAATTCTAAGCGGTATGTGTGGAGAAAACCAGGCACTGCTCATCACCTGTCCAATACAGTCTCAACAGTGAAGCATGGTGGTGGCAGCATCATGCTGTGGGGGTGTTTTTCAGCTGCAGGTACAGGACGACTGGCTGCAATCAAGGGAAAGATGAATGCGGCCAAGTACAGGGATATCCTGGACGAAAACCTTCTCCAGAGTGCTCAGGACCTCAGACTGGGCCGAAGGTTTACCTTCCAACAAGACAATGACCCTAAGCACACAGCTAAAATAACGAAGGAGTGGCTTCACAACAACTCCGTGACTGTTCTTGAATGGCCCAGCCAGAGCCCTGACTTAAACCCAATTGAGCATCTTTGGAGAGACCTAAAAATGGCTGTCCACCAACGTTTACCATCCAACCTGACAGAACTGGAGAGAATCTGCAAGGAGGAATGGCAGAGGATCCCCAAATCCAGGTGTGAAAAACTTGTTGCATCTTTCCCAAAAAGACTCATGGCTGTATTAGATCAAAAGGGGGCTTCTACTAAATATTGAGCAAAGGGTCTGAATACTTAGGACCATGTGATATTTCAGTTTTTCTTTTTTAATAAATCTGCAAAAATGTCAACAGTTCTGTGTTTTTATGTCAATATGGGGTGCTGTGTGTACATTAATGAGGAAAAAAATGAACTTAAATGATTTTAGCAAATGGCTGCAATATAACAAAGAGTGAAAAATTTAAGGGGGTCTAAATACTTTCCGTCCCCACTGTATATCTTAAAGTGTCTTATTTTAGGGGTGGGCATAGAGATCCCAATGTAATGTATGTCTTTTGCATGAAGAAATATTTACAAAATGAAAATTGCTACTATTATATAAAGTTATTTTTTTTGATCTATGTATCAGCCCTTCTATCTGCCTTATCTATAATATCTATTATAATTTTCTGTTTCCCATTACCTGTGGTAGGAAGTATCCTCTGAAGTCAGTGTCTCGTATGACACAATGTGGCAGGCTCAGGGGGATGATGCTGGTAAAACGTTGTATTTCATGTATAACAGCATCCGTGTATGGCATTTTACTCCGATCTTCAACTGCGGGGCATCGGTTCCTTCCAATCACTTTGTCTATCTCCCGGTGAACTTTCTCTGAATGGATACAAAGTATCAGAGATCAGTACATGTCAGTTGCAAAGATAAAGACAGTTGTTACCTGAAGCCTTGAGAAAGAGGTGAAGCCCCAAAACATCAGTGGAGGAATATGTTTTGACAATTTTTCTTTGTTGCCTCTATGGTGAGCCCTCAGCATTATGGGGTGCATTATGGGGTGCTGACTTTTTCCATTTTATAAGTTGTAAAAACTGACAAAGGTTCTAATTCTTCCCCACACTATCCAAACCTTAGAAAAAAAAAACATTGACTGGACATGCAATTTAAGTAACTTCACAGTGTGACCAAGATGTGGACAAATTTTTGGTTATTCGGAAATTTGGATGTATCCGAATCTCTGAATGAAATAATAATGAATTTCATTAAAATCCATTTTGTTTCGTATATTCGTTTTCTAACAAATTTAAAATTTTCGGAACAATTAGAATTCAAATTGGTTGCAAAAATGATCAAAAGATTTGAGTTCTGTGTGAAGAATAGCTGGTTGATAAGGAGCGGACTGGGAAGCCGGCTGTCACATCCCTAACAACTGATGACTCATCAGCTGTCAGCGGGCTTCCCTGCTGACAGCTGAATGTAAATAGAATTGCCAGCATATAAAAATTCAGGAAAAAAAACCCAGTGTGGGGTTTTTATTCACTTTTTACACTTTTTGGTGAACTACACATTCCCGTGGGGGGGAAAGGATCTGGGGCTCCCCTTTTTAAAGGGGGCTTCCAGATTCTGATAAGTCATCCCTCGCACCCCCACAACCACCAGGCCAGGGCTGTGGGGAAGAGGCCCTTGTCCTCATCAAAATCAGGACAAGGTACTTTGAGGGGGGATCACTCCCTATGTTGAGGGCATGTGGCCTGGTATGGTTCAGAATGGGCTCACTCATTCACCCCCCCCCCCTGGCCTGCCGGGCTGCATGCTTGGATAAGGGTCTGGTATACAGTTTGGGGGGACGACCCTGTGGAATTAAAAAAAAACATTTTTTGGCCTAGGGTTTCCCTCAAAATTCATACCAGATCTGAAGGTCCTGGCATGAATTTTTTTTTTTTTTAAAGTCAGCAGCTACAAATACTGCAGCTACTGACTTTTAAAATAAGGACACTTACCTGTCCAGGGCGCCCGCGATGTCGGCACCGGAAGCCAACGTATCTCTCGGCTCTCGGTGCTGCCGCCGCCATCTTTGTTAAGGGAATCAGGAAGTGAAGCCTTGCTGCTTCACTTCCTGGTCCCTACTGCGCATGCGCAACTCGCTCTGCGTGTTGCCACTGGTCCCTGCTGTCTCCTGGGACCCGTGTGTCTCCCAGAAGACAGCGGGGGGGGGGGGGGAAGTGGCGTAAATACCCGCGTGTGGTGCGGGTATCTATGCCTGGAAGTGGGAGCAAGATACCTGTATTAGACAGGTATCTGCTCCCCCCTCCACCCTGAAAGGTGCCAAATGTGACACCAGGGGGGGGGAGGGTTCCGAAAAGCAGAAGTTCCATTTTTGTGTGGAACTCCGCTTTAAGGAGTGGGTGGCCGCTGGCGTCCTTTACAACCATGACTTATCCGCTGTGGGATTCCTCGTTGGCAGCAGAATGTAAACAAAATAAATGCAGGTTTAAAAAAACAAACAAAAAAAAACAGCCAAAATGTTAAGAGGAGCCCAAGGCCAGGAAAGGAGAGAGGACAAACGGGCACCCTCCCCACCCCCTACCCTCCTGAACCAAACCAGGCCACATGGGGGGGGGGGGGAGCTTTGGGGTATGGGGGTAAAGGGCACATTGCATAGAGCAGGTAAGTATGAAATGTGTTTGTTTGTTTAAAAAAAAAATCAGTGAAGCTGGAGGCTTTTTTTTACCTTTATGCATTCTTTGCATGAAGGTAAAAAACCTTCTGTGTGTAGCGCCCCCCACCCATATTTACCTGGGCCTGATCCAGCGATGTGCACAAGAGCCGAGGCTCAGCTCTCTCTCTTCTCATTGGCTTAGACACAGCAGCGGGAGCCATTGGTTCTCACTACTGTCAATCACAGCCATTGAGGAGGGAGCAGTCAATGGACACACAGAGCGGGGCTCGGGAGCAGGGCTCGGGGAGCGAGTACACAGAAGTGCCCCCATAGCAAGTGGCTTGCTATGGGGGCACTCAGTAGGGGGGGGGGGGGGGGTGGAGCCAGGAGCACCAGCTGGGGACCCAAGAAGAAGAGGATCGGGGCTGCTCTGTGCAAAACCATTCCACAGAACAGGTAAGTGTGACATGTTTGTTATTTAAAAAAAAAATACTTTAGCATTACTTTAAGGTGTTATTATTAATTTAAAGTAAAAGTTTAACAGTATTGCGTATTATATTTTAAAATTATTATATCCATGCAAAAAAGTATTTTACTACTACTTTAATCTAAAAAGATTTATATCACCACAGATAGTCAAGAATATTTTTTGATCTTTACATATTAGCTAAATTGTATACCACACTTTTTTTTAGGTTTTTATCTGATAAATCTTATCGATCAACTAGTTGTTTATAAAAATAATCATTAGTTGCAGCCCTAGTATGATTATATTGCTTTCATTGCTATTAGTTACAGTTATTCCCTGCCTAGTAATTTATACGAAGACTACAAAACTGAGCCTAGTCACCTGTTATCAGGGAGTCACATGGTTCTACTACTGCAAATTCAGGCTAAACTTAAAAGTCACATAAGAGAATTAAATGATATCTACACAAAAAAATTACCCAGGACAAGATGATCTCAGGTCCTTCCCTTGCATTGTACAGAGCTGTTTTCCTTTCTATTACAGAAATGCCTGAGGTCTGTGTAGCTTTCAATTAATTAAATATGGGTTTGTTCCATCTACTTCATTACGATTAATCCACCATGGCTCTCATTTGGATATTATCTATGCTAAATTACACTCTACTCTGCCAAATAAAAATTCCAGTATAATCTGTTCATTGGTATGTAATGAGGCATATCTGATCAGAATACACAAACTGATTATAACTAATACAGTGTCACGTGTACCACTTAACCCTTTTGCTGTGTGAGCGATTTTTTTTTATTGTTGCACATGCAGTACATACTAAAAATTTTTTCCTTCCTCACAGGGCAGAGAGGCAGCAGTGGGATAAAGGATAAGGGCGGGGCTAAGTCAGAGGACACGGGCAGCCTGGCTCGGGATCGAGCCTGCAGGTGTACCACAATAGGCAGCAGCTTCCTATGGTGGCACACTGAGAATGAAGAGGAGACGGTAGCGCTTGCAGGGACCCCAGAAGAGGGGTGGTTCTAAAGTGGTTCTAAAGTCTTTTATTTTTTAACTTTAATGCATTCTCTTTATTAAGGCAAACAAACCCTTACTACTTCCTACTCCCATTCAACGCTGTATCTTGGCCTAGGCCGACAAAGACCAGGTCTAGGGCGGTACTTTTCAGGGGGGCAGCACAAAAAGAGTCCCCGCTGGCTTGCGGTACACTTTTAGTGTAGCGCCAGCTTATGGGACGGACCGGCAAATCGGTCTGGCGCCCCATAAAGCAGCCGTACTGCTGCCGGTATGATAATACCGGCAGGGCCACCATCGGGGGGGGGGGGGGCAACCTATACATATGTAGGGGGCCTGGGCAGCGGACCCCAACCAATGAGTTGTTGTGCGGGCGGGCGGCGTTCCGGGCCTGTGGGGGGGCCCACTGCTTCTAGTTTTGACTGTCCTATCAACACAGCTGACCTTTCACCTGAGTATGTAGAAGGATAGATGACCGTGCTTAGGAACCTACCTAGGTATGCTGCCTCCCCTAATATAGCTCCCCCAAGGGGTCTATAGATACAAGATTATAATGAGAAGGGGATGGTGGCGCTCCCTAGTTTGGGTAAAAAAGAGTCAGTTACTGATGTATACTATCTCAAAGTGGTAGGTTACAAATTAGTATATAACAAATTATAATGTGAAGTGATCTGTGAACTACAGGTCCACAAACAGTGCTTATAACTGTTGATCATTGAGTGAGGTATATAAGGTTAGCTTATCCCCACTCAATTGAGATATTTTTTATTTTTTTACACTAGTGAATTTAGCACAACATAATGTCTCTATGGTGAATATAGGGTTAATAGGACTCCATATAAGTACCGTGCTTAGCAGTCACAAGTAATTATGTGCTTGTACCAATTTTTTGTGAGAACATACAAAATAAAATAAAATAAAATTATATATAGGCACTTGTTAAAAAACCATATTTAAGGAAAAGACCTTGTTAAAGACAAAAGAAAAGAAAGGGATGTTAATATGCATCTACATGCTAGTAGTTCATAAGGTGAAATAAGTCCAGACTCAGGGTTGTTAACACAATCGTGTGACTATAAGTGTTTTGATCCACCAATGCATATTAATAGTCCATCTGGTAAAATAGGTCTTCATGCAGGATGATTAACACAGAAATGGTGACTGTAGGTGTTTCCAGGAATTCCACTTGTGACTTTGTGCTCCCCCTCCAGGTTCCCCACTCACCAGATCCCCTCACCCCCACGGGGGTAGTGCGCTTGTATTTAAGATCACTACGGTTGCTCCACCATCCTTGTCCAAGGGTCTGGGATGTCCCTCCTCCTTTCAGATGATTAATGATGTACTCTGTGATAGATTCCTCATAGAGGAAAAAAGATGTAGGCTCCCATAGCGTAGTAAAAAAGTACTGGATTTATTATGAGTAACAGTGACTGGATACAAAAAACCGAACTTGTTAAAATAAAAGTTAAAATAATATAAAGTTACTCCTGGGATGCCTAAGCATACCCCAAAAAACTGCACCCGGGTCCGTAGTAAAAAGCGGCTACTATTAGGATATGTAGGTCTTACAGTGCAGCCAACGTTAGGTGTCTCTGTTGGTGACAGCAGCACCGCGCTGCGTTCCACCTGTGTTCCAGCTGCCTGTACCAGGAAATGACGTAGCGTGCGTGGCGCCGTTGTACGCTACGTCATTTCCTACATCTTTTTTCCTCTATGAGGAGTCTATCACAGAGTACATCATTAATCATCTGAAAGGAGGAGGGACATCCCAGACCCTTGGACAAGGATGGTGGAGCAACCGTAGTGATCTTAAATACAAGCGCACTACCCCTGTGGGGGTGAGGGGATCTGGTGAGTGGGGAACCTGGAGGGGGAGCACAAAGTCACAAGTGGAATTCCTGGAAACACCTACAGTCACCGTTTCTGTGTTAATCATCCTGCATGAAGACCTATTTTACCAGATGGACTATTAATATGCATTGGTGGATCAAAACACTTATAGTCACACGATTGTGTTAACAACCCTGAGTCGGGACTTATTACACCTTATGAACTACTAGCATGTAGATGCATATTACCATCCCTTTCTTTTCTTTTGTCTTTAACAAGGTCTTTTCCTTAAATATGGTTTTTTAACAAGTGCCTATATATAATTTTATTTTATTTTATTTTGTATGTTCTCACAAAAAATTGGTACAAGCACATAATCACTTGTGACTGCTAAGCACGGTACTTATATGGAGTCCTATTAACCCTATATTCACCATAGAGACATTATGTTGTGCTAAATTCACTAGTGTAAAAAAATAAAAAATATCAATTGAGTGGGGATAAGCTAACCTTATAGCGGAATACCTCACTCAATGATCAACAGTTATAAGCACTGTTTGTGGACCTGTAGTTCACGGATCACTTCACATTATAATTTTTTATATACTAATTTGTAACCTACTACTTTGAGATAGTATACATCAGTAACTGACTCTTTTTTACCCAAACTAGGGAGCGCGACCTTTCACCTGAGTTCTCAGCTACAGAGAGTCAGATACCATGTCGGGAGGCTGAAACTGTCTGAAGGAGAAAGTCAGCTGATGGGCTTGGGCCAGTAGAGTGAAGGGGGGGAGCTCTCCACTGTGTGAGGAGACCCCATGTTGTGAGAGATGCAGTGGCGACATGTGAAGGGAGCCATGTAGGCTGTAAGTACCTAGGCTGAATGGAAAACCACAGCAGTTAAGTGGAAATTGCAGGACAACTACTTAGCTGCCACGGGGCTTGTAATCTGGGTGGTAGGGATGGTGCAGATGCAAGGGAGACAGAGATGGTCAGCTACACTTAGGAGGTAGGCAATAAGACTTTCCTGCAAACCTTTGGGTGAAAACAATCTAATATATATACTGTATATACTGTAGCATGGGGTACCCAAGGTAGAAGAAAAGCTACACTATTTGGGTGAAACTTGAATGGAACTTACCTAGCTGCCAAAGGGCTTTTAATCTAGGGATGGTGCAGACACAAGGGACATTGACATGGTCACCTAAACCCAGTGGCATATCCAGGGTATGGCAGATATGGCAAGTGCCATTGGCGCCATATGAAGGGGGCGCTCTCTTCTTCCCTCCCGAGTCCTGGTGACTGGGACTGGCACCATGTCCTCTCTCCCAGCACAGTGAAGAGACTGTTATTCCCTCTCCCTGCACAGTGTGAGGCATAATGACTGTGCGCACACACTTCTGTCCCTGGGTGAGCTGTGTGGGGGGTGGTCCCGGGTCGGGGCCGGTGTCTCGGTGTCTGGGGTGAGAGGGGAGGAGGAGGGTTCAGATGTTATTGTTGCCACGCTGTGAGCTGTGCTGGGTTTGCAGAGGTTGGGAGACGAGCTGAACCAATCCCCAGACACTGATAGACTTGGGGTGGGAAGAAGAGGGTCCCCGGGGACGGAGAAGCTGAGGATGCACTACCAGCTGGGGGAAGGGATCTCACTATCAACTTCCTGGCTTCCGCAGATTTGCTTTTCCCTCATCTTGGGTTACCTATTGCCGCCTGTGCCCGGAGGAGGCTCTGGAGGAGCAGGTAGAAGCTATGCTGACCGGGGAGAGGGGAGGGACATATAGGGGGATTAGGAGGATGGGGCCCGGAGGGGGAGTATGGAGACAAACATGCAGGAGAGAAGGGGGGAAGAGGGGGGAACACGGGAATGGGAAAGGTGACTGGGGAGAAATGTGGGAGGTGACTAGAGGAGAAGGGGGGGATGAGGGAAGATGAATAGAGGAGGGGGGTATAATGCAAATGAATGGGGGAGGAGAGGGGGGTATAATGCAAATGAATGGGGGAGGACAGGGGGGTATAATGCAAATGAATGGGGGAGGACAGGGGGGTATAATGCAGACGAATGGAGAAGGACAGGGGGGTATAATGGCAAATAAATGGAGGAGGAGGGGGGTATAATGGCTAATGAATGAAGGAGGACAGGGGGTTAAAATGGCACATTGATGGAGCAGGAGGGGGTATGATGACAGATGAATGGAGCAGGACAGGGGGGTACATCATTTCCTTCCAGTGCACAGACCTCGCAGGGAGAAAGAAGACAGAAGCAAGAGATATGGAAGAAGAGAAGAGAGCTGTTTTTTTTTGTTAAAGTTATCTGAAAGATGGGTTTCAAATGTTTTGACAGGAGTGCAGTTTCAGTGCTTGCCATAGGCGCCATTTTCACTAGATATGCCTCTGCCTAAACCTAGCAGGTAGGTAGTATGACTCTCCTGTAATCCTTTGCCTGTGTCAGTAGTACATATTAAAGAATTTTACTTTTATTTCTGTTCATTGTTGATGAGAAAAATAAAAAGATTGATTTATTTGTTTCTGCCCCCAGTCTTTCCTTTGCTCAATGCCTGGACCACATACCTTCATCACTACGCTATATGTTTTCTGCTGCACCACTGACATGAAATATCCTGTTAGTCCTCTCCATAAATTTAGCAAAAATGTATGCTTAAAGTAGAACTATAGTCAACACTTTTGTTTTCATTTTGGATGGAGTAAGGGAGGGTTATACCCCCTGCCAGTTTATTTTTTGCCATCCCTGTCCCATTGCAGAGATTTCCCTTCATTTCCTGCCTCATAGCCAAACAGAAAGTGAGAGGAAACTTCTGCAAATTAGGGGAATCCATTGCCTCCCCCCCCCAAGGCCCTCACACCTAGTGTGGCCTTGATACACCACCGCCCCCATCCCTAAACACTTACCTGACTCTTCTCACTGCTCCAGCACTGTCCCAGCTGCAACACCACTCCTCTCACTTTCTGGTCCCACAGGGGACACTGAGAGCAATGGGAGGTTCCTTCTGCTGTCAGTCAAACTTCTGTGAGATAGGTATGAGGGCGTGGTTTCTGGTGCTGTGTGCATCTATGGATGCAGAAACCCTGTGTCAGGAGTGGGTGTGCACGGGTGCCCCTCGTAGTACACAGCTTGCTAAGGAGGCACCCAGAGGAAGGAGGAGTGGACATCGGTGGTAGGGGAGTGCCAAAGAGGAGCTAAGGGACCGCTCTGTGCAATATCATTGCACAGAGTGAGCAGGTAAGTATCACCTCTTTTTTTTATTTTAAGAAAGAAAAAACCCTTTAATATTACTTTAATTGTCTCGAGAAAATAGATACCAAATATGTCAATCTCCAAAAAAGGACAGTACCCAAAATCGTCCATAGGCAAGTCTTTAAAAGATTTTACAGCTCATTAATTGGAGTTAGGCAGAAGTGATTGCCCTAGGATTTTATCACTCCAGCGTGTGTGGCGATACCTTGTATGTGTGGAACAACCATCAGTTTTTGCCGTGTCTGCATCTGACTCAAACAGTTGTAAATGCATGTAAGTGGGAGCGGGGCTTTTGCATTTTTTATTTTTTATTTAATAAACTATTTCTTTGAACATTATTTTCTTTTTTTAACCTAACTTTATTGCTGTCACAGGCCCCCCTATGTGATAGCATAGTTCTGGCAACAGGACCTCTTTTAGGAGACATCAGGGGTCTATTAGACCCTCCTATATCACCTTGCACTTTGTAGAAACTGATCAAGCACATACTCTGCTTGCAACTACTTTCCGGCCAGAGTGGTTGGGGTTTGACAGCTAAACCTAGGGCCGCTCCCCGACCCCTTTTTTTGGTAACATTAGGGCAAATGGGTATATTGTAGATTCTTTAAGAAAAATGATCATAAGGTAAATAGATACTAATTGAACAAGAATAATTAGGTATCAATTAATCCCATCAAGCAAATTTAGATATACTGTATAAGTTTAAAATAATCCATTTATGAACTTCCCATTTAATAAACAGATATTTACTGGAGTACATTGTAATACATTTTTCTACAGTAGGGATTGGGACATATCACCATAAGTATCAATGAATGAGAGTTTTTGGTGCAATATATTATTATACCACAAGATGGTGCTAATGTCAATTAAAGGTAGTTGTTTTTAACAATACATATATTATTTACATTTAAAACACATTTTAAGTTTTGTATGTTAAATAAATAATCTGAGAGGAATATTTTAACATTTGTAAGAATTACCTGCCAACAATGAATTCTAGGAATAGGACTACAGCATATAGAATATAAAAAATAAGCGATCCAATGAATAACATAGGCGGGGTATATAAATGGCGGACAGGGCATACGTGACTACTGACCACCCCTTAGCTCTATGTAATGTTCCAGAAAAATTTGAGATCACTTATGATGGGCAGAAAAGTCATAAGAAGACAACAGGTTACGAATGAGAAAAGAAACAGAACAGGAGGAAGGTTGTTCTGAATGTTTTTCAGCTTGCATTTTCTATGCTTTAAGTCATGAGCATTTTTTAAATAATGAAGACGAACCCACCCATGCGCCAGGCGACCTTGCGGCGGCCATCCAGTCACATTAGGTGTTGCATGAGGGGGGGGGGGGGGTTGGAATTACAAGAACTCATCCCCTGTATGACTTAGCTTTTCTTCCTTTCCCTCCTGCTACTTTCAGCTGCTGCATGGAGAGCTGTACAGGGGACCTGTATTTGTAATGGTCCCTGACCACCCCCTCCTGTGCACTATTGGATTCCCCTCTGCTGCCTATCCCCCCCCCCACCTGCATGCCCCCCTCCCTCCACAGTGCTGCCAGCTTCCCTCCTTCCTTGCCAGCTGCTGCAGACACACAAGGGAATCTTCAGGATGGAGAGTGGGTAAGGGGCCAGTAATTATGTCGTTTACTAGCCCCTGCCATTTCTGAATGGAAACAGTGAGTGATCAATAATCACTCTCTGTGTACAATCATAACTGATGCATAGTAAACTATGTTTACTATGCTTCGGTTTTGAATGAACAGGAAGGCTGTGCAGAGCTCTTCCTGTCCATTCATTCATTCAGTAATATTTATTATGTCAAAATGAGAATAGTTTATCCAAAATCTTTTGAATTACCCTCTCAATACTGTATGTTAATAAAGATCGGAAATGACTCTTTGGCCACTTGGAGTATCTTGGTTCACAGTGGAAGTATCCTGGCAAGTGGTGGAAGTGCCGGGTGATAGTAGACGGGGCCTTAGGTCAACTTTTGCATCGGGGGCCCACAAGCTTCAAGCTACGCCTCTGGCCAGAGATTATGATGACCAGACCTTACTGGCTACATTGATCTTCGATGCCATTGACTAGGAAGTTAAACTATAATCACAATATTATGCGCAGAGCCTGCATACTATAACCAATTTATCAGTGAAAGCTCTAATATGTCTGTCCTCACTGGTTCACATTTAGTGAAAGACTAGTCGTAAAGATACAACTCACAAGGAATGTTTTTGGTAGTTAATAACTACCCATATCTACCCATTCATCTTTTTCCAGGAAAGTAGGACCACTAAGTTTTTTTTAACACTCTTCAAATAGGGTCATATTTCACGGCTGATGTCACCGTCTGTAATCATTATTCTGTGCCCATCTGTGGACTTCATACCAGTAATGTGTGGATACTTCATCAGAATAAGAATTCCATATCTCAGGGTTGTGCTGACGGTCTCTGTTCCTCCAAAAAACAAGTTGAGTGTGGTCATTACCATGGTGTCCATGTTGAAGTTGCTCCCTGGGTCATCTTTCTCCTAGGTTGGAAAATGTATAAGTCAATATACAGGATAGTATAATGTGTTGTGCTCTAGAAAAGACAGCTTTTTGCTTACCTTTTTCATCCTGGTTAGGAAACAGTCTATCAGGTCTCTAGGACAGTCTGGCTGAAAGGTCTCCTCGTGTTTCTTCAGGTGCTCCATCACAAAGGTCTTCATTTTTTCAAAATTCCTGAAGATGCGATGGTGTGGCCCTGGCAGATAATCCATGAATCCTGGGAATATGTTGTATAACTTTGCGGTAACAACACAATGGTAAAATGATATTAGACATAAACAGACGAGGGAGTTGTAGCTAGAGATATGCATGATGAAAAAAAAATTTTGTTTCTGATTCATTTGTTAAGTTAATCATTTCATTTTGTCATGTTCATTATGTTAGAATAATTTGTTTTCAGAATTCTTTCAGATATTTGGATTACCTTACTGTATTTATTGCAATATGTTTCCATTTCTAACGTAGTGCATTTTTTATACTAATGAAAAATGTTAATGCAACATAAAAATGGAATGGATCCGAATCATTTCAGATCATTCATTATGACGTTATTTCAGATGCTTCAAATATTAACAAAAGGCCCAAACTATCGCTTCATGTCATCCGAAAGAAACAAATGGATATGAATGAATTTGTTGTTTCGTTATGAGGTCACATCTGGTTGCGTCATGTTCGGCAGTTAGGTAGCACGGCCATTTTGCCTGGGAACTGGAGGTGCTATTGATTCTCAATGCTAACCAAATTTTGCAACCTGTAAGTGCATTTTAATGTGTGGGGATTTTTTAAAAATAAAACATACTACACTATTGTGGTCTTCTTCCTGGTAATTCCTTTGCATGTATCTGGCTCCGTAGTGGGGAAGAGTTGGAGAAGGTGCCATATGAAGCCAAACTGGAGGAAATAAAGGTTGTTAATAAAGCTCTGTAGACCTGTTTTAATCCATATAAAATGGTCATTTTCATGATCCAAAGGTGCTCTAACACATAATAATGAAATATAGGAGGTTATTGTACTTTTTGTATTATATAGCACTTCAAGGCAACCTTTGTTAGAGAGAGTGACATTTTTACCCGTTCTACTTTGCAAAATAGCTCAAGCTCTGTCAGATTGGATGGAGAGTGTCTTTAAACAGCAGTTTTCAAGTCTTGCCACAGCTTCTCAATTGGATTTAAGTCTGAACTTTGACTGGGCCATTCGAACACATGAATATGCTTTGATCTAAACCATTCCATTGTAGCTCTGGCTGTATGTTTAGGGTCATTGTCCTGCTTGAAGGTGAACCTCCGCCCCAGTCTCAAGTCTTTTGCAGACTCTAACAGGTTTTCTTCTAAGATTGCACAATTATGTGCCACTTTGTGTTGGCCTATCACAAAAAAAACCAAAACAATACATTTATGTTTTTGGTTGTAACATGACAAAATGTGGAAAATTTCAAGGGATATGAATACTTTTTCAAGACACTGTATATGACAGGCATTGGGGAAAAAAATCACTTTCACATTATTTAGTTGGGTTAAAATATAAAAAAAGACACTTTGACTTACCAATCCCCAGGGAGAGCTCATGATCCGAAAGTTGTCATTAATGAGTTCAAGAAGCGTCAGGAATTTCTTATCATCATATTCAAATCGATTACCAAACACGATGGAGCAGATGACATTGGAGACAGCTCGACTTAGGAAGAATGTTGGATCAAAAGGATTCTCTTTAAAGATAAATAAAAGTTTATACAGTACATAAGGCTGTCAAATTACTCCCAGACAACAACAAAGCTGTCAGTATGCTTTTGGATTAGTCAAGGAAACAAGGGCACTCAGAAAGTTAGTATGCTACTGCAGGGTCTAGTCCTGTGTTAGATTGGGCTAGGTATGGTTAGTGTTGGGAGAATATTAATTTTAAGGGTTAGGGTTAAGCTGTCCATACACCACACAAAAATCTTTAGTACATTTGATGACTTGATGGATGTTGTTCGAAAGTACTTCCAAATTTCGTTTGCTTTTAACATTTCATTTTGTAATGAATGAACTGAACAAAAACCATAAACACTATCCGAAATTAGTTTGAGAAAGATTTTCCATCTTGATCCAGTGAATTTTCTCATAATTGTGGTCAAAAGTAAACTTTGACTTTGAAAATGAAACATTTTTTTTTTTTTAAAGATATTTTTATTGGTTTTAGGTTCAGAACAAACCAACAAACACAAAACAATCACAAACAAAAGAGAAAAGGAAAAAAAAATCACACAAGAGTATCTGATATACTAGTCAGACAAAAGTGGTATCCAACATGCAATTAGATCACACAGGTCATTGTAGACAAAAATCATTACAAAAGGTCTGAGATATTTATAATAATAAGAATAGCAGATATAGGCACATTTGTATGGCATAACCATATTAAAGGACCTTGTAGTGAAGGTCTCTGGGGCACGGCCCATCAATGATCAATTGTGGTCAATGTTGAGAGAGAGTTAACGGACTAGCCAACCATTTACCCCAAATTTTGTGAAAGGTTTTATTCCTTTTCCGAATTTCAAAGGTTAACCATTATATAATGGAATAGAGTCATTAATAAGTTTTAACCATAGGGATTTCAAAGAGGTCTGTGCATCTTTCCAGGACAGTAGAATAGATTTTTTAACATAAAAATAAAGTATACGGAGCAGTCTCTTGGCATGTGATGATATGTGTAATTCACCAAATACACCCAACAGGCAATTCTTAGGGTGAATTATGTTAGGAAGACCCAACACAGTCGATATAAAGGCACCCACTTCCTCCCAGAAGTCACTAACTATCGGGCATGACCAAAAGCAATTTAAGAAGTCTGCCTCTTGGCCGCAGCATTGGAAACAGACAGCCGATGGTAAAAGACCCATTTTATGCAGTCTGGCCGGGGTAAGGTGGGTCTGATGAAAGTTTTTAACTTGTATGATGCGGTCTCGGGAAGAAATGACAGAAGTTTTATATGTGTCGCTAAATTCTGACCAATCCTCATTCACCATGGAGATATCCATTGAAACCCACTTCTCTTGTGCTTTATGAAACCTGGGGTTAAAGTCAGTCATTAGGGCTGCATAGTAAGTGGATACTAATTTAGAGGGTTCTGGTTGCCTGGGCATTCTTTCCAACGGGGGCAGATCAGTAATATCATCTAGGGTACCAAATTGGGCATGTATGGCATGTCTGAGCTGATAGTAATAAAATAAGTGTGATCTTGGTAAGTCAAAGTCCCTGCGTAACTGTGGGAAAGTTTTAAAGCCCTGTGTAGTATATAAATGACATAGATATTTAACCCCTTTAGAATACCAGCGGTTGGCATCTGGAAGAGAGTAAAATTCTTGCAGATTGGGGTTAAACCACAAGGGGTTATTAGGGGATTTCAGCCAAGAATGTTTTGATATTTTCATAGTAATATATTTAAACAATGAAAGGGAAGTGGAGAGTAGAGAGGTTCCAGGGCGGTCAGGGACCCGGGCTCTATATATTATATTATGTAGAGTTTCAAGGGAAGATGCGATAGCTCCCTCCGTGGTTGTACAGGCATTAGCTGGATCTGGATTCATCCAGTCATGTATGTGTACCAGTTGGGATGCCATATAGTAGAGAAAGAAGTTAGGGAACGCTAGACCCGCCAAATGGGCTGGCAGTCTCAGCGTCTCGAGTGCCACTTTGGGAGATCCGCCCTTTCACAGGAAAGTAGTACATATCATATCTATGCGTTTGAAGGTAGCTTTTGGTATTTTACTTGGGGAATTAGTAAGGATATAAAGCAATCTAGGTAAATAAATAATTTTAAGAATATTGGCCCTCCCCATGAGGTCTAAAGGTAAATCCATCCACTGTTTAGTTTGTTCCTGGAGGCGGGCCAGCAAAGGATCTAGGTTATTGGTAACATATAAAGATAAGGGGGCCTGGACTAATACTCCAAGGTATCTAAAGGAGGACACCACCTGGAGCTTGGAGGCCGGGTGTATCTGAGGAGGGTTATTCACATCTAAGGGGAAAAGGCTGGATTTGTCCCAGTTAACCCAGGATCCAGAGTAGTCCCCAAAGGTAGTGATCTCCTCCAGCAAGGCCTGCAGAGACTCATTTGCATCAGTCAGATACACCAGTGTGTCATCCGCGTAAAGTGAAATGCGCTCCTCTATATTCGCAATTGGGAGTCCTTTAATTGTGGGGGAGGAGCAAATGCGAACTGCAAGCGGCTCCATGGCCAGGGCAAACAACAGGGGTGACAATGGGCACCCCTGTCGAGTGCCCCTGGTGATCGGGAAGGGATCAGTGATAGATGAATTGACCCGTACCCAAGCTGTTGGGGAGGTGTTCAGAAGTTTTATCCATGCTACCACACGGGGGCCGAAGCCATATTTCTGTAACACCTAAAAAAGGTACGGCCAGTCCACACTGTCAAATGCTTTACAGGTGTCTAAGGACACAATGACACGTGTAGAAGGGCAGTCATGTGGATATTGCAGTTGTGAAACAATCTGTGAATGTTCATTCTAGTAGACCTACCAGGGATAAAACCACCCTGGTCACTATTAACCAAGGATGCGACCACAGTATTCAACCGATTTGCTAATATTTTGTCCGGAATCTTAACGTCCACATTTATGAGAGAAATCGGACGATAAGATTCACAGGTAAGTGGGTCTTTTTGGGGTTTTAATAGGAGTACTATCAAAGCCTCTCGTATCGTTGGGGGGAGGATCCCAGCATCTAGGGCTTTGTTATATGTCCGCAGGAGGAAAGGGGATAGAAGGTCCTTGAACTTAACATACCATTCAGTCGGGAAACCATCAGGTCCAGGAGTCTTATGTGCAGGCATTTGGGGGATTGCTGCAGCAATCTCCTTGACTGAAATAGGTGCCTCCAACATATCCTTTGTTATATGTCCGCAGGAGGAAAGGGGATAGAAGGTCCTTGAACTTAACATACCATTCAGTCGGGAAACCATCAGGTCCAGGAGTCTTATGTGCAGGCATTTGGGGGATTGCTGCAGCAATCTCCTTGACTGAAATAGGTGCCTCCAACATATCCCGTCCCTCATCCGACAAGGAGGGAAGAGATATGTCAGCCAAGTAGTCAGACAGCTGGGAGTCATCATAATTAACCCTGGAAGTATACAGATTTTTGTAAAAACATAGAAAAGAATCTAAGATATCTCCCGGGTTATCACTAATAGTACCTTGAGCAGTAATGATATGTGGTATGAAAATGGGGGAATGGTCAGGTCTGGTCAGGTATGCCAAGAGACGTCCTGCTTTATTACCATGTTCAAACGACTTTTGGGAGACATGCAACATGCGTTTTTGTGTGAGATCTAGCAGACGGAGTTCATACTCCCTGCGGCTCTGTAACCATGCCTCCCTAGTGTCAGAGGCAGGGTTAGAGGCATAATCACACTCCGCGGGCACCATAGCAGTTTCTAATTCCTCAGTAAGCATCTGGTTATTTTTTCGTAAGATCCCGTAATAGACATAAAGGTGCCTCTCAATGTAGACTTGAATGCGTCCCATTCCGTGTAGGGGGTCCACTTTATCTAAATTATTTTTCCAGTAGTTAGAAATGCTCATCCTACATTCTCCCTGTACCACCTCGTCCTCCAACCAGTACGAGTTTAGGCGCCATAGAGCAGGTCCCGAGCCTGGTAGGAGGAGGAGGGACACAGAGAGAGGGGCATGATCTGAAACTCCCCTGGCAGGTATGAAACTGCAGAGACAACAGGAAGGGTCTCCGCCGGCGCAAACGCCATATCCAGTCTAGACATAGTATGGAAAGAATCCAAATGACAGGAAAAATGGCGCTCATCCGGATGCTTTCAGCGCCACACCTCTGTCAGACCATGGACCTGGGCCCAATCTACAAAAGAGGGGAAAGACCTACCTCCCCCTCCCAGGCGGTCCACTGTTGGGTCCAGGACCGCGTTAAAATCTCCTACATAAAGCAGAGGGCCGGGGGTCTATTCAGTAGTTGGAGGGATAATTTGGAGAGTACCTCCACTGAAAATGGGGGGGAATATAAATGTTCACCAGCGTAAAGGTTATGGTGGAAATTTGTAAAGTAAGAACAATAAACCGCCCTTCTGGGTCTGTTTTAACGCTGATCATCTCAGCTGGGAGAGATTTAGCCAGAAGGATAGATACTCCCCTTGAATAGTTAGTGTGAGTAGCATGGTATAGCTTAGATAACCATGGGCGCTTTAGGGCCCTTGTCTTAGAGCCCGTCAGGTGAGTCTCCTGGAGGCAAATAATGTGAGGATGACATTTTTTTTAATACAGAAAAGACCAGGGATCTCTTCTGAGGTGCATTCAGACCTCTAGTGTTCCAGGAGACTATCCTAAGGGACTGTGCCATATTAAAACATGTAGTAATAAAGAAACATAGGTGAACATTTGAACTAGTACAAATATAAGCGGATAGGCCGCGCCATCTGAAGCACATACAAGCACATGAAAATGAAACATTTTTAATGAAATTCAACTAGTTTATGGCCAGCTTTAGGCTTAGGTTACATAAAAAATGTGTTCAGCAGCTTCAACAGGGAAATAAATAGTAGGTGGTGCCCTTATTGGTCTTCTTCTGAAATTGATAATGGCCTGTCAGGACCTAGAATTAATACTGTTATATCAGAGACCTGGAACAAGCATGTAGCAAATTAAACTGGAGAAAAAATATGAATTCCTTATCGCTAGGTTCTAGGTTAATAACTCAGAAAGTATTGAAGCAATTTGATCAGCATTCTAGTTAAGATAAAGAGAGGTTTATGATGAGAGTCTACTTATGTCTCCCATGTGAGGTTTCCTTTAAAGTGTATGTGAACTCCAAATCCATTTTTAGTATGTTTGGTATTGTGTCTTACTACAAACATAGTTTTCTCAGGCAAATCATTTATTGTTAATTTATTACAAAGTTTAGTGCGGGAAGATTCTGCCAGTTTCAGGTTATAATGAAAAGCTTCTGCCTGCTGTGCCTAGGCAAAAGTGACATCATTCTCCTTCCAGCAAGATCTAGGGAATGTTGAGTAGCCCAAATCTCGTTGAGAAGATGCTCCCAGAACTGTGCTACAGCATCTTCTCACAAAACTTTGATTTCGTTAGTGGGTTGATTATTTTATCCCCTGTACCACATAAACTGAAGTAAAGCTCCATAAGGCTTCATTCACATCTTAGCATTTTGGACCTTGAAGCTCCAAAATGCTTGCTCAACATCCAAAATGTCATAGTTTTCGGCTGTGCTTGTTTACACCTGAGCATAGTGCCGCTTGAAGTGTGTAGCTCAAAAAAATACACAAGCTTCTTTTGAGCTACAAACTTCAAGCCTCAAACGTTTTGGCCCCAATAGACTTCAATGGGACTGCCTGGAAACTGCACAATCATGCACAAAAAAAGTGTGAAAACACACATGGCAAGTTTTGTCCCCTAATAACTGACTTTCCATTGGCTAAAAGTTATAAAAACTCTCAGGTCGCAGATGCTCAAATAAAACGTGCAAAAAACGTACAGAAACTAGAAAAAAAATCTGCAAAGCGACTAGAGATGCTCATCACAAATGTGAATGCAGCCTTATATCTAACTTTTTCAACTACTCAGCATTTCAGCAAGAGGGAGGGGTGTACATTTAAAAAGCGGACATTTCATGGCATGCAAGGTCTCTCTAACTATTATAAGGGCTTACACCGAAACTACAAAAGAAATCCATATCTCCCAATACTCACGCTTTGTGTTTCGAAAGTCCTCCAATAGAAAGTGAGCTTCTTCTTGAATACGTTCTTCTATGCTTCTCTTTCCCATACCAAAATTCCTAAGCGTAGTCAGGGCAAAACGCCTGAGAATCTTCCACTTCTCTCCATTTGAAAATGCAATACCTGGTTTCAGAAATAACAGCAGAAAGACCACTAATCACATACTACTACTAGTATCAGCCAGAGCAAGTACCAATAGACCCAAAACAAGCACTGAGGAAGAAAAGTGAGATTTCTTAAGCTAAGTCCATTTTTCCAGCCATGTTTCATGACACACCTATATTTAGAGTCTACAGCCCCCCATCCTCAAGCTGCCTCCCCTAACTGGGGGTTCTTTTCCCTGCAGAGTCCTGTCATATTTTAATTTAGCGTAACTGTGTGCGGCTCTGCCCCACTAGGTGCATCATCCATTCTCAGAGATATGCAAATGAAAAAAAAACACAAGTCCCATCTGCCAATATGGCAGAGGAACTCATAGTTCAAATGGAGCCCACGTGCAATGATGTCACCACATTTGTAGTCCATTGATACTTCATCCAGCTTCGTAACTGAAGGTCCATACCTCAGAGCCAGAACATTGCTCCAGCGATCCACTGATCATTGCTTTAGTGCGTTGCAGGCTCTCATGCAACATGCAAATATAATTTTTTTTTTGCACAGGTTGAAATTCTCCTGTAAATCTGTATTTTTTTCTGAGTTTCTGAGGTTTTCTAGGTTTTTTTAGAAAGAAAGGTCAGCAAAGGAAGCCACCATACTCTATCAGAACAGCTTCTTTAAAGTGCCATATATACTATAAGAAAAACAAAGGATGCCATTAAAGATGAATTCCTGAATAAGCAAATATTTACTATATATAAGAGACGTGCAAATATGCAGATTAGAAGGTCTTAGTTAAGTCACGACCCCTGATCTGTGTACTTCTTCCAGTGTACAGTAATGTGAAATATGTTAAATATTAAACTGACTGTGGTGCATAGCGATATCATTTATTTTTTATGTCACCCCAATGTACCTTGACAGCAAACCACAATGCCCATTGTGCCTTGTGATACACTGCTTTAAAAAAAAAAGTGTCCATTTGGGTGCATTGGCAGCCTTTTTAAAATACATAACCTGCCTTATGGAAACATGCATAAAGAGGGAAAATCCTGCCACAGTAGGGTAACTCAACAAGACGTGAAATAGGCCAAAAAAGAAGAGGTCAGCTATGGCAGCCTCCATCACATCATTTTTCAGGGAAGGTTTCCTTTAAACTTTTCTGAAACATGCATGCAAAGGTTTCTATTACTAGTCCGAAGAATACATTTTTCATCCATTTTTTTTTTTTAACAGAAGGAATGTTTATTGAAGTATTAAGACATTATACATGAGATCAGTAGTAATCACATTAGTACATATCCACCCGACAGAACCAACAATGACTTTCTTGTTACTCTGAGTTCATGAATCATAATCAAATTACCCTTCATACAGTATATCCAAAATAGAAAAAATGTGTCTGCGCTAGATAAAAGTAATCATTTCAATAATAAATGCAAAAATCAATACGTATAAAAATGTTATAGCTGACCAGTAATAAATAAACATAAGTCAAAAGTAACCATAAGTGCATAAAACTGTAAAGTGCACAGTGCTATATTAAACACGTAGTGTGAGTGCTCAATCAAGAAACATATAAAAAAAATTACATAGAGTATAAAGAGAAAATATCTTCTTGTGAATCTAATAAAGTCCAAAACAGTGCATATCCAGAGATATAATAGTGCCCAAAAACATTGTCCATAGTCAGTGAAGCTCGCACATCTTTCCTTCCAAAGGTGTATCACCAAAAAAACGTGCTTTAGTGTCTTCCAGTGACCCCCACAGGCATATATGCTCACCTTCCTGCGTGTGACACAGTGATTAAACTATGTCAAAACAAGCCTTGGAGACACTCCTGTGCTCTAATGGAACCAGCTGTGTAGACCTTCAATGCTCTCAGTCAAGATAATATATGCAAAAGAAAAGAGACTCCATAGCGCAACATTGCATGATATAGTAAAAAGTTTTATTAAAAAAGGCTCTCTCCCCTTGCGGGGGTACTCACATACTGTGGGTGCGTAAGTGCACCATCCTAAATAGACTAAAAACGGCCGATCTCGCAGTGTGGCGTGCGGTACGGTGTGTATCTCAAACTCTCCCTCTCTCTCTCTGCTGACAGCTCCGTCCAGGCCCCTCCCCTACGCGTGTTCGGAACCGGGATCACGTGCCTTCATCAGGGGGAATCTGATTGGACGGACGCTCTATGATAAATTTATAGCTCCGGCGGCCATTTTGCCTAAGATCGCGGACAACATTACTAATAGGCTACAGCTGTGTCCATAGCGGCCATTTTCCCTTAGACTGTAGACCAAGTTAAAATGGGTCATATCCATCACGGCAGCCATTTTGCCTTAGAACATAGACATAACCACTGTTAGGCTACAGGCGTGACTATGGCAGCCATTTTCCCTTGGACTGTAAATCAGCTAAACAGCAAGGTACATACATTAATGGTAATCGGATCATACAAATTAGCAGTGGGACTAAACATTGTCCAGGCATTATGGTAACAATTTGATGCAAGACCTTTATGAAAATAAATTTAATCCAGGACGGAGCAGTTAAGCACAGAGAGCACCGCCACGCATCTCACACGCATAGATAGCCACAACCATCACAACCATATTACAAATAGAGTATCCTGCCTAGTAAATTCACTTAAATGTACAAATTTAATATAACAATATTAATAAATGTGTAAGAGAAATAACTGCTTGAAAAAATAACTGCTTGAAAAAATAAATAAAAATAAAAGTAAAAATAAATATTTAATAAAATATACCATAAAATAATCTAAAAAGAACCGTTGTCCGCGATCTTAGGCAAAATGGCCGCCGGAGCTATAAATTTATCATAGAGCGTCCGTCCAATCAGATTCCCCCTGATGAAGGCACGTGATCCCGGTGCCGAACACGCGTAGGGGAGGGGCCTGGACGGAGCTGTCAGCAGAGAGAGAGAGGGAGAGTTTGAGATACACACCGTACCGCACGCCACACTGCGAGATCGGCCGTTTTTAGTCTATTTAGGATGGTGCACTTACGCACCCACAGTATGTGAGTACCCCCGCAAGGGGAGAGAGCCTTTTTTAATAAAACTTTTTACTATATCATGCAATGTTGCGCTATGGAGTCTCTTTTCTTTTGCATATATTATCTTGACTGAGAGCATTGAAGGTCTACACAGCTGGTTCCATTAGAGCACAGGAGTGTCTCCAAGGCTTGTTTTGACATAGTTTAATCACTGTGTCACACGCAGGAAGGTGAGCATATATGCCTGTGGGGGTCACTGGAAGACACTAAAGCACGTTTTTTTGGTGATACACCTTTGGAAGGAAAGATGTGCGAGCTTCACTGACTATGGACAATGTTTTTGGGCACTATTATATCTCTGGATATGCACTGTTTTGGACTTTATTAGATTTACAAGAAGATATTTTCTCTTTATACTCTATGTAATTTTTTTTATATGTTTCTTGATTGAGCACTCACACTACGTGTTTAATATAGCACTGTGCACTTTACAGTTTTATGCACTTATGGTTACTTTTGACTTATGTTTATTTATTACTGGTCAGCTATAACATTTTTATACGTATTGATTTTTGCATTTATTATTGAAATGATTACTTTTATCTAGCGCAGACACATTTTTTCTATTTTGCCACTTGCACGATTATGAAACGTGACTGAGTGTTTGCAGCTGGTTTCTACTCAGAATTGATTACACATTATTTTAATATTTTATTAGGCATTTATCCGTAAGTGGCTCGCAAGGTTTGTCTATTATTATTTTGATTCTTTGATTTCATATTCTTGCTAGTAGCCAGATGGATCCTTTTGCCTTCTTTGAGAATCGAGATATTGATCTGGAGGATCTTTTCTCCACCACTAGTGCTAAGGAGAATGATATTACGCAGCTTTTTAGGAAATTGGGACATTGCATGGATAAAAAAAGTAATATATGGTGGGATCAATCCACCATGAGAAAGTATTTAAAGGACGGTTTGGTCCCTAGGAAGCTACGGTGGGATGTTCCCATTAATGATGGCCTGCTAGGGGATGATGATGTAGAGGAGTGGTATACATTTTTTGTAGGTAAAGGAAGGGAGATTATGGAATTCCTTATGAAGAGAAAACAGCGGAAATTAAACCTCTTGGAGAATCAAATTAAGGATATTAGGGACAAGCTTAACCCCTTTATCAATAATCCTGAATACACTAAGCTTATGGGGGAGCTACATAGAAGTATGCAGAAGAAAGACACAGAAAATAAAAATGCAAAGAAGAAGAAGTACCAGAGGGACTTCGAGGACTATCAAAATAAACAGGTCTTTCGATGGCAATCAACACTGGCGTCCACTACCGCAGCTAACCTTCAACCGCAAGCGGGGACAGCCACGAATGGGGATATGGCAGTATCACAACCACAGGGTCAGCTTTATTCGCAACAACAGAATAATAAGCAATTTAATAGGGGGTTTCCACCGCATCATCAGGATGATGCATTACCCCATACACCTTACCGCCAACCCCCAAGAAAGTCGCAATACAATCCACCAAGGCGACCGAATAATGAGGGGAGAAATGGCCCGCCTCCCAATCAGGGTAATTGGGGTTATGAGGCTTCCACCTACCAGGATAATGGTTATAGGGTCCAGCAGGAAGGAGATCATTATGACAGGAGCTATCCTTCGAACCCTCCCCCTCAATATAGAAGCGGTCAACAGAGCTCGTATGGCTATCAAAGGCAATATGGATACCAACACAGCACTCCATACCATCAACACAGGAGTTATGGAAATCAACATAATACACCCCATAGAGGAAATCGTGTACCATACAGGGGTCCCTTACCGTATCAGCCTCCCTTTAGGGGATACCCCCCTTAGGGGTGGAAATTACTATTCTCCTAAACCGCAGAGTAGGGATGAGCTTCGAGTTCGAGTCGAACTCATGTTCGACTCGAACATTGGCTGTTCGCAAGTTCGCCAAACACCGAACAATTTGGGGTGTTCGCGGCAAATTCGAATGCCGCGGAACACCCTTTAAAAGTCTATGGGAGAAATCAAAAGTGCTAATTTTAAAGGCTTATATGCAAGTTATTGTCATAAAAAGTGTTTGGGGACCTGGGTCCTGCCCCAGGGGACATGGATCAATGCAAAAAAAAGTTTTAAAAACGGCCGTTTTTTCAGGAGCAGTGATTTTAATAATGCTTAAAATCAAACAATAAAAGTGTAATATCCCTTTAAATTTCGTACCTGGGGGGTGTCTATAGTATGCCTGTAAAGGGGCGCATGTGTTTAGAACAGCCTGACAGCAAAATGACATTTTGAAGGAAAAAACTCATTTAAAACTACCCGCGGCTATTGCATTGCCGACAATACACATAGAAGTTCATTGATAAAAACGGCATGGGAATTCCCCACAGGGAAACCCCGAACCAAAATTAAAAAAAAAAAAATGAAGTGGGAGTCCCCCTAAATTCCATACCAGGCCCTTCAGGTCTGGTATGGATATTAAGGGGAACCCCGGCCAAAATTTAAAAAAAAAAATGACGTGGGGTTCCCCCTAAATTCCATACCAGACCCTTCAGGTCTGGTATGGATTTTAAGGGGAACCCCGCGCCAAAAAAAAAAAAAAAAACGGCGTGGGGTTCCCCCAAAAATCCATACCAGACCCTTATCCGAGCACGCAACCTGGCAGGCCGCAGGAAAAGAGGGGGGGACGAGAGTGCGGCCCCCCCCCTCCTGAACCGTACCAGGCCACATGCCCTCAACATTGGGAGGGTGCTTTGGGGTAGCCCCCCAAAACACCTTGTCCCCATGTTGATGAGGACAAGGGCCTCATCCCCACAACTGTGGCCGGTGGTTGTGGGGGTCTGCGGGCGGGGGGCTTATCAGAATCTGGAAGCCCCCTTTAACAAGGGGAACCCCAGATCCCGGCCCCCCCCTGTGTGAAATGGTAAGGGGGTACTTACCCCTACCATTTCACTAAAAAAGTGTCAAAATAGTTAAAAATGACAAGAGACAGTTTTTGACAATTCCTTTATTTAAATGCTTCTTCTTTCTTCCTTCATCTTCTTCTGGTTCTTCTGGCTCTTCTGGTTCTTCCTCCGGCGTTCTCGTCCAGCATCTCCTCCGCGGCATCTTCTAACTTCTTCTCCTCGGGCCGCTCCGCACCCATGGCATTGGGGGGGAGGTTCCCGCTCTTCTCTTCATCTTCTTCTTCATCCTCTTCTCTTCTTCCTTCTTCTCTTCTTCTCTTCTTCTGTTCTTCTCTTCTTCTCCGGGCCGCTCCGCATCCATGCATGGAGGGAGGCTCCCGCTGTGTGACGGCGTCTCCTCATCTGACGGTTCTTAAATAACGGGGGGCGGGGCCACCCGGTGACCCCGCCCCCCTCTGACGCACGGTGACTTGACGGGACTTCCCTGTGACGTCACGGGGAATGCCACAGGGAAGTCCCGTCATGTCCCGTGCGTCAGAGGGGGCGGGGTCACCGGGTGGCCCCGCCCCCCGTTATTTAAGAACCGTCAGATGAGGAGACGCCGTCACACAGCGGGAGCCTCCCTCCATGCATGGATGCGGAGCGGCCCGGAGAAGAAAATTAAGAAGAGAAACAGAGAAGAAGAGAAGAAGGAAGAAGAGAAGAGGATGAAGAAGAAGATGAAGAGAAGAGCGGGAGCCTCCCCCCCAATGCCATGGGTGCGGAGCGGCCCGAGGAGAAGAAGATGTCAAAAACTGTCTCTTGTCATTTTTAACTATTTTGACACTTTTTTAGTGAAATGGTAGGGGTAAGTACCCCCTTACCATTTCACACAGGGGGGGGGCCGGGATCTGGGGGTCCCCTTGTTAAAGGGGGCTTCCAGATTCCGATAAGCCCCCCGCCCGCAGACCCCCACAACCACCGGCCACGGTTGTGGGGATGAGGCCCTTGTCCTCATCAACATGGGGACAAGGTGTTTTGGGGGGCTACCCCAAAGCACCCTCCCAATGTTGAGGGCATGTGGCCTGGTACGGTTCAGGAGGGGGGGGGCCGCACTCTCGTCCCCCCCTCTTTTCCTGCGGCCTGCCAGGTTGCGTGCTCGGATAAGGGTCTGGTATGGATTTTTGGGGGAACCCCACGCCGTTTTTTTTTTTTTTTTTGGCGCGGGGTTCCCCTTAAAATCCATACCAGACCTGAAGGGTCTGGTATGGAATTTAGGGGGAACCCCACGTCATTTTTTTTTTTAAATTTTGGCCGGGGTTCCCCTTAATATCCATACCAGACCTGAAGGGCCTGGTATGGAATTTAGGGGGACTCACACTTCATTTTTTTTTTTTTTTAATTTTGGTTCGGGGTTTCCCTGTGGGGAATTCCCATGCCGTTTTTATCAATGAACTTCTATGTGTATTGACGGCAATGCAATAGCCGCGGGTAGTTTTAAATGAGTTTTTCCTTCGAAATGTCATTTTGCTGTCAGGCTGTTCTAAACACGGGAAACATGCGCCCCTTTACAGGCATACTATAGACACCCCCCAGGTACGAAATTTAAAGGGATATTACACTTTTATTGTTTGACTTTAAGCATTATTAAAATCACTGCTCCTGAAAAAACGGCCGTTTTTAAAACTTTTTTTTGCATTGATCCATGTCCCCTGGGGCAGGACCCAGGTCCCCAAACACTTTTTATGACAATAACTTGCATATAAGCCTTTAAAATTAGCACTTTTGATTATTCATGTTCGTGTCCCATAGACTTTAACGGTGTTCGCGTGTTCGAGCGAACTTTTTTCCTGTTCGCATGTTCTGGTGCGAACCGAACAGGGGGGTGTTCGGCTCATCCCTACCGCAGAGAGTTAGATATGAAAAACCTCAACAGGACCAGTATGGAGTACCTGTAGCCAACAGCTTTCAGCCTTTGAGTGATAATGAACACTTTCTGGATGAGTCTTTTTTAGGGGGGACCAGGGGAGGGCCCGCCCGAGAAACACGAAATCCAGGAAGAGAGGAGGGAGAGCTGGCCGAAGAATACAACAGAAAAAGAAGGCGGGAAGATTAGGGCAGGGAATCTATAATTTGAGCGGAGTAGAATTATCAAGAGAGGAAATACTGGTTTTAGATAAGGGAATTAAGTACGCCCCGAAAAAAGGTCTTAATAAGTTTGACACCTACGTTGGTGTACAGAAATTGGTTAGAAAACTCAATATTAAAAAGTATTATGCCCTCAATCCTGTTGAAAGGGCTATCACTAACCATAGATTTACCAACTTAAGAAACAACTCTGTGTTCAACCCCTATATATCCAATAACAAATATGTTGACTTATTTAAAAAATTGGTTACTACAGAACTGGAACAGTTACCGGTTAAGAAGGTGTATGAACATAAAGATTTAAAGAGAGGAATGGATTTACTGGGAAAAAGAGAGGACATAGTGGTTAGACCAGCGGACAAAGGGGGGGGGGGGGGGTGTCGTTGTCCTCTCACTACAACAGTATAAAGATGAGATGGGAAGAATATTGAGCGACATGGATACTTATCAGCCACTTAATAGTAACCCCTCCAAATCTTGTAAGAACACATTGGAGGGCATTATCAAATATGGAATTGATGAAGGTTATTTAAATAAACATGAAGCCAAGTATTTAGTTCCTATGGTCAGTAGAATGCCTGTAATATACTACTTACCCAAGATCCACAAAGATAGCCTAAATCCACCCGGTAGACCGATAGTGAGTGGTATTGAATCTCTAACCTCCAGATTGGGAGAGTACATAGACATTCATCTACAGCCCTTAGTGAAGAAGACCAGCGCCTATCTTAAGGACACCAAGCACGCTTTACAGCTTCTGGGTGGGTGTACTGTACATGAGAATATGATTATGGCAACAGGAGACGTAGCCTCATTGTACACTAATATTGACCATGAGGGCGCCCTGAATGCTGTTAAATGGGCCTTGGATAGAGAAGATTCAGCTGATGAGGGTTTTACGATTTTCCTTTTGAAGTGTTTAGACTTCTGTTTACGGAATAATTTCTTCTGGTATGACAATAAAATATATTTACAGAAGAAAGGTGTCGCGATGGGCGCCAAATTCGCCCCTAGTGTGGCGAATCTTTATATGGCCAAATGGGAGGAGGAGGAGAATTTAAGTGGTGATAATGGAGACATTCTATTATACAGGAGATTCATTGATGATCTTTTAATTGTTTGGAGAGGGGATATGGAAGGACTGATGGGGTTATTGGACTCCATGAATGTCAATGATCGCAATATCTCTCTCACTTGGAATGTTAGTACAGAATGTATACATTTTCTGGATCTGGAGATTTTCAATACCAATGAGGGTATTATTACCAAATCCTTCTTTAAAACCACGGACCGCAATTCTTATATTCCGATTACAAGTTGTCATTACAAACCTTGGTTGAGTAACATCCCAAGAGGACAGTATACAAGGATGCGGAGGAATTGCACTAGGGCGGTGGATTATGATACCCAGTCAGATAGGTTGAGCACTATGTTCTTGGAGAAGGGGTACCAGAAGGAGTTTTTGGAGAAAGAGAAGGTTAAAGTTGGGCGCATGAGTAGGGAGGATCTTTTAAAAGATGACATTAGGGTAACTGATAATGATAAACATGAGGGCATCAACGTGGTTCTAGATTACTCTGTACAAAGTCACGAAGTAAGGAGGATTATATGTAAATATTGGAGTGTGTTGAAGCAGGATACTCATCTTAAAGATGTGCTTCCTGATAAACCCAAGTTTGTTTTTAAGAGAGCTCCCAATTTGCGGGACAGGTTAGTACATAATGTAGTAGATCCACCCCCTCCAAAACCCAAAATGTTCTTGGATCTAGAAGGATTCTATAGCTGTGGTAGGTGCTACAGTTGCATTAGGATCCCGGATAACGCTAGAAGGTTAATGGAGTTTTCGAATCCTAGGAATGGTCTATCCTATAAGATTAGGGATTTTATATCGTGCGACACAGTAGGGGTGGTCTATGCTTTGAAATGCCCATGCAATTTGGTGTACGTGGGGCGCACTACCAGGGCTCTAAAGGACCGCATGGAGGAGCATGTGAGGCACATACATAATGGGTCCGATAAGCACAACTTGTATGTGCACTTTAAGAGGATGCATAACCAAAGCACCGCTGGTATGAAATTTTGGGGGATAGAGGCACCTAAACGCCACTGGAGGGGTTCGAATTTCATCAGAGAGATAAGTAAAAGGGAATCCTGGTGGATACACCAGCTTGGATCTTTGGTTCCTGGGGGATTGAATAGAGAGTTCGATCTGAGATGTTTTCTAAGTAATTACTAAATTTGTTTGTTCCGCCGACATACTCTATCATGATGTTGGTTCCCCTTTTTGATTGGAATTTAAAGATTCGTTTCTGGGCTGAGTTGGGCATGGATTATATTTTTTAAGCATATGACATTTTTATATCCGCTCATTCCTCTCGGTATTTAAATATTATGGTTGCTTCCCTGCAGTGATTTTAGTGATTACCGCTTTTTACACATTTTTTTTAGGTTCTTTTTAGATTATTTTATGGTATATTTTATTAAATATTTATTTTTACTTTTATTTTTATTTATTTTTTCAAGCAGTTATTTTTTCAAGCAGTTATTTCTCTTACACATTTATTAATATTGTTATATTAAATTTGTACATTTAAGTGAATTTACTAGGCAGGATACTCTATTTGTAATATGGTTGTGATGGTTGTGGCTATCTATGCGTGTGAGGTGCGTGGCGGTGCTCTCTGTGCTTAACTGCTCCGTCCTGGATTAAATTTATTTTCATAAAGGTCTTGCATCAAATTGTTACCATAATGCCTGGACAATGTTTAGTCCCACTGCTAATTTGTATGATCCGATTACCATTAATGTATGTACCTTGCTGTTTAGCTGATTTACAGTCCAAGGGAAAATGGCTGCCATAGTCACGCCTGTAGCCTAACAGTGGTTATGTCTATGTTCTAAGGCAAAATGGCTGCCGTGATGGATATGACCCATTTTAACTTGGTCTACAGTCTAAGGGAAAATGGCCGCTATGGACACAGCTGTAGCCTATTAGTAATGTTGTCCGCGATCTTAGGCAAAATGGCCGCCGGAGCTATAAATTTATCATAGAGCGTCCGTCCAATCAGATTCCCCCTGATGAAGGCACGTGATCCCGGTGCCGAACACGCGTAGGGGAGGGGCCTGGACGGAGCTGTCAGCAGAGAGAGAGAGGGAGAGTTTGAGATACACACCGTACCGCACGCCACACTGCGAGATCGGCCGTTTTTAGTCTATTTAGGATGGTGCACTTACGCACCCACAGTATGTGAGTACCCCCGCAAGGGGAGAGAGCCTTTTTTAATAAAACTTTTTACTATATCATGCAATGTTGCGCTATGGAGTCTCTTTTCTTTTGCATATATTATCTTGACTGAGAGCATTGAAGGTCTACACAGCTGGTTCCATTAGAGCACAGGAGTGTCTCCAAGGCTTGTTTTGACATAGTTTAATCACTGTGTCACACGCAGGAAGGTGAGCATATATGCCTGTGGGGGTCACTGGAAGACACTAAAGCACGTTTTTTTGGTGATACACCTTTGGAAGGAAAGATGTGCGAGCTTCACTGACTATGGACAATGTTTTTGGGCACTATTATATCTCTGGATATGCACTGTTTTGGACTTTATTAGATTCACAAGAAGATATTTTCTCTTTATACTCTATGTAATTTTTTTTATATGTTTCTTGATTGAGCACTCACACTACGTGTTTAATATAGCACTGTGCACTTTACAGTTTTATGCACTTATGGTTACTTTTGACTTATGTTTATTTATTACTGGTCAGCTATAACATTTTTATACGTATTGATTTTTGCATTTATTATTGAAATGATTACTTTTATCTAGCGCAGACACATTTTTTCTATTTTGCCACTTGCACGATTATGAAACGTGACTGAGTGTTTGCAGCTGGTTTCTACTCAGAATTGATTACACATTATTTTAATATTTTATTAGGCATTTATCCGTAAGTGGCTCGCAAGGTTTGTCTATTATTATTTTGATACAGTATATCCACCACAATCCTCCCCAAGCCCTCCCCCAACCCCCACTAGGACAATGCCCACAGTATGTTTAATAGGTATATCAGCACCTGTATAGGATGTACCTGTCTGGCTTAGTTCCCATATCAACACAAAGGATAGGGGGGGGGGAAGGGGACGGAGAGAAAGGGGCGCAGACATGTACACAAAGAAGAGTGAAGAAGGAAAACACAGAAGGGATGCGAAGAGAGTGTGTAGGAGGGGGGGAGAGAACACCATCTATTCACCAGGCTGAACCTTTCCTAGACCCCAGGAGGGGGTCGCGCCATGTTCCGCCACCATCCATAAACTCCAGCGTCCTCTATCTCCTGAGTCCATACCTTATGTATCCCAGTCTATCCATCTACACTGTGATATGCCTGGCCTGAATCCAGGGCGCCCATATTTTTTCAAATTTTTGAGGGCAGTTCCTGCCCATGTACGTGAGTTTATACACGGGCAAGACCGTATTTATAAGCGCCCTCCATGTTGACAGTTGAGGGGGATCTGGCACCTTCCACTTCAAGAGTAGCGCTTTCCTGGCATAGTATGCCGCATAAAAGACAAATAATGAATTATGTTTGGTCGTTTTAAGGTTATCAGTGATACCCAGTAAGAATATCAGGGGATCACCCTCCAGATTGAGTCCTGCCACAGTGTTCACTTCAGCAATCACTGCCCGCCAGAATACCCGAATGAGGGGGCATTCCCACACCATATGTATAAAGGTACCCACCGACTGCCTGCATTTGGGGCACGTGTCCATCGCCGCCGGGTATATTTTGGAAAGCCTAGCAGGGGTATAATATACTCTGTGTAAAAATTTTAATTGGACAAAGCGATCTCTGGCTGATATCATAAGCGGAATGCATTGCTGTAGGCCCTCCGTCCAATCCTCTTCCGTTAAGGCAGGTATATCTTTTTTCCAGGCCTCAAAGAGTTTAGCTGTGTTAGCATCTTTCCTGCACGTGAGCCTCATATATAGAGAGGATAATGTGCGATCTATCTCTTCCGCCATTAGGAGGGACTCGACCGAGTTGACAGCAATAACAATCCCATCCGGGAACTGGGCCCTCACAGCGTGCCTAAGCTGGATATATCTAAAGTACATCCACGGCGGCAGATGAAACTGTCTCCTGAGTTCTGCCAAAGATAGAAGCCTTCCCCCTAATATAATGTGTTTTAATTTAGTTATCTGAAATCTGGCCCAAATTTGTGGGTCTGGAACAGATCCAAGATGTCCCAGATTGGGATTACCCCAGAGCGGAGTGTGAGGGGACATAGCGCCCCCCTCTACTAAGCAATTGGTGACTGTTTTCCAGGCTAATAGTGTAGTTCTCATGGGAGTAGTCACTTGTGAGCTATACTTGGGACCACGGTATACTAGGTTGGTAAGTTCGGAATAAGATCCCAAGATGGCCGCCTCCAAGTTCACCGCTGGGTTTGACTTGTCCTGAGTGAACCACCATCTTACAGTAACCAATTGTGCAGCCCAATAGTACTTTTTAAAATTTGGTAAGGACAATCCTCCCTCTGTAAGGGAGAGCTGGAGTTTTGATTTCGCCACCCGGGGAACCGAACCCGCCCAAATAAATGTAGTGATTATGCGATCTAATTTAACAAAAAAGGCATTGGGAATAGGAATCGGGGTATGTCTAAATACATACAGAAATTTAGGGAGAAAGGTCATTTTGATAAGGTTGACTCTACCAACCGGGGTAAGGGGAAGGTTCTTCCACACCCCGCATTTAAGTGATAACTGTTGGAGAACAGGGTATAAATTATCCTCTAGGTATTTTTTGAGATCACGCTGAACATATATGCCTAGATATTTAAATCTAGTCGTTACTTGTAAAGGAATCTGTGGGGCTACTATTTGTTTTCCCGAGGTCAACTGGAAGAGGAGCGATTTGTCCCAATTTATCCTTATTCCAGAGAAGTATCCAAATCTGTCTATAATGGCTAAAGCTGCGGGCAGTGAGCGGTGGACATCCTGCAAATATAGCAGCATATCGTCCGCATATAGAGATACCTTCTCGACCAGGGGGGGAAAGAAATGCCCCGGACCTCATCAGCGGACCGCAGAAGCTCTGCCAACGGCTCAATCGCCAGCGCAAAAAGAGCCGGAGACAGAGGGCAGCCCTGTCTGGTTCCTCGGTGGAGTAGGAAGGCCGGTGAGAGTATACCACCTGTACGGACTCTAGCCGAGGGGGCTGAATATAGCATCCTCAGCCAGGCTATGAATTTGGGCCCAAAACCGAATTTTTGAAGAACGAGCCATAGATATTCCCACTCCACCGAGTCGAAGGCCTTCTCTGCGTCTAACGAGGCGACCGCTGCAGTATCCTCCCCTGTCAGGACCCCCGCCAGCACAGTGTATAACCTTCTCAGATTAATATCTGTACCTTTCCCTGGCATGAAACCACTTTGGTCTCTGTGAACCAGGGCTAGGATAACTCTATTTAGACGATTGGCCAGCACCTTCGCGAGGATCTTTGCGTCCACATTGAGCAGCGAAATGGGTCTATATGAGGAACACAGCTCTGGGTCCTTTCCAGGCTTGTGGATGACCCCTATAACCGCTGTCAACATCGAGGGGGGGAGAGAAGAGGCTTTAAATGAGGCCTCCAGCACTTCCAACAGTCTGCAGGCCAATGTATCTACATGGGCCTTATAGAACTCCGCCGGCAGACCATCGTCGCCCGGTGTTTTTCCGGCCTGCATAGAGCCAACGGCCCGCTGTATTTCTTTGAGAGTGAGCGGAGCGTCCAGACTCCCACGGGTCTCCTCAGTCAGCACAGGGAGTTCAACTCCCTCCAGATAAGATTGAAGTTCGTCTATATAATATCCGACCCTGGAGGAATATAGGTCCCTATTGAAGGAGGCAAAGCAGGCATTAATGCCTCCAGGGTCGGAGATTATTTGCCCTTGAGAGTTTTTAATGTTAGCAATACCTGGCATAGCCGAGTGCTCTTTAGACAACCATGCCAGAAGTCGGCCCGTCCGCTCACCCTGTTCAAACACTCTCTGTGACTGGTGTAGTAACATTTTCTTGGCTGACATAGTCCTTAAAAGCATTACCTCACGGAGGGCACACTGCAGGTCCCTCCGGGTCACCTCATCTTTGGTATTCACGTATGATTGCTCAAGTTCAACCGTCCTCCTTTCCGCGACCACCAGTTCCTCTCCTGCCTTACGTCTAACCTGCCCTATCTTCTGCTGATAATAACTGCGCACCTGCATTTTAAAAGCGTCCCAACTAGATGGTGGGTCAGTGGCAGGGGGGTTCACATTCCACAGGTCTGCAATGTGTTCCTCCGCCTCCGGGGCCACTCTCTCATCGGATATCCAAAAGCGGGACAGACGCCACAGACAGTCGGTGGGGGCCTGGTAGACACTTATGCAGAGCAGGATAGGGGTGTGATCAGATATCCCCCTTGGTAGAATGGATACCTCTTGGACTTTTGGCAAAACCGATCCACTGACAAACACTAAGTCTATTCTGGACATAGCTGCATAGGTGGCGGACTGGCATGTATACCTTCTCAGGGAGGGGTGCTTCCACCGCCAAACATCAGTGAATCCGAATGTGTCTGCCCATCGAGACAGCGGGGAATCACTGGCCCCTCCTGGCGACATCCTATCTAATGCTGGGCATGGAGGCATATTGAAGTCCCCTGCTATCACCACATTATTCACTGACATGTTGGCTAACCTTTGGGTAATTGTGTTTAAAATTGTTAAAGATGCTGGAGGGGGGATATACAATCCCACCACTGCCATAGGTGTATTTGCAATGACAGCGTTCATAATTACAAATTTTCCCCCGGGATCCAGGTGCAGATCAACCAATCTAAATGGGAGGGATTTGTGGATAAGCACACTCACCCCTCTGGCATAAGAGGAGTAGGTGGCATGGTAATAGTGCCCTACCCACGGCTTTTTAAGCCCAAGAATTCTGCTCCCTGTTAGGTGGGTTTCCTGAAAAATACATATGTCAGGGCGGTGTGTTTTCAGAAAGTTCAAAAAAGGAGAGGGCTCTATCCGGGAATTAAGTCCCCGGACATTCCACGATATAATTGTTAAAGGGGCCATATTTGCAAGTAGAAATTAATACGCCAGGGTAGAGGCAGCCAACATAGTAGTGCACCTGCATCCCAGGATACAATCCACACTCCCCCCCACCGTACCCTCCCCACATGGTAAACAGAGACAACACAGTCAGCATACATAGTGGCACATTTACTTCGTACACATTCCTTCATCAGAACTAAGAACATTTTTAACCCACCCCAACTCCCCCCCTCCCCCCCCACACACCCCCCAAACTGGGTTGTGCTAGTATCCCGAACAAAATCATAGTCAACGACTATCTGGGGTCATGACCAAAAGAAAAAAAAAAAAAAAAGAACACACACAAAAAAAAAAAAAGCACAGTCGCTCCGTTGTAACAGGGAGCGTGTAGTTACAACTTGTCCGGAGGAGATGCCTCCAACGATGGGGAAAGAAAAAGAAGAAAAAATAAAAAATGATTATTATAGGGGGGACTCCAGAGTGCTATTTCGTGCATATCGCAGGAACTTTAGGGTACTGAAGTGTAACATGTCCCAGTCCAGCGAGGAGCAGATTTAAGGTGAAAGTAATATTAGCATTATATACTCCAGTCCTTCATTTATATACATCAGTACCCATAAAGGCGATCTCCTGTCCCCATGCTGGAAGTAAAAAGAGTCTTGCACATCTTAGTAAGCTATCAATGCACACAGGGGTACAGACAATCCCCTCCATTTCGTTCCAGGGAGCGTTAGGTCTTCAGGTGTTGATATCAGACAAAATGGAGGGGGAGTATAATCAAAAGGCTAGTGAAGGGCATACGCATACAGTTAGTGCATGGGTGACACGGGACAGGGTTGAAAGCAGAAAGGGAAAGCAAGACGTTACTCACGGGATTGAAGCAGTAAGCAGTTGCAGACACAGGGAATTCGCAGTTCATCGAGGCGGGAGAGTATTCAGCCATTGCGATGCTTCTCCTGGCGAGGTGAAAAATCTCGTGGTCTCACCATCTTGCACCCTGAGACGTGCCGGGAATAACATACTATATTTAATAGCCTTTGCCCGGAGAGCCCTCTTCACATCATCGAATGACCTCCTTAGCTTTTGTGTATCCACCGAAAAGTCCGGGAAAAACATGAGGCGGGCTGATTCGTGTCTGATCTCCTGCATCTTCCTGGCTTCTCTGAGGATTAGGTCACGATCACGAAAATTTAGGAGCCGGAATATGAATGTACGTGGCGGGGATCCCGGTGGCCCTCGCTGGGGGGCATCCTGTGTGCTCTCTCCACCGCGAAGAAGGACAAGAAGGCCGCCTGTGGGAAAAGCGTGCGGAGGAGTCTCTCCATGTAGAGAACCGGGTCCTGGCCTTCCGAACCCTCCGGAAGTCCCACGACTCGGAGGTTGTTCCGGCGGTTTCGGTTCTCCGCGTCTTCGGATCTGGCTTCCAGGGTTCTGACTCTTATCTGCAAGGTATGCAGGGAGGCTGTATGATCTCGGACCGTGTCCTCTATATCACCGAGCCGACTCTCCGTCTCCGTAACTCTCTGGCGTATTTTATCGAAGTCCTGTCGAATCCGACCAACCTCCAGCTGGACCGTATCTATCTTGGTAGTTAGATCCGACAGAGATGACTGACATCCAGTGATCGCTCGCATGAGGGCATCAAAATTGCTCTGTTCCAAGAGCGCTGGGGGAGCGGTCTCCGTTTGGGAAGCCATGCTGTGTCTGCCTGCCACGTGCGGCGCCGTCTCTGAGACTTAGAGGATCTGGGAGCGTTCACCCTCTGTTGTGCCTTAGATTTGTGCCCCGTTTGTCTCATTCCCCAACATAAACAGTCTAAGGGTATATTAGCAGACCTCAGGGGTCTCAGGGCATATAAAACAGGATAAAATTCCCCCGCTGGAAACAGAGCTCCTCAACAGTGCGTCCTACTCCGCCGCCATCTTGGCCACGCCCTTTTCATCCATTTTTAGGTTAAGTATACATGGGCTTGTTTGTAGCTGAACTGTTTTTTTTTTTTGCATACAAGTCAATAGGAACACAAAAGAAGGCTGGTACAGCTCAGGTGGAGGTCAAATTCATCTGTTAAGTTTGAAAGACAAGAGTCTCAAACTGGCCTTAAATACCTGTGTAGAACCATCTACCATAGGTAGGTGCTAGCATAGGATTTTTGCTAGGGAAACTGTCAGCACAGGTAAATTTGGGCAGGCCTATGCTTTGAGCTAGGCCTGTCTGTTTTGATCTGGGGGCAGGGAGTGGTTAGTGTAGCAGTGGGTGTGACCACCTGTGCTCTAGTTCTGAGGTGCCTCCCCTGCTTCCAGGGAGAATGTTCTGGAAGAGGGGCAGGGCCTAGAACTGGAGTGGCAGGCAACTCATGTGGGAGCCCTGACCAATCCCCAACTGGTATTGGCAGGGGGTGGGCCTCCTATATAAGCTGAGGTAACAGGCCACTGAGAGGAGTTGTCTACTGGGAGAAGTGGAGAATGGAGTACTAGACAGCAGCAGGAGGCCATTCCCATCTGTGGGGGGGGGGGGGGTCGCGCTGATCGCAGGAGGAGGCCCAGGAGATCTGTGAGGGAACTTCACCTTTACATGGTCATTGGTGAAGTCCTTATCATTACACGGTCATTGATAAGGAGTCCTGGATCAGAAGAGAGACTGTAGTGTCAAATCGATGTGGCCCTAGGGCACAGTATTTGCAAGCTGGGCTAGCTGGGAACAGTAGTCCACCGTTCAGCACATGCTTTTAAGCTACTAGGCCTCCGGGGAGAGGTACTGCAGGCCTCTGGCCTAGTAGCAGCAACTAATCAGAGCCAGCACTAGAAACTATTCAGAGTGGGTTCTTTTACAAACAGAAGAGGATGTGTCAAGAAATTAATGTGCTACAGCATAAGTTTTATGCAGGAGGGAAGGATTTCTGGGAGCAATAGTCTGCAGGAGAAGTGCAGAGGAGGAGCAATAGTCTGCAGGAGAAGTGCAGAGGAGGAGCAATAATCTGTATTGAGATGCAGGGAAGAGACTTTAGATGTTATTCATGCTCATAATTTCTTCAGGCTCAAATGAAGTTCTAATGTAAAATATGATGGCGAAGTGATCTGATCTATGGGCATCTCATATACCCCTTTCCTCAACCAAGTTATACCCCCCATTAAACAAAAACGAAACAAAGCAAATGACTGTTCATTGTCTCAGTGTGATATATGGAGGTCTGGCAGCAGGGTGATATGGTGGATGTTAGTAACTAGTGGCAACACACCGCTACACCTGTGCACAGACTATGCACATGTACAACATGTCCCACGATTTTGGACTGCAAAGTAGCATGACAAGTCATTCCCCATGATTTCCAATGACAACCATTCATATTAGTACGACTTCAAGTCATTCCGACTTCAAAGTAGTCCCTGCACTACTTTGGTCCGACTTTGATGCCAGTTACACAGGCATTTCCTGAAATCACGACAAAATCGCCGCGCGAATGGCGGCAAAATCTCAGCCACAAAATTGCAGTAAAATCACACGACTTTGAAGTTGCAGTAGTGTGAAATGGGGGTTAATGCCGCGTACACACGAGCGGACTTTTCGACCGGACTGGTCCGACGGACTATCCGACGGACTTTCGGCTGACTCCCAACGGACTTTTCCAAGGAACGGACTTGCCTACACACGATCACACCAAAGCCCGACGGATTCGTACATGGTGACGTACGACCGGACTAAAATAAGGAAGTTGATAGCCAGTAGCCAATAGCTGCCCTAGTCTCGGTTTTCGTCCGTCGGACTAGCATACAGACGAGCGGACTTTTCGATAGGAACTGGGTCCGGCGGAGTTCCGACGTAAAGATTTGAAACATGTTCCAAATCTAAAGTCCTTCAGATTTTCGACCGAAAAAGTCCCCTGCAGGCCTGATGAAGCCCACACACGGTCGAATTGTCGCTGGACTCGGTCCGTCGGATCAGTCCAGTCGAAAAGTCCACTCATGTGTATGCGGCATTAGTGTTTAGGTACTCTAAACATGCAGTTAAAGCATCTTAAAATCACTAACCTCTCTAGCTATAGGCATTGTAGTAAAATTCATCTTCAAATTTCACACCAAAGGAATTGAAATCACAGCCTCTTCCTTTGAAGGCCTTATATTCTGTATATATAGGAACCTGGGGCTGCATAACATAAAATTAAAGCATATCTCCCTGCTTGGGAGCATACAGCCATTCATAGAAATCCATAGCTGTATGGTAAATAAATACGGTAATAATAAAAAACCAAAAAACTATACGCTAGTATATGCCAGTACCTGCGTAAAGAAACGTGAACAAACATATAGGGACAGATGTGCACTACCGAAAAATTTGTTTCAATTTGTTTTAGTTTCATTTGTTTGTTTTTTTTTGTTTATCGGATCATTCATTATAATCAGCATTGGCCCGCTAGTGAGCATTGCGGATGTCCTTCTCCAGGGGGGTAGTTAACAGCAGACAGCAGTAAGGTAGGACCGGGACCCTGTGGCTAGTCTGGGTGGGTTTACCCCCCACCCCTTCCTTGTACCAAGGTTGTATTGGTTTTTGCTTCCACAGACTTATCTGACGCCTATTGGTTCCGGCCTTGTCGCAGACAGAGGGACCCATGTCCAATAAGCTTCCAGTCTATAATTATCTACTTGTGTTCTAGGACGACTATATAATCCAGTCATCACATTTCCTGACACCCCTACATAATATGTGGTCTCGTTGCCTGCACTCTCTTCTCCTGCCTGCCATGCTCACCCCCCCCCCCCCCGGAGTTTTGTATAAAATTATCCAATAGATCTTTAACAGGTGGGTTATACCACCTAATTACCAGGTATACAGTATCTCGCAAAAGTGAGTATACCTCCTCACATTTTTGTAAGCATTTTATTCTATCTTTTCATGTGACAACACTGAAGAAATTACAATTTGCTACAATATAAATTAGTGAGTGTACAGCTTGTATAACAGTGTAAATTTGCTGTCCCCTCAAAATAACTCAACACAGCCATTAATGTTTAAACCGCTGGCAACAAAAGTGAGTACACCCCCAAGTGAAAATGTCCAATCTGGACCCAATTAGCCATTTTCCCACCCCGGTATCATGTGACTCATTGGTGTTACAAGGTCTCAGGTGTGAATGGGGAGCCGGTTTGTTAAATTTGGTGTTATCGCTCTCACTCTCTCATACTGGTCACTGGACGTTCAATATGGCACTTCATGGCAAAGAACTCTCTGAAGATCTGAAAAAAAGAATTGTTGCTCTACATAAATATGGCCTAGGCTATAAGAAGATTGCCAAGAACCTGAAACTGAGCTGCAGCATATTGGCCAAGACCATACAGCGGTTTAACAGGACAGGTCCACTCAGAACAGGCCTCTCCATGGTCGACCAAAGAAGTTGAGTGCAGGTGCTCAGCGTCATATCCAGAGGTTGTCTTTGTGAAACAGACATATGAGTGCTGCCAGCATTGCTGTAGAGGTTGAAGGGGTGGGGGGTCAGCCTGTCAGTGCTCAGAACATACACCGCACACTGCATCGAATTGATCTGCATGGCTGTCGTCCCAGAAGGAAGCCTCTTCTAAAGATGATGCACAAGAAGCCAGAAAACAGTTTGCTGAAGACAAGCAGACTAAAGACATGGATTACTGGAACAATGTCCTGTGGTCTGATGAGACCAAGATAAACTCATTTGGTTTAGATGGTGTCAAGCGTGTGTGGCAGGAACCAGGTGAGGAATAAAAAGACAAGTGTGTCTTGCCTACAGTCAAGCATGGTGGTGGGATTGTCATGGTCTGGGGCTGGATGAGTGCTGCCGCCACTGGGGCCACTACAGTTCATTAAGGGAACCATGAATGCCAACATGTACTGTGACATACTGAAGCAGAGCATGATCCCCTCACTGCAGAGACTGGGCCGCAGGGCAGTATTTCAGCATAACAACCACAAACACACCTCCTAAAGAAGCTTAGGGTAAAGGTGATGGACTGGCCAAGCATGTCTCCAGACCTAAACCCCATTGAACATCTGTGGGGCATCCTCAAACAGGAGGTGGAGGAGCACAAGGTCTACATCCACCAGCTTCGTGAGGTCTCTAACATCCACCAGCTCATGGAGGAGTGGAAGAGGACTCCAGTGGCAACCTGTGAAGCTCTGGTGAACTCCATGCCCAAGAGGGTTAAGGCCCCTCCTCCCCTTTCTTCCACTCCTTCCCTACCCCATTTTTTTCCCTTTTCCTCCCCCCCTCCTTCCCAAACCACCTCCATCCCAAACCCTCTCCATCCCTTGGTTTCCTTTCCTTTTCTCCCCTTTTTCCCCTTCCCTTACCCTCTTGCTCCCATTTTGTTGTTCATCTGCTTTTTTCTTGCTCTCTTTTTTGTTTTTCATCTGCTTTTTTTCTTGCTCCCTCTTTTGTCCTTCTTTTCCTCTTTTCTTAACCAGATAAACAAAAAGCATTTGATTCTGTTGATTTTTGTTATATGCACAAAGTCCTTGAATGCTTGGGCTTCGTGCCTGTTTACAGGAAGTGGATATCCATACTTTATAAAAATCCTAGGGTAGCAATAAGATTGGGGCTGTCAGTGTCTGAATTTTTTGAGGTGGGTAGAGGCACGAGGCACAAGGCACAAGGCACGAGGCAGGGGTGTTCACTATCCCCCTTCCTCTTTGCTATTGCCATGGAACCAATAGCAGTTGCCCTTCAGTCATCAGAGGAGGTAGGGGCCATTGGGGGGGCACAATCAATGGGTCCCTTGCGCTATATGCTGATGACTTGCTCCTGTTTCTTAAGGACCCGGGCATCTCACTGCAGGCCGCACTAACTATTCTTGACAAATTTGCTACATTTTCAGGATTGAAAGTAAACTGGAGCAAGTCATCTATTTTACCTGTAGATGCGGGAGCTAAAGGTGGGGCAAACCCAGATCTTCCGCTACAATGGGTATCCTCTGTAAAATGCCTAGGGGTGAAAATCACAGCGAATGTTCAGGATTATTTGCCCTTTAATTTACTTCCCCATGTGACACTTCTCAAGCAGAAAGTCCAGGCTTGGACAAAACTACCTTTATCCTTAATGGGTAGGATCATCCTACTAAAAATTAAACTTCTCCCTGTCATTTTATATTTCCGGAGACATGCATCAATATGGGTACCGAAATCCTACTTTAAAAAGCTCAATGGCATAGTCAGTTCCTTCCTATGGGCACCCAAACCCCCTAGAATAGATATCAAAGTGTTACAAGAGCCTTGGTATCAGGGGGGGGGGGGGGGGGTTGGCTCTGCCTGACTGGCAAAATATTATTTGGCTGGCCAGATGGTTTTTGCCCGTAGGTGGCTGGTCGCTGATGAAGGGGACTCGGCCACTGTTCCTGGAGGCAGCTCATCTGGTTTCATACGAAAGCCTGAGACTGGCTCTTTATATGGGAACTAAATTGGATCTCCCACTCACTCAAACCATGAAGGCCACTATTAAAGCCTGGGACTTTGCGGTTAAACTTGCATGCCCAAGTTATCAGGATGAACCCTACACTTTCTTATTTCCATAACATACAAGATCCTATGATCTCGGCGATCAACGGCATAAAAACACTCAAATATATCACCAGTTATGGGGAACTGCTGACCTTTGCTCAAATCAAAGTGAGACATGACCTACCTAATTATTATTTATTTAGTATCTTCCAAATACATCATGCCTTTCAGGTACAGTTTAGAGACATAAAAGTAAAATCCCTACCCTCAGATTTGGAGAGTTTGCTAAAGGAGGAGGAGCTTGCCAAAACCCTTTCAGTGATTTCCTCAAAGAGACACCACAGGCCATAACCAGATGCAGAGAAAAGTGGGGAATAGAGGGACTTGACATACAGGGGGAGGACTGGGACGATATGTGGACCAAACCTTTCAAACACACAGTATCGGGCCAGAGATAAATTGATCCGATTCAAGTTTCTACATAGGAGCTACTATACACCAGCTAGGTTGGCCAAGATTTTTCATTAAAAGTGTTCCTTGTTTAGTTAGTTGAACTATGTTAGTTCGTTTACATAGTACCTTGGCCATGTCTGGTCGGAATGTGAGCTGATGTTATGTTGACATGCTCGTATGTTGAATAGTTTTTTATTCTTTCGGATTTTTGTATTTTCAAATTTTGGTTCTTTCGGTATTTTGTTCTTTCGAGTTTTCGTTCTTTCGGATTTTCGTTCTCTCTGACAATTTGTTTTCGTATGCATTCGTCAAAAGAGTCTTAAGTTCATTCGGATGCTGCTGAATGAACAAATCTGCAGAATTTTGTTTGAAAATGAGTTCGTAACTAAACAATTGCACATGTCTAGATGTAAACCTCTGGATGCACACAGCCTGCTTCCATGGTTGTACATCTAAATGCGTGCATGTAATTGTGCAAGTACTGGGGTACTATCTGCCTACAGTCATTATTTTCTATGGGCGACTGTACCAAGCACCTGTGTCTGCCGATCGTGGAAACAAGTCCAAATATAATGTCATATGGCCCAGGTGCCAATGTGCATGGGGCCTCATCGTCCTTCCATAGGCAGTCCAATCAGATCAGATTGTCAGTTTTTCAGGTAGATCTGACTGGAAGTCTAATGTCAGTCTATGGGTTGGCAGATGTGAACAGACAGGTGTTTGTTTGCATCCAATTACCTCTGTGTCAGTCTAGGTCTGAAAGAAAAATGAAAGGTTTAGCATCCTTCTCTGTTTTTTCAGACCTAAAACTGACAGATCAAAAGTAAAAATATGTAAATAGACACACACATCAGCCTACCCAAGCTGGGGGAAAATAAAAAGAATGTACAGTACATGGATGTCCCAAAGGTAACATTCACGGATCCTTTGCTGATCGGAGTAAAGGAGGGCCATAGGCCTACTTTTTATGGCAGCGGAATCTGTAAGCTGCTAAAAACTGTCTGAAACCTAGCTTGACAGTGTCTGCTGTGATCTTTGAGAATGAATTACTTTACTGTACATGCAGCTACAGAGGTCAGTGATAGTGTATTTTAAAGATCTTTTACGGGTGTTTAAAATATTTAATATTTTAATATCCATAGTCTGCAAGCATGCTGCATATATCCAACTGCTGAACAAACCTTTAGTGTGCTGCAGTTTTTTAAAACTCCACCTCTCTGTATATTTTGAGTAGTTTTTTCAAGCAGTTTATCTAACATAGGAATTATTTCTGTTGCATGCAATATACAGTGGAGACGGAAAGTATTCAGACCCCCTTAAATGTTTCACTCTTTGTTATATTGCAGCCATTTGCTAAAATCATTTAAATTCATTTTTTCCTCATTAATGTACACACAGCACCCCATATTGACAGAAAAACACAGAATTGTTGACATTTTTTGCAGATATATTAAAAAAGAAAAACTGAAATATCACATGGTCCTAAGTATTCAGACCCTTTGCTCAGTATTTAGTAGAAGCACCCTTTTGATCTAATACAGCCATGAGTCTTTTTGGGAAAGATGCAACAAGTTTTTCACACCTGGATTTGGGGATCCTCTCCCATTCCTCCTTGCAGATCCTCTCCAGTTCTGTCAGGTTGGATGGTAAACGTTGGTAGACAGCCATTTTTGTGCTTAGGGTCATTGTCTTGTTGGAAGGTAAACCTTCGGCCCAGTCTGAGGTCCTGAAAACTCTGGACAAGGTTTTCATCCAGGATATCCCTGTACTTGGCCGCATTCATCTTTCCCTCGATTGCAACCAGTCGTCCTGTCCCTGCAGCTGAACAACACCCCCACAGCATGATGCTGCCACCACCATGCTTCACTGTTGGGACTGTATTGGACAGGTGATGAGCAATGCCTGGTTTTCTCCACACATACTGCTTAGAATTCAGGCCAAAAATTTCTATCTTGGTCTCATCAGACCAGAGAATCTTATTTCTCAGCATCCAGGAGTCCTTTAGGTGTTTTTTTTTAGCAAACTCTATGCGGGCTTTCATGTGTCTTGCACTGAAGAGAGCCTCTGCCATAAAGCCCCGACTGGTGGAGAGCTGCAGTGATGGTTGACTTTCTACAACTTTCTCCCATCTCCCGACTGCATCTCTGGAGCTCAGCCACAGTGATCTTTGGGTTCTTCTTTACCTCTCTCACCAAGGCTCTTCTCCCCCAATAGCTCAGTTTGGCTGGACGGACAGCTCTAGGAAGGGATTTGGTCGTCCCAAACGTCTTCCATTTAAGGATTATGGAGGCCACTGTGCTCTTAGGAACCTTAAGTGCAGCAGAAATTTTTTGTATCCTTGGCCAGATCTGTGCCTTGCCACAATTCTGTCTCTGAGCTCTTCAGGCAGTTCCTTTGACCTCATGATTCTCATTTGCTCTGACATGCACCGTGACCTGTAAGGTCTTATATAGACAGGTGTGTGGCTTTCCTAATCAAGTCTAATCAGTATAATCAAACACAGCTGGACTCAAATGAAGGTGTAGAACCACCTCAAGGATGATCAGAAGAAATGGACAGTACCTGAGTTAAATATATGAGTGTCACAGCAAAGGGTCTGAATACTTAGGACCATGTGATATTTCAGTTTTTCTTTTTTAATAAATCTGCAAAAATGTCAACAATTCTGTGTTTTTCTGTCAATATGGGGTGCTGTGTGTACATTAATGAGGAGAAAAATGAACTTAAATGATTTTAGCAAATGGCTAAAATATATAACCAAGAGTGAAAACTTTAAGGGGGTCTGAATACTTTCTGTCCCCACTGTACATGTGTTTCATAAAAAGTTAATGGAAAACATAAATGTAGTGCTATCCCATTGGAGAACTTGAAGATTTACACAGGTTCTTTCCTGAACAGTGCTGAGGCAGACAAACACACTGCATTATTCAGTTCACTCTGGCTCGTTGAACAGTCTAGGGTAGTGATGGCGAACCTATAGCGCATGTGCCAAAGCTGGCATGCAGAGCCCTCTCTGTGGGCACCCTAGCTAAGTTGCTGGATTGCTACCAAGGTCACATGACCTATAGTCAGGCCGCCTGTGATTGGTGCGCTGAGACAGATGCGGGCGGATTGAAAACCCCGAAGAATGAAGTCTAGTGATCGCAGGTAGAGGGAGATCCGATATGTCCTCTGGCTGGGAGATTCAGTACAGCTGATCCCAATCACCACACTCAGCTGACGGCCATCACCAGCTCTATATAATGAGTGGGCAGGGAGGAAGGGCCAGTGCTGTGCTCAGTGGAGAGTGTGCGCTGGTAACAGCTCCAGGGTGTACCGAGATTTACCATGTAAGTGTCTTTGGTTCTATAATCTGATGCTTGACCGGTCGGTGTAGTCTGCCCCTGGAGGATAGGGGTTTGGAGCGAGGTGCACAGGTGGGGGGGGGAGCTGCACCTGCCTGGGAGGACAGGGACTACTAGAGGGGCCATTACTGTAGCCGACCATGTGTGATTTCCTCCCAAGGATCGGGAGGAAATCACCTCTCCTCTGGACGCAGTCATATGATCTCTGACACGCCGCTCTGTAGACCTGTTGCAGTTTGGGCACTTGGGCTCAAAAAGGTTCACCATCACAGGTCTAGAGGATGTCTTTTTAAATATTTATTTTTTTAAGAAATTTGTACCATGAGAGGGTAGAGGGGTGTGGAATACACCATAATGCCAAACACAACTTGCAGAGGAAACTTTCTATCAGTTTCAGTAGCACAAGGACAGTTTGACTATTACAGTCTATAGGTGAAGAAGACCATGCAGAAACATATAGCAGGAGTAATAGTAGACCAGGACAGTCTATGGGTGCACAGCTAAAGACCATGCAAACAGTATGAGCAGAAATAGTAACAGACTGGAACAGTCCACGGTTCATGGCTGAGGACCATTAAGTAGATTTTAGCACAGGTATTGTTAGACTAGAACAGGCTGAATTTTTATTGCAGACCACAGTTTTAAACACAAATAGGCAGGCTGAAACAGTTCGCGCATCCACAGCTGAAGACCATAGTTAAACTGCAGCACAGGAATTAGGCTCTACTTACTGATCCCAGGGGTTGAGAACAAGTCCTTGGGCTCTGTCCATTAGGGGGGTGGCGGGAGGGGGGGGGGAATCAGGTCTCCTCAGGTCTCCAGACAATTTAACAGCAGCCCAGCCACCATCTGGATACCTCCCCAGAGATTGTCCAGGCCCTGATAAATATTTAGGCAGGTTATCTGAATTCTCCCTCCTTAAGCTCTAGAAATTTCTACTAGAGGCAGGGGGAAGCAATCCAACTACCAGCCTCTGAAACCATGAATAGACCAGAGCAAACAATCACTGTTCCTCTGATTACAGAGTAAGCCAAAAACTAAATATACCTAACAGCCTAACTAGGAGGGTGCTACATAAATACAATGTGTGTTAAACAGAAAAAGCATCACAATGCATAAAGCTATGCCTCACACATTATAGTAGATGTACTAAGGGAGTAAAGCTTTTGCACATGGAATTTTAATTTATCTTAGTGAATAAGGGAAAGCTCTTCTGACTTCATTCATTCAATCATATATGAGGAAAAATCCTATTTTTTCATATTTCTTGCATGGAATCAAGTATTTTTTAGTGAACCACATTCACCAAGGTAAGTAAAAAAAAATCCTTTACAAAGTGAACATGCTCCATTCCTTATGTAAAGCAGTCACATTGAAATCACATTCACTTTTTTTCCCATTTTGTGATTGTGTTTTCTTTTCCATCCTTCTGGGTAAGGTCAGGGCCACTGATAAGGCAGTACAACTGGTCCTGTTGTACTGGGCCCAGACCTCATCAGCTAAACAAAGGGGCCCAGGGCAGCTTTATTGTTCATTTCTGCCTAAATGAATAAATGGATTTTACTAGACCATACCCCATCTCCTACATGCTTACCATGGCTTAAATTACATTTTAATGGGCCCCATCAGGCCAGCAGAGGGGCCCTGGAGGTGGGAGCAGAGGAGGGACTTTTTTTTCATTTTTGGGGTTTAGGCGGATAAAGTCAGTGCCGCTGTTTTACTGCACCCTAGGGAGGTGGGTGGGGTGGGGCATCGGGAAGGCTGTATAGGGCCCCATAATTTCTAATAACAGCTCTATGTAAGGTGGAGCTTTTCCTAAAATTCACATTTCATATGAAATCAAAAGGGCACAAGCCATTATCTGTTTTTATTACTTTGCGACTCTGACCTGGATCAAATATGCAGTTTTCTTGAATTACTAAATTACTCTATTAAATGAGTAAGGCATGTTCAAGAAAAATTTAATTAGCTCCTTAAACCCACATTGTTTTGGTTCTTACAGTTTTAGCTAAAACATTAAAAGACTACAGTTGCCCTTTAAAGGTTAAGCATACTTTGAAACAATCAGAAAAACAAGCTTGCTCCCTCCAACTTTAACTAACCAAACATCCCACACCCCAGATGCATTCTTACCAAGTTCTTGAAGCCATTGCTGGCCACAGTGTTCCCCTAACACCAGCCTGGGTCTTTTTTTTCACTGTTGCTGGTCCTATAGAGTTCTATGGACTTCTACTGTTCACATGTGAACAGTAGGAGGAAGACCCAGAATGATAGGAGGTGACCACTGCAGTCAGCTTTGGCTGCAAGAATGGGCAAGTATGTATTCAGGGTAGGTGGATTAATTTAGGTGTGCGGAAGAGGGGTAAATATACTTTGATGGAAAATATACTTATGATGTTAAGGTAGCGTTAATTTATGACAATCGTCTGAAATTCTAACTGTGGGTGGCCCTGCAGTTACTGCCTAGCTCTACAAACTTTGATTAAAACTCGAAGGAGCAAGGCGGCAAATGGTCAACCAAACATTGTAGCCAGGTAGCTGCAGACACTGTTCGAATGCCAGCTGTCAGAATACAATAAATGGAGCGGGAGGTCGGTGCATCCAGACTGTTAAGCATGGTTAAGTGAGAGAAATCTGATGCCCCGTACACACGGTCGGATTTTCCGACGGAAAATGTGTGATAGGACCTTGTTGTCGGAAATTGCGTGTGTAGGCTCCATCACACATTTTCCATCGGATTTTCCGACACACAAAGTTTGAGAGCTTGCTATAAAATTTTCCAACAACAAAATCCGTTGTCGGAATTTCCGATCGTGTGTACACAAATCCGACGCACAAAGTGCCACGCATGCTCAGAATAAATAAAGAGATGAAAGCTATTGGCTACTGCCCCGTTTAGAGTCCCGACATATTTGTTTTACATCACCGCGTTCAGAACGATCGGATTTTCTGACAACTTTGTGTGACCATGTGTATGCAAGACAAGTTTGAGCCAACATCCGTCGGAAAAAAATCCTAGGATTTTGTTGTCGGAATGTCCGATCAATGTCCGACCGTGTGTACGGGGCATTAGTGTGTATGGCCAGCCTTAGACACAAGACAACAACCACTAGATCAAGCTTTTTTCAGGTAATATTCTCATGTTTATGGATACCCCCGTCTCCATCTGGTTGTCAAGCAGGTTAGAAAAAATATATGCAATATATATGTTTAAAGGTGTTGGTGGGCTTTCTCATTGAGGTGAATGGAGTTCAGGATAGGAAAAGGTTGCATGCATGGGAAAGTTCTAAAGAGTTGCAGGGTTATGTCTTGCAGGCTGTAAAGTAAAGATCATCATGGATCTTCATTTTAGATATATTACAAAAATGCTAATGGGTAAAGGGAGCTAAAAATGATAAAGATACTGAAAGCGCATTTATCCTTAGAGATTTTGGAACATGATACAGTATCACAGGGAAAGAATGTAGATGGGAAAATATAAACATTTAGAAGCTTTATCGTTTACAATATAATTTTGCTGTTTTCTCTCAGGAAAAACCACATAGATATCTAAAATGGTGGTATACATTGACCACTGTCTCCAGTACGAATTTGCATACTATGACAGCAATCTCTCGGTATACCACTTCAATTGGATTAAAGTGGAAGTGTGCTTTGCCCATGTAGAAATTTACATAAAATCAACTTATCTACATTTTCTTTCTACTCTTCTCTTTCAGTATTCCAAGCTCTAAACAAACACAGTAACCATTACAAAGTCAAATGATTATGTCTTGTTGGATTATTAATACTACAGAATAAGCAATGTTTATGAGATTTACAGTGCCTTGAAAAAGTATTCACACCCTTTGAAATTTTCCACATTTTGAAATGTTACAACCAAAAACTTAAATGTATTTTATCAGGATTTTATGTGATAGACCAACACAAAGTGGCACATAATTGTGAAGTGGAAGGAAAATGATAAATAGTTTTCAAATTTTTTTACAAATAAATATCTGAAAAGTGTGGCATGCATTTGTATTCAGGTCCCTTTACTCTGATACCCCTCACTAAAATCTAGTGGGACCAATTGCCCTCAGAAGTCCCCTAATTGGTAAATAGAGTCCATCTGTGTGTAATTTCATCTCAGAATAAATACAGCTGTTCCGTGAAGCCCTTAGAGATTTGTTAGAGAACCTTAGTGAACAAACAGCACCATGAAAAAGTTGTGGATAAGTTTAAAGCAGGGTTGCGCTGTTCAATCCATCATTCGAAAATGGAAAGCGTATGGCACAACTGCAAACCTACCAAGACTTGGCCATCCACCTAAACTGAAAGGCTGGGCAAGGATAGCATTAATCAGAGAAGCAGCCAAGTATCCATGGTGACTCTGGAGGAGCTGCAGAGATCCACAGCTCAGGTGGGAGAATCTGTCCACATGACAACTATTAGTCGTGCACTCCACAAATCTGGCCTTAATGCAAGAGTGGCAAGAAGAAAGCCATTGTTGAAAGAAATCCATAAGAAGTCCCGTTTACAGTTTGCAAGAAGCCATGTGGGGGACACAGCAAACACGTGGAAGAAGGTGCCCTGGTCAGATGAGTCCAAAATTTTTTTTTTTTTTTATTTTGGCCTAAAAGCAAAACGCTATGTGTTGTGGAAACAAACACTGCACATCGCCCTGCACATACCATCCTCACCGTGAAACATGGTGGTGGTAGCATCATGTTGTGGGGATGCTTTTCTTCAGCAGAGACAGGGAAGCTAGTCAGAGTTGATGGAAAGATGGATGGAGCCAAATACAGGGCAATCTTAGAAGAAAACCTGTTAGAGTTTGCAAAAGACTTGAGACTGGGGCAGAGGTTCACCTTCCAGCAGGACAACGACCCTAAACATACAACCAGAGCTACAATGGAATGGTTTAGATCAAAGCATATTCATGTTTTAGAATGGCCCAGTCAAAGTCCAGACCTAAATCCAATTAAGAATCTGTGGCAAGACTTGAAAATTGCTGTTCACAGATGCTCTCCATCCAATCTGACAGAGCTTGAGCTATTTTGCAAAGAAGAATGTAAAAAATGTCACTCTCTAGATGTGCAAAGCTGGTAGAGACATACCCACAAAGACTTGCAGCTGTTGCAGTGAAAGGAGGTTCTACAAAGTATTGACTCAGGGGGGCTGAATACAAATGCACAGCACACTTTTAAGATATGTATTTGTAAAAAAAAATTGAAAACCATTTATCATTTTCCCTCTACTTCACAATCATGTTTCACTTTGTGTTGGTCTATCACATAAAATCACAGTAAAATAGATTTACATTTTTGCTTGTAACATGACAAATTGTGGAAAATTTCAAGGGGTATAAATACTTTTTCATGGCCCCGTAGCTACGGGAAATTGGCCCATTTATTTGGCAAAGGTTTAAAAGCCAAACTGCTGTGGGGAAATTAAGCCCGCACAGTCATTGAAATATATAAGACTCTCAAACTACTATGGTGAAAGTTGTTTGTGACAAAGTAATCCTGTGTACAATGTTAGATACGCGGATTATAAATTGTGTAATATCCATTTCTACATCTCCATTTCTTCTATTATTTGCTATGTAGACTATGTTTACTAACAGAGGAACGTCCAGGTTATGTTCGGGGACATCATTAATATTATAAGCTCCTAAGACTGTTTAATGAAAGGTTCTGCGTTCTATGGTCTTTCTTGTATTAACATGCACACACTAATGCCTTTATTGAGAGGTAATGGTTCACTAAAAGGCCACAAAATTGAGGTGTATCATAACTCTCTCATTTCTGACAGAACAATCATAGCAATAGATATTAGTTTGTAGAACGCTACACCAGCAGTTATCCAGGCAAGTATTCTATGGGCCAATGCCTCTTATCTTCTGATTTTAGGGGAACAGCATTACAGCATCATTGGTTGGTCTCAAACATCACAGCAAATAAGTTCAGATAATGGTGATGGTGGGCTTTCTGAAGCAACAGAACCTTTATTGGGCCAACCACATGGCTCCTTTTAAGCTTTTGTGGTAGACATTTAAAGGCTGAAGCTCCTATTCCTGTTTGTGTGCCCAAGGCAAGTTCAACTTTCCAAGTTGGTTAGCATTTTCATTATAAAGCAAGAGAGGTCAGGTGCTGTATTATCATTATGTATAGATTTCATGTAAAATATTAAATCAGTCAGTCATGTGTAACACCCTTACATATGTAAAATCATATTATATTAAAGTACATTGAACGGTTCTTGTGTGATATTCAAAACAGGACCCACACCAGTTATAATTTGATGCACAAGCCTCATAAACTAAAATAAAACTTTTTTTTACCTCCCTTGAGTGAGTCAAATATTTATTTATTTGTTCCTTACACACTCCCACTGACAGACTCCGCAGTTCACAGTCGTAGGGTTTCAGCAATAGAAGACAGTGGGCAGGACTAGATGCCACATCCTCAGCCTCCTTAGTGGCCTCACTGACCAGTAGGATGCAGAAAGGCAGAGGCGTCGTCAGAGGGGGGCTATTGGGGCTACAGCCCCGAGTCTGGGACCAACAGCCCTGAGTCTCTTATCCCGGTCAAGAATGCAGGGGACAGGGGCGGACTGAGCCGTGGTAGCGCTGGCCCCGGCTCCAGCTCCGCCCCGCCTCCACCTGACTCTACTCTTGGTCACTGCCCAGCATTCAAAGCGGGGGAGGATTGCACTTCCTCCTCCTCCACGCTAGTGCTGGTGGGGCCTGGCTTGCAAATTCTGGACTGGAGTGTCCTACCGCTTGCCCGGTGGCGGCATGGAGGGCAGAGCAGCAGGGAGGGGGATACTTGAGCAGCCGGGAAGAGCCAAGGAGGGAGGGAGAGAGAGAGAGAGAGATAGAGGACACCGCCACCCTGAACAGCATCCCCAGCGCCTCCCACAGCCTGCACTCCACCTATCGGTCCTCTCTCAGTTCGCTGTGACTGGAACAGGAAGAAGGTGGGAATTACAATGAGGCCGCCGTGCCACATCCATCCCCGCTCGGGCGGGCAGCTCTCCTCCTCTCCTCTGGCTGCCTCGCACACCAGCACCACGGTTAAGCTGCTGCTGCAGGACCTGCCTGGACACATGAAGTATGTCTCCTCCTTGTCACTCTGGTAGGTCAGTCAGTGTGTGTGTGTATGTCAGGTACCAGGTCAGTGTGTGTCAGGTAGGTCAGTGTATGTAGGTCAGTGTGTGTCAGGTAGGTCAGTGTGTGTCAGGTAGGTCAGGTATATCAGGTAGGTCAGTGTATGTCAGGTAGGTCAGTGTGTGTCAGGTAGGTCAGTGTGGGTCAGGTAGGTCAGTGTATGTAGGTCAGTGTATGTCAGGTAGGTCAGTGTGTGTCAGGTAGGTCAGTGTGTGTCAGGTAGGTCAGTGTATGTAGGTCAGTGTGTGTCGTGTAGGTCAGGTAGGTCAGTGTGTGTCAGGTAAGTCAGTGTATGTAGGTCAGTGTGTGTCAGGTAGGTCAGTGTATGTAGGTCAGTGTGTGTCAGGTAGGTCAGTGTGTGTCAGGTAGGTCAGTGTACGTAGGTCAGTGTGTGTCAGGTAGGTCAGTGTAGATCAGTGTGTGTCAGGTAGGTCAGTGTGTGTCAGGTAGGTCAGTGTAGCTCAGTGTGTGTCAGGTAGATAGGTTAGTTTAGTGGTCAGCATTGATGGGCACTGGTAAGTCAGGCAGCAACCAGCAACCAGCAAGTGAGCTTACCCCCTGCCACACAACCACACAACCTCTCCGCCCAACCAAAAAACTCAGCGCCACTAGAGCCCCCCCCCCGTGCCGGCCTTGGACTTCGGGCTGAAGCTCCTGGTCTTTTTGCCACTTAGCAACGCCCCTGCAAAAAGGACAAGCTTGATTTTAGAAGAAATTTGCTTATAACATCAGCTACCAAAATCTTTTTCTCTAATGAGTTCTTTGACATGTTCTTTGCATGCGTTTACCTTCTCCAGTTTTGCAATAGCAAAGTTACTGCATCCAAAGTAATATTTTCTAGAGTAAAAACTGGATGCTCCCATTGACTCCCATATATGAAGAAAAGCAGTTATGCGCCTTCAATACAAACCCTTTTGCATTACATTTCTCACTTTTGATCGGGTACATTCTGACCCAAGGGAGGGAGACTGGGATAGAAAAAACTGTAGTTAGAAATGAGGTGGATCCACTCTCATGGAGCAACCATGGATATTCTTGGTTGGATGAATCCACATTTACATTTATTATGTATGACTAAAACTGTACTTTTGTAAAAAATTAAGCTATTGATATAGATCATATGATGACATATCTATCGCCATGTGTTCTTTCGTTCCCTCTTTCTTAGAACATTTAGCTTTAGGGGATTGTGGTGCATCACCAATCCCCCTTATGAAATGGGGTGGGTGGTTTATTGGAGAAAATTCCATTTATCCCCAAAGGTGGGTGCCTGACTCAATTCACCCATCCCTCAGCAATTTCTCAGCTTCTGTGTCTTATATATGGAGGCAGATGTTTAACATCCTCTGTCTACCCCTTGGGCAGTACTGTGTATAACAAAGCCATTTTGTCATCATGCACCCATGTGTGTGACGTCTATACATTGCACAATGAATTGAAGGTGGAGTGTGGCAGAATTGGCAGTGCAGATCAATTGGGAAAGCATCCCATTAATTTCTTGTCCCAGGCCTGTGTGGCCATAGAAAAGTGCAGGATACACAGCAACAGACCATTCACTCTGGTTCATTAAACATTCTAGGGGTTATTACAAGAAAAACAAAATGGAAGGCGCACACACCTAGTGCATTACCAATGATAATTTTATTAGTTAAAAAATTCATAAAGATGGGTACTCACAAAGTACAACTTTCAATGAGCCATGAAAACAGAGTGTATGGACATGCACAGGAGGACCACAACACGGGATAAAACTGACGCATTTCGGAGGAGCACCACCTTCCTCATAGCTAGGCACTGAGGAAGGGGGTGCGCCCATGAAACGCTTCAGTTTTATCCCGTGTTGTGGTCCTGTGCACATCCATACACTATGTTTTTATGGCTCATTGAAAGTTGCACATTGTGAGTACCCACCTTTATGAATTTTTTAACTATTAAATTATCATTGGTAATGCACTAGGTGTGCGCGCCTTCCATTTTGTTTTTCTTGTAGTTTCCATTGGCTTAGGCCTTCTGAGGAAGGCAGCATCCACCCAGTCTTGGGATACCCTTCAGTTCACTGCTGCTCATCGGATCCTGCTGCATAATCAGTCTACAGGTGCAGATTCTTGCAAATTTGTTAATCCTTCAGGACACGGACCTGTCATCCGCCCACTCCGCTTATTGTGGCCCACGCAAACCGGTTACCAAGTCGCTTAAGTGGCTCTTGCTCTTTAAAAGGTTGGGCACCCCTAATGTAGAGCATGCATGCGACACTGCCGCTAGTGGTGCAGCACTAAATTCCCCAGTGGGTTAACCCTTTCTATTAAAACCGATGGAACAGGGGAATGGTGGTGCTTAACTTTTGGAAAAAGAAATAATTCCCAATGCTCAGACATAGGAGAATGGATTTCTCAGAGACTAACCATGGTCCAGGACCTTGAGAAGGCTTTTTGTACACAAGAGACTAAGAAGCACCACAAGCAGAGTCCAATGCCTGAATGTAAACATTCCAGTTTAAGTCAACAGCTGTCAAGAACTTGGTGTCAGCCATCAGGTTAAGGCATACACATACAAGCACGCATATGGGCGGACTTGCATGCATGTCCAATGCTGCCAAGTGGCCTATTTAAACCTGAACTCCGCACTAGCCCTTTGCTGAATGGTCTTCAGTCTTGTTCATGGTATCCAGTTCCTGGTACACATCTTCATTCTGTTACTGATCCGGACTGTTCTCTGACCTTACTCCCAGATTATCCTTGTCTGCTCATATACACTGTCTGCCTCTGCTACTGACCTCAGCTTAGACTACTGACCACACTTTTGCCTAGTAAATACTCACTGCCTGATTCAAGAAGCCACCCTCATCATCTCAGCCTCTGCATACAAGCATGTGACAGCCGCTTACTGATTTGCCATTGTCCAAATCCTCCTGAAGGTGGCATTATAACATAATTCCCATGTCATTCAATGAACAATAAAGACACATTTTTGTTGTGGTTTTGGAAACATTCAGGTAAAAACAAAACCTTCTTGCTTACTCTTACATTCTCCTTAACTGGACAGATATACCAAAAATAAACTGACTGGGGGGTTTAACCCTTCGTCTACTAGTTTTAGCTATACATACACTTTAATAAAAGAGAAATTGTAATTTTACTAAATTAAAAATGATTTGCAAGTTTTTTTAAATTCTTAAGCTTGTGTTCAATAGGAATTGATAAATTAGTGTCTGTGTTTGGCACTCTTCCTTCCCAGCATCTCATAAATTTACATATGTATTTTCCCCTTTCTTTTTAACATTAGTAATTGTGCTGTAAATTGTGATCACAATAAATGAAGAAAACTCTTACCATTGCCTTTGGTGAATTTTTGAACTACATGGAAATCCCCTCTGCCGCTGAAATTATCAGCTTGTTCCACCAAAGCATCCTTAACTGCCTGGTAGCCATAAAGGACAACGTGGGGCTTCTGACCAAGGTAGATAGTGAAGACAGGGCCATATTTGTTGCTCAGCTGTAGTAATGTTGTAACATTAGTCAAGATTTAAAACATATGGAATAAAAACAATGCACATAAGAGAAGTAAAGAATCATAGCAAAAAGTAACAAAGTGAGATACAAATAATACATTATATAATTTTAAGTTAGAGGTCTGCTGTACACTTTGATTTTCATTTCTCTCAAAACTTTCATTGTTTTTGCAACTGTTTCAATACTTGATTGAAAATCTTTGCATAAAAGCAAAAATAAAAATAAAGATTTATCATAAGTTACCTCTATGATGCTTTGCTCGTTCTTTATTGTAGGCTTTCTAATAAGTAAGCCAAGTACTGCTGGCTTGCTTTTTGGTTAATTCTACAAGTCCAGAGCCATTCAGCTACCTTAATGTAATTTGATCTACTACTATTCATGCTATTTACAACAAAACAGTAAATTACAAGAGCCCCCTGGTTTGACTTCGGCCAACAATAGATTTAAAGTGGTTGTAAACCTTCATCCAGTGAAGTGAACAGCCTCAGATGATACAAAGAGATGAAACAAATCCTCCCACATAGGTTTTACTTGTTTATCTGCAGTCTTCTCTTCTCTACACCCCTTCAAAAGGGCAGAAAAGTATGAAAATCTTTCTTCGTCTGTCAGGAGCCGAGAGGAGGGGGCGGAGAGGCTGCAGTAACAGTGTGTGAGAGCTGATTGGAGGAAAGGCACATCCCCCCCCACACACAGCAGAAGAACAAACTGTCTGCTGAGCTCCCCCCCCCACACACAAATGCATTTTATGTGTTGGGGAAAACTTCTCTGAAGTTACACATGCTGATAACCGAGAATCAAAGCACCAGAGAGAAATGGCACGTAGAGCTTTGGAGAGAGATAATTAAACACTATAGATACAATATCTCACAAAAGTGCCACTGGAGTCCTCTTCCACTTCTCCATGATGACATCACAGAGCTGGTGGATGTTAGAGACCTTGCGCTCGTCCACTTTCCATTTGAGGATGCCCCACAGATGCTCAATAGGGTTTAGGTCTGGAGACATGCTTGGCCAGTTCATCACCTTTACCCTTAGCTTCTTTAGCAAGGCAGTGGTCGTCTTGGAGGTATGGTTGCAGTTGTTATCATGTTGGAATACTGCCCTGCGGCCCAGTCTCTGAAGGAAGGGGATCATGCTCTGCTTCAGTATGTCACAGTACCATAGGCGTGCGCAGGGGGTGTGCCGGGTGTGCCTGGGCACACCCTAATCACCCAGAGCTGTCTCCCAAGATCTGCTCCGACATGTTACATCCAGGCATTGTGTAGCCCGAGCTGCCTGTGAAACATTGGGCAGATCGTGAGGTGAGAGTCGCTCAGTGTGTGACACTGTCAGCTAATTTAATGGCTTGTAGAGAGAGAGACCAGCTGTCACAACTCCGCGGTGATGTCGGGGGTGGGCGGGACCGAATGGACAACAAACATCAGCAAATTGGATGGGGTCTGGGCGGGCTGCTACATGTATGTGGCTCCGCCCCTCCCTAAGCAGCCCAATCATTGGCTGGTGTTTGATAGCTGCTCGGTCTCGCCCACCCCATCATCATTGCAGAGTTGTGACAGCTGATCTTCTCCGTGCGTGCAGTTACATTAGCTGACAGCTTCGCACACTGAGCGGCTCTCGCCTCACAATCTCCTCACAATCTCCTCTGTTAGTGCCGCTATCAGTGCCAATCAGTGCTGTGCTGCCCATCAGTGCCGCCATCAGTGCCAATCAGTGCTGTGCTGCCCATCAGTGCCGCCATCAGTGCCGCTATCAGTGCCAACCAGTCCTGCCCATCAGTGCCAATCAATGCTGCCAATCAGTGCCCATCAGTGATGCCTATCAGTGCCGTCTATCAGTGTCAATCAGTATTTGCCCATCAGTGCCAATTAATGCTGCCAATCAGTGCTGCCAATCAGTGCCACTATCAGTGCTGTCTATCAGTGCCAATCAATGCTGCCAATCAGTACCCCTATCAGTGCCGCCCATCAGAGCCAATCAATGCTGCCAATCAGTGTCCATCAGTGCCACTATCAGTACCAATCAGTGATTCCTATCAGTGCAACTATCAGTGCCAACCAGTGCTGCCCATCAGTGCCAATTAATGCTGCCAATCAGTGCCCATCAGTAAAGCCTAGCAGTGCTGCTCATTAGTGCCAATCAGTGCTGCCCATCAGTGCCTATCAGTGCTGGCCATCAGTGTCAATCAGTGCCAACTATTAGTGCCACCTATAAGTGCCCATCAGTGCTACCAGTCAGTGCCGCTTATCAGTGCCAATCAGTGATGCCTATTAGTGCCACCTATCAGTGCTCATCAGTGCTGCCAATTACTGCCCATCAACGCTGCCAATCAGTGTCAATCAGTGCTCCCAATCAGTGCTGCCTATCAGTGCCCATCAGGGGGAGATGAACTGTGTAGCCAGGCACAATGTTCATGTGGGCGGGGGGCGGGCCTGGTGAGGCACAACTGAAATCTGTTGATGTTTATTAATGCCACATGCCGATCTTTAGTATAATAATAGGTAATCCCCACACTACTATTTACAAAAACTACTGGGGGTAAAGTAAAAAAAAAGTGTCAGTAAAAGGCTTGCCGCTAAGCACTGTTATGTGTTCCCACACCACAAAAGAAAAAAAGTGTAGCGCTAAATTAACTTCAAGTGCAACAACTTTTTAGTTGGGAGGTTCAAACCATTACAGCACTTTGGAAGTTTTATTTTTTGGATTGTTACACTTAATTTTATATGATTTAGTTACTATTATATTGTGAATTATTGCACTTGAAGTTAATTTTCCTCCACCCCAAACTCACTCATCCATGTCTTTATGGACCTTGCTTTGTTCACTGGTGCACAGTCATGTTGGAACAGGAAGGGGCCATCCCCAAACTGCTCCCACAAAGTTGGGAGCATGAAATTGTCCAAAATGTCTTAGTATGCTGACGCCTTAAGAGTTCCCCTCACTGGAACTAAGGAGCCAAGCCCAACCCCTGAAAAACAACCCCCCACCATAATCCCCCCTCCACCAAATGATTTGGACCACTGCACAAAGCAAGGTCCATAAAGACATGGGTGAGTAGGTTTGGGGTGGAAGAACTTGATTGGCCTGCACAGAGTCCTGACCTCAACCCGATAGAACACATTTGGGATAAATTAGAGCAGAGACTATGAGCCAGGCCTTCTCATCCAACATCAGTGACTGACCTCACAAATGCGCTTTTGGAAGAATGGTCAAACATTCCCATACAGACACACTCCTAAACCTTGTGGACAGCCTTCCCAGAAGAGTTGAAGCCATTACATCTGCAAAGGGTGGGGCAACTCAATATTGAACCCTACTGGCTAAGACTGGGATGCCATTAAAATTCAAGTGCGTGCCAATACTTTTGACAATATAGTGTGTGTGTGTGTGTATATATATATATATATATATATATATATATATATATATATATATATATATATATATATATATATATATATATATATATATATACATACACACACACGCACACATATGCACACATACATACATACACACGCACATGTGTGTTTCACCTCTGGAGTGCACACCCCCTAATGCAATGGGCTGCGCACGCCTATGCACAATACATGTTGGCATTCATGGTTCCCTCAATGAACTGTAGCTCCCCAGTGCACTCATGCAGCCCCAGACCATGACACTCCCACCACCATGCTTGACTATAGACAAGACACACTTGTCTTTGTACTCCTCACCTGGTTGCCGCCACATACGCTTGACACCATCTAAACCAAATAAGTTTATCTTGGTCTCATCTGACCACAGGACATGGTTCCAGTAATCAATGTCCTTAGTCTTCTTGTCTTCAGCAAACTGTTTGCGGGATTTCTTGTGAATCATCTTTAGAAGAGGCTTCCTTCTGGGACGACAGCCATGCAGACCAATTTGATGCAGTGTGCGGCGTATGGTCTGAGCACTGACAGGCTGACCCCACCCCTTCAACCTCTGCAGCAATGCTGGCAGCACTCACACGTCTATTTCCCAAAGACAACCTCTTGATATGACGCTGACCACGTGCACTCAACTTCTTTGGTCGACCATGGCGAGGCCTGTTCTGAGTGGAACCTGTCCTGTTAAACTGCTGTATGGTCTTGGCCACCGTGCTGCAGCTCAATTTCAGGGTCTTGGCAATCATCTTATATCCCAGGCCCTCTTTATGTAGAGCAACAATTCTTTTTTTGTGATCCTCAGAGAGTTCTTTGCCATGAGGTGTCATGTTGAACTTCCAGTGACCAGTATGAGAGAGCGAGAGCGATGACACCAAATTTAACACACCTGCTCCCCATTCACACCTGAGACTTTGTAGCACTAACGAGTCACATGACACCGGGGAGGGAAATTGGCTAATTGGGCCCAAATTGAACATTTTCACTTAGGGGTGTACTCACTTTTGTTGTCAGTGGTTTAGACATTAATGGCTGTGTGTTGAGTTTTTTGAGGGGACAGCAAATTTACACTGTTATACAAGCTGTACACTCACTACTTTACATTGTAGCAAAGTGTCATTTCTTCAGTGTTGTCACATGAAAAGATATAATAAAATATTTACAAAAATGTGAGTCGTGTACTCACTTTTGTGAGATACTGTATATGTGCTTTGCTCAGATTCCATGACTAGGGTTTACAACCATTTTAAGTAATCCTCTTTAAAAGAAACATGGGGGCTGCCAAGGCAGAGCTCCATCTTAAAATGCTAGTTACTTAGATATTATTGACTTTCTGGCTTCAACTCTTTGAGTCAAGGATAACCCCTACCCTCTCACCAGGGGCGTAACTAGAAATAGCACGGCCCCCCTGCAAACAGCCCCCCCCCACAGCTGCCCTAGTGTCAATGCAGCGTGACCTGTGCCACATACAGCGTGACCTGTGCCCAATGCAGCGTGACCTGTGCCCAATACAGCGTGACCTGTGCCCCATACAGCGTGACCTGTGCCCAATACAGCGTGACCTGTGCCCAATACAGCGTGACCTGTGCCCCATACAGTGTGACCTGTGCCCAATACAGCCTGGTCTGCCTGTGCCCCATACAGCCCCACCTATGTAGAGGAAGAGGCAAGCACCCGGATCAGCAGAGAGTGGGATTGCCCGCTGTAATAGCTTTCATTTGAATTTCCTGTCTTCCCAGGGCTCATCGTCACATAGCCCCACCTCATGGCCCGACGCCTTTGATGACGTCACATGTCCCGCATTGGATCGGCGTTCTGTCTATCAAAGGCACCGGGCCAAAAGGTGGAGCTATGTGACATAAGCCCCGGGAACACTGGAAGTTCTAATGAAAGCTCTTACATCGAGCAATTCAGCTCTCTGCTGTTACGGACAGCTCGCCTCTTCCTTTCCTCTCTCTTCCCCTGGCTGGGAGACTGTGCCAGCAGTGCTCTTATCCTCACTGGGCCCCACTCGGCTGCGGGCCCCATTGTGCCCGCATGGGTCACTATGGTGGTAGTTACGCCCCTGCCTCTCACAATTTGATATTGGGCACCGAAGATGGCCATCAAGTGAAAAAACCCAAAAGGGGGTATATCTCTAATAATATAATGTACATTAATATCAGTTTAAACTGTTATTGTGCTTCTATTTTATACAATTGGTCTTTGTTAACATATTAAAACATATACCTCCTTCAGTGACTTGACCAAGTCTGTGGTGTCCAGTTGATGAAGGTTGCCCAGTACAGGAATGGCCCTGGGACCTGGTGGAAGCTTACCCTTCTTCTTATTGAGAATCACCAGGAAGGACAAACAGAGAACAACCAATGCAACAGTCATAGAACGAAACTCTATCCTTTCCCATCCTGAGAAAATAATTAAACAGAGAATATATAGTATATGCATCTATTAGCTGTTGATTTCTATACTGAGCTGAAAGGGAAACAGTTTGTAAAAAAAAAAATTTTTTTTCTCTTGACCATAATTGTCTGTAGACAGGAGCACTCACCAGTAAACAAAATGTCCACTTCTCCACTGGACCTGTGCAGTTCCAAGACCAGCGAATCAAAGATCTGATGAGTTCAGGCAGGTGGGCGTAGCATGACCTGATGATGTCATGGCAAATGGTGCCAGCCTGATACTGGTATTGCAGCCTACTTGTCCTGCTGTGCTGCGGTTGGGAAGCTGGTTCATAACATCAAGCACAGAGGCTCTTACACTGTGTAGTGTCATAGTCAGGGTTGCCAACCGTTCGTTAATTTACGTTGTATCAAATTAAAAAAAAAAAAGAGATATTTTCTTCTGGTAAGTAACTGTCAGTGGACAGAAACAATCACCAGTAAATATGTCCCTTTGACCTCTGGATATACACTGTGCAAGTGCAGTTTTGAGACCAGAAGATCAAAGATCGACTGAGCTTAGGCTGATGGACATAGTGTGATGATGTCATGGCAGGTGGGGCCAGCCTGGTGCCGGTGCTGCAGTCCACCTGTTTTTCTGTACCATAATCAGGAAGTTCATTATCGTAATGTACAGAGGCTCTTACATGGTTTAGTGCCATATTTGTTGTGAATGATTGCCTATATTGACCTAAAAGCCTAGGATATTAGACATACATTTTATACCAACACATATGCAATATTCTGTTCTGGTTTAGCTCTTGGCATCAACATCCACAGTTCAGTCCAGGTACATAGCAATATATACCAGAAACCAATACTTCAACGCTGTTAGGCCCATTTTTCAACACGACTCACTAGATGCTTTCCCCATCCCCAGTATTAGGCTCCTTAACTTCCAAAAGCTCCCATGCTTAAATAAAAAAAAAGAGAAGACTAGACATCATTTTATAGTAATGAGTTCAGAGCTACTAATTAAACATTTATTCATGCTCAATTTTTGTTACACTCACTGCGTCATTTTTTATCTGTAGAGCAAGACAGTTTATTTGTGAGAATTGCATATATTGTTTATACTGTTTAAATATTGACTCTTTTAGTTTGCAACAGGTGTTTTCGTCATCTATGAGGTTGTCAGTAAAAAACCCCTTGTTTTGTCATTAAATCTTCCACATTTTGTCAGTGATACTTGGCAGTAGTTGGCAGGAGTTGGCAGCCTTGATGAGCAACCCCTCTCTTTACAGCACCTACTAGTGGTGGTGACTAGGAGTAACACCTGTACAAGGTGTGAAAAGCATATACTACCAGGAAGCTGTAGTGCAGCCTTTCTAAAGCTTTTTAACTCAAAAAAAGCTTTTAACTTTTAAATGTCAGGGAATCTATGCTAATAATTATTATATCTACAAGACATTAAGTTGTAAATATAAGAAATGCGATGCACTTAGCAAATTTGACATCCAGGACTTCTATATACAACAATATTATTTTTACCATTGATGAAATAAAAAAAAATAATAATGGCCAGAAATGAAATGCACACAGTAAAAATTGTAGTGCTCCTTCACATTCAGTGGGTTCATTGGAAAAGTGAAACCTTACATTGACGGCTGGTGGAGAAGTCCCCTCTTACACTGGTGGTTAGTGGGGAGAATGTCCCCTTTACAATTACCTAAAAAATAATTGTGGCCAGTGGTAGCATATCTCAGAAGCAGAAATTGCTCATTGGTCAAGGAACCCCTAGCAGCCTCTTGATTAACTCTGAGGTTCTTGTATTTAACATCACAGCTATCACGCCTTTCTATTTCCCCATTTTATAAAATTGTATTTAACCACTGCCCTTCCTTCCTCTGGGTGGGCGTCATACGCAGCGTGGCCATCGGAAATGAGGAGTGTCCCTCGGGACACAACCCATCCCCAATCAGAGTAAAGAGCCAATGAAAATGTCTCTTTACCACATGACTGGCTGTGTCCAATCACAGCCTGTCACATGTGTTGTCTTAGTTCTCGCCACTCGTGCACGCAGCGCAGTGATCAGGGATGAGTCGTGTCCCTTGGACACAGCAAATCCCTGATCAGGGTATAGAGACAATGAAAATGGCTCTTTACTACATGACCGGCTATGTCCAATCACAGCCGGTCACAAATGTCAATATACGCCGGTAACTCGTGGCAAACTAGGTCCTCTTTCTCACACACTGTTCCAATGTGAGGAGAAGATCTGGTAACAATGAGTTACCAATTACAGTGCAAAACACAGTCCCCAGATTGCCCCCAAAATAAAGAGGACCTGTCTCCAGCCCAGAGTACCCAAGTACCTATCTGCAGCCCAGAGTACCCATCTGCAGCCCAGAGTACCTGAGTACCTATCTGCAGCCCAGAGTACCCGAGTACCTGTCTCCAGCCCATCAAAGTACCAGAGTACCTGTCTCAAGCCCATCTGAGTACCCAAGTACCTATCTCCAGCCCATCAGAGTACCAGAGTACCTGTCTCCAACCTATCGGAGTACCTATCTGTAGTCCATCAGAGTACCTAAGTACCTATCTGCAGCCCATCAGAATACCTGAGTACCTGTCTCAAGCCCATCAGAGTACCCGAGTACCTGTCTCGAGCCAATCAGAGTACAAGAGTACCTGTCTCCAACCCATCAGAGTACCTATCTGCAGCCCATCAGAGTACCTGAGTACCTGTCTCAAGCTATCTGCAGTCCATCAGACTACCCAAGTACTTATCTGCAGCCCATCAGAATACCTGAGTACCTGTCTCAAGCCCATCAGAGTACCCGAGTACCTGTCTCCAGCCCATCTGGGTACCTATCTGCAGCCCATCAGAGTACCTGAGTACCTATCTGCAGCACATCAGAGTAGCAGAGTACCTATAGTGCCTTGAAAAAGTATTCATACCCCCTGAAATTTTCCCCATTTTGTCATGTTACTAAAAACGTAAATGTATTTTATTGGGATTTTATGTAATAGACCAACACAAAGTGGCACATAATTGTGAAGTGGAAGGAAAATAATAAATAGTTTTCAAAATTGTTTACAAATAAATATGTGAAAAGTGTGGCGTGCATTTGTATTTAGCCCCTTTTACTCTAATACCCCTTATTAAAATCTAATGAAACCAATTGCCTTCAGAAGTCACCTAATTTGTGAATAGAGTCCACCTGTGTGTAATTTAATCTCAGTATAAATACAGCTGTTCTGTGAAGCTCTCAGAGGTTTGTTAGAGAACCTTAGTGAGCAAACAGCATCATAAAGGCCAAGGAACACACCATACAGGTCAGGGATAAAGTTATGGAGATGTTTAAAGCAGGGTTAGGTTATAAATAAATATCCCAAGCTTTGAACATCTCATGGAGCACTGTTCAATCCATCATCTGAAAATGGAAAGAGTATGGCACAACTGCAAACCTACCAAGACATGGCCGTCCGCCTAAACTGACAGGCTGGGCAAGGAGAGCATTAATCAGAAAAGCGGCCAAGAGGACCATGGTAACTCTGGAGGAGCTGCAGAGATCCACAGCTCAGGTGGGAGAATCTGTCAACAGGACAACTATTAGTTGTGCACTCCACAAATCTGGCCTTTACGGAAGAGTGGCAAGAAGAAAGCCATTGTTGAAAGAAAGCCATAAGAAGTCCCGTTCAGGGCCGTCTTAATGAGTGGGCACCCCTGGGCACTGCCATGTCAATTGGGTCAGCAGGAGTGTCAGCGGTGCAGGGGAGGCTGCCTATAACACTCCCCTGCCATTTATTTAAGTTAGACTGTCCCGGACCCTCGGGGATCTTCACTATCTCCAGAGGCAGCAGGAGTTTGTGGGCGGAGCCAAGGGTGTGGATGCCTCCTCCACTCCTCCCAAAGACTAAACTTTACTCAGGAGCAGGAGAGACCACAGCAGCCCCGGGAGTCTTTGCATCCAGGAATCCTGTAAGTGACTGAGCACATGTCACTGCATACTGCACTAACCTTCCAATATTTCACCCTATACTATCCAAACCTACCACTATACCCCCCTTTCTACCCACATCTGCCACTATACCTCCCTATCTACCCAAAACTGCCACTATACCTCCCTATCTACCCACATCTGCCGCCATACCTTCCTGTCTACCCACATCTGCCACTATACCTCTCTATACTACCCAGATATGCCACTATACCACCTACATTACCCAAATCTGCCACTATACCACCCTATGCTACCCAAACCTTCCACTACACCACCCTATGCTACCCAAACCCTCCACTACACTACCCTAACCTGCCATTATACCACCCTATACTACCCAAACCTCCCACTTTACCACCCTATACTACCCAAACCTCCCACTATACCACCTATACTACCCAAACCTGCCACTATACCACCTATACTGTACCCTCATGACCTCCCCTTTACTGTGTCCTCCAACCCCCCCTTACTATGCCCTCCTGTCCCTACACGTACTGTGTAAAGTTAAACATAAATACAGGCCGCTGATAGGCTGGGAGAGGCATTTATGGCAGGGGGCAGTGTGTACAGGGAGGGGGATAGTTTCAAAAAGGAGTGGGAGCAGTGTGTACAGGGAAAATGTCACTGTATACAGAGGGTCAGTGTATATGGAGGGGGGGGGGCAGTGTGTAGAGAAGGCAGACAGTGTGTATAGGGGGTGAATTTAATTTGGGATAATTCCCTGGTTGTGTGTATTTTTTGTTGCTAATCAGACTCGAAAGCCATGCCCAATATGTAGCATCATTTAGCCACACCCACTCCTTGCCACCATGCGCATAGCGCGCCACAGGTCACCATCTCCCTGGCAGGGGCCCTAGTGCATTACTTTGCCCAGGGGCCCATGATTTTAATAAGATGGCCCTGGTCCAGTTTGTAGTTTGCGAGAAGCCATGTGGAGGACACAGCAAACACGTGAAAGAAGGTGCTCTGGTAAGATGAGACCAAAATTGAGCCTTTTGGCCTAGAAGCAAAACGCTATGTGTGCTGGAAAACTAACACAGCACATCACCCTGAACATACCATCCTCACCGTGAAACATGGTGGTGCAGCATAATGTTGTGGGGATAATTTTCATCAGGGATAGGGAAGCTGGCCAGAGTTGATGGGAAGATGGATGGAGCCAAATACAGGGAAATCTTAGAAGAAAACCTGTTATGCCCCGTACACACGGTCGGACATTGATCGGACATTCCGACAACAAAATCCTACGATTTTTTCAGACGGATGTTGGCTCAAACTTGTCTTGCATACACACGGTCACACAAAGTTGTCGGAAAATCCGATCATTCTGAACGCGGTGACGTAAAACACGTACGTCGGGACTATAAACGGGGCAGTAGCCAATAGCTTTCATCTCTTTATTTATTCTGAGCATGCGTGGCACTTTGTGCGTCGGATTTGTGTTCACACGATCGGAAATTCCGACAATGGATTTTGTTGTCGGAAAATTTTATAGCCTGCTCTCAAACTTTGTGTGTCAGAAAATCCGATGGAAAATGTGTGATGGAGCCTACACACGGTCGGAATTTCCAACAACAGGGTCCTATCACACATTTTCCGTCGGAAAATCTGACCGTGTGTACGGGGCATTAGAGTCTGCAAAAGACTTGAGACTGGGGTGGAGGTTCACCTTCCAGCAGGACAATGACCCTAAACATACAGCCAGAGCTACAATGGAATGGTTTAGATCAAAGCATATTCATGTGTTAGAATGGCCCAGTCAAAGTCCAGACCTAAATCCAATTGGGAATCTGTGGCAAGACTTGAAAATTGCTGTTCACAGACGTTCTCCATCCAATCTGACAGAGCTTGAGCTATTTTGCAGAGAAGAATGGGCAAAACGTTCACTCTATAGATGTGCAAAGCTGGTAGAGACATACCCAAAAAGACTTGCAGCTGTAATTGCAGCGAAAAGTGGCTCTACAAAAGTATTGACTTAGGGGGGCTAAAAACAAATGCACTCCACACTTTTCAAATATTTATTTGTAAAAAGTTTTGAAAACCATTTATCATTTTTCTTCCACTTCACAATTATGTGCCACATTGTGTTGGTCTATCACATAAAATACCAATTAAAAACATTTACCTTTTTTGTTATAACATGACAAAATGTGCAAAAATTTCAAGAGGTATGAATACTGTTTCAAGCCACTGTAGTTGTCAACCTTCCCTCATAAACTGGGAGGACAATTTTTCTCATTAGGAGAAATCGGGGGTGCAGTTTGTGGGGCCATGGAACATTTTTAAAAATTGGCGAACAGTCCTGCTAAAGAGTAAGGATGAGCCGAACACCCCCCGGTTCGGTTCAAACCAGAACATCAAAACAGGCAATAAAATTTGGAAGAAAACGCGAACACCGTTAAAGTCTATGGGATCGAACAGGAAAAATCAAAAGTGCTAATTTTAAAGGCTTATATGCAAGTTATTATCATAAAAAGTGTTTGGGGACCCGGGTCCTGCCCCAGGGGACATGTATCAATGCAAAAAAAGTTTTAAAAACTGATGTTTTTTCGGGAGCAGTGATTTTAATAATGCTTAAAGTAAAACAATAAAAATGAAATATTGCTTTAAATATTGTGCTTTGGGGGTGTCTATAGTATGCCTGTAAAGTGGCGCAGTTTTCCCGTGTTTAGAACAATACCACAGCAAAATTACATTTCTAAAGGAAAAAAGTAATTTAAAACTGATCGTGGCTGTAATGAAGGTCTCGGCAATATAGATAAAACTCATTGAAAAATACGGCATGGCTCCCCCAACCCCCAGTTCATTACCAGGCCCTTTGGGTCTGGTATGAATATTAAGGGGAACCCCGAACCAAAATGAAAAAAAAAAAATTGTGTGGGGGTCCCCCCAAAATCCACACCAGGCCCTTCAGGTCTGATATGGAAATTAAGGGGAACCCTGTGCCAAATTGGCCCCGCCCTCAGCTATATAACAGCTGTCACCAAGAAGAAGCATCACTCTCCAGGAGCCTTCCAGGAGCCTCCCATGGAGGCAGAACTTTTACGGCTTTTTTTTTTATTTCGGTCCGTCGGGCGGCGAGGATTTACATTGCGGGACATTTTTATTTTTTTATCTTTTAATAAAGGACTTGTCCCAAGCTGTCTCTTGTCTTTTTTTACCAATTTTGACACTTTTTTGTGAATTGGTAGGGATACTTGTACCCTGTTACCAATTCACATGGGGGGGGGGGGGGGAGTATGATCTGGGGATCCTCTTGTTAAAGAGGGCTTCCAGATTCCGATAAGCCCCCCGCCCGCATACAACCACAACCACCGGGCAAGTTTCAGACCCCAAAGCACCCTCTCCATGTTGAGGGCATGTGGCCTGGTACTGTTCAGAAGGGGGGCGCTCTCTCTTTTAAAAAAAAATTGGCGCAGGGTTCCCCTTAATTTCCATACCAGACCTGAAGGGCCTGGTAATGGACTGGGGGGGGGGGGGGAACCCATGCCGTTTTTTTCAATGAGTTTTATCTATATTGCCGAGACCCGACAATTCATTACAGCCGCGATCAGTTTTAAAATGACAATTTTTCCTTTAGAAATGTCATTTTGCTGTGGTACTGTTCTAAACACGGGAAAAATGCACCACTTTACAGGCATACCATAGACACCCCCCAGGCATGATATTTAAAGGAATATTTAATTTTTATTGTTTCACTTTAAGCATTAAAAAAGTCACTGCTCCCGAAAAAACGTCCGTTTTTAAAAAAAATGTTTGCATTGATACATGTCCCCTGTCGCCGAACATCCGAACAACCAACGTTTGTTCGCCCATCCCTACTAAAGAGGGACACTTGGCAACAATGCAATGGTAATGTGCAAAGTGTAGAAAAAGTCAAACCAATTATTTACAATATATTGCTTTATATCAGTCACAAATGGGAAGAGCATTTTTCAATTTGCTTTAAAACATCGCCTTCCTAATATACTGTAGAAGGTACCTAAATATCATTAACTCCAGCCCTCATCTCTTCCCCCAAAAAAGAGAAATAAATTGGACAAGGGTTCCAATGCAAAGGTTTCATAAATCCCATACCAATCAAGTGAATTGATTCTTTCTCAACTCTGGATATCAAAAAATTATAACTGGAAACTGATTGACTGTTGTGGGCAGGATCTTAGCATACTTTTCATACTAAAGCCCCAAATATTTGTTCTTAATCTTAGACGAGTGGAACACTGTCCCTAGGTATATTGACAAATAGGTCTAATAGAATTAAACATGAAAAGCATGAAGTACAATATATGATTTAACTTATTACAAGCGGGGCGTGGCCTGACGCAGCATGGAGTAGGACGTATAGACACAGAGCTCCGTCCATCACTCCTAATCCTCATTAATCCTGAACATCCTACATTAACAAATTGGCTGGATTGTGTCCCTGGGACACCTGGAGCAGAATTATCCGGTTCTTGCGGAGAGAGAGCGCGTGACGGCCCGAACGGAGCGGCGATCTCCCGCCCGGCGGCACACTAAATTTAGACCGCGGCTTCGGCCTACCACCGGAGGTCGCGGCCATCTTGGTCCTCCTTGTCTGCGGCCCTGCCTGAAGCTTGCATCGGTATACAGGTACCTAGCTGCGGGATAACCCCCTGGGAGAACGGGATTGCACTCATCCCCCTGATTACCAGCCTATATAATCATCAAAAGCCCAGAGAGAACGGCCTGGATTGCGGCCTAGACCCCTATGCTGTGACCGGCGGCCATTTTGGTACACCTACCTCCTCTGCCTGTATTGTAACACAGCCTGCGGTTCTGTTCTCCCCCCCCAAACAGTACCTACTTGGCCCTCTGTGTCTCACAGGGCATAGCTCCAATCTGCCAATACCTCTGAGAAAGGAGGGGTAATACCTCACATACTGACACAGCAAGATCAGCTCCTGTCCCCATTTTCCCAGATACCCTAACATCTGGATACCATGTCGCCATCGAAATCTCAGAAGGCCGCCGCATCTAAATTGGATCAATACCACCGACAGGACAGGGAGGAACAGGCAGAAAATGACGGCGACACTGCACATGGCGAGGAGCGCACAGCGGGAGACACAGAAAAGCTGCTGGAAGCAATAACCCTCTGCAGAACATCACTTGCCTCACAGATAGAAGAAGTCAAGGTAGACATATCCTTGATCAGACAAGACTTCCACAAACTCCGAGACCGTGTTAAAGAAACTGAAACCCGCATCAGTGACATGGAGGACACCATTCCCCCAATGAGAACGGAGGTGCACCACATGAAGCAGCAAATCCAACAACTATTCTCCAAGCAAGAGGACCTTGAGAACAGAAGCAGGAGATGTAACCTCCGCCTCATTGGTCTTCCGGAGGGGGCTGAGGGTAAGGATCCCACGCTCTTCCTGGAGCAATTGCTCATCAAGACCTATGGTAGAGAGGCCTTCTCCCCCATGCTGGCAGTTGAAAGAGCCCATCGCATGCCCGCCAGACCGCCGCCACAAGGAGCCCCACCACGTACTTTTATAGCCAAAATGCTCAACTACAGAGATAGAGACGCTGCCCTGCGACTTGCAAGGGAAAGGGGCAACATCCCCCTAGGCAACGTAAAAATTGCGGTGTTCCCTGACTTTTCGGCGGAGGTGCAGCGACGCAGACAAAATTTCATGGAAGCAAAGCGCAAGCTTAGAAACCTCAACATGAAATATGCCATGCTGTTTCCAGCGCGTCTCCGAGTGGAACACGACGGCCGTGTTTCCTTTTTTGAAGATCCCGCTGAGCTGATGGCCTGGTTGGAACGCAGAAACAACCTGGAAAAGGCGGATTAAAGGGACTGTGAGTATGTAATCATACGTTAATCTTCCACATGCACACCCCTGACATAGATGCAACAACAACCCACTATCAATCTCCACTGAACACCCACCCCTATTTACTTCACCAGTTGTTACCGTTGTGAAGAATAGCCCAAGGGGTAGAAGGACACAGTGCCTACACAAATATCTACATATACTCCCCTGTTGTGGGCTTAGATCCAGTTTATATTCTGCGGATCATTTCTGATACACAATGCTGGAACTTTCCTGGGACAAATCCCTAAATGATCAAACTACACTCATTACTTTTTACATCTCAAGGGAGCTCTGGACTGCTGCAGTCCTACAGTCCACAAGCAGAGTGCAGCGTACTCTGCCCCCATACAAGTCTGGAACTGGCGGCCTAAGAAGAAAATACCACAACAGCACCAACCTTGATAATGTGCAAACTCCAGTTACACATCTGAGTGAAGAGAGGTTAGCCCTCTCTGTGTTTTTTGTTCCATGGAAAGAGAAGTTTAGAGGTGCACAGACAACCATCCTACTTCAAGTACTTTACTTTCATGATTTTTTTTCTCAATATGCCGTCAGGGCCGAGACTGTACAGAAAGTTTTGTTATGGGTGAATGCTAGCATCAGTTGGGGAAGATGCAAAGCAGGGAGGGGGGAGGGGGGAGGGGAAACCTACAAGTTGAATTTCAATGTAAGTGTTTTAATATTTAAGCGCACGGCGCTGACATACCTTTTGTTTCACTGGTGTTCAGACGCTGCATGCAGTGAGTTACATCACACAACCAGAAAGAATATAACCATTTCTGCTTTTTTCCAATTAAGGAAAGAAGGGTGTAGATTGAGATCACAAAAACATATTCTATTACAACTCCCGTTCCTATATAAATATGTTACCCTTCAATATAGCGTCAAGTCTGGGTTCATAGGGAAAGCATTGTCATGCATACACACCGAGACCAATTGGAGAGAATACGTATCAGGGGGGGGGGAGGGGGAAACTAAAAAGCCAGATTCAACTACACGTGCTCCGGTTCACCTGTGTGTGACAATGCTATATCCTACGTTTAACTGGTGCTCAATTGCTACCCATAGCATGTTATACCGCAGATGTATTGGGAGCCTGATACTTTCTGTTCTGTTTCTTCTAAGGAAAGGGAGCCTCAGGCTGGGTGCACAGAAATCCGTCCCATTTTATTTATTGCCCTTTTATTATTTCTTCTTTTATCACGCTACCAGATGCAAAAACATAAAGAAAAATCTGTTACTGATGCAGGCTAGCACTGACTGGGTGGGGGACGTTGCTGGGAGGGGGGAGCGGAAAAGGGAAGCTGAAAAACTGAACTTAAACGTGCGCACTTTAACTGATACGTCTACAACACTAACACGTCCCGGTTCCATCAGGTGTCTACTGGACAAATACAATATGTTATATCACCCATCCCTGCTGTTTAATCTTCCTACATCGCCCCGCTACAATGGGGCTAAAAGCTATATCAACATACTAAAATATAAGCACAAACAACAATGCCTAGAATATCACTAAAGTTCCTTACATGGAACGTGAGGGGCTTACGTGATATAATTAAACGGGTGGCAGCCCTCGCATTTATTAAAAAGCAAAGAGCGGATGTGGTGACCCTGGTGGAGACCCACATTGAGGGTAGACTTCAGATGACACTGCGTCGCCCGTGGGTGGGTTGGGCATTCCACTCGACCCATACAACACACTCGAGAGGTGTCTCGGTACTTATCGCAAAAACAGTGCACTTTGAATTATGCGAGCTACACACTGACCCACAAGGTAGATATATATTTATATCCGCTAAATTACACGGGGAACCCTTCTTGATCCTGGCCGTCTATGTCCCTCCCCCATTTTCCACTTCCATACTACTAGAGGGAATCTCCTTTATAGCAAAATACCCAACAGCTCAAACAATATGGATGGGAGATTTCAATAGTACACTTAATGAGGAACTGGACAGACTGAGACCAACTCCACTTGCTACAAACTCCCCCAGGGACACTAAACTTGCCAGGCTTTTCTCACCCTTTCACTTGATAGACACCTGGAGGCATAAACACCCGCACACGCGTAAATACTCCTGCTTCTCAGCAACACACAATACCATGTCAAGAATTGACTTTATTTTTATATCCCAAAATCTGTTAGCACGTCTCCTTGAGACAGAGTTTGGTCCTAGACTGCTCTCGGATCATGCTCCATACTGGATCACCCTCACCTTCCATATAGATAAACCACCAACTTCATGGCGCCTTAATCCGTTCTGGCTGACGCTGTTGCCAGAGGATGACGACTTGTCAGCCGAATGGGAGACCTTCTTCCGAGAAAACACAGACTCTGCCTCTTTCCTGATAGTATGGGAAACTTTTAAAATACACGCCAGGGCTACCCTAATAACTCGCATCAACAAGATCAAAGCAAACTCATCAGATATATATGAGAAGGCGGAGACTGAATTCTCACGCATAGAACACACATTACAAAATGACCCATCCCAAGCTAACGCCTCCCACTTAAAACTACAATCTAGGATCATGAACCAACTCCAATACGAAAAAGCAAGACAGAAATTATTTTTTGCCAAACAGAAATATTTTGAGCAGGGTGAGAGAGCTGGAAAACTCCTGGCGTTTCTAGCTCGAAATGAGGACAAACCCCCAGTGGTAATTGCACTTCATAGCCCAGAGGGGCAAAAAATCACAGATCCTCCTGTTGTGTCATCTAAATTTAGGGAGTTCTTTATGGACTTATACAATTCTAGGACCCAAGAGGGACCAGATGATATGATCCCCTTTCTGGAAGGAGTAGCATTCCCTCAACTTACGCTTGAACAAAGGGAGCTTCTAGAGGCCCCTCTCACTAAAGAAGAAATAGACACAGCAATTGCAAGTTTTGCCAAATCTAAATCCCCTGGCTCAGATGGGTTACCCATAGAATTTTACTCACATTACAATGAAATAATCACCCCCAAACTGCTTACCCTTTATAATGTCATGTTTCAACAATTCACCCTCCCATCCTCTATGGGTGAGGCCACAATTGTCTTGATACCTAAACCGGGCAAGGGCTTGGGTCACCCGGAATCCTACCGCCCTATCTCATTACTACAGGCTGATATTAAGATTCTGGCCAAAATTCTAGCCATGCGACTCAATCAAGTGATACTCAACCTGATACATGCTGACCAGGCAGGTTTTATGCCGGGACGTAACACTTCCTTTAACCTACGGAAATTATTTATAAACCTGCAGGCCACACATGAGAATGTAGGCACAAGAGTGATAGTCACCCTTGATACAGCCAAGGCTTTCGACTCGGTTGAGTGGGGATACCTCTGGTGCTGTCTTGAACGATATAGTTTTGGTCCAAACTTTATTCAATGGGTACAATTACTATACCAGAACCCCGCGGCCAGAGTGGTGGCAAATGGATGGCCGTCTCAGAAGTTCGACCTCCACAGAGGCACGAGACAGGGCTGCCCATTGTCCCCACTACTGTATGCTCTGGCTGCGGAACCACTGGCTATTTCTATCCGGACAGACCCAGAGATCATAGGATTAAAAACTGGAACCCTTACAGAAAAAATCAGCATGTACGCTGATGACACATTACTTTATCTGGCGGACCCAGGTCCTTCCCTCCACCGGGCTCTTCAGACAATTGAACGATTTGGGAAATTCTCGGGCCTCAAAATAAATTGGGGGAAATCCCAAGTTTTACCAATAGACACTTTCCCACCCACGGAATTCCAAGCCACCCTACCATTACAAAGAGTAGACACAATTAAATACTTAGGAATAAATACCTCCAAAAATCCAGCAGACTATATAACACTTAACATTAAACCATTATATTCCCTTATTAAAACTTATTACAAGCAATCAGACTTAAGCTTTCTTTAACATATCTCAATACAGTAAAGGTTAAAATTTGACTGAAAGCTATGCCTTACACAGCACTGTAACATTGCTCTATAATATGGCATTTGTAACCATTTACCTCTAATTTTAAGATTATAAAATGATTAATTTCTCCTGACCTGTTATTATTGTAGGCAGCATCTTTGATCTCCACCTGTCCTGGGGTCTTGATGGGATTAAGCTGTATTTGCCTTGAGGACAATCACTTATTGGACTGTGTGCCTAATGAAAGTATTACTGAAGCTTCATACTGTGAAACCCAATGGATACCTCCCCTTTGAGATAATGTTCTATCGAAGATCAAATATCAGATCTACACCTGTTTTGGATTTTTTCCAACACTCAGTTAAAACCTGAAATATCATACAGTCATACTTACATGGAAGAGACACAGATGGAATTTTTTTTTACCACAGATATGTTGGTTAAACAAAGAGAAAGAGAAGGGTTTTCTGTCAATGATGCCAACATTTACATCTTCAGCACTTGTCACCTGAAGCATAGATGAATTTGCTGTGTTGAACAGTTTACCACAAAAACCAAAACCATATCTGTTGAGGGGATGACTGGGGAGTTAGAGGGATACAGGGGATGGGTTAGCTATGGGGTGCTGGAGTGAGGTTTGGGCTTGTTGGGAGGGTGTGTGAGTGAAGGGGTGGGATACAGGTGGGAGGGTTGGCAGGGTTAGGGGACTCCCCCTGCATGGGGGTTGTGGACACACATCGTATATTTTTGGCAATTTTTTATGTCCCCTATAAATAAACTGCATTTGCTAGTCTTTGAGGTGCTCTATCATTGTGGGTTTTGTTTTTGTGGTACAGTATTTTTGGAAGCACCTCTCCTTCATTTTGGGTTGGACACTTTGCAGAGTTACCACTCCCAGGATTCCTTTCTTGGTGGGGTTGTTTGCATTTGTATTGAGCACTTTCCATTCACCAGTACAGGAAGTGTGTTGTAGAGATAACTTTACAATCCCAGGAAATCTTCATTGCAGTACTGCCACCTGTCTTGCTCACAGTACTAAAAAAAGAGGACTACAGTTATTGTGTGTACTTTGGCCGTCAGAGCTACTGATCTGCTTCGGTAACTGCATCAGAAGTTGTACATATTGTCCAGTCTATGAGTGTATGTACAGTGCATCCGGAAAGTATTCACAGCGCTTAATTTTTTCCACATTTTGTTATGTTACAGCCTTATTCCAAAATGGATTGAATTTATTATTTTCCTCAAAATTCTACAAACAATACCCCATAATGACAATGTGAAAGCAGTTTGTTTGATATCTTTGCAAACTTATTAAAAATAAAAAAATGAAAAAATCCTATGTACATAAGTATTCACAGCCTTTGCTCAATATTTTGTTGAAGCACCTTTGGCACCAATTACAGCCTCAAGTCTTTTTGAGTATGATGCTACAAGCTTGGCACACCTATTTTTGGGCAGTTTCTCTGATTCTTCTTTGCAGGATGGGCAGTGTCGGTGCACAGCCATTATCAGATCTCTCCAGAGATGTTCAATTGGGTTCAAGTCTGGGCTCTGGCTAGACCACTCAAGGAAATTCACAGAGTTGTCCCGTAGCCACTCCTTTGTGATCTTGGCTGTGTGCTTAGGGTCGTTATCCTGCTGGGAGATGAACCTTTGTCCCAGTCTGAGGTCCAGAGCGCTCTGGAGGAGGTTTTAATCAAGGATATCTCTGTACATTGCTGCATTCATCTTTCCCTCGATCCTGACTAGTCTTCCATTTCCTGCCACCTAAAAACATCCCCACAGCATGATGCTGCCACCATCATGCTTCACTGTAGGGATGGTATTGGCCAGGTGATGAGCAGTGCCTGTTTTCCTCCAGACATGATGCTTGCCATTCAGGCCAAAAAGTTCAATCTTTGTCTCATCAGACCAGAGAATTTTGTTTCTCATTGTCTGAGAGTCCTTCAGGTGCCTTTTGGCAAACTCCAGGTGGGCTGTCATGTGTCTTTGCTGAGGAGTGTCTTCCGTCTGGCCGATCTACTATACAGGCCTGATTGGTGGAGTGCGGCAGAGATGGTTGTTCTTCTGGAAGGTTCTCCTCTTTTCACAGAGAAACACTCTGGAGCTCTGTCAGAGTGACCATAATGTTCTTGGTCACCTCCCTGACTAAGGCCCTTCTCCCCGATCACACATTTTAGCCGGACAGCCCGCTCTAGGAAGAGTCCTGGTGGTTCAAAACTTCTTCCATATATGGATGATGGAGGCCACTGTGCTCATTGAGACCTTTGAAGCTGCAGACATTTTTCTGTACCCTTCCCCAGATCTGTGCCTCCATACAATCCTGTCTCTGAGGTCTACAGACAATTCTTTGGACTTTATGGTTTGGTTAGTACTCTGACGTGCACGGTTAACTGAGGGAACTTATATAGACATGTGTGTGCCTTTCCAAATCATGTCCAATCAACTGAATTTACCACAGATGGACTCCAATTAAGTTGTAGAAACATCTCAAGGATGATCAGTGGAAACAGGATGCACCTAAGCTCAATTTCGAGTGTCATGGCAAAGGCTGTAAATACTTATGTGATTTTTTTTGTTTTTTATTTTTAATAAATTTGCAAAGATTTCAAACAAACTTCTTTCACGTTGTCATTATGGGGTATTGTTTGTAGAATTTTGAGCAAAATAATGAGTTTAATCCATTTTGGAATAAGGCTGCACCATAACAAAATGTGGAAAAAGTGAAGCGCTGTAAATACTTTCCGGATGCACTGTATATTTGTATTGTGTGCATGATTACCTTGAGTTACAAAAAAAGACATGGAAAAGGTTGGATCTCTAGTCTGTGTTTAGATTTTATTGGTGGCCTTTATCTACAAAAATTTTTTCTCGATCTCTTATGCAACGGAGTTGCGATGGAGTTCCAACGAAACGGACTTGCCTAAACACGATCGCACCAAAGTCCGATAGTTTCGAACGTGATGATGTACAACCGGATTAGAATATGGAAGTTCATAGCCAGTAGCCAATAGCTGCCCTTGTGTCCTTTTTGTCTGTCGGACTAGCATACAGACGAACTTATTTTTTGATCAGACTCGAGTCTGTCGGAAAGATTTGAAACATGTTCTATTTCTAGGTCCGTCGGAATTTTCGACAGAAAATGTCCAATGAAGGTCCGATAAAGCCTACACACGATCGGAATGTCCGACGGAATCGTTCCGTCGGACCTTTTCTGCCGGACAGTCCACTCGTGTGTACGCGGCAAAGCAGTGTGGGTAACCTATTGTCACCATAGCAAGCTCAATGGGTGTGCGCGGGCACACCTGGGGATGGTATGGTGGCTTACTATTTACATAAGAGTACACCTCTGTTCTATGGATCTGATTGCTCCATATAATGTTCTGAGAGACATGCAGATATAATACTGGTAATCTATTTTCAAGCATGACGAATTGGTAATATTGACGATTTAGAGATTATTATTTTTTTTTTAATTAAAATCTATTTACAGTTGAAGAAACACCCATGTATTGTTCAAGGCTATGTCAATATTTTTATATAGTGAAAAGGGAGCAGCAGAAAAAATGTTCCCTTACAACGCACCATCAATTAAATACTACATAATATTTATATATTTATTTTACTCTATTTCAACACTCTATCTATCTATCTATCTATCTATCTATCTATCTATCTATCTATCTATCTATCTATCTATTTGTGTGTGTGATATACATTAGTGGCTTAGTATGAAATATTGTATATACAGTATCTCAAAAAAGTGAGTACATCCCTCGCATTTTTGTAAATATTTTATTATATCTTTTCATGTGACAACACTGAAGAAATGACACTTTGCTACAATGTAAAGTAGCGAGTGTACAGCTTGTATAACAATGTAAATTTGCTGTCCCCTCAAAATAACTCAACACACAGCCATTAATGTCTAAACCGCTGGCAACAAAAGTGAGTACACCCCTAAGTAAAAAAAATGTCCAAATTGGGCCCAATTAGCCACCCCCCCCCAGTGTCATGTGACTTGTTCGTGTCACAAAGTCTCAGGTGTGAATGGGGAGCAGGTGTGTTACATTTGGTATTATCGCTCTCACTCTCTCATACTGGTCACTGGAAGTTCAACATGACACCTCATGGCAAAGAACTCTCTGAGGATCTGAAAAAAAGAATTGTTGCTCTACATAAAGATGACCTAGGCTATAAGAAGATTGCCAAGATCCTGAAACTGAGTTGCAGCACGGTGGCTAAGACCATACAGCGTTTTAACAGGACAGGTTTCACTGAGAACAGGCCTCACCATGGTTGCCCATAGAAGTTGGGTGCACGTACTCAGCGTCATATTCAGAGGTTGTCTTTGGGAAATAGATGTATAAGTTGTCAGCATTGCTGCAGAGATTGAAGGGGTGGGGGGTCAGCCTGTCAGTACTCATATGCCGCACACGGCATCAAATTGGTCTGCATGGCTGTCGTCCCAGAAGGAAACCTCTTCTAAAGATGATGCACAAGAAAGGCCGCAAACAGTTTGCTGAAGACAAGCAGACTAAGGACATGGATTACTGGAGCCATGTCCTGTGGTCTGATGAGATGTCAAGCGTGAGTGGTGGCAACCAGGTGAGGAGTACAAAGACAAGTGTGTCTTGCCTACAGTCAAGCATGGTGGTGGGAGTGTCATGGTCTGGGGCTGCATAAGTGCTGCCGGCACTGGGGAGATACAGTTTATTGAGGGAACCATGAATGCCAACATGTACTGTGGCATACTGAAGCAGAGCCTGGAGACTGGGCCGCAGGGCAGTATTCCAACATGATAACGACCCCAAACACACCTCCAAGATGATCACTGCATTGCTAAACAAGCTGAGGGTAAAGGTGATGGACTGGCCAAACATGTCTCTAGACCTAAACCCTATTGAGCATCTGTGGGGCATCCTCAAATGGAAGGTGGAGGAGCGCAAGGTCTCTAACATCCACCAGCTCAGTGATGTCATCATAGAGGAGTGAAAGAAGACTTCAGTGGCAACCTGTGAAGCTCTGGTGAACTCCGTGCCCAAGAGGGTTAAGGCAGTGCTGGAAAATAATGGTGGCCACACAAAATATTAACACTGTGAGCCCAATTTGGACATTTTCACTTAGGGGTGTACTCACTTTTGTTGCCAGTGGTTTAGACATTAATGGCTGTGTGTTGAGTTATTTTGAGGGGACAGCACATTTACACTGTTATACAAGCTGTACACTCACTACTTTACTTTGTAGCAAAGTGTAATTTCTTCAGTGTTGTCACATGAAAAGATATAATAAAATATTTACAAAAATGTGAGAGGTGTACTCACTTTTATGAGATACTGTAAATATTTATCTATTTATCTAATATTTATCTTTATTTAGTCTTGTATCCAGCCAGCAGTTTAGGGTCCTTTGCACATGTTTTTTTCTGTCTTTTTTTTAGTAGCTAATGTTGACAATTACAAATACAAATGAATGAGTCAGAGAAGTGACTTCATTATTTGAGATTTCAATCAGACAAAGTGAGCCTGAAGGCAGGCTTCTACTGCTTTGCAGTTTATTTAGCTAACCCATAGTTTTCAAGGAATCTTTTCTCATGCAATAAAAGTATGTTTATATAACAAAGACTGTATCCATAAAGGATATAAAACGTTAGTTTAAAATATTGGCCCTTAAAGCATAATACAAAAATAATACTGGCCCAGAACAATTATAGTATCTATTTAAAGGGAATTTAATGTAAATAATGAATTTAATCAATTTTTGAATAAGGCCATAACATAACAAAAGGTGAAAAAAGTGAAGTGCTGTGAATACTTTCTGGATGCAATCCACGTTTTGGATAGAAAGCGGAAGGCCTACAAGAGATATTTTATTACTGTGTCCCTACTTCTGAGATTTTCTACCAATGGTTAGCCTTCTAATAAAAACATACAGTGCCTTTCAAATGTATTCACCCCCCTTGGCATTTTTCGTGTTTTGTTGCCTCACAACCTGGAATTAACATGGATTGTTTGAGGATTTGCATAATTTAATTTACAGAACATGCCCACAACTTTGAAGATGTTTTTTTTTTTTTTTTTTTTTTTTTTAATTGTGAAGCAAACAATAGGACAAAAAAACAGAAAAAGTCAATGTGCATAACTATTCACCCCCCTAAAGTCAATACTTTGTAGAGCCACCTTTTGCGGCTATCACAGCTCCAAGTCGCTTTGGATAAGTCTCTATGAGCTTGCCACATCTTATCACTGGGATTTTTGCCCATTCCTCCTTGCAAAACTGCTCCAGCTCCTTCAAGTTGGATGGCTTGCGCCCATGAACAGCAATCTTTAAGTCTGACCACAGATTTTCTATTGGATTGAGGTCTGGGCTTTCACTAGACCATTCCAACATATTTACATGTTTCCCCTTAAGGCTATGTTTCCACTAGTGCGTCCCCAAAGTCGCGCGATTTTGCCGCGTTTTTTTACCGCGATTTTACCGCGACTTTTTACCGCGATTTGAAGCAATGCCTGTATCTATGGACCTCAAGTCGCATCAAAGTGGGACCAAAGTAGTGCAGGGACTACTTTGAAGTCGCTGCGACTTGAAGTCGCACAGATATGAACGGTACTCATTGGAAATCATGGGAAACAATTTGTCATGCGACTTTTCAGTCCCAAGTCGCATGAAAAGTCGCACTAGTGGAAACAGAGCCTTAACCACTTAAGTGTTGCTTTAGCAGTGTGTTTGGGGTCATTGTCCTTCTGGAAGGTGAACCTCTGTCCTAGCCTCAAATCACACACAGAGTGGTACAGGTTTTGCTCAAGAATATCCCTGTATTTAGCACCATCCATCTTTTCCTCAACTCTGACCAGTTTCCCAGTCCCGACTGCTGAAAAACATCCCCACAGCATGATGCTGCCACCACCATGTTTCACTGTGGGGATGGTGTTCTTTGCGTGATGTGATGTGTTGGGTTTGCGCCAGACATAGTGTTTTCTTTCATGGCCAAAAAGTTCAATTTTAGTCTCATCAGACCAGAGCACCTTCCTCCATACATTTTGGGAGTCTCCCACATGATTTTCGCAAACTCAAAATGTGCCATTTTGTTTTTTGCTGAAATTAATGGCTTTTTTCTGGCCGCCACTCTGCCATAAAGCCCAACTCTATGAAGCGTACGGCTTATTATCGTCCTATGTACAGATACTCCAGTCTCTGCTGTGGAACTCTGCAGCTCCTTCAGGGTTACCTTAGGTCTCTGTGCTGCCTCTCTGATTAAAGTCCTCCTTGCCCGGTCCGTGGGTTTTGGTGTGCGGCCGTCTCTTGGCAGGTTTGCTGTTGTGCCATGTTCTTTCCTTTTGGTTATGATAGATTTAATGGTGCTCCTAGGGATCATCAGAGATTTGGATATTTTTTTATAACCTAACCCTGACTTGTACTTCTGAAAAACATTGTCCCTTACTTGTTTGGAGAGTTCCTAGGTCTTCATGGCAGTGTTTGGTTAGTGGTGCCTCTTGCTTAGCTGTTGTAGCCTCTGGGGCCTTTCAAAAAGGTGTGTATATGTAATGACAGATCATGTGACACTTAGATTGCACACAGGTGGACATCATTTCACTAATTATGTGACTTCTTGTCAGGGCTGGGCTCAGCCCTTCCTTTTCTGTGCTGACCGTTCAGCTGTCGGCTAATTGCCAGCTCCTTTCTCTCCACAGTGACTCAGCTGTTGATGATTTGCTCGTCAATCCTGTCTACTTAAAGCCATCCAGCTCACTTCATCTCTGCCTTCGCCTTTTGTCACATCTCAGAGACTTTTTCCTGCGTTCTTGTTGGTGGCTTGCTCGGCTGACATTCCTTCTGGCTCCTGATCCTGCTTGCTGTACTACTATGCTAATCTCTGGCTCTCTGACATTGGCATTGGCTGACTACCCGATCTGGTTACTGAACTCTGGCTATGTATTGACTTACTCTGTTTACCTTTTTATTATTATTAAACAAGTGCCAATTATCACATATAATTTAGATTAAAAAAACATTGAACTAAAGGCTGTTATGTAACAAAATAGGTAAAATGCCAAGGGAGTGAATACTTTTGCAAGGCATTGTATTACTGTCTGGGCCTTCATGTCCTGGAAGGCAACTAGTCCCCCATTTCTTTCATGGACATCACAGGGACAAAAAGTGAGGGGAATTTCCCTAGTGGGTTCACAGATGGAAATAAAAGCATGGAAAAGAAGAAAATTGTGTGATGCCAGATTTTTTTTAAAAGCAGTAGGTATTCCCAGTAAGGTCTTAAGCACTGCAGGTCTAAAGCAACGGTTCTCCCTAGGCAGCTCTAACAGGAGCAATGGCCAAAGGTCAGCTCTTTTCTTGAGCAGGGACTGAGTGTGCAAGAGAAGAGTGCCAAAAGTGTACCATATAAATACATTTAATTTTATTCAGACCTATATCATAAATAAACAACACATTGTGGGGGTGCAGGGGGTCCCTCTTTATCAGGGCTTGGTACTGTTGAACAAAGTGAGTACTGGACTGATAAAAGTCAGGGATCCTGAGGGGTAATTAGTATAATCACTCCTATATAATTTACATAATACAATTACAAGAAATACAAGTGACAAATATTTTACATCTATCCAAAATAAAAAAATAAATACAGTATATAAATAAATATATTTAAAAAAAAATGGATGTACAGAAGTAGATCTGAACTTAATCACTAAAAACTCATATACACTTTAACGTGTTAATGTAAATTTAAATGTTGTTTTTAAATCTGTAGCTTTGATTAAAATACCTAATTATCTTCAAGGGCCTTGGGCTCTACCAATTGTAGGGTGACAACTCTCTCCCGGTCGTGTTCCTGCCACCCTGTCACATACTGTTAACCCTTTGTGTAGACTGAAAGCTGTTAATCTGTTGGGCTACCAGTACACATACACTATATTACCAAAAATATTGGGACACCTGCCTTTACACGCACATGAACTTTAATGGCACCCCAGTTTTCGCCCATAGGGTTCAATATTGAGTTGGCCCACCCTTTGCAGCTATAACAGCTTCAACTCTTCTGGGAAGGCCGTCGACAAGGTTTAGGAGTTTGTCTATGGGAATTCTGCCAGAAGTGAATTTGTGAGGTCAGGCACTGATGTTGGACAAGAAGGCCTGGGTCGCAGTCTCCGCTCTAAATCATCCCAAAGGCTTTCTATCTGATTGAGGTGAAGACTCTGTGCAAGCCAGTCAAGTTCCTTCACCCCAAACTCGCTCATCCATGTCTTTATTGGCTGTGCTTTGTGCACTGGTCCAAATCATTTGGTGGAGGGGGATTATGGTGTGGGGTTGTTTTTCAGGGGTTGGGCTTGGCCCCTTAGTTCCAGTAGAACTCTTAAGGCATCAGCATACCAAGACACTTTGGACAATTTCATGCTTCCAACTTTGTGGGGACAGTTTGGGGGTGGCCCCTTCCTGTTCCAACATGACTGCACACCAGTGCACAAAGCAAGGTCCATAAAGACAAGGATGAGTGAGTTTGGGGTGGAGGAACTTGACTGTCCTGCACAGAGTCCTGACCTCAACCCCATAGAACACCTTTGGGGTGAATTAGAGCGGAGACTGAGAGCCAGACCTTCTCATCCAACATCAGTGCCTGACCACACAAATGCGCTTCTGGAAGAATGGTCAAACATTCCCATAGACACACTCCTAAACCTTGTGGACAGCCTTCCCAGAAAAGTTGAAGCTGTTATAGCTGCAAAGGGTGGGCCAACTCAATATTGAACCCTACGGACTAAGACTGGGATGTCATTAAAGTTCATGTGTGTGTAAAGGCCGGCGTCACAACACTTTTGGTAAAAGGCCGGCGTCACAACACTTTTGGTAATATGCTTTTAAGTGAATGTTTGATCAAAGTGTCTTTTTTTTCCAAGGAAGATCATTCCAAAAAAATGTATTTTGTTTTTCAACAGAAAAACTGATCATTCAAAAGATAAACTGTAAGTACCATGTAATATCAAAACAATGTCAGGGATTTGTATATTTGTATTGTGTGCTTGATTACCTCGAGTTACAAAAAAAAAGACATGGAAAATGTTGGATCTCTAGTCTGTGTATAGATTTTATTGTTGGCCTTTATCCACAAAAGATTTCTTCTATATCTCTAACACTGTGGGTAACCTATTGTCACCATAGCAAGCTCAATGGGTGTGCGAGGGCACACCTGGGGAACGTATAGCAGCTTACCATCTACATAAGAGTACACCTCTGTTCTATGGATCTGATTGCTCCATATAATGTTGTGAGAGACATGCGGATATAATACTATTAATCTATTTTCAAGCATGACGAATTGGTAATATTGACGATTTAGAGATTAATTTTTTTTAATTAAAATGTATTTACAGTTGAAGAACCACCCATGTATTATTTGATCCTATGTCAATATTTTTATATAGTGAAAGGGGAGCAACTGGAAATATTTTCCCATACAACACACCAACAATTAAATGCTACATAACATTTTTATATTTATTTTACTCTATTTCAACACTCTATCTATTTGTGTGTGTGATATACATTAGTAGCTTAGTATGAAATATTGCATGTAAATACAGCGGGTAAAATAAGTATTGAACACGTCACCATTTTTCTAGGTAAATGTTTTTCTAAAGGTACTATAGACATGAAATTTTCACCACATGTCGGTAATAGCCCATGCAATCCATACATACAGTGGGGACGGAAAGTATTCAGACCCCCTTAAATTTTTCACACTTTGTTATATTGCAGCCATTTGCTAAAATCATTTAAGTTTCTTTTTTCCTCATTAATGTACACACAGCACCCCATATTGACAGAAAAGCACAGAATTGTTGACATTTTTGCAGATTTATTAACCACTTCAATACCAGGCACTTAGACACCTTCCCGCCCAGGCCAATTTTCAGCTTTCAGCGCTGTCGCAATTTGAATGACAATTGCGCGGTCATGCTACACTGTACCCAAACAAATTTTTTTATCATTTTGTTCCCACAAATATAGCTTTCTTTTGGTGGTATTTGATCACCTCTGCGGTTATTATTTTTTGCGCAACAAACTAGAAAATTTAAAAAAAAAACAAGTTTTTCTTTGTTTCTGTTAAAATTTTTTGTAAATAAGTACGTTTTCTCCTTCAATGACGGACACTGGTATGGCTGCACTGACGGGCACTGATACGGCGGCACTGATGGGCATCGATGAGGTGGCACCAATGAGGTGGCACTGATGAGGTAGCACTGACGGGCACTGATGATGGGCACTGATAGGCGGCACTGATGGGCACTGATAGGTGGCACTGGTATGCGGCACTTATGGGCACTCATAGGTGGCACCGATGGGCACTCATAGGCGGCACTGATGGGCACTCGTAGGTGGCAATGATTGGTACATATGGGTGGCACTGATGGGTACTTATGGGTGGCACTGATGTGTGGCACTGATGGGCACTGATAGGTGGGCACTGATGGGCACTGATGGGCACTGACAGGTGGCACCGATGGGAAATGACAAGTGGCACTGATAAAACATATTGGGGGCATTGCTGGGCAGATCTGGAACATAATGGTGCCAATCAGTGCCCATTTGTGGGCACTGATTGGCACAGATTGGGCACATGTGGATGGCCATGGGGTACATACCTGGCCATCCACATGTTGCCCCTTCCCTGGTGGTCCTAGTGGCGATCCCTGGTGGTCCAGTGTGGTGATCTGAGGGGGGGGCTGCGCTGATAAACAATCAGCACAGACCCCCCCTGTCAGGAGAACCGCCGATCGGCTCTCCTCTACTCGCATCTGTCAGACACGAGTGAGGAAAAGCCGATCAACGGCTCTTCCCATTGACAGCGTGATCAGCCGTGATTGGACACGGCTGATTACATGGTAAAGAGCCTTCGCTGGAGGGTCTTTACCAAGATTGGCGGAGCGGTGTGTCAGGCTGACACACCGCTCCACTGATCGCTGCGATGCGCGCCCCCGGGGGTGCGCGGCGGCATGTTATCCTGCTGGACGTCATATGACGCCCAGTCAGGATAACTGAACCACCGCCCGGCCGTCATCTGCTATGGGCCGGGCGGGAAGTGGTAAATAAAGAAAAACTGAAATATCACATGGTTCTAAGTATTCAGACCCTTTGCCGTGATACTCATATATTTAACTCAGGTGCTGTCCATTTCTTCTGATCATCCTTGAGATGGTTCTACACCTTCATTTGAGTCCAGCTGTGTTGGATTATACTGATTGGACTTGATTAGGAAAGCCACACACCTGTCTATATAAGACCTTACAGCTCACAGTGCATGTCAGAGCAAATGAGAATCATGAGGTTAAAGGAACTGCCTGAAGAGCTCAGAGACAGAATTGTGGCAAGGCACAGATCTAGCCATGGTTACAAAAAAAATCCTGCTGCACTTAAAGTTCCTAAGAGCACAGTGGCCTCCATAATCCTTAAATGGAAGACGTTTGGGACGACCAGAACCCTTCCTAGAGCTGGCCATCTGGCCAAACTGAGCTATCAGGGGAGAAGAGCCTTGGTGAGAGAGGTAAAGAAGAACCCAAAGATCACTGTGGCTGAGCTCCAGAGATGCAGTCGGGAGATGGGATAAAGTTGTAGAAAGTCAACCATCAATGCAGACCTCCACCAGTCGGGGCTTTATGGCAGAGTGGCCTGACGGAAGCCTCTCCTGCAAGACACATGAAAGCCTGCATGGAGTTTGCTAAGAAAACACCCGAAGGACTGTGGGGGTGTTTTTCAGCTGCAGGGACAGGACGACTGGTTGCAATCGAGGGAAAGATGCATGCGGCCAAGTACAGGGATATCCTGGACGAAAACCTTCTCCAGAGTGTTCAAGACCTCAGACTGGGCTGAAGGTTTACCTTCCAACAAGACAATGACCCTAAGCACACAGCTAAAATAATGAAGGAGTGGCTTCACAACAACTCCGTGACTGTTCTTGAATGGCCCAGCCAGAGCCCTGACTTAAACCCAATTGAGCATCTCTGGAGAGACCTAAAAATGACTGTCCACCAACGTTTACCATCCAACCTGACAGAACTGGAGAGGATCTGCAAGGAGGAATGGCAGAGGATCCCCAAATCCAGGTGTGAAAAACTTGTTGCCTCTTTCCCAAAAAGACTCATGGCTGTATTAGATCAAAAGGGTGCTTCTACTAAATACTGAGCAAAGGGTCTGAATACTTAGGACCATGTGATTTTTCAGTTTTTCTTTTTTAATAAATCTGCAAAAATGTCAACAATTCTGTGTTTTTCTGTCATATGGGGTGCTGTGTGTACATTAATGAGGAAAAAAAATGAACCTAATTGATTTTAGCAAATGGCTGCAATATAACAAAGAGTGAAAAATGTAAGGGGGTCTGAATACTTTCCGTCCCCACTGTACAAAGAAACTGAAAGAAATACGTTCAGAAATAAGTTTTGTGTAATAAAATGGAATAACACAGGGAAAAAGTATTGAACACATGAAGAAAGAGAGGTGCAAAAAGGCACAGAAAGCCAAGACACCAGCTAAAGTCGATCAGTAATTAGAAAGCAATCCTGCCTCTTGTCCATGCAAATTAACATCAGCTGGTTCAGTCTCAACTGATGGCCTATAAAACGGTGTCTCATTACCAAGGTATCCCATAAGAAACAGCCCATGATGGGTAAAAGCAAAGAGCTCTCTCAAGACGTTCACAACCTTATTGTTGCAAAACATACTGATGGCATTGGTTACAGAAGGATTTCTAAACTTCTGAATGTTCCAATGAGCAGTGTTGGGGCCATAATCCGGAAGTGGAAAGAACATCATTTCACCTTAATCTGGCCATGACAAGGTGCTCCTCGCAAGATTTCTTATCAGAAGAGTTGTCCAAGGACCACTTGCACAGAGCTTTAGAAAGACCTGGAATTCGCAGGTACAATGGTTTCAAAGAAAACAATAAGTAATGCACTCAACCGCCATGGCCTGTATGCATGCTCACCACGCAAGACTCCATTGCTGAAGAAAAAGCATATTAAAGCTCAATTTAATTTTGCTGCACAACATTTAGACAAGCCTGTGAAATACTAGCATATTATAGTCAGGTCAGATGAGACCACAATTTAACTCTTTGGATGCTATTATACACACCATGTTTGGAGGTCAAATGGCACATCACCCCAAAAACACCCCCATACCAACAGTGAAATTTGGAGGTGGGAACATCATGGTGTGGGGCGATTTTTCAGCATACGGTACTGGAAAACTTCATAATGTTGAAGGAAGCATGAATGGAAAAATGTACAAAGACATTCTTGATAAAAATGCCATCTACCAGGATGATAAAGTTGAAACAAGATTGGATATTTCAGCAAGACAGTGATCCCAAACACAAAGCTAAGGAAACTCTCAATTGGTTTAAAAGAAAGAAAATAATTCTGCTAGAATGGCCCAGCCAATCATCCGACTAACTGACTTGAATCCAATAGAAAATCTATGGAAGAAAGAAACTAAAGATCAAAGTTCATAGAAGAGGCTCACGGAACCTTCAAGATTTGAAGATGGTTTTTGTGAAAGTCAAGTTCCTCCACCCCAAACTCGCTCATCCATATCTTCATGGACCTTGCTTTGTGCACTGGTCCAAATCATTTAGTGGAGGGGGATTATGGTGTGGGGTTGTTTTTCAGGGGTTGGGCTTGGCCCCTTAGTTCCTGTAAAGGGAACCCTTAAGGTGTCAGCATACCAAGACATTTTGAACAATTTCATGCTCCCACCTTTGTGGGAACAGTTTGGGGATGGCCCCTTCCTGTTCCAACATGACTGCACACCAGTGAACAAAGCAAGGTCCATAAAGATATGGATGAGCGAGTTTGGGGTGGAAGAACTTGGCTGGCCTGCAGAGTCCTGACCTCAACCCGATAGAACACTTTTGGGATGAATTAGAGTGGAGACTTCTAGCCAGGCCTTCTCGTCCATATCAGTGCCTGACCTCGCAAATGTGCTTCTGGAAGAATGGTCAAACATCCCCATAGACACACTCCTAAACCTTCTGGACAGCCTTCCCAGAAGAGTTGAATCTGTTATAGCTGCAAAGGGTGGGCCAACCTAATATTGAACCCTACGGAACTAAGACTGGGGTGCCATTAAATATCATGTGTGTGTAAAGGCAGGCGTCCCAATACTTTTGATAATATAGTGTATGTCACCTCCTCGCTGCCTGTTTTAACCCTTTAAATGCTGCACCTCTGTGCATTGCATGCAGTTGAAGGAATGTTGTGGAGTTAAATGCAATTTAACATTTTTGCTAACAGGCAATAGGGGTTATTTACTAAAGGCAAATCCCCTTTGCACTACAAGTGCAAACTACAAGTGCAAAGTGCACTTGAAATTGCACTTGCAGTGCACTTGGAAGTGCAGTCGCTGTAGATCCGAGGGGGACATGCAAGGAGCATTAAAAAAACAGCATTTTAGCTTGCATATGATTGGATAATAAAATCAGCAGAGCTTCCCCTCATTTCCGATCTATCCCTCAGATTTACAGCGACTGCACATCCAAGTGCACTTTCAGTGCAATTTCAAATGCACTTTGCACTTGTAGTTTGAACTTGTAGTGCAAAGTGGATTTGCCTTTCGTAAATAACCCCCAATGTCTCTTCTGCAATAATAGAAACTTGCCTGTTCGCAATCCTTTGCAGCATATAGATGGAGCTGTGCACACGCATCTCCATTTACATCTCCAGCACAATGCCAGTGTGTCGGGATGAATGAGTCTCGAGCATGCACAAGAGGGACGTCATCCCACACTGGCCAATCAAGATGTCTAAAGACCAGCACCTAGAAAAAGCTAGGTAGAAGATGCTGGGGCCGACGAAGGACCTCTCGGCGTTGGATCATTGGAGGAAGTTCTGTCTTTAGTTCTGCTTTATGTCATTCAGTTAGGGTTTAGATGTACTTTAATTCTGTAGCTAAAGCTGTCTATACATGCTACGATCTGATTGTACAATCTACTTTACACCTTCCAACAATTTTGTAGTGCAAGTGCCTGCATGATTTGATACATTGAATGGATAGTTTAGGTAGGCAATTACAATACATCAATTTGTTAAATCTAACAAAGGTTGCACAGAGATGTATTGTTGTATTATTGGACTGTGATGTGAATGACCAACCTTACAAAAATGAAATATCACTTCTAGGTAAGTCATTTTTTTAACAAAACAGCACAGTGTCCCTCTTGTTTTAAGGTTGCTCTTTCTCTATTGAGAAAGGTATAGCATGTCAAAAATCTTATGAATTTAGTTCCAGAGATTAGAAATGCTATAAAACATAGTTCTGTACATTCCGTTTCAGAACTCTATGACATTTATTGTGCAATAGGGTGTAATACACTGTACACTGAGAGCTGGAGGGAAGGTTTGGCACCACCACACTTGGTGGTCTTTATCTGCGTATGTTGGGCCTTCAGGGCCAAAATGGGGGGAGAGGTGGGGTAGGGGGCAAATGCCTCAGGCGTTGCATTGAGAGGGGTGCTGCCGAGGGGTGACATCATCCAGGGAAAGATCAGAAGGTGGAGAGAGCTGGGACAGCACAGTCCCATCTACAGCACAGCCTGCCATGGAGAAGAAGAGTGTGGGCAATGACTGCAAGGATCAGGGTGGGGTGTGATGACCAGGTTGAATTATCTTCTCCCTTCATTCACCCAGCTCAGCTGCATCCCCCCACTGGCCATCACTAGGGCAGCAGTGGGAGGCCAATAAATGGTGTAATTGAGTTGATTGGCAAGAACAAATATTCAAAATCTTTCTGTTGGAAATTTCTGAAAATAAAGAACAAATGTGAGTCTTATTAAAAATTACTTTAAGATAAACTTGACAGTAACAATTTAAAATGTATAGTCACTAAAAATATATTATAGTTTGTCCTTTAAAAAGCGCTGCAGCTGAAACCATTACAAGTACACTTGCTGATTCAGCACCACGGACAGAGAATATCAAATTCCAGCGCAGTCTTTATTTTAGGCCGTGTTTTAAAGTATAACTAAAGGCAAAACTTTTTTTTTTTAGTTTTGGATAGAGTGGAGATGGATTAGAACCCCTATCAGTAATTATTGCTGTCTGTGCCCCCATTAGGGAGATTCACCCTCTCTATTTGTCCTGTTTAACATTATCATTGAAAGTAAAAGTAAAAGAAAATCCCAAATTTTGGGTTGTCCCCAGAAAAGTAATAGACTGGAAATCTTCCCATGGGGACACTAGTTCTGGTGACCTGGGGCCCCCCCAAGGAATTCCCTTAATTTGTAGCATTTTCCTCTTACTTCCTGTTTGGCGTTGGGACAGGAAGTGAAGGGAAATCTCCACAGTGGGACACAGATGGCGAAAAAAAAAAAATCTGACAGGGGTTATAACTCTTCCTTGTTCTATCCAAAATAAAAAATAAAAAGTTCTGTATATAGTTCTACTTTACCCACTGCAATAGCTGGCAATTTTACCCCCTCCTGCCCAGACCAATTTTCAGCTTTTAGTGCTGTCACGCTTTGAATGACAATTGCATGCAAACTGTACCCAAACAAATTTTTTTATCACTTTGTTCACACAAATAGAGTTTTTTTTTGGTGGTATTTAATCACCACTTGTTTTTTATTTCTTGATAAATAAATGAAAAAAGATGGAACATTTTGAAAAAATGTATATATATATAAAAATTGATCAGTCCTAATGTACTGACTCATTTCTTGAGACCCTAAAATGCCAGTAGAAATATCCCCAAATGACCCCTTTTTGGAAAGTAGACAGTGAAAGGTATTTAGTAAGAGGCATGGCAGGCTTTTTAAAGTTGTAAATTTTTGTCATAATTTTTTGGAAAATGATGAAATAAAAAAATTTCACTTTTTTTAAATACTGCCACCAGTGCAGTACAGAGTTATCATACAAATGGTGAGGAGGACACTGACTGGTGACAGTACGAAAAAAAAATATATTACCTATATATTCCCTTTTTTGTAATTTTTTTTTTTACACACTTTGACCAGAGCAATGCAGTGATACCTCGGTTCACAAATGCTTCTGTTCACGAACAGCTCAGTTCACGAACAGAAGAGTTCACAAAAATTTGCTTTGGTACGCAAACTCCGCTTCGGTTCACGAACACGAGCCGCGGCCATCTTCCCTGCTTTGACACGTGGTCGCTACTTCCTGTAGGTGAGATCGCGGTCACAGAGAGACACTGAAAGTGTACTGTGAAGACACTTACAGTATTGAGAAGCTTTTTGGTGTGATTTTTAGCACATACTGTACTGTACCGGACATCCAGTATGGCTCCAAAGAAAATTCAGAGCAAGCATGGTGGTAAGAAGAAAGTGCAGAGCAGTAATGAAGGTGACAAGAATGTTCAGAGCAAGCATGTTGTTGAAAAGAAATTGCAGAGTGGTAATGAAGGTGCAAAAATGTGCAGAGCGGTAACGCAGATGATAAGAATGTTACAGAGGGGGACACTCCCTCCGAACAATAACCGCCTCCCACAGCCTTTCTCCATGCCAGAAGTCGTCTCAAGCAAGGTTAGCGTTCTCTCTCTTCATACTGTACTTTGTTTCATATTTTTGTGGTTCAAAAACCCCAAAAAATGTTCAGAATGGATTAACCTGATTTACATTAAACCCTATGAGAAAACTAACCTTGTTCACGACCAATCACTGTTTAATATTACTATAGTAACATTGTACTACTCTGGGGAAGTGATCAGGATTTATTTATTTTTGTTACACATTATGTTTGCTTATAGCAATGCATTACATTGCTATAAGCAAGTATTTTACTGAATGAAACTGATTCATTCAGTCTGTTTTGTTGTGATTAGCTGTGATTTGTCAAAACTAATCACATGGTACAGATGGGCTGCGATTGGCCCTGTCTTTACCATGTGATCAAACTGACCAATCACATCTAGCAATATATTTATACACACTGGGTGGCTTGAAAGGAAGCCATCCATTGTGTACAACTGTCATGTGACCTGCTGTGGTTCGTCATGGCGGTCACATGGTGTGGACAGTGAGCTGGTAAGCTGATCGGTCATCTGGGCAGGGCCAGTGACATATCACGCTGCTGCACGGCCGTGCGATCGGCACATCCTGACAGGATGTCATGTAACGTCCAGTCAGGATAACCACGCCACCTCCAGGCCGTCAGTCTGCTATTGATCATGTGGGGACTGCTGAACTCCAGGAATTCAGCCACTTTATACACTGTACTGGATCACTAGGGGTTAAGTCCAATAAGGTGCATGCCACCTCATGGGCTTATCTCTTTAATTTACAATTTGTAATTTTAGTGAATGCTGGGAACATAGTTATTGCTATAGTTCTGGCTCTCTGGCGCTGGACCTTTTGGTCTCATCTATTGTAGCTGCTGGATTGCATGCAGCAGCTGTGCCCACCCCTCCCCTCCTCCTGCCCAATCACAGAGCACTTTGTGTTTTGTCCACTCATTCACAAAATACAAAAGCTTCTGTGAATAACGACGGGGAGCGGCAGACAGAGATGCTGCATGAGAAGACATTGTTTCTCCTATCAGAGCTCTGGGAGTGTAGTGATAGCTGCACTCCAGGAGCCCTGTAAAACTGTCAGATGTAAATAAAAAAGAGGTATGTCCACAAGGCGGCATGCACCTTATTGGACTTAACTCATAGTATGCCAGCACATTTTACAAAGTGGCTGAATTCCGGAGTTCAGCTTTAACTTCAATAGAAAACTGCTGTAATATCATTTGATGTCAATAATCTTGATATCGACTGGGCAGAGGGAACAGCTACACTACAAAGAATGCAATAAGAACTGTAAGAATGAAATCAGGGAGGCTACAAAATACTATGAGAGACACATAGCAGAGGAAACTAAAAAAATCCCAAGAAATTCTTTAGATATATTAACAGCAAAAAAGCGAGATCAGAGCACATTGCCCACATAAAAAACGATGATGGGAGGATGGTTACAGATGACACAGAGAAGACAACTGTACTAAATGCTTTTTTTCTCTTCAGTTTTTACACAGGAAAAGGAGGGGTATACCGACCACACAAGTATTGTTACTAACACATCACAGGACAGACCCTTGTGGCTAACAGAGGACAGAGTCAAGAAAAGACTGGATAAGCTTAACACAAATCAATCACCAAGACCAGATGGCTTATACCCGAGAGTCCTCAAAAAACTCAGTCAGGGTATAGCTAGACCATTGTTCCTAATCTTTGCGGACAGCATACTGACAGGAATTGTACCAGCTAATTGGAAAAAAGCCAATGTGGTACCAATATTCAAAAAAGGGCAGGGACATATTCCTGGAAACTACAGTCCAGTCAGCCTAACATCAATAGTAGGTAAATTATTGGAGGGGATGATAAGGGACTATATCCAAGAATTTGCTGAAGAAAACAGTATCATTAGTAGTAATCAGCATGGGTTTATGAAGGGTTCTTCCTGCCAGACCAATCTGTTAACATTCTACAAGGAAGTGAGCTGCCATCTAGATAGGGGGAGACCTGTGGATGTGGTATATCTGGATTTTGCAAAAGCATGCGACACAGTTCCCCACAAACGCTTAATCTACAAACTGAGGTCTGCAGACATGGACCATAAGGTCTGTTCTTGGATAGAAAATGGTTTACAGGGACGTGACCAAAGGGTGTTGATAAATAACCTGTACTTAGACTGGTCGGGAATAGTAAGTGGGGTACCACAAGGTTCTGTCTTGGGACCAGTTCTGTTTAATTTATTCATAAATGATATAGGGGATGGGATAAAAAGCTCAATCTCCGTTTTTGCGGATGACACAAAATTTAGCAGGGCAATAACTTCACATCAGGATATAGAAATTTTACAGAAAGACCTGAACAAAATAATGGAGTGGGCAACTACATGGCAAATGAGGATTAATGTGGAGAAATGTAAAGTAATGTACTTGGGGACTAACAACATAAACGCAAACTACTCACTAGGGGGAGAACATCTGGGGGAATCAAGAATGGAGAAAGATCTGGGGGTCCTAGTAGATAACAGGCTGAGCAATAGAATGCAATGCCAAGCTGCAGCTACTAAAGCCGGCAGAATATTAGCATGCATAAAAAAGGGGATATACTCCAGAGATAAAACTATAATCCTGCCACTTTATAAAACTCTGGTTAGACCACATCTGGAGTCTTTCGTCTAGTTCTGGTCACCAGTACTCAGAAGAGATGTGTTGGAGCTGGAGAGAGTCCAAAGAAGGGCAACAAAACTAATAAGGGGATTGGAGGATCTTAATTATGAGGAACAACTACAGGCACTAAATTTATTCTCGCTGGAGAAGCGACGCTTGAGAGGAGATATGATAGCGATTTACAAATACCTCAATGGTGATTCCATCATATGAAAAAACGATTTAATCTCAAGGAGTGTAAGAGGCCACACTATGAGAATAAAGGAGGAGCAGTTTAATCTACAGCTGCACAGGGTGTTTTTCACTGTCAGGGCGATAAGGCTGTGGAATTCCACAATTGGTGGTTTCAGCAGGGATTATTGATATTTTTAAAAGATTATTGGATGTGCATCTTAAAGAACAAAACATACAGGGATATGGTAAATAATTGCCGACACGGACACACGTACACCTACACAGGTACTCAGGTTGAACTGGATGGATTATTGTCTTTATTCAACCTTACCTACTATGTAGCTATCTATAATGGCATTAAAGATAAACTCTAAGCATATAAACAGACAAAAAAATACAAAAAATGAATGCAGCTCTATGCCACCTAATACACCAATACATGCAGTGAGTAGCTTTAAAGAATATGTAAATCCAACATTTCAAATTCCTGATATGTGCCTGCTATACAATATACTTGTATGAAAAAGTATCATGTTCTTGGGCGTGTCCGGATGTGAGCGGCGGCGGACGTCTTGGTGAAGAGCTCCAGAGCCCTGCTTCCTAATCCGCCGGCATCCGCGCACTTATAGCCCAAAAAGGCTTTCAAAAACCCACCAGGATAGCCACTGGACCTCCCTGCTGCCATACCTAGGGCTATTTTGAAGAAATCCGGCCTGCAAGAGGCCTCCGGACTCGCGCGGCCGCCGCCATCTTGCCGACCCGAGGCCTCCCGGGGGGGATCGCATCCCGGACGGTTCTGGAGGTAAGGGGACCCTCATCCATGTACCCCAACTGTCCCCCTGCATATCTGGCACGGTCCGGTGGCTCCGCTGAGCTCCAAGGACGCCCGTAGCGGCCGCGGCCTGGCTCGGCCTAGTGCGGCCTAGTGAGGCCTGTGAATCCCCGCTCTTTCCTGAGGCCGCATCCCCGCCACGGGTCATCGCGACCGGCCAGGCCCACAACTAACTGCAGGCCTCCTTTCCTCACTTGCCTGGACAAACCCCTTGGTCCCTCACAGGGCCTGGGATGCTACCAGAGACTGCCTGACTGTCCCAAAGCTTTGGATACTTTAGTGTGCCCCACTGCCTGCTGCCTTTGCCACATTGCCCAGGGCCATCTGCACACTGACACCCCAGATATACCATCCACCACACCTGGCCTCCGCCTGCCTGTTACTGTGAGGGGAGAAACTACAAGTGACTGTTGTCTATCCTGTGACACCCGGTTGGCGCACCAGGGCCTACCTGCCCTAACAACCACCCCCCCACAAATACTAAACAAGCCCACAGGGCTACTGACCAACAGCCCCATCATGCTTATTAAGGACCTTTTTATTGCTATGTAAACCACTGCCAAAGAGGGGCGCATACGCGTGAGCGAAGGCAATGGAAGTCTGATTCCTCCACTCCGCGCCGTCGGATACCGTAACCCGGCCTAATCCAACATAGAAGACACGAGGAGGGGACTGCTATACCCCACAAGACAGAGGAATCTCCTGAAGACGCAAGCGGTAATGTACCGCTCCACGAAAAACAAACTAAAAAATCGGCAGAGCAGCAACAAATCCCCAGCCCCGGGCAAAGGCAGATCCAAGATGGCGCCCGAACCCCCAGAGCCTGATGAGGATACACAGCTCTCTGAACTGGGCCAGGGGCTCCCGCCGAAAGCCTCCATCTCTTTCCCACGGATCACGTTAGTCCTCACCCTGCTGATCCTGATGCCATGCTAGCCAAGTTCCGCAGCATTGTCAGAGATGAGATAACGGCTGCCTCCCGAAAGCTTTCCTCAGATTTGGTCCGCGGCCTTAAAGAGATAGGACACCGCACCAATCAATTGGAACACCGCATGGACCTGGCCACCACTGTGCTAGAGGGCCATGAAGAGGAGGTAGACAAAATGTCCGCAGAAATAGACGCTCTCAAAGATAAATTAGAAGACGCGGAAAACAGGGCCCGCAGGGATAACCTCTGTATTTGCGGCATCCCCGAAACGATCACTGACCTACAGGGAACAGCCACCGCTTTTTTTCAAGAACTGGCCCCTGAGATTCCGGTGGACAGGCTGGAGTTTGACCGCATTCACCGGTCACTAGCCCCTAAACCCTCCGAAGGCCCCCCAAGGGATGTTATCATCAAATTCCACTACTATAGGACCAAGGAGAAACTCTTACAATCTGCCCGAGAACAACGGGATATCTCTTTCCAAGGTAACCCCCTCCAATTATTCGCGGACCTCTCGCCGGTCACCATTGCTAGACACCGAGGTCTCAAACCTTATCTCCAAGTCCTGCAATCCCATCAAATCAAGTACAGATGGGGGTTCCCATTTAAACTCACCTTCTCCTATCAAGGTCGCCAGTTCCATACCACTTCCCCATCAGGACTCAAACAACATCTTCAGGATCTGCAATTGGACATTCCTCAGTCCCAACCTGAGGCCCAGGCTTCACATTCCCAACCAGGCCCCGCCAGGCCTCCTCGTCAATCCTCTCAAGCATCACAAAGATCACAATCTGGATCCCAGGCGCTGCGGGATTTGCAGGCCCAAAGATTCCAAAAAACCAACAATGGATGAAAATCCCCATCTACCCTTGATGTGCATTTAATTTTCCTCGGCCGCTTACCCGGTGTGTGTTGTTGACTGTTTTCGTTTTAAAATCCAACCTAACTTGAGGAGTTCAGCAGCTTGTTTTGGAGGAAGTCCCCTCGCTGTTCCCTTGCCCCATCGAGTTGACTGTTGTTTGGCTGGGGGGCCGTGGTCCGACTATAGACTGCCCCGATTGTGAGATGGCGGTCTCGGGCAAGGACTACCCCTCATGGGGTTCCCTGATGGACCTCCGGCACCAGTTTGCCCCCCAAACCACCTCTGCATCGCTGATGGCTCTCATGGAGTAGAGGGTTCATCGGTCTTAGGAAACCACATTTGAGACTGGTTGGGGTAGGGGGGAGAGGGGTAAGGGGTTTTAGGCTAGGGACACGCCTCCACTGAATGTTATGTAGGTTGGTTGTTTTTGCTTACACACCGAGGCCCTTCACTCCTGTTCAGTGGGGTGACAGGGCTGGCGCCTTGACATTGCTGTGGGGTCTCGCCCCGCCTTCTGGGGTGGATGGTCTTGTGGCTGTCGCCCCCGGGGGCGGGGGGACCCCTGCACCTACTATCTCAAGTGCCGATAAGGCACTGAGGTTTTCATACTGCACTTCATTTTAAGCTGCTTGTATTGATGCTATTTCTAAGTTTTGGTTAAATTCTATGTTCACTTTGTTTAATTATACTGAATTATTTTCACTATAGGCCGGTGGTTCCGACGGACCACTGCTCCCCTTAAGTGTTGGTACCTGGCTAGGATACCCATCTTGGCTATGGTCCCACCCCATTGTGGGCCCTATTGCCCACGGCGTGATACGTCAAAGTACTCACTACACATTCTAATCCGAGCTCTTCTCGGTATTCTCTCACTTTATGTTCTTTCCTATTTTTACTATTCTTCTCTCCCTCTTCTCTCCCTCCCCCCTTCCCCCCTCCCTCGGCCCCTGGGGTGTGCGGATGGAGTAATCCATAGCGCTATACCTCAGACCCAATGACCCTTCATTGGCTGTCCCTGAATGTTCAGGGCATGAATTCTCCCCAAAAAAGGGTCAAGGTTTTTAAGTACCTTAAGCAACAAAGAATAGACATAGCTTGTTTCCAGGAAACACACTTTTCTTCCTCTTCCTGCCCCAAATATTTCGCAGCAAACTATCCCCAGGTCTATTTGGCCAATGGTCCTACTAAGCAGAGAGGGGTTCTTATAGCTATACGTAAATCAGTCCCATTTATCTGCAACAAACAGATAGCTGACCCTAATGGTAGATACCTTCTCCTGCAGGGTTCTATTCAGGACAATGAAGTAACGATTATGACCTATTACGCCCCGAATGACAATCAGGGCCCATTCTTGTCTCATGTCTGCTCCCTGTTACAGGTCCACCAGAAAGGCACCCTCCTGTTGGCGGGTGACTCTAATGTGACGCTCAATCCTGCCCTTGATAAGTACCCGGCGGAACATAAAGCTCGTTCTATTGCTTCAAAAAAATTCCTGCAAGCCCTACAAAATCTTGACCTAGTGGATATATGGCGAGAGTTTCATCCCATGGGCAGGGACTACACCCATTACTCCCATCCTCATCACTCCCACTCCAGAATCGATCATTCGTTTATGCTACGGAAACATCTCCCGTTAATAGACTCGGTCTCGATCTTAGCAGTCCCTTGGTCAGATCATGATCCTATTCTAACCGTCTGTCACTCCCTACTCAGCAAACCACAGCATGCTCCCTGGGTGATGAATGATTCACTTCTATCCTTCAAACCAATCTTTAGTGAAATCCAGGAAGCTTCTGCGGAATACTTTAGGCTTAATGCAGGTTCTGTCTCGTCCCCAATAACACTTTGGGAGGCTTATAAAGCTGTCCTCCGGGGTCGCATTATTCGCATAGCGTCTCAACGCAAAAGAGAAAGGATTCAGGCCCGACGCAAGTTAGAACAGAGCTTGGAAGACCGCTCGGCGGCCTTTAAATTAGCCCCTACCTCGGCTAACCGTAGATCTTTAGACAAGGCCCGTACAGACTTGGAACTATGTCTGACAGATGAAGCGGACCGCTCCTTACGTTGGGCCCGACAGAAATGGTATGCTAAGGCAAACAAACCTAATGCTCAGCTGGCCAATAGACTACGCACTTTTACCCCGAAATTTACCCCCATAACCTTGCGCACCCCCCATAACATCCTCACGGGAAACCCCCAGCGGGTCTTGGAAGAATTCTGCTACCGACTTACCAAGCTCTACTCCCCCCCAAACCACTCCTCAACACAGGGCCTGAATGCTTTCTTACAAGGGTTATCTATACCTTCCCTATCCGATTCCCATATCTCCCTAATGGATCGAGATATACAGGTCTCTGAGGTTCTCCAGTGCATTAAGGAACTGAAAATAGGCAAAAGACCGGGCCCGGATGGTTTTACTGCTCTGTATTACCGAAAATTTGCAGAGGTCCTGGCCCCACACCTAGCGGCTATGTATAATTCGGTCAAAGGAGGTCACCCATTTACACCAGACTTGCTGACCGCCAACATAGTGATGATTCCTAAACCAGACAAGGACCATTCTTCCTGGGCAAATTTTCGGCCAATCTCTTTAATTAATATTGACATGAAGATATTGACGAAAATTTTGGCCAATCGCCTGAACTCCTTCCTACCGCGTCTGATAAAAAAAGATCAGGTGGGGTTCGTCCCCCGTAGGCAGGCAGGGGATGCTATTAGACGACTTCTCCAAATTCAACATATAGCTCATGAAAGGTCCTTGGAGACAATGTTTCTTTCTTTAGATGTTAATAAGGCTTTCGATACCTTATCTTGGCCCTATTTGACACAGGTCCTCAACCACTACGGTTTCGGCACCTCCTTCTTGAGTTGGGTCTCAGCCATATATCACTCCCCCCAGGCTAAAGTGCGTTATTATGGATATGAATCGCCCACTTTCCCCATTAGGAGGGGAACCCGTCAGGGATGCCCACTCTCCCCACTTCTATTTATACTAGCACTCGAACCCCTGGCGGAGGCCATACGCTCCCACCCAGATATATCAGGAGTAGAAGTAGCAGGCACCGCACACAAACTGTCACTGTTTGCGGATGACATCCTATTAACCATTACTAAACCCAGAATCTCCCTCCCCAATTTATTCTCCCTCTTAGACTCCTTCGCCTCATTCTCAGGCCTTTCAGTTAACCCGGCGAAATCTAAAGCGATGTCCATCAACCTTCGGGCCCCGGAACTGGAATCCCTGCAAGCGGCATTCTCATTTCAGTGGTTAACCTCACTACCCTATTTGGGTATCAAACTTACTCCGAAGTACCCGGGATTATACCAAGCCAATTTTCCTCCACTTTTCCGAAAGCTGGAGGCTATGCTTGCCTCTTGGTCCACACTTCCGATTTCTTGGTTCGGCAGAATAGCGACGGTGCGCATGACGTACCTCCCTAAATTGCTCTATTATTTTAGAGTTTTGCCAGTCCATGTGCCCCCCCATATCATTCGGATACATCAACGTAAACTTATGCAGTTTATATGGGGCCACAAGAGACCTAGGATCAAGAGACAAGTACTATACGCGCGCAAAATCAATGGTGGTCTTTCAGTTCCTAACCTGCAAGCATATTACACCGCTGCGGGTATCGCCCCATTATCTCACCTTCATGAGAAACAACAAATGCCACTATGGGCCACCATGGATTTAATTGACGCACACCCAACACCACTAGCCTCTCTTCCCTGGCTTCCCAAAGCACATCGCCCCTCAACCATAGGTCCCTGTCTGGCTCACTCCCTTAAACTCTGGGATGCGGTTAAATACTCAGCAGGCCTAATTTCTCCTCACCTCCCACTACTTCGTCTCCTCCACTGCCCTTTATTTCAAGCAGGTTGTGATAATCCACTGCAATTTAAATGGTGGTCTGATAACGGCTTTACAGATATTCATTCGTTACTCACCCCAACCAAGATCATCCCCTTTGCGGCTTTACGTTCCTCACATGATATCCCCCTTAGGGAACACTACAGTTACCTGCAAATTAGGCATTTTCTCCAACGACTTATAAAATCCCATTCGGCCCCCTTTACCATGACTCCATTTGAAAGCCTTTGTAGATCGCGCCCACAATCCCCGGGTCTAATTTCCCTCATATATATTGCTATAATTAACTCCAAAACACCACCATTGAGACCCTATCATCTCCAATGGGAGGCCGAACTCGGGAAACAATTGGACCCGGAGGACTGGCAAGGTATGACTATCATGCTATCCAAATGCTCTAAGAATGTTCTCTTTTTGGAGAACGCTTATAAAGTCTTTTATAGATGGTACTATACCCCGGCCAAATTAGCAAGCTTCATTCCATCTTATTCCCCCCTCTGTTTTCGAGGGTGCTCACAGGAGGGTACGATGTTGCATATCTGGTGGACCTGCCCCAGGGTTTGCAGATTATGGGTTAGAGTATACGCACTACTACGCAATCTTTTTAATACCACTATAAAGCGGGACCCTTTTGAGGCCCTTTTGTGGAAACCGATTGCGGAACTTCTTCGTCCTGAACGCTAATTAGCAGCACATATTTTTACCGCAACTAAACTGACCATAGCAAGGGCCTGGAAAACTCAGAATCTTAGCTTTGAAGCAATTAAAAATTGTGTGAATGATATCACGGTAAACGAGAAACTTACGGCCATATTGTTGGACACGCATGATAAGTTTCTCAGGATATGGCAACCCTGGGTGACCCATAACCGTCCATCAAGATTTGACCTAACACTTCTCTCCCTATAATGAGACTCCGTTCCCCCCACCCCAGGGCCTCTCCCCTCCTTCCCCCCCCCCCTTTTTTTTTTTTTTTTCTTTTCTTCTCTTCTACTTTCAATTTCTCTTTCCTCCTCTTTATTCTGGCCTTTGGGCCTCAGTCCACAGAGTTTGGATATTTAAGGTAACAAAATTATTTCATACAAAGGTATGTTAGCTTCTTCGAAGTTAACCAATTTAATCTGACTTTATATCTGGTTCTTTTTCCCATTAAGGCAATATTAAGTATCACAACAACATCCCACTATGCATCCTTTAATTGTTTATGATTGTTTGCAAACATAATATTCTGTGTTTGCAGTCTACCGTTATGCTACTAAACATGAGATGTAGACTCTCTTTAGTATGCAGCCTGGCCTCGGCCTTGAGCTGCCTGAGACCAGGTATAAATTCTTGAATGTCAGTTCTACCTGCCGGACCCCGGCAGACTTATGCCTGTTAATCCATGATGTATCCATCACTGTTTTGTACTATTCTCCTGACATATATTTTCAATAAAACTCTTTGTACAAGAAAAAGTATCATGTTCTTTTTGTATTGCTTCCTTTATGTGAAATCCCTGGTAGCCTGTCAGTCCCCCTGCTTTCCTATTACAAACTGACCAAACTAAGCATGAAGGCATAACATGGTCAATTCTCTAACTGTGCTGGGAACTCAGCCTGCTCTCCTCCAATGATCAGACTTGTCCTGACACGCGCCCCCCTTCCTGCACAGCCATTAACTGGGAAGACCAGTGTGCTGCTGCTTCTCTTCCCCCGGCTCTCTGAGTTCCTTAGGCAGCTGAGAACAGAGGGTATGTGATCATTTAGGCCCCTTTCACACTGGGGTGGGGGCAGCGGTAAAGCGCCGCTATTGTTAGCAGCGCTTTACCGTCGTTATTCGGCCGCTAGTGGGGCGGTTTTACCCCCCGCTAGCGGCCGAGAAGGGTTAAAAACCACCGCAAAGTGCCTCTGCGGAGGCGCTTTGCCAGCGGTATAGCCATGCTGTCCCATTGATTTCAATGGGCAGGAGCGGGAAAGGAGCGGTGTATACACCACTCCTTCCCTGCTCCAAAGATACTGCTGGCAGGACTTTTTTTCCCGTCCTGCCAGCGCACCGCTCCAGTGTGAAAGCCCTTGGGGCTTTCACACTGGAGACAAAGCAGCGGCACTTTTGGGTCGGTTTGCAGGCACTATTATTAGCGCAATAGCACCTGCAAACCGCCCCAGTGTGAAAGGGCCCTTATAAAAAAAAGAGGAAAAAAGGTTTATATAATATTCCTTATATCGATACACGAATGGTTTGCCTTTCATTTCTATTTTAACTACTTGCCGAGCGCTGCACGACGATATACATCGGCACAATGGCAGCGGTGGGCAAATGGGGGTACCTGTACGTCCCCTTTCATTGGCAGGGGCTAGCGGGCACGTCCCCGCCGTGTACAGCGTGACCGTGCCAGGACTTGATGTCCCCCGGACTCCCGGCGATCGTGTCACGGAGCCGCAGAACGGGGAGATGTAAACTAGGCATTTCCCCGTTCTGCCTTTTGACATGACAGAGATCACCGCTCCCTGTCATCGGGAGCAGTGATCGCTGTCATGTGAGTGGAAGCCCATCCCCCCCCTCACAGTTAGAATCACTCCCTAGGACACACTTAACCCCTTCATCGACCCATAGTGTTTAACCCCTTCCCTGCCAGTGTCATTTACACAGTAATCAGTGCATTTTTATAGCACTGATCGCTGTATAAATGACAATGGTCTCAAAATAGTGTCAAAAGTGTCTGATGTATCCGCCATAATAAAGAAATATAGAAATAACTCAGCGCTGACACAAGGACAATAAAAATAAATGCAAGCAAGCACGAAGGCAAATTCAACAAAAACCTCAAAGAACATATAAATAATAAAAGTGCTGCGCAGATAAATTGTCCGTTCAATAAAAAATGAAAATAAAATAAAAGATGAGATGAGATCCCCAGTGGATAGTCAAAAATATCTATATATGGTGAAGGGATTTTTTGTCACCTCCGATCCTACCCTAGGCGTTTTGACTATCCACTGGGGATCTCATCTCATCTTTTATTTTATTTTCATTTTTTATTGAACGGACAATTTATCTGCGCAGCACTTTTATTATTTATATGTATCCGCCATAATGTCGCAGTCACGATAAAAATCGCAGATCGTCGCCATTACTAATAAAAAAAAATTAATAATAAAAATGCCATAAAACTATCCCCTATTTTGCAGACGCTATAACTTTTGCGCAAAACAATCAATATACGCTTATTGCGATTTTTTTTAACCAAAAATATGTAGAAGAATACATATCGGCCTAAACTGAGGAGAAATTTTGTTTTTTTTATATATTTTTGGGGGATATTTATTATAGCAAAAAGTAAAAAATAATTGCCTTTTTTTGTTTATAGCGCAAAAAATAAAAACCGTAGAGGTGATCAAATACCACCAAAAGAAAGCTCTATTTGTGGGAAAAAAAGGACGTAAATTTTGTTTGGGTGCAGCGCCGCACGAACGCGATATTGTCAGTTAAAGCGACACAGTGCCGAATTGCAAAAAGTGCTCTGGTCAGGAAAATCTTCCGGGGCTGAGGCGGTTAAACTGAATGGGTTGTTTTACAGAAAGGCAAAAAGTATGCATTCAGTATAGAAGCATGTTAAATAGATGACAGTGACTCCTCCACACTCCATCTCCTGATAAAACAGAGCCTTTGGAGTCACTCTGCACATGCTCAGTTTGGTGTGTATTGCTAGAGAGGTTTTTTTTTTCTTGGGAGGGTGCATATGATCAGCACTCTCCAGACAGAGGGTCTGGGGCCAAAAATACCTCAGATCTCATATTTACACTAAAATGCAATAAAAAATAAAAATAAAAAAGTCCCTTTAAGAACTATTTGTTTTGACGTCGCTTCTGCCCTGCAATGATATGGAGATGGGTGGGGGTCATCTTCCCTTCCCGGAAGGGAAGGATGCGATTGCCAGTAAGCGGCGGAGGGCACCGGAGCGAGGCAGGAGGGGGAGGGGGGATTAAAAGTGATCTGGCAGCGAATCCGCCCAAAAGACCACTTTTAGCTGAAAGCGGACCGCCCGCTGAAGAAGAGGATAACAGGGTTATGGTGGCTAGCTGCTGCCATAACAACGTTATCCCTCTTCAAAGTAGCGACGTAAAATGATGGCGGGCGGTACGTATGTGGTTAATACCACTATTTCAAATAGAGGTAGAATTCAATCCCCAGATGGTGGAATATCTCACCACTCTTGACACAACAGGATTAACTGGTACCTACTTTAACTCTTAACCTTTAACTCTTCATCTAAACTTAAAAGGTTAGTCAGACTTTAGCTCTGCAAACAGCAAGGTGATCTCTGCTAGACATGTGCAATTCGTTTCGTCCTGAATTAGTTTTTCAAGGAAATTCGACAAATTCGTTAATTCGGAAATATTCAAATTAAGGAAAACCCATTTAACAAATTTTTCCAAAAACGAAAATTCGAAAAAATGAAAATCCAAAAATCCGAAAATTCAAAATTCCGAAAATAAGAATGAAAATGCGAAAAATTCAAAGAACGAAAATCCAAAAATAAGAACCCGAAAATTTGAAAATCTGAAACTAACCAATAATAACTATTACTAACTATTAAATTATAGGTATTGAAATTTCCTTTCAAATTTGGCTGTTAGTGAACGTAACGAATACGAATTAATCCGAAGTTACGAATTACGGATGCCGCATCTCAACCAATGGAACGTAATAAATTAATAATAATAAATAATAATAATAAAAACTGTGTGCTTGCGTGTAGGCAGGTGCAGCTTATCCTCCACTTTGTAGGTGGCATTGCATTGCTGTGCTGCTGTTTTGTATGGATTGGAGGCTGGGATCCCCTCCCCACTGTCCTCCTCCACCTCCCCAGCTGTTCCCACCTCCTCCACCTCCCCATTATCCCCTCCCCACTGTCCTCCACCTTCCCAGCTGTGCCCGCCAGAAATTCTTCACCCCTTGTGTTCCCCGGCCAGTCTAGGGGGAAGTCAGCACCCGTGGCTCTTCCCCCTAGGCAGCAGTGTGCCCTAGGCGGCTACCTAGTTCGCCTAGCGGCAGTGCCGGCCCTGGTAGTAACTGTGGTAGAAGACTTGAAGTGACCATTCCAAACACTCAACTAGTACAGTAGGTACTGGTGCAGCAGTGCTGATGATGGCAGTCTCAGTATTGAGGGTACTAAATGGTAAAGAATTTATCAGGGCAAGCTGAAAATACCGAAATTCCAACATCTGGTAAAGTTTGCAATAATAATCCTTTTCCTTTCTCCATAGGACAGCTAAGGCAGAATGTGAGTTCCCATTTGTCAAGTTAATGAAAACTGATCTAAGGAATAAAACTTTCCACTCCTGTGCTTGAAGGATTGCTGTCAGTAAAGAATGATTCTGGAAACTCCTTTAGTTCTTCAATTGAAGGCCAAAATTCGCACAGCCAATTTAAGGAACTTTAGGAATGATGTGTTATGATGTTTGTGTAATTGAAATACCTATTTTTTTTTTTTAGATTTTTAACCCTTTCATGACTAAGCCTATTTCTGACATTTGGTGTTTACAAGTTAAAATCTGTATTTTTTGCTAGAAAATTACTTAGAACCCCCAAACATTATATATATTTTTTAGCAGAGAATCTAGAGAATAAATAATAATAATAATAATACATTTTTTTGTATAATGTGAAAGATGATGTTACGGTGAGTAAATAGATACCTAACATGTCACGCTTTATAATTACACGCACAGTGGCTCCCGCTGTGTGACGCTTCTCTCTTCATCTTTTTCTCTTCATCTTCTTCTCTTCATCTTCTTTTCGGGATCTTCATCTTCTTTTCGGTTCTTAAATAACGGGGGGGGGGGGCACCCCGCCCCCTTCTGACGTCACGGGGAATGCCACAGGGAAGTCCCCGTCAAGTCCCCGTGCGTCAGAGGGGGCGGGGTCACCGGGTGGCTCCGCCCCCGTTATTTACGAACCGTCAGAAGAGGAGAAGCGTCACACAGCGGGAGCCTCCCTCCATGCCATCATGGATACGGAGCGGCCCGAAAAGAAGATGAAGACAAGAAGATGAAGAGAAGAAGAAGATGAAGAGAAAAAGATGAAGAGAGAAGCGTCACACAGTGGGAGCCTCCCTCCATGCCATCATGGATGCGGAGCGGCCCAAGGAGAAGAAGGGAAGAAGACGCCGACGCCGCGGAGGAAGATGCTGGACGAGAACACCGGAGGAAGAACCAGAAGAAGAAGAAGATGGAGGAAGAAACCGAAGGAAGATAGAAGAAAGAAGAAAGAAGAAGCATTTAAATAAAGGAATTGTCAAAAACCGTCTCTTGTCATTTTTAACATTTTTGACAGTTTTTTTGTGAAATGGTAAGGGTACTTTTGTACTTTTCACAGGGGGGTGGCCGGGATCTGGGGGTCCCCTTGTTAAAGGGGGCTTCCAGATTCCGATAAGCCCCCAGCCCGCAGACCCCACAACCACCGGCCAAGGGTTGTGGGGATGAGGCCCTTGTCTGCATTTGTTAGCAAAAAACTGCATTCGTTAGCAAAAGAAGGAAAAAACTAGGAATACTAATTGCAATATACACCAATAGATGCACACGAGGTAGAGCACGTCTCACATAAACATGTTTCTTTCACATACATGGATTGTGGTTGCAGTGCAGTGCTATATAATAACTTAATAGCGGAATCGCTAATTAGCGATGATTTCCGAATTTACTAATGTATGTTCGCCGCTAATAGCGCTTATTTTCATTCGCACGTTCGCCTGTTGAAATCTTAATTGCCTAAAATGGGCACTATTAGATGTAATAGCGCGCTGTACTTCCCAGCGCTATAGTAAATGACCCCCTGTGTATGTTAATAGTGTACCATTTCGAAATAATGCTGTTTTCGTTAAGCCAAAGATGATTTGTTTGGCAATTATTTTCTTTTGTTTGTTCACTTTGCTGCATTTGAATCGAAAAAAAAAATCTAAAATTTCTGATTCGACCGATTCAAAATGTATTGATTCAAACATTTAGAATTTAAAAAAATTGATAAATTCGGAGGAAATTAGAAAAAAGACATAAAATGAATTGTGAATATGAATTCCGAATACAAATTGAACGAATCAACCGAATTTTACAAAAAGAAATAACTAGATTGACAAATCTAAACGAAACAAAAGAAATCTTTTCATCATGTACATGTCTACTGTGCAGTCAGCTGTCCGCAGTGACCATCCTCCTTAACGTGTTCTTTGGTAGTTTTAGAAAATTATGGCTTGCTGCAAACAGTAATGGATTGGTAGATTTCAAGAATGTTAAAGTGGTATTAAAGGCAAAATAAAAAATGACATATACGATACAGTCTGTCAATGTCATTAATAAAGCAGTCTGTTTTTCTGAGTCCCCCTCTTACTTAATTTGTTACCTGATCCTGCTGTTATTTTTCAACTTCCTTGCAGTTAGAGGGTTAGCAGTTAGAGGGTTGCGACAAACCATTTAATGCTGACAGGGAAGCTTACAATGGTCTGCTGTTATTCATTTATTTGAAAGCGATTGTAAAAGTAAACATTTTTTTTTAATAACAAACAGCAGGGCCTTTCTTTAATGTAAGGCAAAATGGTTAGTGGCCCGGGCCCAGTCATTGTTGTGGGGCCCAAAGCAGCCTCCCCTTGAGCCTGCACTGCCTGCAAATGGTTGATAAGTGGACTCAGGAGGGCCCAAGAAAATGTTTGCCCAGGGTCCAATCAATATTAAAGATGGCCCTGCTGCTCTGTGTAATGGAATTGCACAGTGCTGCCTCGAACCTCTTCTTCTCGGGTCCCCTGCCGTCGTTTAAGGCTCCTCCTCTATGTGCAGTTCCCCCATGAAAAGCAGCTTCCCATGTGGGCACTTGTGCGTGATCGCACCTGAGCCCCGCTGCTGCGTCCCGTCCATTGACACAGACAGCAGGACTCGGCCCCGCCCCCGCTCCCTTGTCACTGGCTTTGATTGACAACACTGGGAGCCAATGAGGACTCCTGGTGACCCAGCAAAAGAGGCGAGACCCAGAAGTAAGGGGAAAGAAGAGCCGCTGACGTGCATAGCACTGAATCAAATGAGGGCTCAGGTAAGGAATACATTAAGGTAAAAAATGTTTAGGCTTTACAACCACATTAAACTTTTATCTCAAAGAGGAAAAATAATTCTGTAACTGCTGAAAACACAAGCTGAAGTTAAGCTTTAACTTATTAGTCACTTAGGTAAAGGGAGGAGCCACCCTAAGACCAGAAGTGTGTTACTAACTGGATAACCAGGTGAAAAAAAAGACAACAATAATGAATGCAGCCATGACATGTAAGGTGTGGTATGCTGCAATATATATATATATATATATATATATATATATATATATATATATATATATATATATATATATATATATATATATATATATATATATATATATATTATATTTTACTTTAAATCACAAAATGGTTTGTGTAGCAAACAAAAGTAGAATTTTCTATCAGGTTTCAGTCACTTCAGTTTTCTCTTTAAAATTGGTCCCACATGATCCTTGTGGGGCTTAAAAGACCAGGAGGTTAGCGAGGTATGATGCAGCACTTGTAGTTTGGTGGGACATTGCCCAGTCCACTTCCTGTTGGTTTAAGGTCTATCTCGTCTTTTGGAATGACTGGTTTGAAGTTGAAATTTTGAAGCAATGATGTGAAATATAGAAATAGTTCCATTCGCGCCAAGCTTTCCCCAAGACAAATCCTTTTTCCTAGCCAAGTCAAGACAAAATTAGAGCAATAGTAAGACATGGATTTTGGACTCTTGATTTATTTAACAGTGCAATAGGAAAAATAACAGACAGATTATAAGGAAGAAACAAAATATAGGTGTCTTGCGAGCCACAGATGGACTAATGCCTCTAAGGAGTAAACTAAAAAAAATATTTTCACATATAAAACACATGTAATGTGATAAATAAAACCATACAGGTAAAATATAATGCAAATAACTATAAATGATAAACCACCAAGTGCATATAAAGGTGCAATCGTGGTAGTAACTAATAAAAGTGCAACGTGCTAAAATATAAATATCAAAACACTTTCCAGTGACAAATGAGTGTATATCCCAATTAATAAATACAAATCACAAAAAACGTGAATAAATAGTGTCCATAAAATGAATAAACATCATGCTTCTTCTGATGGGTGTATAAATCACAACACGTGAAAACTGTGCTCTCCCGTGACACCCAACATGTGCTTGCGCTCACCTTCAGTCCTGTGACACAGTAATTAAACGGTGTCAAAATAAGCATTGGGGCCACTCCTAGGCTCACTCAGGATACAATGATGCAAAGACACTCCTCCCAGGTGAAACTGCTAGGCTCACTCAGATTACAATGGTGCAAAAACACTCCTCTTAGGTAAAACCAAGATCCAAAATCATAGAAAAAACAAACAGAGGGACTCCATAGTGCAATATAGCCAGGACATTTATTAAAGAATAAGCCCTCCAAGAGGGTGCTCACATTGGATGGGTGCTAGAGTGCACCAGACTGTACAGGTAAAATAATAAGCAGCTGATCGTATGGCGTGCAATCCTCCTCCTCTGCTGACAGCTCCGTCCTACCCCTCCCCGACGCGTATTCGGCACAGGGGTTTCGTGCCTTCCTCTGGGGGATAACATTGGACGGATGCACAGTGTGAGATATATATGCTGTCGGCGGCCATTTTGCCGAGGACCACCGACCACCGTATTAAGAGACGAATCACTAAAGCGGACATTTTGCCTGTGCCCACCAGTCTATAATGTGACTTCAATACTGTGTAATGATTGGAAAGTGAAACCTAATCACATATCATCCAATCGGATTGTGTCGGCGGCCATTTTGCCTAGGCCCGAGGACAGCTCTAGTGATGGGCTACACCTATAATGTGACCTAATCACATATCACCCAATCGGATTGTGTCGGCGGCCATTTTGCCTAGGACCGAGGACAGCTCTAGTGATGGGCTACACCTTTAGGTAAACAACAATAGTTATCATCAAGTGACAGCAATTACCAGCTACCTGAAAATTTATAAAATTAATAATAATAAATAGAGTGGTCTTCATTAATTGTAGTGTAGTGACATAATGTGTATAGAAAAATTAGGATAGAGCTGTACATATAGGAGCCATGCCACACCGCACCTCATCTAACTTTAAACATTATAGATAAAAACAACCCCAATATGTTATCTTTATTAAAACGAATAATAAATTACATCAAATTCTCCCCCTCAGAACCTCCTGAAAATCAATAGATCATAAAAGACATCCACGTATCAGATCCCCATATTGGAGTGTAATTAATTAGAATAGGTTAAAATATAAATATAAATATATAATTAATCCCCAATCTTCCTGTCAAATCAGTTGTATATTATATTATATAAAAATATATATTTTATTAATAAAAACGCCCGAATAAATTAATAAGACATTATCAATAACGGTACTATTAAAATAATGTGTAAAAACCCACGTAAAACTCGATTTGTATAAAAACCATCTGAAAGGTACAATAATCTAAGGCTAACTCTTTTATCATTAGAAATTACTGAGGAAACATGTTAAGTCAAAGTCCCTATTGAGCCCCCCAGGGAAAAGTGAACCCAATTGGTGTATCCACCAAGATTCCCGTTTACTGATATCTCTCGTGAAATTGGAACCTCTCCAATGTCGTTTAGGGGCCTCTATCCCCCAAAATTTCATCCCCACCGTACTCTTATTATGCATTTTCTCAAAATGGATATATAAATGATGTTTGTCTGACCCTTTATGGATGTTGCGTACGTGTTCCTCTAATCTGTCTTTTAGGGCTCTGGTGGTACGCCCCACATAGATAAAATCACATGGGCACTTTAAAGCGTATACGACCCCAATAGTGTCATACGATATGAATTCCCTGATAGTATAGGATTGATGGGTTCTGGGATCATGGAATTCCTTTAACCTTCTATCATTCCCTGGAACTCTCACACAGCTGTAGCATCTACCACATCCATAGAAGCCCTTAAGATCCCAAAACATTCTAGGATTTGGTGGGGGTGGCTCAACTACGTTGTGTACCAATATATCCCTTAGAATGGGTGCCTTTTTAAAAACAATTTTAGGTTTCTCCGGGAGCACACTTTTGAGGTGAGTGTCCTGCTTTAGGACATTCCAGTATTTTCGTATAATTTTCTGTACTTCATTATTTTGTAGGGAGTAATCAAGAACGATACTAATATTGTCATTAGCGTTGCTATCCATAATTTCAATCTTATCTCTCAATAGATTGTCCCTCTCTAGACGTTCGACCTCCATTTTTTCTTTTTGTAGGAAATCGTTGTGGTATCCTTTATCTAAGAACATGCTGCTTAGCTTGTTGGACTGCCACTCAAAGTCCTCAATTCTTGTACAATTCCTTCTCATTCTCATATATTGGCCCCTGGGAATGTTCCTCAACCAGGGTTTGTAGTGACAGCTGGTAATGGGTATATAAGAGTTACGATCTGTTGCTTTAAAAAATGATCTGGTAATGATACCTTCATTGGTGTTAAAAATTTCCAGATCTAAAAAATGGACATATTCTTTATTGACATCCCAGGTTAAGGAGATATTGAGATCGTTGCGGTTCATGGAATCCAGTAGTTGCATTAATGCCTCCATGCTTCCCTTCCAAACGATCAGTAGATCGTCAATAAATCTCTTGTACAATAAAATATTATCACCTACTCCATTCAGAACTCCTTCCTCTTCCCATTGGTCCATATACAAGTTCGCTACGCTGGGGGCAAATTTAGCGCCCATAGCGACACCTTTTATCTGTAAGTAAAATTTGTTCCCATACCAGAAAAAATTATGGCGTAAACAGAAATCTAAACATTTGAGGATAAATATAACAAAATCTCCATCCACGGGTTCCTCCTTCCTCAGGGCCCACTCTACTGCTTTCATGGCTCCCTCATGGTCTATGCTAGTATACAAAGAGGCTACGTCCCCTGTGGCCATGATCATATTATCTTCTGCGTTGCATTCACCTAATAATTGTAATGTGTGCTTAGTATCCCGGAGGTAGGCTTTTGTTTTTTTCACTAATGGTTGCAGGTGGATGTCTATATATTCCCCCAACCGGGAAGTCAAAGATTCAATGCCACTTACTATTGGCCTTCCCGGGGGGTTTTTGCTATCCTTATGTATCTTTGGTAGGAAGTATATCACTGGTATCTTACTAAATGTAGGGACAAGATATTTTGCTTCCTGTTTACTCAGGAGTCCTTCTTCCTCACCATCATGAACAATATTTTCTAATATACTTTTGAAGGATTTGGTAGGATTCCTATCCAATGGTCGGTATGTATCAGTATCGCTCAATATCCGTTCCATTTCTCCCTTATACTGCTGTAGGGATAGTACAACTATCCCCCCGTCTCACCACTATATCTGTTCTTGTATTTAGTGAATTCAAACCTCTAGTGAAATCCTTGTGTTCATAGAATTTCTTTGTAGGTAATTGCTCTAATTCAGTTGTCACCAATTTCTTAAATAAATCTACGTATTTATTGTTGGCTATATTGGGGTTAAAAACCAAGTTATTCCTCAGATTGGTGTACCTGTTGTTTACAGTGGCTTTTTCAATAGGATTCAGGGCATAATATTTTTTAATGTTCAATTTTCGGATAAACTTTTGTATTCCAATATATGTCTCAAATTTGTTGAGCCCTTTCTTGGGGGCGAACTTAATGCCTTTATCGAGAACCAGTAGTTCTTCCCTAGAGAGCGGAGCACCACTGAGGTTAAAAATCCCCTCTCCTAATCTTCTTGCTTTCTTTTTCTGCTGTATCCTTCTCCCTGCTCTACCACCTCTCTTCCTTGATTTCTTAACTCTTGGGGGGGTCCCCTAAAAAAGACTCATCATCAAAAAAATCTTCATTGTTCTCCAAAGGCTGGTAACTATTATATATTGGTATCCTATATTGATCTTGCGGAGGGTTTTCATACCTCACTCTCTGAGGTTTTGGTGAGTAGTAAACCGCACCCCTTTGTGTATTCCCATACGAGTCCGAGGGGTTCCCCCTCTGTTGATATTGGTTTGGTGGGGGACCTCTGTGAGGTTGATAATTCCCTCTGTGCGATGTTCCCTGTTGGTACTCGTAGTTGCCTTGAGACCTATGCGGGGTACCTTGTTGGTATCCATGCTGTTTTCTGTAGCCATAGGAGTTGTATTGTCCACCCCGCTGTTTAGGGGGAGGATTGGACTGATACCCCTTATCATAGTAATTCTGTTGGACTCTATTCCCTTCGCTACGATGTGGTGGTCTACCATCATGCCAATTAGCCTGGTTGTTAGGCGGACCATAATCCTGGTATTGGGTGTAGTTACCCCCATAATTTGATCGTTCCTGCTGGTCAAAGTATGGTCTCCTTGGTGGTTGGCGATGGGGGGTTTGAGGTTGTCTACCCTCATGATGGTTTGAGGGTAATCCTCTCCCTGATTGTTTGGTACTCTGTTGCTGGTAAAGTTGCTGTCCTGGTGGTTGTGATGTTCTCGTGTCACTCAAACCACCATCTCCTGCCTGTGGCTGTGTGTTAACATTAGTATTGGTTAATAGTGTGGATTGCCATCGAAAAACCTGTTTATTTTGGTAATCCCCGGAATCCCTCAGATATTTTTTCCTCTTAGTATTTTTGTTTTCTATATCTTTCTTCTGCATATTCTTGTGCAGCTCTCCCATGAGTCTAACATACTCTGGTGTGTTGACAAAAGGAACCAGTTTATCTCTGATTTCTTTAATCTGACCCTCTATTATTGATAATTTGCGTTGTTTGCGTTTAAGAAGAAATTCCATAACCTCTTTTCCCTTAATGGAAAAGAAGGAGTACCATTCCTCTATATCACCTTCTCCCAGTAATCCGTCGTTTATGGGAACATCCCATCTTAGTTTTCTGGGGACCATGCCATCTTTTAAATATTTATCCATGGTGGAACGATCTCACCATATGTTACTTTTTTTATCCATGCAGTGCCCCAGTTTTCTAAAGAGATGTGTGATATCATTTTCCTTATTATCGCTGGCTGAGAATAGATCTTCCAGATCTATCTCCCTATTTTCAAAGAAGGCAAATGGATCCATAGGCTACTAGCAAGTGTATGAAAAAAGATACAAACAAAATATAGGTGGGTGTATAAATCACAACACGTGAAAATTACAATGGTGCAAAAACACTCCTCTTAGGTAAAACCAAGATCCAAAATCATAGAAAAAACAAACAGAGGGACTCCATAGTGCAATATAGCCAGGACATTTATTAAAGAATAAGCCCTCCAAGAGGGTGCTCACATTGGATGGGTGCTAGAGTGCACCAGACTGTACAGGTAAAATAATAAGCAGCTGATCGTATGGCGTGCGGTATGGCATGTGCAATCCTCCTCCTCTGCTGACAGCTCCGTCCTACCCCTCCCCGACGCGTATTCGGCACAGGTGTAGCCCATCACTAGAGCTGTCCTCGGGCCTAGGCAAAATGGCCGCCGACACAATCCGATTGGATGATATGTGATTAGGTCACATTATAGGTGTAGCCCATCACTAGAGCTGTCCTCGGGCCTAGGCAAAATGGCCGCCGACACAATCCGATTGGATGATATGTGATTAGGTTTCACTTTCCAATCATTACACAGTATTGAAGTCACATTATAGACTGGTGGGCACAGGCAAAATGTCCGCTTTAGTGATTCGTCTCTTAATACGGTGGTCGGCGGTCCTCGGCAAAATGGCCGCCGACAGCAAATATATCTCACACTGTGCATCCGTCCAATGTTATCCCCCAGAGGAAGGCACAAACCCCTGTGCCGAATACGCGTCGGGGAGGGGTAGGACGGAGCTGTCAGCAGAGGAGGAGGATTGCACATGCCATACCGCACGCCATACGATCAGCTGCTTATTATTTTACCTGTACAGTCTGGTGCACTCTAGCACCCATCCAATGTGAGTACCCTCTTGGAGGGCTTATTCTTTAATAAATGTCCTGGCTATATTGCACTATGGAGTCCCTCTGTTTGTTTTTTCTATGATTTTGGATCTTGGTTTTACCTAAGAGGAGTGTTTTTGCACCATTGTAATCTGAGTGAGCCTAGCAGTTTCACCTGGGAGGAGTGTCTTTGCATCATTGTATCCTGAGTGAGCCTAGGAGTGGCCCCAATGCTTATTTTGACACCGTTTAATTACTGTGTCACAGGACTGAAGGTGAGCGCAAGCACATGTGGGGTGTCACGGGAGAGCACAGTTTTCACGTGTTGTGATTTATACACCCATCAGAAGAAGCATGATGTTTATTCATTTTATGGACACTATTTATTCACGTTTTTTGTGATTTGTATTTATTAATTGGGATATACACTCATTTGTCACTGGAAAGTGTTTTGATATTTATATTTTAGCACGTTGCACTTTTATTAGTTACTACCACGATTGCACCTTTATATGCACTTGGTGGTTTATCATTTATAGTTATTTGCATTATATTTTACCTGTATGGTTTTATTTATCACATTACATGTGTTTTATATGTGAAAATATTTTTTATATATTTTATATGTGACACTATACTAGCGCGGGCACATTTACTATTTTTTAGATTATAAGGAAGCACTGCCTAACACATTACAATGTTTGTTTTATCAGGTCCCTTGGTTGACCCCCTTTTCTGTTATTTCCTTGAAGAAAAGTTTTGGAATGGCTAAAATTGGAGGATGGGCATGGAAGATGGAAGAAGTTCAAAGGGAAACCATTGAGACAAAATATTACATTATAAATGGCAGTTCAGAGTTCATATCTAACCTGTACCACACACTGACTTCTAAGTGGCTGCAAGAAACCATGAGGTTAGCCACACTAGGGCAGATCTGTAACCAAGTAAAATTAGGCAGCGGAAGACCTGTTCAAGCTCCTCTGGATAGCAAACCCGCCAGACCCAAAACAAACACTCTAACACTATACTTGACCTACACCAGGTGTAGGCAACCTCGGCACTCCAGCTGTGGTAAACTACAAATCCCATAATGCCTCTGCCTCTAGGAGTCATGCCTGTGATTGTTAGGGTCTTGCAATGTCTCATGGAACTTGTAGTTTCAAAACAGCTGGAGGGCCAAGGTTGCCTACTCCTGACCTACACCATATTAGTGAGATCACATGGCAGGTAAAGGTACCAATTAAAGACTGATCAGGGGGAAAAACTCTGGGCTTTTTTTGGTTTTGGATAGAGTGGGGAAGATTAAGAACTTCAGTCAGAATTTTATTGCTGTGACTGATGGTAACTGGGGCAGGATGTGAGGGGGATTTTTCTCAATAGGAAAACAGACAGCAATGAAAAACAAATTTATTTGAGTAGGGAATCTAACGGTTTCCTACTCTATCCCCAACTAGAAACACAATTTTGGCATTTTTTATTTTTTTTTTGAATGATCACATCATAGATTATCCAACCAGAATGTCTTTATGCTACAAAAAACAGTCACTACCTAGGGTACATGTCACACTATTGATGCTGTCAACAGAATCACTAAGAGAGTAGTAGTACTACTTACCTGCTCCTATGGTGTCCCTGCTTCTCAGGCCAAATCAAGAAGGTGTCACTCTGTAGCTGTTCCCTCACTGTTAAGTGAGACTTTGCAGCCAATAGGAGAGCACCATTATAGGTAAAGGTAAGTAGTATCTTTAGTGATCCCACTGCTGCCAATATTTCATCTGCTACAGAAACAGTAACGTGACATGGCTCTTAGGCTAGACCTCAAAATCATTTCACAGAAGTTATGCCCTAACAGGCTAAAGTGCTAGGTCCACTCCCATCCAGCAAAGCCAGTTTAGTCTTCCAAAGACTTCACCCTTGTCAATTTCAAGATCAATTGTGACCATCACCATGGGGCACTTAGAGATCAATATATGCTTGTTATAATGAAGATACGCAGGTCTTCTCTGACTACTGTCACATGGAGCCTAGTATAATTAGCCACTGGAAACCCCCAATCTTCCTAATTTGGTGCAATCTCCTAGAGGTGTTCCAAAATGGAAGGAAACTCCAATCATACAACAAATATTTTCCAACTTTTATTTAAAAGATAACATAAAAGTGCTGATGGCCCCACATAAGGACAGTAGCACCTCCTGTGAGCAGATGCCTGACATCAGTACCCAAGCTCTACCATATGCATTTTGTCTTAAGGGTTGTCCTCAGGGGCTAAGGAAGCTGATTTTACACATCAAGGAAATAGCTAAGATGCAAAACAGGTAACATTCCTTTAATTGCAATTTCTGCCCCATATTTTACATTTGTAACAGCCACATATAGGGATCATTTGTAGTTTGTGTATTATTATACAACAAAATACAAAACCAGTAACACCTTTGGAGATAAACGTCACTTACCTTCCTTGCTCCAGCGTTGCCTTGCTTCTGGGACCCTTCTAAAACATTGCTGCGGAATCCTGTCCCCAGCTGCTGAGGTCATTGGTGTGTGTGGATTTAAAGCACCAGCACCTACATGATCGCCACCTGAGTAACACTTCTGCCTGTTTCAGAGCCTTCCCTGGAGAGTTGTCTTCAACTTGTTTTATACCTTGCACTGAATTCCTGTGTACCAACCTCTGCAACCTTTTGAATTCTCTTGTCTGCCACCTTTCCTGACCTCTGGCCTGTTTTCTGGTTCCCCTTTGCCTAATCTGTGTTTTTGCCTATGCTGGGTCCAGTGCCTGATCCAGTGTACTATTCATTCAGTTCGCTGTTGAACCATGTTCCCATCTGTGCCAGCGTGATCAGCCGTGCTGCTGCCTAGTCTGATCCACTATTTGTCTGGTTTGCTCTTGAACCATTGTTCTACCTGTATTGGTGTAGTCCATAGTGTCTCTCTATTGCACAGTCTTACTGCCACTGGTAAACTCCTCAGCTCTACCATTTCTGCAAGTGTGGGTTGTATTACCAAAAAAATAAAAATAAAATGCTGCCTATGCAGATAAGGGGCATCTGTAATGCTTGAGGTCAGGAGTGTTTCTGGCAGCAGCATAGATCATGTCATGGTCCCTGTAATTGAGTATCCGAAGATGAAACAGTCTTGCTGGGGCACCTGGGACTAGAGGAGTGGGTGGGTCACGATGCACCCACTCCACCAATAACGTTGGCAGCAGATTTTGCAGACCCAGGAGGTCAGTTAGGAAGGTCTCCACAATTGCAGCATGGTTAGCTCCGTCTACACGTTCAGGCAGCCCAAATATCCTGGGATTGGTGCAGCATAGCCTATTCTCAGTGTCAATAGCTCTCTCCTGCGGGGCCTTAACATGTTGCTGTAGGGTATGCAATTTAGTGGAGTCAGAGTGTACTCTGTCTTCCACCTGTAAGAGCCTGTCCTTAGCCTCTGACTTCATCATTGCAAATAAGACTAATGTCTGTGGAGACATAGTCTATCTTGGCAGTCAGGGTTTCCTTGCAGGCGCTTATAGCCACCAGGATGTCAGCTGTAGTGGGCCCGTCCTGGTGTCAGCAGAGGAGGTCTGTGTGCTCATCGACATATTGGATGCAGGAGACTATGTGGTCAAGATGGCCACCACAGGCTGAGTGCAGAGAGCACTCAGAGCGAGGTTTGCCAGGCAACATCTATACACTGGGGGGAGAACCTCTGGGGGAATCTAGGATGGAAAAGGACCTGGGGGTCCTAGTAGATGATAGGCTCAGCAATGGCATGCAATGCCAAGCTGCTGCTAATAAAGCAAACAGAATATTGCCATGCATTAAAAGGGGGATCAACTCCAGAGATAAAACGATAATTCTCCCGCTCTACAAGACTCTGGTCCGGCCGCACCTGGAGTATGCTGTCCAGTTCTGGGCACCAGTCCTCAGGAGGGATGTACTAGAAATGGAGCGAGTACAAAGAAGGGCAACAAAGCTAATAAAGGGTCTGGAGGATCTTAGTTATGAGGAAAGGTTGCGAGCACTGAACTTATTCTCTCTGGAGAAGAGACGCTTGAGAGGGGATATGATTTCAATTTACAAATACTGTACTGGTGACCCCACAATAGGGATAAAACTTTTTCGCAGAAGAGAGTTTAATAAGACTCGTGGCCACTCATTACAATTAGAAGAAAAGAGGTTTAACCTTAAACTACGTAGAGGGTTCTTTACTGTAAGAGCGGCAAGGATGTGGAATTCCCTTCCACAGACGATGGTCTCAGCGGGGAGCATTGATAGCTTCAAGAAACTATTAGATAATCACCTGAATGACCGCAACATACAGGGATATGTAATGTAATACTGACACATAATCACACACATAGGTTGGACTTGATGGACTTGTGTCTTTTTTCAACCTCACCTACTATGTAACTATGTAACTAACATAGCAGGGGTCAGCAGCCAACCGAAGAGGTACCGAGAGCAGGCACAAGCCTTCCATGGGAAAGAAGCAGTGTCAGTGCCAACAGGATGGCAGAAGGATCATGTCTGGAGAGGAGCTCTGGTGTCGTGAGTGCCACCTGGTTCACATCCAGGCCATGCTCCCCAGATAAGGGGCATATGTAGATCGATCCGTGATCCGATCCGCGGAGGTTGATCCGTACGGGACACCCGCGATCCGCGGAGTGCTCTGTAACCTCGGCCATAGGAAAGGCTGTGGCTTCGGCCTAGCTCCGGAGCGGCGGCCATCTTGGTACACCCGGCGGCTGTTTAGCACGTGATCGCTCCGTCAAATGACGGAGCGATCACGTGTAACAAACCAGCGTCATGTCATGACCCCGGTTCCTCTCTCCCCTCTGTGTACTGATCTGTACAGTGGAGGGGAGAGATCTGATGGCAGCAGTGCTAATACTCTGCAATGCCCTGCCAATACTCTGCAATGCCCTGCCAATACTCTGCAATGCTCTGCTGCAATACCCTGCCAATACTCTGCAATGCCCTGCCAATACTCTGCAATGCCCTGCCAATTCTCTGCAATGCCCTGCCAATACTCTGCTGCAAAGCCCTGCCAATACTCTGCAATGCCCTGCCAATACTCTTCCATACCCTGCCAATACTCTGCCATACCCTGCCAATACTCTGCCATACCCTGCCAATAGTCTGTCATACCCTGCCAATAGTCTGCCAATACCCTGCCAATACTCTGCCAATATACCCGCCAATACCCTGCCAATATACCCGCCAATACCCTGCAATACTCTGCCAATACTCTGCCACACCCTGCCAATAGGGAGATTGTGGATATTACAGTGGGGGAGATTTTTTTTTTGTTGATCCGAAAATGATCCGAACCGTGACTCCTGATCCGAGGAACGATCCGAACCGTGAGTTTTTTGATCCGTTGCACCCCTACTTAGAAACATGCTTAGCAACGTCCTGGGAGGTTTACAGTCAGGCTTCATGAGGTATGTAAATGGCCTACACCTATAGTAAGAGCAATATTCAAGTTTGGTCAGAGCTGCACAGCTTGTTTTCATCCACAGACACTCCTTATCTGCATAGGCAGTTTTTGCTGATGTAGTCATTATTTGGGATGGTCCTGACTCGCTCATCCACGATTTTTTACAACACTGCAACAACAACAACATGGGCCTGTCCTTTACCTCCGTAACTGATAGAAATAAGCTATCTTTTTTGGATCTAGAACTTTTCCACCAAAACAAAACCATTTGCGCGCAGAACTATACCAAGCCTACGTCAGGAAACTCGTATCTACCTTACAGGAGCTGCCATCATTCTCGATGGATAAACACAATTCCCAGAAGTCAATTCTGTAGGCCCAAACATAATTGTACCCTGGAACAAGATTACATATCCCATGGCGAGTTACTCAAAACAAAGTTTAAAGAAAAAGGATATCCAGATGACATCATAGAAGAAGCTTTCCAACAGTACCTCCATAAAGATGTCAATGTCAATGTTTGTCACACAGTTTCATAACAAATTCAAGAAGATGGAAAAGATCTTCCATAGACATTGGCCAATCCTAAGGGAAGTTCCCCACCGCAAAGCTACAGTCGGTGACCGTCCCTTAATCGCCTATAGACGAGCCAAGGCTAGAATAGCATCAAGCAAGATAAAACCATCACGCCCCACGACCAGTACATCCCTAACCTTCTTCAATATCAAAGGCATGTACCGGTGCAGGAAACCCTTGTGTCTAACATGTGCCCATGTCACACATGGACAGAAGGACTTCTTCCACAAAGGTAAACAATATCTTATACCTGATTTTTTTAAATGCTCCACTGAATATGTAATCTACTGCTTAACCTGCCCTTGCGGCTTATTGTACGATAGTCCTACGATCCGTACCTTGCGTAAGCGTTTTGGAGAACATTGCAACCTGGTCGAACAAGGAAAAGACAAACATAGTGTCTCTAGACACTTCCTAGAATTCCATGACCAATCATCCTTGGGACTATGGGTTTGGATATTGGAGTCCATCCCGAAAACCCTGCCCCCGGCTGAATGATATAAAAGACTCTGTGAAAGAGAGAACTTTTGGATATATTCCTTGGATAGCTTTTCACCTGGAGGCCTAAATGAAACTATAGAAATTAACACCTTGTTATGATGATAAGCCAACACATAGTCTTCACTAAGTTACTAGTTCCTTCTATCTATACCAATCACTGATGATCCCTTGGGATAGACGTATGCGCAGATTGAATATCCAGTAATATGTGCACTGCTACCATGGTCATATTTACAGGCACATGGGCATGCGTGACCAATTGAACATTTAAATACATTCACATTTATGCCAGTGCAGCTCGATACATCCAACCTCTCAACCATCAATTTTTGATCTCCTATCCACTATAGATAGTATCAGTAATTTCATATATATGTGTTTTATTTCATTTTTCATTTTAATCATATAATCACCACTGCCATATCCACCCATCAATTCAGCATCCCACGTCGTATTATCTATACGATGGACGCACCTTAGTATTTTGATAAAGGGACATCCCCACTACCATTATCTCTAATTCCCATATTTATTTTATCTGTTTTATCAAATAATTATTATAATCATAATAAATAATCATTAATAATCATTGTAAATTTGTATACAAATTACCACTTAATAATACCATCTTGATTAATTCTCATTTGCATTTATATATTTTTCTTACATTTTTTAATTTATTATTCTCTATACTTACTATCTAATAATAATATTTTCATCCCAGATACACTTCTAACTGCCAGACTCATATTTATATATATATATATATATATATATATATATATATATATATATATATATACATATATATTCCCTTCCATTTTCTGCATGTCTTTATTATTATTATTATTATTATTATTTTTATTTTTATTATTTTTTTAATTTCATTTTCATTTGCCTCCTCATTATACAGCCAGTCATAGATACAGACAATGTTATAGCATTAGTTCGTAAGCATCTCTAGCACTCCCTTATATATCCCTGTCCTCCATCTTCCCACACTTCCGTTCTCCTCTGCTTGTATAATGTTCCTATGGTAATGAATCATGTGATTATGAACCGTGTGGGTATATTATGCCCCAACCAAAGATGGCCGCCATTGAAGCCTGAGGAAGGGACACGCATGTCACAAACGCGATGCACCTCCCGCTGACCCGACCCGGAAGAGAGGTCCGTCGTTGTGAGCAGTGTACACCGCTGACTGCCTTCCCGACTACCTGGATAGCACCGTGAACCAACAGTGTGACCAGACACAGGATCGCACCGCAGGGACACAGCCACCATTACATCTCTACCGGACCCTCCTATTTCTCTCGGTCAGTGTGAGCGGATGACACTACATGCCCATTTGTAATACACTTTTGTGAGTGTTTTTAAACCTATTACTTTTATTAAATCAGCTTGCATACTGCACTTAGAGGGCGCTGTTCTTTTGTCCTTTGTTTATTCCAGAGTTTCTTGTGCATTCTGAACTTGGAACTGGCAGCCCTCCATGGACAGTTTTTAATATTAATTCTACTTTTATTGTCATACTGTGTTTCCTCACATGGACTTATTACCACTATTTGATAACTGACAATCTACACTCCTTTCCCCCCTTCTCTGTTTTCAGATTGTTGTATCCAGAGTGCGCTGTATTATTCTATTGTTTTCAGTTTTTGCTGAAGGTGAACTAACCCTTTAATACTTGGTACTCATTTTATTACTGTTCCCAAATTATTTATACATGTCACTGGGACTTTGTTAACCTTGCTGTTGGCACTGATTTAGTGAACACTGTTGTGGGGAAGAGAAGAAGGAGACGGCAGATAGCAATTGCGATCTAACCCGAAAGTGGGAGTGGGTACCAGTCAAAACCAAGTACCCACTCCCCCACAAAAAGTGCCAGATGTGACAATCGATGGGGGGGGGGGGGGGGGGGGGCTAGGAACAAGCAGAGCTTCCCCTTTTGGGTGGAGCTCCGCTTTAAGCTATAGTCAGTATAATGCTATGTAGAACAGCCAGTACAGTCATTGTCTGTTTTTCCAGGTCTTCTATATACTAACATTATATATACGATTCTGAACAGATAAAATCACAAATTGCATTCCTAATAATGAGCAAGCACAACTTTATCAGGATACTAATTAGAACATAATTATAATAAAAATGATAATAACACTTAATAATTTACCAGCGCCAAAAGGCATGTGGGCGTCATTCTTCCTAAAATGCCCCTTGTCATCCAGAAAATGATTTGGGTTGAATTCTTCTGGCTGTGTGTAATGTTTCGGGTCCCTATGGACAGAGGCCAGGAGTGGAGTGACATGTGTGCCCTAAAAACAAAAATATTATCAGGATTAGCAGGATTTTTAAATATATATTTTATTATGTTCAGGATTTGTAAAAAATCACCCCCCCCGACACTTGAAGCTGGGGTAGGAAGATCTTAAAAGAAGTGAATGTCACAAGAAAAAAAAATGCAAGCTATAAGCGCTAACTTCTTTTTAAGGCTGAACGGATCGGAACCAGAAGTCGGTTAGGATAGAGACTTTGCAAACTGTATTAATTACAAACAGAAAGCTGGTCTATTTTATATCTATGTGAGTGTGCAAATATCATTAATACATAATCTACATTTAGTATTTTATTGCACTATTGGCGATTTCTCTGTATTACTTGGAACACTGTCCTACATATGGAGAGATGGCTATGAACTTTTAAAGGGTTCCATAACTTACATCTATACCTCCTGAGTGATACATTGTGAGAGGCAAGCCCCACTAGTGCCCGGGACTGGAGGACTGATACAACAGGTCCCACCAGTTGGTCTGATTTGAAGGAGTTAGGCGCGTATGACCCATTTGTAGCACTACTCCCATAGGAGTTGCAGTTCCCCACTGCTGCACAGCCAGGCACATAACATTTTCTGCTTTCATTCAGACACAGTGAACAGTCCTTGAGCTTTGTTTTTTTTGTGTTTTTATAAGTGGGTAATAACTTGGATGGAGTTAGGAATCATGGGATGCCCAACTTGAAAGTGACAAAACCAGTGACAACTTCCTCCCTATGTACATCTCAAATTGATTCCTCTGTACAGGCTAATAGTCTCTGTTAGATTGGCAACATCCCCTTACAGGCTAGGAACTCTCAGTCTCTTTTAGAAAGTATTACAATGTGTTGTGAACTGCATCCTGGGGTACCTCCAACTCCCCTGTAGACATTGATCCCAGCTCTACCACTGCAGGGAATGCCAGACCATCTGTCTGCTTTTCTTCACCAGTGTACCAGACTGACACTCTTCACCAGTCTACCTGACTGACACTCTGGAGATCTCCCAGGGCAAGGCTGTAGAAGATTTGGGCACACCGCTGTCTTCAAGAGAGGCCTGCTACATGTGGCAGTCTCTCCTTGTAAATCCCTCCACCATGCTGTAGTACTCACACTGTCCTTTCCTTGCTGCCTCTCAGGAAAGCCTCTTTCAACTTCCCCTGTGGTAGGATCCTTCTAGGCCAGGCACCTGAGCCCTAGCCCGAGGCAGAGCACCTCCCTCAGACTAGAGGGTTCAGGCAGTCTCCTCAGCACTGCATCTCCACCTTCCACTTGAATCCCTTCCCTGCATGACTCTTGTCTATTTAAGGGCTCACTTAGTCCCCTGCCAGACCCACCTCCTGGAGATTGGCTAAAGGCCCCTAAATATGCAGGGCAACCCTCCTAGCTTCAGCCCTCTAGCTTCCAGAACATTCTCCAACATTCCAGAACAGGGGGGAGGGTTCCAGAGAGCTGCCTGTATGAGTCATGCTGCCTTAAACTCTAGTAACCCTGACCCAATTACAGGCTCACAGAGGTTAAACATGAGTCAGATTATGCTGTTATCTACTCTGACACTAGTGGAACACTAGAGGGTACTACATATATGATATACATTATGGGATCAATCTTTAAGGTGAGCTTGAAAGGTTCACAGTGGTAGAACATTTGTTGGATACCCTCTTCTGGATATTGTTTTGAAACAATGGAAGAGTTGTCACAAGTGGAGAAGTATATACACAGGCTCAAATCAGAGAATGTTTCGTGTTTTGTGTGATTCCAACACAAGGACTGAAAGCACATAATTGTGTGAAGTTTTATTTATCACATTCTGTATGGTGCACATATAAGACATGCAGCTTTGGGGTTGTGGTATTACGTAAAGTGATTTATTTTGCATTTTTTCTCAGAGCACTAGTAAATATAGTATGTCGAGGGACTCACAGGATCACTGTGATATTGGTTTTAGTATTGTTAATTTCATTATTTATTACATTACTTATTATTTCTTTGTCACAGTTATATGTGGTAGGTAGGAGCAGCGCTGCACCAGGTCACTTTGCATTATCCACTCGACCTCCAGAAGATTTACCAGCCCCCTTCATGACCAGGCCATTTTTTGCAATATGGCACTGCGTTATTTTAACAGACAATTGCGTAGTCATAACACTATACCCAAATAAAAATGTCATTTTTTTCCCCACAAATAGAGCTTTCCTTTGGTGGTATTTGGTCACCTCTGCTTTTTTTTATTTTTTGCGTTATAAACAAAAAAATACTGACAAGTTTGAAAAAAACAAACAATATTTTTTACTTTCTGCTGTAAAACATATCCAATAAAAACATTTAAAAAATCTTTCTTCATAAGTTTAGGCCAATATGTATTCTGCCACATATTTTTGGTACAAAAAAATCCCAATAAGTGTATATTGATTGGTTTGTGCAAAAGTTATAGCGTCTACAAACTATGGGATATATTCTGGAATTTGTATTTGTTTTTATTTTTAGTTTTTTATACTAGTAATGACGGCGATAAGGGACTTATAGCGGCACTGTGATATTGCGGCAGACAATCGGACATTAACTGACACTTTTGACACTTTGTGAGAACCAGTGACACTAATACAGTGATCAGTGCTAAAAATATGCACTGTCACTGTACTAATGTCACTGGCTGGGAAGAGGTCAAACATCTAGGATGATCAAAGGGTTAAATGTGAGCCAGTGTTTTTGTGTACTGTGTGAGATCCTTTTACTAAGGAAAGTGATGGATTTTCTTTCCCTGCTTCACTTCCTCCCTGTCAGAACGGAGCTCTGTCTTGTTTATATAGGCAAAGCTCTGTCCTTCCCGAAATCTTCCTGACAATCGGCAGGTGGTGGCGGACATCTATTGGCTGGCACCCGCTAATCGGCTTCTGCTGTGACAAGTCATGGCAGAAGTGGCATGCCGATGGCTCCCACGCACGTCCCCTACCTGGAAGTGCAGAATTACATATATATATATATATATATATATACTGTATACGTGATTCTGCACAGCGTGGCCGCCCTGTAGCAGTAAATCTGCTGTGACGTGGTCGGCAACTGGTTACCAAACTTCCCGCCTGCGCTATAGTCAAAAGACGGCTACAGCACAGGTTTACTTTGCCAGGAGGGTGTCATATGACGTCCTTTCCGTGATCGCATTGCCCGACACGCTCTCTGTGATTGCTGAGTCCTTCGGACCCAGCTTATCACAGATCAGGGTAAAGGGCCAATCACAGCGTCCCTTTACGATGTGACCAGCTGTGCCTAATGACAGCTGATCACAATGTAAACACAAGCCAGTAATCGGCTTTCCTTTCCTCATGCTGACAGGGGGAGAAAAGAGCCGATAACTGGCTTGATTATCAGTGTCCTGATTATCAATGCAGTCCTAACAGTGCCCACCAGTGCTGCCAATCAGTGCCCACCAGTGCCTCCTCATCAGTGTCACCTATCAACAATCTATGAAAAAAATTTTTTGTCAAAATGTTCGATCTTTTTTTGTTTGTTTAGGAAAAAAAAAATCCCAGTGGTGATACCACCAAAAGGAAAGTTCTATATGTCTGAAAAAAACCGCCGCACGACGATGTACGTCCAAACTTTGAAAGGGGATACCGTTGTTATGGCAGCAGCTAGCTTCCATAACCCCGGTATCCCCGTTTCCGTGCGGCAGCCGGCTTTCTGATAAAAGTGGTCCCTGCGGCGGATTCACAGCGAGATCACTTTTATTGGTGGCGGGAGAGGGGCCCCCCTCCCGCCGCGATCCGGTGCCCTCCGCCGCTTACCGGAGCCATCGGTAGCGGCGGAGGTGATCACATCCGTCTCCGTCCTGTGCCTGGAGTCGAGTGAGGCTAAGATGGCGCCCACTCGTCTCCATGACACTGCTGGGCGGAAGCGACGTCAAAACGTCACTTCCGCCCACGCCTCTTAAAGGCATATATTTTTAAATGTCATTTTTTTTATATAACTTTTTTTTTAAAATTGCATTTTAGTGTAAATATGAGATCTGAGGTCTTTTTGACCCCAGATCTCATATTTAAGAGGTCCTGTCATGCTTTTTTCTATTACAAGGGATGTTTACATTCCTTGTAATAGGAATAAAAGTGACACCATTTTTTTAAAAAAAAAAAAACAGTGTAAAAAAATAAAATAATGTAAAATAAAGAATAAAAATAAATTAAAAAAAAAAAAAAAACCCCCGTCCCGACGAGCTCGCTCGCAGAAGCGAACGCATACGCGAGTGGCTCCCGAATATGAAAACGGTGGTCAAACCAAACATGTGCGGTATCGCCGTGACCGGTAGAGGGAGAGCAATGATTCTAGCCCTAGACCTCCTCTGTAATGCAAAACATGCAACCTGTAGAATTTTTTAAACGTCGCCTATGGAGATTTTTAAGGGTAAAAGTTTGACGCCATTCCATGAGCGGGCGCAATTTTGAAGTGTGACATGTTGGGTATCAATTTACTTGGCGTAACATTATACTTCACAATATAAAAAAAAAAAATTGCAATGACCGCCATTTTATTCTCTAGGGTGTTAGAAAAAAAAACATATATAATGTTTGGGGGTTCTAAGTAATTTTCTAGCAAAAAAACCTGTTTTAAACATGTAAACACCTAAAATCCAAAACGAGGCTGGTCCTTAAGTGGTTAAGGTATTAGGACATTTAATATGCTTTTTCCAAGTCAGCAACTTGCCAGTAAAGGATACAGATTATGGTCCTGGATAGGGATGAGCTTCGAGTTCGAGTCAAACTCATGCTCGACTCGAACATCGGCTGTTCGCAAGTTCGCCGAACAGCGAACAATTTGGGGTGTTCGCGGCAAATTCGGGGAGAAATCAAAAGTTCTAATTTTAAAGGCTAATATGCAAGTTATTGTCATAAAAAGTGTTTGGGGACCTGGGTCCTGCCCCAGGGGACATGGATCAATGCAAAAAAAAGTTTTAAAAACAGCCATTTTCAGGAGCAGTGATTTTAATAAATGCTTAAAGTCAAACAATAAAAGTGTAATATCCCTTTAAATTTCGTAGCTGGGGGGTGTCTATAGTATGCCTGTAAAGGGGCGCATGTTTCCCATGTTTAGAACAGTCTGACAGCAAAATGACATTTCAAAGGAAAAAAAGTCATTCAAAACTACTCACAGGTACAATACACATAAAAGTTCATTGATAAAAACAGCATGGGAATTCCCCACAGGGGAACCCCGAACCAAAAAAAAAAAATGACGTGGGGGTCCCCCTAAATTCTATACCAGGCCCTTCAGGTCTGGTATGGATATTAAGGGGAACCCCAGGCAAAATTTAAAAAAAAAAATGACGTGGGTGTCCGCCTAAATTCATACCAGACCCTTCAGGTCTGGTATGGATTTTAAGGGGAACCCCGCGCCAAAATTAAAAAAAAACGGTGTGGGGTCCCCCAAAAATCCATACCAGACCCTTATCCGAGCACGCAACCTGGCAGGCTGCAGGAAAAGAGGGGGGGACGAGAGAGCGCCGCCCCCTGAACCATACCAGGCCACATGCCCTCAACATTGGGAGGGTGCTTTGGGGTAGCCCCCCAAAACACCTCGTCCCCATGTTGATGAGGACAAGGGCCTCATCCCCACAACCCTGGCCGGTGGTTGTGGGGGTCTGCGGGTGGGGGGCTTATCGGAATCTGGAAGCCCCCTTTATCAAGGGGACCCCCAGATCCCGCCCCCCTCTGTGTGAAATGGTAAGGGGGTACAAAAGTACCCCTACCATTTCACTAAAAAACTGTCAAAAATTTTAAAAATGACATGAGACAGTTTTTGACAATTCCTTTATTTAAATGCTTCTTCTTTCTTCTTTCTTCTATCTTCCTTCATCTTCTTCTTCTTCTTCTGGTTCTTCTGGTTCTTCCTCTGGTGTTCTCGTCCAGCATCTCTTCCGCGGCTTCTTCTATCTTCTAATCCTCGGGCCGCTCCGCACCCATGGCATGGGGGGAGGCTCCCGCTCTTCTCTTCATCTTCTTCTCTTCTTCATCTTCTTCTCCGGGCCGCTCTGCACCCATGCTGGCATCCATGCTGGCATGGTGGGAGGCTCCCGCTGTGTGACGCGTCTCCTCTTCTGACGGTTCCTAAATAACAGGGGTGGGGCCACCCGGTGACCCCGCCCCCCTCACGGGACATAACGGGACTTCCCTGTGGCATTCCCCGTGACGTCACAGGGAAGTCCCGTCAAGTCACAGCGCGTCAGAGGGGGGCGGGGTCACCGGGTGGCCCCACCCCCATTATTTAAGAACCGTCAGAAGAGGAGACGCGTCACACAGCGGGAGCCTCCCTCCATGCCAGCATGGATGCGGAGCGGCCTGGAGAAGAAGATGAAGAAGAGAAGAAGATGAAGAGAAGAGCGGGAGCCTCCCCCCATGCCATGGGTATGGAGCGGCCCGAGGAGAAGAAGATAGAAGACGCCGCAGAGGAGATGCTGGACGAGAACACCGGAGGAAGAACGAGAAGAACCAGAAGAAGAAGAAGAAGAAGAAGAAGAAGAAGAAGAAGATGAAGGAAGATAGAAGAAAGAAGAAGCATTTAAATAAAGGAATTGTCAAAAACTGTCTCTTGTCATTTTTAACATTTTTGACAGTTTTTTAGTGAAATGGTAGGGGTACTTTTGTACCCCCTTACCATTTCACACAGGGGGGGGGGCAGGATCTGGGTGTCCCCTTGTTAAAGGGGGCTTCCAGATTCCGATAAGCCCCCCGCCTGCAGACCCCCACAACCACCGGCCAGGGTTGTGGGGATGAGGCCCTTGTCCTCATCAACATGGGGACAAGGTGTTTTGGGGGGCTACCCCAAAGCACCCTCCCAATGTTGAGGGCATGTGGCCTGGTACGGTTCAGGAGGGGGGGCGCTCTCTCATCCCCCCTCTTTTCTTGCGGCCTGCCAGGTTGCGTGCACGGATAAGGGTCTGGTATGGATTTTTGGGGGGACCCCACACCGCTTTTTTTTTTTAATTTTGGCGCGGGGTTCCCCTTAAAATCCATACCAGACCTGAAGGGCCTGGTATGGAATTTAGGGGGACCCCCACGTCATTTTTTTTTTACATTTTGGTTCGGGGTTCCCCTGTGGGGAATTCCCATGCCGTTTTTATCAATGAACTTTTATGTGTATTGTTAGACCGGCAATGCAATAGCCGCGAGTAGTTTTAAATGACTTTTTTTCCTTTGAAATTTCATTTTGCTGTCAGACTGTTCTAAACACAGGAAACATGCGCCCCTTTACAGGCATACTATAGAAACCCCCCAGCTACGAAATTTAAAGGGATATTACACTTTTATTGTTTGACTTTAAGCATTATTAAAATCACTGCTCCTGAAAAAACGTCAGTTTTTAAAACTTTTTTTTTGCTTTGATCCATGTCCCCTGGGGCAGGACCCAGGTCCCCAAACACTTTTTATGACAATAACTTGCATATACCCCTTTAAAATTAGCACTTTTGATTATTCATGTTCGTGTCCCATAGACTTTAACGGTGTTCGCGTGTTCGAACAAACTTTTTTCCTGTTCACATATTCTGGTGCGAACCAAACAGGGGGGTGTTCGGCTCATCCCTAGTCCTGGAGTATGCACTTTTAAACAGACTAGCAATGGCATCTCCCACATGATCCAAATGTCTGGTAGTACTGGAGTTCTCTTACCTTCGGGATTAAATATCCTCTGTAAAATGTGTCTCTAGATGTGCAACGAGGAAGACTGACCGGTAGCACATCACAAAACCTTATGAGTTCATGGATAGCAGCGTCTGTATATGGCATATCGCTTCTGTCGCTTACAGATGGCAGTCGGTCTCTTCCAATAACGCGGTCAATCTCTTCTTGCATTTTCTCTGGACCAGGAAACAGTATAGAAGGTATGAAAGTTGAATGCAAGCCTCATCATGTTCTGTTCCTGTACTGTACATTTTTTTGCATAATTTAACAGAATAAGTTAGATCTCGCTAAGTCTCCAAGAGATAGAAAATGCTATTTATCATTCAGTTTAATAATTTTATGCCATTATCTAATTTCCAGAAATATTGTGACTTTTGGAAAAAAGTCTTCCCTGCACTGTTCATCTTATGCTTATCCACATTTCTATTTACATCTGTCATCCTCCCATCATCCATTATCTCCTTAGAAAAGCCTCCTAAGCCTTTGCTCTGCTTTTTAAATAGTTAAATAAGACCTCAGATTTCAGATGCTGCTGTGTTGGTGACCACCACCTTTCCAAGACTGGAGACTGTGTACATGCCAAGGTATTTAGTTTATTCTGTGAAGGGTCACAGATTCACTATGTCTTCCTGTATGAGATAACCATCCTGGACACATGCAAATTAGGATGGAAATTGCCATAACTCTCCCACTGCTTTATGACTTTTTTTTACTACATCATGTAAACACTATAGTTGAAACATCCCAAACCTGCAGAACTGCTTCAGACTTGCACCTCTCACCTGTCTTCCGGTAAACAGGGTGCCAGTTCAAAAGAACCCATCTTGGCTCACCATTATAAAGAATAGATAAATAATAGCCACGCTCCATTTTCCTCTCTTCCAAATACTTTTAGTCAAGCATCAACACTATAGCTGCAAAAAGTGTCTCCACCCAAAAGAGACCAAAAGATCTTAAACAGGATAAAAATTACCTGCCACCTCCGGGTATTTCATAAGCACCAAGAATCCGTATCTCAGGTTAGTGCTGACTGTCTCTGTTCCTCCAAACAGCAGATTTTGAATTGTTCTGGACAAAGATTTGGCGTAAAAGGCAGTGTCGAGGTTGTCTGTTTCCTTAATGTGTAGAAATAATTTAACTATGTTAAAGCAAAATAAAAACATAAGATTTACATTTTGTTCACTGATATATAGCTAGGTACTTCCAGCAAGTCATAACAGGTAATAAACACAAAAAAAAATCCTACATTTATAGGTTCTTTCACTTACCGTTCAGTTTAGAGTTTACTGCCAGTTTTTCAGGTGGATTTGAATGGAAGCTCTATGGCAGGTGGATGTAAACGGACATGAGTTTGTTCACATCTGATTACCTTTGCGTTTTTCTTGGTCTAAAAAAAACCCCTAAAAGGTCTGCATCCTTTTCCATTTTTTAGACCTAAATGTGACGTATGGAAATTGACGCACCCTTAACATAGGGCCCTCAAAATAGAACTAAAAATAGAACTAAAGGCAAGGTTTTTTTCATTTTGAATAGCGTAAGGGAGGGTTAAACCCTGTCAAATATTTTTTGCCATCTGTGTTCCATAGGGGAGATTTCCCTTTACTTTCTGTTCCATAGCCAAAAGTGAGAGGAAATTCCTCCAAGTGAGGGATGTCCAGGGTGTCACCACAACTGGTAACCCCATTGGAAGATTTACCCTCCAATGCTGTTGTAGTGTCAATGCTAAATTTGTGATTTTCTTTTAATTTCGATGATAACAGTAAACAGGATAAATAGAAAGGGTAAATCTCCCCAATGGAGGGCACAGACAGTAGTAAAAACTTAGAAGTGTTCTAATCCCTCTTCACTCTATCCAAAAAAAAAGTTTTGCCTTTAGTTACACTTTAAAGTCTGGGCAGAAACAACTGAACAGACACCGATATCACAAAATTGACATCCGTATTGTTCAGCTCTGATTCTGCAGGGGATCTGTTGATGGGGAGTTTGCACTGCTTAAAATCACTAATTAGTTTAGAGTTTGACTGGGTATGAATAGGTAGGTGTAATGCACTCTCCAGTGGGAGAGGATGAAGATAGTTTGGCCCTTCCTCCCACTCGCCTGCAGCTTCCTGGGGCATGTCACGTGACCCAAGAGGCCACAAGACCAGTCTCATGGCACAGCAGGATCGGTGCACAATAGGGAGTTGGCTGTGACTTTTTGATGGCTCACAGACAGCTCCCTATTGTGCATCCAAGGTGGGGATCTGAAGCCCAGCGAACAATTGGCTACAAGTAGGACAGTGATTGACTTCATGGGCTGATAAGTAAGTACCTTTTTGTTAAAAGTCAGCAGCTATAGCATTTTTAGTGTTGATGTTTAACTTTTGAGAACCCTAATGCCGCGTACACACGACCAGACTTTACCAATGGCCAGGGTTGTCGGGAAGAGGCCCTTGTCCTCATCAACATGTGGACAAGGTGCTTTGGGGGGGGGGCACAGGGCGCCCCCTCCCCCAAAGCACCCACTCTCCCATGTTGAGGGCATGCGACCTGGTACGGTTCAGGAGGGGGGGCGCTCTCTCGTCCCCACCCCTTTTTCTGACTGGCCGGGCTGCGTGCTCGGATCAGGGTCTGGTATGGACATTGGGGGGACCCCAAGCCATTTTTTCGGCGTAGGGGGTTCCCCTTAAAAACCATACCAAACCTAAGGGCCTGGCATGCCCCGTGACGGGGTTAGCAAGGTCTCAATCTCGCCGATAAAAGCGGCGAGATTGACTTCCTTTTCTAGTCCCGTCGTAACCGAGTCACGTTCAAAATGAACGGACTTGTTCGTGTGTGGGCAAGTCTGTTCATTCTGAAAGTCCGCCGTAACTCCGCCGAAAGTTCGTCGGGAAGAACGGCGGACCTAGCCTGCCGGAAAGTCTGGTCGTGTGTAGGCAAGTCCGTCCGTTCAGAAAGTCTGGCAGGAAGAACGTCGGACCTAGTTTCCCAGAAAGTCCGGTCGTGTGTACGCGGCATAAGTGAAATTCCTCTTTAAAATGTGAATTTAGAGATCCCCAATTCTTGCTGCAACATAAGAAAATATTTAAAAGATCTTTGAGAGTATAACTGATGCACATATTTCAACTCCACCTGGGCCCTGTGAGAACCATTAGGAATAGACTGAAAATGTGGAAGTTCTGGATTGTAGCAAATGGGATTGTTAGGGGAGAAGTGGGCTCAATGAAAAGCATTGTTACAAAATCCTTTTACGTTGTTAAGAGACAATTTTAGCATTCAGTTTTATAGAATTTTGACTGTGTAGCCAAATATGACTAAATTGTTTTCGCTCCAAGAGAACGTGGAGAAGAGAGGTGGATAGAGGAAACTTCCTCGCTGTACCATTGTATTCTGACAGCGGACTTCTCCACTGTCAGAATACTCTGATCAGTGGCTGTGGCCCATTGACTGCAGCTGCTAATCAGGAATTTTTGTTTCCAACAAGTCCATTTCACAGATTGAATTGGTCCCTGCTGAACCAACTGAATTTTGATCCATCTATGGTCAGCTTTACTAATGCATGTTTTCCCTCATTCATTCCCTCATTATTCCACATGGCCACCAAGGGTAAAGAGAGGAAACTCTGTATAAGTTTCTGAAATGTGGGCTGAGGTCCCTCACCTGGGCAGTGTGACTGCACTGGGTATTACCTGAATGGTCAAACAGGAAGCAGTGTCACATGGCAAGCAACATCACAAGTCACATGGAAAAAGGGGGAGTTAGTCACATGCTCCCCGTTCCAAAAAGTACATGGAATTTCTCTTTAGTCTCAGCGGGCTAGTCGGTGAGTGATGGAAAAGTGGAACTGAGGCTGTAATGTTCAGGTTCATCTTTAGTGGATTATTTTTAAATGTATGTAAAAAAACGAAGACTATGGCCATTTCAGTAAGGAATCCTTTAAAAAAAATGTAGCTCCTAGTTATGATTACCTCTTTGATCTTTATGAGGAAACAGTCAATGTAGTCACGAGGATTTTCAGGATCCAGTGTATCCTTGTGGTATTTGATGCTTTCCGCTGAAATGTCGTAGATCATGTCAAAATACTTCTGCATTCTTTTGTGTGGACCTGGCAGGTGTTCCATAAGCTTTGGATACATATTGTACAACTGGATTGCCACAAAACAAAACATACAAATAAAATATCAACAAAGAACCAAAGAGCACAACTGGAGCAAAACATACGTGGACATGTAACACCAAATGCTGAGAGGGGACAAACCAAGGGGACCACAGCCTGATGGCATCTAGGGACCTTGCGCTGAAAGTCTGATAACACAACCCTAATAACAAAATAGTCATGATTAAAAGGCATGCCTACATGGGGTTGAGATACTAAGGGCAAATACAGTATCTAACAAAAGTGAGTACACCCCTCACATTTTTGTTAATATTTTATTATAGCTTTTCATGCGACAACACTGAAGAAATGACACTTTGCTACAATGTAAAGTGGTGAGTGTACAGCTTGTATAACAGTGTAAATTTGCTGGCCCCTCAAAATAACTCAACACATTAATGTTTAAACCGCTGGCAACAAAAGTGAGTACACCCCTAAGTGAAAATGTCCAAATTGGGCCCAAAGTGTCACTATTTTGTGTGGCCACCATTATTTTCTAGCACTGCCTTAACCCTCTTAGGCTTGGAGTTCACCAGAGCTTCACAGGCTGCCAATGGAACCCTCTTCCACTCCTCCATGAAGACATCACGGTGCTGGTGGATGTAGAGACCTCGCACTCCTCAATCTTCCACTTGAGGATGCCCCACAGATGCTCAATAGGGTTTAGGTCTGGAGACATGCTTGGACAGTCCATCACCTTTACTCTCAGCTTCTTTAGCAAGGAATTGGTCCTCTTGGAGGTGTGTTTGGGGGCGTTATGCTGAAATACTGCCCTGCGGCCCAGTCTCTGAAGGGAGGGGATCATGCTCTGCTTCAGTATGTCACAGTACATGTTGGCATTCATGGTTCCCTCAATGAACTGTAGCTCCCCAGTGCCGGCAGCACTCATGCAGCCCCAGACCATGACACTCCCACCACCATGCTTGACTGTAGGCAAGACACACTTGTCTTTGTACTCCTCACCTGGTTGCCGCCACACACGCTTGTCACCCTCTGAACCAAATAAGTTTATCTTGATCTCATCGGACGTCAGGACATGGTTACAGTAATCCATATCCTTAGTCTGCTTATCTTCAGCAAACTGTTTGTGGGCTTTCTTGTGCATCATCTTTAGAAGAGGCTTTCTTCTGAGATGACAGCCATGCAGACTAGTATGATGCAGTGTGCGGCGTATGGTCTGAGCACTGACAGGCTGTCCCCACCCCTTTAACCTCTGCAGCAATGCTCGCAGCACTCATATGTCTATTTCCCAAAGACAACCTCTGGACATGACGCTGAGCACATGCACTCAACTTCTTTGGTTGACCATGGCGAGGCCTGTTCTCAGTGGAACCTGTCCTGTTAAACCGCTGTATGGTCTTGGCCACCATGCTGCAGCTCAATTTCAGGGTCTTGGCAATCTTCGTATAGCCTAGGCCATCTTTATGTAGAGCAACAATCTTTTTTTCATACCCTCAGAGAGTTCTTTGTCATGAGGTGCCATGTTAAACCAAGTGACCAGTATGAGAGAGTGAGAGCAAGAACATCAAATTGAATGCACCTGCTCCCCATTCACACCTGAGATCTTGTAACACTAACAAATCACATTACACCGGATAAGGAAAAATTGCTAATTGGGCCCAATTTGTGCATTTTCACTTAGGCGTGTACTCACTTTTGTTGCCAGCGGTTTAGACATTAATGGCTGTGTGTTGAGTTATTTTGAGGGGACAGCAAATTTACACTGTTATACAAGCTGTACACTCACTACTTTACATTGTAACAAAGTGCCATTTCTTCAGTGTTGTCACATGAAAATAGATATAATAAAATATTTACAAAAATGTGAGGGGTGTACTCACTTTTTTGAGATACTGTAGGTTGTTCATTTTGCAAAGGAATTTTCTCTTGAGCTTGGTGAATGTGGTGAACTTTCACTTTGTAGCGAATACCCAATCATGTGCACGGAAAATAAAAAACAGAATTTCTGCTTGCACATGATTGGATGATGGAAGTCTATAGGGCTTCACCTTATTCATTAACCTATGGAGAAAATTCTTTTGTAAAGTGAAGAGCCAATCTACCTTTAATAAATCAACTCTCATGCATCTTCTCTTTAAATAGTTCTATACACTTAAAGGAAAACTAGTCATTTTGACAGTTTTTAATTTAGTTATACACCTATAGCTGATTAGTCGAATGTACGTTTAATTGATTTCAGTTGAATTGAATTCAGTTGAATGTAGTAAAATTGTAAATGTTAGGTGCTCATCTTCCCCTTGTGGCCTAGGCTCTTGAGTTGGCTCAGTGGAGGACCTCGCCGGCGGATAATCAATACACATACACACGGGGTACGTGATAAATGATTACAAAGTTTAATAGGCAGGAGGCTCTCTTTTATGTTATGTCTTACAAGACCCTGCCCCACCTGGGGCCAATCAGATTAATACACATAAGCATACATTAGCATACATTAGTAATTTCTTCATCATGAGATTTCAGTTTAACTTATACAATACAGGCTAAAGGTCAATGTTTTCTCAACTCCCGGTGACATCTGCTGACTTTCTGTTGTCCAGCCACAAGTTCCTGATTAGCTAATTCTGGCCGTTTCATTGATGACAGGGTACAGAGATAAAAACCACAAGCAGATGTTTCCTCAGATGTAGACACCAGACAAGAAAAGACAGCCTTGGGTAATAATGCAATGAGATCTTCAGTTAATTAAGTAATGCTATCATGAGGTGCAGTTTGTCACATACACTAAAATATACCATGATATTCTCTAAGTCATTAAGCAAATAAGCGATCCTGAACATAAGATATGTTAGCTCAGTGGAGGACCTCGCCGGCGGATAATCATTTATCACGTACCCCGTGTGTATGTGTATTGATTATCCGCCGGCGAGGTCCTCCACTGAGCCAACTCAAGAGCCTAGGCCACAAGGGGAAGACGAGCACCTAACAGTTTTGGTACCAGAAGTGTGGGGGTGTGTTTGAACAGGTAAGTCATTTGCTCCTTATTACCTATTTTTTGGTAACTGGTGTTGATGCTTGCCATGTTCAAATAACCTTGTATGTCCACATACTCACATAACTGTGCCTTCGCAACGGACTAGGCTGGTCCCTTGGAGGGTTAATAAGGGCTCGCAGGTTTTTTAAACGGTCCGACTAGGTTGGTCCGACTGTGTTGAGTAGATATATGGGTATGTAAACTCGGGAAGTATAGAATACGCCCGTAGTATAAGGAGTGGCTGAGTGGACGCCCATTTTTTGGGGAAAATATTGAAAAGTGCACTTATAATAACATGTTGATATAATGTGACTTTATTATGCCACTGTATACATAAGGTTTTGCTTGTTATTTTTTAGGTACCACCGTAAGTATTTACAGTATTAGAGATAAGTGTATAACATATATGTATGACAACTGAATGTAAAGTACTATATTGATTTGAAAGATTTTATTAAGGCATTACACATATATGCACTAGATGAACAACATAAGACGGGAACCCGATTGTAGTGAAATAGCACCCGCTTGCCCACATTGCACGTTTGGTTTACTGTTCCTTAGCGTAGACAGAACGTGGATCCTGCTCACCACTAGACCAACCGGGTTTTCATACCGACTTGGTGCAAGGGGAGTATATCCCGCCACAAGGAAGGGTACCCTATACCGAATACTGAGGGTTAACCTTCATAGCTATATCAGCCCCACTGCAATAAGAGACCAAGGGACTTACTCCCAAGTCAGGGAACAGATTATAGCACAAACAGGTTGCTTTCATCTCTGTCCCTGTACCAGACACACGCTGCCAAGGTTATTAGATGGGGAATTCTGCGGCAACCCAGACCACGGCCAACCCATCCCCCTATGAGTACGTTAAAAACACACTACCGGGGTCACAGGTAGAACCCTTTTGGACACAAGTTAGGGAAAGATGCCAACAATTAGGAATACATGACCCGGGGCCACTAGGTCCCTGTTCTGAGGATGATTGGAAGGAGGTGAGCAAGGTGTGTCTGGTGCACAAGCACTCTTACCCACCTGGGAAATGGGAAGACACCCAGTATATGAAAGATTGTTACAAAACATGGAATAAATGCTTAGCCAAGTATAAAACAAAGTATGTAACTAAAGCCCCCACAACTAAACCCGTAAACTCACCCGCCCTATCTCAGCAACCCGAAGCACCACCCCCTCCTTATGTGATGGTCAAACAGGAAGATGGAACATTGGGTCCACGCCTTCAGCTGTATCCATCTCTGGACCCAGCAGTATTGGCCACCATGGTATACCAGACAGCTGATCATGCACAAGTTACACAATGGGAAAACGAAAGTAGGAACAGGGAAGAGGAAGTTAGGGAGGAAGGTAGAAGAAGGGGAGAAGAGGAAAGAGTCAGGAGGTTAAGCCCCAGGGAAAAGGATTTGGAGGAGAAACAGAAAGAATTTAATAAGAGACAGCAGGAAGAGGAAGAAAGGATACAAAGGAAAAGGGAAGATTTAGAGGCGTACGAGAAGGAACTTGAGAAAAAGGCAAGTAGGATAAAGGAGGCTGAGGAAAGGATAATTTCACAGCCATCCATTACACTCAGAAGCCAAACTAAACCGGCTATAAGCCCAAAACCCTCACAGGAGAAAAGGGAGCAATCGACATTAACTGAGGGAGAGCAAGGTGAATCATCTATTGAGGAAAGAGAAATAGAAAAGGAACAGGAAACTCCAGGCGACACCTTCAAAGCACCACTTATGCATATAGGGGACACGGCGATACATATTCCCTTACCTCTAGGCACACTGTCAAAAATAAAGGAGTTATGCCCTAGCCCAAAGAAAAGCCCTAGGGAGGCCGGCGCTTTCCTTGCAAAATACAGCGCAGGCACGAGCTTGGATAAAGAAGATATAACAGGGATCCTCAGTATAATTGACCCTGACAGTCCAGAAGAGCATCCCGTAAACGCCTTATGGACAGCTCATATACATACAAATAAAGATTGGGTGTCTTTTTGGAAAGGTATGGGGAACCACTGGTCCACTATATACAAGGGTTCATCCGCACTTCAGGAACTTATCCTAGCAAAACAGGGACAAAAGGAAAAATTCTATGAATTTTGTACCCGGGTATATGGCCTGTGGAAGGCAGTAGATAGCGCCAACCCCCAACTGTTCACCACCACCATTATGGCCGGTGGTGATACGAAGGTGACGCAGTTGCTTAAATTCACTAATCCAAAATGGGCAGAACAACCTCCAGACGAATTTATGAAAGATGCTAGGTCACATGAAACATCAGGGGTATTTGAGCAGAAGGGTGGCATTTTTCCCTCCCTGACACCGGCCCAGACTCTGCCGACCGGTGGATCTCCGCCCACCCACATAATGACAATGCAACCTTATCCACCAATGCAATCTTATTCACCAGACAGGGGTTATCCACCAGACCAGGGGCGCTTCAGCTGTGGGGAACAAGGGCACTGGAAATCCCAATGTCCCTACAGAACCAGAACATACGCCCAAAGAGGAAGAGGTAGGAATCTTAACACCACCCCCCGTCGCCCTCAGGACATCAGGTACCCTCACCAACCACAACATCAACCACCCCCAACACAACCCCAATTCCAACCTCAGCCTAATAGACCACCCCCACGCATCCCGATGCAGTGGCCGTCCGCTCGGCGACCACCCCAATAGGGATGCCAAGAGTATGTCCCGTCCCTCAGCCTTGTGTGTTACAATTCATCGTGGAAAAGTCTCCCACAAGTACTATTGCGGGTAGACGAGCACCTGGTATGCTTCCTATTGGACTCAGGGGCTACATTCAGCTCCTTGAATGATACCATATATGACACACCGCACTGCACTGAGGGAAACTCTATTGGTATAAATGGGACATCAGTTACCCACCCCATCACTCCACCATTGCCCGTGGCCACTCCAGAAGGACAGGAACTATGCACCCAGAGTTTTGCTGTCCTTGTGGATTGTCCAGTATCTTTAATGGGTAGGGACCTACTCTCAAAACTGAATATCACCATTAAATTTGACAGAGGGGGCTCCCTTACTGCCAGCTCACCGTTCTGCGATTTACATGCTCCAAAAAGACACGTTTACAGGGGACTCTTTGTATCATTGCCACCCACTTTAGAAACACATGCCATATGGGCAGAAAACAAAGGGAGTGTAGGTTTTATTAACTGTACACCTTACACACCACAAATGCGTCCAGACGCCGAAGTACTATATCACAAACAATACCCCCTGCCACTTGAAAAAATTGAAGGCATCACCCCATTAATCAACAATTACATAGCAAAAGGGATTCTGAAACACATTATAAGCCCCTGGAATACACCAATCTATCCTGTAAAAAAGGCGAACGGGGAATGGAGGCTTGTACAGGACCTAAGGGCCGTCAACAAGCAGGTTATACCTCTGCCACCTTTGGTGGCAGATATCTCTTTTATCTATTTGAAAATACCTGCTGATTCCCTTTGCTACACAGTAGTGGATCTGGCGAACGCATTTTTTAGCATCCCGATCGATGACGGGGTGTTGCCCATGTTTTCCTTCTCATGGGGGAGGGGCCAGTTGACCTGGTCAAGATTACCACAGGGGTATGTGGACAGTCCAGCAGCCTTCTCCATGGTCCTTAATGAGACTATTAAGTCATGGACTGCTGAGCGCGGGTCGGTACTAATACAGTATGTGGACGACTTGCTCCTGTGCAGTCGATCTGCTGAAGATTGTGCGGTCGATTCCACATCTCTGTTACATCACCTGGCCAGGACTGGCCACCTAGCATCACGAAAGAAAATACAATGGTGCCAAGACAAGGTAGAATACCTGGGATGCATTCTGAAGGAGGGAACCAGGCTGGTATCCCCCAAACGTGCCGCAGCCCTGCAGGCTCTCAGTCCTCCAAGAGACAAAGCAACTTTGCTCTCATTTTTGGGCGCAATCGTATATTGCCGCCAATGGATCCCAGATTGTTCATATTATGATGGCATTCTGAGGGAGGCTACCGTGTCCACCGCCCCAAAGACAATAGATTGGACAACAGATAGACTCTGTGCTTTTCAGGCCTTGTTACAAAGTCTGACTCAGGCCCCCGCCCTGGGATTGGTAGAATATGGCAAACCCTTTCAATTATACTGTGTGGTATCGGGAAATTCTTTTGCTGCGGTTTTAACACAGCAACATGGAACTGGGTACCGACCAGTCTCCTATCTCTCAAAAAAATTGCCTACCCAAGTACAAGGGATGCCATCTTGTCTACAAAACCTTGCTGCTTGTGCTATGGCAGTTCAGGAGGCTAGCAAATCAGTATTAGGCCATGAATTGACTCTCTACACTACTCATTCAGTAACTCACCTCCTGCAAAATATGAACACACAGCATATGACAGCGCAGAGGCTTAGTGGGTATGAGATCACACTTCTGAATACTGACAATCTCACCCTCAAACACGCACCACCAAGTAATCCCACTGTCCGACTTTTACACTCTTTGCTCAGGCTACCACGAGACCCTGATAAGAAGCACAATTGTGTTGAACAGGTTGCAGCAATAACCAGCCCTCGCCCAGATCTCACTGACATTCCCCTACCAGGAGTGCAGGACGTTTTTATATACGGCAGCTGTTCCCGCCCCTCCGATGCAACATTCCTGACAGGGTACGCCATTGTCCAACTACCTGATGTGGTGTTGGAAGCAAAAGCCTTACCACCCTCCTCGGCACAGGTAGCAGAATTGGAGGCGCTCACAAGAGCTTGCATACTTTTCTCTGATCGGGAGGTAAACATTTATACAGATAGTAGGTACGCTTTCGGGGTCACGCATGACTACGGTGTAATATGGGCAAATAGAGGATTTAAAACTGCTGACAACAAGCCAATTGCTAACTCTACGCAAATTAAAGCACTCCTGCAAGCGATTCTTCTCCCAAAGCGGATAGCGGTTATCAAGGTAAAGGCACATTCATCAGATAACAGCAGAATTTCCAAAGGAAACGCGCTGGCAGACAGAGAAGCAAAAAAAGCCGCTGCCATGTACATTGGTCAGCCGGCCCCCACAACAATGTTCTTCAAAGAACATTTTACATCACCCAACTTTAAGACCATCGTGGCACAAATACAGGGATTGGCTACAGAGGAGGATGTTTCTTTTTGGGTCAAGGATGGTTTGACCAAGGACCAAGAAGGTCTTTGGTCAAAAGAGGGGAAGATATTGGGCATACCAGAATCAAGCAGTGTTCTCATACTTTCCTATCTCCATGGTCCAGGGCATATAGGTACCACCGCCCTAACAAACATATACACAAAGTCTTTCTGTACTAACAATTTAAGTAAACAGGCAAAACTCCTCACCAGCAGTTGTCTGACCTGCGCACAAAACAATGTCCAAGGAAAAAATCATGGATTACACGGCCACCTGCCCCCACCCCTGGGTCCCCTAACAGATTTGCAAATAGACTTTACACACATGCCCAAACAAAAAGGCAATTTGAAATGCCTCTGCGTGATCGTAGACAAATGGTCAGGTTGGGTTGAAGCTATTCCCTGTACAGGTGAGACCGCTAATATTGCTGCCAAATGCCTACTGAACCATTGGGTTTGTAGGTTCGGAATACCAACGGCCATATGGTCAGACAGAGGACCTGCCTTCAGCTCCTCTGTTACACAGACTTTAGCTAGACTACTAGGCTTACAGTGGAAATTGCACATCCCTTACCACCCACAAAGTGCAGGAGTAGTGGAAAGAATGAATAGGAACATTAAAGACAAGTTAAAAAAGGCTACGGGGGGCACCATGAAAGGATGGTTGGATTACCTTCCTTCTGTCCTATTTCAGATCAGAACAACACCACATGCTAGAACAAAACTCTCGCCCTTTGAGATTTTGATGGGAATTCCTGCAAACATAGAGCTGCCCCTTTTAGATCAAAACACTGACATTAACATCTATTCCCAACAGGAAATGTACGTGAAAAATCTGGTAAGCATGCTACAGGAAATGAACGAACAAGTCTCTGTCACCTTTTCTCCTCTTCCAACAGAACCTACTCATCCTTTCATCCCAGGAGACAAAGTATTGGTGAAACAACTGGCACACAGAAAGAGGGTTGGACCCATTTTCTCTGGACCTTGGAAGATAGAGAAGGTTTCCAGAACTGCTGTACTAACCGATCTAGGAAACATCTGGATCCATGCCAGCCGGTTAAAGAAGTGTCCACAGCCGCCCCAGACCCCTGACCCTCCTCCGGCATCCCAAGACTCCTCCGATCAGGAACAGCGACCAGAATTGGAAGACATTCAAGAAGGCATAAAACAAATCTCTCTGAACGACGAGACGAATCCCCCACCAACAAGAAGAAACGAGTAACAGAACTTTGTACACAGTACCTGACAAAATGATTTCTACCTTTGTGTCAGGAAAAGCATTATGCTTCTGGACATGTCTGATTCTGATAGTATTCATACCTACTTGGTTAATAGCAAATTGTGTGTACCATCCAGAAGATTTAGGGCTACTAGAAGGAATATGTGGAAATTCCCAGACAGCCAATACACCTAGTTCAAAACATAAAAGAAGTATATCCCCCACTGAACCCTCTTCAGGGTTCACTGACAAGATGTTGTTGTTGAAATTTAAGTACAGTTATGCACAAAAGTCTGGTTTTGAGAGATGTTGGATATGCAGCAAACTCCACCCCAGTACAGCCAGGATCCCGTTGGTGGCCATTCCCTTAAACATCACTCCTTTCTTGAATGGAACTCCCCCTATAGTTCTTGCCAATGTCATAAGAGAAAGTCCCAATAAGCCCCTCAGTTTTCAAATCGTGGGTAGGAGCCACGCTCCAGATTGGTGCTTTATACTGGGAGGCATTTCCAGAGGAGCTGAGGTGTGCAAATGGTCGAAACGTAATGTCTCCATGGCCTCCCTTACCGATAACTCATTTTTCCGCACCTCAGATCCTGTGATAAATGCTACCATCTATGACCTTTTTAATTCTAGTTCCCACTCCACGGTCACACAGTTATTAGCTCTGCTGATGGTATCTGGGCATTCAAATGGCACAAGGACCATAGTTAGTCAACAACCCTTAGCATTAGGTAACACAACCTACATCTGTTGTGGCAAGCTCTGTTACCCATGGATTCCTGAAGAACCCCAGGGGTGGTGTTATCTTGCTAAAATAGTCCCTGTAATGGGGGTAGTGGGGGATGATGGGCAAGGACACCTACTTAAAGCTAGTACCCACCCAAGATACCCTCTAAAACACCTTGAAAAAAGAGAAATGTTCCTAGAAAAAGATATGACCTGGGCCTGGTTTCCTTCCTGGACAGGGTGGGGAATAGATTTAATGAAGAAACTAAATAACTACACCACAATCATTGATGAGATCTTGGAAAGGGACTCTGATGACATCTCAAAATTAAATCTAGAAACCAGAGCAATTAGAAAACAACTAGAATTACATGACTTGGCTATAGAAAGTATGAGTGCAGCCCTCACTGGCCTCTGTGAAATTACTGAGGACTATGAATGCTGCACCTGGATACATAACACGAGTATCGAGATCCCTGATTACTATGACATTATTGCACAACATAGGAAAGAGGTAAACAAGCTTCAACAGGATGCAAGGGATATTGGGAAAACATGGGACCCTTTCTCTACAGGGTTCAGTTTAGGAGGACTCACCTCGTGGTTAAAGAACACTGCAATGACTATTTTTACAATACTGCTTTTCATATTATTCTTATATGCATGCTTTATGTTACTTAAATGCCTCTGCAAAAAGGGTAGCAAAGCACACTCTGAAACCATGAAGCTAACTTCCATTTCCAGGGATCCCACAGTATGGTACGAGAACCAGGAAAATGAGGCCAGGGTATATGAATCCATGACGAAAAGGCAGAATGACCATTTCGATGATATCGAATGGTCAAAGGGAGGATTGTAAGGGGATTCCATTGACCATTGCATTATTGATTGATTATTGATTATACCCTAACATATCTTATGTTAGGGTATAATCAATAATCAATCAATAATGCAATGGTCAATGGAATCCCCTTACAGTAAATATGTGTCAATGTGCTATTATACCCAAAAGACATTAAGGGCCAGTTCACACCATAGAAAAGCAGTCCGGATGCGTTTCAGATGCTTTTCTGCATGCATGGTTTTTAAGCGTTCCAGTGTGTTTTTGAACTGTTTTATGTGCGTTTTTGATGCAGTCCAGTGCATTTTTTCCCCCTCTTTTTTCTTGGACTTAAATAAGGAAATATGTGTTTTTAGGTGCGTTCCAGTGCACTTTTGATGCTTTTTACAGCGCTCCAATACAGTCCAGTGCAGGAAAAATGCAGCATGTTCTACTTTTTTTTCTGGAACTGGAACACACTGCAACTGCAAGCACTGGTGTGAGCTATGCTATTAAAGAAACATACTGGACTGCATGTGGTGTGAACTGGCCCTAAGAATACTGTGTTAGCCACACATACATGTTTTGAATGCCGCCACATGATTTCCTTCTAAGTGTCATCTATTCTGCAGGAGAGGAGCTTAAAAATCTGGCAAAGTACACTTCCATCTATAGGGTGGTTCTGGTGTTTTGTGGCTTTCCCTGGAGCCGCCCCTATATACACTCTCCTCCATGTAACTTCAGCTGCACAAGGACAAGCTCTATGTGAAGGTTCTCAGTTGACAGCTGGTTTATCTAATGGTTGCATATTTATCCTTCATCAGAAGGTCAGGTTGTCCTTCTGTAACCACGCCATCCTGGTTAGAAGTTTAGGGGACTGCATGGAAAGTTTAATAAAAGGTAAAAAAATAAATAAATAAAATAAGTAATTTATATCCAAAGAGAAATGTTAACTTGGGCAGCTCATACATTGATCTTTTTTTTTTTTTTTCGTTCAACCAGTGGGTTGAATGAAAAAAATGATCCAATTCCCTCATCCACACATTCAAGATAGATCAGGAATTCGTTCCGCTGTGGCATTGTATTCTGACAGCGGGGAGCCTTCCCCACCATCAGAATACAATGGTCAGTGTTGCTGGCTTTAGTTGGAGGCACTGATCGTTCAACAAAAATCCAACAGGCTGGTTGTATACAAGTCGATCAATAGGCCAGTCCCAATAGGCCAGTTTCATTGTATGGCAGCCTTTAGGGATGATGGTTTTAAACTTCTTTAACCAGTTCCTGCCGGAGGTACGCATATATGTGGCCTCTTGGCGGATGGGCTTAAATGCCCAAAGACCGCATATATGCATCCCTATTAAAACATATTTCTGTGCTGAGAGCACGCTCCTGGAACAGTTATCGGAAAGCTCCTGATGTATAATTGTGTTTGGGAGATTTCCAAATCATGTGACTGCTGTGACTGCCAGTCACAGCGGTCACATGATTGGAATGCTTTCCTCCATCTCCCAGCATTTAGAACCTTTTAAAGGGCTGGGGGGTGGCAGGTGCACATGGGGGTTTAGCCCGTTAGAATCAAACCCTGGAATTTTCTGGCGTCTGACAGCTTACTTCCAGTTGAACAAAACGAAAGAACGGCTCCAGGTGAAGACTGCTGAGCTGCAAATGAACACGCATCAGACGGAGTGCACGCCCTGTCACTGCTGCAGGCAAATGGATGGTTTTGACGAAGCACGCTAGTCGTGTGAAACGCGTCACATTTTCCCCTGCTATTGCTTCTTTGCATTTGTTTTTATACTCCTCAATAAACATTTTCTATTGCATCTAATTTGGGAGTGCGGCCATCCTATTTTTGCTTATACACTTCCAGCTGGCTGATAAAATCTATGACAGGTTGTAACACGTGGTATATGGATGCAGTACCAGTGCAGAATTTTGCTTTTGGAGCATACATCCTTGAATAAACATGGCCCTAAATGTGAGTACCGATCGATAGTGTACAACTGTCACATATTTCAGCCGGTCAAAGATTTTAACCGGCTGCTGGCAGTGGGCTGTATGATGCACCTGTGCTTCCCGGGTGCCCAAAAACACTGGAAGTTGATGCTGAAGGGCCAAGCCACCCAAGTGCTTCTAGGCTAAAGGGAAACTAAAATGGTTTTGGATGAGCTTCATTATTTATTTTTTAAGGGTATACGTTTTTCACAGCCGCAAACAAACACACGCACACACACACACCAAGCATTTATGCATACTATGACCATTTATTTGTGCAGCCTTTGCCCATTTATTTATGCAGATTACGCCCATTTATTTTAGATGTAGGTTTGGTGAGAAGTGAAAAGGCAATTGCTGTCTTAACCCCAGTTTTATATCATGGACCATAAGAAAGTTCAGAGTATCACAAAGGGTACTCTGCACTTGCCTATACCTATTTATCTACAGAATCTATATTTTTCTATCTATCTATTTACTTGAGCATTTAAGGTACCATCCATAGGGTAACCATTTAGAAATGTGTCCCTGCTCTAACTCATTCAGCTGTGTGTGTACATTTCAGCTTGACCTACTGAGCTCTGTACACAGTTTTTATAACAAAGGGAACCTTGTAAAAAGACCCAGAGAGCTTCACCTGCTGGCTAAAAAAAAGATAGAAAAAACATATTCATATGCAATATTTTATACTTACCTAACTAAACAAAATAAGAACAACATTTCTATTTTTTAGAACTAATCTTTTAAATAAAGAAAATAAATCACTTCATGCTCACCGTTCCCCAGGTGCCACTCATAACAATGAAGTTATTATAAATACTTTCGGTTATTGCCAACAGTCTTTTGTCTTCATAATTAAACCGACTGCCAAAAACTATGGAGCAAATCACGTTTGAAACTGTTCGAGCAAAGTATTTTGTGGGATTAACTTGAGTCCCTAGGAAACAAGTCATACACATCAGTGTTAGTTACTGTCTTGACACATCCATTAGTGTATGTAGGCCCCACTCCCACCCCATAATGGTTTGTTTATTCACTTACTGTTTGTTGCAACTAACCAGACCAAAACCCACCAATCTATTGCCTGTGCCCCACCTCTGAAGCCTATACACCTTAACAGTGTCCAAACCTCTAACCACACTCATGGCTTATACCTCCACTTTCTGTGAATCATAACCCACCCACGTCCTCTCCACCTGACTGTATGTGGCCCCCAACTACCCTGTGAAGAACTGGGACAGGCTAATTCTAAATTCTGTATGTGGCTGAAAAACAGATATACATGGAATTATGATCATATTTTCAAAATACATTAACAGATTAATTGAAGCCTTTGGCTTTGGGTGTCCTCTTCCTTTGTAGTATATTTGATACAAAACATACAAAATAAAATCAGATTTTTAGAAGAGCTGTACCCTTTGTCATTTTAAACTCTTCCATGAGGAACTGAGCCTCCTCTTGTATTCGCTCTTCCAGACTCCTCTTCCCCATTCCAAAGTTCCTCAGTGTGAGCAGAGCAAAGCGCCGAAGTGACTTCCATCTCTCCCCATTGGTAAAGGCAAGGTCTGTTAGAGTAAAGAAAAAAAAAACAGGTGTATAATCACTAATGTTTATGGGAGCCAGTTCTTGTTAAACGTAAGTCAGAAAAACACACTTGTTAAATCTGTCTATTAAATTTTAATCCATCACAGGTCCTGTAGTTATCCCACCTTGTGTGCCTTGAAAAGACTTTGCATTGGGGGAAAAAACAGCCTCCCCAAACCCTGTTACCAAATGCCAGCCCACTCTTGCAGTCAAAGCTTAGACACTTCTGGTAGAGCTTGGTGCTAAGCCCAACACTAATACACTCTTCTTGGCTCATCACTTTAATCGGAAGCCTCTGTCGTCAAAAGGAGACTACAGAATTTAGGAATGTGTGGGCATGCCATCAGAAAGTGCTAAAGGTTTGTCCGTCAGAACAGCAGACCATTTGAGCATAACAGTAGGGTTTGGGAGGCTTTTCTGGGTGTGTGCAAGCACCTCTAGGTGTCCACAGCAGTTTTGTTTTGGTGATGTATTACAAGGGAGCTGACATGCCAAGGACACATACATGCATAAAGAAAGTATTTTTAGCTACACAGTGTGCACTATATACTTTTTATTGTTTTTTTTATGGTACCACGGTTGGAAAGTAAGAGTGACAACGTGCGGTTGTTTAAAGTGGTTGGACATCGTATCCTATTCATCTGTCTATTCAAGCTTCCATCTGTGACCACTTTAAGTGGTGAATGCCTGTTTGACCCATCTGTTAACTCAGGGGTCCAGTGATTGAGGTGAGCGGTTTGGCTAGCTGGTGGAGGAATCACGGATTAAGATACACCATATGAATGTCTGTGAGAACCCTTATCACCGCCAAGGAGATCTTATCTGTCAACTTTCATATTCATTTTTCCTTTATCGAAGGGGACTTTCAATATTTTATGCTATGAGCAACTTGTTTGATTGTTTTTTTAATGTATCACTAGCACTGCACTGTTATTTACTTATCAAGGACACATACATGTTTGTTAACATAGTGCTGATGTGATACTAGATTAAAGACATTTACAAACTATATATTGTGCTGAGAAAGCTACATGTTGCCTAAGCGAATTTGAGGTGCCATGGCTACAAATTAACTTAAAGAGGAGTTACACCCAAAAATGGAACTTCTGGTTTAAGTGCTGGTGACCCTCTGACATGCCACATTTGGCATGTCATTTTTTTTGGGGGAGGGGAGTGGGTACCCAGTTTTTACAGGCACCCAGCTCCCAGTTCCTCCCTTGGCGCCGCGGCGCCGGAAGGAAGTTCACCTCTCCCCCCTCCTTCCCATCTTCTGGGACACGTCACAGGTCCCAGAAGATTGCCCGGCTATTCGCAGCGCGGCTCACGTATGCGCAGTGCGGGCCCGGCTGTGAAGCCACAGCTGGGTGCCCACACTTAGAATGCTGGTGCCACGGAGAGGAGGGGGAGAGGATCAGGGCTTTGTGCGCCCACATCACTGGACCGCGGGACAGGTGAGTGTCTGAATAATAAAAGTCAGCAGCTATACTTTTTGTAGCTGCCTACTTTTAAATGGGTGGAACTCCACTTTAAGCAGGTGCCTATGGCTTGGTGGGGCTAGGTTTCATGCAGAGATCAAAGAAACTCAGACAAAGACTTTGCTAAATCTGGTAGAGATAATGTAGTGGGCTATAGAGCCAACCAACCATTTCTACATGGTGAAGCATGATCAGATCTCCTCTACTGTCCCCAGCAGCACTCATCCAGTTCCCCTCCAAGAGCACCGTGGGCCTTTTAAAGTGGTTGTAAACCCTTACATATACCCAGTGAAGTGACTGGCCTCATATGATACACAGAGATGAAAGAAATCATCTTATATAAGTTGTACCTGTCTATCTACAGCTGTGTCTCCCCTACATCCATTCAAAGTGTAGAATTTACACAGGATCCTCTCAGCTCTAAAAAGCAGGGCGCAGAGAGCTGAAATTACATCAGTAAGGGGAGCTCTGAAAGCTGATTGGAGGGAAGGGACACGCCCTCCTCCACACAGCAAACGGGAACAAGCTGAGGCTGTCAATTGGCTGGAAATACTTCCCCTGTCACCATTCTTGTCTTGGTGTCAGAAAAACTTGCCAGAAGTGACTCATGCTTATAGCAAAGGAACAAAGCAGTAGAGAAAAATAACACTTAGTGCTCTGGATTGAGACAAGTACACACTATAGAAGGATATGCTTTGATCATATTTCATGCCTGAGGTTTACAACTACTTTAAGGATGGAGAATAGGAGGATAGCAGGAAACTGCCTGTCTTAGAAAAGTCCCTTCTGTGTGTCCTGAATGCCGGCACCCCAATAAACAGAATTCTGTGCTTTACAAAAAGATATTGACAGAATTCTAAATCTCGCAGGGCATGTAATTGCATAAAAAATCTACTTTATTAATATTAAAGTGTTACTAAACCTGCAACAGTAAAATCTGTCTGTATATGCAATAAAGCATGCTTGTTATACTTACTGTGAAACCTAAGGGGTTAATCCTCCCCATTGTGTAAAAAGGCTGTTTGATCTTGTATGCACAGATCCTCCTCTTCTTGCATTGTCCCCATAACATATCCGGATAAGACAGAGTTTTTAACTGGGGGCAGCTGAAGCTGCTGCCTGTTAACTTCCTGGATTTACACAGACACACAGAGGCACACCTCCAGCTCTGCAGCTCTCATTGGACCTCTTATGACTAATCCCCCTTCCTTCATGGCAAACTCTCACGAGAGTAAAAGCGAGAGCTGTGCATGATGTCATAAGCCTAGGCTTTTTACAGGACAAGAAACAGGAAGTGGGCTGTATAAGGTATTTACTGGCAGAAAGAAAATGTTTTACTATCGAACGTTAAAACAACAAGGGCAGAAAATTTAATAGATGGAAAGAAAAAATGACTGAAGGTCCGCTTTAATGTATTTGGTATTTATTACTCTGACACAATCTCATCTTTTATGCTGGCAATGGTAAATTTAGAGCATATGTTGTGTTTTTTGTATTAAAAAATCAAAATGACTCCAAAACAGTTTTACAACAAGCTGGCAGTATAGAAAGACTGATTGCTTGAACTGTAACTAAAGTACAAACCCTTTGGATGTTTTCTGTTAATATATTTCTAATTCTAGAAAACAATTTTTGTTGATTTTGGATAGAATGGGGAAGTTAGAACATCAGTTTTTACTTATTTTAAAGCTATGATCTTTATTACATACTAATGCCCTGTACACACGGTCGGATTTTCCGATGGAAAATGTGTGATAGGACCTTGTTGTCGGAAATTCTGACCGTGTGTGGGCTCCATCACACATTTTCCATCGGATTTTCCGACACACAAAGTTTGAGAGCAGGATATAAAATTTTCCGACAACAAAATCCGTTGTCGGAAATTCCGATCGTGTGTACACAAATCCGACGGATAAAGTGCCATGCATGCTCAGAATAAATAAAGAGATGAAAGCTATTGGCCACTGCCCGTTTATAGTCCCGACGTACGTGTTTTACGTCACCACGTTTAGAACGATCGGATTTTCCAACAACTTTGTGTGACCGTGTGTATGCAAGACAAGTTTGAGCCAACATCCGTCGGAAAAAATCTTAGGATTTCGTTGTCGGAATGTCCGAACAAAGTCCGACCGTGTGTACGGGGCATTACATTGGTCTTGCCTGGCACAATATATCTTACCCCATCCAGATCGCGGGCAGCTTCGGCAGCTTCCTCCTGTGTCTCCTCTTTGGCGGCTTCCCCCCTGCTTCTGCTCCTGGCCAGCCAATAGTATCGCTTCTCCTCTCGGCCAATCAGGTCTTAAGACCCGCTTCCTGGTTGGCCGGGAGGAGAAGCAAGAAGACAATAGCGAATATTAGTTTGCTATTGTCACACAAGTGGGTGGGCTTGAGGTGCAGTGCTCTGCACCCCGAGCCCACCCTTTATGAAGCCAATTAGAGCCTCAGGCTCTAATCATGTGCTTCAAAAAAAAATGAAATTCATGTGTCCATTGAAATGCATGTGTCCGGCATCCTGCATGTAGATTAGGGGCCAGGCGCATGGATTAGGGGGGTGGCCGCCACTGGTGTTAAAGAGCTATTAATCCATCATTAAAAACTATCAGTAGATGTTATTTTACATGCTGTTCATATTCACTAAGTCACTAAGGGATTTGTTTTCTGTATTCTGCAAAAAACTGGTTGATCCTGCTGTTCTCTATCCCTCCCTCCTTTCCATGTCCCCACTACAGTTGGAAATTGTGCAGAGCAGGGTTGGCAGGTCTGCACATGCTCAGTGTAGCGGTACACCCGTAGGGGCTGCTGAGTTGGTTATAGCGATCCGCCAATCACCCTGCTGCCAACCTCCCATGCACCGTGTTAAAGACATGAAACAATCAATGATTTGGTTTTCTTGCTTTTATTTGCGGGATAAACTTGGATAGAAATGAGGGAGGTATGAGATGCCCCTGATACCGAGATTCTCAAAATTACTTGTGGCCTTGGCCTTGTATTCTGAGTTTTCCCTGCATTAACGTCTTTACTTTGTGCAAATTCTTTATTGCATAGTTACTGAGTTGTTAGCTTCACTTCCAATAGAACAAGAGGAACCACTCTGAATAATCCCTACATGTGGACTAAAATGATAATGTCTCTTTGACCCAAAGAACCAAAGGTACACACAGCTTCCTTCTCCAGCTTCTATGAATCAGACAATCACTCAGTCTTTGGAAGTTGTCAGCAATGCACACTCACAGGATCTTCCCTCCTGATGACTTGGCACATGGCAAAACCCGGCAAGCTACTGTTCCCAGCCTGTCCACTTCTGTCCATACTGTGCTCCCCAGCCGCACAGCATGCTACACTACTCTCTCCAGTACTTCTGCTTCTTCAACATTACACTGACCTTCTCCTTTGTATCAAAGTCCTATGTTCCCTGGTCACAGAAACCTGATGTGCTGATCTACTTCTGCCGCTTTACGCCTACTTCCTTCACTTGATCTTCTTCCCATCCAAGCCCTGTGTTTCCCGGTCCCAGAAGCCCGATGCACTCCGCAGAGCTGAAGATCTTTATCTTTAGCTTCCTCCCAGATGGCTCCTCCATCCCTCTTCCTCCGCGCATAGTGCATCTTCGCATGGGGATGCCCAGGACAGCACCTCCCTTACTCCATGCTGTCTTTCCTGTGCTCCGGAACTCCTCCCTGGAAGTATGTGACCCCAGCTAATTAGGGAGGCCTGCCCCCTGCCAATGCAAGTTAATGATTGGTCAGGGCTCCTCACATGAGGTGCCTGCCACTCAGGGCTCAAGTCCAGCCTCTCTTCCAGAACAATTCCTTTAGAAGCAGAGGAGGCATCTTTGAGTCAAAGTATAGGTGGCCACACCCCCCACTATACTAACACTCCCACTCCCAGATCAAAACAACCAGGCCTGAAATGAGAACACAGGCCTGGCTAAATTTACCTGTATCTGAGCCCTACCACTAGAAAAATACTAATCTAGCACCTACCTGTAAGTAGAGGGTGCTACGCTCAGTTTTTAGTGAGTTTCTATGCTAAGCATTCCCTCCCTATCAAAAATAACATGCTAAAAATGTGAAAAAATCTGCGCTAGGTTATAAAATTATAAGTGTAAAGCAGCCACTATAAACTGTGATACAAATTTGTACAAATTATAAATCAAAGGTGCAGCACTATACAAGAAGTACATACTGTATATACATCAACAATTTATAAAAGTAAACAGAAATGACAAATTAAGAAATTCATCGCTGCATCGTTCATCTGTATGCTATTCCGACGGAACAAAAACGTTGCAAGGGCAGCTATTGGCTAACTTCCTTTTTCTAGTCCCGTCGTACGTCATTGCGCACCATGTTATAGTCTAAAATTATAAAGATTTGATTTCAAATATATATTTGTATGACAATTTAAAAACAGTTTATTGATATTCCAAAGACTGTTTTTGTTTATTTTGAACATGTGACCAGCAGCAGAGGACTAGAAGCTCCTCCTACTTATGTTTGATTTTTTGTTTTGTTTATAAATAATAATAATTTATGAAATAATTACTTGTACATTATGTACAGAAAGAGAAGGGATACTGCAAATTAAACAATGTGTGTTTTATCAATTTAACTAAATTTCTAGTTCTTCCTTTGTAGTGATTGAGGCAGGAAGTGAGAGACATAACCCAAATGGTGACATAGATGCAAATAAATGCACCTTTTTAAGTACAGTGGTGACGTGTTAGAAGCTCTGGTAGGTTTTTATTGCTGTATGCAACCCTATTGGAAAGATTTATTTTACTTCCTGAGGTCCTACCCTTTCTCTGCTATACTCAAAACCAATATAAATGTTGGTTGTAGTTGGGATCCAACATGTCAGTGGCTAATTTAGGACAACTAAAGAATGCAACTTGGTCTCACCATGTTCACCTATGAAGTTCAAGAACACCGGGTAGTCTCCCCTATCTCCAAATACTTCACTTTGATCAATTAAGGCCTCCTTCACAGCATCATATCCACATAGGACAATTCCAGGTTTAGGCCCCAGGTACAGAGTGTAGACTGGTCCATACTTGTCTTTCAGCTGCAGAAAAGTGAAATGAAATCTCATATACTTACATTAAAAAAGACAAAAAATGCATGCACACTGAGCTTAAAAAAATCATATTTCAAGAGGAGAGTTTAGAGGCAGAAAAAAAACCCATCACAAATGTGTTTTTGAGAGGCATTTTTGGACAGAATAACCAATAAATGACCATAAACACTCCTAAAAGCACCTAAAAGAGCATTTGACATCTCAAGTGTACATTGATTATAACGAAATATTATTTACTTAAGGCAAATCTACTAAAGCAGAGGGGGAATGTTTTGAAAAAAAGCTTATAAAAGCAAATGCCAATAAACTCTCCTTAACTCTTATGCAATATGAGCCACTACAAGCAGTTCTGATGACACTTTTTCTGCTAGATGTTCTGGCATTTTTTTCTACTCCTAGGGTGTATGGACCTTTAACCGGCAGTTGATCCAGAGATAGACATAATGGGATTTATTTACTAAAGGCAAGTAGACTGCTCACTTTTGCAAGTGCAGTTGATCCAGAGCTTAGTAAATGGGGTAAAGCTTCACTTTACAAAAAATACACAATCACGCACAAGGAAAAAAATGCATTTTTGCTTGCACTTGGTTGGATGACAGGAGTCAGCAAAGCTCTCCTTCATTTACTAAGCTCTGGAGCAACTGCACTTGCAAAAGTGCAGTCTATTTGCCTTTAGTAAATCAACCCCGAAGTCCTTACAAAGTGTGGTCCAATTTGCTCCAACAGGAAACAGGATCCCCAGATCAACAATTGACAGTGTTATTTTTTATAAACATTGATAGCCAGTTATCTGCAATCTGCAGATTTAGTTAGAACCAACCCACTTTTTCATAGGTCACCTTTCCATGGACCGTTTAGGAATTTATACAAGGTGATCATATCCCCCCTAGATCGCATATTCTCAAGAGTGAATAAATCTAAGTTCCTCATTGCACGGGTCATCCAAGCTTCTTAATAATCATGTTGCCCTTCTCTCTGTTGAATATTCTTCTAATGAACTGGTGCCCAGAACTGAACTGCACATTCAAGAAGAGGTCTTAATAATGCTTTCTTTATGTGCAAGATTATGAGCTAAATATGAGATAATAAAATGTTTGAAGATTCACTTAAATTATTCAATCTTGTAAAATAAAATCTCTGCTTACTTGTTTCATTTGCACCTGACTGGATAATTCTCAAATCTCTTAGTAAATCGGCCTTTATGTCTCTCTATCTCTCGCTTGCATCCAAAAATTATAAGCTGGAGTTCCCTACTCTAAATGTAGTGTTTGTAGCTGAGCTGTAACAAGCCTCAGATTGCTATGCCCCTTTTACATGGGTGGACTGTTCAGGTCGGCATGTCAGTTTTCTAGGCGAACCCGAATGGACCATCCATTGCTCTCTATGGAACAGCGGGTGTCAACAGACACATGATATGTTAATGGACATCATATTCAATCCTATCCACTAAAAACAGATGAATGGGAGATCCGTTCCCCGTCCATCTGGCGGATCAGATTGGATGACAGTTGGATTAAAAAGGACAGTCTGTCTATTTCCATCCGACCACCCATAGAGGATAGCGGGCTGTGTCTGTGCCTGCTCTGCATAAGCAGAGTGGACACGGACCTGTCATCCGCCTGCTCAGTAGGGATAAGCGGACAGATTCCCCACTGAGCAAGCAGATCCGCTGTTGGAGTCCACCCTTCTGAAAGAGCTCTTACTGTTATCTAGGTCTGTTTTGTTTCTCTCTAAGCCTGACCATTTACTTCTGTGGAGTGTAGTTAGAGTTGGAAGATACACTTTAGAGGGTTGTAAATATTTATTCTGCCTTGGCCAATCACAGAGAGGTTTTTTCCAGTGAGGAATGCTCAGGAAGAGAACAAATATCTAGAGAGACCTCCCAAAATGGCTCTTCCCTCTCAGACTTTGCCTGTAGAGGATGTGTCTGTAAGGAATCCCAGTAATTCATCTTCCAGGCTTTGCTCGGGGAGGATATAGCTCCAGAGGAAGATTAATTTAGCCTCCAAGGCCTGCTGCCTGGGGAGGGTGTGAGAAGAGTGTCCTCGCTTTTGAGGCCTGCTGCCTGGGCAGGGTATATGTCCAGAGAGGCATTGTTCATGCTTCTTATGCCGCGTACACACGGTCGGACTTTTCAGCTACAAAAGTCGGACAGCCTGTCCGACATACTTCCGGCGTACTTTCGGCGGACTTGCGGCAGACTTTCTAACGAACGGACTTGCCTACACACGACCACACAAAAGTTCGACAGCATAGTACGCGGTGACGTACACCAAGTCCGGCGAGACTATAAAACGGAAGTTCAATAGCCCGTACGACACCCTTTGGGCTCCTTCTGCTAATCTCGTGTTTATCTCGTGTTAGTAGAAGTTTGGTGAGAGACGATTCGCGCTTGTGAGACTCGTATTTTTCAGTTCGTTTTAACTGTTGTTCAGTCTGTGCTTGTGAGGTTTGTATCTGCTTTTCAGTGCGTTTGGTCAGTTGGCATTGAGAAATCTTTGTTTTATTGTCCGCTCGTTCCTGATTTTCAGGTCGCTCTTCACAGGCCTTGCTGTTCTTCAGTGCGTTCTGTTTAGTGCGTTCTGACCAGCCGACCGTTTTGTAACCATGTTACCTGTACGTACTCGTCGTCGAGCTCGTGCATTGTATGTGTTTGGTGCTGTAGTTTATTCTTCAGACCAAGACCAGTCCATGAACAGGGCGAGGAGGAGTTCATGGACCAAGAATTGGTTGCTCCAGCGTGACCAGTTCTGTCACATGCCATTGCTCCGTGAGATCCGTGAGAATAATCCTGAGGATTTCAGGAACTTTCTCCGGATGACGGACCCCGTTTTTGACCGTTTGGTGGCTTTGCTGACCCCCTATATCAGCAGGCAGGATACCTGCATGAGGCAAGCCATCACTCCGGAGCAGAGGCTAGTTGCCACGTTGCGGTACTTGGCGACAGGGAGAAGCCCTGCAGGACCTCAAGTTCTCGACAGGCATCTCCCCCCAGGCTCTGGGGATCATTATCCCAGAGACCTGTTCTGCCATCATACAGGTCCTGCAGAAGGACTATATTAAGGTAAGATATTTTTCTTTGATTAGCATCACATGTTCTTTTATGTAATCTTTGATAATGTAATGTATTTCTTGCTTCAAACACTACTTACCATCATTGCAATATAGTGTGAATGTCCCCTTTTTATCCTCACACATGCTGCATTTTTTTCCTGTTCTTTTTTGTCATGCATGTATATTTTCCTTCAATAACCTCCCCAACATGCAATGATGGGAACATATCCACCTAGTCTACTCATTTTGAATGTATTTTGTTTGAGTGTATTTAGTGTGCTGCTAATTAGCAATTAGCTTGATTTCCCAACCCCCCACCTAAACTCACTCCAAATAGTGTGCTGCTAATTAGCAATTAGCTTGATTTCCCAACCCCCCACCCCCCACCTAAACTCACTCCAAATAGTGTGCTGCTAATTAGCAATTAGCTTGATCCCCCCCCACCCTCGTAAAAATTGGCTTGAATGTTCTGTGTTGTTGATTTGTATAAAGCAAATATATGTTGCACTTTGCAAAATGCATGTGCACTCTACAAGTGCATTTGTTCCAGTGCTTTAGTAAATGAGCAGAAGCTCTGCTGATTTCCATCATCAAATCATATGCAAGCCACAAAGTGTTTTCATTAATTGCCCTTGCATGTGATTGTGTACTCCTTGCAACATGACTGCCTTTTTACCTTCCCTCATTTACTGTAAGCTGGTTAGCAACTGCACTTGCAGAGTGCGACAACTGCAGTCTTGTAGCCTTTTTAGTCCCTAAATTCCTGCGTGTCCTAAAAGTAATCTTTTTTATGGATTTCACAACCCCCTAAAATGTAATCAATGTTCCATCAGAGGGGGTGAGCAATCTGATAAGTGTGCCTTTCCACATTAGATATTCCAGAAGATTTAAATTATTTAATGTTATACTGATGCTGGGGAATAATGTTTTTAATTGTATAATTTTCTGGAAATGTTATCTTCCAAATTAATGATTTTGGTTTTCTTGTTTGATTCCCCAGTTTCCTTCAACGCCACAGGAATGGCAGACTGTGGCATCCCATTTTGCCAGCCGTTGGGACTTTCCCAATTGTGGAGGGGCTATAGATGGGAAACATGTCCACATCGTGCCACCACCCCATTCGGGGTCATATTATTTTAATTATAAGGGGTTCCACAGTATTGTTTTAATGGCGGTGGTGTCGGCACACTATGAATTTTTATATGTGGACGTGGGGAAGAATGGCCGGATGTCGGATGGAGGAGTATTTGCCCAGACGGAGTTCTGCCAGCGTCTCCAGAGTGGTGGCCTGGGATTGCCACCTGATGCGGATAACGTGGAAGGACTCCCCTTTGTCTTCATTGCCGATGAAGCCTTCGCTCTGAGCAAGCACCTCATGAGGCCATTCCCCCAAAGAACCCTCACCCCGGAGAGGAGGGTTTTTAATTACCGGCTGGCCAGAGCTAGAAGAGTGGTTGAGAATGCGTTTGGGATTCTGGCCAGCTCGTTCCGCCTGTTTCAAACATCGATTCATTTGGCGGAATACAAACTTAATTTTATCATTTTATCCTGCTGCATTCTGCACAACTTTTTACAAAAACATTCGCAAAATTATATCGGAACAGTTGGGCCTGAGGCCGTACTTCTAGATGACCACCTTACGGGCCTGGATACTGTCCGTACTGGCTTGGCCCCCCAAAGTGCCCGTCAAGTTAGACAGCAATATGTGAATTATTTTATGGGTAGGGGGGCCATTGCAATGGGCCAGGATATTTAATTTTTTTAAATAAAAATTTTTTTGATGAAATCTGGAATTATATTTATTGCTTGCCTTTCTTTTGGGCTTTCTCCTAAGGTTATGGTCGATCAGTTGTAGTGCCAACTGTATTTTCCTTTTAAATGTCTAAATAAGCTCCATTGCCACTGTAAACAACTTGTTGACAATTATAACCAAACTGATACTGAGCATAGAAATAACAAACCACACATTTCTTTAATTTCCTATAAGGAGATTTTTTTATTAATCGTTGTTATGCATTCAGTTATGCATTTAGCATAAAATGTTCCTAGCCAAAAATATAATGATATCTTAAGAATTATGAAAAATATAATTATATATGAAGATTTGTACATAATCCCTAAAAAAATTTTTTGGGCTTTTTTAAAATCCTTTTTTTTTTTTTTTTTTTTTGATATTTTTTAAAAATCTTTTTTTTATTTTTTATTTTTTTTAAATAAATTTTTTAATTTTTATTTGTGTTTTTATTAAAATCAATTTTTTTTATTTTTTTATTTTTTTTTTTAAATCAATTTATTTATTTATTTTTTTTTTTGTTAAAATCAAGTTTTTTTTTTTTTTTGATTTTTAAGGTAGTTTCTATAAACAGCCCTCCTTTTTTAAATTTTGTTAAACAGCCATATAAGTAATGCTAAAATAATAAAGAGAAGGCCCAGAATGGGGTCAGCAAAACAGGAAATGAAGGACATGATCGATGTTTTGGGGTTTCAAAAAGGGAATTTAGATTCGACCCAAAACATCAATCATGTCCTTCATTTCCTGCTGCATACGATCCAGCCGATTCCGCATTTGATCGATCTCCCCATTCCAGGCCATTATTTGACCAATTAGCCGTTGGGCACTGTCTGAGGTGAAATATTCAGTTCTTGTACCTAAAGTGGAATGAAAACAAATAATGTGTTTAGAAATATGCACACATACATAGTTTACCTTACCATAATAAAGCTGTTGTCTCAGACACTGACCTGCTGGGGTGCCCATGTCGCATAATTCCTCCACATCCTCGGGGGTGGGGCTGTTGCTTGACTCAAGCACAACCAGATCACCTAAAATAGAGTAGAATAATTACATAAAAGAAAAGGCAGCCATGCATAGATTGCAAGCTGGTGTGTCAGACACTCACCTGGTGGGGTGCCCATGTCGCCCACCTCTCCTTCATCCACATCCTCAGTGGGGCTTGGGCTGATTTCCCAAGTATGTTGTTTGGCTTGGGGTGGACTGTGTTCTTGTTGGCTGAGTGATTTTTCCCCTATGTGAACCAAAAAATTAATCTACTTAGCACACAGATATTTTAGTACATAGTAATTTTCCAACCTTTGTAGTGAAGTGGTGTACAAATGTTCTGTTTGTGTAGAGTTCCTATTTTACCTCAATATTAAAAATTAAAAAGACATATCGGATAGATAGATATCAATATCTCGAAATATAGTTAATAATCTTTTAATCTCTCTCTCTCTCTCTATATCTGGAGCAAAATATAAATATCTAAATAAATGTAAAAAAAAAACAAAAAACATAACTTAAATTATTCCAAAAGAATGTTTTACATTTCTATATCTATCTATATCGATCTATCTATCTACCTATATCTATCTATCTCTCTCTCTCTATATATATATATATATATATATATATATATATATATATATATATACACATATATACATATATAGATATGTAACGATGTTTATTAAAAAGATCGTTTGAAACGACGAGAAAACAAAAATCGTATAGGAATGAAAAGCACATGGAGCAGTATACAAAAACAGAAAAAGGTTAGCCCATGGGACTTTAAATGAGGTGTCCATGCTGATCACAGGTAAATAAGTAGAATTGAGTAAAAAATATATCAACTTTATTAAAGTCATTATCATACAATAGAGCTCATGCATATATATGGCAATTCAAAAGAACAGCAACATCACATAATGGTCCTAAAAACATAGCCAAATACATTGGTCAAAGTATAATAAGTACAGATATACATGTCACATCTCTAACCCGACGCGTTTCGCGAGCTTTCCTCGCATCATCAGGGGCTGATGTATATATCTGATGTCTGTAACAACAGGGTAAAAAAAATATATTCAAGTATGGGTTATGATTGGACAAAAAATGCGAAGCCAGAGCTCATGATCCCATACTCACTTGTCAGGCAATTGGCTCCAGGGGCTGACCCCCAGCAGGGGCGGTCGGAAAGTATCTCCCAAGGGAGCTGAAGGGACGGAGGTCAGACAACGGAGAACCGAGGTCAGGCAGTAGGGTCGGCACGGCAAAGAAATGGAAAGGAAAATGAGGAGGCTGGACCCAGATGTCACCCAGAATCATTACAGAGCTTGCTCACTGGAAATAGATTAAATGAGTAAAATAATATGTATATATGTAAATAGGTCTACAAAAATAGAAATATCAAGTGGTATGCTCTGGTGTAAGGGGTGCAGAGGTGTCCAACCATGGTAGAAAAGGAGAAAAAAACAAGGAAGAGAGGGAGAAGGAAAGACAGAAAAAGAGAGAAAAAAATAAATAGGGAGGGAAGAGAAGAGGAAAGAGGGCCAAAGGTGTAGCCCCCCAGTCATGCAGGGTGAATTCAGAATAAAAAATGTATGGATGTATGTCTATGAGTGATGTATGTAAAAATGGTAATAGTATCCTAAGTAGCTGAAAAATCTTATATATAGTATACTCAATATGAGAGACTATAAAGGTAGTTATATATGTAGCTCAAATGGTAGGTATCAAGATATTATACAGATATAAAAATCTTGCACTGGAGTATATGGGATATAGGAATGTCCTGCAAGGAATGAGGGAAAAGCAGTGTAAAGTGAATGGGGGAAAAAGTGATGAAAAAGGGGATAAGGGGTAATGTGAAGAAAGACATAGGGGAGAAGAAAATAAGTGGATAAATAGAGCAATAAGAAATGTGAGAAAAATAATAAATTAAGTAAGGGAGTGAAAGTGTATGCAGATAACACTCCACATGTTAGGTAGCTGGTAGGTGCGTTCAAGAAATGACATGTGATACAAAAGTGATAGTGAACATAATGCTTACCAATGTGCTCTCTAGTGAGTGTGTGGAGAGGACCAAGGTGAAGAGGAAGTAAGCCGTGCCAAAACCCCCGCCTAAATACCCGGACATCCGCCGCACACCTCCGTCCCTAGCGTCATGCGACTGGCGTAAGGGGGAGGGGACCCTACGTGCGCCCGCCGGAGATACAGCAGAGCGCAACGTAGATCCCCGCCCATAGCCTGGAGTGACACACTGTGCGCCAGGAATACAGACATCGCTGTAAGCGGATGTCTTCCACTGAGCGCAGGGCATGGCGCCGATGCACGTGGTGGCTCCGCCCCTCCTGGGGGGGAGAGGCGGAGACAGCAGGGGCATGATATCCCCTTTTAGTGCATCGCAGCTCCCGGGGACATAAGCCGCCACCCTCAGCCAGAGTGGCGGACCCCCGGAGACCCAGTCCGCAAGCAAGGAGGGGAGTCATCTAAACATGACCAATATCCTAATGTATCGGGGATCAAAAGGAGTATGTAATCACCTTCACCTTGGTCCTCTCCACACACTCACTAGAGAGCACATTGGTAAGCATTATGTTCACTATCACTTTTGTATCACATGTCATTTCTTGAACGCACCTACCAGCTACCTAACATGTGGAGTGTTATCTGCATACACTTTCACTCCCTTACTTAATTTATTATTTTTCTCACATTTCTTATTGCTCTATTTATCCACTTATTTTCTTCTCCCCTATGTCTTTCTTCACATTACCCCTTATCCCCTTTTTCATCACTTTTTCCCCCATTCACTTTACACTGCTTTTCCCTCATTCCTTGCAGGACATTCCTATATCCCATATACTCCAGTGCAAGATTTTTATATCTGTATAATATCTTGATACCTACCATTTGAGCTACATATATAACTACCTTTATAGTCTCTCATATTGAGTATACTATATATAAGATTTTTCAGCTACTTAGGATACTATTACCATTTTTACATACATCACTCATAGACATACATCCATACATTTTTTATTCTGAATTCACCCTGCATGACTGGGGGGCTACACCTTTGGCCCTCTTTCCTCTTCTCTTCCCTCCCTATTTATTTTTTTCTCTCTTTTTCTGTCTTTCCTTCTCCCTCTCTTCCTTGTTTTTTTCTCCTTTTCTACCATGGTTGGACACCTCTGCACCCCTTACACCAGAGCATACCACTTGATATTTCTATTTTTGTAGACCTATTTACATATATACATATTATTTTACTCATTTAATCTATTTCCAGTGAGCAAGCTCTGTAATGATTCTGGGTGACATCTGGGTCCAGCCTCCTCATTTTCCTTTCCATTTCTTTGCCGTGCCGACCCTACTGCCTGACCTCGGTTCTCCGTTGTCTGACCTCCGTCCCTTCAGCTCCCTTGGGAGATACTTTCCGACCGCCCCTGCTGGGGGTCAGCCCCTGGAGCCAATTGCCTGACAAGTGAGTATGGGATCATGAGCTCTGGCTTCGCATTTTTTGTCCAATCATAACCCATACTTGAATATATTTTTTTTACCCTGTTGTTACAGACATCAGATATATACATCAGCCCCTGATGATGCGAGGAAAGCTCGCGAAACGCGTCGGGTTAGAGATGTGACATGTATATCTGTACTTATTATACTTTGACCAATGTATTTGGCTATGTTTTTAGGACCATTATGTGATGTTGCTGTTCTTTTGAATTGCCATATATATGCATGAGCTCTATTGTATGATAATGACTTTAATAAAGTTGATATATTTTTTACTCAATTCTACTTATTTACCTGTGATCAGCATGGACACCTCATTTAAAGTCCCATGGGCTAACCTTTTTCTGTTTTTGTGCATTTTGGGGATGGAGGTGCCTCATGTAGGGGAGCAATTTTCAGCCTTTTCCTTTTTTCTATTGAATTCGGGTGGAAGACACCCACATGCCCACGAGTCTGTTGTTTGCTCCCAGATCCTGTGATTACATACTCCTTTTGATCCCCGATACATTAGGATATTGGTCATGTTTAGATGACTCCCCTCCTTGCTTGCGGACTGGGTCTCCGGGGGTCCGCCCCTCTGGCTGAGGGTGGCGGCTTATGTCCCCGGGAGCTGCGATGCACTAAAAGGGGATATCATGCCCCTGCTGTCTCCGCCTCTCCCCCCCAGGAGGGGCGGAGCCACCACGTGCATCGGCGCCATGCCCTGCGCTCAGTGGAAGACATCCGCTTACAGCGATGTCTGTATTCCTGGCGCACAGTGTGTCACTCCAGGCTATGGGCGGGGATCTACGTTGCGCTCTGCTGTATCTCCGGTGGGCGCACGTAGGGTCCCCTCCCCCTTACGCCAGTCGCATGACGCTAGGGGCGGAGGTGTGCGGCGGATGTCCGGGTATTTAGGCGGGGGTTTTGGCACGGCTTACTTCCTCTTCACCTTGGTCCTCTCCACACACTCACTAGAGAGCACATTGGTAAGCATTATGTTCACTATCACTTTTGTATCACATGTCATTTCTTGAACGCACCTACCAGCTACCTAACATGTGGAGTGTTATCTGCATACACTTTCACTCCCTTACTTAATTTATTATTTTTCTCACATTTCTTATTGCTCTATTTATCCACTTATTTTCTTCTCCCCTATGTCTTTCTTCACATTACCCCTTATCCCCTTTTTCATCACTTTTTCCCCCATTCACTTTACACTGCTTTTCCCTCATTCCTTGCAGGACATTCCTATATCCCATATACTCCAGTGCAAGATTTTTATATCTGTATAATATCTTGATACCTACCATTTGAGCTACATATATAACTACCTTTATAGTCTCTCATATTGAGTATACTATATATAAGATTTTTCAGCTACTTAGGATACTATTACCATTTTTACATACATCACTCATAGACATACATCCATACATTTTTTATTCTGAATTCACCCTGCATGACTGGGGGGCTACACCTTTGGCCCTCTTTCCTCTTCTCTTCCCTCCCTATTTATTTTTTTCTCTCTTTTTCTGTCTTTCCTTCTCCCTCTCTTCCTTGTTTTTTTCTCCTTTTCTACCATGGTTGGACACCTCTGCACCCCTTACACCAGAGCATACCACTTGATATTTCTATTTTTGTAGACCTATTTACATATATACATATTATTTTACTCATTTAATCTATTTCCAGTGAGCAAGCTCTGTAATGATTCTGGGTGACATCTGGGTCCAGCCTCCTCATTTTCCTTTCCATTTCTTTGCCGTGCCGACCCTACTGCCTGACCTCGGTTCTCCGTTGTCTGACCTCCGTCCCTTCAGCTCCCTTGGGAGATACTTTCCGACCGCCCCTGCTGGGGGTCAGCCCCTGGAGCCAATTGCCTGACAAGTGAGTATGGGATCATGAGCTCTGGCTTCGCATTTTTTGTCCAATCATAACCCATACTTGAATATATTTTTTTTACCCTGTTGTTACAGACATCAGATATATACATCAGCCCCTGATGATGCGAGGAAAGCTCGCGAAACGCGTCGGGTTAGAGATGTGACATGTATATCTGTACTTATTATACTTTGACCAATGTATTTGGCTATGTTTTTAGGACCATTATGTGATGTTGCTGTTCTTTTGAATTGCCATATATATGCATGAGCTCTATTGTATGATAATGACTTTAATAAAGTTGATATATTTTTTACTCAATTCTACTTATTTACCTGTGATCAGCATGGACACCTCATTTAAAGTCCCATGGGCTAACCTTTTTCTGTTTTTGTGCATTTTGGGGATGGAGGTGCCTCATGTAGGGGAGCAATTTTCAGCCTTTTCCTTTTTTCTATGGAGCAGTATACAAGGTAATAAACACAAGAGAAAAACACGACAAGTACTTACTTTTTTTAAGCACTTTACGGATCCGTCTGTACTGATCCGGCTCCCTGAGCTTGAGGTCAGACCATCTTTTTCGAATTTGATCCTTGGAGCGCTGGACCCCAAAAGAAGCCTGTAAAGTGTCCACCACCTTCGCCATTATTTTGGCCTTGCGCAAATTTGGCCGGGCGTACGGCCCATACTTCCCATCATAGTCCTTTTTTCGAAGAATGGCCACCATCTCCACCATCTCTTCAAAACTCATATTGGAGGCCTTAAATCTAGGCTTCACAGATCTTGTTGACGTTCCAGCCTCCGGGCTTTTTTCGCTACCTGAGGTAGTTAACATGTCATGTGTCTCCGCCATTATTCACCCCACTACGCGCCGTAATTAAAAATGGGCGGAGAACATGAGTTAAAATCGAACGTCAGGGGCGGGCGACGCAGGCGGAGTTTCACACATGCGTAGTGTATAAAGAGGGGCCTTGTGCACGTGTCGTACGTACGTTCTGTGCGTCGAATTAGGGGGCGGAGAACATGAGTTAAAATTGAACGTCAGGGGCGGGCGACGCAGGCGGAGTTTCACACATGCGTAGTGTATAAAGAGGGGCCTTGAGCACGTGTCGTACGTACGTTCTGTGCGTCGAATTAGGGGGCGGAGAACATGAGTTAAAATCGAACGTCAGGGGCGGGCGACGCAGGCGGAGTTTCACACATGCGTAGTGTATAAAGAGGGGCCTTGTGCACGTGTCGTACGTACGTTCTGTGCGTAGGTGATAGTGGACCGGGACGTTACTAAACGAAGGTAATTTAAAATTTTAATTTTTTTTTGTTTTTTTTATGGTCATGACTTTGTAGCAAGCGGCCTATATGGCTTGACAGATTGATGAGGCCTACATAGGGAGAAGATGATGAGGGGTTAGCAGAAACCTAATAAGTGTTTTTTGTCTTGTGACTTTATCTTTTCCAGATATAATGAATCCCCTATTTAAGGATCCAGAGTTCCTTACAGCTTTCATTACGAAATATCGAGAGATGAGGAATTTGTGGGAGGTAAAACACCCTCAGTATTATGCTAAGCATGTGAGGAAGTCAACGCTGGAGAGACTTCTGTCCTTTGTCCAGGCGACCATCCCGGACGCAACAATGGAGACATTGCTCAAGAAAATTGGGGTCTTGAGGAATATGTATAAGAGGGAGCATAGGAAGATCCAGGAATCAATGAGATCAGGAGCATCAGCAGATGATGTTTATGTACCCAGGCTGTGGTACTACAATCAACTACGTTTTCTTGATGACCAGACTGAAGCCAGGGCATCACTTTCAACCCTTCCCTCCACCCTTCCCTCCACCCTTCCCTCCACCCCAGCAGAGGCTGATGAGGAGCAAGCTGGGTCTTCCATCCTGGATGAACCGGATATGACCATCTGGAGTCAGGTAAATTAGTTTAAACAATATTTACTGTACTAATATTAATGAGGTTAACTGGATGTTAGAATTTTCTCCCAGATTTTTGCACTCAAAATTGTGTAGACATATCAATTGACAGGAGTGGCTAAATATGTTTGGCACCTGCTAGAAAAAATTAGGGTGTCTGATTAGACTCTTTTATTAAAGAGATGTATTCACATTGAATTTGCTAGTCATGAGAAGCAAATTGTGTGTCATTGATGAACCCCAAAAAATATACTAAAACTATGTCCTTTTTTTATACACAGGATGAGTCCATCCAGAAGGAATGTGTGGAAAGTGGCAGGCAGGAGGAGACCGGGCCCATGGACAGCCTGGAGGAGGCCGGATTCCCCATCATCCTGGAGGAGGCTGGGCCCAGTGTCAGGCAGGAGGTGGCTGGTCCCAGTGAGGTGGCTGGGCCAAGTGAGGTGGCTGGTCCCAGTGAGGTGGCTGGGCCCAGTAGGAGCATGACCCAATCACAAGTGCCTCCCCTCCACCTTCCCAAAAAAAGGGCCAGGAAGGGGGCCGTCACACAGGAGGCATCCCTGCACCTCATGCAAGAGGCCACACGTTTTTTGAGGAGCCCCCCCGAAGCAGAAGAGGCCTATGGCTGCTACTTAGCCAGCAGGCTTCTTCAAATGGACTGGCAGCAGCGTCTCATTTGCGAGCGCCTATTTGGGGAAACTATCCAGAAGGGGCTGCAGGGCACGCTAACCCGAAACACACAACTACATGAGGCAGCCCCCCCTCCTCCTCCTCCTCCTCCTCCTCCTCCTCCTCCTGCCACAACTGAAACACCACAGCCACAGCCTCCAAAGAAGGCTACAGGGAAGGCTGCAGGGAAGGGTGCAGGGCAGCGTGGAGGGAAGGCTGCAGGGAAGAGAAGAAAGTGATGACCTGGGTTCAGTCTGGTCTGACAGAAGACGCAGGCTGTTGTAGTACCACAGTCTGGGGACATCTATATCATCTGCTGGTGCTGTTGATCTCTGGGATTCTTGGACCAGATTGTGCTCCCTCTTATATGGACTCCTCAAGATCCAAATTTTCTGGTACACAGACTTTTTCCAGCGTTGACTTCCTCTTTATTTTATTTTGACCATGAATAAATGGATCTTTTTTTGAGTTTAGCAAAAGACTTTATGTGTTTTCTTTTAAATCATTGATTTTACACACAATGTTAAATTATCAAGGGACAACAATCTCATTGAGTTTGCAAAAACACACCAAAAATACATTACTAATGTTAATAATGTTCGAGTGGTAAGTCTGGGAAAGAACAAAAATATACATAACCAAAAACGGTGCTTTGGGTTAACTTTATCTTAAAAATAAAAAATAATCACTAGAAAAAAAAAAAATATAATAATGGGTTCTTTGTGGTAACTTTACAAACCTAAAAAATCTAAAAAAAAAAAAAAAAAAAAAAAATACAAATGGGTTATTTGTGGTAACTTTACAAACACCAAAAAATGAAAAATAAAAATCTAGAGATAAACATATAAAAAAGTTCAACACCAATCATAAAATAAATATCTGGATAAAAATTACAAGAAAATATGACTCCACACAAAAAAAACCAAAAAAAAAAAAAGGTAAAAAGTATTATATTAGTATGGAAACATTGTTTTTAAAAAGCATACTATATCATTCATGAGATCAAAGAGAAAAAGAATCCAGAAATCAGTTTGGGAGAACTCTGAATATGAACAGCAAAACACCTTCGTTCTTTATAGCATTCGTAATGAAGAAATAAAATGCGCTGCATTCAACGATCACAGATTTTGCAGCGTGATGAATGTGCTACCTACAATACGAACACTAGTTTTACTAGACCGAGTGCTTCCGTTTAGTATTTGCTTATGAGCATGCGTCGTTTTTTTGTCCGTCGGACTAGCATACAGACGAGCGGACTTCGGGGTCCGTCGTAGTTACGAAGTAAAGATTTGAAGCATGTTTCAAATCTAAAGTACGTCGGATTTGAGGGTAAAAAAGTACGTTGAAAGTCCGGAGAAGCCCACACACGATCGGATTACCAGCCAGCTTTAGTCCGTCAGCGTCCGTTGGACTTTTGTAGACGAAAAGTCCGACCGTGTGTACGCGGCATTAGTCTTGCTCCCAAGAGAAGCAAGCTGAAGCTAAAGGAAAGTTCCACTTAGTCAAATTGATGGTCTTCAAAGTCCATAAAAGGGGCTGAAGATACTTGAAGGTAGCTCTCTGTCTGGTCTACCTATTCTACACTAGCCCATTGTAGAGGCCAAAGGGTTTAACCTTGGCCTGTGACGCACTGGTGATCCCTGCATTCTCTATGTAATGCACTGGTGAGCTCTGCATTCTCTGTGTAACGCACTGGTGAGCCCTGCATTCTGTGTATAACGCACTTGAGAGCCCTGCATTCTGTGTGTAACGCACTGGTGAGCCCTGCATTCTGTGTGTAACGCACTGGTGAGCCCTGCATTCTGTGTGTAATGCACTGGTGAGCCCTGCATTCTGTGTGTAATGCACTGGTGAGCCCTGCTTTCTGTGTAACACACTGGTGATTCCTGCATTCTGTGTGTAGCGCACTGGTGATTCCTGCATTCTGTGTGTAACACACTGGTGATTCCTGCATTCTGTGTGTAACGCACTGGTGATCCCTGCATTCTGTGTGTAATGCACTGGTGATTCCTGCATTCTGTGTGTAACGCACTGGTGAGCCCTGCATTTTCTGTGTAACGCACTGGTGAGCGCTGCATTCTCTGTGTAACGCACTGGTGAGCTGTGCATTCTGTGTAACACACTGGTGATCCCTGCATTTTGTGTGTAACGCACTGGTGATCCCTGCATTCTGTGTGTAATGCACTGGTGAGCCCTGCATTCTGTGTGTAATGCACTGGTGAGATTTGCATACTGTGTGTATTGCACTGGTAAGCCCTGCATTCTGTGTGTAACGCACTGGCGAGCACCGCATTCTTTATGTAACACACTCCTAAATGCTGCACTCTATAAGTAGTGCACTCCTAACTCTGCACTCTAAGTAGTGCACGCCTAACTCTGCACTTTATAAGTAGTACACTCCTAACTCTGCACTCTATAAGAAGTGCACTCCTAACTCTGCACTCTATAAGTAGTGCACTCCTAACTCTGCACTCTATAAGTAGTGCACTCCTAAACTCTTTTTTCTCTATCTTATCTTCTTAACATGTGGGAGTCATATCCCAAAAAATTCTAAGTAGTATCTTTTTTTTATCCCATGGAAGAAATGTGAGAAATAACGTATACATCATATATCAGTTGAGGAAAATATGCTTATAAAATAGTTTACCACTTGCCAAAAAAAAAAAAAAAGTCCCCGGATTTCATTAAAAAAAATCTGGTCACCTTTAATCTTGCTTGCTCTAGAACAGGCATCACTAAATTGAGGACCGCGGGTCGAATCCGGACCCAGTAGCAGCCCTATGCGGCCCACAGCCTCGCCAAATAGTTGCCTGAGTGTTCTCTCCCCTCTGCCGGCTCGCCTGCCCGCCGCTGCCGCTAACATCCTTGATTACATGGGAGGCGCGTCAGGGCTCTCCTTTACCTCATCGCATCACTCCCCCTTCCTTCCCCTCCCTACACTTCCCTACCTTATTCACACAAGCCTGGAAGCGCTGCAGGTCCAGAAAAAGGGTGGGACTTTTCAAGTTACAAAGCAGATGATTGGTTGCTAGACAGCGAGGTGGTCCCAGCAACCAATCACCCACCTTTAACTTGAAAAGTCCCGCCTTTTGTCTGGACCTGCAATGCGTGCTTCCTGGCTTGTGTGACTAAGGTAGGGCAGTGTGGGGAGGGGGAGGAAGGGGGAATGCTGCGTTTATGAAAGGGACAGTCTGACTCTGTAATATTGAGGGAGGACTGTGATGGAGGGAGTCTGTAAATGGGGGGTCTGTAAGTGGGGGGGTCTGTGATGAAGTGGGGTCTGTATTGGGGGTCTGTAATGGGGGTCTGTAATGTGGGGGGTCTGTGATGGAGTGGGGTCTGTGGTGGAGTGGGGTCTGTAATGGGGGGGTCTGTAATGGAGTGGGGTCTGTAATGGGGGGGTCTGTGATGGAGTGGGGTCTGTAATGGAGCGGTCTGTAATGGGGGGTTTGCGATGGAGTGGGGTCTGTAATGGGGGAGTCTGTGATGGAGTGGGGTCTGTAATGGGGGGGGGGGGTCTGTGATGAGTGGGGTCTGTAATGAGGGGGTCTGTGATGGAGTGGGGTCTTTGATGGAGTGGGGTCTGTGATGGAGTGGGGTCTGTGATGGAGTGGGTTCTGTAATGGGGGGGTCTGTGATGGAGTGGGGTCTGTAATGGGGGGGATCTGTGATGGAGTGGGGTCTGTAATGGGGGGGTCTGTAATGGAGTGGGATCTGTAATGGGGGGGGTCTGTAATGGAGTATGGTCTGTAATGGAGTGGGGTCTGTGATGGAGTGGGGTCTGTGATGGAGTGGGGTCTGTAATGGGGGGGATCTGTCATGGAGTGGGGTCTGTAATGGGGGGGGTCTGTAATGGAGTGGGATCTGTAATGGAGTGGGGTCTGTGATGGAGTGGGGTCTGTGATGGAGTGGGGTCTGTAATGGGGGGATCTCTGATAGAGTGGGGTCTGTGCTGGAGGGGGGCCTGTGGTGGAGAGGATCTGTGATAGGGGGTCTGTAATGGGGGTGGAGGGGTCTGTAATTAGGGTGGGAGGGATCTGTGATGGAGGGGGTCTTTAAAGGTACACACTGTGATGGGACGTCTGTAATGGGCTGGCGGCTCTCTGATGGGTCAGTCTCTGATGGGGGACTGTGATGTAAAAGGGAGAGATGTGCTGTGAAGGGGGGACTGAGGGCACTGATGTAAGGGCTTGTTCACACTTGTGCAGAGATCTATGTTTTTCTGCCATAGAAAAACACAGGTATCTACGAGGGCAATAGAAAACAATTGTGACGTGCACGAGAGGCTGTGATGTGAAGGATCTGAGTCATCACCAATATGACACTCGGACCTCCGCTGGAAGAAAATTTTACTGACCGGACCCCCGTGAATTTTAATTCAACACCCCTGCTCTAGAATCTGCAAGTTGGCATCATACTGTATTACTACAACTACCTTTTCCTTTAGTATTCAAGTAGGGCACCTCCATCTTGAATTTTTACACACACACAAACATACACACACTGCATCTACCACTGTTAAGATGCTATCATCTCCACAACACCCCACATGCCAATGCGTGACAGTGGAAGACATGTGCATTCTGTTTCAGTCCAAATGTAAATTTTTGGGTATGGTTACCCGTCAGCGGGTCTGTAATGATAGCTGATAAGTCATCGGTTGTTAAAGACACAACGGCCGACTTCCTAGCCTGCTTCTTAAAGAGTAGTTCCACCCAAAAATGGAACTTCCGCTTTAAGAGAAGGTGATCCCCTGACATGCCACATTTGGCATGTCATTTTTTTTGGGGGGGTGGAGTGGATACCCTCTTTTCAGAGGGTTCCAGCTCCCACTTCCTTCTGGTGCACCCTCAGTGCCAGAAGGAAGATCACATCTCCCCCCTCCCTCTAGGCAATCATCTGGGACACGTCACAGATCCTAGATGATTGCGCGGCCAGTCACGGCGTGGTTTGCGCATGTGCAGTGTGAAGCCACAGCCGGGCGCCCACAGTTACAATGCCAGCGCCGCAGAGAGGAGGGGGAGACGAGCGGGGCATCGTTCCCCCGCATCGCTGGACCCTGGGACAGGTAAGTGTCTGATTATTAAAAGTCAGCAGCTGCTGTATTTGTAGCTGTTGACTTTAATTTTTTTTTTTTAAAGCGGAACTCCGCTTTAACAACCTGCTATTCTTCACACAGAATTTGTATTGATCGATCATTTTTCGTTAGATAATTTATAAACGAAACAAAACTAAATTGATTCTGAAATGAATCAACTAAACTAAATTAGTAACATAACAAATCTATCTGGAAAGAAACAAAACAAATATTTTCATTCTACACATGTCTAGTCGGTGGGACAGAAGTAATATCTCTACAATAGGAGCACACACATTAATAGAAACAAGGGTTCTAACCCTTCTCCAATCTAACCATCTGACCAACTAAAAAAAAAGTTTTGCCTAGACCTGAGACCTGGGTTTTAATGGATGTGTGTGCAAACAAAATCTGCAGAATGTGAGCAATATACAAGAAAAAAGTCTCTCCAGGCTTGCTCACCTTCATAAGTGAGGCACCAATGTCTTTTGTGTTGATCTGCAGCAGATTCCCAATGAACAGTAAGGGCATGGGTCCTGGAGGAAGTGATGCCTTCTCCTTTAAAATCTTCAGGGAGCTCATTATAATACATAGCACACAGAAGATGATGGTGAGGACAAGTGTGCCATACCAATCCATATTGCCACCTGCCGTGTAAACAATTAAAAAGACCAAAAATGTAAAAAAAACCCTAGCAAACAAGTGTAGGTCGTCTAGATGTATGTTCAGGTGGTGTGGCCTATGTGACTGGTCTAAGGAGGTCATTGGGCCAATAACTGCTGCTCTCCCTACATTCTATACACAAACAACCCTTTCTTTTTTCCCTTTTGCTATCTGCTGAATAACCTCTAATGCCGCGTACACACGCTCGGAGTTTCCGACAACAAAAGTTCGACGGGAGCTTGTTGTCGGAAATTCCGACCGTGTGTAGGCTCAATCGGACATTTGCTGTCGGAATTTCCGACAACAAAAATTTGAGAGCTGGATCTCAAATTTTCTGACAACAAAATCCGTTGCCGGAAATTCCGATCATGTGTGCGCAATTCACAAAATTCAACGCATGTTTGGAATCAAGCACAGGAGCTGCACTGGCTGCTGAACTTCATTTTTCTCAGCTCGTCGTACGTGTTGTACGTCACCGCGTTCTTGATGTTCGGAATTTCCGACAACATTTGTGTGACCGTGTGTATGCAAGACAAGTTTGAGCCAACATCCATTGGAAATAAATGCACGGTTTTGTTGTCGGAATGTCCAATCGTGTGTACACGGCATAAGAGGTTTACCAGAGCATTTTTATAGGCATTTATAGGCATTCCCTTCATAGGCTACACAAAAACTGGAGGCTTATTTTTTTTTTTTTTGTAAAGGTGATATGTTTTTTCTATAAAGAAAGCTTCAGATTTGTTTATGGCATGAAAAATAATCCCCATATACAGTGGTATATTGTATATAATTAGCCATTTAACTGGAGTTCAACTGTAATCTTTGTCATTTCTATCAGTTCCTGGCTCCACTCCAAGTGACTTACATGTCACGCTCTCAATCACGGGATCTGGTTAATAATGTGTTTGCCAAGTTGGCATGGGGGTCAGGGTTACAGAGGCACTAAAGAGGGGAACTAAGTAGATATGCAAATACTTGGATTTCCCTGGTATTACATAACAGTGGCTCTTGGCACTGTTCCTCACTTGGCACTGAAAATTAGAGTGATGAATTATCTTATATACCATATGAGGAGGAGTCTTTTTATATTCCACCCTATTGTCATTAAACCTTAGGTGTCAAGAATGTATTAAAAGTGAGATAACAGAATCCCATTTACTTTATAGAAATTAACTTTGAGTCTAGGTTCACATCTATGTGGTTGATGCGGTTTTCATGCGCGCTTTGCGCTTTTAACCACTTAAGCCCGGACCATTTTGCTGGCCAAAGACCAGAGCACTTTTTGCGATTCGGCACTGCAACGCTTTAACTGACAATTGCGTGGTCGTGCGACGTGGCTCCCAAACAAAATTGACGTCCTTTTTTTCCCACACATAGAGCTTTCTTTTGGTGGTATTTGATCACTGTGGTTTTTATTTTTTGCGCTATAAACAAAAATAGAGCGACAATTTTGAAAAAAAAAACGCTTTTTTTTACTTTTTGCTATAATAAATATCCCCAAAAAATATATAAAAAAACTATTTTTTTCCTCAGTTTAGGCCGATACGTATACTTCTACATATTCTTGGTAAAAAGAAATCGCAATAAGTGTTTATTGATTGGTTTGCGCAAAAGTTATAGCTTCCACAAAATAGGGGATAGTTTTATGGCATTTTTATTAACAGTTTTTTTTTTTTAGTAGTAATGGCAGCGATATGCAATTTTTATCGTGACTGCGACATTATGGCGGACACATCGGACAATTTTGACCCATTTTAAAGACCATTGTCATTTTTACAGCGATCAGTGCTATAAAATGGCACTGATTACTGTAAAAATGACACTGGCAGTGAAGGGGTTAACCACTAGGGGGCGGGGGAGGGGTTAAGTGTGTCCTGGGGAGTGATTCTAACTGTTAGGGGCATGGCTACGAATGGCACTTCACTGATCACCGCTCCCAATCACAAGGAGCTATGATCAATGACAGTGCCACTAGGCAGAACGAGGAGATGTTTGTTTACATTAGCATCTCGTCGTTCTTCAGCTCCGTGATAAGATTGCGAGTATCCCCGCAGCGATCGAGTCCGTGGGACCCGCGACCCGACTCACGGAGCTCCCGGCAGGGTCGTGCGCGCGCCCACACGGCGGCAAATTCAAAGGGACGTACCTGTACGCCCATTTTCCAGCCGTGCCATTCTGAAGACGTATATGTACATGCAGCGGTCGGCAAGTGGTTAAACATGCAATTCCTTTGCATGAAGTTTTTATGCATTTTGTTTTTTTTCCCTTTAACCACTTCCCGCCCACCATATAGCAGAATGACGGCCGGAAAGTGGTTTAATTATCCTGACTGGACGTCACATGACGTCCAGCAGGATAAGCCACGAACGCACACCCACGATCAGCGCGGTGATCATTGGTGTGATGTGCCAGTCTGACACACCGCATCTCTGATCTCCATAAATAGCCTCTGAGGTAGGCTCTTTACCATGTGATCAGCTGTGTCCAATCACAGTCTAAATAGGAAGAGCTGTTTATCGGCTTTTCCTCCACTCTCCTCCACTGACAGACACAAGTAGAGGAGAGCCGATCCGCTGCTCTCCTGACAGGGGGGGTCTGCGCTAATAATCAGCGCATTGATTATCAGCGCAGACCCACCAAGGATGTCCACCCCTGTCCACCCCTGCCCACCAGGGATGCCCACCCATGACCACCAGGTATGCCCACCCATGACCACCAGGGATGCCAATCTGTGCCCATTAGAGGTGCCAATCAGTGCCCATTATAGATGCCAATCAGTGCCCATCAGTAATGCCTGCCAGTGCCTCCTCATCAATGCTCCCTATCAGTGCCATCTATCAGTGCCCATCAGTGCCACCTATCAGTGCCACCTGTGAGTGTCCATCAGTGCCACCTATAGGTGCCCATCAGTGTGGCCTTTCAGGGCCTATCAGTGTCGCCTATCAGTGCCACCTATGAGTGCCCATCAGTGCTGCCTATAGGTGCCCATCAGTGTGGCCTTTCAGGGCCTATCAGTGTCGCCTATCAGTGCCACCTATGAGTGCCCATCAGTGCTGCCTATCAATGCCCATCAGTGCTGCATATCAGTGCCACCTAACAGTGCCCATCTTTGCCATCTATCAGTGCTCATCAGTGCTACATATTAGTGCCTCATCATCAGTGCCACCTTATCAGTGCCTGTCAGTGCAGCCTCATCAGTGCCCATCAGTGAAGGGGAAAACATACTTATTTATAGAAAAACTTAAAAAAAAAAACATTTTAAAAAGTTGGTCTATTTTTATTTGTTTAGCAAAAAATAAAAACCCCAGTGGTGATCAAATACCACCAACAGAAAGCTCTATTTGTGAGAACAAAATGATAAAAATTTAGTTTGAGTACAGTGTTGCATGACTGCGCAATTGACATTTAAAATGCAACAGCGCTGAAAGCTGAAAATTGGCCTGGGCAGGAAGGGGGGAAGTTCCCTGTATTGAAGTGGTTAATCACACTGTATATAGCTGGTTGCTAAGGAGTGGGCCGGGAAGCCGACTGCCGCGTCCTTAACAACCGATGAGTGATCAGCTCGGGTCTGGTATGGATTTGAAGGGAAACCCCACACCAAAATAAAAAAAAAAATGGCACAGGGTGGGGGAAATCTATTCCAGACCCTTATCCTGGCATGCAGCCCGGCAGGTCAGGAAAAAGAGGGGATGAGCGAATGCCCCCTCCCTCTTGAATCATACCAGGCCACATTCCCTCAACATGGGGGGTGCTTTGGGGCAGGGGGGCTCTGGCCCCAGCCCCAAAGCACCTTGTCTCCATGTTGATGGGGACAAGGGCCTCTTCCCCACAACCCTGTACTGTGGTTGTGAGGGTCTGTGGGCCCCCTTTAACAAGCCCCCAGATCCCACCCCCCCATGTGAATGAGTATGGGGTACATAGTACCTCTACCCATTCACCAAAGAAGTGCAAAAGTGAATAAAGACAGTACAAGAGTTTTTTGACAAGTCCTTTATTAAAATGTCCGCTCCTTAGCAACCAGCTATACACAGTGTGGTAAAGTAAAAAAAAAAAAAAAGCTTAAAAAAATGCATCAAAAACACAACACTTGCGTTTTTGGTGTGACTCCATTGAAGTCTAATACACGCAAAATGCAATCTGCTGCGGGAAAAAAAAGTCCCTGACCCTTTCCAAAAACGCACCGACTGAAAAACGCATAGATGTGAATGTGTACCATGGGGAAACCATGTTAAATGGACTGTAGTGCGTTTCTGCAAACACTAACCATGCTTAAAAATGTACCCGCCCTAGTTCCCCAGTTATTGTTAGGCTGGAAAGCTATTTTAATGAACTGACTCGAACCTCAGCAGATTCATTCATCCTTAGCCAACTGTAGATCAAAAATATTTAGATGGAAAGCTCTTACCTGTGACAATGTAAACGTCCTTAGATTGTATGAATCTTAACTTATGACCCTCTGGTCTCCACAATGCTGTATGTACTGTATATATAGAGTTCAGCAGCTCTCCTATTACATTTTTTAGGTAATTCTGTTAATGCTTGACAGATCTGATAAACATTACAGGGCTTTTTTTGTCAGAAAAAAACAGCAACCACGGCCAAACCCCACCCCAAACCACGCCCAAACTCCACCCCCAGCCCACCTCCACCTTCCATAGAGGAGAGAAGTACAGTGGCATCAAATAACTGTAATAAGTGAGGCCTTAGAACTGTGTATCACACATGGTTCAGGAATGTATAACACACAAAGTACAGGACTTGGGACTTTATAACACGCAGGGCTCAGGAATGTGTATTGTGCAGTTGTGAGCCGTGCATATCACACAGGGTGCAGAAAAAAAAACAGCAAACAGGATAGTACTTACATTCAATGCGAAGCGCCCCTTGTTCTCAGAAATATGGAGCATAAAGCCCTGTGTACAGAGTGCAGGGGTCAAGAATATGTAAGCCCAGCACACAGAGAACAGTGGTAAAGCTATGTAATATGCAGTCCAACATACAGAGTGCAGGGCTCAGGGGTATGTAATGCAAAACCCATTGTACAGCATTCAGGAGTACCATACCGAGGTCTTTAATATGTAACATACAGCACAGCACACAGAGTATAGCGGTTCTGAGTATGTAATGTACGAGGTGTTAGAAAATTCACACCACTGGACCCTGCACGCTTTGCCATACATTACATACTCTTGGTCCATACATTACATACACTGGAGCGGTGTGCTTGCAGGATAGGAAAAGAAAGTCCTGCAAGCCGTATCTTTGGGGCGGTGGGAGGAGCGGTGTATTCACCGTTCCTCCACCGCCCCTGTCCATTGAAATGAAAGGGCACCGCTTTCAAAGCGCCTTAAAAGCGTTTTGAAAGCAGTGCTAAACGGATGCTTTTAACCACTTTTTAACCCCTTCTTGGGGGTTAAAATCGCCCCGCTAGTGGCGCCAAATCGCTACTATAACAGCGGTAAAGCGCCGCTAGTTTTAGCGCTTTACCACTAATGCCCCCACCGCTCCAGTGTGAAAGGGGTCTTACTGTTCCCCAGCAAATTTCCCTGGTCTTCCCCCTCAAGTATCCCTCCAAAAGTAACCATCAAATCCTCACTTCTGCTTATCTCTTTACTTACCTCTGTGTTCCCCATCCACACCTAACCTCTGCAACCCTCATCCACAGCTCACCTCTTCTTTCCCTCTTCACAGCTCCACTCTGCACCCCTATCCACAACTCACCTCCCCCCCATCACACGTCTCACCTCTGCACCCCTCTAACTACAGCTTATACCCCCAGTCCACAACTCACCTCTTCACCCCCATCCATATTATCTCTGCTCCCCTTCTGGACCCCCATCTAAAGCTCGCCCCAATTCACAGCTCTCACCTTTACCACCCACCTCTGCACCCCCAGCTTTCCCTACAGCTCTCACCTCTACACAACCTCCCCCACCCTCCACAGCTCTCATTTTACATAACCTGCCTTCTGCAGCTCTTTCCGCCATACAAAGCTCCCTTCCCAGTTCTCCTCTCTGGACAAATCCCCCCCCCCCCTCATCACTGCACAATCACCCCCCCCTTTCCTTCTTTCACAGTTATTCTCTCACTGTGAACTCAGTCTCTGGAGGGCTCTCTCCCCCCGTTTTTCATTCAGAACTCCCTCACCTCTTCTCTTCCACTGCTGATCCGGTGCTCCAGTCCATGTGTTATGCGTAGGCTTTTCAGACGATTGAAAACTGTAGCTGGGGCAGAGTTTTAGGGCTCCTCTGCTCTCTGCTCCAATGTGAGAAGAGGCGGGGATGGAAGCTGCTGCTTGAATCAACACAGGCTGTATGTTGCCGTGCTGGGACCCAAAGATCTCAAAAGGCAGCAGCCCTGGGTGCGCAGCGCTAGTGTGAGATACATGACAGGTCAGAGCAGAGAGGGCTGCCTGTCATAGGTGCTGGAACTGCATTCCGCCAAGTTCCGTCAGAAAAAAAGCCCTGGATGTCATCCAGCTTTTTGTTTCCGTCAATGCGTTACTAGCTGGTTCTACTTGCGTCCATGCACCAAGCCGTTTCCTTTCTGCAATCAATACACTCTGCAATGCCTGGCAATGCTTCCCTGATGAACTCTGCAATGGTATACAAACAGGTCTGGTGCAAGGATTTTTGACACCCAAGGCGAAACCTCATTTTGCCTCCCCCTTGGCCCCATCCCTGACTCCACCCGCTTTGCCCTGCCCATATATACTCCACCTTTGTAATGAAGCGCCCATCAAATTCAGCCTCACCAGAGCCCATCAACGTAGCCTACCAGCGCCCATCAACGCAGCCTCACCAGTGCCCATCAATGCAGCCTACCAGCACCCATTAATGCAGCCTCACCAGCGCCCATCAATAGCAGCCTCACCAGCGCCCATTAATGCAGCCTCACCAGCGCCCATCAAATGCAGCCTCACCAGCGCCCAACCCCTCTGTACATGGACAGATAAGTCTTTAAACACCAAATGCATTTACATGAAAATCTTGCGATGATGCAATCTCAGACAGTGACAGTATCTCAGTGATGCTGATACTTAGTTGCTTGCTGCAGAGAGAGGAGAGTAAGAACACCAGTGGCCGGGTGCCCTAGGCAGCAGTGCGCCCTAGGCGGCTGCCTAGATTGGCTAGTGGTAGCACCGGCCCTGTATACAAAAGCCTCCAGGCTTTACTCTGCTTAACACGGCAGCTTCATGACAAACTCTGCAGATGTCTCATTGATGTACCTTTCTCCGTTTTTTATCCAATTGAGTGCTTATTGTTGCTTTTTACACATTTGTTTTAATAAAAATATACACTTAAATGGCTGTGCTCCTATGTCCCATTATTCTATATCAGTAAAAAAGCACAGAGGATCCATCTGAAATAGGGTTTCTCCAGCCATCAATAAGAGTGTCTGTCCCACTTAGTGGACTATTTTATTGAAAGTGAAGATTACAGGGGCAAGATTCCCACTGAAAAGAGACACAGGCGGACCATGCTGCTTAATAAGGGATGAATTTTATTAGAAAAATATGTTTAATACAAAAAGAGCCAAGACCAGGTACACACCACCAACACCAAGATCATATTAAAAATAGACAACGTTGTCTGTTTAAGAGCAGCTACATCACGCTTCAACCATTCACACACCTATAGCAAGGCTATTGGTAATTGGAGTAAATAGTGTTTTATGGATCATACTAATGGTTTCAGTGACATGCACCATACATAGAAGTCAGTTCTGTCACTATATTTAATTAGAAACCCTTTTAACAAAAAACCCTGGTAAACAGTGGTTGATTGAGACAAGTTGCTGGTCCCGCAGAAACAGCCTTAATTAAGATTATAGCAAGACATAGCTGTCAGTGTGGAGAAATGATTATAATCCACAGTAAGTATCCAATCTGAAGGCATAGATATGCAGTTTCTCAGAATGGAATTGCATGTATTCACAGGATCTAGCTGTTGGAAAAACAATAGCTCAATGATGCTATTATGAAGCTGGCTAATACTGGCTGAAAAATAACAAACAGCAGGAGGCAAAGTAAAAGAAGGCAGCTAAAAGGCCTATGGTTCGCTCACCCGACCATTAATGGAGCGATATAATCACAGTCCTGTACCATCTTTTTCCGGTCCGGGGGGCTGTATGTGCCATCCTGTATGCTCTGTTTGTTAAGCGGGGTCCGTGGGGCTCCAGTGAGCAGTTTGCTGTCAGCACTATGTAAGTGTCAGGTCCTCTGGGCCCCCAGACTGGAGGACAGGATGGGGGGGGGTGAACGAGCACCCCCCCCTCCTGAACCATACCAGGCCACATGCCCTCTACATGGGGAGGGTGCTTTGGGGTCCCCTCCGAAGCACCTTGTCCCCATGTTGATGGGGACAAGGGCCTCATCCCGACAACTCTGGCCATTGGTTGTCAGGGTCTGAGGGGGGGCTTGTCGGAATCTGGAAGCCCCCTTTAATAAGGGGGCCCCCAGATCCTGCCCCCCTATGTGAATGGGTATTGGGTACATTGTAACCCTACCCATTCACCAAACAAAAAGTGTCAAAAAGTAAAAACCACAAAAGACATTTTTTGACAATACCTTTATTAAAAAATAAATAAATCAATTTAAAAATAGTTTCCCGCGATGTACATCCATCATCAATCACACCGCCCGACGGACCCAAAAAATAGAAGACAAAACCCAAAAATACTCTGCCTCCATGGGAGGGCTCCCGCCGACTGCTGTCTTTTTGTTGTGACAGCTGTTATATAGGCAAGGGTGGGGCCACCCGCTGACGTAACCTGATGACCCCGCCCCCTCTGACGTCATATGACGTCAGAAGGGGCAGGGTCACTCGGTTACGTCACCGGTTGACCCCCCCCTTGCCTATATAACAGCTGCGTGATTGAAGATGGATGGACATCGCAGGAAACTTTTTTTTTCTTTTTTAATAAAGGAATTGTCAAAAACTGTCTTTTGTGGTTCTTACTTTTTAAAACTTTTTTTGGTGAATGGGTAGAGGTACAATGTCCCCAATACCCATTCACATGGGGGGGACGGGATCTGGAAAGGCGTTACACAAATTTTTTTTCAAGGCGTCCTGAAGATGTTTCATCCTCTGCTCCCTCTGCGAAGGCAGGATGAGCTCTGCAACTTTACCCTTGTAACATGGATCAAGAAGGGTTGCCAACCAGTAATGAACGCTCTCCTTGATACTACCAATCCTTGGGACCTTTCGCCGGCTGTTCAGAATCAGGGAGCCCATGCAGCGTATGTTTGAAGAGGCATGAGATTCTGAGTCCTCTGGGTCACTAAGGATGACATTGTCAGGAACCACCTCCTCCCATCCATGTACAGCTCCTTGGGTTTCTGGGAACTGAAAACCATCCCTTGAAGACTGCTGTATGCTATCCTTCATATCTATGCTGACACAATCCTCCTCCTCCTCTTCTTCCTCCTGTGTGTTTGGCGGCTCCGCGGGAATGGTATCTGCATAAAGGGGGCCTTGAGAGGAAAGAAAGTCCTCCTCTTCCTCCTGCTGTTCTGCCTCAAGTGCCCTGTCCATGATGCCACGAAGCGTGTGCTCCAGCAGAAAGACTAGAGGGACAGTGTCACTGATGCATGCATTATCGCTGCTCCCCATCCTTGTGGCCTCCTCAAATGGTGACAGGACAGTGCATGCATCCTTTTTCAGTAGCCACTGGTGTGGCGAAAAGAAGCCAAGCTTCGCTGAGCCTGTCCTTGTGTCATACTCACATAGGTACTCATTGATTGCCCCTGCTGCGAGTGCAGCCACTGCAGCATTGCCTATATTGAGATCCACCTGGTGGGCATGTCACAAATGAGGTGGTTGGTGGGCAGGGTGAATTCCCGTTAAATGTCAGCCAGCCGAGCACTGCCCCTGTTGAAGACCCCTAGGTCGAAACGCGTCGGGTACATACACCACTCTCTTTGTTGCCCATTTGTTTTTATCCACCGTGATCACGCTTTTATTTGTGTATGGTCGTTTTTGTCAATAAAAACACCCTTTTTTATCTGCACCATGTGGAGGCACATTCTTTTTGTTTCCACATTTACCGCATGAGATCCAGTCCCTCCAACTGCTCCTTTCGGGGGACCGTTTGTGAAACTTCTGATGCATGCTGGGACGGTTCGGTGTGAGGACGGTTCGTTGTGAGGACCCATCCGGTTGCCGGCCGAGATCCATACAGACCACAATCCAAGAGATTGGCGATTCCTGAGCTCCCATTCCACGTCATTTGTGACAAACTGCGCATGCGATTCCCTGTCGCTGACATGGGAATCCACAGGATCTGGTAAGAGGCTTTTTTTGCACTTTCTCTGAATGACCCATTGGGACCCGGTTTCTCGGTTGGGAAGTCGCTGTATGATGCCAGGTGTTTTCTGACAACCATCAGACCATCACCACCCCTTGGAGTACTTATACCTCCTGTGCGGTTGGACATTTACATCCATCTATGGACGTTTGTGTTTCAAGGCACCTGTGGTCAATTAGTTATTTCTTGACTGTTTCACCATTTTAAAGACCTATATTCATTTGTACATGCGCTGCATTTTTCCATATGCCTATTTTGTTGTTTTTGTCAAACTGTATGCAGCAGCTTTCATTCATTTTACTGGTTAGCGCGGTGTTTTCTATTTACCTCTGGCATTGTATGACCATCGGAAATGGCCACAGACTTTTCTGGCCTGCTTCAGAAGATCTTGTAAGCCTGGGTACCTACTTAGAGAGCACTGCTGGTTCAGAGGACAATTCAGCAGAAGAGGCCATAGAGGAAGAAGAAAAGGAGGTGGTGGAGCAGACAGATGTGGCAGAATCACCACAAGCTTTTTGGACAAGCTCCAGCACTGAACCCTGTCCTGCATCCTTCCCCGCTGCCAGCAGAGTTACCCAGTGCGCCGTGAAGGAAATGTAATGTTACTGACCATGCCTGCTGGACCATGAGTCAGCAGTAATGTGAACCTTGCTGTTAAACGCCCTGTCCAACAAGGCCAAAACATTGCCTTCCACATGGCGGTACAGAGCTGGAATGACCTAACGTGAAAATACATTTATATTTAGAACCTGCCACAGTGGTACGGCACATTCCGCAAATTCACGAAAGGGGGCAGAGTCTACCAGATGAAAAGGCAGCAGTTGTAGTGCTAGGAATGTGGCCACACTAGCATTTAGATGCTGAGCATGTGGATGGCTGGGACAGTATTTATTTTTATAGTTCAGCAACTGGGGTAGCGAAATTTGCCTGCTGAAATCAACAGGTGGTGTACTGCTAGCAGATTGCCACCCATTGCTATACCATCATTCCTCTCAGTGCAGGTTTTTTAGAAGCCTTGAGGTATAGTAGGGGTAGAGATCCCAGATGAGCAAGGAGAAGTTTGCATTGTTTTATGATGTGGGTCTTTCAGGTGCTGTTGCCAACAGACTGCATGACAGGTCATCATATGTCATGTCAAGCATGTGGTGCCCAAGCGGCTGATGTTCTGGCCACGCTTGATCCGCTTCAGACAGAGATTGCAAACAGCATGCGATCTCCTGCACATGTGTTGAAAAAAGCCCACACCAATCAGGTGTTAATTCATGTAGTGTAATTAAGGCTCAACTACAGGAATGTGCCAGAGCAGAGCATCTCATAATGGGCCGACTCACATACCATACTCATAGCTCATGTCTTTGAATACCTCCCCTTATAAAGTGAACTCAAAACTGTGAGAATCTTCATCACTGTTGTCCAAGACCTATCACAGCAAATGTAAAACTCTATCAACATGTGACCCCCCCCCCCCCTCCCCAAGATTAGGTTCAGGGGCCACAGGCTTTAAGAGGAAAAGTACTCACAGAACTCGAAAGGGCATTTTTAAAAAGGCTCCGTAGCAGAAAGCAAAGCATAACCGATGACAGATTTTAGTCCTCTGTCATGGTTGAGTCCAGACTTTAGGTTTTCTGAACTGACCTTTGACTATGATTCCTCATTGTGGGAGAGGCGAGTGGCATCATGGAGGTGCTGAGGCAGGGGTTGGAGCTAGCAAGTCAGGGAATTCTACTGCCTCAGTGTGTAGAAAATAAAAAAAAGTTGGGAGTTGATCAGAGGACTGCAGGATGAATTGGCGCTTATCCTTTCTGACCTGTAGATGAAAGGGGTGACACTATCAGTACCAATGGTAATTGTAATTGTCTTCACATAAACAGCGTTTGGCCTGATAGGTAAGGGAATTTTTGCCCCATCAAATTCCACATACTTCGCTTCCCCCACTTTTTGCATGATCTCTTCTTTTAGCACAAAAAAGTTGATGCGGCATAAAACATCCACAGAGTAGCTGCTATTGCCTGGATCTCTAGAACCGAAGACTATGTGGACTCTGTCCAATTTGATATCAGTGGAACAATCTCTGTCCAATAAGAGATTCAGTGATGTGTGTATCATCATTTTCAGGTATGAACTCTTAGTAGCTTCTAGGATACTTTGAATTCTAACGTTATTCCGTCTGCTATGGTTTTTGCTACTGGGAATTGCAGAGGACATCCAAGCCATGGACAATGCCATAATTGAATCTCACCTCATAGGGGTATGTCTGGGCCACTACATTATTGCAGTTATGATTAGGGACAGGACGTTGTTCATATTGAACTGTATGCTGCATCATGTTCAGTAAAGTTATGTCAACTGTTATGAGCCTTTTTACCTCAGAGGAATCTGTGAAATAATTTTCAGATCTCAGATAACCCCTGCGAGAACCAGTTCATTGGTTGTCAGCGGTAAGAATGCCCCTTTACAGTGGAGGTGGTGGTGCTTAGAATGTCCACCTTAAAGGCACTTTAGAAGGTCATTGGTGTAATGCCAAATGGCATTGGCTACCAAACTATGCAGGGACCATCAGATAGGAGTTTAATTAGCCACTGCTCAAGGAACCCCAAGCAAACTCTGGAGGAACCCTTGGTGTTCTACAAAACTCTGGTTGAGAATGGCTAATTTATTGACAGCTTAGAAAATTGTATATTGAATGGGAATGTTATTTTGTTATTTCAGCAAAAAAAATCCATGCTGAGGCTTGGTTCACACCATTGCGAATTGGATGCGGGTTCCCCGCATGCAATTTTCACTAGCAGGAGATTTTGACTGGTCTGGTGCGTTTTGCACAAAAATGCTATGCGTCTTTTGGTCCGTTTCAGGACCGAATTCAGCCAAAAATTCGGGCTGAAATCAGACCTGAAACAGTGAACCAGGACGCACCGGACCCCTGCTGTGGGCCGGATGCGGCAATGGTGTGAACCCAGCCTGAAAGTTGGCTGAATGGAAATACATTTTGTCCCAAAAAGCAAACAATGAGAACACTGTGAAACGTTCCTCTATTAACTGATTTGAACATTGCTGGATTGCCACGACACTGCCAAAAAAAGTACATTACCACTACTGTAAAGGCCATGTTACAGTCCTGAGTGTTCATGTTACCCACATACAATGTGAAGGTGGATGTGGGAGGGGGGGGGGGGCAGATCAATAATTTTTGTTTGAGGAAAACATATACAGTGCTTTGAAAAAGTATTCATACCTCTTGAAATTTTCCACATTTTGACATGTTACAACCACAAACATAAATGTTTTTAACTGGGTTTTTATGTGCTAGACCAACACAAAGTGGCACATAATTGTGAAGTAGAAAGAAAATGATAAATGTTTTTTTTTTTACAAATAAATCTTTAAAAAGTGTGGCGTGCATTTGTATTCAGCCCCCTTTACTCTGACACCCCTAACTAAAATCTAGTGGAACCAATTGCCTTCAGAAGTCACCTAATTAGTAAATAGAATCCACCCATGGGCGTAGCATAAGGGGTTGCAGGGGTCCCAATCACAACCCCACACCTAGCTCCAGGGGGCCCCTGCAGCCTCCCTGTCATATTATCATATCCTCCACAAAATCCAGCTCCGATCTGCCCTAGGGCCCCACAGCCATGCTCCAGTACTGGGCTTTTACTGACCACCCCTCCACCCTGCATGCTATGCCTGGCTGCTGAGCTCCTTTCCCATTACAGCACTCTATAATGTTTCTCCACTGCAGGGCTGAAATCACATTCCTTTACAACACAGCCAGGTAGCCATGATCTGCACAGGGAGTATCTGCCTACTGCAACTACACTGCCGTTCCGACCAGAGAATTTCATGGGTCAGAAGGGCAACATAAAAGCCAGATACACCCTGTTAAGACTGACAGACTGTGTGTAAAGGAATGTGATTTTAGCCCTGTGTAGTGTGTGTGTGTGTGGGGGGGGGGGGAGCTGTATACAGTGCTGGGATGGGAAAGGAGCTCTGCCAAGTGACCTGCCAGGGGTCCCTGTCCTCTGATTGTCCAGAGGTAATCCCTGTCCTCTGATTCTCCGGCGGTAATCCCTGTCCTCTGATTCTCCAGCGGTAATCCCTGTCCTCTGATTCTCCAGCGGTAATCCCTGTCCTCTGATTCTCCAGCGGTAATTCCTGTCCTCTGATTCTTCAGTGGTAATCCCTGTCCTCTGATGTAAAGAGGAACTCTGGGAACTCAAAACTCTTAAGCCACTTTGAGTATCTTGGCGTGCGGTGGATGTATCTGCACGCACGTTGGAAGTAGTGTGTGTGTGTGTGTGTGTGGGGGGGGGGGGGGGGCAGGTCTCTGAATCCACCTGTGTGTAATTTAATCTCAATATAAATACAGCTGTTCTGTAAAGCCCTCGGAGGTTGGTTAGAGAACCCTGGTGAGTAAACAGCATCATGAAGGCCAAGGAACACACCAGACAGGTCAGGGATAAAGTTGTGGAGAAGTTTAAAGCAGGGTGAGGTTTTAAAAAATATCCCAGGCTTTGAACATCTAACAGAGCACTGTTCAAACCATCATCCAAAAATAGAAAGAGTTGGCACAAGTGCAAACCTACCAAGACATGGCTGTCCACCTAAACTGACAGGCTGGCTAGGGGAGCATTCGTCAGAGAAGCAGCCAAGAGGCCCATGGGGGAGCTGCACAGAGATCCACAGCTCAGGTGGAAAATTCTGTCCACAGGACAACTATTAGTTGTGCACTCCACAAATCTGGCCTTTATGGAAGAGTGGCAAGAAGAAAGCCATTGTTGAAAGAAATCCATAAGAAGTCCAGTTTTCAGTTTGCGAGAAGCCATGTGGGGGACACAGCAAACATGTGGAAGAAGGTGCCCTGGTCAGATGAGACCAAAATTGTACTTTTTGGCCTAAAAGCAAAATGTGTGGTGAAAAACTAACACTACACCTCACCCTGAACACACCATCCCCATCGTGAAATATGGTGGTGGCAGCATCATGTTGTGGGGATGCTTTTCTTCAGCAGGGACATGGAAGCTGGTCAGAGTTGATAGGAAGATGGATGGAGCCAAATACAGTGCAATCTTAGAAGAAAACCTGTTATGCCGCGTACACACAAGCGGACTTGCCAAAGGGCTAAACTCCGTCGGCATTTCCGATGGAAAGGTTTAGAACATGTTCTATATCTGAGTCTGTGCCAACTGAAAAAGTCCGATGGGGCATACACACGGTTGGAATGGTTTAGATCAAAGCATATTCATGTGTTAGAATGGCCCAGTCAAAGTCCAGACCTAAATCCAATTGAGAATCTGTGGCAAGACTTGAAAATTGTTGTTCACAGAAGCTCTACATTCAATCTGACAGAGCTTGAGCTATTTTGCAAAGAAGAATGGGCAAAAATTTAATTATCTGGATGTGCAAAGCTGGTAGAGACATACCCAAAAAGACTCGCAGCTAATTGCAGTGAAAGGTGGTTCTACAAAGTATTCACTCAGGGGGGCTGAATACAAATGCACCCCACACTTTTCAGATATTTATTTGTAAAACCATTTATCATTTTCCTTCCACTTCACAATTATGGTCCACATTGTGTTGGCCTATCACATAAAATCCCAATAAAATACATTTACGTTTTTGGTTGTAACATGACAAAATTTCAAGGGGTATGAATACTTTTTCAAGACTCTGTATACCATTTCTTCATGTTTATATCTGAGGTCCTTTATATACCCCTTATTTAAAATGAACCTGAAATGTCACATACGTATATGCTCAATAACAGATACCTTTGATGCTTTGAAATACACTTACCTCCTACAGTGAGGGAAAAAAGTATTTGATCTCCTTAGGGCTGCAACTAACGATTATTTTCATAATCGATTCGTTGGCAGATTATTGTTTCGATTAATAGGTTAATAACCTTAAAAAAAAAAAAGTGTGGTGTATAATTTAGTTAATATGTAAAGTTTTAAAAGAAGGTAATTTATTTCTAAATATCTCTATGCAGTGGTAAATATAAATAACCATCTATATGGTTAGGGAGCAAAATATCTAATCCACTCTGAGAATAACAGATAGAAAAGATATACTGTATATACTATTAGAGGAGATATACTGTATATACTATTAAAGGGTGAATCTGATAAATATCATCAGACTCAGAGATCAAATGTCTTCCTTCAAAAAAAATTTCATTTCAAGAATGTTAGTTCGATTTTCTAATCGTTAGTGGGGTTAAATCGACGTTCATTTTCAACCACAGTGATGGGAAAATTTGGGAATAATAGAAAACTTCTTGGTCAAAGGAATTTTCATGTTAACCACTTCAGCCCCGGAAGGATTTACCCCCTTCCTGACCAGAGCACTTTTTACAATTTGGCACTGCGTCGCTTTAACTGCTAATTGCGCGGTCATGCAATGCTGTACCCAAACGAAATTTGCATCCTTTTCTTCCCACAAATAGAGCTTTCTTTTGATGGTAATTGATCACCTCTGCCGGTTTTATTTTTCGCGCTATACACGGAAAAAGACCGAAAATTTTGAAAAAAAATGATAATTTCTACTTTTTGTTCTAAAAAAAAATCCAATAAACTCAATTTTAGACATACATTTAGGCTAAAATGTATTCGGCCACATGTCTTTGGTAAAAAAAAATGTCAATAAGTGTATATTTATTGGTTTGCCCAAAAGTTATAGCGCCTACAAACTAGGGTACATTTTCTGGAATTTACACAGCCTTTAATTTATGACTGCCTATGTCGTTTCTTGAGGTGCTAAAATGGCAGGGCAGTACAAAACCCCCACAAATGACCCCATTTTGGAAAGTAGACACCCCAAGGAAATTGCTGAGAGGCATGTTGAGCCCATTGAATATTCATTTTTTTTGTCCCAAGTGATTGAATAATGACAAAAAAAAAAAAAATTACAAAAAGTTGTCACTAAATGATATATTGCTCACACAGACCATGGTCATATGTGGAATTGCACCCCAAAATACATTTAGCTGCTTCTCCTGAGTATGGGGATACCACATGTGTGTGACTTTTTGGGAGCCTAGCCGCGTACGGGGCCCCCGAAAACCAATCACTGCCTTCAGGATTTCTAAGGGCGTACATTTTTGATTTTACTCCTCACTACCTATCACAGTTTTGAAGGCCATAAAATGCCCAGATGGCATAAACCCCCCCCCCCCCCAAATGACCCCATTTTGGAAAGTAGACACCCGAAGCTATTTGCTTTGAGGCATGTTGAGTCCATGAATGTTTTATATTTTGACACAAGTTGCGGGAAAGTGACACATTTTTTTTTTTTGCACAAAGTTGTCACTAAATGATATATTGCTCACACAGGCCATGGGCATATGTGGAATTGCACCCCAAAATACATTTAGCTACTTCTCCTGAGTATGGGGATACCACATGTGTGGGACTTTTTGGGAGCCTAGCCGCGTACGGGGCCCCGAAAACCAATCACTGCCTTCAGGATTTCTAAGGGTGTAAATTTTTGATTTCACTCTTCACTGCCTATAACAGTTTCGGAGGCCATGGAATGCACAGGTGGCACAAAACATCCCCAAATGACCCCATTTTGGAAAGTAGACACCCAAAGCTATTTGCTGAGAGGCATAGTGAGTATTTTGCAGCTCTCATTTGTTTTTGAAAATAAAGAAAGACAAGAAAAAAATTTTTTTTTCTTTTTTCAATTTTCAAAACTTTGTGACAAAAAGTGAGGTCTGCAAAATACTCACTATACCTCTCAGCAAATAGCTTGGGATGTCTACTTTCCAAAATGGGGTCATTTTGGGTTTTTTTTTGCCACCTGGGCATTCCATGGCCTCCAAAACTGTGATAGGCAGTGAAGAGTAAAATCAAAAATTTACGGCCTTAGAAAGCCTGAAGGCAGTGCTTGATTTTCGGAGTCCCGTGCGCGGCTAGGCTCCCAAAAAGTCCCACACATGTGGTATCCCCGTACTCAGGAGAAGCAACAGAATGTATTTTGGGGTGTAATTTCACATATTCCCATGGCATGTTTGAGCAATATATCATTTAGTGACAACTTTGTGCAAAAAAAAAAAAAAAAAATTGTCTCTTTCCCGCAACTTGTGTCACAATATAAAATATTCCATGGACTCGACATGACTCTCAGCAAATAGCTTGGGGTGTCTACTTTCCAAAATGGGTCATTTAGGGGGGTTTTGAACTGTCCTGGCATTTTATTCACAACATTTAGAAGCTTATGTCACACATCACCCACTCTTCTAACCACTTGAAGACAAAGCCCTTTCTGACACTTTTTGATTACATAAAAAAATTATTTTTTTTTGCAAGAAAATTACTTTGAACCCCCACACATTATATATTTTTTTTAAAGCAAATGCCCTACAGATTAAAATGGTGGATGTTTCATTTTTTTTTTCACACAGTATTTGCGCAGCGATTTTTCAAACGCATTTTTTGGGGAAAAAACACACTTTTTTAAATTTTAATGCACTAAAACACACTATATTGCCCAAATGTTTGATGAAATAAAAAAGATGATCTTAGGCCGAGTACATGGATACCAAACATGACATGCTTTAAAATTGCGCACAAACGTGCAGTGGCGACAAACTAAATACATTTTTAAAAGCCTTTAAAAGCCTTTACAGGTTACCACTTTAGATTTACAGAGGAGGTCTACTGCTAAAATTACTGCCCTCGATCTGACCTTCGCCGTGATACCTCACATGCATGGTGCAATTGCTGTTTACATTTGACGCCAGACCGACGCTTGCGTGCTTTTTTTTTTTGTTTTTTTTTTTTTCTTTATTATTTTTTTGCTTTTTTATCTTATTTTTAAACTGTTCCTTTCATTTTTTTTTAAATCATTTTTATTGTTATCTCAGGGAATGTAAATATCCTCTATCATAGCAATAGGTAGTGACAGGTACTCTTTTTTGAAAAAATTGGGGTCTATTAGACCCTAGATTTCTCCTCTGCCCTCAAAGCATCTGACCACACCAAGATCGGTGTGATAAAATGCTTTCCCAATTTCCCAATGGCGCTGTTTACATCCGGCGAAATCTAAGTCATAAAATGCTCGTAGCTTCCGGTTTCTTAGGCCATAGAGATGTTTGGAGCCACTCTGGTCTCTGATCAGCTCTATGGTCAGCTGGCTGAATCACCGGCTGCATTCTCAGGTTCCCTGTTGAGACAGGAGAGCCAGAGAAATACACGGAAGACGGTGGGGGGGGGGGGGCATTCCCTCCCACTGCTTGTAAAAGCAGTCTAGAGGCTAATTAGCCGCTAGGATTGCTTTTACATGAAAGCCGACCGCTGGCTGAAAAGAATGATACCAAGATGATACCTAAACCTGCAGGCATCATTCTGGTATAACCATTCAAAATCGTGAATTGCGTACCTAAAGACAAAAAAATGGTTAACAATAAAGCACAGTAAACGGTAAAGTATAAAAAATTGCATACCTGAAAAGCAAACATGATAAAACATTATAACAATAAAACATTGCAGAATAGAATACAGTAAAAAAGAGCAGAACAATAGAGAGAGAATAGAGAGAGAGAGAACAATAAAACGACAGCTATTTTTTTTTTATTTTATATTTTTTTATGTGTTTTTATTTTTATTTTTTTGTAACTGTAACTTTTATAACTGTAACCGGTTCCAGGTTCGGGTCTCTCAAAATGCGATGGCATCTTGGGAGACCCTGTGAAAGTGTGCCTAGTCTGTGCAATGCTGTACCCTACGCTAATACTCAACTAGTGAATGGTAGCGTTTAAACATTCACCAATGCAAAGACCAGGATTGTCAGGACAGGAGGGACAATAATAGCGGGTGTCACGCCTATATCCGCGCTTGCTGCAGACACAACATCTTTTTTGGGGGGGTTCGCTGGGTAGGGGTACTCGGGAGGACATAAAGAAAATGCCTCTCATGCAGCAGACTGCATTTGGTTGGGGATGTGAATGGGGGATGTACGGGCGCTGCAGAAGCGGTGGGTTCCCAATTAGGATTGGCAAATGCAGCAGGAAGGGCATTATGGGCACGACGGGCCTGTGTTTGTCTTTTTGGGGGCAGCGGGACACTACTTGTGCTTGCCACCTCACCAGCTTGAACTGCACTTATGGGACTCGCCACGTCACCAAGTGTTACTGCAGTGCTGGTTTGACTACGACCGGGGTGTACTAGCCCGCTGGTGCTTGCCAGTTCACCAAAACGCTACCAAAAAAACTGTTAGCGATCGCAGGGATCAGGCCTGACTCTGCGAACGCTGCAGTTATGCGTTTAGTGTTTTGTAAGTGACAGTGATCGATCGATACTGCACTTGGGTGGGCTGGGTTGGGCCGGGCGGAGGGGCAAAATGCAGGTGCTAGCAGGTATCTGGGCTGATCCCACTAACACTGCGTTTGTGGGAACCGTAAATTGCTGGGGACGCTAGTATAGATCTGATCGGATCAGATATTGATCCGATCAGATACTATACCACTAAGGGAGGTGTACGGTGCGTGCGTGGGTGTTAGCGGTACTGGCGCTAACCTGACGCTGCCTGGGGCTGGTGCTTGCCAGTTCACCAAAACGCTACCAAAAAAACTGTTAGCGATCGCAGGGATCAGGCCTGACTCTGCGAACGCTGCAGTTATGCGTTTAGTGTTTTGTAAGTGACAGTGATCGATCCTGCACTTGGGTGGGCTGGGCTGGGCCGGGCAGAGGGGCAAAACGCAGGTGCTAGCGGGTATCTGGGCTGATCCCGCTAACACTGCGTTTTTGGGAACCCTAAACTGCCGGGGACGCCAGTATAGATCTGATCGGATCAGATATTGATCCGTTCAGATACTATACCACTAAGGGAGGTGTACGGTGCGTGCGTGGGTGTTAGCGGTACTGGCGCTAATCTGACGCTGCCTGGGGCAACGCATATCACCGCCGGGTGATCAGGGGGCTAAACCTTTATTCGGTAATAAACGGCGGGTGCCCTGACACTATAAAAAATAAACGAACTAACCAGCGTCACCCGTAGCGGTTATACGGTGATCAGTGGTGAAAGGGTTAACTAGGGGGCAATCAAGGGGTTAAAACATTTATTAGATAGTATAATGGGGGTCCCTGACGCTATAAAACACTGACGGCGAACCTAAATATTTACGTCCCTAACTAGCGTCACCAGCGACACTAATACAGCGATCAGAAAAATGATCGCTTAGCGACACTGGCGACAGGGGGTGATCAAGGGGTTAAAACTTTATTAGGGGGGGTTAGGGGGGTATCCTAGACCTACAGGGGGCTAACACTAACTGCCCTACCACTTCTAACTGTCACAAACTGACACAGTGCAGTAATCAGAAAAAAAAATACTGCTTGGTGTCAGTGTGACAGGGAGGGGGGTGTTGTGATTGGGGGGTGATCGGGGGGCGATCGGGGGGGGCGATCGGGGGTGTAATGTGTGCCTGGCATGTTCTACTGTGTGTGTGTTGTGCACTCACATGTCTTCTCTCCTCGGCGCCGGAACGGAAACTGCCGAGCCGAGGAGAGATGACATCACATCCTCTGCCTGTGTGTACTACACACAGGCAGGGGAGGATTCCCATTGGCTGGGAGCGATCGCGAGGGGGGGGCCACGATCGGATGACCTCCCCCTCGCCTCTCAACGCTCCCAGACAAATGCCGACCGCCGCTGGCACCGGGGGGGGGTCCGATTGGACCCCCCGCCCGCGGGAGGCAGATCACGTATGGGTACGTGATTCTGCCTGCCTGTGCCATTCTGCCGACGTATATCGTCGTTAGGCGGTCGGCAAGTGGTTAAAAACAAGTTAAAATTTCAAACATTCTTTCATTCAGCAAATGTACAAAGATTTTTCGTCTGAATATTCCCGTCTGAAAATTGATCCGTGTGGCCAGCATAAGGCTCGGTAAACACCTATGCAGTTTGCTTTTGATCTGTTTCTGCAGTGCTTTTTGCTGTGCGTTTTGATTTTTACGCACGTGATTTTGCTGCGATTTGCGTTTTTGCATTTTTATTTTTTTTTGGCCAATTTGTTGTTGGGCAGATTAAAAAACACAAATTGCTGCAAAAACGCATTACATGCTTTTTTGCAGCTTCTCCATTGAAGTATATTGAACCAAAAAAAGCACCGTTTTGCATTAAAAAAAAGTCCCTGACCCTTTCCAAATACGCAGCGGCTGAAAAAAGCATAGATGTGAACGTGTCCCATAAGAAACTATGTAAATGAACTGTAGTGCGTTTCTGCAAAAAGCACCAAAAAACAAATAGATGTGAACCAGGTCTAAGACGTTTAGTAACATAATGGGGTTAAAAAAAACGAAAGTTAGCCCTTTATAGTACAAAAAAAGCAGATAATCACTACTGTAAGGGGTTCATTTTTTTACTGTAGAACTGTGAATGTAATATTTACAGTAGCGATTATTTGTTCTTTTTGTACTATAAAGGGCTCATTTTAGTTTTTTTTAACCCCATTATGTTACTGGCCGATTAATCGATTATGAAAATAGTAATCGATTAATTTCATAATCGATTAGTTGTCGATTAATCGATTAGTTGTTTCAGCCCTAGATCCCTTGCTGATTTTGTACGTTTGCCCACTGACAAAGAAATGATCAGTCTATAATTTTAATTGTAGGTTGTCATGGTTATGCAGTAATGTGTGTTTGTCAGCTCACCTTTCCTCCTGTGTTCACCTTTAGAGGCCAGCCACCCTCACCTGACTGTTTAAATAATCTTTCCTCAGCATAGCCCCACCCCGGGCTCTAATTAGGAACACTATAATAACCTGGGCATTGCAAGCCAACCTTGCTTATCAATCATTGTGTGTTAGTTTTCGTGTTTACTTGCTGTGTTTCCTACGTCTGATTCCAGTTACCGACCTTGGCCTGGTCTCGACTATCCCTGTCTGCTTGTGACCCTGACCTTTTGGAGTGCTATGTTTATCCTTGTCTGCTAGTCGCCCCAACATTTGGCTTATCCCTTTACTATCCTTGTTGTTCCAGCCTGCTGCCTCCTTCCTCTTCTCCTGTAGTCGACCGTGAGCGTGAGCTGTGAAACCCTGGGGGCCGCGACCTGGAGTCAGACTGCAGCACAGTCCATGTTCAACACTAGAGGCTCTGGTGAACACCTGCTGGCTCTTAGACTCCGCGCCCTGGGGAATCTATGCTCTAGCTCCCAGTGGGATCTGTGTTAGTGATCCAGTAGACCTGCTTCCTGAACCTCCCAGGGTTCAATCCGCAGCAGTCAGTCCTAGGGTCTACTACCTTAGTGGTGCACTCCTGACTTCCACGCAATGCATCTGTCACCTGGTCTCAGGTGACCTGACATAAGTTTAATTTAACAGTGAGAGAAAGAAGAGTGGTTAGCACTCTTGCCTAGCAGTAAAAAGGGTCGCTGGTTCGAATCCCAACCATGACACTACCTGCCTGGAGTTTGCATGTTCTCCCTGTGCCTGCGTGGGTTTCCTCTGGGTGCTCTGGTTTCCTCCCACACTCCAAAGACATGCTGGTAGGTTAATTGGCTCTGTCCAAAATTGGCCCTAGTATATGTATGGGGACCTTGGATTGAGGGTAGGGACTGATGTGAGTGTGCAATGTACAGGGTTAGGGACAAGGGTCAGGGTTGTAGACACACACTCACTCAGGTTGAACTGGATGGACTGGTGTCTTTATTCAACCTTACTAACTATGTAACTATGTAACTATGTAATATCCAGAAAAACAAATTTCAAAAAAGTTATAAGTTAATTTGCATTTTAATGAGTGAAAAAAGTATTTGACTCCTATGCAAAACATGACTTAGTACTTGTTGCCAAAACCCTTGTTGGCAATCAGAGGTCAGACGTTTCTTGTAGTTGGCCACTAGGGATGAGCTTCGTGTTCGAGTCGAACCCATGTTCGACTCGAACATCGGCTGTTCGACCGTCCGTCGAATTGCGAACGATATGGGCCGTTCGCGCCAAATTCGTGTGGCGCGTCACGGCCCATAATTCACTGCGGCATCGCAGTGCATTGCTGGCTGATGATTGGCCAAGCATGCACTATGACCCGCATGCTTGGCCAATCACAGCGCCGTCAGTAGAGAGAGCTGTAATTGGCCAAAGCCAGGGTGGCTTTGGTCAATTATGGCTCAGGGGATTTAGTACACGCCCCACACTATATAAGGCCGCCTGCACGGCGGCCCTGTGTAGTGTGTGTTCCGGTGTGCTGAGAGATAGAGAGAGAGAGAGACAGTGTCATTTGATTTGAGTTAGATAGATTAGGCAGAACAGTCAGTCAGTTAGCTGCACTTACAGTGTATTGTGTATATATATGCATCCCAGGTGTTGCATATATATATATATACACTGTATTCAGTTTAGCTAGATCCGTTCCTGTTATCTTCTATCTAGACTATTTACATTTAGTGCAGTGCGTCCTGCTCACAGTGTTCAGCTAGATCCGTTCCTGCTATTTACATTTAGTGCAGTGCGTCCTGCTCACAGTGTTCAGCTAGATCCGTTCCTGCTATTTACATTTAGTGCAGTGCGTCCTGCTCACAGTGTTCAGCTAGATCCGTTCCTGCTATTTACATTAAGTGCAGTGCGTCCTGCTCACAGTGTTCAGCTAGATCCGTTCCTGTTATTTACATTTAGTGCAGTGCGTCCTGCTCACAGTGTTCAGCTAGATCCGTTCCTGCTATTTACATTTAGTGCAGTGCGTCCTGCTCACAGTGTTCAGCTAGATCCGTTCCTGCTATTTACATTTAGTGCAGTGCGTCCTGCTCACAGTGTTCAGCTAGATCCGTTCCTGCTATTTACATTTAGTGCAGTGCGTCCTGCTCACAGTGTTCAGCTAGATCCGTTCCTGCTATTTACATTTAGTGCAGTGCGTCCTGCTCACAGTGTTCAGCTAGATCCGTTCCTGTTATTTACATTTAGTGCAGTGCGTCCTGCTCACAGTGTTCAGCTAGATCCGTTCCTGCTATTTACATTTAGTGCAGTGCGTCCTGCTCACAGTGTTCAGCTAGATCCGTTCCTGCTATTTACATTTAGTGCAGTGCATCCTGCTCACAGTGTTCAGCTAGATCCGTTCCTGCTATTTACATTTAGTGCAGTGCGTCCTGCTCACAGTGTTCAGCTAGATCCGTTCCTGTTATTTACATTTAGTGCAGTGCGTCCTGCTCACAGTGTTCAGCTAGATCCGTTCCTGCTATTTACATTTAGTGCAGTGCGTCCTGCTCACAGTGTTCAGCTAGATCCGTTCCTGCTATTTACATTTAGTGCAGTGCGTCCTGCTCACAGTGTTCAGCTAGATCCGTTCCTGCTATTTACATTTAGTGCAGTGCGTCCTGCTCACAGTGTTCAGCTAGATCCGTTCCTGCTATTTACATTTAGTGCAGTGCGTCTTGCTCACAGTGTTCAGCTAGATCCGTTCCTGCTATTTACATTTAGTGCAGTGCGTCCTGCTCACAGTGTTCAGCTAGATCCGTTCCTGTTATCTTCCTACTGACAGGCAGGCTTGTCTGGTTACAGTATATAAAGCTACCTGAAGAAAATTACAGGTGTTCTATCCCAGCTTAGTGCAGCTACAGGCCATTAGTATGTCTGGAAGGCCAAGAAGGAGAGGCAGACAGTCACAAGCCAATAAGAGAGGGCAAGCAGGCTCTGTGTCTAGTGCTGGTCGTGGAGACGGTGCATCCTCATCAGCACGTGGCCATGGGACACGCTTGGCTTTTTTTTCGGCAGCTGGCCGTGTTGAGCCGCAACATGCGGAAGACTTGGTCGAGTGGATGACCAAGCCGTCCTCATCCTCCTCATCCTCTCTCACCCATGCCCAGGGTGCTTTGTCTGGCAAAGCAGCGGCCTCTTCCCTCAGCTCAATGTCATCAGTGACTCCTTCCCTAGCTCCACCATGTCCTCCTGAGGATTCCCTAGAACTGTTTGACCACAGTGTTGGGTACATGCTCCAGGAGGATGCCCAGCGTTTGGAAGGCTCTGATGATGATACTGAGCTCGATGAAGGCAGTAACATGAGCACGGACAGAGGGGGTGCCCAAGAAGGACAGCAATATGGCAGTCATGCTCCCCCTGTTGCAGCATACTGCCAGGTTTGCTCCAGTGATGAGGAGGGAGGGGATGATGAGGTCACTGACTCAACGTGGGTGCCTGATAGGAGAGAGGAGGAGGAGGAGGAGGAGGAGGAGGCGGCACATCACCAACGAGGCAGGATGCCCTCCAGGGGCCAGCCTAAGGGCAGCACATTGACTGCATCACACCCCAAAGCTCCACATGTGCAGGGCGCTGCAGTCTCTGCGCGTTATTCAAAAAGTTCTTTGGTGTGGGCCTTTTTTGAGACGAGTGCATCAGATCGCACCGCTGCTATTTGCAACATATGTCTCAAGCGTATCTCGCGTGGCCAAAACATCTCCCGCTTGGGTACCACATGCTTGACCAGACATATGTTGACCTGCCATGCAGTTCGTTGGCAAGCGTATCTAAAAGACCCACACCAAAGAACAAAGAGGATCTCTCCTTGCTCCTCATCAGCTGAGATTTCCAACCCCACTAGACCTTCAGTCCTCTCTGAGACCTGCAGTGAGAGGAATGAAGGTGTAGAATTAGGTGTGTCACAGCCAAGTACTTGTGGGCAATCTGCTTTTGGTACACCGACGTCAGATTGTACCAGGCAAATTTCCCTGCCCCAGCTGCTGCACCGCCGAAAGAAGTTTGCTCCCAGCCATCCACATGCCCAGCGGTTGAATGCTAGCTTGGCAAAATTGCTAGCACTTCAACTGCTGCCTTTTCAGTTGGTAGACTCTGCCCCCTTCCGTGAGTTTGTGGAATGTGCGGTTCCTCAGTGGCAGGTACCCAAACGCCACTTTTTCTCACGGAAGGCGATTCCAGCTCTCTACCGGCATGTGGAAGGCAATGTCCATGCCTCGCTGGACAGGGCGGTCAGCGGTAAGGTGCATATTACCGCTGACTCATGGTCCAGCAGGCATGGACAGGGACGTTACCTAAGTTTCACGGCGCATTGGGTGACTCTGCTGGCAGCTGGGAAGGATGCAGGACAAGGTGCAGTAGTGTTGGAGGTTGTTCCGCCACCACGCCTCCAAAATGCTGATTGTGACACACCTCTCTCCTCCACCCCCTCCTCTTCTTCTTCCTCCATGGCCTCTTCCTCGGAACCAGCGGTGCTCCGTAGGCGTTCAAGGGGCTACGCAAGTACGCAGGCCAAAAGATACCATGCGGTGCTTGAGCTGGTGTGCTTGGGGGACAGGAGCCACACTGGGGCAGAGGTTCTGTCAGCTCTGCAGGGGCAGGTTCAGAGGTGGTTGACGCCACGCCAACTTAAGGCAGGAATGGTGGTTTGCGACAATGGCACCAACCTCCTCTCTGCCCTCCGACAGGGACAAATGACCCATGTGCCCTGTTTGGCTCACGTCCTTAACTTGGTGGTGCAGCGGTTCTTGGGCAGGTACCCGGGCTTACAGGATGTCCTGAGGCAGGCCAGGAAAGTCTGTGTGCATTTCCGCCGGTCATATAATGCCAGTGCTCGGCTGACGGACCTCCAAAAGGAGTTTAACCTGCCCAAGAACCGCCTAATCTGTGACATGCCCACCAGGTGGAACTCAACGTTGGCCATGCTGCAGCGGCTGCACACGCAGCAGAGGGCCATCAATGAGTACCTGTGCGACTATGGCACCAGGACAGGGTCAGGGGAGCTTGGTTTTTTTCCCCATGCCAGTGGGCCATGATCAGGGATGCATGCACTGTCCTGTCACCATTTGAGGAGGCCACGAGGATGGTGAGCAGTGACAGTGCATGCATCAGTGACGCTGTCCCCCTTGTCCACCTGTTGGAGCACACGCTGCGTGGAATAATGGACAGGGCACTTGAGGCAGAACAGAGGCAGGAAGAGGAGGACTTCCTTAGCTCTCAAGGCCCCCTTTATCCAGACAGTGTTCCTGCGTGCCCGCCGATCACACAGGAAGAGGACGAGGAGGAGGAGGAGGAGGAGGAGGAAGATTGTGTCAGTATGGAGGTGGAGCCTGGCACTCAGCATCAGCAGCAGTCTTTAAGGGATCAGTCCCAAGGAACACATGGACTTGTACGTGGCTGGGAGGAGGTGGCTGCGGACGTTGTTTTCCTTAGTGACCCAGAGGACTCCGGACCGAATGCCTCAGCAAACCTACGCTGCATGGCCTCCCTGATCCTGCAAAGCCTGCGTAAGGATCCTCGTATTCGTGGTATCAAGGAGAAGGACCAATACTGGCTGGCAACCCTCCTTGATCCACGTTACAAGGGTAAGGTTGCGGACCTTATCTTGCCATCGCAGAGGGAGCAGAGGATGAAACATCTTCGGGAGGCCTTGCAGAAAGGTCTGTGCAACGCGTTCCCAGAGACTGGGAGGTTACAAACTCCTGTTTCTGGACAACGTGTTGCTGAGGCTTCGGTCAGTCAAAGAAGGAGCGGTGGAGAAGGTGGCCGTCTGACCGATGCGTTCAGACAATTTTTTGGTCCGCAGCCCCAAGGTATGATCGGTTCCAGCAACCATCGCCAGCATCTGTTTTACATGGTGCAGGAATACCTAGGGGCAAGATCAGACTTGGACACCTTTCCCACCGAAAATCCTCTGGGTTACTGGGTCTTGAGGATGGATCACTGGCCAGAGCTTGCACAGTATGCAATTGAGCTACTGGCCTGTCCTGCATCCAGCGTTCTTTCGGAACGCACATTCAGTGCTGCTGGAGGCGTGGTAACCGATCACAGGGTGCGTCTGTCCACCGACTCGGTCGATCGGCTGACCTTCATAAAAATGAATCAGTCTTGGATCACCACCAGCTACCAAGCACCTGATGCTGATGTAACCGAATAATTTTTTTTGAAATCTCAGATCCCTTCAAAGACTGCCTATGCTGATGCTGAGTGACTATCCCTGAGTAATTATCCTCTTCCTCCTCAATCATCACGCTGATAGCTTGTAAGAACATTTTTGGTTCTGGGCGCCACCACCAGTGCCTAAGGCACAATTTTTCAGCCCCTGTTTAACAGGGGCGTGTAATTACAATTTTTGATGTAATACTTTGCAGCAGGGCTCGTTCCTGCATTCCAACTAGAGTGTCTGTGAGGGGTTGCAGTGTTGTGGCACCAGCACCAGTGCCTAAGGCCCAATTTTTCTGCCCCTGTCTAACAGGGGCGTGTAATTACAATTTTTGATGCAATACTTTGCAGCAGGGCTCGTTCCTGCGTTCCAACTAGAGTGTCTGTGAGGGGTTGCAGTGTTGTGGCACCAGCACCAGTGCCTAAGGCCCAATTTTTCTGCCCCTGTCTAACAGGGGCGTGTAATTACAATTTTTGAAGCAATACTTTGCAGCAGGGCTCGTTCCTGCGTTCCAACTAGAGTGTCTGTGAGGGGTTGCAGTGTTGTGGCACCAGCACCAGTGCCTAAGGCCTAATTTTTCAGCTCCTGTTCAACAGGGGCATGTAATTACAATTCTTGATCTAATATTTCACAGCAGGGCCCTGTGAGGGCTTACAGTGTTGTGGCCACAGCAACACCTAAGGCCCAAATATCTGCTGAGTATATAGGGCAGGACCCTACTTTCAAACATCTAACTTACAAACGACTCCTACTTGCAAACGGAAGGAGACAACAGGAAGTGAGATGAAATCTACCCCTAGGAAGGGAAATTCTCTCCTGTAAGAGTTAATATGGGAAAACAATTTCTCCTTTCCACTGATGCTTTCCAATCCTTGTTCCACAAAAAAACCCAAATTTTCAAAAAACATTTTTCATTGGGACAAAAAAGTGAGGTGAAATCTTCTGAAGAGGAAGAAAGACAGCAAAACAAATGTCACAGGGGTGATAACCCTTCCCTATGTTTTCCAAAAAGCTTAGAAAAGATTTTTTGGCTGGAGCTAAACACGTTAAAAATGTTCAAAATTACAAACAGATTCTACTTAACAACAAACCTACAGTCCCTGTCTTGTTTGCACCGCCTGTATACTGCTGTTCAGAGTATATAGGGCCTGGTGGCCCCACACCTTTCCTTATTTTAATTTGGGTGCGGGGTTCCCCTTAATATACATACAAGACCCAAAGGGCCTGGTAATGGACTGGGGGGGTACCCATGCCGTTTGTCTCACTGATTTTCATCCATATTGCCATGACCCGACATGACATTAAACCCGCAAGCAGTTTTAAATGAGATTTTTTCCTTTAAAAATGACATTTGGTGCAGGGACTGTTCTAAACATGGGAAACACGCGTCACTTTACAGGCATACTATAGACACCCCCCAGGTACGATATTTAAAGGAATATTTCACTTTTTTTTTTTACTTTAAGCATCATTAAAATCACTGCTCCCGAAAAAACGGCCGTTTTTAAAAGTTTTTTTTGCATTGATACATGTCCCCTGGGGTAGGACCCGGGTCCCCAAACCCTTTTTAGGACAATACCATGCAAATTAGCCTTTAAAATGAGCACTTTTGATTTCGAACGTTCGAGTCCCATAGACGTCAATGGGGTTCTAACGTTCGTGCGAACTTTCGGTCCGTTCGCGGGTTCTGGTGCGAACCGAACCGGGGGGTGTTCGGCTCATCCCTATTGGCCACCAGTTTTGCACGAATCTCAGGAGGGATTTTGTCCCACTCCTCTTTGCAGATACTCTCAAAATCATTAAAGGGATTGTAAAGTCTCAAGGTTTTTCACCTCAATGCATTCTAAAAACACCCCCAAAGAATAATGTTTCCACCTCCTTGTTTGATGGTGTCATAGGCACCATCAAACAAGGCGAGTTGAGTTGATGCCAGAGAGCTCGATTTTGGTCTCATCTGACCACAACACTTTCACCCAGTTCTCCTCTGAATCATTCAGATGTTCATTAGCGAACTTTAGACAAGTCTGTACATGTGCTTTCTTGAGCAGGGGGACCTTGCGGACGCTGCAGGATTTCAGTTCTTCACGGTGTAGTGTGTTACCAATTGTTTTCTTGGTGACTATGGTCCCAGCTGCCTTGGGATCATTGACAAGATTCTCCCGTGTAGGGCTTATTCCTCACTGTTCTCATCATGATTGAAACTCCACAAGGTGAGAGCTTGCATGGAGCCCCAGACCAAGGGAGATTGACATTTATTTTGTGTTTCCTCCAACTGTTGTCACCCTCTCACCAAGCTACTTGATGATGGTCTTGTAGCCCATTCCAGCCTTGTGTAGGTCTACAATCTTAACCCTAACTATCTTGGACAGCTCTCTGTTCTTGGCCATGGTGAAGAGATTGGAATTTGATTGATTGCTTCTATGGACAGGTGTCTTTTATACAGGTAACAAGCTGAGATTAGGAGCACTGCCTTTAAGTGCCGGTTCACACAGGGGCGACTTGACAGGCGACCAGCCGCCTGACAAGTCGCCTCCCGTTCTGTACAATGGAACCGTTCTAGTCGGAGCGACGCAAGTCGCTCCGACTTAGAAAAAGGTTCCTGTACTACTTTGGGGGCGACTTGAGGCGACTTGCATAGACTTCTATACAGAAGTCGTTTTGCAAGTCGCCGTGGAAGTCGTGTGCAGGTCGCCTCGGTGAGGCGACCTGAAAGTCGTGCCGCCCCTATGTGAACCGGGGCTTAGAGAGTAAACTAAACGAAATGTATAGTAGACACCTGGGAGCCAGAAATCTTGCTGAATGATAGGGGATCAAATACTTATTTCACTCATTAAAATGCAAATCAATTTATAACTTTTTTGAAATGCGTTTTTCTGGATATTTTTGTTGTTATTCTGTCTCTCACTGTTAAAATAAACCTACCATTAAAATCATAGACTGATCATTCCTTTGCCAGTGGGCAAACGTACAAAATCAGCAGGGGATCAAATACTTTTTTTTCCCCTCAACGTACATTACATCCTTCTTCTAATGGTGAATAGAACTAAAGGCAAAAATTGTTTATTTAATTTTGGAGTAAGGGAAGGTTATAACCCCTGTCAGTTTCTTACCATCTGTGTCCTGTTCGGGAGATTTCCCTCAGCTTCCTGTCCCATAGCCAAAACATGAACTGAGAGGAAATCCCTCCAACGTGAGGGATTTATTTCCACTTTAAGGCCCCTTTCACACGGACGGACCGTTCGGGTCCACCTGTCAGTTTTTTAGGTGGATCTGAACGGACGCTCTATGCAGGTCTATGGAGCGATGGATGTCAGCGGTGCCCATGTCCTGTCACTAAAATCAGACGTATGGCGATACGTTTGCATCCGTCCTAGCGGATCAGATGAGATCTGAAGAAAACAGACATGGTCTGACAGGTCCTTCCCCACTGAGTGAGCAGAGACTGACCTGTCATCCGCCTGCTCAGCGGAGATCAACGGAAAGATCTCCTGCTGAGCTGGCGTACTCTGCTGAGCAGAGTAACAACAAAAAGGACAAATAGAGAGGTTGAGTCTCCCTAATGGGAGCACAGACAACAATAAAAACATATGAGGGATTCTAATCCCTCTCTACTCTATGCAAAACTAAAGAAAAACTTTTTGCCTTAAGAGATGGGAAGGGGTAGGACCAGCTTCCTCCAGATCATTTGACTCAGTAGGTTTATCTGAGAGCATTCAGGCATTCTGGATATGATGAGGCACCTGATATGTGTAGTCAGCCAATATGTGAATAACCCTTACTAAAAACAAATAATGTTGTGCTAATGATATAAAATGTATCCAAACTCTTGGTGTATCAATATTCCTGTGCAATAAATACCAACATAGATACAAGATGTGCAAATGCACAATGATGTCATGTAAACTGTATCCTATCTCTTGGTGTATTAATTTTCCTGTGCAATATGTGCCAACATAAATACAAAATGTGCCAATATACAATGTGCCACATAGGTTGGACTTGATGGACTTGTGTATTTTTTCAACCTCACCTACTATGTAACAATAATGTGATATATTCATAAAATTCTTCTTATGATAGTCCAAACATATATCCCGTGCTTGAGTGTAATCAAGTAATTGATTAATGGTGTCAAGATAAAGATGAAATTTATTTAATCTTTACAGATCCTCAAAAGCCATGCTTTATGTAAATTCACCTCAGTGCTCCCCCCATTAGAAACGCGCTCACCTCACAAAGTGTGACCTCACACTTTATTGTGATATACATTGTATACAGTTGGTGCACTGGAGCACCCAACAATTTGAGTTTTTTGCATATATTTTAATAAATTGATTATAATTCTAAAATGATATAAGCACTATTTGGAGCTCTCTTTTTACATATACCAAATCACAATGGAGGAACATCAATGGAGCAGCAAGGAGGATAGCATGATCTGTTAGTCCAGTTCTGTCTAAACTTAAGTGTGAGGTCACACTTTGTGAGGTGAGCGCATTTCTAATGGGGGGAGCACTGAGGTGAATTCACGTAAAGCATGGCTTTTGAAGGATCTGTGAAGATTAGCCAGTTCCGGACCAGCCGCCAGGTTGGTTCAGCTGGGCAAAGTAACGTTACCTTATGTCGGGCGCTCGGCCGCCTAGGGGGAGCGCACGCGCGCCCCCTAGGTGGCCGTGACGATCTGATTCTCTTCAGAACCGATTAGTCTCCAGGCCCAGGCCAATGATTTCTGGCCTGGACCTGGTGATCAGTTCTGGCAAATGAAATCCTTCATCTGCCTGTGTAAGTGTAAACACAGGCAGGGGAAGTGATGTCATCTCCCCTCGTAGAACTCTTTTCGTTCCAGAGAGAGGAGAGAAGACATCTCAGAGTAAGTTGCACCAACACTACACTGACACAGTACACATAGGTACACTTGTTACCCCCCGATCACCCCTCCAATTAACCCCTTCATTCCCTGTCACAGTGTCACCCAGTACAGTGTTCATAGTTTTCTTTGATCACTGTACTGTGTCATTTGTGACAATAATCAGTGTAAGGGGACTTAGTAGTAGCCCCAGATAGGTCTAGGGACCCCCCTAAACCCCCCTAATAAAGGTTTAACCCCTTGATCACCCCGTCACCATTGATCACCATATAAGTGTCACGGGTGACGATGGTTAGTTTTTATAGCATCAGGGCACCCGCCGTATATTACCTAATAAGAATTTTAACACCCTGATCACCCGGCGGGTGATGTCAGTTAGGTTTTAGTGTCAGTTAAGGTCCGTGTCGCCCCAGGCAGCGTCAGATTAGTGCCAAAAGCGCTAACACCCACGCACGCACCATACACCTCCCTTAATAGTATAGTGTCTGAAAGGATCGCTATCTTTGATCTGATCAGAACTATATTAGCGTCCCCAATAGTTTAGGGTTCCCAAAAATGCAGCATTAGCGGGATTAGCCAAGATACCTGCTAGCACCTGTGTTTAGCCCCTCCACCCAGCCCACCCAAGTGCAGTATCAATCGATCACTGTCACTTACAAAACACTAAACACATAACTGCAGCATTCGCAGAGTCAGGTCTGATCCCTGCGAGTGCTAACAGTTTTTTTGGTAGTGTTTGAAGCAGTCGCTGACAGTCAGGTGCTCTTTTTTCCTGTGAGTCGCAGTAAATTTAGAGGCCAAAATGTCCAATCGAAGGTACACTAGTGCAGAGGCGTACACATTTCTGAGCCTGACAGATGAGAGTGAAGAGGAAGTCACCCATCTGTCCGATTCAGGCTCAGAATACGAACCAGTAGACAGCAGCAGTACCCTGACAGATAGCTCTGATGATGGAGTAGTGGTCCCTGCCAAGGTCAGGCTTACCGACCCCGTTCTTCTGCTGTTGTTGAGGTGTAAGAACTGCAGGGCTCTCGTATGGAGCAGAGAGCCAGTACTAGTGCCGCTCATCCTTCTGGTGAACTGGCAAGCACTAGGGATGAGCCGAACACCCCCCTGTTCGGTTCGCACCAGAACATGCGAACAGGAAAAAAGTTTGTTCGAACACGCGAACACCGTTAAAGTCTATGGGACACGAACATGAATAATCAAAAGTGCTAATTTTAAAGGCTAATATGCAAGTTATTGTCATAAAAAGTGTTTGGGGACCTGGGTCCTGCCTCAGGGGACATGGATCAATGCAAAAAAAAGTTTTAAAAACGGACATTTTTTCAGGAGCAGTGATTTTAATAATGCTTAAAGTCAAACAATAAAAGTGTAATATCCCTTTAAATTTCGTACGTGGGGGGTATCTATAGTATGCCTGTAAAGGGGCGCATGTTTCCTGTGTTTAGAACAGTCTGACAGCAAAATGACATTTTGAAGGAAAAAACTCATTTAAAACTACCCGCGGCTATTGCATTGCCGACAATACACATAGAAGTTCATTGATAAAAACAGCATGGGAATTCCCCAAAGGGGAACCCGGAGCCAAAATTAAAAAAAAAAAATGACGTGGGAGTCCCCCTAAATTCCATACCAGGCCCTTCAGGTCTGGTATGGATATTAAGGGGAACCCCGGCCAAAATTTAAAAAAAAAATGACGTGGGGTTCCCCCTAAATTCCATACCAGACCCTTCAGGTCTGGTATGGATTTTAAGGGGAACCCTGCGCCAAAAAAAAAACAAAAAATGCGTGGGGTCCCCCCAAAAATCCATACCAGACCCTTATCCGAGCACGCAACCTGGCAGGCCACAGGAAAAGAGGGGGGGACGAGAGTGCACCCCCCCCCTGAACCGTACCAGGCCACATGCCCTCAACATTGGGAGGGTGCTTTGGGGTAGCCCCCCAAAACACCTTCTCCCCATGTTGATGAGGACAAGGGCCTCATCCCCACAACCCTGGCCGGTGGTTGTGGGGGTCTGTGGGCGGGGGGGGCTTATCGGAATCCTGAAGCCTCCTTTAACAAGGGGACCCCCAGATCCCGCCCCCCCCTGTGTGAAATGGTAAGGGGGTACATACCCCTACCATTTCACTAAAAAACTGTCAAAAATGTTAAAAATGACAAGAGACAGTTTTTGACAATTCCTTTATTTAAATGCTTCTTCTTTCTTCTATCTTCCTTCATCTTCTGGTTCTTCTGGTTCTTCTGGCTCTTCTGGTTCTTCCTCCGGCGTTCTCGTCCCGCATCTCCTCCGCGCCTTCTTCTATCTTCTTCTCCTCGGGCCGCTCCGCACCCATGGCATGGGGGGAGGCTCCCGCTCTTCTCTTCTTCTTTTCTTCTCTTCTTCTCTTCTTCATTTTCTTCTCCGGGCCGCTCCGCACCCATGCTGGCATGGAGGGAGGCTCCCGCTGTATGACGGCGCTCCTCGTCTGACAGTTCTTAAATAACGGGGGGCGGGGCCACCCGGTGACCCCGCCCCCTTCTGACGCACGGTGACTTGACGGGACTTCACTGTGACGTCACGGGGAATGCCACAGGGAAGTCCCGTCATGTCCCGTGTGCCAGCATGGGTGCAGAACGGCCCAGAGAAGAAAATGAAGAAGAGAAGAAGAGAAGAAGAGAAGAAAAGAAGAAGAGAAGAGCGGGAGCCTCCCCCCATGCCATGGGTGCGGAGCAGCCCGAGGAGAAGAAGATAGAAGACGCCGCGGAGGAGATGCTGGACGAGAACGCCGGAGGGAGAACCAGAAGAGCCAGGAGAACCAGAAGATGAAGGAAGATAGAAGAAAGAAGAAGCATTTAAATAAAGGAATTGTCAAAAACTGTCTCTTGTCCTTTTTAACATTTTTGACAGTTTTTTAGTGAAATGGTAGGGGTAAGTACCCCCTTACCATTTCACACAAGGGGGGGTGGGATCTGGGGGTCCCCTTGTTAAAGGGGGCTTTCAGATTCTGATAAGCCCCCCGCCCGCAGACCCCCACAACCACCGGCCAGGGTTGTGGGGATGAGGCCCTTGTCCTCATCAACATGGGGACAAGGTGTTTTGGGGGGCTACCCCAAAGCACCCTCCCAATGTTGAGGGCATGTGGCCTGGTACGGTTCAGGAGGGGGGGGCCGCACTCTCGTCCCCCCCTCTTTTCCTGCGGCCTGCCAGGTTGCGTGCACGGATAAGGGTCTGGTATGGATTCTTGGGGGGACCCCACGCCGTTTTTTTTTTTTTGGTGCGGGGTTCCCCTTAAAACCCATACCAGACCAGAAGGGTCTGATATGGAATTTAGGGGAAACCCCACGTCATTTTTTAAAACATTTTTTGGCCGGGGTTCCCCTTAATATCCATACCAGACCTGAAGGGCCTGGTATGGAATTTAGGGGGACTCCCACGTCATTTTTTTTTTAAAGTTTTGGCTCGGGGTTGCCCTTTGGGGAATTCCCATGCCGTTTTTATCAATGAACTTCTATGTGTATTTTCGGCAATGCAATAGCCGCGGGTAGTTTTAAATGGGTTTTTTCCTTCAAAATGTCATTTTGCTGTCAGACTGTTCTAAACACAGGAAACATGCGCCCCTTTACAGGCATACTATAGACACCCCCCAGGTACGAAATTTAAAGGGATATTACACTTTTATTGTTTGACTTTAAGCATTATTAAAATCACTGCTCCTGAAAAAACGTCCGTTTTTAAAACTTTTTTTGCATTGATCCATGTCCCCTAGGGCGGGACCCGGGTCCCCAAACACCCCAAATTGTTCGCTGTTCGGCGAACTTGCGAACAGTCAATGTTCGAGTCGAACATGAGTTCGACTCGAACTCGAAGCTCATCCCTAGCAAGCACCAGTGGCCTAGTACACCCTGGTCATACATCCAGCACTGCAGTAACACTTGGTGATGTGGTGAGTCCCATAAGTGCAGTTAAAGCTGGTGAGGTGGCTAGCACAAGTAAAGTCCGGCAGCCACCAAGAAGACAAACACAGGCCCGTCGAGCCCATAGTGCCCTTCCTGCTGCATTTGCCAATCCTAATTGGGAGCCCACCACTTCTGCAGCACCGATACTTTCCCCATTCACTGGCCAACCCAGATTTCAGGTTGAAACATTTGATTTTACATCACTTGATTTTTATTGGCTGTTTTTCACAGAAGATCTCTATAGATCTGTTGTGGACCAAAGCAATTTGTATGCTGGTCAATTAATCGCCGCTAATCCCCAGTTGGCCCTTGTCAGAGATTGGAGACCTATTACAGTCTCCAAATTTAGGACCTTCCTGGGCCTATCCCTCCTCATGGGCATAGTTTAAAAAAGTGAGTTGCGGTCATATTGGTCCACTGACCTCTCTGCATTCATGACCAGGACATGATCCGAGCAGATCTTGCGGTTCATGCATTTCAATGACAATGAACTATGTCGTCCTCGGGGTGACCCTGGATACGATTGGCTCCACAAAGTTTGGCCCCTCGTAAACCACTTCAAACAACAGTTTGCAGCCTTCTTTACTCCCGATCAAGCTGTCTGCGTTGATGAGTCCCCGTTTTCTGGCCGCTTGTCTATCAAACAGTATCTTCCCAGCAAGTGTGCCAGATATGGGGTCAAGATGTATAAGCGCTGTGACAGGGCAACAGGCTATACATATAGTTTTATGGTTTGAGGGAAAAGATAGTCACGTGGAGCCAGAGAACTGCCCAGACTACATAGGGAGCGCTGGTAAGATTGTGTCGGACTTGGTGTCACCCTTATTTGGAAAGGGGTACCACTTGTGCGTGGACAATTATTGCCACTTTTTAGTCACCTTTTTAATTATGGAATTGGCGCATGTGACACCATGCGATCTAATCGCTGGGGCTCCCCCCAACGGCTTGTAGAATCCTAACTTAGATGGGGGGAGAGAGCCTGCTTGAAATGTAATAATTTGTTAGCAGTGAAGTGGAGGGATACACGGAATGTTTTCATTCTGTCCTCCCTTCACACAGATATGACTGTCCAAATACCTACGGTGACTGGTGTTGTGGAGAAGCCCCTCTCTGTCCACGAATACAACCTTAACATGGGAGGGGTGGACCTCAACGACTAGTTGTTGGCGCTGTACCTAATTGCCCGTAAGGCCAGACGCTGGCACCAAAAAGTGTCTGTATATTTATTCCAATTGGCTTTGCTGAATGCTTATATGCTATACAAAGCTTCAGGATGAACTGGATCCTTCCTTAAATTCCAGTAAGAGATCATCACAGCCCTTCTGTTTCCAGACGGTGCTGTGGCCCACCTTCCCAATGCAAATGCAGTGAGCTGGCTGCATGAGAGGCATTTTCCGTATGTCCTTCCTGGTACCCCTACCCAAAGAAATCCCCAAAGAAGATGTCGTGTCTGCAGAAAATGTGGATTTAGGCATGACACCTGCTTTTATTGTCCCTCCTGTCAGGGCAGTCTTTAATATTGATTGGACCCTGGGCAAAAATTTTCTTGGCCCCCCCATGCAATTTCACTCTTCACCTCCTCTGAGACATACAATAAATAGCAGCTAGACTTACAATCAGTTTACTGTAGCAGATCAGGCAGCGATTGCGATTGGTTGCCAATGGTTACAGCATATCATTACTGCTTACTGACTGGTTGCTAGAGGTTACAGCACACATTACGGCTCACTGATTAGTTGCTAGAGGTTACAGCAAATGATTTCTGCTTGTTAATTGATTGCTAGAGATTACTGTACAGTAATACTGCTCACTGATTTGTTGCTAGAGGTTACAGCACATCATCTCCTCACTGCAGGGGGCATGATATACATATGAATGCCGCCTTTACTTAAAAAAAAAACACACAAAAACACACACAAAAAAAAAGCCAAAAATAGTTGTGGTTTTATTTTTCTTCTCTCTCTATTGTTCTCTCTCTTATGTTTGCTCTCTATTGTCCACTCTATTATTCTCTCTCTATTGTTACTGTATTTTAGAACGGTAATGTTTTATTTTTACTATGTTTTATTCTGCTTTGCAGGTATGGAATTTCTTACTGTTATACTGTAATGTTACTTTGTTTTATTGTTAACCTTTATTTTCTTAGCAGGTATGCCATTCAGCTGCAGCACGGGTTTATTTATTCTGACAGCAACAGCGCTTGCTCCGACCATACGTAAAAGCCGTGACTCCAGCACTGTAGGAGGTGATTTCACCACCACAGTTAAAAAAAAAGAGCATATATGCCGAAGCATGGTGGCAGGGGTGGAGGAGCGATTTGCTCCTAACATTATGAGCGGATTGCCCCCATGCTTCGGCATATATTTTTTAGGCACAGATTGCGTTAAAAAATCAACCTTAACTAAATCAATCATCGTTTTATTGAGTTAATGTTTTATCATTACCAGTGTTTGCTTTGCAGGAATGCCATTCAGCTGCAGCACTGATTTAAATATCTTGACAGCAACAGCGTTTGCTCTCACGATACATAAATCAGTGACTCCAGCGATATAGGAGGTGATTTCACCGCTACAGTTAAAAAAAAATGGTGCATGTATGCCCATTATTAGAAGTGGGTGAATGAAGAGCGGTATTCTTTTTTTCGGTCAGCTCACAGGCTGCATGAAAAAATGAATATTACAATATATGCCAAACAAGGACCAACAACGTACTGGTATGTTGCTGGAATTTGAGTGGCTATACCAGAATGATGCCTGCAGGTTTAGGTATCATCTTGGTATCATTCTTTTCAGCCAGCGGTCGGCTTTCATGTAAAAGCAATCCTAGTGGCTAATTAGCCTCTAGATTGCTTTTACAAGCAGTGGGAGGGAACGCCCTCCCCCCACCATCTTCCATGTTTTTCTCTGTCTCTCCGGTCCCAACAGGAAACCCGAGAATGCAGCCGGTGGTTCTGCCAGCTGACCATAGAGCTGATCTGAGACCAGAATGGCTCCAATCATCTCTATGGCCTAAGAAATCGGAAGCTACGAGCATTTCATGACTTAGGTTTTGCCGGATATAAACAGCGCCATTGGGAAATTGGCAAAGCATTTTATCACACCGATCTTGGTGTGCTCAGATGCATTGAGGGCAGAGGAGAGATCTAGGGTCTAATAGACCCCAATTTTTAAAAAAAAGAGTACCTGTCACTACCTACTGCTATCACAGGGGATATTTACATTCCCTGAGATAACAATAAAAATGATACAAAAAAATAGGAAAAAAAAATGAAAGGAACAGTTTAAAAAAATAAAAGCACCCCTGTCCCTCTGTGCTCACATGCAAAGGCGAACACAAGCGTCGGTCTGGTGTCATATGTAAACAGCAATTGCACCATGCATCTAAGGTATCACCGCGAAGGTCAGATCGAGGGCAGTAATTTTAGCAGTAGACCTCCTCTGTAAATCTAAAGTGGTAACATGTAAAGGTTTTTAAAAATGTATGTAGTTTTTCGCCGCTGCACGTTTGTGCACAATTTTAAAGCATGTTGTGTTTGGTATCCATGTACTCAGCATAAGATCATCTTTTTTATTTCATCAACATTTGGACAATATAATATTTTTTCATGTAAACAAAAAGTGTCAAAAAGGGCTTTGTCTTCAAGTGGTTAGAAGAGTGGGTGATGTGTGACATAAGCTTCTAATGGTGTGCATAAAATGCCAGGACAGTTCACCCCCCCCCTCCAAATTACCCCTTTTTGGAAAGTAGACACCCCCAAGCTATTTGCTGATAGGCATGTTGAGTTCATAGAATATTTTATATTTTGCCACAATGTTCGGGAAAATTTGTTATTTTTTTTTTTGCACAAAGTTGTCACTAAATGATATATTGCTCAAACATGCCATGGGCATATGTGGAGATTCACCCTTAAATACATTCTGCTGCTTCTCCTGAGTACAGGGATACCACATGTGTGAGACTTTTTTGGAGCCTAGCCGTGTACAGGACCCTGAAAACCAATCACCGCCTTCAGGCTTTCTAAGGGTGTAAAATGGTGATTTCACTTAATCACTACCTGTCACAGTTTTGGAGGCCATGAAATGTCCAGATAGCACCCCCCCCCCCAAATGAACCCATTTTGGAAAGTAGACTTTTCAAGCTATTTGCTGAGAGGCATGTTGTGTCCATGGAATATTTTATATTTTGCCACAAGTTTCGTGAAAATTATTTTTTTTTTACACAAAGTTGTCACTAAATGATATATTGCTCACACATGCCATGGTTATATGTGGAATTACACCCCAAAATACATTCTGCTGCTTCTCCTGACTATGAGGATACCACATGTTTGAGACTTTTTGGGAGCCTAGCTGCGTACAGGACCCCAAAAACCAAGCACCGCCTTCAGGCTTTCTAAAGGCATAAAATTGTGATTTTAATCCTCACTACCTATCATAGTTAAAGAGGCCCTGAAATGTCCAGATAGCACAACCCCCCCCCCCCAAATGACCTCATTTTGGAAAGTAGACACCCCAAGGTATTTGCTAAGAGGCATGGTGAGTGTTTTGCAGTTCTCATTTGTTTTTGAAAATGAAGAAAGAAAATAAACATTTTTTTTTCTTTTTTCATTTTTCAAAACTTTGTGACAAAAAGTGAGGTCTGCAAAATACTCAACACGCCTCTCAGCAAATAGCTTGGGGTGTCTACTTTCCAAAATGGGGTCATTTGGGGGGGGGGGGGGTTCTGTGCTATCTGGGCATTTCATGCCCTCCGAAACTGTAATAGGCAGTGAGGAGTGAAATAAAAAATTTACGCCCTTAGAAAGCTTGAAGGCGGTGATTGTTTTTCGAGGTCCTGTACGTGGTTAGACTGCCAAAAAGTCTCACACATGTGGTATCCCCGTACTCAGGAGAAGCAGTAGAATGTATTTTGGGGTGTAATTCCACATATTACCATGCCATGTTTGAACAATATTGATATATTGAGTGACAACTTTGTGTAAAAAATAAATAAATAAATTCCCCAAACTTTTCGCAAAATATAAAATATTCCATGGACTCAACATGCTTCTCAGCAAATAGCTTGAAGTGTCTTCTTTCCAAAATGGGGTCATGGGGGGGGGGGGGGGTTGTGCTATCTTGACATTTCAGGGCCTCCAAAACTGTGATAGGTATTGAGGAAGTGAAATCACCATTTTACGCCCTTAGAAAGCCTGAAGGCGGTAAATTGGTATTCGGGGTCCTGTACATGGCTAGGCTCCCAAAAAGTCTCACACATGTGGTATCCCCATACTCAGGAGAAGCAGCAGAATGTATTTTGGGGTCTAATTCCACATATAACCATGCCATGCGTGAGCAATATATAATTTAGTGACAACTTTGTGTAATTTTTTTTGTCATTTTTCAATCACAAAAATAAAATAAAATATTCAATGGGCTCAGAATGCCTCTCAGCAATTAAATAAGGTCATTTCGGGGGGGGGGGGGGGGGGGGATTTGTACTGCCCTGCCATTTTAGAACCTCAAGAAATGAGATAGGCAGTCATAAACTAAAAGATGCATAAATTCCAGAAAATGTACCCTAGTTTGTAGACACTATAACTTTTGCGCAAACCAATAAATATATGCTTATTGACATTTTTTTTACCAAAGACATATGGCTGAATACATTTTGGCCTAAATGTATAACTAAAATTGAGTTTATTGGATTTTTCTTATAACAAAATGTAGAAAATATCATTTTATTTCAAAATTTTTGGTCTTTTACCATTTATATCGCAAAAAATAAAAATCACAGAAGCAATCAAATACCATCAAAAGAAAGGTCTATTTGTGGGAAAAAAAAAAAAGATGCAAATTTCGTTTGGGTACAACATTGCATGACCGCGCAATTACCAGTTAAAGCAGCGCAGTGCCAAATTGTAAAAAGCACTCTGGTCATTGAGCAGCCAAATCTTCTGGGGCTGAAGTAGTTAAATAAGTTTCATCTTTATCTTAAAACCATTAATCAATTACTTGATTACACTTAAGCACGGGATATATATTTGGACTATCATAAGAAGAATTATATAAATATATCACATTATTGTATATTGGCACATTCTGTATTTATGTTGGCACACATTGCACAGGGAAATTAATACACCAAGAGATAGGATACAGTTTACGTAACATCATTGTGTATTTGCACATTTTGTATCTATGTTGGTAACTACTGCACAGTAATATTGATACACCAAGAGTTTGGATACATTTTATATCATTAGCGCAGCATTATTTGTTTTTAGTTTAATATTTCGCATTTAGATTGGGAGTGTGTTATTTGCTGCTTGCTTATAGATTACATCATTTTCACCCTAGTTGCTCGCAAGACATTCTACAATTTATAACAATGTGGGCACGCTCGTCCTTTTTTTCTGCTGCTGGTTGTGTTATTGAGCCACAATATGCAGAAGAGTTGGTGGAGTGGATATTGAAGTCGTCCTCATCCTCCTCATCCTCTATCACCCAGGCTCAGAGTAGTTTGCCTTCAAACGCAGCTGCCAAAGCAGCCTATTCCACCGGCTCCTCGTCCACAGTCACTCCTTCCCTTTCCTTCCCTTTGCCCTGTTTGCCTTTAGTTATACTTTAGTAGAAGGGAAGGGGTAGGGTCACCTTTCCTTTGCTTCCCCACTCAGCCGCCAGGCATGAAATATCCAACACTTCTGGGTTTTGGGGAGGATGTGACCCATTTCTCCTCTCCCATGTGACAGCGATGGTAATTTATAGGCCCAGTGCTGTTGCATGGGGTGGGTGTTGGTTTTGAGCTTAGAAATGACTTTCTTCACCTGAAACTGATGAGCAGAGAGGTGAGGAAACAAGAAAAGAGGAGTATTTATTGATATGGAGCAGATAGAGTTAAGGGACCCTGTTATTTTGTCCTGCATTGGCAAAGGGAAGGGTCACTTTAGTAGTTAACCAATACTGTGGATCCAAACACATAGGGATTGTAACTCAAAATTTCTCAGAAGTACATGAAGGTCCAAATTGCTGAGGGCCCATTCAAACTGAACTGACAGAATTGTTTTCTGTGTGTCCTTGCAGTGTTGTATACCGCAGTAAAATGCCAGTCACCGCATATAGGGCGAAATGGCCTTGAATGTATTGGCAATAAGCCCTGCAGTGTAAAGTACAGTGAATGCCTCCAAAAAGATACAAAAGTTACATGAGTAGTTATTGCTTACTCCCGTCAGAAAATGTTGCCTGGCTGACATGCTGATTCTCAGATTTCAACGTTTCGTGAGTCACTGACCTGGACCATGTACAGTACACAGAAAATGTCATAAGAGAGAAGTCAAACTCTGCATGACATTTGTTCTGGTCAAATGTGCAGAAAACATTAAAGCGGTTTTAATCTCAAATCCAAAAATTTTATATGTTGCAGTTTACCAATCATTAGATTCGTTTTAGTTTTTAGGCTTTTTTCCTTTTGTTTTCACCTGGTAATCTGACCAGTAACACACCTCCTGTATTTGAGTGCCCCAATCTGTGGAGCACAGGGGACACCTTTACACAGCAGCATTGTCAGTCTGGGCAGAGGGGAGTATTAGAAGTACTAGAAATTTTTTTTGGTCTTTTAGGATAAAGGTTTTACAGCACAGTGGTGTAGTGGGTAGCACTCTCACCTTGCAGCAATAGGGTCGCTGGTTCAAATCCCGACCACAACACCATCTGCCTGGAGTTTGCATGTTCTCCCTGTGCCTGCGTGGGTTTCCTCTGGGTACTCCGGTTTCCTCCCACACTCCAAAGACATGCTGGTAGGTTAATCAGATCCTGTCTACAAAATTGGCCCTAGTATGTGTATGTGTTTGTAAGCGTGTCGGGACCCTGCAGGGTAATAGACCACGCTATATCAAGATGCAACTCAACTCAACTCAACATAAATGAATAAAAGCTGATCATTGTAAGCAATGCCAGAGGTCTTGTTCTTTTCAAAAACAACAGACTTACTGGCTGGATCACTGGATGAAAATAAGATAAAGAAAGTCTAAAAAAGAACGCTAAGGCCGGATCACATCTTAGAATTGGTAAGCTGTAATATAATAAATGTTTGCTTTTGGGTTTAATACCACTTAAAAGTCATTGGATCAGCATGACAGCCAGGAAAGTAGCATTCTCAGAAGGAAAGGTCTGCAATGGCAACCCACATATTCTTCTCCTTTACGATGAGGCATCTGCTCCTTCTCTCTCACTGTGCAGGATAATTATTTTCCTTTACTTTATACAGCAGTCAGGAACGCCTCGAACAGTGATTACAATTAATATGATTTGGATTTATGCCTAACCAGTCATGGTTCTCCCACATGTATTAATTAAATTTCACTCTGCTCTGCCAAGAAGAAATTCCTTTGTAATCTGTTTATTGTTATGTAAAGTGGATAACAGATCAGAGTACATACATAGACTGCACCTAATGGTGTCAAGGGCCATGTAAAGGTACCTGGAATGAATGAAACATGGAGGCTACTATTGTTGACTTCTCTTTCCGCAAATGTTAAATGCCTGGTTATCATGCTGACCCCCTTTCTTTCATACTTTGACAAGTTTGAATTTTCCTCCAACTTTCCTGATCTTTTTACTTGTTGCTGGAAGGTGACACAGAAAGTATTTAAGTCAGGGGGTCTGCATAACACTCAGGCAACTAATATTTTCAGGGGGAGAGTGATGGCAGCCCTATATTTGTCTTAGGTACGGATTATGCTCCTGGAAATAAAACTCAGCCCAGTAATATAACACCTAACAAAATTATAATGTATTCTTTGAAGAACTAATCTAATGATAAAGGGTCAAAATGACATTTGCCCCATGCCCTTCAAAACTGGGGGTCTACCAAGAGATGAGCAAATAATGAATTCTGAATTACAAGCCAAGAGACTCTTGTCTTATATTCGGGGTCATTGCCATTCAGCTTATGAGATCAATATCATCCTAAATATTCCTGATGAATTTAAAAAATACAAATAAAAATTCAAGTTAGACTTACTGGTAACTTGTTTTCCAAGAGTCTTTCAGGACAGCACATGAGAGAGTGGCTCCACCCACTAGGAAACAGGAAACACAAACTCCACCACATTTTAAAAGGAGGCTCCTCTCCACAGCTCATCAGTTGTAGTAGAGTACATCCGGCCCAAGCTGGAACACATAAGGAAAAAAGAGAAAGGTCTGGTGTCCCCAGTGACACACTTCCATCCCTATAACATATAGTAAAACAAAAGGATTCGCCCTGGGACTTTGAATGAAGTGGGTACCGTTTCCGCCAGTAAATATAACAGTAGTAAATACAGTATATGATTTATTTAAGTAAAATTGTTTACATGCATAGATAACACCAACAGTTGCCAAAAAAAGGATATATATATAAAACAAGAAATATTGGTACATGGATGTGATAGCAATCATAGTACACGGGCATCATACTACCCGACTAGTTTCGCAAGATCCAGCTCGCTCTTCAGGGGTGGATGTGTGTAACATTGTACCACTGAGCATTTCACTCTTCATTGAGGACACACACAGCTGTGGAGGTTGCCTGCTGTGTCTCATTACTTTTATATTCAAGATATTCACCACACTCAGCCTACACTCTTTATGAACTAACAAGGTCTCTTGGGATACATCACTGCACCTATGCCATGCCTGCTCGCCATTTGGCCCCTGGTGGGGTCCCATCTGACTTCGCCCCCTCAGCTCCCTGGTGGGGCACCTGCTGCCGCTATCTTGGAGCCGCACACCTGTAGCCATGGTCAAACTCAGTGGTACAATGTTACACACATCCACCCCTGAAGAGCGAGCTGGATCTTGCGAAACTAGTCGGGTAGTATGATGCCCGTGTACTATGATTGCTATCACACCCATGTACCAATATTTCTTGTTTTATATATATATATCCTTTTTTTGGCAACTGTTGGTGTTATCTATGCATGTAAACAATTTTACTTGAATAAATCATATACTGTATTTACTACTGTTATATTTACTGGCGGAAACGGTACCCACTTCATTCAAAGTCCCAGGGCGAATCCTTTTGTTTTACAAGCTGGAACACATAATCATAATACGGGTAATTCACAGCACATATATATATATATATATATATACACACACTTCCATATACGTATAAATATGTATATATAAACATGAAGGGCGGGTAGTTTGCTGTCCTGAAAGACTCTTGGAAAACAAGTTACCGGTAAGTCTAACGTGAATTTTCCCTTATCGTCTTTCAGGACAGCACATGAGAGGATAATCGAGACTTACCAACTAGGGAGGGACAACAGCCTGCAGGACCTTTCTGCCAAATGCCTGATCACCAGCTGACAGAAGATCCAATCTCTAGTGACGGACAAACGTAAGATAACTTGACCACGTAGCTGCCTTACAAGTTTAGTCTGGGTTTGGCACCAGCTTTTTCTGCCCATGTAGTGGCTAGAGCTCTAGTAGAGTGTGCTCGTACTCCCTGAAGAGGAGACAAACCCGACTGGACATAAGCTTCTGAAATAGCCAATCTTAACCATCTGGCAATTGACCCCTTTGAAGCTTGCCTTCCTTTTCTGATGCCAGGAAACAAAACAAATAAAGAGTCCGAAGACCTGAAGTCCCTTGTTTTTTCTAAGTAATGTAATAAAGTTCTTCTTACATCTAACTTATGAAATAATTCTTCCTTATTTCCTGAAGGATCTGAACAAAAAGTAGGATGATTTCCTGCGACCTGTTATGGACTGATGCCACCTTTGGTAAAAACGCAGGATCTGTTCTAAGCACAATCCTGTCTGGGTAAATCGACATAAAGAGCTCTTTAACTGAAAGAGCATGAAGTTCTCCAATTCTTCTCGCAGTCGTAACTGCAACTAAGAATACCGTCTTCAGAGTTAAATTCTTTAAAGAGATTGACTGTAACGGTTCAAAAGGATCTTTTGTGAGTACTTGTAAGACCACTGTCAAGTCCTATTTTGGAAAGTGTCTAGTGGAAACTGGTCTGGATCTAGTAAGTGACCTAAAAAATCTTGTGACCAACGGAACTGAGGAAATAGGATGATCCAGGTATATTCCTAGGGCAGCCACTTGTACTTTAAGCGTGCTAATTGCCAGCCCTTTGTCCACCCCCTTCTGCAGAAATTCCAGAACCGACACAATGTCTTCTAAATTTCGGTTTGCCGAGCGACACCAAGAGTTGTAGACTTTCCAAACTTTAGCGTAGATATCTCTAGTCACCTTCTTTCTACTAGCAAGTAAAGTGGATACTAGAGGCTCTGACAAACCCTTGTTTTTTAACAGCTGTTCCTCAGATACCAATCAGTGAGACTTAGTCTTGCTATATCCGGATGATACACTGGACCTTGAAGTAGTAAGTCCTGTCTGAGGGGAAGCTGCCAGAATGGTTTGACTGACATTAGTAGAATGGAGGAAAACCAGGCCCTTTTTGGCCACTACGGGGTGATCAAGATTACCGACACCTTCTCCTTCTGTATCTTCCTCAATACTAAAGGAATTAGCTGAAAAGGGGGGAAGGCCTAACCCAGCTGAAAATTCCAAGGATGTGCCAGGGCATCTATCCCTATCGATCCGTTGTCTCGGTGCAGAGAGAAGAACTGAGGGAGCTGAGCATTTTCTCTTGATGCGAATAGATCCACCTGCGGGCATCCCCACTTCTGGGTTATTAGAGTGAATATTTCTGGATTCAGACTCCACTCTGCCTCCTGAATCTTTTGTCTGCTCAAGAAGTCTGCTACTCCATTTAGCGTGCCCTTGAGATGTACTGCTGACAGGGAAAGTAGATGACTCTCTGCCCATTCTAGGATCTCTGAAGATAACAATAGAAGAGTCCCGCTCCTTGTGCCCCCTTGTTTGTTCAGGTATGCCACCGTGGTGGCGTTGTCTGACAATATCTGCACATGGGACCCCTGAAGGTTTGGAGAGAAGGCAACCAAGGCTAGAGCACTGGAAATAAAAGGTGATATAGGGCGCACAGGACTAGCGTAGTCCAAATGATGTCTCTATTAAGGATCGGCAGTCCAAAAATGAACGGGAGAGGTGTAGGTAGGAAGGGATGGAAGGATGGTGATCTTCAGCATAAAGGACTGCAACTTTAAAAGACTTGAAGCAGGGTCTAAAATGACATAAAAACAAACAAAGGCGCCTCTAAGTGCAGAAGATAAACAATTTTAATACCCCAACTGGGTTAAAAACACTTACAAAATAGAAGCTCAGGGAGTTTGGTCCCCAGTGGAAGCAGGAAGGTCATCAAATTGGAGGGAGTTAAAGGCAGTCGCTCTAGCCTTGGTTTAAAAACAAACAAAGGCGCCTCTAAGTGCAGAAGATAAACAATTTTAATACCCCAACTGGGTTAAAAACACTTACAAAATAGAAGTAAAAAGCAGGCACATCGTGGGTAAGGCTGCATTGGAAGAGGTCACGATCCGAGGAAGCCTACAGGAGGATGGATGTAGTCACTGTCAGCCGCAATGTAAAACACAGGTTCCCTGTGTTTTACATCGCTGCTGACAGTGACTACATCCATCCTCCTGTAGGCTTCCTCTGATCGTGACCTCTTCCAATGCAGCCTTACCCACGATGTGCCTGCTTTTTACTTCTATTTTGTAAGTGTTTTTAACCCAGTTGGGGTATTAAAATTGTTTATCTTCTGCACTTAGAGGCGCCTTTGTTTGTTTTTAAACCAAGGCTAGAGCGACTGCCTTTAACTCCCTCCAATTTGATGACCTTCCTGCTTCCACTGGGGACCAAACTCCCTGAGCTATGTCTTAACCCCAGTGTGCTCCCCATCCCCAACTGATGGCGTCTGTCGTTATCCTTCTCTCTGTTGGGAAGGACCAGAGTAAACCCCTTGACAGCACTGCCTGATTTCTCCACCACCAAAGGGTCCTTTTTACCTTGGTGGGAAGCTTTACCTTTGAGTCTAAAGCTTCTGGACTGTGATCCCAGATCTTTAAGAGAAAACTCTGAAGGGGTCTGAAATGGAGTCTGGCCCATTGAATGGCCGGCATAGTTGAGGTCAAGGTTCCCAGTACTGACATAATACTTCTGACTGATACCTCCAGGTTCGTCTGAAGGCTGGATACTGCCTGCAATACCTTCACTTTCTTCTCTTCTGGAAGAAAGATCTTTTGATCCACTGAGTCTATCAGATACCCCAGAAATTGGACTCTTTGTGCTGGATTGAAATTTGATTTTTGGATGTTTATAATCCAACCTAAGGCCTCCGGATGACTGCGAGCCTTGATCAAATCCTCCTGTAACCTTTCCCTGGAAGGGGCAAAGAAAAGGAGGTCGTCCAGGTAAGGGATGACCGCAATCCCTTGTAGCCGGAGGGGAGCTAGGGCTTCCGCCATAATTTTGGTAAATATTCGAGGGGCGGAAGATAGACCAAACGGGAGGGCCCTGAATTGAAGGTGCAGAACCTCCCACCCCATATTTACTGCCAGCCTCAGGTATCTCTGGGACTGAGCAGCTATAGGTACAGGCAGGTACGCATCCCTTAAGTCGATTGATGCCATAAAGCATCCCCTGACTAAGAGATTTCTTACCGAAAATATGGAGTCCATGCGGAATCGCCTGTATTGGACTGACCTGTTTAACGGTTTTAAATTGAGGATGAGCCGAAAGCTTCCTGATAGTTTCTTTATCAGAAAGATATGGGAATAGAACCCCTGGAAATCTTCCTCCGGAGGCACCTGAACCCCAACACCTTGTTTTATCAGATCCCCTAACAGGTTCTTCATGGCTAGGGCTTTTGTTGTGTCTTTCGGCAGACTTGTTACACAGTACCTCTCTGGAGGAAGGTTCAACAGCTCTATCTTGTATCCCTGGGCTATTAAATCCAAAATAAAAGGTTTTTTTGTTATGTTTGCCCAAAGAGGAAGGAATTTTTGAAGCCTTCCTCCCACAGGCACCACTAAGTCATTGTGTTTTATTGGCCTGCGTAGGAGGATTGAAAAGGACATTCCCTTTGCCTTTTCCTCTCTGCGCCGCCCAATTCTTTCTTTTTTCTTGGGGCCTGTTACTCTTTTCCTGATTTTTTTTAGGTCGAAAAAACCGCCTAACTGGCTGCTTTTTCTTTTTAACAGGAAAGGATTTCTTCTTATCAGCTGTTCTATCCAAAATAGACTCTAGTTCGGGACCAAATAGCTGATCTCCCAAAAATGGAACTCCACATAACTTATTTTTGGAAGCTGCGTCCCCAGGCCATGTCTTCAGCCATAACGCTCTCCTAGCTGCAATGGTCAGGGCCCCTGATCTAGCTGACATTCTTATTGAATCTGCAGAGGCGTCAGAAATATATGCTACAGCTGCCATAAGGGTTGGGAAGGAATCTAGAATATCCTGTTTGGGTGAATCAGCTACAATATGCGCTTTTAGCTGATTCAGCTAGAATTCCATATTTCTGGAGACACAGGTCATAGCCATAGCAGGCTTAAGATTCCCTATAATGGACTGCCAGGCTTTTTTAAGCTGTTGGTCCGCCTTCTTATCCATAGGATCCTTCAAAGTACCCATGTCCTCAAATGCCAGATCTGTTGATCTGGATACTTGGGAAAAAGCTGCATCCAACTTCAGAACTTTGTTCCAAAGTGACTCAGGATTATCATTAAATGGGAAACGCCTCTTGTGTGCTCTTGGGAAAAAGGGTTTTTTCTCTGGGTCAGCCCATTCTTTCTTAATGGTCTCCGAGATTACCGAATGTACAGGGAAAGTGCGACCTGTTGCTTCACTAAGCCCTTCATACATTCTATCGTGCAGCGATAACTCTCTTTTTTCTTCCTCCATTCCCAATGTTGCATACTTGCTACTTGTTCCAAGGACAGTTTGTACCTAGAAGGTGCATCTGCCTCTTCCTCTTCCTCCTCCTCCTCTTCTCCAGAGTATGAGGGGGAATGCACCCTTTGGGTAGTCGGGCCAGCCTCAGCCTCTACCATTGGGGTTAAGTGTGAGTCCTGAGAGGGGTCTGAGGTAGTTGCCTGACTTAATGCTGGTGTTACAAGAGAAGAGCAAAAAGCCTGTATAGTAGCATCTAGCTCTTTCTTAACTGATGCGATTATGTCGCTGCACGCAGAAGAAGCCTCTTCCTTGACTAAGGAGTCAATGCAAATTTGGCATAAAGTCTTCTTCCAACCCTCCAGTAACTTTGCTTTACATGAGGGGCATCTCATTTTAATAGCTGGTTCAGAGCTCTTAGCCTGCCAGAAAAAAATGACAAAAGAGAAAAAAACACCAGAATTCAATTAAGCCAAAGCTTCCTCCTAACGGACTCACCACAGGTGCACAGGTGGAACAGCAGTTAATCCCATGTGCCCACACAGGCCCCAGCCACCAAAGGGGAAAAAACATTTGCGAGAGGGGCACCAAAGTAACCAGGATAGTTCTCTATATCCTCTTACCTGGGCCTTGCTGGTGCCTGTGCCTGTCCCACATGCAGCTGCCACAGAATCCATAGTGGTGCTGCTCCGATCGGTGGCTCTTACGAACGTCGGTTCCGCAGTTTGTGTTTCCTGTTTCCTAGTGGGTGGAGCCACTCTCTCGTGTGCTGTCCTGAAAGACGATAAGGGAAATAATGGTTAACTCTTATGTTGTCTGATAATTAGGTTCAGACAAGACTCGTTTCTTTTTAACACTCATGCAGGTAAGGCCCCAGAGTAGGAACCACAATCTGAGGTCCATATAGCTATCTAATTGTTTGTCCAGGAACACAAGTCTTAGTCCAGTCCAACCTTTTTTTTAGTGAAGGCACCCTTTAAAATTATGGACAATCTCAAGGTACCCTTTAAAATTATGGACAGTCTCAAGGCACCCCATTCTAAAATGTTAAAAAACTATTCTAATGCCCCTTACACACGGTCGGATTTTCAGATGGAAAATGTGTGATAGGACCTTGTTGTGGGAAATTCCAACCGTGTGTAGGCTCCATCACACATTTTCCATCGGATTTTCCAACACACAAAGTTTGAGAGCAGGCTATAAAATTTTCCGACAACAAAATCCGTTGTCGGAATTTCCGATCGTGTGTAGACAAATCCGACGCACAAAGTGGCAGGCATGCTCAGAATAAATAAAGAGATGAAAGCTATTGGCTACTGCCCCGTTTATAGTCCCGACGTACGTGTTTAACGTCAACGCGTTCAGAATGATCGGATTTTCCGACAACTTTGTGTGACCGTGTGTATGCAAGGCAAGTTTTAGCCAACATCCGTCGAAAAAATCCTAGGATTTTGTTGTCGGAATGTCCGATCAATGTCCGACCGTGTGTACGGAGCATAATAGTTTTACATAATGTGGCAGCATTGACACACATATGAAACCCAACATTAGAGGTGATTTATTCTTCCAAAGCAAATACACTTTTCCACACTAGTACCGACTAGTATTCCAGTGTTTCTCTCCATCACTCAGCTAATGTGACCCCAGTGTTGATGGAGGGGGGCAGGGGAGAGTCAAACAAAGATGCTCTGCAGGCAATCAACACCCTTCTTATCAACACTGATAACATCACTGGTTAGGATGCCGGTTGCTGGAAGGTTGAGATGTTACACAAAGCCACAAGTTTTTATTGTGCACCCAAAATACAGGCTTGATCCACCTGCTGGCTTGTATACATTTTTGGGCAATTTTTAGGCATTTTGCCAAGGCACCCTGGTTGAAAAAGGCTGGCTTAGTCAACCCAAACCTGATATGTTAATAAATGTTGCACCATCAAAAGCTACACGCATTCCTTGACAGCTCTAATGCCACATACGCACGATCAGAATTTCGGCCCGCAAAAGTCCGATGAGAGTTTTTCGTTGGAAAATGTGACCATGTGTATGCTCCATCGGTCTTTTGCTGGTGGAATTCCAGCCAGCAAAAGATTGAGCGCATGCTCTCAATTTTTCGATCGGGAAAAGTTCCTATCTGAAAATGCGATCGTCTGTGGCAATTTCGACGCGCAAAATCCCTACGCATGCTTGGAAACAATTCGACGCATGCTCGGAAGCATTGAATTTCATTTTCTTGGCTCGTCATAGTGTTGTACATCACCGCGTTCTTGACGGTCGTAATTTCAGCGAACTTTTGCGTGGCCGTGTGTATGCAAGGCAAACCTGAGCAGAATCCTGTCGGAAAAGCTGTCATATCTTGCCATATCCGACGAGAAATCCGCTCGTGTGTACGCGGTATAATGCCCCGTACACACGGTTGGATTTTCCAACGGAAAATGTGTGATAGGACCTTGTTGTCGGAAATTCCGACCATGTGTAGGCTCCATCACACATTTTCCATCGGATTTTCCGACACACAAAGTTTGAGAGCAGGCTATAAAATTTTCCGACAACAAAATCCGTTGTCGGAATTTCCGATCGTGTGTACACAAATCCGACGGACAAAGTGCCACGCATGCTCACAATAAGTAAAGAGATGAAAGCTATTGGCTACTGCCCCGTTTATAGTCCCGACGTACCTGTTTTACGTCACCGCATTCAGATCAATCGGATTTTCCGTCACCGCATTCAGATCAATCGGATTTTCCAACAACTTTGTGTGACCGTGTGTATGCAAAACAAGTTTGAGCCAACGACCGTCGGAAAAAATCCTAGGATTTTGTTGTCGGAATGTCCGATCAATGTCCGACCGTGTGTACGGGGCATTAGAGTGGTGTTTTCCTCTGAAGTTCCAGGACTGCAAGCCCCTCAGAACTGTCTGATTGAAGATTATTATTTCTGGAACTTGACAACTTGTTGCTGATACCTTTTGTTGCAAGCTGTCGGCAGAAGTATTGGACATGTAGGTTGTGCTCCCTGTATGTGTCTCAAGGTTTAGAGTAGATCTAAAAGCAAACTAACTACTAAAATCTCAAGTAATGTGTAACATGTTAATGTAATTCTAAAAGTTGATGCAGCTATGAAGGTCCTCGTTCAGGCAACTGCTGTCATGGGGTACCAACTTCCTTCCAAACTGAGCTTCTGGATTGTCACCCTGTCACATGCAGCCATGTTTGAGACTACAAGTGGCCACTCCGACACATTGCACAAGCTTGGTGCACAGTTGTCATTATCAGTAAGTTGGTTCACAGAAATGACATGCAGTTGACATTGGACAGAATGTATATGGACAGGCCATGGCTGAAAGAAGCTGGAGGCGATGGAAGGTTGAAAAAAGGGTGAAAATTGTATTTTATGAAAATAATACCAATAATAAAAATGGCAGTTGTTTATGCTGCATAGTGCTTTAGCAATCCAAATGTCATCTAGATAGGGTTTAGATCTAATTAAATTTCCTGTTTGATATCAGAGTACCAGTTTAACCTCATTATTAGGGCACACCTCGATTTTAGTGAAACATATGAATATTATAGGAGTTTTCTAATTACAACCGTGACTAATTATTCATACTGGTGATTTTGGGATTAATCTAGTACGTACTTAGTCACATTCTAACATATTTAACATTAATAAACACACCCAGCTCAATGTCACTGATTACTGCTGGCAATGCCATGACTTGGGTAAATAAGAACCTTCATATCAAATAAAATATATTTAAAAGTGAAGACCCATCCTTTAATTGTGCACATAGTTATAGGCAGGACCTAAGTTAGGTACGTCATTGGGAGTAACCACTTGTGCACTTTGTATAATACACAGTAACCTTTATATTTAGTCATTACAAATGCACTGAACAAACAAGTGTAGCGCACCCCCTAAGGAGCCGCAAGTAGAATGGGATCCCCCACCCTGCACAATGAATTTTCACAGGCACTCAGAGAACAGTCCGTGACTTTATTTTGTTTGTTTTATTGAGGGATATGAACTTGGATAGGGATTGGAAATTATGGGATGCCCACTTGACTTTAAACAAACTTCAGGGACAACTTCTCCTATATACAGCTCCTCTTCTTCCTCCAACACTTACTTGCTTGCAGAAACCCAGCTGTGTCACCTTGTTGCAATTTGGTAGCAAAGGCCCATTACAGGCAGGGACTTGCAGCCCCCTTGAAGATAGGATGACACATCTCACACTTTCCCAGCACTTCCTCTCTGTGGTCACTGATCCCAGCACCACCTCTTCAGGCACTGCCAACTCACCTGGCTGCAGCTGCCCTCTTCACTAGCCCTCCTGGCTAACTTCTCCACACTCCTCTAGACTGAACACTCACCAGCACACCCAGCTTTTTAGGAGATCTCCCGGACATGCTGACTTGCTCCTGCTGTCCTCTTACTTGCTTCCGTGCCTCCAGAAAGGGCTTCCTGCTTGTGTTGTGGGGGATCCTTCCAGCACCTCAGCACCAGACCCAAGGTCACCCCCCAAGACTAGGGGGCATCCTGCAAGGGCCTCCGACAGCCTCCTCAGCACTCCATCTCCATCTTCCACCCGACTGCCCCTGCTGGCATGACTCATGTCTATTTATGAGGTGAGTCTGCCCCCTGCCAGTCCATTTGCCGAGGATGGGCCATGGTCCTCATAAATATGCATGGCAGCCCCTCCTTACTCCCATCTTCCAGTTCTGAAAATTTCTACCAATTTCCAGACCAGGGGGAAGTGTCACAGAGAGCTGCCAGATGAGTCATCCAGCCTCCCTGAGTCACTAAACCCTGACCCTGTTCATTTCCCATGCAATAATAGCACAGAGCCACCTACAGGTGGAAAGACTAACTGCACTATCATACCCTCTACACACCTCTATTGGAAAATATTGCCCCTTCACACCTTTTGCACTCATCTCCTACACCTATTTGCAGCATATTTCTGCTTAAGACTTGCTAAGACATTTTTTTTAGCTTTGTTTGTTATTTCCCTATTTTGCTTGGCTATATAAAGTGAAGGGGAAGCAGGTTATACTTTTGTATCTGCAACATTTTTTAGTTACATAAAATTAAACTAAGCTTTACAGTATATATATTCTTGTAACCCCCCCTCCCCTAGTTGCAGTTTCTTTCATTAGGCTTCATGTACACTACAGTGCCCAAACTTGAGTTTAGGAGCTTTTGGCCTTTTTTTGTCAAAGCTCCTAAACTTAACTTTATAAAAGCCTATGAGTCCATGTACACAGGATCGTTTAGGAGCTGCTGTTCTTAGCAGAGTTTCCACCTCCCTCTCCTGAACGTGGAAAAATCACGTTCAGGATAGGAATGTTTTGACTGCCGATGCAAAACGCAGCACAATCGCAGGAAAATCGCCCCATGGAATAAAAATGAAGCTTTAGTGCTTACTATGTGCAAAGGCTACACTTTTGTACTGTATTTATTTTCTTTACTTAATGTTTCATCTTTTCTAATATAGCATTATCCAAGGACTGATTCTATATCCAAATATGGATCTTTAACTTTAGTGTAATCAATTAGGAATAACATACCAAAGAGAGAGAGGAAATACTGTATATACTCGAGTATAAGTCGATCTGAGTGTAAGTCGAGGCCCCTAATTTACCACAAAAAAACTGGGAAAAACGTATTGACCCGAGTATAAGACGAAGGTGAGAAATGCAGAGGGTCAACAATGCCCATCTGCAGCTGCATGTCTCCCTGTATCCTATGCATGTGTATGTGTCCCTGTGTCCTGTACATGTGTATGTGTCCCTGTGTCCTGTACATGTGTCCTGTGTCCCTGTGCAGCCTACCTGTGTCCCTGTGCAGCCTCCCTGTGGCGATCTCCAATCAGCGTGTGATAATACACTTCGGCTGTTTCACTGTTCAAAAGCCGCGCCTCCTCCTCGTCTGTAATAGGCTGACCGCTGAGTGTTCTGCCTATCATGGACATTCTCTCATTCTCATACCATGGACGAAAAAGATAAATGGCGCAAGAACACACATCAAACATGAATGGACATGATACAAATAAACATAAAAACAAGTCCAGGATAAGACGGGCAGTGTGACTAATAACCCTGAATATGCAAAATCAAAAATATAAAAATATATGTAGACTTATACCACGGACGAGGATGAGAGAATGTCCGTGATAGGCTGTACACTGACAGCTGTTCAGCCTATCACAGACGAGCAGGAGGCGCGGCTTTTGAAAGCTGGAATAGCCTCCTGAACGAATTATCACATGCCGGCCGCCGTCTGCCTGCATGACACGCTGATCATGCAGACAGACGGCGGTGACTCGAGTATAAGTCGAGGGGGGCACTTTCAGCCCAACAAAAAGGGCTGAAAAATTTGACTTATACTCAAGTATATACGGCACCTATATGATTAAATATACATTTTGTATGAATAAACAACACATTTTAAATGATTATTTTAACCATAGGGGTGTCCACAAAGGCAACTTACACTAGCCCAGCAGGCAATACATCATTGCATATTGGTGCTTAATAACCAGACATCTGAAGACTAGTAGCTTTATATTACTGTACTTTACATATTAATTTGGCACTTTTCCCTGCCTTATCAAATTTGCCTAATAGCCATGGTTATAACTAGGGCACAAAGGTAAAATTGCCATGGAAAAACGTATTACATGGAGATCCGATGCAGGATTTAAGCTGGAAATTTAACACTTGAACAATGTAGTAGTGCTAGTGAGTTGCGCCTTCTATTTTCAACGAGGAACAAGACACATTTTGTAAGGCCGTGGTATATTTCCCAATCCACTGCTTTCCGGAGTGATATCAATGTCCTTTGGGTCCACTAGAGGCTTTGGAGTGAGGTTTTGGAGGATGGTGGTAAAGAAAATGAATAACTCCATTTGGGCCAGACCCTCTCCAAGGCAGATCCGCTTTCCTAGAGGAATGTTAAAAAACCATTGTGAAAAAAAGCTTGAAAATGACACAGTATACATTCTGCATGGCCAAAAAAATTCTCTTTACCTGTTTCAATTTAAAACAAGACAGCGGAGCCTTGGATCAGACTGTGACCAGCTCAGGTTTGGGTCAAACTCATGGTAGACCCAAACCCAAAGCTTATCCTTGTTAGTGAGTTATTGACCTGGAATAAACATACACCCAGTAAAGCCTGAACTCCTGTCCTATATACATATAGGTTGCAAGCACTGAACTTATTCTCTCTGGAGAAGAGACGCTTGAGAGGGGATATTATTTCAATTTACAAATACCATACTGGTGACCCCACAATAGGGATACAACATTTTTGTAGAAGGGAGTTTAATAAGACACATGGTCACTCATTAAAATTAGAAGAAAGGAGGTTTAACCTTAAACTGTGTAGAGGGTTCTTTACTGTAGGAGCGGCAAGGATGTGGAATTCCCTTTCACAGGCAGTGGTCTCAGAGGGGGGCATCGATAGCTTCAAAAAAACTATTAGATAAGCACCTGAACGACCGCAACATACAAGGATATACAATGTAATACTGACATATAATTACACCCATAGGTTGTCTTTTTTCAACCTCACCTACTATGTAAATATGATATTATTAAGCAAGGCCAAACAAGATAAACTCTAGGATCAGTCCTTTAGGGCTATCTCCTTCTTCTTATGTACAACTGCACTGTATACATTTGTATTCACTTGCCTAAAAATATATAGGACCAATGAGATCACAGTGCACTTCCACAAATTCCAGCAGGCCATTATTAGGCACCTCTACATTGCCAGCACTTGACAAGAGAATGTTAGCCCTACTCAGAGTGAAAACTACAAAAGGTTCTATTCACTGTTGAAACACTGATCTTCCTCCCGGCCAATCGGAAAACGGGTCTGATACCCGTCACCCAATTGGCTGAAAGGACAGGCGATCCTATTGGACACCTAGGAGGAGGGGAGGAGACACACAGCAGAAGTGAGGAGGAGAAGACACAGGAGCCGCTGCCCAATGTCCGCTGCAGCCTGATGTTCACTGATGCCCTGATCCCCACCACTGCCCGATGTGCCCGCCAATGCCCTGATCCCCGCCACAGCCGATGTGCCCGCCGATGCCCCATCCCTGCCGCCTAGATAGGGGTAAGTGCCGGTGGACCGGCAGACAGCGAGGGGTAAAGGGGTTTTGAGGTGCCGCGGGGGGGGGGGTTGTTTTCCGCCCCCCCCAAACAAAAAACAACCAGCCGCCATTAGCTTTAATACAGTCATAACTGCATATTCTTCCAGAAATGGAGTTTGTATGTTGCTGGTTGTTAACCATTTTATTTATCCTGGTTTGTTCTGCTTCCATAAGCTGCATTAAAATGCAGCTTCAAAAAGGGAAGTTGGGCTTTAAAGGGAAACTTGAAAATGATGCTGCACCCACACTGCAAGTGTTATCTGCTTTGCGCAATATCTTCTCCTCCATGCTCCAGTGGTCTAAGGTCCTGACATCATCAAGACCAAAGCAGGGTCCATAGCCCTGGATTTGATGATGCATAGTCCACCGCAGAGCATTTTACTCTCCCCTAGACCTATCCCTAGAGCAGTTAACCCTTGCAGTGCTGGCACAACCCCACCACAAGGAAGAACTTTCATATTTCCCAGAGTTGGGCTTTAAGCTCCAACTCCCTCCTACTATGAGAAAGTAATGATACATTTTGGTAGAAACTAGAAAAAATAAGGTCAAAATTTTTGCTACTGTGTAAAACAATGGTCATTTTCTGGTGTTTGTTTTTAACCTGGCAATAAAAAGTCATTAGATACCTGCTGAAAATGCCATGAATGCCTCATTTTTCTTGAAAAGTCCATTTGCATCCAGGAAGTGTGTTGGGTCAAAAGAGTGTGGATTCTTAAACTTTGTAGAGTCATACTGGGATGTGCAAATCAGGGGCATGATGTTGAGACCCTGTAAATAAAACATATTACTTATTATCTGCAATTCTGCATTAAGGTAAAAATTTTTTTTTCAAAATTGCTCCCCCCAGTCCCTCTTAAACACTTAATTGAACCTAATCTTGACCCAGCTCTGTGTCTGTCTGCAGCAGCTCTTCTTCCCTCTATCCTTTCTCACAGGAGACACAGCAGCAGTGGGCGCCATTGGCTCCTGCAAATGTTAGTCAACTCCTGCAAGGAGGGACCGAGCTCTCATGAGTGCCTCCATAGCCATTGGCTTGCTATGGGGGTGCTCCAAGAGAAGGAGGAGTTAAGATTGCCAGCAGGGAACCCCAGAAGAGGAATTATGGGGCTGCTCTGTGAAAACCAATGCACAGAGAAGATAAGTATATCATGTTTGTTTATAAAAATAAAAAATAACCTTTACAGTCTTAAGGTGTTACTAAACCCACAACAGTAAAATCAGTCTGTATATACAGTAAAGCATGCTTGTTATACACGCCGTGGAACCTAAGGGGTTAATCCTCTGCATTGTGTAAAAAGGCTGTTTGAGCCTGTCTTCTCTAATCCTCCCCTTCTTCCACTGTCCTCAATCCATCTGGCGCTAGGACACATCCGTGGAGGCACACTGCACATGCTCAGTTTGGTGTGTATTGCTAAAGAGGTTTTTTTTTGTTTGTTTGTGCATGTGATCAGCACTGTCCAGACAGAGGGTCAGGGGTCATGCAGCCTCATAGGACAGTCAGAGGAGAATGAAAACTCCTCCTACAAGCTTTAACCAGTGCTCGGCTGGACACTGATAGAAGTCACAAGAATGCTGATGAGAAAAGGAATTTAGCAGTTTATATTTACTAAAATAATTGCACTTTCATGTTTTGTGTACTGTGGGAGACCAGATATAGTGAATGCAGGGTCCTGGGTTTAGTAACACTTTCATTTTAAATATATTGAGTAAGCACACCACATACCAGAATGCTTTTACAATTGCATTGTATTCAGCTTACAAGCACTGTTATACAATAGCTAAAAATATCCAAATATATTTTCTACACTGTTAAATTCAATCTATATCCAAAAAACATACATAGTTAAAGTGAGCCCCACTTGGTCATATAGAAGCTTATGTTCAGAAATACATGAAGGAATTCAGTTCCCAGAATAGAATGATAAAAAGCAGAGCAGAGCCATACCCTGGTGAAATTAAAGAAGAGAAGGAGGAGAAACCCAATTTTTTGGGGGTGTAGAACCCGCTCTTTTTTCACAATTGAAGTAGGTTATTTTAATACAAACAGAAACTAATGCAAATTGTATAATATATGATACAATTGAGATCATAGGAAAAACATAGAAATCGTTTACAAAAAGCACATTTTGTTCAAAAATTTAAGTAATGGTATACAAGGAAGGGTGAAGGGAACAATGGCAATGTTGAAAAAGAACATTCATTATTTGATCAATATGGGTTTTTGGTATGTGTTCTTGGTCTAGTGAGATGGATGATTAGGTGTGGTGTGGTATATTTTAGTAGTTGACTGTCACATATTTTTTTTACTATCTGATAAATATAAATTACTAATGAACACCTGACCTTACAGTAAGATTGCTTGGTATGTACAAAAAAGTATTTCCTTTTCCACAGAGTCTAAAGCTGGCCATACGCCTATAGATTATCTACAGATTTTCTATGGTTAGATGGAAAAAGTGCAAACAGATTTCTCCATGTTCGCTAAACTGTGGAGAAGTCTCCCACTTTTTCCATCTAACCATAGAAAATCTGCAGATAATCTATAGGTGTATGGCCAGCTTTAGACTCTGTGGAAAAGGAAATACTTTTTTGTACATACCAAGCAATCTTACTGTAAGGTCAGGTGTTCATTAGTAATTTCTATTTATCAGATAGTAAAAAAAATATTCCATGTTCGCCAGGTTTTATGGGAAGCATGAAGTGGATTCATTGGCCATCGCCAAAGTCTACCCTCCAAAAGAATCCCCTTTTTATGAACTTTTAGTCTTCTTTCTAGATATCGATTGGAATTAACAATATAGGAAATACCATTGCTATATTATGTTTGATGTGAAATTAAATCTGTATCATTTGGATAATAGTTCTTATATGCTGAATACAACTTTATAGTAAAAATACACTTGGTACGTGGTGTGCTTACTCTAGCTATATAAATGATTGTACTAGCTGGTTGATACACTGGAAGGGTTTAAAGTGTTAGCTCACAATTACAGAAAAAACATAAAGGGGAACCAACACCTTACACCCTCCCTATTCCCCCCTGAAGTACTTACCTCCATCGATCCTGAGCTGTCAGGGCCTCCACAGCCGGTCCAGGGATCTGAACTTTGCTCTTCTCTGCGCAGTGCTTCTTGGACGGACCAGATCGATTCTGATCTGGTCTGTCCCGAAAGCCCTGCACAAAAAAGAGAATCAGCTCAGGATCACCGGAGATAAGTACAGCGAGGACCAGGGGGTGTGTGGGAAGGGTGCAGGGTGTTAGTCCACCTTAAGGCTTAATGTACACGGGACGTTTTTACAACCTTTCCTGAGCGATTTAACGTGAAAGATAGTAACCCACGTTTAAAACGTCCGTTTTGCTGCGTTTACATGCCGCGTTTGCGTTTAGAAGCGTTTGAAAATTTTTTTTTTTTTCCAAAATAGCCAAAAACAAAAAATGCCTGTAAACAAAACGCGAGTTAACGCGTTTTAGAAGTGTTTGGCGCTTGAAATCTCTTTTTTTTTTTGCTTTTAAAAAAAAAGGCCTCTAAACTCAACTCCCTAAAAATGACATACGGTAAACGAACCTGTGTACATGTACACATAAGATAACATTGGATGAATTCAGGGGCAGCTGAAAAAAGCATCCAACTGCCTCTGAACATCCGTTTACCAGCAGCAGTGTACATGAGGCCTTACATTTTTTATGCAAACGTGAACCAAACCTTTAAACTTTCTAAAAAAATGTTTTGTTGGTTACACAATAGTGCATATATAGTGATATGCAGACATTTATTGCAAATTATTTATAAAGTCTAAAGTCTAATTTTCCCATAACCTAACTTCCTAAGCTTGCCATGGTAATATGCCTTAATATACCATTTCCTATGCACACTCTAAATGTTTATTATTAGATCTAATATTTATTAGATTAGATGTATTATTACATTCTCTATTATTTTTGCAGCATTTTACAGCATTATATTACTTACTATTGGGTTACTGGTGTGTTTTTCTCTGTCCCCTGCTGATCCCCATCTGTCCCTTTGTGCAAATATTTCTTTATTATGTACTTAGCTGAAAATGAATTGCCAGCATTAAGTTCTCACTTTCTCTTAAGGAACTGAACACCAATCTTCTTTTAGGATAAGGAATAAGAGACATACTGTACCCTAACACCTAGTAGAATCAGCTTTCTTCTTATATAATGCTTATAAGGATCTGTTGGTAAACCACAGTGGAGTCAAGCTGAAAACTGTCAGGATTTAGTTTTGCACCTGTAAGGTTATTCAGTCTTTAGAGTTCTATACTGCTGTTAAATGAAGCACTTGCTTAGCAGTTGTCACTTATAAATTTGCAGCATCACACGCTACTTTTGTCATGGTGAGGCCAGCTAATGATCAGCTGATGGCCCCCAAATGGGAGCTATTTGGTTCCTGCCCCTTTGTGGTGAACAGTATTTAGATTGGACTATATTCACCGAATAACAAGTGCTTTGCATTGTTAGCCTCGATTCACACAGGGGCAACACGACTTCAGCGCGACTTTGCAAGGCGACTTCAACGCGACTTCAGCGCGACTTTAAGCAACTTACAACGCGACTTCAAGTCGCCTTCAGCACAGGCGACTTTGGCTGTGGGCAATCACAGTATAATCAGCTCTCTGGGAGGAAGGGGTTTGCCTGGGTAAAATAATTTCTTTTCCTGTAAAGTCGCTTCAATATAGATAGAGAGCCGACTTGGAGGCGACTTCCATTGAATTCTATGGATACAGGTCGCCTAGAAGTCGGATCGAAGTAGTACAGGAACCTTTTCTGAAGTCGGAGCGACTTCAGTAGTGTAAATTAAGACGCTCTCATTCACTGTATTGCAAATCTCTTCTTGGGGCGACTTGAGGGCTTACAAGTCGGATCACAAGTCGTCCTAGTGTGAACCGACCCTAAATGGTCAAGACTATGGTTGCCACCTCATCCCTTTAAACCCGTACACATACTAATTACACAAGTTCTGTGGCTGATTAAGGTGGTAATTAAACTCACTTGGTGCCTTATCTGCATTTAATTACCCTCAGAACTTGTGTAAATAAGGCTGGCCATACACTATTCAATTTTCCTGTTCAACTTTCCTTTAGATTTACCAAAACCATATAATATGAGGTCAAACCTAAACACTTTCAATTTGGATGCAATCAGGCAGGCCCTTGTACTACATAGTTGAAGGTAAATCTAAAGAAAATTGAACAGGAAAATTGTATGGTGTATGGCCAGCTTTAGGTGTTCAGGTTTAAAAGGATGAGGTGGCAACTCTAGTCAAGGCTAAGTTCACCTTTTTTCAAAATAAATTCACATGTGTTTATCGAAAAAAGTGCTTTTGTTATTTTTTAGGCAATGAGCTAGAAAAGCATTGCGACCATGATGAGTGGATGGCGGGTGCAATGCCAGGCTACAGCACACTTTTCCTCCAGCTCTATGGTGTACGTTTGTCAAACAGAGATTATTTATCTCATTTCAGTTCTCAGAAAAAAATCTTCTCCTCTGGCACCCCGTTTATGAAGCGGAGAACATTTGTTCCCAGAAGGAAAAGAGAGGAGAAGTTTGAGATCATCTGAGATCTTTGTAGAAGGTGGAGGGCTGCCTGTGATCTCCTGAGATACCTGTGTGATTACAGAGCAGCTGAATTTCAAAAGTGAAACCAAAGTTAAAAAGACCGTGTGATTACATGAAAATAATAAGCACTGACCACTGGCGCTTTTTTTAACTCAGTTTTTTTACACACATTTTGGCATATGCTTTAACCGCTTGTGGACAAGCCGCCGCAGCGGCAGGTTAGCTCCGCTGCGCGAAATCACGTTATTGTACGTGATCTCGCGAGGTCTGTATAGCAGGCGCGCGCGCGCGCGTGTGTGCCCGCTGCAAGCTCCATAGTCAGACTGCGGGTCCCGCGGACTCGATGTCCGCCAGGATACCCGCGATCGTCTCAGGGAGAGGAAGAGCGGGGAGATGCTGATGTAAACAAGCATTTCCCCGTTCTGCCTAGTGACACTGTCGCTGATCACAGCTCCCTGTAATTGGGATCAGTGTAGCGTCACACGTAGCCCATCCCCCCTACAGTTAGAATCACTCCCTAGGACACACTTAACCCCTACAGCGCCACCTAGTGTTAACCCCTTCACTGCCAGTCACATTTACACAGTAATCAATGCATTTTTAATCACACTGATCGATGTATAAATGTGAATGGTCCCAATATAGCGCCAAAAGTGTCCGATGTGTCCGCCATAATGTCGCGGTCACGATAAAAGTCGCTGATCGCCGCCATTACTGGTAAAAAAAAAAATTATTAATAAAAATGCCATAAAACTATCCCCTATATTGTAGACGCTATAACTTTTGCGCAAACCAATCAATAAACATTTTTTTTTACCAAAAATATGTAGAAGAAGACATATCGGCCTAAACTGAGGAAAAAAAAATGTTTTTATATATTTTTTGGGGATATTTATTATAGCAAAAAGTAAAAAATGATGCGTTTTTTTCAAAACTGTCGCTCTTTTTTTGTTTATAGCGCAAAAAATAAAAACCACAAAAGTGATCAATTACCACCAAAAGAAAGCTCTATTTGTGGGGAAAAAAGGAAATCAATTTTGTTTGGGAGACACGTCGCACGACTGCGCAATTGTCAGTTAAAGCGAAGCAGTGCCAAATCGCAAAAAGTGCTCTGGTCAGGAAGGGGGTAAATCCTTCCGGGGCTGAAGTGGTTAAATGTGTGGTTTGGCCCTTTTTGCTCATTTTGGCATTATTTACGTACATTTTGCCGTTTTTTTAACATGCCGTATTCTTTTAATGCGCATCTGGCCGTGGGTTCTTTTATTGTGCGTTTTGGCGCTTTTTTAAACACACATGTAACCCTTTAGTGCACGTTTTGGCACTGGTTGTTTTAACACGCATTTTAGTGTGGTTTGTAATTAGAGTTGCCACCTCATCCCTTTAGAGATGGTTCACACTGCTGCAATGCGGGAACCCTGCAAATCCACTGCGGGTTCCCGCATCACACCCGACTCGCACGGCAGTTCACACTGCCATATGCAAACTACTGGGGAGTGTCAATACATTGTTAATGACACCCCCATTTCAGCTTCCATATCTCACTGCGAACTGTCAGTTCAGAAATGAATCGGATCGCATAGGTGTGAACACCCATGGCATCCGATTCTGGTGCAGAGCAAAAAAAGGGTCCTGTGCGAGTTTAGTCTGAATGCGATGCGATTTCTTCCATACTATCTGTATGGCTGAAATTGCATCGCAGGACCGTGTCCCGGCGAGGCTGGCAAGGATGTACCCCGGAACTTCACCCCTTTGCTTTAGAGGATGCGGGCAGGAGGGTACCATGTTACATGTTTGGTGGTCCTGTTCCAAGATCCAGCGCTTCTGGATCAGAGTTTTCACCTTGGTCTATTCAGTGACAGGACAAAATCTACCTAAAAATCCTAAGACAGCGCTATTTGCAGACTTGTCGGACAGGACCCCTAGACATCTCCAAACTCTCATCTTCTTTATTTTTTCAGCAGCTAAAATTACAATAGCACGAGCATGGAAAACTCCAGTGGTCAACCTTGCACTGGTAAAGAATAAAATATCTTGGATCATGGTCAACGAAAAATTGGCCAGTATCCTTAAAGACAGACAGGCCAGATTTGATAGGGTGTGGTCCCCCTGGATCAAATACCTACAAGCCCCATAATTTCAATAACTGTATGGTGGGGGACCCAGGCCGAGGGAAACGGTTTCTTCTTTGGATTCTGGACCTTTATCTTTTTTCTCTTTCTCTCCTGCCTATCCTCCTCCTTTTTCTTAACCTTACTTTAAACCATTTCTCGTCTCCCCTCCCTTTCTTCTCTTTTTATGTTTAAAAGACTCTACTTGTGGATACAAGTGGAGTGCTATGGAGCCTCTCTTTTCTTGGCCCCGATGGAGGAACAAGGTAAACTAACTTTAAAGGCCTAACCTCCTTTGGCACCAAGGGCCCTGATACTGAGATATACTAAAGGTACTAAAACTTGATTTTTTAAAAATTACCAAGAAGTTAAGAGTACTCCGCTTACGGGGCAAATTTATCTTCTTTCTCTTTTCTATTTTTTTAGTGCTATTTTTATTTTTCATTTTGATAAACACTAATGATATATGGAATGTGTAAGATATGTTCTTCTAGACCCTTTAAGGACAGGTCAACATTAGTGTCCTTATGTATACAGAACGTACTAATACTCACCTGTTAACCCCCCCCATTTTATTTATTTTTTATTTTTCCCCCTTTTTCTTTGTGTTCTGTACAACACGTTTGTGTCATTTGACAAAAAATATGATTGCAGACTGATTGTTCATGCCATTTTGTATAATTTGCAAAACCTTTAATAAAGAAAATTGAAAAGAAATTGCATCGCAGGTGATTTGTAGTGCGGTGTAAATCACATGTGATTTTGCACCACGCAGCAGTGTGAATCGGGCCTTAAGCCCAAATACATACTAATTACACAAGTTCTGAGGCTAATTGAATGCACATAAGGCACCAAGTGAGTTTAATTACCACCTTAATCAGACACAGAATCTGTGTAATTAATATGTGTTCGGGTTTAAAGGGATGAGGTGGCAATCTATTTGTAATGCACATTTTGGTGCTTCTTTTAGCATGTAATTTGACACTGTAACATGCATTTTGATTTGCTTTTTAATGCGGATTTTGGCAAACAGCACATTTGCTAGCCACTTTTGGGGTGCCAGTAAAAATTAATGGCACTACAAGCATATCATGCATTTTGCATACGTTTCCGGAATGCACACAAAAACGCAGGTAAAAATGACCCAAAATACCTGTTAAAAAAAGCACCAAAATGCACATAAAAATGTGCTAAAATGGGTTTTAAAAAAACCCAAAATGTGTGTTTCAAAAAAGCAGCAACAAGTGCATCAAAAACTGTACCAAAATGCGCATAAAAAAGACCCAAAAAATCAAAATGAACATTTTTTGGGCATGGACCATTGTGCATTTTTTCAATGCACATTTTGGCACATTGGTAGTGTATTTGTCAAGTGGCAAAATGCATGTCTGCTAACTGCATTTGGGCTGCCATTAACAATGTATGGCACCCAAAAGCGCATTGCGTATTTTGACAGAATTTTACAGCAATTTGGAATCGTGGCAAGAATTGCGCAATTCTGCATTGCTCAGATGTGAATGGGTCCTAAAAGAAAATACATTATAACTATACTGTGTGTATATACAAACACACACTTATTATTTATATCAATCCTTAAGCTTGCTATTAGGAAGAAAGAAGCCTCCTTCCTCACATCACAACAGCTTCTCAACCATGTTCTCCACCTCTGAGTGGGAGAATCTGGGATGGAGATCATTTACAGAGATGGCCAGTGAGATGATCAGATCTCATCTTCATAAACTGGTCATCTGTGTAAAAGTCAATGACAGAAGGGTGTGTACTGTGATGAGAAGTGAAGAACTCCTCATCTAAGCTTCTCTGTTCGATAACCGTACACCTATGTCTGTATGGGGAATGGAATTTCAGTTAGAGAGCTGGAGGAAGTGTCAATAGACTATGAGTGTGGTGATCACTGTAGAACGATCACATAGACACGATATTACAATGTCTCTCAGAATGTTCATGTTCTCAAGTGGGCATAGATCTAACCAGGGGTGTTGCTAGGTCTACAAAAGATCTGGGGCTAGAGCCCATAGCAGCGTAGTAAAGAAAGTCATACGCTTGGGTGGGCATACAAATGTAATATACGTGTGTGTGTGTGTGTGTGTGTATATCCCCAGAGAGCCCTCCACTTACATCAGGGTCCCTAGGGAACCCCCCTTACATCAGGATCCCCAGAGAGCACCCCGTTACATCAGAGTCCCCAGAGAGCCTCTCCCTTGCTTCAGGGTCCCCAGAGAGCCCCCCTCTTACATCAGGGTTTCCAGAGAGCCTCCCCCTTAAAATCAGGGTCCCCAGAGAGCCTCTCCCTTGCATCAGGGTCCCCAGAGAGCCCCCCACTTAGTTCAGGGTCCCCAGAGAGCCTCCCCTCTCTTTGGGGACCCCTGCAGAGACTCGGGGCTATGGACCCCAGATTCGGGGCTATAGCCCCAAAAGCCACCCCCTAGCAACGCCACCTGGATCTAACACTTCTACAAACGAAGTAATAAATGCTCCATACAGTTTTATTGTGTAGAGCATCCCCTAAGGAGCCACAAGTAGAAAGCAATCCCCCACCCTGTGCAGCCAGGCACACCACATCTTCATAACCACACTGCAGTCAGGAAACAGTCCAGTTCTTTGTTTTTTGTTTTATTGAGGGGAACAAACTTGGATGGGGATAGGGGTATTATGGGATGCCCACTTGACTTGCAAACTTCTTCAGGGGTACTCAACTATATACAGTCTTTATATACTCTCCTCTTCTTCCTCCTGCACAGTCTTGCTTGCAGAGCAAAATCACAGACCCAGCTGGAACACTGTTTGGATGGGATCTAATGGCACTGTGTCAGCTCCAGCAATTGCCCATAACAGTCAGGGACCGCGGGCCCCTTTTTGGTGTGTAGAAAAAGTCCCAGTGTTCAACTATTCTCCTGTGGCTACTGATCCCAGAACAACTTCTTCAGGCACTGCCAGCCCACCTGGTTGCAGTTGCCCCTTTCACTATACCTCCTGGCCAATCTTCCCACAGTCACCCCAGACTGTTACACTCGTCTTCTCCCTGGAGATCTCCTGGACATGCTCATTGGCTCCTGCTGTCCTCACACCTGCTCCAATGCATCCAGGAAGGATTCCTCCATGAGTTTTAGAGTAGTGGTCATCAACCCTGTCCTCAGGGCCCAATAACAGACCAGGTTTGCAAGATAACTGGAATACATCACAGGTGAAATTATTTGCTGCTCAGTGATTGCAGTATTCTAGTCTACATCTCCCCAAGGTAATACATAAAACCTGGCCTGTTAGTGGTCCCTGAGGACAGGGTTGATGACCACTGTTTTAGAGGGTCCCTCCAGCACCAGACCCAAGGACACCCCCTTCCCCAAGACTAGGGGGCTACTCTCAAGGGTCTCCAAAAGCCTCCATCTTCCACCCAAACTCTCCTGCCCCTGCTGGGCTTACTCTGAGTACTTAAGAGGTGGCCTGATTCAGTGAGTGTCCCCCAGCCAGAGGAATGGTGTGACAGTAATGACCAATGGTATGGTAAGAATGGTATACTTATAGGGCTGTGGACTGAGAGTACCACCGATGGTAGCTCTGAGCGAGCTCTGATACAGGCAGTCCCTGTGGATGATTCAGTCAAGTTCTTATGCCGCGTACACACGGTCGGACTTTTAGTCTACAAAAGTCCGACGGACGCCGACGGACTAAAGCTGGCTGACAATCCGATCGTGTGTGGGCTTCCCCGGACTTTCAGCGGACTTTCAGCGGACTTTTCCAGCCGCAAATCTGACGGACTTTAGATTTGAAACATGCTTCAAATCTTTACGTCGTAACTACGCCGGACCCAGAAATCCGCTCGTCTGTGTGCTAGTCCGACGGACAAAAACCCACGCTAGGGCAGCTATTGGCTACTGGCTATCAACTTCCTTATTTTAGTCCGGTGTACGTCATCACGTACGAATCCGTCGGACTTTTGTGTGATCGTATGTAGGCAAGTCCGTTCGTAAGAAAGTCTGCCGCAAGTCCGCCAAAAGTTTGCCAAAAGTCCGTTGAAAGTCTGTCGGACAGGCTGTCGGACTTTTGTAGCCGAAAAGTCCGACCGTGTGTACGCGGCATTAGACCCACCTACATGCATCCCTGAGCTAAGGGCAGATGGATTCCAGGAAGTAAATGCTACATGAATCTGCTCTTACCCAACATGGATATGGCCAAAAATCCCTAGTAATTAAAGAGACACTACACTCACCAGCCACTTTATTAGGTACACCTGTTCAATTGCTTGGTAACACAAATTGCTAATCAACCAATCACATGACAGCAACTCTGCATTTAGGCATCTAGACATAATGAAGATGACTTGCTGAAGTTCAAACCGAGCATCAGAATAGGGAGAAAGGGGATTTAGGTGACTTTGAACGTTGCATGGTTGTTGGTGCCAGACAGGCTGGTCTGAGTATTTGAAAAACTGCTGATCTACTGGGATTTTCACGCACGACCATCTCTAGGGTTTACAGAGAATGGTCCGAAAAAGAGAAAATATCCAGTGAGTGGAAGTTGTGTGGATGAAAATGCCTTGTTGATGTCATAGGAGACTGGGCAGACTGGTTTGAGATGATAGAAAGGCAATAATAAGTCAAATAACCACTCGTTGCAACCAAGGTATGCAGAATACAGTCTCTGAATGCACACAAGATCGAAACTTGAAGCAGATGGGCTACAGCAGCAGTGTGTGGTCTTCGATTGTCCAATTTTGGTGAGCCTGTGCGAATTGTAATTTCAGTTTCCTGTTCTTAGCTGACAGGAGTGGCACCCGGTGTGGTCTTCTACAGCAACAGAAGACCACACCGGGTGCCACTCCTGTCAGCTAAGAACAGGAAACTGAAATTACAATTCGCACAGGCTCACCAAAATTGGACAATCGAAGATTGGAAAAATATTGGCTGGTCTGACGAGTCTCGATTTCAGCTGAAAAATTCAGATGGTAGGGTCAGAATTTGGAGTAAACAACATGAAAGCATGGATCCATCCTGCCTTGTATCAATGGTTCAGGCTGGTGGTGTAATGGTGGGGGGGATATTTTCTTGGCACACTTTGGGCCCCTTAGTACCAACTGAGCCTCGTTTAAACACTGCAGCCTACCTGGGTATTGTTGCTGACCATGTCCATCCTTTTATGACTGCAGTGTACTCATCTTCTGATGGCTCCTTCCAGCAGGATAATGTACCATGTCACAAAGATCCAATCATCTCACCACTGGCTTCTTGAACATAACAATGAGGTCACTGTACTCCAATGGCCTCCACAGTCACAAGATCTCAATCCAATAGAGCACCTTTGGGATGTGGTGGAATGGGAGATTTGCATCATGGATGTGCAGCCGACAAATCTGCAGCAACTGCGTGATGTTATCATGTCAATATGGACATTCTGAGGAATGTTTCCAACACCTTGTTGAACCTATGCCAAGAAGAATTAAAGCAGTTCTGAAGGCAGAAGGGGGTCCAACCCGGTACTAGAAAGGTGTACCTAATAAAGTGGCCGGTTAATGTATACTTTCCCTTTAAAACGTTGTTTATCCAAAACCTTGCAGCTCACTGTTGACAGAGCGATTTATATTGTAAGCTCACAAACCTGCCATATGCATTTACTGCATTTTAATTTTAAACCATGTGAAGGGTATCTGACAGGTGGAATAATCCCATTACAACAAGTGTTCGTGACAGCGCTGGGTGTGCTTGTAAATAATACAAGAAGTACAGACTGTTCTAATCCTTATACACAGGGAAGTTTGTATGCCAAAGGTTTCTCATATAGTGATTTGGCATGAAATGCAAACGAAAGTACTTTAAAGTAGTTAAGAGTTTGCACAGTTCTATCCCAATGTTAGTATGGGACATATGTGCAAACAAAGCACAATTATGAGAGATACCAAGTCAAACTAAAATAAGTTTTGTCTATATTTTATCACTCTACCGCAACAGGTGAAACCTATCAGTGAACTAATGCTATTAAGCACACACTGCGGCTGTGGAAAAGTCAGAAGTTTTGCTCAATTTTGATTTGAGTTCTGTGTAATACATCGCAGCCAGAATCTGAGGATTCCCTCACAGTGCTACTAATACCCTGTACACACGATCAGAAAATCGTACGAAAAATAGCGCTTTCGGAGCGATCGTACAATGATCGAGCGTTAGTACAGAGCTTTCGAGAGCAGGACAGTTCATCCGATAAGATCTGGACAAATTAATGGGGTGGGCAACTACATGGCAAATGATGTTTAATGTAGAAAAATGTAAAATAATGCATTTGGGTGGCAAAAATATGAATGCAATCTATACACTGGGGGGAGAACCTCTGGGGGAATCTAGGATGGAAAAGGACCTGGGGGTCCTAGTAGATGATAGGCTCAGCAATAGCATGCAATGCCAAGCTGCTGCTAAAAAGCAAACAGAATATGGGCATTAAAAAGGGGATCAACTCCAGAGATAAAACGATAATTCTCCCGCTCTACAAGACTCTGGTCCGGCCGCACCTAGAGTATGCTGTCCAGTTCTGGGCACCAGTCCTCAGGAAGGATGTACTGGAAATGGAGCGAGTACAAAGAAGGGCAACAAAGCTAATAAAGGGTCTGGAGGATCTTAGTTATGAGGAAAGGTTGCGAGCACTGAACTTATTCTCTCTGGAGAAGAGACGCTTGAGAGGGGATATGATTTCAATATACAAATACCGGACTGGTGACCCCACAATAGGGGAAGGGAATTTAATTAGACACACGGCCATTCACTAAAACTAGAAGAAAAGAGGTTTAACCTTAAACTGCGTAGAGGGTTCTTTATTGTATTGCCGCGTACACACGAGCGGACTTTCCGGCAGACTTGGTCTGGTGGACCGGACTCCGTCGGACAATTCGATCGTGTGTGGGCTCCAGCGGACTTTTTTTCCCCAAAAGTCAGACGGACCTAGAGAAAAAACATGTTTCATATCTTTCCGACGGACTCGAGTCCGGTCGAAAAATCCGCTCGTCTGTATGCTAGCATGACGGACAAAAACCGACGCTAGGGCAGCTATTGGCTACTGACTATCAACTTCCTTATTTTAGTCCGGTCGTATGTCATCACGTACGAATCCGTCGGACTTTGGTTGATCGTGTGTAGGCAAGTCCATTCGTTTGAAAGTCCATCGGGAAGTCCGTCGGAAAGACCGTCGGACCAGTCCGGTCGAAAAGTCCGCCCCTGTGTACGCGGCATAAGAGTGGTTAGGATGTGGAATTCCCTTCCACAGGCAGTGGTCTCAGCGGGGAACATCGATACTTTCAAAAAACTATTAGATAAGCACCTGAACGACCACAACATACAGGGATATACAATGTAATACTGAAATATAATCACACACATGGGTTGGACTTGATGGACTTGTGTCTTTTTTCAACCTCACCTACTATTTAACTATGTATTATTTGATCGGACATACACGAAAATATTTTTCGTACAATGCCAGATCCTACGATTTTCGTTTTAATCAGTACAGTTGTCGTTCAAAAATGCAATACAAATGCATTACAACACATGACATCACTTCCGAATTTTTATTCTGTCGTACGAGAATTTTCGTGACTTTAGTAAACTCATTAGATTCGATCTGAGATTTGCATGCAAAAAAAAGAAAAAAAGAAAAACGGACGATCATTTGTGTACTGGGCTTAAGGGTCCTTTCACACGAGCGGTCTGCCCAGCTATCTTCGCTTTGCTAAGTGGGGGATCGCTCCGCTGATCCCCACTGAGCAGGCGGATGACAGGTCTGTCTCCCCTCACTGTGCAGGGACCGACCTGTCAGAGTCCCACTCTCTTCTATGGGGAGATTGGATGAAAACGGACCGCCTGTCCATTTTCATCCAATACGATCTGCCAGACGGATAGAAAATAGGGTCACCATCTGTTTGGATTTCATGGACAGGATAGGATCGAATAGCGGTGGGTGTCAGCAGACATGATACCGCTGACATCCGCCGCTCCATAGGAGTGAATGGAGGGTTTGATGAGGTCCGCCCAAAAAACTGACAGGCGGACCTGTTCGGAAAGTCCATGTGAAAGGGGTCTAAGAGTGTATATTGTAAAGATCGTGGTGATTACACTCAAGAGATACATGCATTTTCAAGAAGTTTCACAAGTCCAGAACTGCATTTTTAAGGGCATGGCAGCCCACTTTTATTTAAAGGAACAGAAAAATTCACAGAAGGCAGCAATACCCACGTAGGGGTTTCACCATTACTGTAATGCCCTGTACACACGGCCGGTTTTGCCGTCGGAATAAACTCTGAAGGTTTTTCCAACCGAATTCCACTCAAGCTGTCTTGCATACACACGATCACACCCAGGGCCGGTGCTACCACTAGGCAAACTAGGCAGCCGCCTAGGGCGCTCTGCTGCCTAGGGGCGCCCGGGCCGCTGGTTTCCCTCCGCATCTGCATGCTTTGCAGGCTGCAGCATGTAACTAACTCAGTCTGACTGGTAGTGTAATTAGAGGTGTAGCGCAGCACTGGAGCCAGCGCTAGAGGGAGCAGAGCCGATGCTTCCTGTATAGTGGCGCCTTCTTCACATGGGCAGGGCAAAGGGGGTGGAGTCAGGGGTGGAGCCAAAATGAGGTTTCGCCTAGGGTGTCAAAAATCCTTGCACCAGTCCTGATCACACCAAATTCCGACCATCCAGAACGCGGTGACGTACAACACGTACGACGGGACTAGAAAACGGAAGTTCAATAGCCAGTAGCCAATAGCTTCCATCTTGTACTTGCTTCAGAGCATGCGTCGTTTTTGGTTCGTCGGAACAGCATACAGACGAACGTTTTTTCCGTTGGAAAAGTATAGAACATGTTCTCTATCTAAGTCCGTCTGAATTTTCGACAGAAAAAGTCTGATGGGGCATACACATGGTCGGAATATACGATGAAAAGCTCCCATCGCACTCTTTCTGTCGGTAATTCCGCTCGTGTGTACGCGGCATAAGTTGCCTAATACTTCAGCCTCCTGGCTTACTCACTTGCCATACGGCTGCTTCAGGCCTTAAGCCTTGGCCTTAGGTCTGGTCCTCAGACCAACACAAAGGTTTCCTTCCAGTAAAGCTCTCTCATAACTTACTCACTATCAGCTCCTTGTTGCTCTGTCACGGACTACATCTGCCTCCTGCTGACATGCACGCTCAGGCTGCCCCCTGCAGTCTCTCTGAATCTTAGAGAGGATGGGAGTCCTCCTGACTTTCATGCACAGACTTCTTGTCTGTTGAGTGGAGCCCTAAGCTCTATCCCTGGATCTATTATGAATCCAGCCCACACCTTTGCAATCAGCATGCCTGCCTCTCTAAAAATCTGGCTTAAAATGTCCACGTCTGAGGCCTTTCTGGCATAGGATTTTTCATATGATTAAGAAAGTCACCGGAGTACAGATCCCAAGAACCCCCGCCTGCGCTTTTAAACGACCATTTACTCAAGACTCCCAAACTGGCCCGTAAATTGATTCACTTCATTTTGCTGGGGGCTAAACTATCTATAGCCAAGGCATGGAAACAACCCAAGGTGTCCTTCAAAGCGGCTATCCGCAAAATTTCATGGATCATGGCCCAAGAGAAGCTGGCTAGTACCCTGAACAATACCACAGAGAAATTTGAAGCTATCTGGGAACCATGGGCTAATTTCTTGGGCATCTCCTTGATCCCAGGGGTTCAACCTTGAAGCGTCAGGCTGTTTCTGGGTCTGGAGGGTCCCCTCCCGTGGTTTGGCTTTTGACTACTTTCTCCTCTCTCTCTCTCCCCCCACTCTCACCTCTCCTTCTTCTCTTCCTTTCCTATCTTTTGTTTTTTAGCAGGTTGATCTACCAAGATGATGTTTTACCTCCCTTAATTTAGACCATTGTAGAGACCCCTGGCAGCCTAGCTCCCAAGGGAAGCATACGAAGTAGGTCATTATTTCCTGTTTTGTTGCCCAGAGACCTTTAGCAATAACTAAGGGGGTGTTAGGGGCAAGTTGGAGTGTTCCGCTCAGGCACAGTGTGTTCCCAGTTGGGGTACAGACGGTCTCTCCTTCTTCCCCCTCTCCCAACCATTCCTTGTCTCTGGGTTCTTTGATTTAAGAGAACGAATTTTGACACTTGTAGGTATTAATGAAAGGTCGCAGACCGTTTTTATAGTCGTATCTACTGTCATAAGGTTAACATGTAACCCCTAAGGGGTTCGAATTATTCTCCTTTGTACTCCAGCATTCAACGCTAATGTTTTGTATGTTTTTCTTTTTTTCGTGAAAACTCAATAAAAATATTTTGAAATTAAAAAAAAAAAAAAAAAAATCTGGCTTAAACTGCTAAACTAAACAGTGGTACTGACTTGGCCTCTCTACAATATTTTTTTTCCAAATATAAATTTTACTAAAAGCTCAGGGAGGGCAAATCCCAGAAATAACATCAATACTATACAGTCATGAACAATTCCAGATCTACAATAGGTAAGACATCTAACAATAGAAGCTGCATACGGAAGTGTTATAAAAAAAATAATTGGTATGTCTAGTATAATTGACTGCAAAAACAGTAATCTTATAACTATATATAGTAAAAGCAGATTGATACAGTAGGCCGCCCAATCCTGCGGCTATTTTTACATAACTAAAAAAAGACGAGGCTAAGAAAAAGAAATATAAAAGTAAACTAAATAGTGGGAAAGGAGGTTTGGAGAAAAGAGAAAGGAGAGGGTGGAGTGGGTGGGAAAAAGGCGGAAATGAGGGGTGGGGTGGGTCTCAGCAGGTGGGGCTCCATTCACAAGGATGGGCGAACACAGCGGACAGTATAGAGTGTTTTATGATCCGAGTAAGGTCAACCCCTCGTTGGATACTGTAAACATATTGCAAAGTCTCCATTGCTCGGAGTGTTTTTTCTGTCTATTCTGCTCTGTGGAAATCAGGTCTTCCATCTTATTTATGTCTTCCACTTTGAGCAACCAGCTCGCAATAGTTGGTGGCGTTTGTTGCTTCCATAGTGGAAGAATGCAGGATTTAGCAGCATTCAGTAGGTGACACACAACCAATTTTTGGTAATGTTTTGCGGGAAAGGTAGACACATGAAGTAAGAAAAAAGCCGGATCGTCAGGGATCTTATGTTCTGTGAAATTTTGACTACTGTCCAGAAGTGTTTCAACTTGGGGCAGGACCAAAATATATGGAGGAGCGTTCCTCTGTCCATCTGGCATCTCCAGCAGCGATCTGTAGTGTTTGGGTAGAACTTATGCAGAAGATGCGGTGTATGATACCACCTTGTCAGAATTTTATAATTGGTTTCCTGTATTTTCGTACAAATTGATGACTTCAACAAGAAATCTACCAATTAGTTGATTTTGGGTGTCCGAGAATGATCAGTTCAAGTCTGTCTCCCATTTGTGCAAAAACGGTAGACTCAGTTGTTCCAGAGGGGTAACTAGTAAAGAGTAAGTCTTCGACAGTACTTGCGGTAGAGTCCCTTCGTCTAAGCAGTAATCTTCGAAAGTTGTTAAGCTGCGGATGAATCTTTGAGGTTGTGGAAGGGAGTGCAAGAAGTGGTACAGCTGTAACGCATTCCAGAAAGGAAGTTTGAACTGTCCCGAGTGACTTGTCAATGATGTGATAGAGGGCCAGCAATCTATGTTCGCAAAAGGCGAGGCTAGATCGTGTCTGTCTTGGATGAGGGTCTGGAAGTCGCCTGTTCTCAGGCCTGGGGAAAACGCCGGTTTTCCAAGGATTGGAAACAATGGGGAGTCTCGGATTGAGAGGGAAGTTGAGAAGACCGCTCTATAGCATATACGATGCGTGTTATCAATCAGAGGATGGGCTTTGAGAGTCGGAGGAAGTCGATCAAAGCACCACAGGGCACCTTTAAGGGGGATGTCTGTTTGCCAGTCAATGAACCTACCAAGGTGTATTGCTTGAAAGTATTTCTGAACATCCGAGAGAGCCAGGCCCCCAAATTGTTTGGATAATTTGAGATAGCATCTGGGAAGTCGAGGTTTTTTATGTGCCCATATGAATTTAATAAAAAGTGAGTGTACCTGTTTGAAGAAGAACACAGGAATCAGTATCGATAAGGCTTGGAATAAGTACAGGTATTTTGGGAGGATACACATTTTTAGAAGATTGCACCTGCCAAACCACGAGCAAATTCCTTTGTGCCACTTATTTTGGGAGGATACACATTTTTAGAAGATTGCACCTGCCAAACCACAAGCAAATTCCTTTGTGCCACTTCTTCAACAACATACGGGTCCTGGTCAGCAAAGGTGGAAAATGAAGTTCATATGTACGTGCTAAATTGCAGGGAATATAGGTACCTAAATATTTAAGGCAGTGTCTGACCATTTGAACTTAAAGCTGGACTTTAGGGTCGCTAAGAGGGCTGGGACTATCTGGACTCCCATAGCTGCCGATTTATCAAAATTCTTTTTCAAATTAGAGAGTGCCCCATATTCCATATTCCTCAAATTCCTTCATAAAGTTAGGAAGCGATACCACCGGGTTAGTTGAAGAGAATAAAAGGTTGTCGGCGTATGCTGATATGCTGTATGCTGATGAAAACATTCATTGATTTTTAAGGGAAGCATTTTTCTTGAGTTTTTCAGGCAACTTTTTTTTAACGCCAAAGCTCTTGAAAACCTCTTCAGTGTGAAAGGGCCCTTAAGCTTTGAGAAAAACACCCTGGAAGTTGATTGGTTCCTATGCAGAGCGGCGCCAGATTTTGCATGCTCCAGTTTTATTAAATCAACCCCATACTGTAAATATGGTATAACTGTATTTAGTTGTGTGCTTGGGGATCAGCTCTGTAACTTGCTAAACTCAGCAGCATTACAGGAGCTGTTGCCTTAGAAGTTAGTGTTACTAAACCCACAACAGTCAAATCAGTCTGTGTATTCAGTAAAGCATGCTTGTTATACTCGCTGTGGAAACTAAGGGGTTAATCCTCTGTATTGTGTCTCCAAATCCTCTGCTAATAGCACAGAGCTCTAGGAAGCACTCTGCATATGCTCAATTTGGTGTGTATTGATAGAGAGGTTTTTCTTGGGAGAGTGCATGTGATCAGCACAGGGCCAATCAGCACGGTCCAGACAGAGGGTCAGGGATCATACAGCCCCACAGGACAGTCAGAGGACAATGAAAACTCCTCCTACAAGCTATAAAGAGTGCTCGGCCGGACACTGATAGAAGTCACAAGACTGCTATATACTGCTGATGATAAAAGGTATTTAGCAGTTTATATTAACTAAAATAATTGCATTTCCATGTTCTGTGTACTGTGGGAGACCAGATATAGTGAATGCAGGGTCCTGGGTTTAGTAACACTTTAAATTTTTTTTCCAGTGTGCTTGCTTCCTGTGCATTATGATGTCATTGTTTAAATACCTGAAGACATAAAGATTTATGTTATATTCACTTGGTACAAGCTGGCCTCACAGATCAGCTATCTGAAATTACAATCACGCTAGCCTTTTCTTACACAAATGTGTTGCTATAGCTATTTTAGTGGTTTTTTTATAGTATAAATATATGAAATAGAACATTTGAGCTACCATGTATTATTTTCAGAAGCTGGAGTTCCACATTCATATGCTGATTAACCTGTTTGGTTTCATGGAGCTTATGGTACAGGAAGTGATGTTGGCAGGAAGTAGGGGGGGGGGGGGGGACGACAAAGGACTTGAACACAGCCATGTGCTGAACACAAAAGTAATATTTTTTCCAGGACTCTAAGAAGCAAGGAGAGATGACCCCATCACCCAAAACTGTTTAGTGTATACCTATTGCATACATTGTCCATGCTTTTTTGCTATGGAGGGTAGATAGCTTAATAGCTAATGCATGTGTATATTATATGCATATTTTGTAATACTTTGTATGTCCTGTATTGTTTCCTAAAATTGTACATAGTTTGTAGGTACTGCATTTTTTGCTTGGTAAAGCAAAGCACAATGATACACTACAAAGGTTTTAATTCTTCCTTGCTTTTACCACAAAGTAACCCTAAAAGACAAAGCAAAACAACAAATACCTCAGGCAGGTCGTAGCCGTGGAATGTGATGTCCCGGGTCACAGTATGAGGGACACTCATGGGCACTATGTCTGCATATCTCTGGATTTCATAAATCACTGCTTCAGTGTAAGGCATCTTGCTCCGATCATCCATGCACGGACTTCTATCTCGACCAATCACACGGTCTATTTCCTCTTGAACTTTCTCTGGTGAGAAAATTGATTACTGAAATTATAAACCATTCTTTGCAAATGTATCCCACGTGAGTATTGGATTAAAAGTCAGAGTATCTCTATAATATCCTCCACATAGGACAGGCCAGACACGTGGCTAAATGACTGGACAGGGTTTGTGTGCACATTACTGTAAACTGGCCAGGGTTAACTGTGCCTATGCTAGACAAAACCAATAGTGTTAATTCACCCTTACAGAAAAAAATGAAAAGTTGAACTAACAGTGTACAGCCCTCCAGGTCACTGCTGTACTTGCCTCCAGGGATGAAGAGCTGTCAGTGCCCATGCAGCCAGCCCAGCAGTCCAGGGATTTGAAATTCACGCTCTTCCTCCTCTTCTCTGTGCAATGCTTCCCGGACGTACCAGAGTGAATAGAGTTGTTCAGCACCTGCACAGTGAATCGCTCTGGACCATCCTGGAAAGGCTGCACAGAAAAGAGGGAGAAGAGCTGGGATTTCAGATCCCCAGACCATTGGAGCAGCTTGGGCACTGACAGGGCAGCTTCCCTGGAGGTACGTACAATGCCTAGTACAGCCCCTAGGAGGGGTTATGATATTGCTTGTTCACACTGCCATTCCCATATGTTCTTGCAGATATCCAGCTACCACGGGGAGACTGTTCCAGGAAGCTGACAAAGGAGACACTCTGTGTAGTGTAATGGTATCAGCCAAATGATCAGACCAGCGGTGATATGCAATTTTTAATTTACTAAACAATGAAGGTCAACAAAACATTGCATAGGGGAAACAGGAACAAAAGAAATGAGAACAATTTTACAAATAGCCACTAGATGGCAGTAGAGTTCCTGAGTTCAGTTCAACTTCTGAAAGAGAAAAGAATATAATGTCTCACATGTCCACCTTATGAAGGAAGATTCTGGAAAGCTCATGGCTGGGTGCATCGACGACTGGCACAGGCTTCACACTGGCACTGCTGTTGTCTTCGGTCAGGAGGTTCTGGTAGGGTTGCCACCTTTTCTTCGAGCCAAACCCGAACACTTCAGCGGGACTTGGCATTTTTTTTGTAGCATACATTATAAGATTGTAAAATACCCGGGACACCTCTGTGTGTCCTAGGGGAATAGTAATGCGGCACGCGCAGCAGTGAACAGTGGGTGTAGACAATTGCATATAGCGCAGGCGTGCATAATGTACAATATAGTGTATATGTAGTGTGTAATGTTTGGTGGGAGCCTCCCAGTGTAATATTGGGGGGTGGGGGGAGGTCTCCTGGTGTGTATATGTATGTATGTGTATAGATAGATAGATAGATAGATAGATAGATAGATAGATAGATAGAGTATGGTGGGTATGGGGGGGTTGGTGGTGAGGACTGTATGTATGGTGTATGGGGGAACTCTGATGTTGGGGGGGGGGAACTCTGATGTAAGGGGGGGCTCTGGTGACGAGATCACCTTATATCAGAGTCCACTGCATTCCCCTTTACATCAGAGTTCCTGTTTATGTAATTGTCCACAGAGTTCTAACTTGCATTTAAAATGGAAACTCTAATGTGGGGGGGACTCTGGTCACCATAGAGCACCTTCCACAGAGTGAATGCACTAAGGTAAGGTGGGGGGGGTTACTGATATAAGAGGTAACCTTTATATCAGTGCCCCTTTACCCTACTGCATTCACTGCCCCCTACACCAGTGATCCCCCCTTCAGACTGGCCTTGCTACACTATCACTGACCACCACTCAGGTGCATCGTGCAGGGCTCAGTCAGATGGTTCTCTTTGGGCCCCAGCTTGGTGGCTCTCCTTTCATCCTATATTACACTACGAGACTGTGCGGCCATAATACAAGAGATGATCAGAGGCTACAGACACAATACAAAAAAATTGTCAGAGACTGCAGACATAGTACAGGAGATGGTAAGAGACTGCAGACATGGTACAAAAGATGGTCAGAGACTGCAGACATAATACAGGAGATGGTCAGAGATTGCAGACATAGAGTGTGCGGCCATAATACAAGAGATGATCAGAGTCTACAGACTTGATACAAAAGATGGTCAGAGACTGCAAACATACTACAGGAGATGGTCAGAGACTGCAGACAAAGTACAGGAGATGGTCAGAGACTGCAGACATAGTACAGGAGATGGTCAGAGAGTGTGCTGTTATAATACAAGAGGTGATCAGAGTCTACAGACATGGTACAAAAGATGGTCAGAGACTGCAGATATAGTACAGGAGATGGTCAGAGACTGCAGACATAATACAGGAGATGGTCAGAGACTGCAGACATAGTACAGGAGATGGTCAGAGACTGCAGACATGATACAAGAGATGGTCAGAGACTGCAGCCATAGTACAGGAGATGGTCAGAGACTGCAGACACAGTACAGGAGATGGTCAGAGACTGCAGACATAGTACAGGAGATGGTCAGAGACTGCAGCCATAGTACAGGAGATGGTCAGAGACTGCAGCCATAGTACAGGAGATGGTCAGAGACTGCAGACATGATACAAGAGATGGTCAGAGACTGCAGCCATAGTACAGGAGATGGTCAGAGACTGCAGACATGATACAAGAGATGGTCAGAGACTGCAGCCATAGTACAGGAGATGGTCAGAGACTGCAGACACAGTACAGGAGATGGTCAGAGACTGCAGACACAGTACAGGAGATGGTCAGAGACTGCAGACATAGTACAGAAGATGATCAGAGACTGCAGACATAATACAGGAGATGGTCAGAGACTGCAGACATGATACAGGAGATGGTCAGAGACTGCAGACATGATACAGGAGATGGTCAGAGACTGCAGACATGATACAGGAGATGGTCAGAGACTGCAGACATGATACAAGAGATGGTCAGAGACTGCAGACATATTACAGGAGATGGTCAGAGACTGCAGACATGATACAGGAGATGGTCAGAGACTCCAGACATAGTACAGGAGATTGTCAGAGACTGCAGACATAATTGGGCTGAAATTGCACCCGGGTCACATATGAATCGCACAGAACGCACATCGTGTTCCTGTGTTTTCATAGTGTGAACCCACCCTGTGACCTGGAACCCACACTTTGCTCCACTAACTTGCTTGGAAGGGGGGCACTTGTATGGGCACCTGGAGCAATTTTCCACATCTCCTGTGGGGTGCCAAGGGCCACCCGCTCTGTGGCAGACATCATCTCTTTAATATTGGGGGGAGAGGATATGTGCTAAGGGGGGTGGATTTCATATCCAAGCCCCCTTTTAGCACAGGTATTAAAGTGCCCCCTAGAAGATATCCCCCCCCCATTGCTCAAAGTGAACTGTAGGCTAGTTCCCCCCTCACCCTCTTGTTCATGCCCCCCATCCTCTGGAAGACTCACTGTGGATTAGTTCAGATAGATTATCTCAGTCCAGCAGCGTTGTCGGCAGCGTGGTGAGCCTTCTCCTCCCCTCCTCCTCCTCTGTGTACACAGCAAAACAACACAGCAGGAGGAGGAGGGGCGGGTTCACTCCACAGCACTCTCTCTGCACTGTGTATGTGTCCTGCAGCTGGGGACAGCGGGGAGAGATGTCGGGTCTGCCCTGTCATGAAAAGTGGAGCTCACAGGCGGCGTGTGGGAACAAAGATACCCCGCATAACTGCAGCATTCCATTACTATGATTCGCCGGGGGAGTTAATTAGAGGGCCGCCTGTGTAGGCAAGGCACGCCGCACAGGGAGCCACAGGCGGGTCTGAATAATGTGCCCGGGTCTCAGGCGGCCAGAGACCCGGACACATGTTTCAAAACCCGTACTGTCCGGGTGAATCCCGGACAGGTGGCAACCCTAGGTTCTGGTGGATGAAGATAGGGCATCCCCACTGCACGGACAGCCTCTCCACATGCACTGTAGCAAAGTTCTCTGCAGTGACAGGGGCTTAGATAGATGCTGCGTGCTCTTGTGCTCACTGCTGGTGGCCCACACACCAGACTTAATGGGGGAGAACCCAGCACCTGGTGACTTAACCAATTGATGCTGTCCCATCAGGCAGGGTTTCTCTTAGCACAGGAAGCAGAGAGGATCCAGAATTTATATCCCCTGGGAGTGACCAAGAGCTCAGGGGCTGCTGGGAAACCCAGAGGATTGTGGGAGTTTGAATTAAAGGAACTTGCACCTGACTGTGAATAAAGGGGCACTCTGCCACATCTGTAATAATAAACCTTCTTCCCCTCCTCAAGAAGTATGTATGATGTATGACTGTACGAATTATGCAGTATCCTACTATTTTTAGAATCCATAGTCAAGATGGCTGACCAATTCTAGAGAGACTTCAGCATCCAAAAGGATTGCCGACCTCCCCAAGATGGCTGCCTGGAGCCCATAGCAGGATGCAATTAGTTTAAAAAAGAAGTTCCTACCAGCCTGAAGAAATGGCACAGTGCCATCTTCAGGCTGGAGGATATACTGCAGCCTCCACCTGCCCACAAGTTTTAATTAGATAAATACCTTTTAAGTGTGTAAAACAAAAGATGTGCAAAGTCTTAGTTTCTTATTTAAAAAAAAAAGCAGTCACAGCCAGAGTAGAAAAAGCCTGCCTCCTACCAGCAAACTGCATAGAAGAATTCTAGCTCTCTGAGTATAAGCAGTCATTTCTTTGCAGATGTCTGGCACACCCACTGCTAAGTTAGACCCAGAGAACTTCAAGCAGCAAAGTTCATGCTCCCTACTCTACTATTGGAATGCTCTACCTATGACTTAGCAGGGGGGGGGGGGTGTCATACCTGGGAAGAGAGTCCATTGCTTCTATACTGGCTGAGGGTCATTCTCTGCAGCATGCCTATTTTAGTTATGCTGTGGCTGCATTCTAATGAAAAGGATCTGTAAGACGTTGCACATCATGGGGGCAATTCAATGAAGAATTGTGACATTTTTCTGCCAATATGGGCGTATTTTAAAGTCGCCAGATTCATAAAAGTTGTGCAACAGTTTTCTTGCTAATGCGTACAACAAATTGAGATAGTTCTCTTACATTCCGGCACTATGACTGTGACAAATTACATAGTTACAGTACATGGTTAGTCTGGTTGAAAAAAGTCCATCTAGTTTAACAAATAAAAGAGAAAAAGAAATATCCTTTTAAAAAAACAAAAACATACAATTCTATACACACAATTCTATACCCACAATTGATCCAGAGGTTCACGTTGGAGCAATTGTACCCCAGACAAAATTCTGAGACCATTTTGCAACAGATTCATATACGCCTTACCGACATTTACATTAATCTTTACCAAATTGCTCTATTTGTTGCACTGACAGGAGACAGATTTTAAAAGAATGTCTATGACAAGCTATGAATTCCAGGGCTTATGTTTTAATGCACCTTCAAAGTATTTAGCTCATTTGTTTTGATGCACCTGCATTGTATTTAGCTAATTTAAACTAAAAGTTCAGTTGGGTTTTAAAAGAAGGTTATTTACACCTGCCTTGCTTTATGGCAAGAATTATTTGCAATTGTTTTAGACTACAAAAAGAGCAATTTGTAATGTTTGTTTGGATACCACAATTATGGTATAATTACCTCTCACTTCTGGGTGCTTCAGCATGATCAGAAAACCATATCTCAAGGTAGACCCAACTGTTTCTGTGCCAGCAAAGAACACATTCACTGTATTTTTCAACATTGTCTCATAGTTGAAATGACTATTTGGGTTTTTCTTTTCCTAAAGAGAAAAAATATATATTTATTAGACCAAAAAAGTAACTATAGGCTTTTTGTTTTCATTTTTCATCAAAAAGAGAAGAGTTAAAACTCCTGTGCTTTTGGTGCTGTCTATAGTGTGTAGAAATGAGCTTAGGCCTGTTTGGATGCTCTTCTGAACTCTAAAGACCGAGCCCACAAGGAAGCTGTCACCTGTAATGGACAGATCATCTTCAGTGGGGACATTCCCTGCTGTCCACACGTATACATACCCCATGTATACATGTGGGATGGGGAATATTCCAAACACAGATAATTGGGCCATTTTGGGTAACAGCTTCCTGGAGGCTCAGCCAGTTCATCACTAATAGTATGTCCCTCTGGGGAGATTTATGCTCACATCCGGTTTCAAAAACACAACAGGAAGTTAGAAGAAACCTCTCCAAAATGAGTGGACATAACCTAGTTGTTACAAGGACAAGTGTCCCCATTGGGAGACTTCCCCTCACCACTTGTTTCTGTCATGAGGACAAACAAAGTGGATGAATGTCTACAGTGGGGACCCAGACATCAATAAAAACCTTCCCCCCTAAAACCATGAAAATAAGTTTTAGCTTCAGATATACTTGAAGCATAATAATAATTTTGTTTAAATTGAAAAATTAAGCACATGCCAGGACATGTTGATCCAGTGAATATCAGATTAACTCTTGGGGGATGAGGAAGGAATTTTTTCCCCTGCTGGAGCAAATTGGTTGATGCTTTGCTGTTTATTTTTTGCCTTCCTCTGGATCAGCTGTGGGTATAGGATTGTATGATTTTTTTAAGGATATATATATTTTTTGCATTTTATTTGTTGAACTAGATGGACTTGTGTCTTTTTTCAACCAGACTAACTATGTAGCTGTGCAGGGGTATATTCATTATTAGCCACAGTAGGCACACTCCTATATGCAGCATGATGCAAAACAGTTGCTTTTTCCTGCACAGTTATTGGCTCCATATTTTCTTTTGATCATCAGCAGAAGAGTTTTTTTATAAGCTTGTCCCTTTCCTGTCCATGGTCTTTATATTTGCATTCCTCAGCGTGATGTCCTGTGCTGGTGATACGTTAATAACGTCAGACATTTTGCAAAGCTGGTGTCTCTCACACCTAGCTGTCATCGACAGCTTCAGTTCCACTGAACCATTCAGAGTGATTCCCAAATATGTGATCACTATTTCAAGCATGAAACGGTGATCACATGCAGGTTGAATGCTTCATTGACAAAGTAAGCAACATTGAGACTGTGTCACTGCAGCCATAAGGCGGCTGTCACGGTCAGGTTTCAGGCTTGGAAAACAGTATCTATAGCAGTAGAGAGGTTCCCACTGACCAGCAGGATAAATACACAAGCAGGTCACCATGGCAGATGACTCGGGCACAGCCGAGGTGCAGGGTCTAAGCACTAACTGGTATTCACTGATGGTGGAGATGGGTTTTGCTGCTTGCTAGTACCAGGTTTTGGTCCTCAGGATCGTCTCACCAGGAGGTGAGTAAGCCGGGGTCCAGTAGCAGATATAGCAAGTAGAGATCAAGCAGAAGTGTAGTTAGTAAAAAAGCAAAGGGTTGGTAACAAGTGGTTGCAGGTTGTGATCAAGTGGAAGCGTGGTCGAGGAACAAGCCAAAAGTCAATAACGAGTCTTAGTGGAAGAAAGCACAGCTGCAAGTTTGCAAAGGAGCAAGGTATCAGCTGGAGAGAGCACAATTATCTGGCAAACAGGAAGTGCAGAGACATGGCTTAAATCAGGAAGTTCATGGGTGGAGCAAAAATTTCAAGGATCACCAGAAACAAGAGACAAGGCAAGAAAGTCCAAAGGATCAGACAGCAAGCTGTCCATCATCCCAGATGGCTCAGTAAGAAGAGCTATTGCCTGATGCAGCAGAGGTTGTGGATTCAGATCCCAGTCCTGACAGCAACAATGCTTATCTAAGCATGAAATACAGGCAACCTAAGTGACGTCAGAGTGGGTGGCCACTCTGATGCCACTTCTGGTTGACTGTATCCCATGCTGGCCCTGACAGCATGGCTCTCCATCTTGGATCAAAGACACAGTGTTTCCCACCATTGGTTGGCTGGACCTTCCATCTGCACCCCCCTGTCTTTACTCCCAAGAGACATACCGCTGGACGTTATGGATTAATTGATATGCCTTTTTTTCACTTCCATCTTGTAAGTGTTTTTAACCCTCCCTTGTCATTATAGTGTTTTATTACTGCACTTAGAAGCACCTTCTCCCCGGGTTTGTTCTTCTTAGAGTGTGCTTCCCTCTTCTGAAGTGCTGCTGTGGTATATTAATCATATTTCAAGAGCCAGTTATGTACTGTTTGTTAAAGTCTCCTTGTTATCCAGAGCGCCCTATTCTCCACACTCCTTGAACAATGCTTATCTGTTTAATACTGTAAATGTCAAATGCAATTAGAGTATTAAAAAATTACTAATAAAAAGATAGGAAGTAAAAAACATTTTGTTTAATTTTTGTCAGTTTTTCAGCCTACAATAAAAAAAATAGAATTTGTTTTTTATTAAAATAGAGTACCAAGTAAAAGCCTTAGGGCTCATCTACACTTGCTTCGGCTTCAACACACATTAATGACTTGTTTACACTTGCTTCAAAACAAGGCTTTGGACAGGCTTTGTTAAAGCTCTCTGAATGCTAGTCAAAGCTCTTGTCACTAAATAAAATGGTTAGCTTACAGTCCTGTTTACACCTTGCTTTAGCTTTGCTTTTGTCACGTACCTGGTTCGTGAGCCTGACAAGTAGAGGAGGGTCTCTCGTACCACACCGGCTTGTGGGTTACTGAAGGTGAGACAGCAGCCACAGAAGCACGGTGGCGTAGATGTGCCTAAGATCAGTCCTGTAGTCTGTATGGCTGGTTGTCCTTGGATGGATGTGCAGCAGGCAGGCAGGTGGTGGTTAGGCAGACCAGGGCCGTGGCAGGCTGGGATTGCAGCTAGAGCAGCATCCAGATGCGGATTACAGAGCAGAGCCGTGACAGGCTGGATGAGCAGGTGCAGGGTCAGGCAAGCTGGGTCGGTAATGTTCAGGCAGATAGACAAGCCGAGGTTGGGGTATCAAGCAGATAGTGTTAGTGAGAACAAGTCGGATCAAGATCAGAGGTCAGCACAGGTAACAGGTCAGAACACACAGAAGCTGCAGACCAACCAACAATGAGTCTATGCAGGAGCTCAGTTTAAATAGCCCGCCTGGCGTACGCGCGCATGCCGATGTGCCAATGCGCTAGTGCGCATGCACGTACGCCAAGAACCTCTAAGTGTACTGTGGACCTGTCTTTCCTGACAGCTTTGCTTCGGTTTCGCTTCAAAAATTATACCCCATGTATCTTTAGTTGTGCTTCAAAGCGTCTTCAAAGCCTCCATAAAAGTCTATGGCAAAGCTCGCCCCACCGAACCCTCATCGAAGCCTCACTGAAGCCCCACCAAAGCCCCACCAAAGGTTCATTGAAGCCCCATCGAAGCTCCACCAAAGCCTCATGGAAGCCCCACGAAGCTCACCGAAGCCCCACCAAAGCCCCACTAAAGCCCCACTAAAGGCTCATCGAAGCCCCATCGAAGCTCCACCAAAGCCTCATTGAAGTCTCATTGAAGCACCAAGCAAAAGCAAGGTGTAAATAGGACTGTAAGCTAACCATTTTATTTAGTGACAGGAGATTTGACAGGCCAAGCGTATCCGAAGCCATGTTTTGAAGCAAGTGTAAACTAGCCCTCATACTGAATATCCTTAAATGTAAGTCACTGGTGCTGGTGTTGTGTCTGCAATTCCTACCCTCCTCACGTTCACTCATCCACAAAAGGCACAGCTGCAGGCAGTAATTTTTGGATCATCGAGTAGAAGGAGTGCAGAGACACCAGCACTGGTGTCCAATGGAACTGCAGCACTAACCTCTGTGGCAAACTGGAAGTACTGTACAGCTGGGGCTATAATATCTGGGAGAACTAAGAGAAAACTTTTCAAACTGTTGGAAGCAAGCCAGCATCAAAATGACTATAAAGTTAAAGAGCTATATTAAAAGAATATTGCCCAGATTTGAGCTTTACAAATGCTTGATATACACACTTCACTGTGGCATTGGCACCAGATCTAGTTGAACAGATGACCCGTAATGATAGGAATCATAAACCTTTAGGACTCTGTTCCAGCCTGCAACTGCCGTGTTCTGCAGTTTCTTTTACAAGACATTCAGTAAGAACATTGTCTAGTAAACCAAACTAAAAGGGCTAAATACACACCTGTTCAATCTTTATGAGAAAGCAGTCTAATAAAATCACGTAGATTGTTTGGGTCAAGTGTCTCCTTGTTCATCCGAAGTCTCTTAGCCACAAAGAGTCCAAGCTTTACATAGTTTTTGTAAATCTTTTTGTGTGGGCCTGGAATATACCCCATGATTTTAGGAAACACGAAAAGTAGCTATAAGAAGAATGTAAGGATAAGTCATAAGGGGCATAAAATACGCATATTTCTTCTCTTATCTATCAAGGAACTGTTGATATGTCACATGGGATTGCTTTCCATAACAGTGATTAGAGGCACAGAAAGATGTTAGTGTTGCACCTATCAACCAATCAGATTTGATTTATGTTATGGTAGAAAAAGGCAGCTATCAGCTTACTGAATGAAACTGTCACTCCATGTACAACAAGCATTGTCAAAGAATTTTAAAAACTTAGTTAAAGACTAGCTGTTTTTGCTTTTTTTGCACACATGCTTAACCACTTAACCACTTCAGCCCCGCAAGGATTTACCCCCTTCCTGACCAGAGCACTTTTTACAATTTGGCACTGCGTTGCTTTAATTGCTAATTGCGCGGTCATGCAATGCTTTTTTTCTTCCCACAAATAGAGCTTTCTTTTGATGTTATTTGATCACCTCTGCGGTTTTTATTTTTTGCGCTAAAAACGGAAAAAGACCGAAAATTTTGAAAAAAAATGAAATTTTCTACTTTTTGTTATAAAAAAAATCCAATAAACTCAATTTTAGTCATACATTTAGGCCAAAATGTATTCAGCCACATGTCTTTGGTAAAAAAATGTCAATAAGCGTAAATTTATTGGTTTGCGCAAAAGTTATAGCGTCTACAAACTAGGGTACATTTTCTGTAATTTACACAGCTTTTAGTTTTCAACTGTCTATGTCATTTCTTGAGGTGCTAAAATGGCAGGGCAGTACAACCCCCCCCCCCCCAAATGACCCCATTTTGGAAAGTAGACACCCCAAGGAAATTGCTAAGAGGCATATTGAGCCCATTGAATATAATTTTTTTTTGTCCCAAGTGATTGAATAATGACAAAAAAAAAATTACAAAAAGTTGTCACTAAATGATATATTGCTCACACAGGCCATGGGCATATGTGGAATCGCACCCCAAAATACATTCAGTTGCTTCTCCTGAGTACGGGGATATCACATGTGTGCAACTTTTTGGGAGCCTAGCCGTGTACGGGGCCCAGAAAACCAATCACTGCCTTCAGGATTTCTAAGGGCGTAAATTTTTTTTTTCACTCCTCACTACCTATCACAGTTTTGAAGGCCATAAAATGCCCAGATGGCACAAAACCCCCCCAAATGACCCCATTTTGGAAAGCAGACACCCCAAGCTATTTGCTGAGAGGCATGTTGAGTCCATGGAATATTTTATATTTTGACACAAGTTGCGGGAAAGTGACACTTTTTTTTTTTTGCACAAAGTTGTCACTAAATGATATATTGCTCACACAGGCCAAGAGCATATGTGGAATTGCACCCCAAAATACATTTAGCTGCTTCTCCTGAGTATGGGGATACCACATGTGTGGGACTTTTTGGGAGCCTAACCGCGTACGGGACCCCGAAAACCAATCACCGCCTTCAGGATTTCTAAGGGTGTAAATTTTTGAATTCACTCTTCACTGCCTATCACAGTTTCGGAGGCCATGGAATGCCCAGGTGGCACAACCCCCCCCCAAATGACCCCATTTTGGAAAGTAGACACCCCAAGCTATTTGCTGAGAGGCAGGGTGAGTATTTTGCAGCTCTCATTTGTTTTTGAAAATGAAGAAAGACAAGAAAAAATTTTTTTTTTCTTTTTTCAATTTTCAAAACTTTTTGACAAAAAGTGAGGTCTGCAAAATACTCACTATACCTCTCATCAAATAGCTTGGGGTGTCTACTTTCCAAAATAGGGTCTTTTGGGGGGGGGGGGGGTTTGTGCCATCTGGGCATTCCATGGCCTCTGAAACTGTGATAGGCAGTGAAGAGTGAAATCAAAAATTTACGCCCTTAGAAAGCCTGAAGGCGGTGCTTGGTTTTCGGGGTCCCGTGCGCGGCTAGGATCCCAAAAAGTCTCACACATGTGGTATCCCCGTACTCAGGAGAAGCAACAGAATGTATTTTGGGGTGTAATTTCACATATTCCCATGGCATGTTTGAGCAATACATCATTTAGTGACAACTTTGTGCAAAAAAAAAAAAAAAATGTGTCTTTTTCCTGCAACTTGTGTCACAATATAAGATATTCCATGGACTCGACATGCTTCTCAGCAAATAGCTTGGGGTGTACTTTCCAAAATGGGGTCATTTGGGGGGGGTTTGAACTGTCCTGGCATTTTATGCACAACATTTAGAAGCTTATGTCACACATCACCCACTCTTCTAACCACTTGAAGACAAAGCCCTTTCTGACACTTTTTGTTTACATGAAAAAATATTTTTTTTTGCAAGAAAATTACTTTGAACCCCCAAACATTATATATTTTTTTAAGCAAATGCCCTACAGTTTAAAATGGTGGGTGTTTCATTTTTTTTTCGCACAGTATTTGCGCAGCGATTTTTCAAACGCATTTTTTGGGGAAAAAACACACTTTTTTAAATTTTAATGCACTAAAACACACTATATTGCCCAAATGTTTGATGAAATAAAAAAGATGATCTTAGGCCGAGTACATGGATACCAAACATGACATGCTTTAAAATTGCGCACAAACGTGCAGTGGCAACAAAATAAATACATTTTTAAAAGCCTTTAAAAGCCTTTACAGGTTACACTTTAGATTTACAGAGGAGGTCTACTGCTAAAATTACTACCCTCGATCTGACCGTCGCGGTGATACCTCACATGCATGGTGCAATTGCTGTTTACATTTGACGCCAGACCGACGCTTGCGTTCGTCTTAGCGCGAGAGCAGGGGGGGACAGGGGTGCTTTTTATTTTTATTTTTTTTCCTTTATTATTTTTTTGCTTTTTTTATCTTATTTTTAAACTGTTCCTTTCATTTTTTTTTTAAATCATTTTTATTGTTATCCCAGGGAATGTAAATATCCCCTATGATAGCAATAGGTAGTGACAGGTACTCTTTTTGAAAAAATTGGGGTCTATTAGACCCTAGATCTCTCCTCTGCCCTCAAAGCATCTGACCACACCAAAATCGGTGTGATAAAATGCTTTTCCAATTTCCCAATGGCGCTGTTTACATCTAAGTCATGAAACGCTCGTAGCTTCCGGTTTCTTAGGCCATAGAGATGTTTGGAGCCACTCTGGTCTCTGATCAGCTCTATGGTCAGCTGGCTGAATCACCGGCTGCATTCTCAGGTTCCCTGTTGAGACAGGAGAGCCAGAGAAAAACACGGAAGACAGTGGGGGGGGGGGGGGTATTCCCTCCCACTGCTTGTAAAAGCAGTCTAGAGGCTAATTAGCCCCTAGGATTGCTTTTACATGAAAGCCGACCGCTGGCTGAAAAGAATGATACCAAGATGATACCTAAACCTGCAGGCATCATTCTGGTATAACCACTCAAAGTCGTGAATTGCGTACCTGAAGACAAAAAAATGGTTAACAATAAAACACAGTAAACGGTAAAGTATAAAAAATTGCATACCTGAAAAGCAAACATGATAAAACACTGCAGAATAGAATACAGTAAAAAAGAGCAGAACAATAGAGAGAGAATAGAGAGAGAGAGAACAATAAAACGACAACTATTTTTTTTTATGTTATATATTTTTTTGTGTTTTTTTTTTTTACACTTTTTTTTTGTAACTGTAACTTTTATAACTGTAACCGGTTCTAGGCTCGGGTCTCTCAAAATGCGATGGCATCTTGGGAGACCCTGTGAAAGTGTGTCCTAGTCTGTGCAATGCTGTACCCTACGCTAATACTCAACTAGTGCATGGTAGCGTTCAAAACATTCACCAATGCAAAGACCAGGATTATCAGGACAGGAGAGACAATAATAGCGGGTGTCACGCCTATATCCGCGCTTGCTGCAGACACGACATCTTTTTTGGGGGGGTTCGTTGGGTAGGGGTACTCGGGAGGACATAAAGAAAATGCCTCTCATGCAGCCGACTGCATTTGGTTGGGGATGTGAATGGGGGAAGTACGGGTGCTGCAGAAGTGGTGGGTTCCCAATTATTAGGATTGGCGAATGCAGCAGGAAGGGCATTATGGGCACGACGGGCCTGTGTTTGTCTTCTTCTTGGTGGCAGCGGGACACTACTTGTGCTTGCCACCTCACCAGCTTGAACTGCACTTATGGGACTTGCCACGTCACCAAGTGTTACTGCAGTGCTGGTTTGACTACGACCGGGGTGTACTAGGCCGCTGATGCTTGCCAGTTCACCAAAACGCTACCAAAAAAACTGTTAGCGATCGCAGGGATCAGGCCTGACTCTGCGAACGCTGTAGTTATGTGTGTTTAGTGTTTTGTAAGTGTCAGTGATCGATCGATACTGCACTTGGGTGGGCTGGGCTTGGCCGGGCGGAGGGGCAAAACGCAGGTGCTAGCAGGTATTTGGGCTGATCCCGCTAACACTGCGTTTTTGGGAACCCTAAACTGCTGGGGACGTTAGTATAGATCTGATCGGATCAGATATTTATCCGTTCAGATACTATACCAATAAGGGAGGTGTACGGTGCGTGCGTGGGTGTTAGCGGTACTGACGCTAACCTGACGCTACCTGGGGCTAGTGCTTGCCAGTTCACCAAAACGCTACCAAAAAAACTGTTAGCGATCGCAGGTATCAGGCCTGACTCTGCGAACGCTGCAGTTATGCGTTTAGTGTTTTGTAAGTGACAGTGATCGATCGATACTGCATTTGGGTGGGCTGGGCTGGGCCGGGCGGAGGGGCAAAACGCAGGTGCTAGCAGGTATCTGGGCTGATCCCACTAACACTGCGTTTTTGGGAACCCTAAACTGCTGGGGACGCTAGTATAGATCTGATCGGATCAGATATTGATCCGTTCAGATACTATACCACCAAGAGAGGTGTACGGTGCGTGCGTGGGTGTTAGCGGTACTGGCGCTAACCTGACGCTGCCTGGGGCTGGTGCTTGCCAGTTCACCAAAATGCTACAAAAAAAACTGTTAGCGATCGCAGGGATCAGGCCTGACTCTGCGAACGCTGCAGTTATGCGTTTAGTGTTTTGTAAGTGAAAGTGATCGATCAATACTGCACTTGAGTGGGCTGGGCTGGGCCGGGCGGAGGGGCAAAACGCAGGTGCTAGCAGGTATCTGGGCTGATCCCACTAACACTGCATTTTTGAGAACCCTAAACTGCTGGGGACGCTAGTATAGATCTGATCGGATCAGATATTGATCCGTTCAGACACTATACCACTAAGGGAGGCGTATGCTGCGTGCGTGGGTGTTAGCAGTACTGGCGCTAATCTGACGCTGCCTGGGGCGACGCATATCACCGCCGGGCAATCAGGGGGCTAAACCTTTATTCGGTAATAAACGGCGGGTGCCCTGACACTATAAAAAATAAACAAACTAACCAGCGTCACCCGTAACAGTTATACGGTGATCAGTGGTGAAAGGGTTAACTAGGGGGCAATCAAGGGGTTAAAACATTTATTAGGTAGTATATGGGGGTCCCTGTCGCTATAAAACGCTGATGGCGAACCTAAATATTTACCTCTGTAACTAGCGTCACCAGTGACACTAATACAGCGATCAGAAAAATGATCGCTTACTGACACTGGCGACGGGGGGGATCAAGGGGTTAAAACTTTATTAGAGGGGGTTAGGGGGGTACCCTAGACCTAAAGGGGGCTAACACTAACTGGCCTACCACACTGACTGTCACAAACTGATACCAATGCAGTAATCAGAAAAAAAAAAAAAAAACTGCTTGGTGTCAGTGTGACGGGGGGGGGGGGGGGGGAGGGGTGATTGGGGGGTGATCGGGGGGGATCCCAGGGGGATCGGGGGGGATCGGGGGTGTAATGTGTGCCTGGCATGTTCTACTGAGTGTGTAGTATTGGTGCACTCACATCGATGTCTTCTCTCCTCGGCGCCGGAACGGAAAATACCGAGCCATGGAGAGATGACATCATTTCCTTTGCTGCTGTTTAGCATACAGCAGCAGAGGAAGAAGCTGATTGGCTGGGAGCGATCGCGAGGGGGGGCACGAATGGATGGCCTCCCCCTCACCTCTCATCGCTCCCAGACACAAGCCGACCCCCAGACCATGGGAGGCAGATCACGTACAGGTACGTGATGCTGCCTGCCCGTGCCATTCTGCCGACGTATATCGTGAGTAGGGATGAGCCGAACACCCACCGGTTCGGTGCGCACCAGAACCCGCGAACGGACCGAAAGTTCGCGCGAACGTTAGAACCCCATTGACGTCTATGGGACTCGAACGTTCGAAATCAAAAGTGCTCATTTTAAAGGCTAATTTGCATGGTATTGTCCGAAAAAGGGTTTGGGGACCCGGGTCCTACCCCAGGGGACATGTATCAATGCAAAAAAAACTTTTAAAAACGGCCGTTTTTTCGGGAGCAGTGATTTTAATGATGCTTAAAGTAAAAAAAAAAAAGTGAAATATTCCTTTAAATATCGTACCTGGGGGGTGTCTATAGTATGCCTGTAAAGTGACGCGTGTTTCCCATGTTTAGAACAGTCCCTGCACCAAATGTCATTTTTAAAGGAAAAAATCTCATTTAAAACTGCTTGCGGGTTTAATGTCATGTCGGGTCATGGCAATATGGATGAAAATCAGTGAGACAAACGGCATGGGTACCCCCCCAGTCCATTACCAGGCCCTTTGGGTCCTGTATGGATATTAAGGGGAACCCCGCACCCAAATTAAAATAAGGAAAGGCCCTATATACTCTGAACAGCAGTATACAGGCGGTGCAAACAAGACAGGGACTGTAGGTTTGTTGTTAAGTAGAATCTCTTTGTAATTTTGAATGGGTACATTTTTAACGTGTTTAGCTCCAGCCAAAAAATCTTTTTTAAGCTTTTTGGAAAACATAGGGAAGGGTTATCACCCCTGTGACATTTGTTTTGCTGTCTTTCCTCCTCTTCAGAAGATTTCACCTCACTTTTTTGTCCTAATGAAAAATGTTTTTTGAAAATTTGGGTTTTTTTGTGGAACAAGGATTGGAAAGCATCAGTGGAAAGGAGAAATTGTTTTCCCATATTAACTCTTACAGGAGAGAATTTCCCTTCCTAGGGGTAGATTTCATCTCACTTCCTGTTGTCTCCTTCCGTTTGCAAGTAGGAGTCGTTTGTAAGTTAGATGTTTGAAAGTAGGGTCCTGCCCTATATACTCAGCAGAAATTTGTGCCTTAGGTGTTGCTGTGGCCACAACACTGTAAGCCCTCACAGGGCCCTGCTGTGAAATATTTGATCAAGAATTGTAATTACATGCCCCTGTTGAACAGGAGCTGAAAAATTAGGCCTTAGGCACTGGTGCTGGTGCCACAACACTGCAACCCCTCACAGACACTCTAGTTGGAACGCAGGAACGAGCCCTGCTGCAAAGTATTGCATCAAAAATTGTAATTACACGCCCCTGTTAGACAGGGGCAGAAAAATTGGGCCTTAGGCACTGGTGCTGGTGCCACAACACTGCAACCCCTCACAGACACTCTAGTTGGAACGCAGGAACGAGCCCTGCTGCAAAGTATTGCATCAAAAATTGTAATTACACGCCCCTGTTAGACAGGGGCAGAAAAATTGGGCCTTAGGCACTGGTGCTGGTGCCACAACACTGCAACCCCTCACAGACACTCTAGTTGGAATGCAGGAACGAGCCCTGCTGCAAAGTATTGCATCAAAAATTGTAATTACACGCCCCTGTTAGACAGGGGCAGAAAAATTGGGCCTTAGGCACTGGAGCTGGTGCCACAACACTGCAACCCCTCACAGACACTCTAGTTGGAATGCAGGAACGAGCCCTGCTGCAAAGTATTACATCAAAAATTGTAATTACACGCCCCTGTTAAACAGGGGCTGAAAAATTGTGCCTTAGGCACTGGTGGTGGCGCCCAGAACCAAAAATGTTCTTACAAGCTATCAGCGTGATGATTGAGGAGGAAGAGGATAATTACTCAGGGATAGTCACTCAGCATCAGCATAGGCAGTCTTTGAAGGGATCTGAGATTTCAAAAAAAAATATTCGGTTACATCAGCATCAGGTGCTTGGTAGCTGGTGGTGATCCAAGACTGATTCATTTTTATGAAGGTCAGCCGATCGACCGAGTCGGTGGACAGACGCACCCTGTGATCGGTTACCACGCCTCCAGCAGCACTGAATGTGCGTTCCGAAAGAACGCTGGATGCAGGACAGGCCAGTAGCTCAATTGCATACTGTGCAAGCTCTGGCCAGTGATCCATCCTCAAGACCCAGTAACCCAGAGGATTTTCGGTGGGAAAGGTGTCCAAGTCTGATCTTGCCCCTAGGTATTCCTGCACCATGTAAAACAGACGCTGGCGATGGTTGCTGGAACCAATCATACCTTGGGGCTGCGGACCAAAAAATTGTCTGAACGCATCGGTCAGACGGCCACCTTCTCCACCGCTCCTTCTTTGACTGACCGAAGCCTCAGCAACACGTTGTCCAGAAACAGGAGTTTGTAACCTCCCAGTCTCTGGGAACGCGTTGCACAGACCTTCCTGCAAGGCCTCCCGAAGATGTTTCATCCTCTGCTTCCTCTGAGATGGCAAGATAAGGTCCGCAACCTTACCCTTGTAACGTGGATCAAGGAGGGTTGCCAGCCAGTATTGGTCCTTCTCCTTGATACCACGAATACGAGGATCCTTACGCAGGCTTTGCAGGATCAGGGAGGCCATGCAGCGTAGGTTTGCTGAGGCATTCGGTCCGGAGTCCTCTGGGTCACTAAGGACAACAACGTCCGCAGCCACCTCCTCCCAGCCACGTACAAGTCCATGTGTTCCTTGGGACTGATCCCTTAAAGACTGCTGCTGATGCTGAGTGCCAGGCTCCACCTCCATACTGACACAATCTTCCTCCTCCTCCTCCTCCTCCTCGTCCTCTTCCTGTGTGATCGGCGGGCACGCAGGAACACTGTCTGGATAAAGGGGGCCTTGAGAGCTAAGGAAGTCCTCCTCTTCCTGCCTCTGTTCTGCCTCAAGTGCCCTGTCCATTATTCCACGCAGCGTGTGCTCCAACAGGTGGACAAGGGGGACAGTGTCACTGATGCATGCACTGTCAGTGCTCACCATCCTCATGGCCTCCTCGAATGGTGACAGGACAGTGCATGCATCCCTGATCATGGCCCACTGGCGTGGGGAAAAAATACCAAGCTCCCCTGACCCTGTCCTGGTGCCATAGTCGCACAGGTACTCATTGATGGCCCTCTGCTGCGTGTGCAGCCGCTGCAGCATGGCCAACGTTGAGTTCCACCTGGTGGGCATGTCACAGATTAGGCGGTTCTTGGGCAGGTTAAACTCCTTTTGGAGGTCCGTCAGCCGAGCACTGGCATTATATGACCGGCGGAAATGCACACAGACTTTCCTGGCCTGCCTCAGGACATCCTGTAAGCCCGGGTACCTGCCCAAGAACCGCTGCACCACCAAGTTAAGGACGTGAGCCAAACAGGGCACATGGGTCAGTTGTCCCTGTCGGAGGGCAGAGAGGAGGTTGGTGCCATTGTCGCAAACCACCATTCCTGCCTTAAGTTGGCGTGGCGTCAACCACCTCTGAACCTGCCCCTGCAGAGCTGACAGAACCTCTGCCCCAGTGTGGCTCCTGTCCCCCAAGCACACCAGCTCAAGCACCGCATGGCATCTTTTGGCCTGCGTACTTGCGTAGCCCCTTGAACGCCTACGGAGCACCGCTGGTTCTGAGGAAGAGGCCATGGAGGAAGAAGAAGAGGAGGGGGTGGAGGAGAGAGGTGTGTCACAATCAGCATTTTGGAGGCGTGGTGGCGGAACAACCTCCAACACTACTGCACCTTGTCCTGCATCCTTCCCAGCTGCCAGCAGAGTCACCCAATGCGCCGTGAAACTTAGGTAACGTCCCTGTCCATGCCTGCTGGACCATGAGTCAGCGGTAATATGCACCTTACCGCTGACCGCCCTGTCCAGCGAGGCATGGACATTGCCTTCCACATGCCGGTAGAGAGCCGGAATCGCCTTCCGTGAGAAAAAGTGGCGTTTGGGTACCTGCCACTGAGGAACCGCACATTCCACAAACTCACGGAAGGGGGCAGAGTCTACCAACTGAAAAGGCAGCAGTTGAAGTGCTAGCAATTTTGCCAAGCTAGCATTCAACCGCTGGGCATGTGGATGGCTGGGAGCAAACTTCTTTCGGCGGTGCAGCAGCTGGGGCAGGGAAATTTGCCTGGTACAATCTGACGTCGGTGTACCAAAAGCAGATTGCCCACAAGTACTTGGCTGTGACACACCTAATTCTACACCTTCATTCCTCTCACTGCAGGTCTCAGAGAGGACTGAAGGTCTAGTGGGGTTGGAAATCTCAGCTGATGAGGAGCAAGGAGAGATCCTCTTTGTTCTTTGGTGTGGGTCTTTTAGATATGCTTGCCAACGAACTGCATGGCAGGTCAACATATGTCTGGTCAAGCATGTGGTACCCAAGCGGGAGATGTTTTGGCCACGCGAGATACGCTTGAGACATATGTTGCAAATAGCAGCGGTGCGATCTGATGCACTCGTCTCAAAAAAGGCCCACACCAAAGAACTTTTTGAATAACGCGCAGAGACTGCAGCGCCCTGCACATGTGGAGCTTTGGGGTGTGATGCAGTCAATGTGCTGCCCTTAGGCTGGCCCCTGGAGGGCATCCTGCCTCGTTGGTGATGTGCCGCCTCCTCCTCCTCCTCCTCCTCCTCCTCTCTCCTATCAGGCACCCACGTTGAGTCAGTGACCTCATCATCCCCTCCCTCCTCATCACTGGAGCAAACCTGGCAGTATGCTGCAGCAGGGGGAGCATGACTGCCAGATTGCTGTCCTTCTTGGGCACCCCCTCTGTCCGTGCTCATGTTACTGCCTTCATCGAGCTCAGTATCATCATCAGAGCCTTCCAAACGCTGGGCATCCTCCTGGAGCATGTACCCAACACTGTGGTCAAACAGTTCGAGGGAATCCTCAGGAGGACATGGTGGAGCTAGGGAAGGAGTCACTGATGACATTGAGCTGAGGGAAGAGGCCGCTGCTTTGCCAGACAAAGCACCCTGGGCATGGGTGAGAGAGGATGAGGAGGATGAGGACGGCTTGGTCATCCACTCGACCAAGTCTTCCGCATGTTGCGGCTCAACACGGCCAGCTGCTGAAAAAAAGGCCAAGCGTGTCCCATGGCCACGTGCTGATGAGGATGCACCGTCTCCACGACCAGCACTAGACACAGAGCCTGCTTGCCCTCTCTTATTGGCTTGTGACTGTTTGCCTCTCCTTCTTGGCCTTCCAGACATACTAATGGCCTGTAGCTGCACTAAGCTGGGATAGAACACCTGTAATTTTCTTCAGGTAGCTTTATATACTGTAACCAGACAAGCCTGCCTGTCAGTAGGAAGATAACAGGAACGGATCTAGCTGAACACTGTGAGCAGGACGCACTGCACTAAATGTAAATAGCAGGAACGGATCTAGCTGAACACTGTGAGCAGGACGCACTGCACTAAATGTAAATAGCAGGAACAGATCTAGCTGAACACTGTGAGCAGGACGCACTGCACTAAATGTAAATAGCAGGAACAGATCTAGCTGAACACTGTGAGCAGGACGCACTGACTGCACTAAATGTAAATAGCAGGAACGGATCTAGCTGAACACTGTGAGCAGGACGCACTGCACTAAATGTAAATAGCAGGAACAGATCTAGCTGAACACTGTGAGCAGGACGCACTGCACTAAATGTAAATAGCAGGAACGGATCTAGCTGAACACTGTGAGCAGGACGCACTGCACTAAATGTAAATAGCAGGAACGGATCTAGCTGAACACTGTGAGCAGGACGCACTGACTGCACTAAATGTAAATAGCAGGAACAGATCTAGCTGAACACCGTGAGCAGGACGCACTGCACTAAATGTAAATAGCAGGAACGGATCTAGCTGAACACTGTGAGCAGGACGCACTGACTGCACTAAATGTAAATAGCAGGAACGGATCTAGCTGAACACTGTGAGCAGGACGCACTGCACTAAATGTAAATAGCAGGAACAGATCTAGCTGAACACTGTGAGCAGGACGCACTGCACTAAATGTAAATAGCAGGAACGGATCTAGCTGAACACTGTGAGCAGGACGCACTGACTGCACTAAATGTAAATAGCAGGAACAGATCTAGCTGAACACTGTGAGCAGGACGCACTGCACTAAATGTAAATAGCAGGAACGGATCTAGCTGAACACTGTGAGCAGGACGCACTGACTGCACTAAATGTAAATAGCAGGAACAGATCTAGCTGAACACTGTGAGCAGGACGCACTGCACTAAATGTAAATAGCAGGAACGGATCTAGCTGAACACTGTGAGCAGGACGCACTGACTGCACTAAATGTAAATAGCAGGAACAGATCTAGCTGAACACTGTGAGCAGGACGCACTGCACTAAATGTAAATAGCAGGAACGGATCTAGCTGAACACTGTGAGCAGGACGCACTGACTGCACTAAATGTAAATAGCAGGAACAGATCTAGCTGAACACTGTGAGCAGGACGCACTGCACTAAATGTAAATAGCAGGAACGGATCTAGCTGAACACTGTGAGCAGGACGCACTGACTGCACTAAATGTAAATAGCAGGAACGGATCTAGCTGAACACTGTGAGCAGGACGCACTGCACTAAATGTAAATAGCAGGAACAGATCTAGCTGAACACTGTGAGCAGGACGCACTGCACTAAATGTAAATAGCAGGAACGGATCTAGCTGAACACTGTGAGCAGGACGCACTGCACTAAATTTACATAGCAGGAACGGATCTAGCTGAACACTGTGAGCAGGACGCACTGACTGCACTAAATGTAAATAGCAGGAACGGATCTAGCTGAACACTGTGAGCAGGACTCACTGACTGCACTAAATGTAAATAGCAGGAACGGATCTAGCTGAATACTGTGAGCAGGACGCACTGCACTAAATGTAAATAGCAGGAACAGATCTAGCTGAACACTGTGAGCAGGACGCACTGCACTAAATGTAAATAGCAGGAACGGATCTAGCTGAACACTGTGAGCAGGACGCACTGCACTAAATGTAAATAGCAGGAACGGATCTAGCTGAACACTGTGAGCAGGACGCACTGACTGCACTAAATGTAAATAGCAGGAACGGATCTAGCTGAACACTGTGAGCAGGACGCACTGCACTAAATGTAAATAGCAGGAACGGATCTAGCTGAACACTGTGAGCAGGACGCACTGACTGCACTAAATGTAAATAGCAGGAACAGATCTAGCTGAACACTGTGAGCAGGACGCACTGCACTAAATGTAAATAGCAGGAACGGATCTAGCTGAACACTGTGAGCAGGACGCACTGCACCAAATGTAAATAGTCTAGATAGAAGATAACAGGAACGGATCTAGCTAAACTGAATACAGTGTATATATATATGCAACACCAGGGATGCATATATATACACAATACACTGTAAGTGCAGCTAACTGACTGACTGTTCTGCCTAATCTATCTAACTCAAATCAAATGACACTGTCTGTCTCTCTCTCTATCTCTCAGCACACCGGAACACACACTACACAGGGCCGCCGTGCAGGCGGCCTTATATAGTGTGGGGCGTGTACTAAATCCCCTGAGCCATAATTGGCCAAAGCCACCCTGGCTTTGGCCAATTACAGCTCTCTCTACTGACGGCGCTGTGATTGGCCAAGCATGCGGGTCATAGTGCATGCTTGGCCAATCATCAGCCAGCAATGCACTGCGATGCCGCAGTGAATTATGGGCCGTGACGTGCCACACGAATTTGGCGCGAACGGCCCATAACGTTCGCAATTCGACGGACGGTCGAACAGCCGATGTTCGAGTCGAACATGGGTTCGACTCGAACACGAAGCTCATCCCTAATCGTGAGGCGGTCGGCAAGTGATTAAAGTGGATGTAAACCCCAATTTTTTTATGTCATAATGTAGAGTATAAGATTTCCTATCATTTGAGCCCAGTCTTGCCACACAGAGTTAATCCAGCTCTGAGCAATCCTCTTTTATTGTTCAGTGAGATAAATCTTGACAAACTTAGAAAAACGTTGTCAAATCCTCCCCCTTGCTGTGAGTGACAGGTGATTTACATCTTGTGCATTAGCCTAAGACATGCATTATTTTTTAATTCCCTTCCACTCCTTTCTTTAGCAGCTCTGCAAGGATTGGCTGTTCCACACCTCAGCATGATTTGGCATGCTGAAGTCATGTGGTTACTTTCCTGTCTTTTCACTGGATGTTAGAGATCATAGCAGAAGTTCAGTGTAAGAAATACACAGGAGAAAATGCATATTGACAAGGGGAGTGTAGAGGTGGGCGGGGAGTTTACTGACATCACAACTCCACCCACCGAGCTCCAGACAACAGACCCACCCACAGAATCTTCAGGTTTTCGGGTCTCATAACAGACAGAGGGGAGACATTTGACAGGTAAAGATACATGCAGGAGGCATGTATATCCTTATAGATAACCCCTATGGCAGTCATTTAGAAAGGATGACATTGGGTTTACATCCACTTTAAAGGGGTTGTAAAGGTAAAAAAATTTTCACCTTAATGCATTCTATGCATTAAGGTGAAAAAACTTCCGACAACACCGCCGCCCCCAGCCCCCCCTGTTTTACTTACCTGACACCTCGAAAGTCTGCCGCTCGCTCCCGACATCCATTTCGCCGCTCAGCCTGGCCGCTGATTGGCTACAGTGGATGGATTGAAAGCAGCGCAGCCATTGGCTCGCGCTACTGTCAATCACATCCAATGACGCGGCGTGCCGGGGGGCGGGGCCGAGTGATACAGTGAGCGGCTATAGCCGCCGGCTGTATCACGGGAGCGCGCCCACAAGAACTAACCACCATGCGAGGGAGCTCGCATTAAGGTGATTAGTTCTTGCGGGGAGGAGCTGAAACAGCCGCCGAGGGACCCCAGAAGAGCAGGTTTGGGGCCACTCTGTGCAGAACGAGCTGCACAGTGAAGGTAAGTATAACATGTTTGTTATTTATTTATTTTTTTTTAAAGTACCTTTACAACCCCTTTAAGGACCGAGCCTATTTCTGAGATTTGTTGTTTACAAGTTAAAAACAGTTTTTTTTGCTAAAAAATTACTTAGAACCCCCAAACATTATACATTTTTTTTTCGAACACCCTAGAGAATAAAATGGCGGTCGTTGCAATACTTTCTGTCACACCGTATTTGCGCAGCGGTCTTATAAGCGCACTTTTTTGGGAAAAAATACACATTTTGATTTAAAAAATAAGACAACAGTAAAGTTAGCCCAATTCTTTTTTTATATTGTGAAAGATAATGTTACGCCAAGTAAATTGATACCCAACATGTCATGCTTCAAAACTGCGCCCGCTCGTGGAATGGCGACAAACTTTTACCCTTAAAAGTGATGGTCACTTTTACCCTTAACCACCTCAATACAGGGCACTTTCACCCCCTTCCTGCCCAAGCCATTTTTCAGTTTTCAGCGCTGTCACACTTTGAATGACAATTGCGCGGTCATGTTACACTGCACCCTAATGAAATTTTTATCATTTTTTCCCCACAAATAGAGCTTTCTTTTGGTGGTATTTGATCACCTCTGCGGTTTTTACTTTTTGCGCTATAAACAAAAGAAGAGGGACAATTTTGAAAAAACACAATATTTTTTACTTTTTGCTATAATAAATATCCAATTTTTTTTTTTTTAACAAATTTTTTCCTCAGTTTAGGCCATTATGTATTCTTCTACATATTTTTGGTAAAAAAAATTTGCGATAAGCGTATATTAATTGGTTTGCGCAAAAGTTATAGCGTCTACAAAATAGGGGATAGATTTATAGCATTTTTATTATTTATTTATTTTTTACTAGTAATGGCGGCGATCAGCGATTTTTATTGTGACTGCGATATTGCGGCGGACACATCGGACACTTTTGACACATTTTTGGGACCATTCACATTTATACAGCGATCAATGCTATAAAATTGCATTGATTACTGTGTAAATGTGACTGGCAGGGAAGGGGTTAACACTAGGGGGCGATCGAGGGGTTAATGTATGACCTAAGGAGGTGATTCTAACTGTGGGGGGAGGGGACTGACTGGGGGAGGTGACCGATCGGTGTCCCTATGTACAAGGGACACGCCATCGGTCTCCTCTCCTCTCTGACAGGACGTGGATCTGTGTTTACATGCACAGATCCACGCTCCTGCTCTGTTACCCGGCAATCGCGGGTGCCCGGCGGACATCGCGGCCGCCGGGCACGCGCACCGGGTCCCGAGCGACGCAGCGGGCACGCGCGCGCCCCGCTGCCGGCGCGCTCGCACCCCCTAGTGGCTCGGGAGGGCGAGGACGTCATATGACGCCCGCCCAGAACAACAGAAGCCTCGTCCCGCCGTCATATGACGGTGGGCGGTGGCTTAGTGGTTAAAGGCGACGTTTAAAAAATTCTACAAGTTGCATGTTTTGAGTTACAGAGGAAGTCTAGGCCTAGAATTATTGCTCTCGCTCTACGGATCGCAGTGATACCTCACATGTGTGGCTTGAACACCGTTTTCATATGCGGGCGCTACTCACACATGCGTTCGCATCTGCACGCGAGCTTGTCGAGAATTTAGAATTTTTTTTTTTCTTATTTATTTAACCTTTTATTTTTTTATTTTTACACTGTTTTAAAAAAAAAATTCACTTTTATTCCTATTACAAGGAATGTAAACATCCCTTGTAATAGAAAAAAGCATGGCAGGACCTCTTAAATATGAGATCTGGGGTCAAAAAGACCTCAGATCTCATAATTACACTAAAATGCAATAAAAAAAAAAAAAAAAATTGTCATTTAAAAAAATCATTAAAAAAAAATGGCCCTTTAAGAGCTGTGGGCGGAAATGATGTTTTGACGTCGCTTCCGCCCAGCAGTTGTATGGAGATGGGTGGGGGCCATCTTTCCCTCACTCGTCTCCTGACAGGAGACAAGACGTGATTGCCTCCGCCACTGCCGACGGCTCCAGTAAGCGGTGTAGGGCACCGAATCGCGGTGGGAGGGGGGGGGCCACTCCCGCCACCCATAAAAGTGATCTTGTAGCGGACCGCCCGCTGAAAAAGAGGATACCAGGGTTATGGCAGCTAGTGTGAGTGGTTCAAAAATTATTTTAGGCCTGAAGATTACATAACCGCCCCAAAACATTATATATTTTCTGAAAGCAGACGCCCCACAGAAAAAAATAGTGGTACTTCCAATTTTTTTTTTTCACACAATATTACCGAAAAGGTTTAGGAAACGCAAAACTTCAGTAAAAATAAAGTTAATTTTAAAGCACACAAACGCAACAAATTACCCATTTTTTAAGAAAGTATAAAAGATGAGGTTGCACCAAGTAAATAGATACCCAACTTGTCAAACCTTAAATTTGCATGTGCCCGTGAAATGGCGACATTCTTTAGTACCCTATATTTTCCATAGGCAACATTTTAAAAGCCCCCTATAGGTCATCAGTTTAGTGTTACGGAGAAGGTCTGGTTCTAGAAATAATGCTCTCACTGCGGAGTGCAATATGTAACATGTGTATCGCAATCAGTGTTTTAATGAATAGGCGCCCCTGACCCGTCTTTACGTTTGTGTGTGAGTATATGTGGGACTGGGGGGCATCACGGGGGGGGGGGCTTTTATGTGCTTGGGTGTAACTTTAATTTCTTATAATTAAAAAAAAAAATTACTTAACCCCCTAGCGGTACTCCCGAGTGTGGCTCGGGGTGGATTTTCAATACCAAAAGCGGTATCCCCGAGCCTCGGGATTGCATCGCAGGATCCTTGTAGAGGTTACTTACCTTGTCCCCTGGATCCTGCGATGTCTCCCCGCTGTGATCTGCGAGCCGCCGTGTCTCGCTCCATTCACAGTGCCAAGCTCCATTCCCTGCGAGCGTTACGACGCACGGGGACGGAATTCGGCGCCAAACTCATAAAGTAAAACACACAGTAAAGATACAGTGTACTGTAATCTTACAGATTACAGTACTGTATCAAATAATTACACATCCCCTTTGTCCCTAGTGGTCTGCCCAGTGTCCTGCATGTAGTTTTATATTATAAATACTGTTCTTTCTGCCTGGAAACTGGCGATTGTACATAGCAATCAAAACTGTCCCTTTACATCAAAAGTGGTTTTAGACCAGCTAGAAAACAGCGATAGTAAATTAGAATCACTTGCAGAATTGAGCGATAGTGATTTGTGGGGAAATCCGTCATCAAACACTAAACGTAACGAAAGCGACAATTCTGCAACTGAGCAAATTTCAGTGTTTTATATTTGATTACATTATTTAATCATTTTTATTATTATTATATTATTATTTGTTATAATTATTTATAGTTATTTATTATATTATAATTTTTGATTTCGATTTTCAAGGCCTATAATATAAAATGCCAAATTTCTGTGCAAAATAATTGTACCGCTTTCAGCATCAAAAATCTGAAATATATATACCGCCTGGTGTGCTCCACTGAATGTAATGCAATGTGTAATGTTAACGGGGCTGTGTGGAAGCAATCAGATAACAGAACTGGCAATGTGTGTAAAACCCGCCACTGTCAGTACCGTACAACCATAGAGCTTTATTCTTCAAGTGCAGAAAAAAAAAAAAGAAAGGACCCTAAGGTCAACGCTGTGCTCAGTAATTAGCACACACAACTCCTTCCTGTGTCATAACCTAAAGTCTGATCAGGAAGAATACATTACTAATGGAAATGTCTGGAAATGTGCATTTAGAGAAGAAAAAAAGAACGGCTGATCCAGAGGATTATTCGTTTTGGGGAGACTTCCAAATTCCCTATGCTGGGAGGGACTGCTAGCAGCAGTCATGGCTTTTTGGTAAGCAAGCTACCTCACTTTTGGGTGTTGACCTGAATACACGCTGGTTTGCATTAGGAAGATTGGTGTCACAGCTTCTGTTTCCTGCAATTCACTTTTTCTCCTGTGGAGGCATACTACCTATGGATTCTCTCATTGATCACTATGGGACATTGCTTTAGTTTTCTTTTCTTCTTCTTTTTTTTTTTCTTTTTTTGAATTTTTTCTTTTTTATGTAATTATTGGTATTTTTTAATTTCACTTATTACTTGAAGCATCATTGTTTGAGTATTTCTTAAAGTGGAGTTCCACCCACTTTTACAACTCTTCAGCATCCCTCACTAAACTGTGCACTGTAAACAAATTTGTATTTTTTTTTTCTCAGCACTTACTGTATATCTGCTGTATTCATTTTTCACTTCCTCCTCCCTGGCCGCGGCCCATCGCATCATTTCCTGTTTGCAATGCCTTCTAGGAAGGGGCGGCAACTTCCTCTGACACTGCTGTTGCTATGGAAACCTGACCTGAAACCTATTACACTGCTTGTGCTGCACTGAGCATGTGCGAGATCTTCAAGGATGAGATCCAGGAAGAAATACATTCTGGCTTCAGATGCCCAGACTTAAGATGGCCACGGCCTGCTGTAAGTTTAAAAAATAACAAACTGCTGCTATAAACTAAGAAAACAGACCTTAGTTTACAGACTAACTTTACTAGAATACATTAAGCTTGTGCATTATAGGGGTATTTTTATTTAAAAAGTATAATTTCGGCCGGAACACCACTTTAATTCCACTGTTTGAGTATTTCATAATTTTTTAGTAGTTCATAATTTTTTAACTTAATTGATATTCTATTTCACATTTTTTAGCGCTGCACTTACTGTGTTGTTTATTCTTCAAGTGCTGAATTAAGATCTTAAAATCAATGAAAAGCGCTCTATGAATGGAGGATGGGCAGATGAATGAAATGATCAGGGCCACTCTGTGCATTATCTTGGCACAGAGGAGGTAAGCATAACATCTTTTTTTATGTTAGCAGAAAAAAAAGTAGCCTTTAGTATTACTTTAAGTTCTTCAAAACATTTTCTCAATGCTTCATGACTGTTTTGTAAATGCTCACTGAAAGTGACGCTCATTAGATTGTTACCAAGCTAAAATTAAAAAATGTCAGTTTGTTGAATATCACATTTTATTATAAATGTTATACTTCATCCTATCAAACCCTTACCTGTCCCCATGTGGAGCTCATAAGGTGCCAACTGTTGTTTATCAGGTAAAGCAAATTCATAAATTCTTCATCTCTGTAGTCAAATCGGTCTCCAAACACCAGAGAGCAGATTATGTTGGAGCCTGCCGAGCTGAATCCAAAAGTAGGATCAAGGGGCTTACCTGAAAAATAAATATATGAAACTGGTTTGAAGAGTATGTAAACCCAACATTCCATATTCCTAATATGTGCCTGCTGTACCATGTACTTTCCTGTTAAAGACTGACCACACTAAGCAGGGGAACATACTGTGATCAGTTCTCTAGCTGTGGTGGGATCTCCACCTGCTCTCCTCCAATGATCAGACTTGTCCTGACATGCTACCACTGCACAGCCATTCCCTGGGAACTTCAGCATGCTTGCTCCATGTCTTTATGGACCTTGCTTTGTGCACTGGTGCACAGTCATGTTTGAACCGGAAGGGGCCATCCCCAAACTGTTCCCACAAAGTTGGGAGCATGAAATTGTACAAAATGTCTTGGTATGCTGATGCCTTAAGAGTTCCCTTCACTAGAACTAAGTGGACAAGCCCAGCCCCTGAAAAAACAACCCCACACCATAATCCCCCTTCCACCAAATGATTTGGGGGGGGGGTGGCCAAATACCTTTGGCAATATAGTGTGGATGAGCGAATTTGGGGTGGAGGAACTTGACTGGCCTGCACAGAGTCCTGACCTCAACCCGATAGAACGCCTTTGGGATGAATTAGAGAGAAGCCATGTCTTCTCATCCAACATCAGCGCCTGACCTCACAAATGCACTTCTGGAAGAATGGTCAAACATTCCCATAGATACACTCCTAAACTTTGTGGACAGTTTTCCCAGAAGAGTTGAAGCTGTTATAGCTGCAAAGGGTGGGCCAACTCAATATTGAACCCTACGGACTAAGACTGGGATGCCATTAAAGTTCATGTGTGTGTAAAGGCAGGTGTCCTAATACTTTTGGCAATATAGTGTAAGTGCCAGAGGTAGCTTGGACGAAGACTGCTCTCATAGGGTCTTAAATTACTGGCACTTCCCTGTCCTCAGCAGTGTCCTAGACTGTGAGCTTTGAGAAGAGTGCCCTCCTGTACCATGCAGTGTTCATGAGATTGCACTGGGTGCTAATAGCTGTTCAGTGGTGTAGGATAACCAGATACCAAAAAACTTGCCTTATGGTCCCAAGCTGTGAGACCTTAGACTGCCCAATATTTTTAGTTGCTTAATGAGAATATTGTCCTCTCTTAGCCAATTGCTAACCTTTTGGAGCATCCTATGCCCTAACCCCCCCACACACACACCTCCTGTTGCTGGTTCTACAAGCAATAAATCACAAAAAGACAACCCCTACTTTATTGGAGCCAGATTGAATAGACTGCTGCTTGGATAGATGGCGGCCTCTGTACTATTTGGGGGAGAATCAGCTAATGTCAGAGGCCTCCGTGGCGGTAGCGCTAGGGGTGACTATGCCAGGCAGCCCTGTTCAAATGTACTTTTCTCCAAATTTTACAGCCAGTAAAGCGTAATCAAAAGCTGCCCATCTATGAATATAGTTCCATTTCCCGCATATCTGCTTTCTGGAAGAACATACTGTAGTGGTAAATGTAGCTTTACTTTGGCAGTGAGATGCCCTTGCCTTCTTTACAAGGGCGGACTGACAACTCATGGGGCCCCCGGGCAATAGGAGATTATGGGGCCCCCCAGGCAATAAGAGATTATGGGGCCACATAGTATACACACACACAATATACACAGACATGTTTCTATTGGCTGTCCCTGGTCCATACTGTCTATTGGCTGTCCCTGGTCCATACTGTCCCTAGTTTTACTGAGGCTGGCAACCCTGATGGGGCCCCCTAGTGGCCCAGGGCCCTCGGGCAGTGCCCGAGTGGCTCAATGGTCAGTCCGCCCCTGCGTTCTTTACCTTCACTTTTTCGGAACTCTGCTATTAGATACTGGGCCTCCTCTTTCACCCTTTCCTCCAGGCTCCTCTTCCCCATTCCAAAATTCTTCAAAGTATGGATAGCAAAGCGTCGAAGCTGCCTCCATCTTTCTCCTGTCCCGTACACAATCCCTGAAGACAAAAATCACCAGCTATTAACATTACCGATTTAAATTCTTGCTTTAGAAAAGAAGAAACTTTATTTTACATTTATACATGTTTGTAATTTATAATAACATCATTGTTTTTGGTCAATTAAATGTACACTATTTACTTTATATAACATTTGTATATTTTATAAAGTTTATATAAAATTTTATTTTTCAGATAAACACTTATTTCAGGTTACATAGTGAGTGACCTAAACTGGTCATATACTGTCCATAGGCATTGTTTTAAAAGTCTTTACAGGTTATCATTTTAGAGTTAACCATGAATTATGGTAGCTTTCCAGCCACTTCCACTTAAAAGCCCATTGCCAGCTGAATAAATTTCAACAAAGTCCAGCATGCTATAGCAGTGCTATAGCAATGTATTTAAAATCCTGATCACTTAGAAACAGTGGTTTTAGACAATGGGGGTTATTTACTAAAGGCAAATCCACTTTGCACTACAAGTGCACTGAAAGTGCACTTGGAAGTGCAGATGCTGTAGATCTGAGGGGAGGATCTGAAATGAGGGGAAGCTCTGCTGATTTTCTCATCCAATCATGTGTAAGCTAAAATGCTGTATTTTTTTTTCCTTGCATGTCCCCCTCAGATCTAGAGCGACTGCACTTCCAAGTGCACTTTCAGTGCACTTTCAAATGCAAATGCAGTGTACTTGTAGTGCAAAGTGGATTTTCCTTTAGTAAATAACCCCCAAATGGTTCAAATGAAACATTAAACACGCAAAGTTCCTTTAACCACTTCAATACCAGACACTTTCCACACTTCCTGCCCAGGCCAATTTTCAGCTTTCATCACTGTCGCTGTTTAAATGACAATTGCGCGGTCATGCTTCACTGTACCCAAACAAAATGTTGTTCCTACAAATAGAGCTTTCTTTGGTGGTATTTGATCACCTCTGGGGTTTTTATTTTTTGCTAAACAAATAAAAAAAGGCCGGAAATTTGGAAAAAAAAAAGTTTTTCTTTGTTTCTGTTATAAAATTTTGTAAATAAGTAAGTTTTCTTCTTCACTGATGGGCACTGGTGAGGCGGCACTGATGGGCATTGATGATGGGCACTGATATGCGGCACTGATAGGCGGCACTGATAGGTGTCACTGATATGCAGCACTGATAGGTGGCACAGATGGGCACTAAAAGGGCAAAATTGATGGGCACTGAAAGGCTGCACTGATGGGTGCTTATGAGTGGCACTGATGGGCACTGATAGGTGGGCACTGATGGGCACTGATGGGCATCACTGATGGGCATGGATGGGCACTGATGGGTGGCACTGATGGACACTGGGTGCCACTAACGGGCATCACTGATGAGGAGGCACTGGCAGATATTGCTGATGGGCACTGATTGGCATCATATGTGGGCACTGATTGGCATTTTTTGTGGGCACTGAATGGCAACCCAGGTGGCCATGGGTGGCATACCTGGTGGGCATCAGTGGTGGGCATCCCTGGAGGTCCTGGTGGCATCCCTGGTGGTCCTGGGTGGGCATCCTGGGGGGGCTGTGCTGATAATCAATCAGTGCAGACCCCCCTGTCAGGAGAGCAGCCGATCAGCTCTCCTCTACTCGTGTCTGTCAGACGCGAGGAAAAAAAAAAGGAAAAGCCGATACAAAGCTCTTCCTTTTTACATCGTGATCAGCTGTGATTGGACACAGCTGATCACGTGGTAAAGAGTCTCTGACAGAGACTCTTTACTGAGATCGGTGTTGCGGTGTGTCAGACTGACACACTGCACCACCGATCGCCACGCTGCGCCCCCCACGGGCGCACCAGCTTGTTATCCTGATTACATCATATGACGTCCGGTCAGGATAACAGAACCACTTTCCCGACGTCATATTGCTATATGGCGGGTGGAAAGTGGTTAAATAATGTGCCTGGTTATGGCCTTAACCTGCTTGTGAAATATTGCATCTGTACTACAGTATAGTAAAACTAACATCTACAAAGACAAAAAAATAAATTGTCGGTAAATGACAGCTACCATCTGCTTTCTTTGTAAAAAAAGCTTCCAGGGATTCCCTTCATCTATAACAGACCCTTATCCTAGATCAAGGTCTGGTATAATTGTTAATGGGGGACTTCACGCAAGTAAAAATAATGTTGTGGGGTTTCCCCTAAAAATACATTGCAGATCCTTATCTTTTAATGAGGATCTGCTATTGATGTCAAAGGAGACCCCATACAAGATTAGAAAAAAGATGCGGGACCCCCCCAAACTTCACATCTGACTCTTTGCTTCTGGTATGGATTTGGGGGGGGGGGGCATGCAAAAAAACAAGAAAAAAGTATAAGGTCCTCTTACAAAAATCCTTACTAGACTCTTATTGAAGCTTGTAGGTCCCATCCCTTGAGCCATACTAGGCCACATGCCCTCAACATGGAGAGGGTACCTTGCCAGGGGATATATACCCCTGGCAAAGCACCTTGCCCCCAAGTTGATGAGGACAAGGACCCCTTCCTCACATCCAGGTGGTTGTTTGACTGCACTCATCCCTACTGCCCACATGCTGAGTGAGTATGCACTCATATTGTAAGTTAGATTCAAACTTTGAGCTGGCATATGGCAAGTATGAAGACATATTTTATATAATGGTGTTGGCTGCAAAATTTGTAAAGCTTTTGAAGTTAAGCATACATATAGTAGCCTGATTGACCCACTACCGTTGGTAAGTGGGTCCACCGTATCAGGTAAGAGTACCCATCCATACTCTTTAGATTCCCTCACTTATACAGCTTCACAGCTAATTTCATATTGTTTGCAATATCCTCATTCCATCAAGGATTCATCAGTTATACACTAGATGGACACATTTCTTTGAATTCTCACAAATCTTTCTGTTCACATCAAGTGAACATTGGATTTCCTGCATGTTCACTAGATTCTGTTTATATGTTATACACATATATTAAATATCAGTTTCATTGCTGTTATATCATCCATTTAGCGCTATACTTTGTTTTCATAATTTGTTTGGACTTTGTTTGTTTTAGTGTTAGCAGCTATTTTGCCACATTTTTGATTTAGCGCAGTCATTTCCCCACTTTCTATACATATAATAAGGAAGGTTTTGGTGCATTTTCATGGCATTGTCCTTAATTACTGACTCACTTACCATTTCCCTTGCTGTATTGTTGGACTGCTGGAAATTCTCCCCTCCTACTGAATTCTTCAGCATGGTCTATTAGAGCTTCCTTTAAAATCTCATATCCACACATCACCACAGTGGGGCGAGAACCAAGATAAAAAGTGTACATGGGTCCATACTTTTTGCTAAGCTTTTGAAAATGAATATAGAAAAGCAGTTAGAAATATAAACAGTTTATTGGCTACTATTTTTTTTACAAATTAACAGTACTGAAAGCGATATCTTAGATAAAATCAATAGACAGTTTTACATAGTTGTTAGTCAGGTTGAAAAAAGACGCAAGTCCATCTAGTTCAACCAATAGAAGGGAAAAAAAGAATCATACAATCCCATATACACAATCCTATACCCACAGTTGATCCAGAGGAAGACCTCAACAAAGCATGATCCAATTTGCTCCAGTAGGGGAAAAAATTCCTTCCTGATCCCCAGAGAGGCAATCAGATTTTCCCTGGATCAACTTTACCTGTAAATGTTATTCTCCAGCTATATTATGTACATTTAGGAAAGAATTGAAGACTTTTTTTAAAGCAATCTACTGAGCTGGCCAGAAACAGCTCTTGAGGGAGTCTATTCCACATTTTCACAGTTCTGTGAATAAACCTTTCCGTATTTGGAGATTAAATCTCTTTTACTCCAGAAATGATATCTCTCTCTCTCTCTGGAGTCCATATCTCTCTTTTTTTTTTTTTTTACAAGAAAACATTTTTTATTCAAGATTTAAACATTACAAGCGATGCATAGGCACATTTAAATATGATATCAGTATACATGTAGTCACAAGATAGATGATTAATTTCCTCATATAGACAACATAAAGAAGTATGAAAGCAATACATGACATTGCAGCAAAGTATTGGTGTAGAGGTGACATATTAAAACAATCAATCAAGGAGGTACTGTGGGAGGGACTGGGGGAAGGCGGAGGGAGGGGAGGGGGGGCAGATTAAGGATACCGAGAAGATGAGGGAGGGGGGGAGGGCAGGAGGGGGAGGCAAGGAAGGAATCACAATACCTCAATATCTTAACTGAACATGTACACTAGGTGAAGTTTAACCACCTCAATACTGGGCACTTTCACCCCCTTCCTGCCCAAGCCATTTTTCAGTTTTCAGCGCTGCCGCACTTTGAATGACAATTGCGCGGTCATGTTACACTGCACCCTAATGAAATTTTTATCATTTTTTCCCCACAAATAGAGCTTTCTTTTGGTGGTATTTGATCACCTCTGCGGTTTTTACTTTTTGCGCTATAAACAAAAGAAGAGTGACAATTTTGAAAAAACACAATTTTTTTTACTTTTTGCTATAATAAATATCCAATTTTTTTTTTTTTTTTTTAACAAATTTTTTACTCAGTTTAGGCAGATATGTATTCTTCTACATATTTTTGGTAAAAAAAAATTGCGATAAGTGTATATTAATTGGTTTGCGCAAAAGTTATAGCGTCTACAAAATAGGGGATAGATTTATAGCATTTTTATTATTTATTTATTTTTTACTAGTAATGGCAGTGATCTGCGATTTTTATTGTGACTGCGATATTGCGGCGGACACATCGGACACTTTTGACACATTTTTGGGACCATTCACATTTATACAGCGATCCGTGCTATAAAAATGCATTGATTACTGTGTAAATGTGACTGGCAGGGAAGGGGTTAACACTAGGGGGCGATCGAGGGGTTAATGTATGACCTAAGGAGGTGATTCTAACTGTGGGGGGAGGGGACTGACTGGGGGAGGTGACCGATCGGTGTCCCTATGTACAAGGGACACACCATCGGTCTCCTCTCCTCTCTGACAGGACGTGGATCTGTGTTTACATGCACAGATCCACGCTCCTGCTCTGTTACCCGGCAATCGCGGGTACCCGGCGGACATCGCGGCCGCCGGGCACGCGCACCGGGTCCCGAACGACGCAGCGGGCACGCGCGCGCGCCGCCGGCGGCGGCGCGCACGCCCCCTAGTGGCTCGGGAGGGCGAGGACGTCATATGACGCCCGCCCAGAACAACAGAAGTCCCGTCCAGCCGTCATATGACGGTGGGCGGTGGCTTAGTGGTTAAAGAGAACTCAATCATGTTGTATAATCAAATGGCTGGTATCTCTGCGTCAACCTGGACATCATTCACAACCTCAACACCCCATGCATCTATCCATCCCGACCATATCTTATCAAATTTCTTGGGGCAGTTACGATTAAGATACGTGAGTTTATATAGTGGGAGTATAGAATTCATTGCTAGGCGCCATGAAGATACTCTAGGGGGTAATGCATCCTTCCAATGGAGAAATATTTCTTTTCGGGCATAGAACGTAGCATAACTCAAAAATAATTTGGTATGTTTACCTCTAATATTTGGGCTGAAAATATTCAATAGCATTGCCTTGGGATGAGCTACCACATCTAAGGAGGTAACCTGGCTGAGAGTGTTAGCTATTTCTGTCCAATAGTCTCCGAGGCGAGGACAAGACCACACCATATGAAGAAAGGAGGCAGACTCCAGACCACACCTGGCGCAGGCCACTGGACTGTCAGGTGTCATAATTGTCAGACGTTTTGGGGTGTAATAGGCCCTGTGGAGAAACTTGACCTGCATAAATCTCTCTCTGGCCGATATCGTATTTATCACAAAGGAGGATACACATGATTCCCATTCCTCCTCTGATAAGTCAGGAATATCTGCCTTCCACTTGACCAGAGTTTTTTCAAGTTTCTTTGCAGGGGGTATGGACAAATGAAAGTACAGAGTAGATAGTGGTCTATCTATGATTTTAGATGTAAGTAATCCCTCCACAGGGTCTGATTCTAACTGGAGGAGAGATGGGAACTGCTTCCTGTAGGCATGTCGGAGTTGATAATATCTAAACAGCATCCAACCTGGTAATGAATAAGCGTTTTTGAGATCAGAGAAAGTTCTTAATTTACCCCCCAGCACAATGTGTTTTAGCTTAACAATTCCATTTTTTGCCCAGACTTGAGGGTCTGGGACCGACTTCAAATGTGGCAATCTAGGGTTGCCCCACAAGGGAATGTGCGGGGAGAACCTCTCTGGATTGTTAAAACTATGCCTGGCCCTGTTCCAAACTATAATGGTGGTGTTCATCAGATCCGTAATGCCAGGGTGGGATTTTAACCCTCTGAACACCACATTGCTAAGAGATGAGTAGGACCCCATGATGGCGGCTTCCAGGGTCACTCCTGGGTTATCGCGTGGTTGAGAGAACCACCACCTGACCGTCACCAGGACGGCCGCCCAGAAGTATACTTGGAAGTCCGGTAAGGACAGACCCCCTTGAGTAATGGGCAGCTGGAGGGTAGACATGGCCAATCTGGGGGGCCTTCCGTTTCAAATAAAGGAAGACAGTATACTTTTCAATTTAACAAAAAATGAAGCTGGGGGAATCAGGGGAGAATTTCGAAAAAAGTATAAAAATTTAGGCAAGTATATCATTTTAATTAAATTTACCCTTCCCACTGGAGAGAGGGGGAGGGTTTTCCATGTTATACATTTTTGGGAAAGATTTTTTAGTAGTGGCTGAAGATTCAATTCAAAATATGTGGACAGTGGAGCTCTAACCCTTACCCCCAAGTATTTAAATTCAGGTGTCCAGTTTAGGGGGGTACCTGTCGGTGGGTTTTGATTGGATAGATTTAATGAGAAAATGATCGATTTTCCCCAATTTATCCTAATGCCCGAGAAAATGCCGAACTCATCAATTATTTGAAGTGCTGGTGAGAGGGAGGGTATGTCTTTAAGAAAAAGTAAGGTATCATCAGCATAAAGGGATATTTTGTCTATCACTACTCCCACCTGAATGCCCTGTACCAACGGGGAGGCTCTAACACGAGCAGCCATGGGTTCCATAGCCAATGCAAACAGTCCAGGAGAAAGCGGACAGCCCTGCCTAGTACCCCTAGATAAAGGAAAGGATGAGGACAGTGAGTTGTTTGTTTGTATGCGTGCTGAGGGATTATGGTATAGCATTTGCACCCAGCTAATGAAGCGAGGGCCAAATCCAAATTTGCGCAGGACAGCCCAGAGGTAGCGCCACTCCACCGAGTCAAAAGCCTTCTCGGCATCAAGAGAGGCCACCACCTCCGAACCGTCCCCGTCCGCCCTAGAGAGATGTGTAAGAAGACGTCTGATATTTATATCGGTCCCCCTGCCTGGCATAAATCCAGACTGGTCTGGATGGATCAGTGCCGTGATCACCGTGTTCAACCGTCTAGCCAGCACTTTTGCCAGTAGCTTGGCGTCAACGTTGAGGAGTGATATTGGCCGATATGAGGCGCACTGATCAGGGGGCTTGCCAGGCTTAAGAATGACCACAATGACCGTTTCAGCCATAGTCGGGGGTAATGAGCCCCTCTCCTTGGCTTTCTGGAGCATTAACCGAAACGATGGGAGAATTTCTTCAGCGTATGTTTTGTAGAATTCGGCTGGAATTCCGTCAGGACCTGGGGTCTTACCGTTTTGCAAGGAGGCTACTGCTCGTTGGATTTCTTCTAATTGGATCGGACCATCTAATGCCTCCCTAAACGTGGATGTCAGGCAAGGGAGCTCCACCCCATCGAGGTACCCATTCAGCTCCTCATCTGAACATTCCATCCGAGAACCGTAGAGGTCCCGATAGAATGAAGCAAATTTATTGTTAATATCCGTGGGATCAGTCAAGATCGTCCCGTCTGAATCGGAAATAGTTGAGATGGTCACCGGGGAGGAGCTTTCCCTCGCCAGCCATGCCAGCATACTGCCTGTTTTTTCTCCATGTTCGAAAATTCGTTGTGACTGATGTAAGAATTTGGTTTTTGTGGCCTCCGTGCGTAGTAAAAGAACGTCTCTCAATGCTGCCTGAAAATCTGAATATGTCTCAGGGGATCCCGTTGTGGAATATGCCGCCTCCAATGCTGCTACCCTCCCCTCGGCTGTCTGTGTTTCTTTCCTCAGATCCTTCCGGATCTTTCGAATATGTGCTTGAAAGCTGCCCCTAGTGAAGGCCTTAAATGCGTCCCAGGATGTGGTCATAGTCACTGATTGGTCTAAGTCTCTCCAATAATGTATCGCCTCGGATCTATAGGGTTCAGATACTCTAGTGTCGTTCAACCAGAATCTGGACAATCTCCAAAGATTCTCCCCCGGGGCATTAGATACACAAAGTTTTAAAGCGAGCGGAGCGTGGTCGGATATGCCACGGGGGAGTATCCTGATGTCCCGGACCAAGGGCAAGACAGACCCCCCCACATAGGCAAGGTCTATCCGTGACAGGGTCTTGTAGGAAGCTGAGTGACAAGTGTAGGCGCGTCGAGAAGGATGGCGCCACCTCCACACATCAGTCAAGTTAGACGCCTCAGCCCATGAGGACAGCTCTGATGGCGAGCCCGTCCCCGATGTGAGCCTGTCCATTGTAGGGTCCGGGACCAGATTAAAATCGCCCAGTATTACCACATTATCCGTACCAAAGGCAGCTATTTTAGAGATAATTTGGTTAAGTAACCGTATAGAGGCCGGGGGGGGGGGGGGTAGGTATAGTCCCACCACCACCAACTCTAATCTGTCCACAATGGCATGTAAGATTACAAATCGACCGTCAGGGTCAAGCTCCAGCGCCAGCAATCTAAACGGTGTGGACTTGTGCACTAAAATGCTAACCCCCCTGGAGTAGTTAGTATACGTGGAGTGGTATTGGTGTCCCACCCAGGGTCGTCTTAGACTCATCAGTTTACTTCCCATTAGATGGGTCTCTTGTAGTATGCATATTTATGGGTGGTATGTTTTGAGGAATTGGAATACCAGTGATCTTTTAACAGAGGAATTCAAACCCCTGGTGTTCCATGAAATTAGGGTACAATCAGCCATCTACACTCGAGAACATATTTTCTATCCATATATCACCATAGAGAAATAGGTGCAAGGCCCGGGCCCCTGATAGGGTCAGGACCCGGCACCCGGCACATCCTGTGACAGACATAAGTACATCGCTTGTAAAAAAACAGCAAATCAACAAAGTATAACAAAACTTTCCCAACCAAGCCCCCCACCCCCCACCCCGCCAGCCCCGTCCCAAACCTCGGGGAGGCTCAGGATCCCAACTCAGAACCAAGGCGAACACGCCTGTAATGGGGTATCGTGAGCGGAACAGCAACCACAGTGCAGCAGTCAGATGATGAAGAACATCCAGTCCTCTGCTGGAGATCGGATCATAATAAGTGGGTGCAGTCTCCCGGCAGCCGCCGGGGGTGTAAACTTAAACTTCAACGTTGCAGGAACAGATATCATTTCTTGGCCATGACCGACATTATCGGGGAGAATGATAGAGGAGGAGGGGGGGAGGATGGATGCGCATAGAGACAATCATCTCCCATTCCTCCTGTTAACCATCTCAGGAAACCAATAGACATTTAGGAGGCCAGTGGACCCCCGGGCTCCCGTCTACCATAAGGCACATTAGTGTAAATCACAGAGGGAACCGACTGGGTCAAAAATGATGATCAGGCCATTAAACAAAGAGGCACGTCTCTAGATCACCGGTCGGCCATGGCACATATAACTAGAAATAAACAGATTTTTCTTGTGTGGTGAAACTTATCTGCGAGGTAGCGTGTCGATCCACGTGGAGGCATCCTCAGGAGAATTGAAGAACCGCACCGATTCACCATCTTCCACTCGCAATCTTGCCGGAAACAGCATGCTGTATTTAATATGCTTGGCTCGAAGTCTGGCTCTCACTGCGTCGAAGGATTTCCGTTGTTTCTGCGTTTCCAGCGAATAATCTGGAAAGATCAGGAGTTTGGCATTTTCAAAACGGAGTTCTCCCCGTGCCCTCGCCTCCTTCATCACCAGGTCACGATCACGAAAGTGAAGTAATTTAAAGATGAAGGTGCGAGGTGGCGCACCTTGTGGGCCTTTGGTGAAGGGTATGCGATGCGCTCTTTCCACGGTGAAGAATGGCGAAAACCTTGCCGAGGGGAGTAATTGTTGCAAGAGACGTTCAGCAAACGCGGTGGGGTCCGTACCTTCTGCTCCTTCCGGAAGCCCCAAGATCCGCAAGTTGTTCCTTCGGTTGCGATTCTCGGCATCCTCTGCCCTCGCCTCCAGCACTTTAACTTTGGTTTTTAACACGTGTAAATCAGTCCCCTGGTCACGTACCGTGTCTTCATTTTGTGAAACCCTCTGCTCCACCTCGTGCATGCGGCCTCTCAGGGTATCAAAGTCCTTCCTAATAAATTCCACATGAGTCTGTATATGATCCACTTTTTCCGTTAGGGAGGTTATGGCCTGCATGACAGCTTTAAAGTCTGCCGCCGAGTCCGGGGGCCGCTCCGGTTCAGTTGATCCGCCGGCCTGGTTCTCCATGTGGGCAGGGAGTTTAGGCGAGACCCCGGCTTCGGCCTTGTCCACGGTTCTCTGCGGGGCGGCCTTTTTCCGAGCTTTTTGCTGGGAGTTCCTCCTATACATACCCCAGAAATGCCCCAGGGATGATGGGGGAACAGGATGGTCTTTTTCCCGGCGTTTTTACCCCAAAAAACGGCGTTTTTCCCGGTCCGCGCCGGCCTTGTTCTCTGTGTGGGCAGGAAATTCAGGCGAGGCCGCGGCTTCGGCCTAGTCCGTGGTTCTCGGCGGCACGGCCTGTTCTGAAGATTTTTGGTGGGGGATTCCGCAGAGATATACCCCAGAGGTGTCCCAGAGGTGAGAGGGGGCACAGGAGGGTCTTTTGTGCTGTATCTGCACCCCAAAATATCAGGAATATAGGCCGATCTGTGGGAGCTCAGGTCTCACACACCTGCTCCCTCTGCCATTCCGGACACGCCCCCCCATATCTCTCTTAATACAAGGATTTTGCTCGCATTGGTAACTGAACTATTAAGATTATGATCTACCAAAACACCCAGATCCTTCTCCACCATTGATCCCCCCAGTTGTACTCCCCATAGTATGTATGATGCATGCATATTCTTAGCCTGAGTGCATAATTTTACATTTATCTACATTAAACCTCATTTGCCACATATTTGCCCAATTAAACAGTGCACTGAGGTCGACTTGTAAGCTGGAGACATCTTGTAAGGGCGGTATTCCACTGCATATCCTGGTGTCATCAGCAAACATTGAAATGGTACTTTTAATCCCAGATCCTATATCAGTTATAAATATTTTAAAACGTAAGGGTCCAAATACTGAACCACCACTGATAACCTTAGACCATTCAGAGTAAGAATCATTAACCACTACTCTCTGAATTCTGTCTTTTAGCCAGTTTTTCTATCCATTTACAAACTGATTTTTCCAGACCTCTAGACCTTACACATGAGTCGTGTGTGGGGAACTGTGTCAAACGCTTTTGCAAAATCCAAATTTACCACATCCACAGCCACTCCTTTGTCTAAGGTTTTACTTACCTCCTCATAAAAAGAAATCACATTTGTCTGACAACTTCTGTCTTTCTTGAATCCATGCTGTCTGTTATTGTTACTGTTGTTGCTTAAAATATTTTTTTCCAGCAAGAACTCGTCTATGTGATCTTTTATTAAACTCTCCAGTATCTTCCCAACTATAGAAGTTAAACTTATGCCGCGTACACACGAGCGGACATTACGGCGGACTTTGCCCGGCGGACTGGATTTCGTCGGACAATTCGATGTGTGTGGGCTCCAGCGGACTTTGTTTTCTCAAAAGTTGGACGGAATTAGATTTAAAACTTGCTTTAAATTTATCCGTTGAAATCGAGTCCGGTCGAAAAGTCCGCCGTCTGTATGCTAGTTCGACGGACAAAAAGCCACGCTAGGGCAGCTATTGGCTACTGGCTATGAACTTCCTTGTTTTAGTCCGGTCGTGCGTCATCACGTACGAATTCGACGGACTTTGGTGGATTGTGTGTAGGCAAGTCCGTTCATTCACAAAGTCCGTCGGAAAGTACGTCGAAAAGTCCGCCGGGCAAAGTCCGCCGTAATGTCCGCTCGTGTGTACGCGGCATAACAGGTCTATAGTTACTTGGTAAAGACTTTGGTCCCTTTTTAAATATAGGCACCACATTCCCCTACGCTAATCCAGTGGTGCCATTCCAGTCATTAACGAGTCCCTTTGAAATAACAGAGCTATATTCTTTTAAGATCTGTGCGTGTACTATCTGGTCCATGTGCTTTATTCACCTTTATTCTGTCTAAATATTTCTGAACCATATCAATTTTGAGACATTATAAAAGAAAGTAATGGCGCTAACTCGGTACCAAATAAACAGTACTAAACTACAATAAATCTAAAGTGCATTAATCAAGAAAAACTTCATAAAAAAGTGCAAAAAAAAACAGTATCATCAACATTAATATTTTTCATAAGTATGTGCAAATAATCTTCAGAAATAAAGTGCAAGATGCGTCAATGTGATGATTAGTGCAAAAATAGTGTCCAATCAAGGAGATTCAGATACAGTTCATGAAATAATGTGCATGTGTAAAAAGCAAAGAAATCCACTTCATCCAAATATTTCCACCCATTCACTGTGCGCCACTCATTTGCCCCAGCCTCTCACCTCATACAGAGACCCCTACAGGTCAAGTAAGGCCTTTAAGTAAATGGAATATCGGATCCACAACGATCGATCAATTTCCAGGGATATCCAAGACAAGACAACGCCAGTATAAGGATACGTTTCCAGGCTCATCAAATGTAGTTTACATGCAATAAAAGAGGGGGCCTCCATAGTGTAGTAATCCAATGCAATTTATTTAAAAAACGAGTAGTAACTTACAGTTTAGGATCACTTATTATAGCTACACAAATTAAGGGACTTCCGATCTCGGCCACGAATGGAAGTGACGACCCCCGGCTCCTCCCTGTCGTGTTACGTCACTGAACACGTGACTTCATCAAAGGGTAATGGAGTCGGGTGTACGATGCCAGTTTAAATAGTGAGTTCCGCTGTCATGGTAACGCCAATAATATGTAAAGCCATTGTGGATCATTTGGGACTGTGTCAGTACCATCCCCATTATGGCCATGAGCTCCCCCATGTTCCTTTGTATACACAAAGCTGAAAAAGATATTTAATAAATTTGCCTTCTCTTTTTCCCCAGTCACCCCCTCTAGATTATTTTGTAAAAGGCCTACATGCTCAGACCTGACCTTTTTACTATATTTGAATCATTTTTTGGGGTTTGTCCTGAATATTTTGTTCGTATTTGAATTTTGGGATATAACTAACTAATCTTAAAACTGCTCCCTCCCCTCTCCTAACACCTATTGTAACTACTCTGTGGAAAAAAAATCTGTATACTTACCTATTTTCAGGCCGCTCCTCCTGTCCAGTCATGTGATCTCCCCTGTGTCAGCCAGCACAATTTATGTACGTCAATATAGGTCTGAAATTTATATTGACCTATATTGACGTATATAAATTTATACGCAGGTTAAATATTAAAAAACATATGGTCTCTAAACCTGCCCTAGGTGGTGATGGGATTGTATCTAACGATTTCCGCCATTCTGGGCTTTCTAACGCCTCTCTGTTTAATCCCCCTGGCGCCTTAGCCCCTTCCCTTAAAGTTTTTAGAGATGTGGTACTAAGATATTTGGATCTAATGCCCCTTAAAAGGGTGAGATTCAACAGAGATATGAGGTCTGGTCTCAGCTCTCTGTGTGAGAACAGAGAGTTGGTGATCAGACCAGCAGATAAAGGGGGTGGGATCATAGTTTTGGACAGAAAAGATTACCTGACCGAAATGTACAGGATCCTCGATGATCGGGACACCTATACCCCCCTTAGATCAGATCCCAAGACCCAATATAAGAAAGAATTAGAAACTCTGATCCAGAGGGGTTTTGAACAGGGTATCCTTAATAGCAAAGAGAAATTACATCTGATACCGAAAGCCCCACGCACTCCGGTGGTTTATTACCTACCGAAGATTCACAAACATCCTACCTGCCCCCCGGGACGCCCTATTGTTAGTGGTATCGATTCTATCACATCCCGGATGGGCAAGTATATCGATTTTTATTTACAACCTTTAGTCGCTAAAATGCCCTCATATATCAAAGATTCTCGACAAGTGATAAATCTATTAACCAATTACACCCCTAACTCAGGGTGCTGGCTAGTAACAGCGGATGTTACATCTTTATACACGGTAATACCGCATAGTTTGGGGTTATTCGCAGTCGAATATTTTCTAAGGCATGACTCGGAATTATTTGACGAGCAAATCTGTTTCATTATGAAATTGCTTCATTTTGCAGCTACCCGGAGCTATTTCTGGTTTGGGGGTCAGTTTTATAGGCAGGACCGAGGGGTTGCTATGGGGGCTAAATATGCCCCCAGTCTAGCCAACCTCTTCATGGCCCTTTGGGAGGAGGATGTCGTCTATGCCCGCCGTCAGCCTCAGGTGGTGATGTGGGCAAGATACATAGACGACATTCTCCTCCTATGGGATGGTAGCCGAGATGATCTGGATGCCTTTATGGGTGAATTAAACACCAATAATAGAGGTATTTGCCTTAACTATGAGGCCAGTCAGACTGAGATAAACTTTTTGGATTAAAAAATTGGGCTTAGAGATGGTCAATTTACAACTGCTACTTATTTTAAGAGTACTGACCGAAACTCTTATATACCCACTGACAGCTGCCACCATGAGGCGTGGCTGAGATCAGTGCCAAAAAGCCAGTTTATACGCCTGAAAAGAAATTGCTCCAATCATGGGGAGTTTCTGTTTCAGGCAGATATTCTCATTAAACGTTTCCTGGAGAAGGGCTACCTTGAGACCTCCCTTAGGAAGACCCTAGAGGAGGTATCATTATTGGACAGAAGTGATCTCTTGAAGGCCAAATCACCTAATCATGACAGAGTATCCTCTGTCCCTTTCATAACTACCTATTCAATACAACATAACAATGTGGCAAGGCTCATTAAGAAACACTGGCATATTCTCACTAATGATCCAGTTCTAGGGATTGTGCTCCCTGTCAAGCCACAGGTTATCTATAAGGGGGCTCCTTCCCTTAGAGGTAGAGTGGCCCCTAACATTCTTGACCCTCCCTCTAACAAGAAAGGATTCTTTGAGAATCTGACAGGTTTTTATCAATGTAGGAAGTGCAGGGTATGTTCCCTTAGTGGTTGCGCACATAGAAGAACGTACAGGTTGGTTTCTACTAGCACTTCAGAGGAGTTTGAGATCAAACCATTCATCACATGCTCAACAAAGAGGGTCGTTTATTTACTTCAATGTCCTTGTGGACTGCAATATGTAGGCAGGACCAAGCGTCCCCTCTCTGTTAGGCTTAACGAGTATGTGACGAATATTTTGACTGGTTTCCCTAAACACCCGGTTTCCAGGCATTACCTTGAGGCCCACAATCGGAATCCTGCTAAAACCATCTTTTTGGGGATCGATAAGTACACCACCCATTGGAGGGGTGGATCTTTGATACGTGGGATCTCAAAGCTTGAGATGTCATGGATACATAAGTTGAGATGTTACACCCCCTTTGGATTCAATGTAGAAGTGGACCTAAATGCATTCATTGACAACTCTTAATTATCATCTGTTTAATATGTACACTTGTTGTGAATCCTCGGTGGCTAAGCCCATATTGGTCTTGTAAAGTTATTCTTGGTGTGAGTATTTTTTCTCCATCTGCCCTGTTCTAGATGGTTTTTTCATATTTTTTAATTTTTTTTTTATTAAATTTTTTATTTTTTTTTGCCCTACTCATTTTGGGTAAAAGATAGGAAATAAGAAATTTTTCCTCCCTCTAAATAAATTTTAATTTTTATCTTTTATTTTTATTTTTTCTCTATTTATTTATAAAATTAATTGTTTTTTTTCGGTTATTTATCAGTTTTTCTTTTTCATGCGGATTAGTTTTGCATTTATTCTCACAATATGTTCAGTCATATTGGTATCTATATAACACAATTGGCCTCCCTTCAAAGTTGCCTGGGTCTTCCCCCCTTTTCCCCACTAGATGGCATAGGGGACATCAAATATGGTTTTGTATAATTAATTTTGTAATTTGTTCCCATGCCTGGTTCCATGTTAAAATTGGGTATGGATTTTTACCTTTTATCCTTATTTCTATTTTGATTTTTACTTTTGAATTCTGAGTTAGCTATATGCATTAATATCATGCTTTCAATCACTTCCTGGTTGTATCGGGGTAATCAGGTTCTGCCACCGATGTCTCACAACGAGGCTTGGTTTTGTTTTCTGGTTATAAATGTGCGATGAGTCAGTGCGTCGCCCGTTCCCTTGATGATGTCTTTGTGAGACGAAACGTACGTCGGATGGTTGACGCGCTGACGTCATTGCTGAGTATCTCGTACCTCGTCCTGAACGGGTGTCCATTAGCCGGCCGGCTGCAGCTATTTCCTTATGCTTTTTATCCTTGTCCTACATGTAAGTGCAACTTTTAAACTCATTAAATCTTGGTCTCTACGATTTTACACTATGGGGAGCCGTTGTTTGATTATTTTTCCGGGTCCTGCCTATTGAATGTCGGGTTGGATGGAGCTACCTTGTTTGGTCCGGGTCCTTCATTGAAAGCCGTGGTGTGACGTTTCCAGCATTGATTATCAGGTCTCCATACAAGCTTGCCAAAGCTTGCCATCTGGTAAGCGTTTAGTACACACGGTGGTCGATTTTCTCACAGGCTGGTGTTTGTGTGACTGAATTACTTCATCCGTACATCTTTGGTTTGATTTCTCTCTCCCTTTCTTTATGGACTGATTATCCATTCACTCACATTTTTACTGTTTGGACCTATTTTTACCACCCTTTTTGTTTTTTTGGCACTTATATTTGTCAATTGTGCTTCATATATGTTATTTCTGGATCCTCTAGGACCCCTTGATTGTTTGCATATACTTCATTTTATATGTTTTTTCACTGTTTCTTAGCGCTGCTCACGTTTTATATTATTATTATTTGATTTGTGCATATCCCACATATTTTGAGCTGCTGCTTCACATTTTTTGTATCAGGTAGCGCGGTATATATATTTATTTATTTTTGCTGATGGAGCTGAATGGTACATTAACATTTTTAAAAGCTCTAACAAAGCTTGCTGAAAGCTCTGCACATATTTTGCCAAAGCTTGCTGTTCACACTGCTCTTTTACAAGGTGAAGCCCATGTGAAACATTCCATAGGAAAAAGCAAACTCACATCCCCCTTTGTTCAGTTTGCACTGCAGTGTCTGTTGCCTGTAAGCTGTCTCCTCCCCTGGGCTTTAACAAGAAAATCTGGGTCGTGTATAAAGAGTTGTCACATTATGCATTCCAACCTCTATGGAGTCTCAAACAAAGCAAAAATGCAGTTTTTTGGGGGTTTTTTAGTTTCTCTGCACGCGATTGGGTATTCTTTGCAAAGTAAAATTTCACCACATTCACTAAGCTCTGGGAAAATTCCCTCGTGAACATCCTATTTGCCTTTAATAAATCAACCCCAATGTTTAAAGGGATATTTTTTAGGCACTGGAGCCCTCCATGTAGTATTACGGAAGGTTATTCTCTCCCGCACTTCCTTATAAACAACAGTTAGATATTTGTCACGATAATACTGGTGGTAACTTTCCACTAATGGAATAAACACCATCCCTGCTTTCCATAATACAGTACATAAAGCGTTATAGTCTCAGGCAGAAGGAATGTACCAATTTTTTCCCCAAAGAAACTGGGCTTTCATTTACATTTTAGGGAGCCATGCCTTTTGTTTTTGGTTTCAATCAACCAGCCTGCAGTAGACTACATTTAACATACTTCTCAAATTCTAGAATTAAAGTAGTTCTAAAGTCTCAAGGTTTTTACCTGCATGCATTCTATGCTATGCAGCACCCCCCCCCCCCCAATACTTACTTGAGCACGAGAGCCCCAGCTCTCCCTCCTCAATGGCCAAATAATTACATTTTAGTCTGATCTGACCACCTTAAATGCACCTTGATGATTCTGAGGCTAGATGGAAAAAGGTGTTATGGTCAGATGAGATTAAAATTGAATTATTTGGCCTCAACACCAAACGATATGTCTGGCAAAAATCCAATACAGCTCAGCATCCTAATAACACCATTCGTAAAGCATGGAGGTGGTAATATCCTGCTATGGGGGTGTTTCTCTGCAGCAGGGACTGGAGCACTTGTCAGGCGAGAAAAAAAAAATGCATGGGGCAAAAGACCATCAAATCCTTGAGGAAAATCTGCTGCCCTCTGCCAGAAAGTTGTCAATGGGAAGAAGGTTTACCTTCCATCATGACAATGACCCAAAGCACACAGCAAAAATGACTACACAGTGGTTGAAGGAGAAAAGGGTGAATTTGTTTGCATGGCATAGTCAGAGCCCAGACTTAAACCCCATTGAAAATCTGTGGAATGACTTGAAGACTGCAGTCCACAAACTGTCACCATCATATTTAACTGAACTTGAGCAGTTCTGCAAAGAAGAGTGGGCTAATATTGCAAAGTCTAGATGTGCAAAGTTAGTAGAGACATATCCCAACAGACTAAAGGCTGTAATAAAAAAAAAAGGTGGTTCAACAAAATACTAACATAAGGGGGTGATCCTTTTTTCAAATTCAGTGATTCTGTTTTTGAATTTTTGATTTTTTTCTGACATGTTAGTGATCTTTCACTTGGATGTTATGGGTTGCATTAGTAAATACAGCTGGATAAAACAAAAACTGTATCTGTCTTAATTTCAGGCTGCAAAGCAACACAATGTGATTATTTTAAAAGAGGAGTGAATCCTCCTTTTCTATACCCACTGTACATTGAAGCACTGATATAAGACCAGCTCACCTCCACCAGAGACTTGATGAGATCATTCATTTGGACTTGGTGCATGTTCGCTATAAAGGGAAGTGGCATGGGACCAGGGGGTAGCCTTCCTCTGACTTTCCATTTTGAACGAAATAGGATGCTGGTTATGATGGTGATGAGAAAGAGACAGAGAACTCCACTAAGATCCATGATGATGGCCCAGAGCTGAGAAATACAGCAAGACTGGATGAACAGATGAAAAGAACTCTATGTACTCTAATTCCAGGAAAATTAAATGACTGTTATGCAACCTAGCCCTTTCAACACTGGTGTTCAGCAAACATTGTTCAAAATTACAGATGCCACTGTGTCATCACATTTGGTGCAATGCCACTGGTGTACAGAGTGTAGACAACTAGTATAGGACTCCATCTAAAGGATGGCAATCAGCATAAAGTATCTCTTTAACTTCTTACATTTTAAAGGTCTAAAACATACCAGACCCTTATCCTCAATGAAGGTCTGGTATGGATTTTAAGGGGGACCCCACATAAAATAAATATGTCCTGGGGTCCCCCACAAAATGTATACCAGATCCTTCAGGTTTGATATTGATTTTAGGGGGGTACTCCATCCAAAAAAAAAGAAAAAGCTTGCCCCCAACTCCATTAATACAAAAACAGATGCGCCAACTCATAATGAATATGTACTATATGAAACAAGCAATAAAAGTAGTAAAGTGCAGAACAAAGTAATATGTGCTTAATTAGAGAAATAGCCGCTACTTCAGTCTTCCTTCAATAAAGAATAAAGTGCCACATGCAAACAAGAGTTCATCTTGATAATTTAGATCAATGCAGATCTTCCACCAGCTCTTTACACCTACTGCTGTGCACCTCCACCACAAATGTGAGCATACAAGACTCTTACCAGAGGCTGCGGTCACAAAAAAGGCCCAAACATGTTTATGTATAAATTATAATCCTCCGGCAGCCCCAGCCCTGTTCAGATAGGCTCTAAGTAGGTATAATGTATAACGGTTTCCAAAGATATGCCATGCAAAATCATCAACCAATAACCACAGTCATATTTATTCATACAAAGATAAAACTAACATAGTGCCCTTTACAAGATATTTACAAGATATTTATTAAAAGCTCATATAGTGCACTTACAATATTATAATCAATAACAGGCCCATCACAAACCATCCAAGAGCCGCACGCCAATCTAGACATGGTTGTTTGTGACGACGCCACTGCCTCAACTTTCTTCAGCTCTGTCTATACAAAGGAGCATGGGGGAGCTCATGTCCATAATGGGGGTGGTAGTGACACAGCCCCAAATGATCCACAATGGCTCAAAAGGGATATGGTCCAAAAATATTTTGACAGAATAAAGGTGGATAAAGCACCTGGACCAGATGGCATCTACCCACTGATCCTACAAGAATTGAGCTCTGTAATTTGAAAGCCATTGTATCTAATTTTTAGGGACTCATTAATGATGGGATGAGTACCACTGGATTGGCGTAGGGCCAATGTGGTGCCTATATTTAAAAAGGGAACAAAGTCTTTACCAAGTAACTATAGACCTGTTAGTTTTACTTCTATAGTCGGGAAGATACTGGAGAGTTTAATAAAAGATCACATAGACGAGTTCTTGCTGGAAAAAATATTTTAAGCAACAGACAGCATGGATTAATGAAAGACAGAAGTTGTCAGACAAATCTGATTTCTTTTTATGAAGAGGTAGGTAAAACCTTGGACAGAGGGGTGGCGGTGGATGTGGTATACTTGGATTTTGCAAAAGCATTTGACACAGTTCCCCACACAAGGCTAATGTGTAAGGTAAAGTCTACAGGCTTGGAAATATCAGTTTGTAAATGGATAACTGGCTAAAAGACAGAATTCAGAGAGTAGTGGTTAATGATTCTTACTCTGAATGGTCTAAGGTTATCAGTGGTGTACCCCAAGGTTCAGTGCTGGGACCCTTACTTTTTAATATCCTTATAAATTATATAGGGTCTGGGATTAAATATAACATTACTGTCTTTGCAGATGACACTAAGCTATGCAGTGGAATAACGTCCTTACAGGATGTCTCCAATTTACAAACCAACCTCAATGCACTGTCTAATTGGGCGACTATGTGGCAGATGAGGTTTAATGTTGATAAACGTAAAGGTATGCACTTGGGGGCTAAGAATATGCATGCATCATACATACTAGGGGGAGTACAACTGGGGGGGTCAATGGTGGAGAAGGATCTGGGTATTTTGGTAGATCATAAGCTCAATAATAGCATGCAATGCCAAGCTGCGGTTTCCGAAGCGAGCAAAGTTCTTTCTTGTATTAAGAGAGGTAGTTCTTTCTTGTATTAAGAGAGGTATGGACTCCAGAGAGAGAGATATAATTTTGCCCCTGTACAAATCATTAGTAAGACCTCAACTGGAATATGCAGTTCAGTTTTGGGCACCAGTTCTCAAAAAGGATATCGAGGAACTGGAGAAAGTTCAGAGAAGGGCAACCAAGCTGATATGAGGCATGGAGGAGCTCAACTATGAGGAAAGATTAGAGGAACTGAATTTATTCACTCTCGAGAAGAGGAGATTAAGGGGGGATATGATCAACATGTATAAATATATAGGGGGTCCATATAGTGAACTTGGTGTTGAGTTATTCACTTTACGGTCAACACTGAGGACAAGGGAACACTCTTTACGTCTAGAGGAAAAGAGATTTCCTTTCCAAATACGGAAAGGTTTCTTCACAGTAAGATCTGTGAAAATGTGGAATAGACTCCCTCCAGAGGTGGTTCTGACCAGCTCAGTAGATTGAAAGGCCTGGATTCATTCCTAAATGTACATAGTATAACTGAGTACTAACATTTATAGGTAAAGTTGATCCAGGGAAAATCCAATTGCCTCTCTGGGATCAGGAAGTAATTTTTCCCCTGCTGTAGTAAATTGGATCCTGCTTTTCTGGGGGTTTTTTCGCCTTCCTCTGGATCAACGGTGGGTATAGGATTCGGTATATGGGATTGTATGATATATATATTTTTTTTTTATGGTTGAACTAGATGGACTTGTGTCTTTTTTCAACCTGACTAACTATGTAACTCCACTCTGACGCACTCCACCCAATAGTGTCATCAGGGGAATTGCCATATCCTACCCCTTGCATTTTACATGCACCCCCCCTTCACGTCCCCAAACGATAACAGGCCACACCATGAACCATAGCAGGGTCTGGTGGAGATGAAGAGAATCCTTGTCTGCTTTGTTTGCAAGCAGAACAAAGTGGCCAGGAAATTTTGTTTAGCAGCTAGCAATTTAAATGGTATCTTATACCTCTGTAAATGTCACTTCATCCCCCAAGCAAGGTATTCTTTATGTGGCCCTTTAAGCCTTATTAAAAGAGCTGCTCCTCACTAAATGGTAATTGTTCAATTTTTTTACTGCATTGGTACATGTGCCAGGGCAGTGCCCAGCCCTATTCCCTGTATTTAATTTTGGAGGGTACCCATGCTGTTTCTTATAAAAAAAGAAAAAAAAACAAGGCGTTTTAAAGGGTAAGTTCACCTTTTATAAAAAATAAATACACGCACATCTTTTTGCAGGTAAAAAAAATATATTTATTATTTTTTATGCTGCAGCCTGTACAGTAGGGATGAGCCAAACACCCCCCGGTTTGGTTCGCACCAGAACCTGCGAACGGACTGAAAATTTGCACGAACGTTAGAACCCAATTGAAGTCTATGGGACTCGAACGTTCGAAATCAAAAGTGCTAATTTTAAAGGCTAATTTGCATTGTATTGTCCTAAAAAGGGTTTGGGGACCCGGGTCCTGCCCCAGGGGACATGTATCAATGCAAAAAATGTTTTAAAAACGGCCGTTTTTTCGGGAGCAGTGATTTTAACCACTTCAGCCCCGGAAGAAATTACTCCCTTCCTGACCAGAGCACTTTTTGCGATTCGGCACTGCGTCGCTTTAACTGACAATTGCGCGGTCGTGCGACATTGCTCCCAAACAAAATTGACGTCCTTTTTTTCCCATAAATAGAGCTTTCTTTTGGTGGTATTTGATTGCCTCTGCGGTTTTTATTTTTGCGCTATAAACAAAAATAGAGCGACAATTTTGAAAAAAACGCATTATTTTTTACTTATTGCTATAATAAATATCCCCAAAAATATATAAAAAAATGTTTTTTTTCCTCAGTTTAGGCCGATACGTATTCTTCTACATATTTTTGGTAAAAAAAATCGCAATAAACTATTATTGATTGGTTTTACAAAATAGGGGATAGTTTTATGGCATTTTTATTAATAATTTTTTTTTTTAAATGGCGGCGATCAGCGATTTTAATTGTGACTGCGACATTATGGCGGACACATCGGTCATTTTTGACACATTTTTGGGACCATTGTCATTTATACAGCAATCAGTGCTATAAAATTGCACTGATTCCTGTGTAAATGACACTGGCAGTGAAGGGGTTAACCACTAGGTGGTAGTGTAGGGGTTAAGTGTGTCCTAGGGGCATGTTTCTAACTGTCAAGGGGATGGGCTGTGTGTGTGGCGTCACTGATCTCTGCTCTGATGACAAGGAGCAGAGATCAAGTGACACTGTCACTAGACAGAACAGGGAGATGCTGTTTACATCAGCATCTCCCTGTTCTTCCTCCCCGTGAGGCGATCGCGGGTATCCCGCGGTGATCGAGTCCGCAGGATCCGCGACCCGACTCACGGAGCTTGCCGCGGGCGCGCGTGCCGCCGGTGGCACGCGCCCACTGGCCGCCTCTTGAAGGGCAACGTACAGGTACGTGGTTTTGCCTGTACGAGCCCTTCTGCCACAGTATATCTGCGTGAGGCGGTCGGCAAGCGGTTAATGATGCTTAACCGTTTCAATACAGGGCATTTTCACCCCCTTCCTTCCCAGGCCAATTTTTAGTTTTCAGTGCTGTCGCACTTTAAACGACAATTGCGCGGTCGTGCGATGTTGTACCCAATAAAAATTGATGTCCTTTTTTCCCCACAAATAGAGCTTTCTTTTGGTGGTATTTGATCACCTCTGCGTTTTTTATTTTTTGCGCTATAAACAAAAGAAGAGTGTCAATTTTGAAAAAAACACAATATTTTTTACTTTTTGCTATAATAAATATCCCAATTTTTTTTTTAAAAAACTAATTTTTTCCTCAGTTTCGGCTGATACGTATTCTTCTACATATTTCTGGTCAAAAAAAATCGCAATAAGCGTATATTGATTGGTTTGCGCAAAAGTTATAGCATCTACAAAATACGGGATAGATTTATGGCATTTAAAAAAAAAAAAATATATATATATATATTTTTTTACTAGTAATAGCGGCGATCGCGATTTTTTTCGTGACTGCGACATTATGGCGGACACATCGGACACTTTTGACAGGATAACAGGATAGTCACTCAGCATCAGCATAGGCAGTCTTGAAGGGATCTGACATTTAAAAAAGAAATATTCGGTTACATCAGCATCAGGTGCTTGGTAGCTGGTGGTGATCCAAGACTGATTAATTTTTATGAAGGTCAGTCGATCGACCAAGTCAGTGGACAGGCGCACCCTGTGATCGGTTACAAAACCTCCAGCAGCACTGAATGTGCGTTCCGAAAGAACGCTGGATGCAGCACAAGCCAGTAGCTCAATTGCATGCTGTGCAAGCTCTGGCCAGTGATCCATCCTCAAGACCCAGTAACCCAGAGGATTTTCAGTAGGAAAGGTGTCCAAGTCAGATCTTCCTGCACCATGTAAAACAGACGCTGGCGATGGTTGCTGGAACCAATCATATCTTGGGGCTGCGGACTAAAAAATTGTCTGAACGCATCGGTCAGACGGCCACCTTCTCCACCGCTCCTTCTTTGACTGACCGAAGCCTCAGCAGTACGTTGTCCAGGAACAGGAGTTTGTAACCTCCCAGTCTCTGGGAACGCATTGCACAGACCTTTCTGCAAGGCCTCCCGAAGATGTTTCATCCTCTGCTCCCTCTGCGACGGCAAGATAAGCCTTGTAATGTGGATCAAGGAGGGTTGCCAGCCAGTATTGATCCCTCTCCTTGATACCACAAATACGAGGAACCTTCCGCAGGCTTTGCAGGATCAGGGAGGCCATGCAGCGTAGGATTGCTGAGGCATTCGGTCCAGGGTCCTCTGGGTCACTAAGGACAACATGATCTGCAGCCACCTCCTCCCAGCCATGTACAAGTCCATGGGTTTCTTGGGACTGTAAATGATCCCTTAAAGGCTGCTGCTGATGCTGAGTGCCAGGCTCTACCTCCATGCTGACACAATCCTCCTCTTCCTCCTCCTCCTCCTCCTTGTCCTCTTCCTGTGTGATTGGCGGGCATGCAGGAACACTGTCTGGATAAAGGGGGCCTTGAGAGCTAAGGAAGTCCTCCTCCTTCTGCCTCTGTTCTGCCTCAAGTGCCCTGTCTATTATTCCACGCAGCGTGTGCTCCAACAGGTGGACAAGGGGGACAGTGTCACTGATGCATGCACTGTCACTGCTCACCATCCTCGTGGCCTCCTCAAATGGTGACAGGATAGTGCATGCATCCCTCATCATGGCCCACTTGCGTGGGGAAAAAATAAAAACAAGCTTCCCTGACCCTGTCTTGGTGCCATAGTCACACAGGTACTCATTGATGGCCCTCTGCTGCATGTGCAGCCGCTGCAGCATGGCCAACGTTAAATTCCACCTGGTGGGCATGTCACAGATTAGGCGGTTCTTGGGCAGGTTAAATTCCTTTTGGAGATCAGCCAGCCGAGCACTGGCATATGACCTGCGGAAATGCACACAGACTTTCCTGGCCTGCCTCAGGACATCCTGTAAGCCTGGGTACCTGCCCAAGAACAGCTGCACCACCAAGGACGTGAGCCAAACAGGGCACATGGGTCAGTTGTCCCTGTCGGAGGGCGGAGAGGAGGTTGGTGCCATTGTCGCAAACCACCATACCTTAGCCTTTTTTATAAACCACCATACCTGCCTTAAGCTGGTGTGGCGTCAACCACCTCTGAACCTGCCCCTGCAGAGCTGACAGAAACTCTGCCCCAGTGTGGCTCCTGTCCCCCTAGCACACCAGCTCAAGCACCGCATGGCATCTTTTGGCCTGCATGCTTGCGTAGCCCCTTGAACGCCTACAGAGCACCGCTGGTTCCGAAGACAAATCAGCACAGGAAGAGGCCATGGAGGAAGAATAAGAGGAGGGGGTGGAGGAGAGAGGTGTGGCAGAACCACCACTAGTAGTATTTTGGAGGCGTGATGGCAGAACAACCTCCAACACTACTGCACCCTGTCCTGCATCCTTCCCAGCTGCCTGAAGTTTCACCCAGTGCGCGGTGAAAGATAAGTAACGTCCCTGTCCATGCCTGCTGGACCATGAGTCAGCGGTAATATGCACCTTACTGCTGACCGCCCTGTCCAGCGAGGCCAAGACATTGCCTTCCACATGCCGGTAGAGAGCCGTAATCGCCTTCCGTGAGAAAAAGTGGCGTTTGGGAACCTGCCACTGAGGAACCACACATTCCACAAACTCACGGAAGGGGGCAGAGTCTACCAACTGAAAAGGCAGCAGTTGAGGTGCTAGCAATTTAGCCAAGCTAGCATTCAACCGCTGGGTATGTGGATGGCTGGGAGTGAACCTCTTTTGGTGGTGCAGCAGCTGGGGCAGGGAAATTTGCCTGGTACAATCTGACGTCGGTGTACCGATAGCAGATTGCCCCCAAGTACTTGGCTGTGACACACCTTCATTCCTCTCAGTGCAGGTCTCAGAGAGGACTGAAAGTATAGTGGGGTTGGAGATCCCAGCTGATGAGGAGCAAGGAGAGGTCCTCTTTGTTCTTTGGTGTGGGTCTTTTAGGTACGCTTGCCAATGAACTGCATGGCAGGTCAACATATGTCTGGTCAAGCATGTGGTGCCCAAGCGGGAGATGTTTTGTCCACGCGAGATACGCTTGAGACATATGTTGCAAATAGCAGCGGTGGGATCTGATGCACTCATCTCAAAAAAGGCCCACACCAAAGAACTTTTGGAATAACGCGCAGAGACAGCAGCGCCCTGCACATGCAGAGCTCTGCGGTGTGATGCAGTCGGTGTGCTGCCCTTAAGCTGGTCCCTGGAGGGCATCCTGCCTTGTTGGTGATGTGCCTCCTCCTCCTCTTCCTCCTCTCTCCTATCAGGCACCCACGTGGAGTCAGTGACCTCATCATCCCCTCCCTCCTCATCACTGGAGCAAAGCTGGCAGTATGCTGCACTGGGGGAACATGACTGCCAGATTGCTGTCCTTCTTGGGCACCCCCTCTCTCTAGGCTCACGGTACTGCCTTTCTCTAGCTGGGTACCATCATCGGAGCCTTCAAAATGCTGGGTATCCTCCTGGAGCATGTATCCAACACTGTGGCCAAACAGTTCGGGGGACTCCTCAGGAGGACATGGTGGGGCTAGGGAAGGAGTGACTGATGCCATTGAGCCGAGGGAAGAGGCCGCATTGGCAGCTGTTTTGCCAGACAAAGTACCCTGAGCCTGGGTGAGAGAGGATAAGGAGGATGAGGACGGCTTGGTCATCCACTCTACCAAGTCTTCCGCATGTTGCGGCTCAACACGGCCAGCTGCCGAAAAAAAGGACAAGCTTGTCCCATGGCCATGTGCTGATGAGGATGCACCGTCTCCACGACCAGCACTGTTGCCTCTAGACACAGAGCCTGCTTGCCCTCTTTTATTGGCTTGTGACTGTCTGCCTCTCCTTGTTGGCCTTCCAGACATACTAATGGCCTGCAGTGAGATGTAGCTGCACAAAGCTGGGATGTATATATATATACTGATACTGCAGCTAGCAGAATCAACTGCCTGCCTGTAGTATTATTAGTATGAGAACACCAGCAATTGTCTTCAGGTAGCTTTAGGTGCACATTGTGCAGATGACGCAGTAAACTAACTGTAAATACGGTAACTGCCTGCCTGTGGTATTAATAGGAGCAGAACAACAGCAATTGTCTTCAGGTAGCTTTAGGTGCACACTGTGCAGAGGACACAGTACACTAACTGTAAATACTGTAGCTGCCTGCCTGTGGTATTAATATAGGATCAGAAGAACACCACCAATTTTCTTCAGGTAGCTTTAGGTGCACACTGTGCAGAGAACACAGTACACTAACTATAAATACTCTAGCTGCCTGCCTGTGGTATTAATAGGAGCAGAACAACAGCAATTGTCTTCAGGTAGCTTTAGGTGCACACTGTGCAGAGGACGCAGTACACTAACTGTAAATACTGTAGCTACCTGCCTGTGGTATTAATATAGGATCAGAAGGACACCACCAATTTTATTCAGGTAACTTTAGGTGCACTCTGTGCAGAGGACACAGTACACTAACTGTAAATACTGTAGCTGCCTGCCTGTGGTATTAATATAGGATCAGAAGAACACCACCAATTTTATTCAGGTAGCTTTAGGTGCACACTGTGCAGAGGACACTGTACACTAACTGTAAATACTGTAGCTGCCTGCCTGTGGTATTAATATAGGATCAGAAGAACACCACCAATTTTATTCAGGTAGCTTTAGGTGCACACTGTGCAGAGGACACAGTACACTAACTGTAAATACTGTAGCTGCCTGCCTTTGGTATTAATATACAGTGGCTTGCGAAAGTATTCGGCCCCCTTGAACTTTTCAACCTTTTGCCACATTTCAGGCTTCAAACATAAAGATATAAAATTTTTATTTTTTGTGAAGAATCACCAACAAGTGGGACACAATTGTGAAGTGGAACGAAATCTTTTGGATTTTTGAAACTTTTTTAACTAATAAAAAAATGAAAAGTGGGGCATGCAAAATTATTCGGCCCCCTTGCGTTAATACTTTGTAGAGCCACCTTTTGCTGCGATTACAGCTGCAAGTCGCTTGGGGTATGTCTCTATCAGTTTTGCACATCGAGAGACTGAAATTCTTGCCCATTCTTTCTTGCAAAACAGCTCGAGCTCAGTGAGGTTGGATGGAGAGCGTTTGTGAACAGCAGTTTTCAGCTCTTTCCACAGATTCTCGATTGGATTCAGGTCTGGACTTTGACTTGGCCATTCTAACACCTGGATACGTTTATTTGTGAACCATTCCTTTGTAGATTTTGCTGTATGTTTGGGATCATTGTCTTGTTGGAAGATAAATCTCCGTCCCAGTTTCAGGTCTTTTGCAGACTCCAACAGGTTTTCATCCAGAATGGTCCTGTATTTGGCTGCATCCATCTTCCCCTCAATTTTAACCATCTTCCCTGTCCCTGCTGAAGAAAAGCAGGCCCAAACCATGATGCTGCCACCAGCATGTTTGACAGTGGGGATGGTGTGTTGAGTGTGATGAGCTGTGTTGCTTTTACGCCAAACATATCGTTTTGCATTGTGGCCAAAAAGTTCGATTTTGGTTTCATCGGACCAGAGCACCTTCTTCCACATGTTTGGTGTGTCTCCCAGGTGGCTTGTGGCAAACTTTAGACGAGACTTTTTATGGATATCTTTGAGAAATGGCTTTCTTCTTGCCACTCTTCCATAAAGGCCAGATTTGTGCAGTGTACGACTGATTGTTGTCCTATGGACAGACTCTCCCACCTCAGCTGTAGTTCTCTGCAGTTCATCCAGAGTGATCATGGGCCTCTTGGCTGCATCTCTGATCAGTCTTCTCCTTGTCTGAGCTGAAAGTTTAGAGGGACAGCCAGGTCTTGGTAGATTTGCAGTGGTCTGATACTCCTTCCATTTCAAAATGATCGCTTGCACAGTGCTCCTTGGGATGTTTAAAGCTTGGGAAATCTTTTTGTATCCAAATCCGGCTTTAAACTTCTCCACAACAGTATTATGGATCTGCCTGGTGTGTTCCTTGGTCTTCATGATGCTCTCTGCGCTTTCAACAGAACCCTGAGACTATCACAGAGCAGGTGCATTTATACAGAGACTTGATTACACACAGGTGGATTCTATTTATCACCATCAGTCATTTAGGACAACATTGGATCATTCAGAGATCCTCGCTGAACTTCTGGAGTGAGTTTTCTCCACTGAAAGTAAAGGGGCCGAATAATTTTGCACGCACACCTTTTCAGTTTTTTAATTTCTAAAAAAGTTTAAAATATCCAATAGATTTCGTTCCACTTCACAATTGTGTCCCACTTGTTGGTGATTCTTCACAAAAATTAAAATTTTATATCTTTATGTTTGAAGCCTGAAATGTGGCAAAAGGTTGAAAAGTTGAAGGGGGCTGAATACTTTCGCAAGCCACTGTAGGATCAGAAGAACACCACCAATTTTATTCAGGTAGCTTTAGGTGCACACTATGCAGAGGACACAGTACACTAACTGTAAATACTGTAGATGCCTGCCTGTGGCATTAATAGGAGCTGAACAACAGCAATTGTCTCCAGGTAGCTTTAGGTGCACACTGTGCAGAGGACGCACTACACTAACTGTAAATACTTTAGCTGCCTGCCTGTGGTATTAATAGGATCAGAAGCACAAAACCAATTTTTTTCAGGTAGCTTTAGGTGCACACTGTGCAGAGGACGCACTACACTAACTTGTAAATACTACAGCTGCCTGCGGTACTGTACTAATAGGATCAGAAGAACACCACTAATTTTCTTCAGGTAGCTTTAGGTGCACACTGTGCAGAGAACGCACTACACTAACTTGTAAATACTGCAGCTGCCTGCGGTATTGTACTAATAGGATCAGAAGAACACCACTAATTTTGTTTAGGTAGCTTTAGGTGCACACTGTGCAGAGGACGCGCTAAACTAACTTGTGAATACTGCAGCTGCCTGCGGTACTGTACTAAGAGGATCATCAGAACACCACTAATTTTCTTCAGGTAGCTTTAGGTGCACACTGTGCAGAGGACGCACTACACTAACTTGTAAATACTGCAGCTGCCTGCGGTACTGTACTAATAGGATCAGAAGAACACCACTAATCTTCTTCAGGTAGCTTTAGGTGCACACTGTGCAGAGGACGCGCTAAACTAACTTGTGAATACTGCAGCTGCCTGCGGTACTGTACTAAGAGGATCATAAGAACACCACTAATTTTCTTCAGGTAGCTTTAGGTGCACACTGTGCAGAGGACGCACTACACTAACTTGTAAATACTACAGGTGCCTGCGGTACTGTACTAATAGGATCAGAAGATCACCACTAATTTTCTTCAGGTAGCTTTAGGTGCACACTGTGCAGAGAACGCACTACACTAACTTGTAAATACTACAGCTGCCTGCGGTACTGTACTAATAGGATTAGAAGAACACCACTAATTTTCTTCAGGTAGCTTCAGGTGCACACTGTGCAGAGAACGCACTACACTAACTTGTAAAGACTGCAGCTGCCTGCGGTACTGTACTAATAGGATCAGAAGAACACCACTAATTTTGTTTAGGTAGCTTTAGGTGCACACTGTGCAGAGGACGCACTACACTAACTTGTAAATACTGCAGCTGCCTGCGGTACTGTACTAATAGGATCAGAAGAACACCACTAATTTTGTTCAGGTAGCTTTAGGTGCACACTGTGCAGAGGACGCACTACACTAACTTGAATATACTGCAGCTGCCTGCGGTACTGTACTAATAAGATCAGAAGAACACCACAAATTTTCTTCAGGTAGCTTTAGGTGCACACTGTGCAGAGGACACGCTAAACTAACTTGTGAATGCTGCAGCTGCCTGCGGTACTGTACTAAGAGGATCATAAGAACACCACTAATTATCTTCAGGTAGCTTTAGGTGCACACTGTGCAGAGGACGCACTACACTTATGCCCTGTACATACGGTTGGATTTTCCGACGGAAAATGTGTGATAGGACCTTGTTGTCGGAAATTCCGACCGTGTGTGGGCTCCATCACACATTTTCCATCGGAATTTCCGACACAAAAAGTTTGAGAGCAGGCTATAAAATTTTCCGACAACAAAATCCGTTGTCGGAAATTCCGATCGTGTGTACACAAATCCGACGCACAAAGTGCCGTGCATGCTCAGAATAAATAAAGAGATGAAAGCTATTGGCTACTGCCCCGTTTATAGTCCTGACGTACATGTTTTACATCACCGCGTTCAGAATGATCGGATTTTCCGACAACTTTGTGTGACCGTGTGTATGCAAGACAAGTTTGAGCCATCATCCGTCGGAAAAAATCCTAGGATTTTGTTGTCGGAATGTCTGATCAATGTCCGACTGTGTGTATGGGGCATAACTGTAAATACTGTAGCTAATAGGACTAATAGGATCAGAAGAACACCAGCAATGTTCTTCAGGTAGCTGTAAATACTTTAAAAACATCTGCCTGCCTGTCAGTAGTAGGAAGAGAATAACAGGAATGGATCTAGCTAAACTGAATACAGTGTATATATATATATATATATATATATATATACATATATATATATATATATATACACAACACCAAGGATGTATATATATATACACAATACACTGTAAGTGCAGCTAACTGACTCGCCTGCCTACTCTATCTAACTTAAATCAAATGACACTGTCTCTCTGTCTATCTATCTCTCTCTCAACGCTGGAACACACTACACAGGGCCGCCGTGCAGGCGGCCATATATAGTGTGGGGCGTGTACTAAACCCCATGAGCCATAATTGGCCAAAGCCACCCTGGCTTTGGCCAATTATGACTCTCTGTACAGACGGTGCTGTGATTGGCCAAGCATGTGGGTCATAGTGCATGCTTGGCCAATCATCAGCCAGCAATGCACTGCAATGCCGCAGTGAATTATGGGCCGTGATGCGCCACTCGAATTTGGCGCAAAAGGCCCATATCGTTCATAATTCGGCGAACGACCGAACACACGATGTTTGAGTCGAACATGCATTTGATTCGAACACGAAGCTCATCCCTATTGTACAGCATTGTGCTTGCAATCAGCAGATTGACGAGGTGTGAGTTTTATTTGCTACAGCCTGGATTGAGTTCTGGTACTGCAGAGAGGAGTTGACTGTGAGTTGACACATATTACCTTAGATGACCCTTACCTGGGATGACATGCTGTGTTTGCTACATATATTGTAGCATTGTTTTCTGATGAGCATCCACTTCATGAGGTAGTGGTGTTTGTAGATATATGCCCATACACTGAAGGATCTGGCAGCATTCTCGGTTAGTGAGTGGAGGATTTACAACTTACAATTCTCGGACTATGATTAAAAGGACTTGTATGCATTTTCTATGTATACTGGCACTGAGGCACTTGTATTCCACATGAGATTTTGATAATAAATACTTTCTATGGTGCACTTTATGTGAATACTGACATGTAGTAACTTTATGCACTTCATATGAATACTGTTATGCGGTAATCTTAGGCAATTTACTTGACCTGGTGCTGCATACATTTATGTGTTCACAGTTTTAAGATTTGTATATCAACCTTTCTTTTTTGAAAAACAAATCTTCTTTGTGCTTAGGAGCCAGTTAGGAAAGAAAAAATAAGCTATTAGCACTATACCTTGGTGGAGTATATCAATAAATTGTTATGGAAATGTGCAGCGCTATATTAAACTAAAAGTGTATACAAATATAATGTAATTAACCAGCATATCCAATGTGGAATATATAATCATGAACATCCCACTTAGGTCCCTTTCACACTTGTGCGACTTGTACTGTGTCGCATGACAAGTCGTACCTCATGATTTCCAATGAGTATCATTCATATCTTTGCGTCTTCAAGTTGCAGTGAGTTGAAGTAGTCCCTGCACTACTTTGGTCCGACTTTGATGTGACTTGAGGTCCATAGACCTCAAGATTACACAGGCATTGCTTCAAGTCATGGCAAAATCGCATCAAAGTTACAGCATAAATCACACAACTTTCAAATCGCACAAGTGTGAAAGGAGCCTAATAGTGTAAAATTCCCAAATAAAGTGCACATGTCCTAATATTGCTGTGAAGACACATCCAAAGAAAATGGCAATGAAGAAACTTAAAGTAAAAATAGTAACTCCAGCTCAAAAAATAGGGATCATATACCAGTCATTAAGGTAAAGTAGAAAAAGGTCCAGTTAGCCAGTGTATCACAGTCCTTCTACAGATGGAAGCATCAAGGATAGGAAAAGTGTGAGGAGATAGCTTGGAAAGCCCTCTAAGGAAAAAACACTCCACCACGTGCTGTAAGGTAGAAGGCTTACCAGATCATTCTGACCCCTGTTAAGGTGATCAAAACAAGCTAGATACACATGCAGGAACACCAGGAGACTCCTCAAATGCTATGGCAGATGGTCCCAGCTTCAAATACGTCCCTGCTTACTGGATTACGCTATGGTTGGCCTTCCATTTATACACTGCATGTAACTTGACATACATGGGTTGGAGGTCTGACTGAGGACGTATTTGAAGCTGGGACCATCTGCCATAGCATTTGAGGAGTCTACTGGTGTTCCTACATGTGCATTGAGCTTGTTTTGACCACCTTAACTGGGCTCAGAACGATCTGGTAAGCCTTCTACCTTACAGCACATGGTGGAGTGTTTTTTCCTTTGAGGGCTTTTCAAGCTATATTTTCACACTCTTCCACTGGGTGAATTACAATATTTTGTTGCGCTAGGGGAAGACAGCTATGGATAGGGGTGAGCAATATACAAAGGGATAGTAAGTTATATAAAAAATTAAGAATAGCTAATTAAAAGATATCAATTATATAACAGTCATGTGTGAGTTACAATACATTTAAATGATAAAAAATAATAATAGAAAATAAAAAAATGATAAAAAATGGTAAAAAGAGTCCAGGGATGGTGCTGGGTTGATGATCAATAGTCCAGGCATAAAAACTGGGATGAAATGAGTGGAGAGGGGGGGGGGGAGGGGGAAATGCAGAGTATAGGTCTATGACCTCAGGGGGAGAGATGCAGATACAAACACAGGAGGCAGCATGCTTGAAGGGCAGAATTCACCTTTGGAGGGAGATAAAAAGGAAGAAAAGCAGCGCCGACCTAAGTGCAGTACTGAAGCATAAACAATTTATTATAGGTTAAAATGCACTCACTCAGAATAAGGTAGATACAGGCACATCAGGTAAAAAATCCGTCCGGGAGGCTGCGTGGTGGGCAGCAGGGCTCCACAGGGAGCGATCCTAAATGCTGGAGTGTGTTACACTTGTCTCTTTGTCCCGTCTGACGGCGCCGGTGGTAACCAGTGTCACAGGCTGGGTTGAGACAGGCACAGCGTGGATCGTCTGTTCCTAGTTGTATTTCCCGGGTACCAGTGACGGGGTAACATGCGTCCTCCTTTATCAGGCATCCTGATGCCTGATGAATGGGGACACATGCTCCGAACGCGTGCACGCCCCCAGCATCACTGATACCCGGGAAATACAACTAGGAACAGACGATCCACGCTGTGCCTGTCTCAACCCAGCCTGTGACACTGGTTACCACCGGCGCCGTCAGACGGGACAAAGAGACAAGTGTAACACACTCCAGCATTTAGGATCGCCCCCTGTGGAGCCCTGATGCCCACCACACAGCCTCCCGGACGGATTTTATACCTGATGTGCCTGTATCTACCTTACTCTGAGTGAGTGCATTTTAACCTATAATAAATTGTTTATGCTTCAGTACTGCACTTAGGTCGGCGCTGCTTTTCTTCCTTTTTATCTTCCACTGGGTGATGCTTCCATCTGTAGAAGGACTGTGATGCACTGGCTAACTGAACCTTTTTCTACTTTCCCTAATGACTGTAATATGAACCCTCTTTTTTGCTAGTGACCATCTTTTCACCACAACACAGACTAGTTATCCAGATATTTGTGACTTAAAGTGATACTAAACACACACTGTTTAGTTCACATTGTCCCATATATTCCTGTATGTGGATGATGGCAATATAATAATTTTAATTAAAAAAAAATCTAAGTGCCTTTTTCTTATTGATATACAGCTGTCACATGACCTATCTCTTTCCCTGCCTGTCTGCAGGGAAACATAAGCAGGAGGAGTCTCTCATCCTCTGCTGCTGGTCACATGTTCAAAATAAAAAAACAAAACAGCCTTTGGAATACAGAGTAAAAATAAATAATTAATATCAATAAACAGTTTTTTATTGTCATACAAATATATATTTGAAATCAAATCTTTATTATTTTTTTGGCAATAACATGGTATGAGTGAATTTCTGCCAGTCACAGGCTGAGTCACACCCCTCCAGCCTGTGTCTTAGAATAAGAGGGAGGTGAAGCCTTCAACAATCTATATGTAATATCCTACCCCCATTGTGTTTAGCTGGTTAGCGGGCATGGAGGAGGAGGGAGGGAGTTGGCTGTCATTTACCACTGTGTATACGCCCACATGTGTGACTCTATAGTCACATCAGTGTTGCCAACTATCAGTATTTTTTATGGACAGCCAATTACAAACAGGCACTTTTCTCCTGCCAGTAAATACCAATGACAGGAAAAGGTTCGGCTCGGAACTGTGCATATGCAGTTCCGGGCCAGAGCCAGCCGAGACCATCCGAGTGCCTTCTACAGTATGTTCAGGAGATAAGTCTGGTGGAGGCGGTACCTGGGCGCGTCGTGGTGTCATGATGCAAGGGAGCAAAGTGGAGCGGCCAGAGCCACGTGTGCGTGTCTGCGTGACGGGAGCAAGCCGGGAGTGGGACTGTCAGTGCTGTTTGGACTAGAGTGGACTAAAGGGATCACCTGGCGTGGAGAGAGACTGTGACTCATTATCTGTGCTGCTGCACACTGCTGTCAGTGTCACTGTGAAAATTAGTTTCATGTGTGTGTGCCTGTCCATTCTAATTTTCTTGTCCTCCTGATTCCTTTCCCTAACCTACCTACTATATCGATAAAAAAAAAGAAATATGTTTTTTGCCTTAATATCTACCTTAAATCACCTTGTCAATTGCATTTTGTATTTGTTTGTGGCCTAAATACTGAAATTTGCAACTGTAATAGAAATGTGCAAAAACTGTAATTTTGTAACTTTTGGAAATGCCCGTAAAAATGTGGCTGTGTCAGTAAATTTAGGGTGTCGTCCCAGTAAATTTCAGTCTGGCAGGTTAGCAACACTAAGCCACATGGGCTGCTCAGATGTGATAGGAAGGAAATGCTCGGCATAGAAACTCAATTAAAACTGAGCATGTGCAGAGTTGCCACCACAGCTGCAAAATCCCTAGCTGATTGGGCTGAGTACTCATGTACTCACTTTTGTTGCCAGCGGTTTAGACATTAATGGCTGTGTGTTGAGTTATTTTGAGGGGACAGCAAATTTATACTGTTATACAAGCTGTAAACTCACTACTTTACATTGTATCAAAGTGTCATTTCTTTAGTGCTGTCACATGAAAAGATAGAATAAAATATTTACAAAAATGTGAGGGGTGTACTCACTTTTGTGAGATACTGTGTATATATATATATATATATATATATATATATATATATATATATATATATATATATATATATATATATATATATATATATATATATATATATATATAAAAACACTTTATGTTAATTTCACTCTATTAGGGAGCATTTCCTGTTTGAGCCCCCAAAATAACAAGTACAATATAAAGTTCCATAGTCCTATTAATTAGCGTGGGATGAAACACAGTTCATAGGGATGTGGGATGTTTCCGAATCCACTCATTTGTGGTGTAAGGTCTAGGTCTTGTGGGTCTACCGGGGATCTCAAGGTGAAGTTCTGTAAAATTGTAGCAAAAAATAGGAAGAGCTCCATTTTTGCAAGACCTTCGCCCAAACAGATCCGCTTCCCTGTAAAGTGAAAGAGAATTATAAATGGCTAAATGACAACTACTCATGACATTTAGTGCAAGTGTAGTAAAACACGGAACAAGATGGAAAATGCAGTAATCTCTACCAAGCAATCGGAAAACATCCTTTATTTACCAAGTGCACTGCATGGATAGAATCACATTTGTATCAATTTACATCTGATTACCTTTGAGTACTAGTCCAAAAAAAAAAAAAAATGGAAAAGGTCTGCATCTGCATTTTTCCCCCAAATGTAAACATGACTGATTGGAGGTAATCTGATGTAAATGTGTAGGTAGGTGTAGTTAGCTACTTTGTCAGTAGGTGGCTCTGTACCAGAGTAGTGTCTTGTTGCAATAAGTAAAGTCATCAGGTGCTAGGCCCCTTTAGGTAGCCCCCTCCTACAGTGATGTCAGGGGTGAGGCAGCACCCATTTATGTTAGGGAAGAAGAGGCACAGTCAATCTCGGGGCATGGGAGCTGAACACCCCACACCTATGAAGATGTAGCCACTAGACATAGGCCCTTAACAGGGTAGGAAGTCAGTGGAGTAGACCTGTACTCAGGAGAAGCTGGCTGTAGATTTTCTGTCTCTTACAGAGGTGGGGGTAAGGGCAGATTGCAAAAGACCTTTTTGGCCAGGTCGGAGATCCCTGTGTGAGACTGCTTCCCTGGCAGGTTCCCAGAAGAGATGTACCTAGCAAGGAGGTGACTTCAGAGAGCACAGTCCGGTGAGTACTAATGATCCTGGGTGAAGGAGAGACTGTAAGAGAGATGGCTGCTGAGGTACTGCTCATGCTTTTACTTGTGACTACTCTGGACTGTCTGCTAAACGTGATTGAATATGTAATGTCAAGTGACTCTGGAATGTATGTTCTTATGATGCGACTGTAATGCCGATTCCTGAATACTGTCAGTAAAGTGCAGCAAACTACTTTTGGTGTAGACATTCCTCCCTGGGGGATATAAAGGTCTATGACCAGGAATGTTATGTGGAGGCCTCTGGCAAGGAGCAGGGCATAAGATGTGGAGGGTTTGGCCTCAGCAGAAGGGACAGTGTTCTAGCAGGACTGGAGCAGGAGTAGGTTGTGCTCTTGATGCCAAAGAGAGCCAACCATGAAGTCTGTTACAAATGGATGCAAAAATAAAAGTCGGTTTTACCTCTGAGTGCCCATGGATCTAATATGGCTCCAGAAAAGTCCAGTTTTAAATTGCACTTCAGTGAAATCACCCCTCTGTACTACACAGGAATGATCAATAGTGGTGCTGGCCTTACAACTGTTGCTGAATTTTTGCTTTAGCCTACATAATAAATATAGGGAAAAATCAATGGGTTAAGGGCACAGAAGGAAATGTTTAGGCAGGGAGATTTAATTAGAGTACTTGGGTCACTTTTGATAGTTAATACCAGTGGCATTCAAAAAAACAGTTTTGGGTGCACTGTTACATTAACCTCTTGCTGACCATGTAACGCATATACGTGGCAGCATGAAAGGTGGGCTTTAACACTAAGCCGTTGTAAAGAAGAGGAAGAAGTTGTGTGTCAGTGACAGCTCTTGGTCAAGGATTCTGATCAGGAGCCAGCGGTACGGACTCTCAATCATGTGACTGGTGTGAGAGCCAACCACAGCCGTCACATGATACAGAAACCGAGCCATCTCCCAGGCATTAAATCCCACCTAAAGGGCCACCAAGGAGGCAGTGTTAAGAGCTTAATGAACATATTTTATTTCTGCACTTGCTCTTTTTAGCTTAATTACACATTTTGAAACAGAAGCTTAGAATCTTTCAAGGATCAAAGGCAACAGGTCACAAAGACATTACTTTTTTGAAAAGATATCTAAAGTAAGTTGCTATTATCTGAATCAAAGGATGTACAGACATGTTGTACCTATTGTGCTTTAAGTGATGTCACCAGGACTGGACTGGGACACAAATGTGGCCCTGAAATTCATCCAGACCTGCCCACTTTAATTTTGAGTGTCCCCATCAGCACACCCTTACATCAGAGTGTCCCCATTAGCACCCCCTTACATCAGAGTGTCCCTATCAGCAACCCCTTACATTAGAGTGGGCCCATCAGCACCCCCTTACATCAGAGTGTCCCCATCAGCACCCTCCTTAACATCAGAGTATACCCAACAGCACCCCCTTACATCAGACGGTCACCCCTCTCCTCCCCCTCCCATGTGTACTCACAGTTCTGAAGGTAGCTTCTCGTTCCTCTCATGTGATAAGTGACAAGTGATAAGGGGAGAGAGGAAGATAAATCTGCCGGCTGTCTATCTCCCCCTGCAGACTGGAGGGAGCAGAAAGCCTAATCATCTCTCCAGCAAGTGTAGGCAGCTGCTCCTTGGTGACAGGAGTGAAATCACGATCACTCACTGTCAGTGAGGAGCGGCTCCAAGACTGTGCCTGACCAGCCCACAGAGCCATCGGTCCACCGGGGAACTCCTTGTAGTCCCAATGGCCAGTACATGCCTGGATGTCACTGAACTGGCACATGGTCTACGAGACAAAAATGTCCGCTTCTATCAGGGACTTTTGAGATGGATATTTAGCTTGTTGAAACTTTGCCTACTGGATATCCAGTAGCAGATGATGATACTTGCTTTAATTCTTTTTGTCCCTTGACAATAAAGGATGACACACGTTGGGTGGGTATTCACATTATCATACCTAGTCTGGTGTGTGTTCCCTGTCTGGGCTATTTAGTTGGTTTTCTTCAGCTGTGTCTCAACTGGACAAATCTGTCCAGTCCTAAATTTCAGCTTGGCCTTTCAGTCATGTTTATTCTGATCTGTACTGCCTTTGCCTTCTGTTTCTGATCTGACCTGTATTGGCTTTTGTGTCTGATCCTTCCTGTCTGTATGTGTATATTGTTGCTCCTGGTTATAACTCTGTCTGTCCTTTTATATCCGCTACGTCCTAAAACTCTGTCTAATCCTGTTTGCCTGTCTGCATTAGTCCAGCTAGGAAATCTGGTGGGTTCCATACAGGGAGTTTTTTTGCTGCAAAAGTTGATCCGTACCATTCGCGGCTCTGATGAAAACCTGGTGTTGTAAGATCCAGCACCATAAAATTAAATAAAAAAAAAAAAAAAAAGATCCAGCACCATAGTAAAAGCTATTTACCATCAGCTGTCAAAACAGTATACACATATTTTCTATTTCCTCAAATTTAGTACCTGCTCCCCAGTATGTCCGCACTGTGCTTAGATTCCATGCTCTGCCCTGGATTTGTTCTTGTCATCTGGTTCCCTCATCCCAGGGATTACTAAAAACCCTAAATCAATTGCTACCCATGAAATACAGTATGTAATATGTAATATGAAAGATTTGGCTGTTGGGCGCTCAATCCAACAAACACCATTGCAAAGGTGCCATCAACGCCAAACAAATCTAGAAGCCAAAGCCAAAAGCCTGAAGCTTTCTTCGTTTTGCCTGATGTCAGTGGAAGTGGAAACCCCTGTTGCCTGGTTGTTTACAATTGCCTACCATTTTCATCCTTGCACTAATTCCTGAATTCTCAGAACATTTATGCATCCTAGGAGCCATCACATTATCTGCAAAGTGCAATGATACAGGAAATAGTAGGTGTATAGTACAGGGGGTCCCCTAGTTACAAACATCCGACTTACAAACGACTCCTACTTACAAACGGAGGGAGACAACAGGAAGTGGGATGAAATCTACCCCTAGGAAGGGAAATTCACTCATGTAAGAGCTAATATGGGGAAAAGGTACCTCCACAGATGCTTTATCACCAAGGCTTGTTTCCACATCAACCCAAAATTTTCAAAATCCAATTGTCATTGGGAGAGAAAGTGAGGTGAAATCTTCTGAACAGGGGCACAGACAGCAAAACAAATGTTTCCAGGGGTGTTAACCCTTCCCTATGCTATCCAAAATGCTTAAAAATAGTTTTTTTGGCTGGAGCTACACTTAAAAAATGTACCTGTTCCGACTTACAAACAGATTCAACTTAAGAACAAACCTATAGTCCCTATCTTGTTTGTAACCCGGGGACCCCCTGTACTGCATATGGTAGGTATGTTGAACCTATATAGTCATGCATACCTGAAGAGAAGGGCATGTATCCATCGTTCCTACGGAACTTCCCATTTTCATCCAAGAAATGTCCGGGATTAAACTCTTTGGGGTATTTAAACTGCTTGGGGTCTTGGAGAACAGAGCTGAGCATAGCATATACAGTGGTGTCCTAGGAAAGAAGAATCATTATGATATACATTACATAAGGTCAGTTAGTGCCTGAACGTTTGTTCTGAAGATTGAGAACTACTGTTTATTAGCACACCCATATTCATACTACAGGATTGTTCTCAGCCCTCTCTCCCTACTTGCAACTTTCTGGGACATGCCACAGGTCCCAGGAGGCTGCAGGACCATTTATACAGCACAGTGCAGGTCGCACATGCACAGTGAGAAGCCATCTGTAAACTCAGAAGAAGTCACAGCAGGCTCCCCTTAGTAAACATGCTGGCGCCGGGATTCCAAAGACCAGTGAAGAATCCACCTGGGTGAAGACAGTATTTGTAGCTACTGACTTTATTTATTTATTTATTTTTAAGACTTTTTTTTTGTTTTTAACAGTAAAGATCCTCTTTAATAAAAAAGTTTTTTTTATATACAAAGAGATCATACTAGTACTGTATAAGCCTGATTATGACAGAATATAAAGCGGCATGGTTTATCTTTTGTATAAAAAAGTTCCTCTAGGCTTTTAGAAATGTAGATATAGTTAATGACTGTATTGTCACCAGTATGCATTCATTTGCATTTTACAACAGATAGACAAACTTGATCTTGGCCCTAAGCCAAATTTCCTAGATAAAATTCCTAGATAAAGCCAAATGTGAGCTCAGTAAGTCTATATGAGTTTGTTTATTTATTAAGGATAAAGAGCAAAATGGAATAAATCAATAGCGACCATTCACAATCAACTTTTTATTGATGTATCTTCAGTAAAGTAAAATCTAACTGGTTGTTATGAATTACAGCACTTTGCATATTATCCTTGCTTTTTTATTCTGCCTTATTAAACTAGCCAAAAACTAGGAAAGCACATGTTGTTTCACCTTTGGAATGATGAAATCTCGGAAGTGCACGTCACGAGTCACTTTGTGTGGGATTCCCATTGGGATGAGGTCAATGAATCTCTGAATCTCATGGATCACAGCATCCAAAAATGGCATATGAGACCGATCTTCAATACAAGGAGCCCGGTTCCGTCCAATGACATGGTCTATCTCTTTGTGGATGCGTTCTGCAAAAATAAAAGCCAAATGGCAGATGATATAAAGCCAAATTGCTGTTAATTTTGATGGGTTGATTTGTGCCACTGACACTTCTGAGATCATTTTTAAAAGTTTAAAAATTAAAAAGTCTAAAGAGGTAAATAGTCTATAATTACACAAACGTTAAAAAGGCCAATTTGCTAATATGGCTTATTTAATGTTTTTACTGTGACAACATGTAAAAAATAGCGCCGTACAAATGCCTCCATTTCATTCTTCTGTCAGTTCTCCTCTCACAGTGGGTCTCATTCTATGAAACGATCACAATAGCAAAATTGGGGGGTACACACCACATAGATAAACCAATCTGCTGCTAAGCTAACAGAGGCTTCAACTACAGTCCCCACATCGTAGCCACACCCCTTGACCTTACCTCTTTCATATAAGCCCAATCTGGGTGAAACATGAGGGGGTGTGGCTAAGATGGGACTGTAGCTGAATCCTCTGTTAGCTTACCAGTGGATGTAGTTGATCTATATGGTGTGAAGATTGAATGAATGTAGTTCCCTATTAGTAAAAAAAAATGTAATATAGCTAGTATAAATGCCTGAAATGACTATCTAAGCCTGTGTCAAAGGGAATAAACGGGCCACACACCAATGCCACCATGATTACATACATTAGGGCAGGATTTGGTGTTCGCTTGTGTTTTTAAATGTTATTTTTAGCAATTAAGTTCTACAATCATGGGGTTTTACATTAAAGAAATAGAAAAAGAATCCTAAACTCTACCCACTGACTCAAAAGCAGAATGTCAAACCTTAATATAAAATATTTCTTATTGGCACACATGGCTGATCACAACTCAAAATCTGGTAATGAACACTTGCTAAATGCTTGCTTGGGTGTAGAGGGTGGTTCCTTGCGATATCTTCCCTCCGCTTTCCCATCCCTTCATTACCTTTGTTTCATGCTCCTTACATCTTGTTACCCTTAGTTCCCTGAGATGCCTTATTCCACCCTTCCCTCTTTCTCCCATTTTTTCACTACCTTCCCTCCCCACATACCTAACACATTCCCCTTGTACTCACCAATTTCCTCCTCCCCACCCTTTCTACTTCCATATTCTCCAAATTCCGAAATCTCTTTCCCTTCTATTCCCCTTCTTTCCTGGCAGTACCTTGATTTTCCTTAACCACTTAAAGTGGGGTTCCACCCAAAAAACAAAAATACCTGGAAAAATTCTAAAAAAAACCCCAAAAAAACATTTGGATATTTTTTTTTTCACTTACCTCTAAATGCCTGTTGCTAGGGGGTCCCTCATAGTCTGCCTGTTCCTTTGCCTGGGCTGGTGACATCACTTCCCCCTCGGCACAGGAAGGGCTCCGCTCTGCTCCCTCCCTCCTGTCAATCATTTGGGACCCATTACAGGTCCCAGGTGATTGAGCGGCCAATCACGGCGCGCGGCGCCGCTCGCGCATGCGCAGTGGGTGCCAGGCTGTGAAGCCACAGCCTGGCGCCCACAGTTGAAATGCCGGCGCCGACGAGCGGAGGGGGGGGACGAGCGGGGCTTCGATCCCCCGCATCGCTGGACCCAGGGACAGGTAAGTGTCCAATTAAAAGTCAGCAGCTGCAGTATTTGTAGCTGCTGACTTTTAATTTTTTTTTTTTTTTGACGGCCCCCCTGAGTGGAACTCCTCTTTAAGGACCAGCCTCGTTTTGGAGTTTAGGTGTTTACATGTTTAAAACAGGTTTTTTTGTTAGAAAATTACTTAGAACCCCCAAACATTATATATTGTTTTTTTTCTAACACCCTAGAGAATAAAATAGTGGTCATTGCAATACTTTTTTTCACACCATATTTGCGCAGCGGTCTTACAAGCGCACTCTTTTTGGAAAAAGTTCCCTTTTTTGAATAAAAAAATAAGACAACAGTAAAGTTAGCCCAATTTTTTTTATATTGTGAAAGATAATGTTACGCCGTGTAAATTGATACCCAACATGTCATGCTTCAAAATTGTGCCCGCTCGTGGAATGGCATCAAACTTTTACCCTCAAAAATCTCTATAGGCAACGTTTAAAAAATTCTACAGGTTGCATGTTTTGCGTTACAGAGGAGATCTAGGGCTAGAATTATTGCTCTCATTCTAACGATTGCGGCAATACCTCACATGTGGTTTGACCACCATTCTCATATGCAGGCGCTACTCACGTATGCATTCGCTTCTGCGCGCTAGCTCGTCGGGATGGGGTTTTTAAAAAAAAAAAAAAATGTATTTTTATTGTTTATTTTACATGATTTTATTTATTTAGACACTGTTTTAAAAAAAAAAAATCGTGTCACTTTTATTCCTATTACAAAGAATGTAAACATCCCTTGTAATAGAAGAAAGCATGATAGGACCTCTTAAATATGAGATCTGGGGTCAAAAAGACCTCAGATCTCATATTTACACTATAATGCAAAAAAACCCCAAAAAAACGTAATTTAAAAAAAATGACATTGAAAAAAATGTGCCTTTAAGACATATAGGCGGAAGTGACGTTTTGACATTGCTTCCGCCCTGCAGTGTCATGGAGACGAGTGGGCACCATCTTAGCCTCACTCATCTCCAGGCACAGCAAGGAGACATACGCGATCTCCTCCACCGCTACCGACGGCTCCGGTAAGCAGCGGAGGGCTCCAGAGGGGGGCCCTCTGCCGCCACCGATTAAAAGTGATCTTGCGCCGAATCCGCCGCAAAGACCGCGTTTATCTGAAAGCCGACCGTCGCACAAAAATGGGGATACCAGGGTTATGCTGCCATAACAACGACATCCGCTGGCAAACTTTGGACGTTCATCGGCGTGCATGACAGGTTTCACGTGGTCAAGTTTATTTTTATGTTCCACATCTCATGCATGATCCACTTCACTGAACCCACATTGCACTATGATCTTATTTCATGAACTCAAGTCACTTATTAATTATACAATATATGGATATGTGTATTTTGTGCACTTTTTGATGCATTGGACTTTTTCTTAAATAATTGTTGCTGTGCGCTGTATTGATTTTTCATGATTAATGGTTAGTAATCAAGTTTATTATTTGCACTTTTGCACTTTAATATCTAGTTTTGGTACATGCATATTTGTATCAAATATCACTAATTTTAATTTATAGCGTTGCACTTTTTGTCATATATCTGCTTTTGTGCCTACTATCTGGGTTATAGTGCTTAGCTGCTGTATGATATTGTTGTTTTACCATAACGCGGATATTTCTTTTACTTTTAATATCTATACTCTGTTATTCAATGTACTGCTTTGTAATCTTGGTTAAAAAAAAAAGTTTGTTTCAATAAATAATTGTTTGGAAAAAAAATAAATTCATATTTGACAATTTTTTTTAGTTTTGTGTTGTTTTGTTAGTCATTTAAATTAATGAAGAACACCACAAACCTTCAACATCTGCATGTTTGAGAAGAATCAACAGTCCGTAACGCAACGTTGTGCTGACGGTTTCTGTACCAGCACCAAACAAATCAAATGTACTATTCACAATGCCTTCCATGTGAAATTCAGTTTGTGGCACATCTTTTTCCTAAAGAATTAAGAAGGAAACTTAGATGTAAAAAAATGAAAATTAAGAGCTGGGCAAATTCTTGGATTTGCGTGTCTTTATTAACCACGTCAGCTCTTGCACCAGTATACCCTAGACGAGGGGTGTCCAAACTTTTTTCAAAGAGGGCCAGATTTGATGAAGTGAACATGCTTGAGTGCGACCATTTTGTCTGACATTCTTTGAACCATTAAAATGAAATGCAAATTAACTATTTTATGCAAAGTTTATTGCAAATGGCATACTTTTAATTTCGCCACATGTATGACAAATCTAAACAGGTATTAAATCACTCTGTCTTTTATATCTGAAGGCCAGATGAAAAAGAAATCCAGGAAGCTGAAATATATGTCAGGAACATTGTAAAGTACATTACATATTATTGGTAATGAAGGTTCTCTGTCAACTTTTAAGTTCATACAATATGAACAGGAACATAACATAAGTATACATGTTGTGTCCAGCATGAGGAGTCCATATAATAGTGTGCACAATCCGGTGTGCATCTTCAAAATTTGGCTTTCACAGGGGTGACATCACCCCATCTGATGAAGTTGCCATCATCAACACAGTTTGGACATACTAATGTCTAATATTGCCTTCAATTTATCAAAGTTGAACTTTGTAAGTTCCTGAGTTGTGTATTGCTTTATGGTTTTAAAAACATGCCTGTTTACCACAAAAAAAGGATATTTCTAATGTCTAAAAAAAAAGTTGGTTTGTTCAAAAACCCTTTTCTAAACGCACATGTGAATGTGCACAGAGTAAAAAATTTTATACTCAACAATGTGTGGCTTCTTCAATGCTCAATAGCAGTTTTTTGAGTAAGTTGGTGTTTACAGTAACAATGGGGGGTTACTTACTAAAGGAAAATCCACTTTGCACTTCAGTGCAGTTTCAAGTGCACTTTTGCAGTGCACTTGTAGTGCAAAGTGGATTTTGCATTAGTAAATAACACCCACAGTGATTTATAATTCAGGCTATTTTCGTCACTACAAAAAATTAATTCATGGTGCTGAAAATGATGAATATTTTTATCCTTAATGCATTACATACATTAACTACAAAAACCAGGTGTGTGTGTAGCAGACCGACAACATAATAGTTAGCTGAAGAAGAGATTGTCACCTCATGTATCAAATAAATTACATTTGCACTATTGAAGAAAATGGCTAAAAAAATAAGCCCATTGGATAACCTAAGAGACAGCTAAAAGAAACACAAGCACTAAATCAAAGGAAATATTTTTCAGTTTAAAATACAAATTTATTTAAAAAATGTTTGTTAAACATTTTCTGGCATATCAATGGCCCCCCTACCTGCAAAGCGCTCCATATATTTTCGATGGACCCGCGGGCGCTTTGGGGGGGCAAGCCAGGATGGATAGCTTCAAGCGCCATCAGGGTTTGGTCTTGATTCAATCCGGCCTCAGGCCCAACTGAGGCCACATAGTTCATTGAATTTCTCCTTAAAAAGTTGTGGAGAATGCAGCAGGCGAGGATTATATGGTTACGTTTATATTCCACCATGTTGATTGGCTTAAGGAATAGGCGGAACTGGCTGGCTATTATCCTGAAAGCATTCTCCACCATTCTTCTGGCTCTGGCCAGCCGGTAGTTAAAAACCCTCTGGTCTGGGGTGAGGCTCCTCATGGGGACCGGCCGCATCAGGTGATCACCCAGCCCAAACGTTTCATCAGCGACAAAGATGAAGGGCAGGCTAACCAGGTTGTCTTCTGGAGGTGGAAATCCCAAACCACCACTCTGGAGCCGTCCGTAGAACTCAGTTTAGGCGATAACTCCACCATCCCACATCCGACCTTTCTTCCCCACGTCCACATAGAGAAACTCATATATAGCTGACACCACCGCCAACATCACAATACTATTAAACCCCTTATAGTTGTAATAGTATGACCCTGAGTTGGGGGGTGGGACTTTGGACGGGTTTCCCATCTATTGCCCCTCCCAGTACCACCGCTGGGCAAATTGGAAAGCCACAGTCTGCCATTCCTGTGTCGTTGAAGGAAGCTATGGAGTGAAACAGGAAAAATAAAAATGAGTGCTTTTGAACATAACATTGGCAGCAGATTAGACACAAACATTCTTGGCCAACATCAGTATAACATTTATTTGAAGGAGTATTTAAAAAAAAAAATCTAAGGTCCACTTACCAGATTCCTCACCCCCTCTGATGGCCCATTGTAATAATTTTAGGGGGGGGGGGGAATGTTTTGGACAGGTAACCCTCTCCACTTAATTGAGAGCTGAATGCATATAAAATGTGTGTTACTTTGGCCAGCCCCTCCTTACTTACACTATTGGCAGCCCACTGGACAGGTTAAGAAGTGTCATAATACAAAAATATAAATAGACACTGTACAAATTGAAGCACATTTTTACATTCTGCAATTACTTATCAAGATAATAGGAAAACAAAACTTTAAACAGTACCATTTAAAAGTATTCAGGCAGGCCCTTTCACTACATGCTTTGGTGAATCCATAAATATGAACACAAAAGAGGTGGGTATAGTGTGTATGTGCAAAGTCAGCAGATAGAGGATTGGTATCGGTTGACTTAGTGATTGGGGGGAGGGAGGGTTCCAAATGATTTTTTGACCCCCAAAAAAAGCCTCTGGCACTCTGCCTGAATTTAAGGGCACAAGTGACATTTGTACACATTTTAGGGGGTGTTTATGGTAAAGCACTACTATGGAGCTGACAAAATACATTGTTAAGTGACTAGGCTAAGTGTGTATGGGCCCAGGATAGCATGCTGGGGAGGTTAGTAAAGGCAAATATGCATGAAGGACAAAAAAGGAACTTGAAAAACTTCCAGCATGCATGAGGACAAAGAGGACATTCACAGCATATTACAATCATGGTAATTAGGGAATGATGAAAGAAATACAATACATTAGCAAACATTAAATTCATATAATGTGATGTTAAAGGAGAAATCTTACCTCTAATATAGTCCTTCTGCAGGACCTGAATGATGGCAGAACAGGTCTCTGGAATAATGATCCTGGGGGGGGATGCCTGTTGAGAACTTGATGTCCTGCAGACTTCTCCCCGTCGCCAAGTACCGCAACGTGGCAACGAGCCTCTGTTCGGTAGTAATAGCTTGCCGCATGCAGGTGTCCTGCCTTGTAATATAAGGAGACAGCAAAGCCAACAAACGGTGAATAATGGGGTCCATCATCCGGAGATAATTCCTGAAATCATCAGGATTATTCTCACGGATCTCCCACAACAAGGCATGTGCGAGAATTGGTCACACTGAAGCAACCAATTCTTCGTCCATGAACTCCTCCCCGCCCTGTTCATGGACTGGGCTTGGGTCAAAGTAATAACCCCAACACCAAGCCCCTGCACAGCACAAACTCTACGATGAGTATGTACCCGCAACATGGCTAGAAAACGGTTGGCTTGTCAGAACGGCCTGAGAAGAGTGAGCTGAAAATCAGAAACGAGCGGACAAGAACGCACTGCAAATCAAATACGTAATATAAAAATACACACTGAAAACCAGATACAAACCCACAAGCACAAACTGAAGAGCACTAACGATCTGAAAAGCATGAGGCTGAAAAGCGCAAATCGTCTCTCACCAAACTTCTACTAACACAAGATTAGCAGAAGGAGCCCAAAGGGTGGCACACTGGCTATTGAACTTCCTCTTTATAGTACCGTTGTACGTGTTGTACGTCAGTGCGTTCTTGCCGATCAGAATTTCCGACAACATTTATGTGACCGTGTGTATGCAAGACAACATCCGTCGGAAATAAATCACAGGATTTCGTTGTCAGAATGTCCGATCATGTGTACGTGGGCATATGGCTTAGCCAAGGATTGCCAAGTGTTCTTAACACACTGTATGTAGCAGCTTAACATGAAATGCCAATAGTTTGCTTCCTTCTCCATGCAGTGAGCCCAGAAAAACGTGAAAGCCTTACATCCTGAAAATGTGTTTTGTGATGTTTTAACAAATATATATATATATATATATATATATATATATATATATATATATATATAAAAATATTTTGTACTAATTCACGTTTGGCAGTTTTTCAAATCCATACCTTGATCCAAGTTTATATGCTTTTTGAGCAGCCTACATTAATCTATTTATTACCAATAAACTTGAACTTTCCAATCCAGGGCTACTGCAACACAGTCAAACGATATGCCCACTTAGACAGTTGTCACTGGAAAAGATATCCTCATCGGAAGTTCCTTCCCTCCATTCCTGTTCCAGTGACTGTCAAAATGATGACTTTCAAGACAATGGTCATCAGGGCAAACAGGCTAAAACTAAACAAAAATGATTGGCTTCAGATACACTTTAATGTCTTATCTCTTAGTTGCCTGACAAACTTTTACCCTGTTGTAGGATTTATATTTTTCACATATAGTAACATTCTCTACATTAAAGCAGAGTTTAGGAATTTCATTTTAGATTGTCCATTTTTCAATGTAATGGTAGTTACAATTTTTTAAAGATCAGGTCCTGGGTACCAAATTATCATTTTTTGGAGACTCCAATCTGCCATCTTTGTGCTAGCAAAAAATAAATTCCTCAGTAAAACCCAGCAGAATAAATTGCCTTACCTGCTCCATCTTTAAGAGGAAACAATCAATGAAGTCTCTGGGAGAACCTGGATCCAAGGTTTCTTTATGCATTTTCACCCTCTCTGCAATAAAATTCTGAATGCCATCAATAGCTTTAAACATTTTGTGATGGGGTCCTGGAATCTTTCCAACCACTTTGGGAAACGCGTTGTACATCTAAGAGATATTTTAAGAGTAAGACCAAGAGAAATAAACAATGGGGCGAAAATCACATTTGTGTATGCACCAGAATTAATGTGCAGAAACAAGGATTGAAATGTGTGCACCATATTAATAAACCAATAAGCGAATCTGAGAGACATTAGGTAGTAAGACTAGCGTGCCAATTTTTAAAAGTGACACACTGGGGTTGATTTACTAAAGGCAAATAGACTGTACACTTTGTAAGTGCAGTTGCGCCAGAGCTTAGTAAATGAGGAGAAGCCCTACTGGCTTCCATCATCCAATTATGTACAAGTAAATATGCTGTTTTTTATATTCCTTGTATGTGATTGGGTATTGTCTGTAAAGTGAACCTTCCCATCATGTACTAAGCTCTGGAGCAACTGCACTTGCAAAGTACACAGTCTAGTTGCCTTTAGTAAATCAACCCCAATGTTTGCCCAAATTAAAAGCCGTGTGCATCATTTTTATAGTTGAAAACTATCTAAAAAGTAAGCAAAATGCAAACTGTTATACAGAAATTAGAAGTAGGGAGTTTCTTCAGATGACGAGAATTTGATGTTTACAAAAGTTTGCAGTTTTTAAAGGGTTTTATTGTCAGACATTTATGATCTTGATCTGAATTTGTAAATTGAAAATGTAACTAAGGTAAATTTAGGAGTGAAAATGAATGAAAAATAGTTTCCAGACTAATATCTTTCTCTCTGTCTCTCTTTCTATTTATTGTGGTAACTTGGGGGTTGTGTAGCTCAATGGCAATGCATAACAGTGAGTTCAGTCCAATTCAGCAACTCAATTTTAAGGGCATGGTAGCCCACTTTTATTTAAAAAAAAAGGAAGATTTCAACAAAAGACACATGCCCATGCAGGGGTTTCCACCATCACTGTAAATTTAGGAAAACAATATTCCAGCCTTCCGGCTCACTCTCTCTGGCAATCCTGCTGCTCAGGCCTCATGTTTTGGTCCTCCTGACCATCAAACACCAATTCCCAGTGTAACACCCTCTAGCATATGCTGCAAGCTACGCCTGTTTGTTTTGATCTGGGGGCTGGGAGTGGTCAGAGTAGCAGTGTGTGTGACCACTAGGGATGAGCCGAACACCCCCCTGTTCGGTTCGCACCAGAACATGCGAACAGGAAAAAAGTTTGCTCGAACACGCGAACACCGTTAAAGTCTATGGGACACGAACATTAATATTTAAAAGTGCTAATTTTAAAGGCTTATATGCAAGTTATTGTCATAAAAAGTGTTTGGGGACCTGGGTCCTGCCCCAGGGGACATGGATCAATGCAAAAAAAAGTTTTAAAAACGGCCGTTTTTTCAGGAGCAGTGATTTTAATAATGCCTAAAGTCAAACAATAAAAGTGTAATATCCCTTTAAATTTCGTACCTGGGGGTGTCTATAGTATGCCTGTAAAGGGGCGCATGTTTCCTGTGTTTAGAACAGTCTGACAGCAAAATGACATTTCGAAGGAAAAAAAGCCATTTAAAACTACCCGCGGCTATTGCATTGCCGACAATACACATAGAAGTTCATTGATAAAAACGGCATGGGAATTCCCCACAGGGCAACCCCGAACCAAAATTAAAAAAAAAAAAATGACGTGGGAGACCCCCTAAATTCCATACCAGGCCCTTCAGGTCTGGTATGGATATTAAGGGGTACCCCGGCCAAAATTTTTTAAAAAAATGACGTGGGGTTCCCCCTAAATTCCATACCAGACCCTTCAGGTCTGGTATGGATTTTAAGGGGAACCCCGCGCCAAAAAAAAAAAAAAAACGGCGTGGGGTCCCCCAAAAAGTCCATACCAGACCGTTATCCGAGCACGCAACCTGGCAGGCCGCAGGAAAAGAGGGGGGGATGAGAGTGCGGCCCCCCCTCCTGAACCGTACCAGGCCACATGCCCTCAACATTGGGAGGGTGCTTTGGGGTAGCCCCCCAAAACACCTTGTCCCCATGTTGATGAGGACAAGGGCCTCATCCCCACAACCCTGGCCGGTGGTTGTGGGGATCTGCGGGCGGGGGGCTTATCGGAATCTGGAAGCCCCCTTTAACAAGGGGACCCCCAGATCCCGGCCCCCCCCCTGTGTGAAATGGTAAGGGGGTACTTACCCCTACCATTTCACTAAAAAACTGTCAAAAATGTTAAAAATGACAAGAGACAATTCCTTTATTTAAATGCTTCTTCTTTCTTCCTTCATCTTCTTCTGGTTCTTCTGGCTCTTCTGGTTCTTCCCCCGGCGTTCTCGTCCAGCATCTCCTCCACGGCGTCTTCTATCTTCTTCTCCTCGGGCCGCTCCGCACCCATGGCATGAGGGGAGGCTCCCGCTCTTCTCTTCATCTTCTTCTTCATCCTCTTCTCTTCTTTCTTCTTCTCTTCTTCATTTTCTTCTCCGGGCCGCTCCTCACCCATGCTGGCATGGAGGGAGGCTCCCGCTGTGTGACGGCATCTCTTCGCCTGACGGCTCTTAAATAACGGGGGGGCGGGGCCACCCGGTGACCCCGCCCCCTCTGACACACGGTGACTTGACAGGGACTTCCCTGTGACGTCACGGGGAATGCCACAGGGAAGTTCCGTCATGTCCCGTGCGTCAGAGGGGGGCGGGGTCACCAGGTGGCCCCGCCCCCCGTTATTTAAGAGCCGTCAGACGAAGAGACGCCGTCACACAGCGGGAGCCTCCCTCCATGCCAGAATGCGTGAGGAGCGGCCCAGAGAAGAAAATGAAGAAGAGAAGAAGAAAGAAGAGAAGAGTATGAAGAAGAAGATGAAGAGAAGAGCGGGAGCCTCCCCTCATGCCATGGGTGCGGAGCGGCCCGAGGAGAAGAAGATAGAAGTCGCCGCGGAGGAGATGCTGGACGAGAACGCCGGAGGAAGAACCAGAAGAGCCAGAAGAACCAGAAGAAGATGAAGGAAGAAAGAAGAAAGAAGAAGCATTTAAATAAAGGAATTGTCAAAAACTGTCTCTTGTCATTTTTAACATTTTTGACAGTTTTTTAGTGAAATGGTAGGGGTAAGTACCCCCTTACCATTTCACACAGGGGGGGGCCGGGATCTGGGGGTCCCCTTGTTAAAGGGGGCTTCCAGATTCCGATAAGCCCCCCACCCGCAGACCCCCACAACCACTGGCCACAGTTGGGGATGTCCTCATCAACATGGGGACAAGGTGTTTTGGGGGGCTACCCCAAAGCACCCTCCCAATGTTGAGGGCATGTGGCCTGGTACGGTTCAGGAGGGGGGGGCCGCACTCTCGCCCCCCCTCTTTTCCTGCGGCCTGCCAGGTTGCGTGCTCGGATAACGGTCTGGTATGGATTTTTGGGGGGACCCCACGCCGTTTTTTTTTTTTTTTTTTTTGGCGCGGGGTTCCCCTTAAAATCCATACCAGACCTGAAGGGTCTGGTATGGAATATAGGGGGAACCCCACGTCATTTTTTTTTTTTTTAATTTTGGTTCGGGGTTTCCCTGTGGGGAATTCCCATGCCGTTTTTATCAATGAACTTCTATGTGTATTATCGGCAATGCAATAGCCGCGGGTAGTTTTAAATGGCTTTTTTTCCTTTGAAATGTCATTTTGCTGTCAGACTGTTTTAAACACGGGAAACATGCGCCCCTTTACAGGAATACTATAGACACCCCCCAGGTACGAAATTTAAAGGGATATTACACTTTTATTGTTTGACTTTAAGCATTATTAAAATCACTGCTCCTGAAAAAACGGCCGTTTTTAAAACTTTTTTTTGCATTGATCCATGTCCCCTGGGGCAGGACCCAGGTCCCCAAACACTTTTTATGACAATAACTTGCATATAAGCCTTTAAAATTAGCACTTTTGATTTCTCCCATAGACTTTTAAAGGGTGTTCCGCGGCATTCGAATTTGCCGCGAACACCCCAAATTGTTCGCCGTTCGGCGAACTTGCGAACAGCCAATGTTCGAGTCGAACATGAGTTCGACTCGAACTCGAAGCTCATCCCTAGTGACCACCTGTGCTCTAGCTCTGAGGTGCCTCCTCTGCTTCCAGGGAGAAGATTCTGGAAGAGGGGCAGGGCCTGGAACTGGAGTGGCAGGCAGCTTATGTGGGAGCCCTGACCAATCCCAAATTGGTATTGGCAGGGGGCGGGCCTCCTATATAAGCTGAGGTAACATGCCACTGGGGGGAGATGTCGGCTGAGTGAAGTGAGGAATGGAGTACTAGGCAGCAGCAGGAGGGCACCCCCATATATATATCATGTTCATCAGATTGTCGAGTGCCTCTGTGCAACTCAAATGGAGACAAGAGATTATTGTTTATGCGGAGTCTGGCTCTAGGTCTAAAATACAGCACTTTCACCCATGTGATAAACTGGTTCCCCAGTCAGTTAGATAACTGCCGATTTACTTTGTGAGGTAGCCATTCTGTGTTTTTGCTCACACCTGCTATCCTTCGCTCCTAAAGCCCATATTTTTTAGATGTATTTATATCTCTAGCTTTCATGTGATCAACATTGTAAACTTGTGACACATATGACAAATATGTGCAATATTTGGTATCAACTATATATTTTTGTCCACAGATAACACCTAGATTAAAATGTGATTTTTTGCAACAAATTGCTTGTGCCACTTTTTTTTTTCTGTCTCACAAAAAACACATTTTGCCCCAAGAGTTATTTAATTAGTATTACTACTTTGCACCCAAAATCCTTTTCGTGCCATAATTCTTTTAAACTTCTAGTCTGTGTTTATATTCCTATGCACCAAATTACCAATATATTTTATTTATTAATTTGGCACCTTTTGGCACCTTTTGCATAGGAATACTGAATATTCATTTACAAACGGGGGCACTTTTCCACATGTGCCAATTTTTTTAGTCCTCCCCACACAATATATATGATTAACGTAAACATTTACTTTTTAGAATGTTCCAAAGCTCTCTACTTACCTGTCCCCAAACAGAGCTAAAACCTTTAAAAATTTCATGTAAAAGGGCCAAAAGCTGGAGAAACGTTTTGTCTGCATACTCAAACCGGCTTCCAAACACCACTGAGCAGATGACGTTGGAAACTGCCTTGGCAAAATAGAAAGTTGGATCCACAGACTGACCTGTGAGAGAGACATAGTAAAAACTTCAAAAATAATTTACTATATACAACTTTATGGAGCTACTCCCATTAAAGCTGATATTTCAGTTTCTGGTAGATGTTCAATAGTTAAAACGTATATAAACCCAAAAACACAAAGCAATATGTTGCAGCTTATCAGTCCTTACCAGTATATGTGCATTAAGTTAATTTTTCTATTTTTTTTTTCCCTGATGATCCTGCAAGTAACACACTTCCTGTCCTAGGGTGACAACGCTTACTCACTGTACTGTTTCTATGGAGGAACAACATTTTCATCCTTAGTTGTTCTGATTTGGACTACAAACACCTTCCCTTCTCTTCAGCTCCATTACATAGGCCAGAAGGGCGGTGTAGTCCACAAAAGAGAACTGGGAAGGCTGCAAAGGCAGGTGAAGCTAAAGCTAGGAATAAGAAACAAAAAAAAAAACACAATTACTCAAATTACATGGGGGGAATTTACTAAAACTGGAGCACTTAGAATCTGGTGCATGTGTGCATGGTAGCCAATCATCTTCTAGCTTCATCCTGTTCAATCAGACTTTGAAAAAAAAATTGGAAGCTGATTGGTTTCTGTGCAGAGCTGCACCAGACTTTGCACTCTCCAGTTTTAGTAGCCCCCCCATGATAGTCTACCTTATATATTCACCTCTCCAGTACTCTCCAGCTTTTCCTATTTCTGTATCTGCCACCACAAAATTGCCTGAGAGAAACAGCAGGGGAGCACTGAAGAAGTGAGTATAAAAATAGGTTAGGGAATGGGCTGTATGCTGTGTGCCCTAAACTCTGATAGTCACAGCAGTGTTGAATCCACACTACACCTGCATCTGAGTCATTAAAAAATGCAGTGCGTAGCCTGTGGTGTCCTACAGAGCATAGGCGAGCGCAGGGGGTGTGCCAGGTATACCTGGGCACACCCTAATCACCCCAGGCACTTTACCATTATCACCCTGTGTACCGGCGGGAGATGGGGGATATCTCCATCTGATCAGTTCTGCCATTAATAAAGTGCTACCATACCTCTCTTTCACTGCATCGGCTCTGCCATAAGTGTGTGTGTAATATATACAGTATATATATATTTATGATAATGGCCCTATGACCAAGACAGATATGGATCACATAAACATGCAACAAGACTTACATCATAAATGTATCTGAAATGTGACTTGGTGGTCTGGTCAATATGCCAAGAAAAGGAGGCATACCCAAGATAAGTAATGGGTAGTTTATGGAAAAGGAAGTGCTGAGAAGTGCCCTGAAAAAGGGAAGGGCGGTAGGGTATCACACACTGGAACCGACAAAGAGCATGGGCGAGTGGGTTGCTTAAATACCCTCTGGGCTCCACCCATAAATTTAGGCCACCATACTGACCTTCTTATTTATGGTTGTGGCCCTATGACCGAGACAGATATGGATCACATAAACACGCGACAAGACTTACAACATAAATAGACCTGAAGTGTGGCTTGGTGGTCTGGTCAGTATGCCAAGAAAAGGGGGCAAAAGACTCAGATAGGGGAATAACTCTTTATTGATTATTGTGGTTATTGACCCAGCTTGGTGAAGGCTTAGTAGTGTACACACGATCTGAAAATCGTACGATTCTTCCTCGGACGACCGTTTTCATACGATATTCGGATCGTGTGTACGGGCCATTACTCTGAAACCGAGCACAAACCAACCACTCAACCCCCCAGGATAATCAAAATGCACCAGGTGGGTCTAATTACCACCTCAATCAGCCACAGAAGCCGTACAAACAATACATGCTCATCTCCAAATGGATGAGACGGCAACCCCATGGACAGTGAATCCTATAACCAGTGAAGCCTATGTCAAGTGTTATCGGACAACCACCGACAGCGGATCAGAGGCTTGAATTTACAAATGAATCGTATTGTTTGTAGATGGGATGACAAACAAGACAGAAGGAACCTACAAATGTACTACGCCTGTGCCAAATGATGTCAGAAGATGACCGACAACAACTCGGAGGCAGGTTTTTTACAAAAGGGATGCGGGATAGGAAACATGACGAATCTCAAGTTTGCACATGATACAAAAAGGTTTGAATCCTACCTGCAACAGTGAGCGGGAATCGCCGACGAAGACCACAAACGGAGAAACTGCAACACACTTGCGATCGAATGCACAGATTCACGAAAATGAGGTGAGCTGGGAAGAGTCGGCCTAGTGACGTGTAGTATCGCGCACTGGAACCGACAAAGAGCATGGACGAGTGGGCTGCTTTAATACCCTCCGGGCTCCTCCCATAAATTGAGGCCACCATACTGGCCTTCTTATATATATATACACACGTGCAATGTGTGTTTGAGCTTTGGGGTGCATACCCTAATGCAATAGACTGCGCACACCTATGCTACAAAGTAAATTCTGTGTAATGCTGAAGAAATCATTTGGTGATTTAAGGAGAAGCTGGCCACATGACTTGGACAGTTTACCGGACCAGACTCTCTACCGGACCAAACTCATCTCTTTCATTTACATGCATGGGGCTACACTTGCTTTGAAGACAAAAAGCAAAGATAACACGTTTGTTAAAAAGAAAAAAAAAAAAGCACCGCATTAACGTTTGGCGTGCTTTCCTTCTTTGGCCGTACAACTTCTTTAAAACTGGACCACTATGTGTTTGACTTACAGTTGCTTTTCCTAAATTCTTCTGTCAGGAAATAGGCCTCTTCCTTGATTCTCTCTTCAATGCTCTTTTTACCCATTCCAAAATTTCTGAGGGTCATCAGAGAAAATCGCCGTAGCTGTTTCCATCGCTCTCCATTACTGGCGACCACTCCTGAAAATGATGTATGGAACCAATGAGACACAACTGTTTACAACTGTTTACACGTTTCCTTTTGACTGACAAGCTACTCCATAATTTGGGAACCACATACTGCTTTACCAAGAAGATTTTCAGCAACTTCTCATAATTTGTCTGTCCGACTATGGCTAAATTACCCTTTTTTCACTGGGCAGGCATGCCGAACCAAACAGAGAGCAGAAGGCAAGGGCCTAAATAAAGCTAACATGGCTACAGCTACATACAGCTAAATTCTAGGCAAACAACCAATACACAGATGCGATACATACTGGACCTAGTGGTGACTGGTGGTAAAAAAAATTTGGGGGGCTGCAAACAGTGCACCTATAGCCACCCAGTCCGGTCAGGAAGGTCATCGGCACAACACCCCCCGATCGGTCAGTCGGATGGTTATGAGCCCGGCACTTACCCCATCTATGGCGTCGGCAGTGCTTCCCTCTGGGTGACAAGTGGTGGCTTCCCCTGGGTCTCCTTCTCTGCATCCTCCCTCCTCCTCTAGGCCAATTGGAACATTCCTCCTTTCAGTCAATCGGGAAACGGGTCTCAGACCTGCTTCCTAAATGGACGGGAAGAGAATCAGGAAGACAATAGCGAATATTCATTCACTATTGTCACAAAACTGGGTGGGCCTGGGAGCAGTGCCCACCCTTTTTTGAAGCCTATTAGAGCCTCTGGCTCTAATCACGTGCTTTAGAAATAAAAAACCCTCAATGGAAATCCATGCGTCCAGCGCCCCGCATGTAGATTAGGGGGCTAGACACATGGATGGGGGGGTGGGTGCCTGTGTACCCTGCATTATGGGACGCCATGCCTGTATCTGTATATGGGAGCTCCTTTACCTGTCAAAATATTTGTATTTTTTCCCATCCAGTCTTAGATTTGCACTGCTCTACCACAGCACAGTCCTGCCTGGTAGGGGAAGGGGCATGATCTTTTACTGTGACTGCAGTTTCACTTTGACATAAAGGTCTCCTCCCCACCTCTCCCTGTGAATACTGGCGAGTGAACCGGGCAAAGTTCACTTTGCTGGATTTTTGCCAAACACTTAAAAAAACAGACAAACCCCAAACATAGTGAAGTCTATGGAAGCTGAATTGTATAATTTTTGTCTGTCTTTTTTCAAGGCCAATTTGCAAGCTTTTAGTATCAAAAGGGCATGGGTAGCTGGGCTCTAACATGAACATATACTGTTCAGCAGGGATAGGGTATTTGAATGTGGCTTGAAGGACAACATTAAAAATACACAAATCCTTTAACCGCTTCCCGACCGGGAGCTCCATGACCGTGATCGCAGGTCCTGCGGACTTGATGTCCGCAGGGATACCCGCGATCGTCTCACGGTGAGGAAGAACGGGGAGATGCTAATGTAAACAAGGATCTCCCCGTTATGCCTAGTGACACTGTCACTGATCTCCGAGCAGTGATCAGTGATGTGTCACACACAGCCCCTCCCCCCCACAGTTAGAATCACTCCCTAGGACACACTTAACACCTACAGCGCCACCTAGTGGTTAACCCCTTCACTTCCAGTCACATTTACACAATAATCAAAGCATTTTTAATTGCACTGATCGCTGTATAAATGTGAATGGTCCCAAAATCGCACCAAAAGTGTCCGTTGTGTCCGTCATAATGTCACAGTCACGATAAAAATCGCTGATCACCGCCATTACTAGTAAAAAAAAAAAATCAATAAAAATGCCATAAAACTATCTATTTTGTAAACGCTATAAATTTTGCGCAAACCAATCAATAAACGCTTATTGCTAATTTTTTTTTACCAAAAATATGTAGAAAAATACATATCGGCCTAAACTGAGGAAAAAAAAATGTCTTTTTATATATTTTTTGGGGATATTTATCGTAGCAAAAAGTAAAAAATAATGTGTTTTTTTCAAAATTGTCGCTTTTTTTTGTTTATAGCGCAAAAAATAAAAACCACAGAGGTGATCAAATACCACCAAAAGAAAGCTCTATTTGTCGGAAAAAAAGACGTCAATTTTGATTGGGTGCAACATCGCGCGACCGCGCAATTGTTAGTTAAAGCGACGCAGTGCCGAATCACAAAAAGTGCTCTGGTCAGGATGGTGGGTAAATCCTTCCGGGGCTGAAGTGGTTAAATAACATGCTGGGGGGATGCCTTAAAGACTAACTCCAGCAGTACTATGACTTTAGCTGGTCCAAGTAAACTACATTGTATTTTCTTCACTAATTGATGCAGTGGTTGTCAGAAAAATCAAGTCGGGCTAAAAGCTGCTCAGCCATTCACAGGAAGCCATGTGTTTTTGTGAATGAATACAAGGCTTCCTCTGAAGAGAGGTGGGAGGGTGACATTTTGATCTCCACCTCAGCCAATCAATAGAAGTCTTGTATTCATTCATAAAAGACAAAGCTTCCTGTTAATTGGCTGAGCTATGCTCAGCCCAACTCGATTTTGTCCTGGGAATGGGATGGGAAGTCCCCATACCACTGCTGAAACAAGGATCTGTATACTGTATGTAGCTGATACAATGTATACAGCACTGCCAGCTGCTGTATGTGTTAGTTTGGACAAGCATACAACCAAACTATTTAAATTGCAGAATTCCTGGAGTTGGGCTTTAACCACTTCCCGCCTGGCCTATAGCAGAATGACGGCCGGGCGGTGGTTTAGTTATCCATATGACGTCCAGCAGGATAACAGCTGCCGCGCGCCCGTGGGGGCATGCATCGTGGCAATCGGTGGTTTGGTGTGTCAGTCTGACACACCGCTACACCAATCTCGGTAAAGAGGCTCTGTCGGAGGCTCTTTACCACGTGATCAGCTGTGTCAAATCACGGCTGATCACGATGTTAACAGGACGAGCGGATGATCGTCTTTTCCTCACTCGCATCTGACAGACGCAAGTAGAGGAGAGCCTATGGGCTGCTCTCCTGACAGGGGGGGTCTGCGCAGCCTCCCCTCGGATGCCCACCCAGGAGCACCAGGATGCCACAAGGACCCCCAGTGATGGCCACCACACTGGACCACCAGGTATGCCACCCTAGACCACCAGGGATATGCCAATCAGTGCCCAGGCAGCTGCCAATCAGTGGCAATTAAAAATGCCTGCCAGTGCCAGTGCCACCAGTGATGCCTATCAGTGCAGTCTATCAGTGCCAGCCACCAGTGCCACCTTTCAGTGCCCATCAGTACTGCTTATCAGTGCCCATCAGTGCCCAGCAGTGCCATCTATCAATGCCACCCATAAGTATCCATCAGTGCAGCAATTCAGTGCCCATCAGTGTCGCCTATCAGTGCCCATCAGTGCCTACCAGTGCCACCTATGAGTTCCCATCTGCCTATCAATGCCCATCAGTGCTGCATATCAGTGTCACCCACCAGTGCCACCTATCAGTGCCCATCAGTGCCATCTCATTGGTGCTGCCTTATCAGTGCCCATCAGCGCAGCTTATCAGTGCCCACCAGTGAAGGAGGAAACTTACTTATTTACAAAATTTTATAACAGAAACAAAGAAAAGCTTTTTTTTTTTTCAAAAATTTTCGTTTTTTTTTTTATTCATTTAGCAAAAATTAAAAGCCGCAGAGGTGATCAAATACCACCAAAAGAAATCTCTATTTGTAGGAACAAAATTATAAAAATTTAGTTTGGGTACAGTGTAGCATGACCGCGCAATTGTCATTTAAAAAGTGACAGCGCTGAAAGCTGAAAATTGGCTTGGGCAGCAAGGGGATGTAAGTGCCTGGTATTAAAGTGGTTAAACCTGCCCATGGAGTGGTACACCAGCAGGATGTACTAGTGCAAAAGTGTGAAAAAAAAACATGCTAGACCCTTATCTGAGCATGTAGCCTGGCTGGCCATGAAAGGGATTGCAGCGAACTTGCACCCCAGCTCCTGAACCATACCAGGCTACATACCTTCACGAACATTGGTAAAATGCAACAGCTTCATCCCCACATCCCTGGCCTGGTGGAACATGTAAGGGTCTGTGGGCGGGACTCATCATAAACAGGGAGCCCCCTTTAAAATAAATGGACTCCCAGATATTCCCCCTTTTTAAAAATATCCAGTGAGCATACATGTGCTTGGGACTTATTTTGACATGGGTGACAACACTGATCCCATGTAGTAAAATGGCTGAAGTGTTGCAGACCTGTTAAGAGCTTCCTTGTCATGCACACAGAGGGGGAGAGCCTCCCTGCACCAGGAATTTTGACTGTCTACATCACCCCAGGAAATGACCCCTGGAAGTGATGCAGGGTGCCTTTTTCCATCCCTCCTTCCTGCTCTGGGGCTATGTAGAGGATTTGCAGCATCCTTAGACTAGGTAAGTAAAAACAAAATCAAAGGGGCATTAAAAGTGGCAGTTGGAGCCCAAAAAATGAGCATAGATGAATAGATGAACTTTAGGCAAGAAGGAGTATCTTTCATAAACTATAACTACGTTATTCAACAGTAAGTGGCTTCAAACATGCTTGAGACAAACATAGAACTAAAATCAGAAAGTAAACAAAATAAATAAATAAATTACAAAAATGAGGGCAGACTCGATAGACCATTTGGTCTTTTTTCTGCCATCACTCTTCAATACCACTTACATCCTGAGACTAGTAGAGAGGGAACAAGAGGGCTGCACGTGGTATGTTGAAATGGAATCCCTAGCCTTTGAACTGCAAGTAGGCAGTCTTGAGAAAGAGACGTTATTGCCTCAAAATGCATAGCCAGCCATTGGTGGTTCTGTTTCAATCTTTGCCAGGCCACCACTACTGTACATTGCCCAGGTTGCATGAATGATGGCTTTTTGGAGATATGATATGCACTTTTTCCTTGTCAAAAGAAGTTTATTGAGTATACAATATTATAAAGATACATAAAGTAAGTTTACAAGGATCTATAAAGTAAGCTCATTGTTTTACAGTAGGGTTTATATAGGTAAATATCATGAAATTTCAATTATTAAACATTGGGTTCACGTAAACCTAAATTAAAGATATATATCATTTCCTTAGTTACTTTTGTAGGTATTTAAATGATTTATACCTACTATACATATTGTTTACAGGTAGAGTGTATATAGGTCAAATAAATTCTGATAATGAGCTTCAATCGTAAGGTGGAGAAAAGGAAAGAGAAAGAAGAAAAAGGGTAGAAAGGTAGAGGTATGGTCCACAAGGTTGTCCCGCTCGTCAGTTTATTATTCTTTTTAGTTCTCTTTGAAGCCTTAGAATGGGTGTCTCTGTAAGTCATTTAATCTGTTACCATGGCAACAGGACAGAGTCATTGAAGTTTGACAGGAACTGTTGTTTTATCCAAGGATGCCAAAGATTTTCAAATTTTGGAATTTGATTTTGATCGATGGCTACCATCTTAGCATGGGACATTGTATTATTCATTCTGTGAATTGTTTCTGCTAGTACCAATGTAGGAGATTTCCATGCCTTGGCCACTGTTTGTTTTGCAGCCGTTATTAGTTGGATCATAAGTTTGAATTGAGAGAGTGTTAACCATTCCGGTTTTAGATTAAGTAAAGTTATATATGGATCTGGTTGTATTATTTTTTTAAATATTTTAGATGCAATCACGAAGACTTCCTTCCAGAAGGTTTGGATTACTGGGCACGTCCACCATATGTGTAAATGTGTGCCTATTTCTGGGCATCCTCGAAAACAAAGAGCTGAGGTATTAGGTGAATATTTTGCCACTCTAGCGGGTACAAGGTACCAGCGAGTTAGGACTTTATAATTTGTCTCCAGTGCTAAGATGTTGGGTGAAGATGACTTAGATGTGAGCCATATGTTAGACCAGTCCGTGTCTTCTAAAGTTCGTCCCAGGTCCTCCTCCCACCTCTGAACGTAAGAGGGTCTATTAAGATTTGCTACTCCATATAATTGATTATAAAGTGATGAAATTGTACCTTTAGCAAATGGATCTTTTGTACAGATTGATTCAAAAATGGATAATTGGGATAATGGTGTATCCCCCTTTAGGAATGGTGTATAGAAATTTTTGATTTGGAGATATCTAAATATCTCAGAGTTTGGTAGATCATATTTTTCTCTAAGTGATGGGAATGAAAGGAAAGATTTAGATGCTATGAAGTCATTTAGTGTCTGAATGCCTGATGTTGTCCAAGCTTTAAAAGAATTTGGGTAGATCAATGCCGGATAAAAGGCCGGATTTCTGATAAAAGAAAGGAGAGGATTGTGTGGAGATTGTAACTGATATTTGGTTTTTAGTTTATCCCAGAGAGATAAGAAGTGTTTAGTTATGGGATTATGAATTTTAAAGTGGTCTTTCGGATCAAGCCATAATAAGTTTGATATTAATAGAGGGTCATTTTCTGAAGCCTCTATAAATACCCATAATGGGATTTCCTGTTTTGCATGGTATTTGGACAGACTGGCCAAATGTGCTGCTCTGTAGTAGTTAGTAAAATTAGGGTATCCCAGGCCTCCTTTATTTTTGGGAAGATGTAGTGTGTATAGGTATACGTGGTTTAGAAGAGCCCCATATAAACGAAGTTGCTCTTTTTTGTACTATTCTCAAAAAATAGGAAGGAATTGGAATAGGGAGGACTCTGAATAGATAAAGCAATTTGGGTAGAATAGTCATTTTGATTGCATTAATCTTCCCTATCCAGGATAAAGGAAGTTGCGACCATTGTTTTATTAGATTTGTGATCTGTCTTAATACAGGAGGATAATTGGTTGAGAATAAGTCAGAATGAGATGCTGTTAAATGAATTCCAAGATATGGGATTGATTTTTCTGCCCATGTGAATGGGAGTGCAGCCCTAGCCGGGATCAATTCCATGTTTGTGAGTGAAATATTAAGCACTAGGCATTTCTTAGGATTAATCATAAGGCCGGATAGGGCTGCAAATCCATCAAGAGCTGGTATTAAGTTAGGACCAGAGACCTGTGGTGATGATAGAAAAAGTAATATATCGTCTGCAAATATACATAATTTGTGTGTAATACCTCCTACTTCAATGCCAGTTATAGTTTGGTTTGTTCTGATGTATTGGGCCATGGGTTCGAGTATAAGGGCAAATAGGGAGATAATGGGCAACCCTGTCGGGTACCTCTTTCGATATTAAAGGCTTCAGATTTGTATCCAGCATATTTTATATAGGCTTTGGGTTTATTATATAATGCGTTGATCCATGTTAAAAAGTGGGGTCCAAAACCCCATTTTTGTAATGAATATTGCATATATTGCCAGGATACTGTGTCAAATGCCCTCTTAATATCGAGAGATAGAAAACATAAAGGGATTTTCAGTTTTTTAGCAATATGTGCCAATAACACTGCCCTGCGTATATTATCGCCTGCCTGTCTATTTGGCATGAAGCCTACTTGATCTCTATGTATTAATTTTCCTATAATGCTATTGAGGCGTTTTGCTATTATTTTTGCTAATAATTTAATATCAAGGTTTAACAGAGAGATAGGCCGATAATTCACACAGGAAGTATCATCAGAAAGGGGTTTTGGGATCATACAAACAATTGCCATTAGTGTTTCTTGCCGAAAAGAATGTCCATCTAGAAGTTTGTTAAAAGTTTCAGTGAGAATGGGAGAGAGTATTTCTGAGAATGTTTTATAGTATAAAGCCGAGTAGCCATCTGGGCCTGGTCTTTTGTTAAGTTTTAGGTCTTTTATGGCGTTAGCAACTTCATCTATAGTTATAGGCTCATCCAAACTGCTTTTTTGATTCTGAGATAACTCAGGTAAGGTTATTTTTGAGAAGAAGGATTCAGCCTCTGTAGGATTAAATTCATTGTTTGTCTTGTATAAAGTTGCGAGATGTGAGTGAAATTTATGGACTATTTTAACTGGATTACAAGTATAAACATTTTTTGATAATTTCAAACGTATTGGTTTGAAAGATTTGTTAGTTGAATTTAATGCCCGAGCCAAATATGTACCTGGTTTGTTTGTATTCATGTAGAAATTGTGTTTGGAGCGTTTGAGGGATTTATCAACTGACTCAGTGAGAAATAGATCGTATTCCAATCTAGATTTTTCCAGATGAGATTTTGTACTCTGAGATGGATTATCTTGGAATGATATGTAGGCTGCATTAAAATTGAGTTCTAGTTTTTTTGCTAGATTTTTGCGTTCCCGTTTAAATAGTGCCATTTGTCTTTGTATTGTACCACGCAAGACAGGCTTATGAGCTTCCCACAGTGTTATTGGGGAGATGTCTGTTGTATTATTAATTGATATGTATTCCTTTAAAGCTTGTTCAATGGCCATCTGATGTAGTGGGTGTTTGAGCATTATGTCCGGTAAGTACCACGTTGGGTCATGCGCTTTTGGTATGGCTGAGGCTATAGTAGTGTATACTGCATTATGGTCAGACCACGGAATCGGAATTATATCTGATGCAATAATTTCTGGTAGCATTCCTATTGTTAGAAAAATATGATCTATTCTGGTGAAGGTTTGATGAGGGTGCGAGAAATAAGTGAATTTCTTTTTCATTGGGTTACTTTCTCTCCACGAATCTACCAGATTGTATTTGGAAAGAAGTTGAGAAAAAGGTAATCTAGAGGTTATTTTGGATGGTGTAAAAGGTGATTTATCTAGAAATGGGAGGGGGACCTGGTTCGAATCCCCACACATTATCACTGTTCCTATTTTGTGTGTATTAATCACTTGTAATATATGTGAGAGGAATGGTGTAGGTTGTTTGTTAGGAGCGTAGTAGGAAATCACTGTGATTGCTGTATCCATTATATAACCCATGAGTATCAGGTATCTACCTTCTGGGTCTTTAATTTCTGATGATAAGGTGAATGGTGTGGATCGGTGAAATGCAATTAGAGTTCCCCTTTGCTTGGTACAGGCAGAAGCCGTGTAAATTTGTTGATAAAAAGGAGAAATATATTTTGGAGTAGAATCTTTGGTGAAGTGTGTTTCTTGGAGGCATACTATGTGAGCCTTCTTATTATGGAAAGTACGGAAGGCTTTGGTCCTTTTTTGAGGGACATTTATTCCCTGAACATTCAGGGAAAGTATATTCAGTGGTGCCATGGCAACAGATCAAATAGTTTTGACTTACTTTTTGTTATGCAGAGCTGACTGCGCAGATCAACCTGTGTGGACTGAAGAGATGAAAAGATAGGAAAGAAACCAGTGAATTCTGGAGTAAAGAGTAAACAAAAAACATATGAGATTAGATGATACATTGTATAAATTATTTTTTGCAAGTAATCACAATTTATCCGTGAAAGAGAATAAATATCTCTCTCAGGGGAATAAGTGCCTTCGTCACACTCCCACATAATATGGTTGGGAGAATGAGGAGGGCTAATGGGGGTACACGGATCTTCCGCTTACAGGAGAGAAGTGCTATGTCAAAAGACATCAAAATGATGTTTCATTAATTGGAGTGCAGAATATAGTTTTTGTTGAAATTATTTATTCCAGGGTGGTTGTATATGGTTAGTCTTGCCCTAGGCTAAATAATTCAGTTAGAAAGGTACTGTTAATAACTTTGGTATTGATGAAGATAGTTTGAATTATTTTGGGATTTTAACCCTTTTAGAGTAAACAATTACATATTTTATTCATATGTAACTGTTTAGATATGTTAACTCATAAAATTGAGGTTGTATTGCCTCAGATTGGAATAAACAAAAACATAATTCTAGGAACTAGTTAGGTAATGATATATTTGTTTTAAGAAAAAAAAGAAAAAGCTTCCATTACTTCTGGATTATTGAACATATTTGTCCTAAAAAGTAATAAATCTATTGTTATTACCTGATAATATATAACTGAACAAGAATTTCCTTATTTCACTTATATATTCTAAGGCTATATGAATCAGAAGCAATAAGAAATTAAACTGGAATGTAACATGATCCCACACAGTGTGTGACTATCAGAATGCAGTTACATTCAGTTATAAATACAGGTTTTTTATAGAGAACCATCTCTTAGTATAATAAATGAAGAGATATCAGGAATTAGGATGTCAGTCCATTGAATCTTCTTGGTCCATGGATGATGTGGCATAACGGCCTCTTTTGTGAGAATGATGATTCCCATTTTGTTCTGGAATTTTCTGGGTGCTGCCTGAAGGTGAAGATGCCATTCTTCTGCGTGTGGGAGAGTTGCTGCTTGTGGGTTCTGTCAGATTTAATTTTAAAAGGGTTTGTTGTAGTTCATCTGCTGATCTGCTTCTGTAAATTGTACCTTGGTGGTTAAATCTGACTGAAAAGGGGAAGCCCCATTGATACATAATGTTGTGGCGTTGCAGTTCCATTAGTTGGGGTTTCATGGATCGTCTTTTAGTAATAGTAAGTTGGGATAGGTCAGCAAAAATTTGATAATTGTGTCCTTGAAAAAAAATTAAGTTCCTTTTTTTCTCTTGCAGCAATTAGTATTTGTTCTTTCGTTCTGTAATAATGACATTTTGTGATTATATCACGTGGGGGTCCATCTTTCTTTTTGGCTGTGAGGGCTCTGTGTACTCTGTCCAGTTCTAAACGTTCAATAGGGATATCTGGCTTTAGTTCTTGTAATAGAGCAGTAATAGTAGATTGCAGGTCTGTCACCGTTTCAGGTATTCCCCTTATGCGCAATCTTCGAGCTTAGTTTGAAGTATTAAATTCTCTTCTTTTAATTGTTCCAATTCTGTTATATTTTCTTGGGTTGTAATTTCAATTTCATCCATTTTTATTTCTAAGGCTGCGGTGCGGTTTCCCAGCTCTCTTATTTCTTTGGTTAGGCTTTTTGTTATTTGGTCTGAGGTTTGTTTTAAAGCCTTATGAAGCATCTTTTCAAATTGTAATAATATTACTGGGGATACTGAGCAGGCTTGTGGAGAAGTTTGTGAGAGGATTTGTTCTGTATCTGACTCAAATGGAGAGTCTTGCTGTGACATTTTCTGTCTGTGAGAGCGCCCTGATGCTGTATATTGTGAGGTGACTGGAGCTGCTTCAGCTGCAGTGAGTGCCTGTGAGCTCTTTGTGAGGTGATTTTTATTTCTGCCACGATTTCCTCCCAGTACCATATTTCCTGCCCAAACTTTCACAGTTTGTTCCCAGGGGCAAAAAGGTTCAAATGGATACCTTTTGAGCCTGCAGGCTCCGCTTTGTCCTTCTCTTCTCTCCTCAGCGGTGTGGAGCTCTAACAATGCATGCCTGCTCTGTTAGGCTCCGCCCATCTCCCCTCATGATATGCACTTTTTAACCTACTACATGTAATAGGATCATTTATTATTAAAGAGAAAATGACCAATTTGCTGCACTTAGATGCACCCTCTTGTGTCTCATTACCTATCTGAAGAAGGCACTGTGAAAAGGACCGTTACATAATTTAAGCTGGTTCTTACCATGTCCTCCTGAACTTATCCTGTCCAGTAGAGGCATGTGTCCCCGAGCACCAAAATCATCTGCGTTATCGATGAGGGCCTCCTTGACTGCGTCACAGCTGCAGAGCACTACAACTGTCTCCATGCCCATATGAATGGTAAATACTGGACCATACGTCTCACTCAGCTGCAGGACAAACAAGATCGTAAGTGCAAATTTTTCAGTTTCTAAATTTTAGGGCATGTTCTAAAATTTTAAAAGTGCAACATATTCTATATAATACCTCAATTACACAACAGAGCCACACTGGTGGCCTTTATTACTTTGAAAACTCACAAACTGTGTCTGTATTTGACAGCTTTTTTCCAGGGACAGTCCCAGATTTTTAAGAATTTTTCTTTGTCTAGAAATGTAAACATGATTTTTTGCTACTGAAGTTTTTGGTAAAAATGTTTTACTTTGGGTCCACTGGTTGTAGTTACAATTGTCATAACAACAGATACCTACCCCACTCCCCAATACTTACCTTTTTTAGTGTAGCGGTCTCTCCGACTTCCAAGGGCCTGATGGTGACCCCCAGAGCCAGGGAGAACTGACATTGTAGATCCTTAAGCTCAGCTCGCCGTCTCTCTCACTAGACTTCTTGGACTCTAAGCCACTCGCTGGATTCCCTGAGCTTCACCCACTGCTAACTGCTGTATTTTATCTTCAGGCTTTACTTACAGCTACCCGCCATACTCCTTCAAGATTTACTCACAGCTACCCGCTACATTCCCAGATAAGTCTCTACTGAAGCTTTCCCACTTACTTCACTGTCCCCGGCTGGTGAAGCCTCTGCTCTGGTACTCCCTCAGAACTTCATCCCTTCCAAACTTGCCTCCAGTAACAAGAGTGGTCATCCCTTTGTGGCAACTGCTTCTCCTTTACCTCCGGCAACGGTCAGGCTCCCCTCGGGCTGAGCCTCTAACACACACGGTTCGGCCCCAAGCTTCGGGCTTAACTACGACTGCTCCTCTTTTGCAAGACCCTGAACTGTTGGATAGGCCTTAAGTGCACCTAGCAGCCAGCATGCCTCCTTGATAGGCCTGCGGCTTCAGGCATAGCAACCAGGAGCTTCTCAACACACACCCACCCAGGAAGCTGCCTCGGGCAGGAAGAACCCCGATCACCTGACTCCTCCCAAATAAATAGCCTATCCCAGCATACACTGCAGTCAAAGGAACTCCTGCCGATTGGCTGAGACAACCTAGTTACCCATTACCTGAATTTATGGTAATCCATCATTCTAATGCCAAAAGCAACAGTGCCACCTATTGACAGAAGAGAGAGACTACCCCAAACTCAGACTTAGGACAGAAATCGGCGGATCAACCTACCAATTAGCCAGGCTAGTTACCACCTAGCACAACTAGATTTATTAGCAGCCCTGTTTAAGACCACGGTGCTAAATTAGGTTCCCCCAAAGTTCAATCTCTTAGCTACATCCAAGGGTGTATTCTACCTAAAGAAAGAGACTCCAATTGACTGCCGAGGCAGAGGAAACCAATCAGAGCCTTTGCCGCACACCATTCTGATCCTTTGCTAGCAGAACTAAAGTACATTTTTTAATTGTGTATAGATGTGGATCCTATGCGCTACCACTACCGCTTATGAAAAATATGTTAATACAGCCACTAAAAAATCTGTAAAAAGAATAAAGATAAAATCAAAGTTCAATCGAGCAGCTTCTCACATTGATCAAATCTGTGCCCACATTATATAAGTGATAAAAATATAAACTATGCAACACTTGCTCTATTTATCTATAGGTGACAGTGACCAATAAATAGTGATATACCCCTAAATCTATATATAGACTAAACCATATAATACAATCATACATATAAATAAGTGCAATTCAGTGCTTATACACAAAAGTGCTCACCATACCTACATATGATAGTGCTAAATTCAACAAATCATAAGCCTTCTAATTCATGCAATACTGTGAATAAATAAGTCCCCTTTATTGTGTAAATTCTTTTTATACACTTTACAGTAAAAACCAAGACATCCTTCATAAACTAAACAAAGAAAAGTAGAAAAAAAATCTTTAAATCTTATACACTACATACTGTACATACTGTACATTCTTCTACAAACATTTAAAAAAGGTGTATATCCCATGACCTTATCATATTGCCCAAATATATCATATTTATTTCCCAATGAGGAGGAAAGAGGTGTTGTGAGGGGCGAAGGCTCCCCCCCATCTAAATACAGAAAAAATCCAACTAATCTTTCTCCCAGATAGGCCTAAGGGTTACCAGGCCTCTCTACCTAATCCTTGCCTTTAGCATCCTCACTCCCCCACCCTCTTTCTTCTCCCCCTTCCATCAATCCCAACCACCCCTTCCTACATTTGTTTGTGACGTGATCAAAAACCAAAAATTAATTCTAAAACAAAACATTTGTGATATTACCAATTGCTTACCGGGCACTTATATACCCTTCTTGCCCAGGCCAATTTTCAGCTGTCAGCGCTGTCACAGTGTGAATGACAATTGCGCAGTCATGCAACACTGTATCCAAATTAATTTTTTATCATTTTTTTTCATACAAATTGATCTTTTTTTGGTGGTATTTGATCACCACTGGGTTTTTAAAAAAAAAGCAAAAATGTTGAAAAAATAAATGACACGTTTTTCATATTTTGTTATAAAGTTTTGCAAACAGGTCATTTTTCTCCTTCACTGATGGGCACTAATGAGGTGGCACTGATGGGCACTGGTGGGCACTGAAGAAGCACTGGTGGGCACTGAAGAAACACTGGTGGGCATTGATCAGGAAGCACTGATGGGTGGCACTGATGGGCACTGATAGGTGGCACGGAAAGGTGGTACTGATGGGTGGCACTGTTGGGCACTGATAGGCAGCACTGATAGGCAGCACTGATGGGCACTGATTAGCAGTACTGATGGGCACTGATAGATGTCACTGGTGAGCACTGATCAGCAGCACTGGTGGGCATCGATGTCCCTCTAACAGAAGCCGGTTAACAGTTTTCTTCTTTTCTAAACTCTGACAGTGTAAAGAAAAAAAAGCCGGTAACCGGCTTCTGTTTACTTCCTTGATCAGCCGTCATTGGCTGACAGCTGATCACGTGGTAAAGGGCCCGCTGTGACTGCCCCTTTACCCTGCTCTGAGATCAGCCGAGTCCCAAGGACTCGGCGATCACAGAGCGCGCCCTCCCAGCATTTTAAGCCCACGCTGTAGCCATCTTTCAGCTATAACGTGGGCGTCAATTATTTAAAACGAAAAGATAGGGGGGATATTCTCAACTCCCTTAATAATTCTTCCCTTTCCTTCCCACACCATATTCCCTGGCCCTGCCCCTTTCCCCTCCCTCCCTCATTTTTACCCCTTTAGGCCCATTATGGGCATTCTAAATCAGTGAATATACCCACTATCCTAAATTACTACAGGTTTATATCTTCTGTCATTTTAAAAGTTCTTCCACCGATTGGCCCATTAAAAAGTGACCTCTCACCAAAAAATAGGCTATGTTTTCATACAGGTCTATTTGTGCCTAGTAGATGATCCCACTCGAAGCTCTCCACTGCTGTCACTATGCCGCAGTTTCCACTACTCTCTGCAGACTATCACAACAATGTAATAAAAAAAAAACAAAGGAAAGCCTTCCATAGTGTAAACCAGTAAAAATCTCTCCTTTATTAAAATGAAAATGCACTCACATTTACTGTAAAGCATCCACAATAGGAAGTAAAAGCATTGAACTCAATAGCTGTGTAGTCGGCTAGAATCTCACCACACCTTCCGGTCTAGGCCATGACCGGAAGTGACATCACTACGCTCCGTCTGACACGTTGCATCACTGATACGTGACTTCCTCAGGGATCCCTGAGTTTACACCATGGAAGGTTTTCTTTGTTTTTTTCATTACATTGTTGGGATACTTTTCAGAGAGGAGTGGAAACTGCAGAATAGTAACAGCAGAATAGAAGTAAAAGTATACACAGAAAAAGTGTTTCTTCTCCGTGCGTGCAGGCGGTATTAATGTAAAATAGTAGTAATTTCGAATGGTAAGTAGTATAGGACGATCACGCGTGTCCTGCTGCCTAAACTGACCAGGGGTGGTCCGAAGGAGGCTGAGTGGAAATGAGGGGATGGAAGGTGCGTGGAAGGCACAGTTTCCACTACTCTCTGCAGACTATCACAACAATGTAATCAAAAAAACAAAGGAAAGGCTTCCATAGTGTAAACCAGTAAAAATCTCTCCTTTATTAAAATGAAAATGCACTCACATTTACTGTAAAGCATCCACAATAGGATGTAAAAGCATTGAACTCAATAGCTGTGTAGTCGGCTAGAATCTCACCACACCTTCCGGTCTAGGCCGTGACCGGAAGTGACATCACTACACTCCGTCTGACACGTTGCATCACTGATACGTGACTTCCTCAGGATTCCCTGAGTTTACACTATGGAAGGCTTTTCTATGTTTTTTTCATTACATTGTTGGGATACTTTTCAGAAAGGAGTGGAAACTGAGGAATAGTAACAGCAGTGTTGAAGTAAAAGTATAAACAGAAAAAGTGTTCCTTCCGCGTGCGTGCAGGCGGTATTAATGTAAAATAGTAGTAATTTCGAATGGGAAGTAGTATAGGACGATCACGCGTGTCCTGCTGCCTAAACTGACCAGGGGTGGTCCAAAATAGGCTGAGTGGAAATGAGGGAATGGATGGCGCATGATTTAACGCATACAACAAAGTGATATAGTTTATTCATAACAAAATAGATGAGTACAAAGAAATTACTACGAATTCATACAAACTAGGTTACAAGCTATTCATTAAAAAATTAGTTATGCCCATACAAGGGCAAATGATCAAGGTAGGCTAACACGTTTCGAGGTGTTCCCTTTTCATCGGAACCTTGGAAAGTTAAAGAAAGTTTAAAATTTCTGACTACTTGAAAAAAAAACACTTCTAAACGCAAACGCAGCTAAACATGGCTAAACGCGGCATTGTAAATGCGGAAAAACTGACTTTTTTTTTAAACGTCGGTTACTATCTGCCAAGCTGGATCGTTCAGGAGAGGTTGTAAAACGTCCTGTGTACATTAAGCCTTAGGCTTAACTTTTCTTTACTTTATCCAAAATATAAAACAGGTTTCACATACACTTTAACCCCTTCAGCCCCTGAAGATTTTCCCCCAGGCCATTGTTTGCGATACGGCACTGAGTCACTTTAACTGACAGATGTGCGGTCGTGTGACGTTGTACCCAAAAAAAATCTATGTTCTTTTTTTTCCCCACAAATAAAGCTTTCTTTTGCTGGTATTTGATCACCTCTGCAGTTTTTATTATTTTTTTTAAATGTAAAAAATTAATTTCTTCATCAGTTTAGGCCAGTATATATTCTTCTACATATTTTTGTTATAAAAATCGCAATAAGCGTATATATTGATTGGTTTGTGCAAAAGTTATAGAGTCTACAAAATAGGGATTAGATTTATGGCATTTTTATAATTTCTTTTACTAGTAATGGCGGTGATCAAGGGGTTAAATGTGTTCCCTCATGTGTGTTTCTAACTGTGGGGGATGGGACTGACTAGAGGAGGGGACAGATCGCTGTTCCTAATTAGTAGGATCGGATGATCTCTCTCTCTTCTCCTGTCAGAACATGGATTTGTGTGTTTAAACACACAAATCCCCATTCTGGCTCTCGTGCCCCCAATCGCAGGTAGCCGGCGGACATCATGCCTGCCAGCCACACGCATCGGGTCCCCGCTATCACCCTTAAAGGTGTCGATGTACATCTATGGCGGTTTGCGGGAACGAGCCGACCTGCCGCCGTATAATGACGGCGGCTGGTCGGCTAGTGATTAAAGCCTAACTTTGGATACAAAAATTATAATTAAAATATATTAATAGCTATAAAGGATATAAATCCTTTTTTGTGCTCCAAATCCCCTTGCAAACCCTTATAATAGATTGTAGAAATAGCAATTACATTATCACTGTGCTATAATTAACCTGCACCAAGAGTAGATCTGTGGGAGGGGCCCAGCAGCACCACCGACTACAGGTTGCCTACAGAAAACAACAGGAGGGGGTGGAGACCAGACCTGTCACCCTGCACAAGGAGCAGAGTAGCAGCGACAGGTCTTTATTACAGAAAACTCCTGTTGGAGGCAAAGTGCCTGAGTTGTTTAATGCTGAATTATTGCATAAATCTGGAAGAAATTCCCAAAGCACACTGAGAGTAAAGGAAGAATACACATGCCTCTTTTATTTAGGCAACATTTATTTAGTCACAATTTTTGTTTTACATTTTAAAAACTGTACGTGATTTTCAGCAGAAATGTTGACTGGTCATAATTAGCTACATAAAGCAAATAGAGGGAACGCTATGGGGTCTACTTATAAAACATTCATTACATGAATGCCACAAGCATTCACCCAACCTACACAAGTGTTCCATGCATTTCTCTAATAGGATTATTTCCTATGATCATCTGCTCCATGGAGTATTAAAAATGCAGTTATTTTTAATGAAATATCTCAATAAAAAAATGCAGCTATTTTGGCCACTAGATGGAGCTGACAATCATAGGAAATAATTGTATTAGAGAAAATACAGGAAAAGTTTGTGCAGGTTGGGTGAATGCTTGTGACATTTGTCCAACAAATATTTTATAAATACACTCCTAGGCAAAAGTTGTGTTTTTAAAAACATTTGGTGACATTCAAAACCATATGACATATTTAGGAAATACCCTTTGCTCCCTTTAAGTAAAAGTCAAAATGCGGTCACTGCAACATGTTATATTGTGACTCAACAAACTGTAGGTTGACAACATTAATTATATAAACCAGCCTTTCTCAATCTTATTACCCCAGTAGCAACCTTGAAATAGTTTTCAGATTTCCGGGAACGCCTGATAAGATTAATCCAGCAGGGGGCATTGTGAAAATGCCCCTTACGATAGTGGTCAGTGGCCACCCCTCCTCCCATACAATGGTTGACAGCATGTCACCCTTACAAACAGCTTAAAAAATGATAAATTCCATACCGTGGACTCTGCTAAAGGGGTGAGGGACTTGGAACTATACCTGGACCATCTAATGGGAGTTCAATCAGATCAGCTCAAAAAACCCCTTGGAACCTCTTGAGGAACTCTAGGGTTTCATGGAGCCCAAGTTGAGAACGGCTGATATAAACTAATGCTTTCTACGTGACAAGCTAGTAACTGATACCTTTAATCAGCCTTGGACAAACTTACCTTATTGAGTGACTTGAAGACCTCTTTTCCGTTTAGTTGCAGAAGGTTCCCGATGATGGGCAATGGGGTGGGCCCCGGTGGCAGCCTACCTTTGTTTTGATGCTTCCTGGCATGTGTGATACTTAAGATCAACAAAATCAAACAAGCAATTAATAACAGCGTGGTTGTACTAAAGATCTCCATGTTGGCACTATGCTCTCCTGCAATGGAAGTAATCAGATTTCAGTCTGCGACAGTCCTATTTATAAAGGGAACACCTTGGGAGGGTTGAAATTGGCATTGAAATGGGTTACTCAAGAGCCATCTATTTGTTTGCCTTGCCGACATTTCTTTGTCTACTGAAATCCAAACGCTGATATGGAATGTTGACTGGCAAAAGGGTGACTCATTTACTAACAACTAATAGGATTAAAGAAAATGAACTTATATACCATGATATTATATTGCAGTTGGATGACTGCCAAGACTACTACTTGCGTTGCGTGGACTGGCTTATGTTTTAAGACCTTTGATTGGATACTCTAGTCAAGCGTGAAAATCCTAAATTTGAAACTATTTAAAGGGCAACTCCACTTTCCTGGGGAAAAAATAGCATATACAATTCCTACATATTGTAATTCAATACTATTAAAAATTACTTTTCTTTTTCAATCTGCAGTGCTGTAAACATCTGTAAAATTCAATGCTGTATGGCAAACTGGAGGTGTCCTGCACACATTTGGTTTACAGAACTTCCCCAGAAATCTAATGTTCTGCTTGTGTGATTGGCTCACTGGATTTCTCAGAGGTCTGCACTAAGATACAAGTAAAATTTTAGGAATCCTCTGCGACAAAAGTGTAATTTTTGGTGACATACTCCCAAAGGGTCATTTACTTCTAAAGGGATGCAGACCCTGCAGTTTTCCTCATTAGAACACTACCAGTGCATCAGCTGAATATTAATTAAAATGTCACTCCAATTCATATTCACTCTGCCCACAATAAACAACTTTTTCTTCAGAGCAGAAATGGGTAGGAATCTGCGACAAAGTTTGGTAAAGTCCTTGCAATGTAGATAGATCACTCAGAGGGGATTATTTTTTTCTCAGCAAGAGTTCAGGTTTTTTTTACGTACTGTCACCAGTGCAGTACAGCATCATCTTTTTTTTTCCTCTTATTATTGTTATTTTTTTTACATTCTGTCTAGTTCTAGCTGTCATGAATGGCTTTCATTCATGACAGCTTGATTACTGGCTACAGCTAATCACATGATATAGGGTGCTGGGATTGGCCCAGGTACCATATGATAGCTGAGGGTCAATCACAGCATCACAATACTAACCAAAACAGTCACAAATCAAAGTTATTCAAGACTGTTTTGTTGATCTTGTAAGTATGTGATCGCTAAGACCAATCATAACTATCACTTGATACCCTGGTTGCTCACAGCTCCACCAGGCACAGCAGTCACAGGTTTACGCTGCTGCATGGCCCAGAGGGTGTGCCAGTGAGCATGTGCTCAGCGATGCACCAGCACGTTGCTGAGCCTGCAGCTGCCACCCGCTCACAGTATAATTACTGTGTGTGGGTTGGCAAGTGGTTAAAGTGACTTATCAAAACAGTTTCTGCCTTTTTTTACACTTTACGTTTTAAAAACTTTTTTGCAAGTGAGTACTATATGACTTTTTCTCATTTGCATGGGGGGTAGTATTTGGGATTCCCCTTATTGTAAAGGGGGCTTCCAAATTCTGATAAGCCCCCACTGCCCGCAGACCCCCACAACTACTGGGTCAAGGTTGTGGGGAAGAGGTCATTGTCCTCATCAACATGACAACAAGGTAGCCCCATGTTGAGGGTAAGTGGCCTGGTATGGTTTAGTGGGGGGCATAAGCTTTTCCCCCTCTTTTTAGGGAGTTTTTCATAGGTTTCCCCTTTAAAACCTATACCAGACCCTGAATGAGGATAAGGATCTAATATATATTTTCAGCGGGAACCCCCTGCCAATTTTTTGTGTGTGGGGGGTCTATGTTACACCCTCATCCAGGATAAGAGTCTGGTATAAATGAATGGAATTATTTACAAACAGAAAGAAGAGGTTGGGAGCTGTCAATTTGCTAGCAATTTAAAGTGGTTGTAAACCTCAGATATGAAATATTAACAAAGTATATCCCTCTATAGTGTGTACTAGAGCTGCACGATTAATCGTCAAGAATCAAAATTGCAATCTTTTTCCCTTCCCGATCTCCAAAACAGCATGTCACGATCTTTCTATCAAGTGCAGAGAGTTCTCACAGCTGGAAAAAAAAATCCGGGCAACCTGCCAAGTTTTATTACAACAGCGAATAAGTAGAAACATAGTATCTTTTCGTTCTTTTATCAAAGGAAAGAACTCCTGTGTGTAGATGAGGGAAGTTTAACCATTTAAAGACCAAATCTTTTCTGACATTTTTTGCTTACAATTAAAAATCATTATTTTCTGCTAGAAAATTACTTGGAGCACCCAAACATGATATATTTTTTTTTAGCAGAGACCCTAGAGAATAAAATGGTGGTTGTTGCAATATTTTATGTCACACTGTATTTGCACAGCTTTTTCTTTTTGTATTCATTGTATAATGTGAAAGATTTTACGCCACGAGAATCGTGATCTTTTTGTTCTAAGCAAAAAAATCGCAATTCTCATTTTGGCCATAATCGTGCAGCTCTAGCGTGTACTTGTCTTAATTAAGAGCACTAAGGGTCACTAAGTGTCATTTCTGTCTGCCTCAATCCTCTTCTATCAGCATGAGTCACTTCTGACAGGTTTTCCTGACACCAAGAGAAAAAAGGTGACAGGGGAGGGAGCTCCAGGTGATTGACATTCTCCCCTCTGTTACTGTGTGCTGTGTGAGATGTGTGTGTGTGTGGGGGGGTGTCTCCTCCCTCCAGTCAGGTCTCATAGCTCTCCTTACTGAGCTCTGCAGTGTGTAACTTCAGCTCTCCACCCCCTTTTTCTGAACTCTCAGACACGCTTTATGAATTCAGCACTATATATATATATTCTTTGTTAATTTTTTCCAATACAAAATTAAAATAACTAAATAGTCATTACAATCATCATAAAAACATAAAGAGAAAATTTATCAATTATATTTTCCTACTCTGATGTTACAAAAATATAACAATGCTCATTTACCCCCTCCCTCTCCTCCTTCCCCACCCCCTTCAATAACCAATTAATCTCAATATATATCTACACAGTTACATAGTAGGTGAGGTTGAAAAAAGACACAAGTCCATCAAGTCCAACCTATGTGTGTGATTATGTGTCAGTATTACATTATATATCCCTGTATGCTGCGGTCATTCAGGTGCTTATCTAATAGTTTCTTGAAGCTATCAATGCTCCCCACTGAGACCACTGCCTGTGGAAGGGAATCCCCATCCTTGCCGCTCTTACATATATATATATATATATATATATATATATATATATATATATATGTATATATATATATATATATATATATATATATATATATATATATATATATATATATATATATATATATTCATCATTGACTACTTCGCTCAACAATTTCTTTAAGTTCACATAACTTCTCCTAACTTTAAGTTTTAGAAAGGGTATGTTAAAACATTCCTATGCTAAGTTGTTTAGTATATGGGTTTCATATTTTACATTTTACTTTAAGTGGTTCTCCGATCTTACTTTATCCTCTCCCCTCTAAGGGGGAGATCCCATTTTTTCCAACCAGGGCCTCCACATCCTGTCATATTCCTTGAGATTTCCTCTTTTTATGTATGTACTATTTTTTCTTTACATATAGTTTCATTTATTACATTAATCCAGTCCCTCACTACTGGAGGTGTCCGTGACTGCCATCTCATCCCAATGATTTTTCTGGCTTGGAATAAGCATCTTACTATTGCTACTGTAATACTCTTCCTCTCCTGTAGTTCCTTCCTATATCCCAATATACAAAGTTCGGCCTCCATCCCCAAAGTTATCCCATATATCTCACCCATGGTATTAAGAACCCCCTGTGTCCTCTTCCCATCTCTCTTTATCTTTACGGGAATCCAATTCAGTATTGACTCCTTTACGCAACTGTCCGTATAGTTCGGAGATAAGTCCCTTAGTTGTACCTGCCTGGAGTATATTTTGGAAAGAGGGGTTTTATTCCATTCTAATGCTCGTGTCCTAAATTGGACTTCAAGGGCATGCCGGATCTGTAAGTATCTAAAGAATAAGTGTTATGGTATATTAAATTCCCATCTCAAATCCAAGAAATTTTTTTAATTATTACCATCATTCATCTGTCTCAGCCAATTAATGCCCTGTATTTCTCAGTCTTTAACTTTTCCTATCTGGAGCACTACCTGCAGATTCCTATTGTTCCAAAGGGGAGTATATTAGGATAACCCAGTATAACCCATCTGTTTTTTAACTGTTTTCCATATTTTTACTATCATTTTTATTATTGAGTTACTAAAACAAAAAGAGTCCGCCGCTAACGCATCGATAATTGTATTGTGCAAAGCTCCTGATAGCATTACTCTCCCATTAGGGGTACCACCTCCGGAAATCTCACATCCTATTAGATGTTACAGCTGTGCTGACAGGTAATAACTCTCGGGATGGGGTACCGCCAAGCCCCCCTCTCCGGTCGGAAACTGCATAGTTCGAAGTTGGATCCTAGCTTGTCCCCCTTTCCAAATCAACTCTCTAAAGAGAGTTTCTGTTTTTTGGAACCATTTCTTACACATCCAGACTGGGGAATTGTGTAGTGGATACAATAATTGTGGCATCCAGATCATTTTAATTAAACTATCTACCTGCCATTGACAAAGGAAACCGCTACCAGATATTAATTTTTTGTTTAAATTTGGTCAGTAGTGGAGTTAAATTTTTACTAATGTAGTGGTTACGAATATCCCCAAGTATCTCAATGTGTCCACTACCGCCAGTTGTGGCATTCCTGATATAGTTGGGCCACTCATAGGGTCTACTGGTAAAAGCTCAGATTTCTCCCAATTTATCACTAATCCTGTAAAGCTTCCAAATTCCTTCACTATACTCATTGCTTTTACTAGAGATTGTCCCGTATCCCCCAGGAAAAGCAGGACATCGTCTGCGCATATGGCGATTCTTTCTTCCCCTGTCTTCCTCTGGAATCCACTTATCTCAGGGCATGATCTTATAGAAATAGCCAATGGTTCCATCGCAAGGGCAAAGAGCAGGGGTGATAATGGGCACCCCTGTCTCATCCCCCTCTCCAACTGGATCTTATCCGAGAGTTCATTATTAATTATAACCTTGGCACTGGGGTCATTATAAAGCATTTTTATCCAACCAATAAAAGAAGGACCAAACTCAAACCTCCCCAGAACATGCCAGATGTATCTCCACTCCAGGCTATCAAATCTAGTGACAACACGGCTCTTGATCCCTCATTCTCCGATGGGGTCTGTAGGTTCAGGAATGTCCTAATATTCATACTGGTGGATCTATTAGCAATGAATCCCGTCTGATCTGGGTGGATCAGTTTTGAGGTAATTTTATTCAGTCTAGCCGCCAATACCTTAGCCAATATTTTAACATCCGAGTATGAGAGGGAAATTGGTCTATATGAAGCTGTATCCAGAGGATCTTTCCCCTCTTTATATATCACTATAATAGTTGCTTCCAGCATTGAGGCCGGCAGTCTTCCCTTTGTAGACGCTCCCCTCAACGCTTTAAGCAACCCCGGGAGTAGTATTTCTCCATAGTATTTGTACGTCTCTGTCGGGAGTCCATCTGGGCCAGGAGACTTTTGTTTTGCCATTTCAGCTACTGCCTGTTGGAGTTCTACAAGAGTTATTGGGGCTTCCAGTTCGTCTCTTTCCCCTTGTGTGATGGTCGGTATCTCCAGTTTCCCCAAGAAACCATCCATTAGTCCCTCTTCCCCCACCCTCTGTGAGGTGTAAAGCTTTTCATAATAGTCCCTAAATGTATCTATTATCTCTGAGGTAGGAGAGGTGATCTCTCCTCCTATTGACCTAATGATAGAGATGGTGGAGGGGGGAGAATTAGACTTCACCATTTGCGTCAGCATTCTTCCCACGCTTTTGCCCTCCCCAAAGGCGCATTGCTTCTGAAAGAGTTGTCTGTTCGCAACCTTCCTTGTAGTTACTATTTTATATTTTTGTTGTTTATCTAACCATATATTTTTTTTCTCAGTTACATAGTTATTTTCGGCCACTACCACCTCCCTGCGGATATTTTCCTCCTATTCCCTAGATTCTTTATTAAATTTAGCGACTTGCTGGATCAGAATACCTCTGAGGTACGCCTTCAAAGTATCCCAAAGGATTCCAGCCGCCACCGTACCTTCGTTAAACTCTAAAAATTCTCTCAGTTTAGGCAGGACCTCATCTGTTTTCTTTATTAATTCAAACCAGAATGGGCTTATTTTTCAAGCTTTCTGAGGTGAGTGATCCGATACCCCTCTTGGTAAATATACTATATTTTCTAAAATTAGCAATGCTCTACTATTTCCCAGGGCAATATCTATACTGGAGAGTAGGGATGAGCTTCGTGTTCGACTCGAACATCGTCTGTTTGATCGTTCGATGAATTCCAAACGATATGGGCCGTTCGCGCCAAATTCCCATAATTCACTGCGGCAGTGCATTGCTGGCTAATGATTAGCCAAGCATGCACTATGACTCGCATGCTTGGCCAATCACAGCGCCGTCTGTAGAGAGAGCTGTAATTGGCCAAAGCCAGGGTGGCTTTGGCCAATTATGGCTCAGGGGGTTTAGTACACGCCCCACACTATATAAGGCCGCCTGCACGGCGGCCCTGTGTAGTGTGTGTTCCGGCGTTGAGAGACAGAGACAGAGAGACAGTGTCATTTGATTTAAGTTAGATAGATTAGGCAGGACAGTCAGTCAGTTAGCTGCACTTACAGTGTATTGTGTATATATATATATGCATCCCAGGTGTTGTATATATATATATATATATATATATACACTGTATTCAGTTTAGCTAGATCCGTTCCTGTTATTATCTTCCTACTGACAGGCAGGCTTGTGTTGTTACAGTATTTACAGCTACCTGAAGAAAATTGCTTGTGTTCTTCTGATCCTAATTAGTACCACAGTCAGGCAGCTAGACTATTTACAGTTAGTGTAGTGCATACTCCTCACAGTGTTCAGCTAAAGCTACAAGTTAGTTTAGTGTGACCTCTGCACAGTGTTCAGCTAAAGCTAAAAGTTAGTGTAGTGCGACCTCTGCACAGTGTTCAGCTAAAGCTACAAGTTAGTGTAGTGCGTCCTCTGAACAGTGTTCAGCTAAAGCTACAAGTTAGTGTAGTGCGTCCTCCTCACAGTGTTCAGCTAAAGCTACAAGTTAGTGTAGTGCGTCCTCCTCACAGTGTTTAGCTAAAGCTACAAGTTAGTGTAGTGCGACCTCTGCACAGTGTTCAGCTAAGGCTACAAGTTAATGTAGTGAGACCTCTGAACAGTGTTCAGCTAAAGCTACAAGTTAGTGTAGTGCGTCCTCCTCACAGTGTTCAGCTAAAGCTACAAGTTAGTGTAGTGCGTCCTCCTCACAGTGTTTAGCTAAAGCTACAAGTTAGTGTAGTGCGTCCTCCTCACAGTGTTCAGCTAAAGCTACAAGTTAGTGTAGTGCGACCTCTGCACAGTGTTCAGCTAAAGCTACCTGTAGAAGGTTGGTGGTGATTTCCTGATCCTATCACTACCGCAGGCAGCTACATTATTTTAACGTTAGTGTAGTGCGTCCTCTGCACAGTGTTCAGCTAAAGCTATCTGTAGAAGGTTGGTGGTGTTTTCCTGATCCTATCACTACCGCAGGCAGCTACATTATTTTAACGTTGGTGTAGTGCGTCCTCTGCACAGTAGTCAGCTAAAGCTACAAGTTAGTGTAGTGCGACCTCTGCACAGTGTTCATCTAAAGCTACCTGTAGAAGATTGGTGGTGTTCTCATACTACAGGCAGGCAGTTGATTTTGCTAGCTGCAGTATTAATATATATATATATAGTATTTCTGGAAGGCCAACAAGGAGAGGCAGACAGTCACAAGCCAATAAAAGAGGGCAAGCAGGCTCTGTGTCTGGAGCCAACAGTGCTGGTCGTGGAGACGGTGCATCCTCATCAGCACGTGGCCATGGGACATGCTTGGCCTTTTTTTCGGCAGCTGGCCAAGTTGAGCCGCAACGTGCGGAAGACTTGGTCGAGTGGATGACCAAGCCGTCCTCATCCTCCTCATCCTCTCTCACCCATGCTCAGGGTACTTTGTCTGGCAAAGCAGCTGCCAACGCGGCCTCTTCCCTCGGCTCAATGGCATCAGTGACTCCTTCCGTAGCCCCACCATGTCCTCCTGAGGAGTCCCTCGAACTGTTTGACCACAGTGTTGGGTACATGCTCCAGGAGGATGCCCAGCGTTTAGAAGGCTCTGATGATGATACTGAGCTAGATGAAGGCAGTAACGTGAGCACGGACAGAGGTGGTGCCCAAGAAGGACAGCAATCTGGCAGTCATGCTCCCCCTGCTGCAGCATACTGCCAGGTTTGTTCCAGTGATGAGGAGGGAGGTGATGATGAGGTCACTGACTCAACGTGGATGCCTGATAGGAGGGAGGAGGAGGAGGAGGCACATCACCAATGAGGCAGGATGCCCTCCAGGGGCCAGCCTAAGGGCAGCACACTGACTGCATCACACCGCAAAGCATGTGCAGGGCGCTACTGTCTCTGTGTGTTATTCCAAAAGTTCTTTGCTGTGGGCCTTTTTTGAGACAAGTGCATCAGATCGCACCGCTGCTATTTGCAACATATGTCTCAAGCGTACCTCGCATGGCCAAAACATCTCCCGCTTGGGCACCACATTCTTGACCAGACATATGTTGACCTGCCATGCTGTTCGTTGGCAAGCGTATCTAAAAGACCCACACCAAAGAACAAAGAGGACCTCTCCTTGCTCCTCATCAGCTGAGATCTCCAACCCAACTATACCTTCAGTCCTCTCTGAGACCTGCACTGAGAGGAATGAAGTTGTAGAATTAGGTGTGTCACAGCCAAGTACTTGTGGGCAATCTGCTTTCGGTACACCGATGTCAGATTGTACCAGGCGAATTTCCCTGCCCCAGCTGCTGCACCGCCAAAAGAAGTTCGCTCCCAGCCATCCACATGCCCAGCGGTTGAATACTAGCTTGGCAAAATTGCTAGCACTTCAACTGCTACCTTTTCAGTTGGTAGACTCTGCCCCCTTCCGTGAGTTTGTGGAAAGTGCGGTTCCTCAGTGGCAGGTACCCAAACGCCACTTTTTCTCACGGAAGGCGATTCCGGCTCTCTCCTGGCATGTGGAAGGCAATGTCCATGCCTCGCTGGACAGGGCGGTCAGCGGTAAGGTGCATATAACCGCTG